>JADMNL010000024.1:114215000-116615000 GCA_016271365.2 Neoceratodus forsteri | reverse complement strand
CAGATCCTGCAGGGAGAGACAGAGACCTACAAAGGGAACACACCCAGCACCATGGGGGAGCAGGCACTGTGCCAGTGCCACTATGGACCATCACCACTGTGCACATGCACCCCACATATGACAGACAGCCTGCATCTTGGTGAATGCACCCCATCACCAATGGGCACTCACCCACCAATGATGGTCCCATACCCCACCACCTATGACAACACACTCAGTACCAGTGCACCCAAATCCCAGGTGACACAGACACACCCCACCATCCCAGGGTGTACATATCTACACCCCAGGAGTCAGACAGGTGACACGCTGAGGGGCACCGCCATGAGCATGCACACAGCTGGCCACCATGTGGTTGTGGGAACACGGTAGTGATGCTCACTCCCCATTGAGCCACGGCCATGGCTGCATGCACCTCAAGCGGTGGACAACCATGCTACCTCCCCTGTCCATGAGGGTGTGGCACATGCACATACTCAGATGTCTGGGTGGGCCCTGACCTGGGATTCATAACCACCACCTGGCACCTCCACCGGCTGTAGTGTGGACTTTATGGCCTCCTCCGTAGGATCAAGGGACTGGGCAACCACCATTGCTCATAGGTCCCTGCCCGTGGCATGCAGCTCTTGGCGCTCTGTCACCATGGCTTCCTTTGTGCATCTCCTAAGGTCCCAGAAATGCTTTTTCACTGCCTCCACAGGCCCACCCCAGCTGCCTATGCATTCATTTCCTCTGCAAACTCCTCCCAGGCCTGCCAGACCTGAGTATCAGTGCTCTTGCAAAGGGACATTACCTCCTCCGTGGCCTTGTAGGCCTGTGTCAGTGCATGTAGCTCTTCTGTATTGAAGCGGTGGGCCCACAGTCTATCACCTTTGTCCATGGTACCTACCTGAGAAATGGGTGAAACATGGGTGACTGGGGATACAGACAGGGCCCACAGCTGACCGACCACAACTCAGTTGCCCCACATGGCACACATCCTGGATGCATCCCGCTCATGCCTGCCCTGCCACAACAAGAGGGCAACCAAACCTGATCCATCGATACATGCGGCAGTCATCATCACCAGTGACAGCACTGACAGACAGCCTGGGGTGGACAGTACCAGGGGCTCACGTACCCCTGGATCTCCCATAGGGACATCTGTCTGTGAGGAGGTGACCCACCTGTGGTGTGTGGTATCACTAGGGTGGCCACTGATATGCCCACAGCACACTGTTGGGAGTGTGCAGGATCACACTGTGGCACCCACTGCCCATGGTTCACCCACAGCTTTTGGACAGACAATGCACACTACACAGGTGTCCCAGAGCCTCCGCCCCCATGTGATACAGGCACTTGGTCATCACGGCCACCACCATTGGCATGCAGCCCAACATATTCCAAAATGGGATGGAAGACACCCCACTAGACAAGTGCCTGTAGTCAATGGGGTTCGGGGAACACCCTCCAGAGCAATATCACTGTGGCAGCGCCCGCACGCCTGCACAGTACAGCCCACACTGTAAAGGGCCTGGGCCGGGGGCCCAAGGACACAGGTGCTATGATGACACAGTACATACACGGGGACATCGACTGCACAGGCCAGCAGTAAACAGCATGGAAGGTTCTGGAACACTGCAGAACCATGTCCTCTGATTTATCTGTTTTATTGATTGAAATTGTTTCACCGGGAAAGGCACACTGAGAAACAAGCTGCTCATCTCCCGGTGCGACTTGGGGGGGTAGAACAGGGGATGGATAACATGCAATTTATCAATTGAGTAACATTTAAACAGCAAAATGCACATTGTTTACACTTTGTATGAGTTACAGATGAGATCACGGAACAACCAGGTTACAGATAGGCACATAATACACTTAGTACACACATAAGAATATACTGTAGTAGAGATTACATGGATTAAACAATTGCAGACATATACTCACAAGAAGCAGCTAGCAAAACATTAAGTGCATAGATAGGGAGGGAGGGGAGTCTGGACAGGCGCTGTTGCATGCCAAAAGTCATGGTAACAGTTTTTTTAGCATTGAGGAAGAGCTGGTGTGAGCTGCAACAGTGCTGAATATTGACAAAATTGGGTCTATGTGATAATGGCAAATGCCTAAAGGCGATCACCGTTATTGCTCAGTCAGAGTGGCGAACACATTTTCGGCACTCTGACAACCACGGCACACCAGCACAACAGCGCCAGGACATATTTTTACTGCTTTCTGTGGGGGGACTGTGCCCCCCAACACACACACCCTGTGGGGGCTTCGCCCCCGTACCCCCCTACTTAAGGATTCTCAACTCCAGGGGGGTGCATGTCGGGAGGTGGTGAAAACAGTAAAAATAAAGGTTCGAGCTAGGCGCAATAAAAAATGCACCAGCGCCCAGACCTGAACCGGTACCTCAGCCACCCCAACCACTAGCCAATCCCGGCCACGGCGGCAGCTTGACCCGGCAACATGATGCCACTCCTACAGCCTCTCCACCCCCTCCTGGCCCACTCGCTCCCACCCCCAGCGTGCGTACGTATAGCGACATCCTGTCACCTAGTTCGCCCACCCCTCATCCGGTCACCCTACCTGTCCGTCGCCATGAGTGGATTGCGCGGGGAAGGTGTCGCCATAACAGACGGCGCCCTTCCTCATGCACCCACTTCACGGGTTACCGATGAAATCAGCTTGGAGATTTGCAGTTACCGCTTCTGGGGAGGTGCCTGAGGAGAAAAGTACGGTGTCATCTGCGTACATGTGGATGAAGGAAGTACAGCAGATGAGTGGCAAGTTGTTTAGAAAAATGGAGAACAGAATGTGTCCAAGCACTGACCCCTGAGGGACACTGGTAGTTATGGGAAAGTGGGCAGATATAGCACTGGACAGTCTTACGGATTGTTTTCTGCCAGTGATGCAGGAACTGAACCAGTTGGTGGCAGCTATGGAGAGACCAAATTCAGCGAGGCAGGCAAGAAGTAAGGTATGTGAGACAGTGTCAAATGCTTTACCTAGGTCGACGAAGATGGCAGAGGTGATCTGCCCTCTATCCATACCGGTGAGTATAGTGTCAGTGAGCCTAGTCAAGGAGGATGCAGTGGAGTGACCCTTCCTGAACCCAGACTGGAAAGCCATGAAGAAGTTTGAGTCAGAAAGAAAGGAGGTAAGTTGTGTGAGCACAAGGTGCTCTTGCAGTTTTGCAAGAGCCGGGAGGAGAGAGATAGGGTGGTAGTTGGATGTGGAGGTAGGGGGTCCCCTTTGGGAAGGGGGGTGACTATGGCATGCTTCCATGCCTGGGTTACTGCTGCAGCAGTGAAGGACTGATTTAGTAGGCTGGCAAGCAGGGCAGCTATGGCAGGGCCAGAGAGGTAGAGGAGTTTGGGGTCCATATCGTCAGGGGATTTGCCTTTTGAAGGGTTGAGTGACAGCAGGGCATCTAGAGTATCCGCTAGTGAGATGTTATTGAAGGAGAACGTACGAGACACATAAGGCTTCTTTATTCCTGTGGTGGGTGTGTATGGAGCAGGGGTGGGCAGGGAAGACAGGAGCAAAGCAGCGCAAGTGGAAAAATATGTGCTGAACTCAGCAGTGACAGCACTTGGTTCCGAGAGAAGGGAGTTGTTAATATTTAGGAGCAGAGTGGGAGTTGCAGTTGGAGGAGAGAAGAGGGAAGGAATGAATGACCTTCCAGAATTCTGAGGGATTATTTAAGTTTGATTGAAGGGAGGTGTTGAAATACTCAGCTTTGGCCAGTCGAGTAGCTCTGGTACAGCTGTTTTGAAGCATCCGGTATGTGGAGAGGTCTTGTGGGTGGCTTGAGGATTTGTGGGTTCTCCAGGAAGCACTGCACAAATGTAGCTGCATCATGCACAGTGATGACCAGTAGTACATTGTGTAGTGGCCATCCACTGCAGACTCTCAAGCGTAGGCAGCCACCAGTCCTGTTGCCTGTTCCACTCCTGCACGGCTGTGGGGCCTGGTGTCCACCCCCTGTGGCATGGGCTGGTGCAGTCATGACACAACAGCAGATGGTAACTCTTGCCCACTAAATGCAAAACCCACTGCTATTAGTTGTCCTGGATGTTACAGGTCTTCTGAAGTGTCCACAGAGATGACTGAACCCTAGAGTTGCCCTGGCAACCTGGATCAGTTTGGGGTGGTGGGAGGACGAGGCCCATCCGTCCACACCATGCGCAGCTGTACACTGCCCCTGAGAACAGGAACAGTTCTGGAATATTCCATGGTTCCGATCTGCCCATACATCACCACTGTCCATGTTTGGGGACATCCCTGCTGTTGTCTCCCCTGGCCCCTAGCCATGGACCAACAGTCTGTGCCAGTTGACACTGTGGGGTATTTACGCATATCCAATCATCCCCCATATCAGCAACAGGCAAAAACTGCCATACCTAACAACTGTTCCACAGGACGGAGGACACTGCCACATGTGAAGGCACATGTCCCTGAACCACTGTGTTGGGATATGTCCCCCCACAGAATGGTCCCATGTAAGGGTACCAATGTACTGTGGGATACATGGAAACTTTTGCTAGCCGGGGGCTGCCTACGACGACATCATCTGTCAGCGTCTATATAAACATAGGCAGTTCCATCCCTCCTCAGTTCTTTTCCTGTCATCAATAATACTCATCAGACCTGCTGAAAGAAACGTTGTCAACTAGCCTTTGTCATTTATATAATTATTTGTTATAGAAAGTACGGTAAGGAACTTCCTGGTGTGCTGTGGGCCCATTCAACAAGGGGTATGGACACTTCTGTTGTTTGCTTCAGAAATGTTTTGGCTGCTGACATTTGCGCTACAGCCACGTGGAGCACTGTCCACATCTTTACTAAACATTATAGTCTTGACATAGTCCCTCATAGACATGCTGGCTTTGGCCTTGCTGTGCTGCAGGGCCTGCTATCCTGAATATAATATCAGACTGCACCAGCCTCCCAGTGGCTTTTGGGACTGCTTTGGACTTGTTCCAAAGGTGTGGCCTAATTGAAGATATGCTCAAAAAAGATCAGAGCAGCTACGTACTTACCGTAACAGTAGATCTTTGAGAGAATCTCTTTCATTAGGCAATGCCGTCCCACCCTCCGTCCACCTTATAACAGATATTGTGTCTTGTCCATGGCTAAAATGTCCAGCACCTGATCTCGCCTGGTATGCTTGGTGCTGGTATGATCTCCAGGTTCCCCACAGTTGGAGGTCCTCCTGGCCTAATCTCCAGTGGGGAACTGAGAAGTGATGGGGCCACCCATATTTATATACAGTAGATGCTGATGCATGACATCATCATGGGTGGCCCCCAGTTAGTAAAAGTCTTCGTGCGGTCTGTGGTAGGGGCTGTTTGACACCCCCCCCTCCGTGTTTGTACTGATGTATTTTTACTGCTGGGTAACATAATGTTTCTAAGGTAATTTGCGTGTTGAACTACTTACAATAGTTATTTCTGGTGGACTACAGCTGAGGGCTATTGGCATTTTTGACTAGCATGCCCCTTTGCTGTTTAAATCTGTTGCAACAGTTTCTTTCCCTATATTCTTTTCTTTTTCTCTTATACTCCTCTATTCATGGACTGGCCACCTGTGGGTAGTCTTTCTGTTCCTGTCCCTTCTTCTGTCCCTTCTAAATAGTATGCTAGTCAAAATGTCAGTAAAATCAGCTGTTTTTGTGAATTTTGATTAGCGGAGCTCCCCGTGAGTGTGCGCACGGTTGTGATGTGCAGTCGTACAAGGAGCCCCAGTGAATGTACGTACACTTTCTGTTAAAGCCGTTGAGCTTCTCGGTTAGTTGTAAAACTTATTTTTACCTCTTTTGCCCCCGTTAGTTAGCATCCCTTTCTGCTGCTTGTAGCTCCTGAAAAAGAAAGAGAAGTAGGAGCGAATTCAAACAGAACACTACAGTCTTGTAAACTGCAGCCAACTGAAAGAGAGTCGCTGGAGCGAAGGTTGCGTTTCCAGTCAAATGCCTAGGGATAAGTACAGATACAAATATAGCAACACAGTGTTTCATACTGTTTTTGTGTAAACCCTCACATTTGTGAGCTACTGTGTGTATTTGCTATTATAAAATGGGCAAAGGATTTCTAGCAATCTGATTAGTTGTTAGCTGTGCATTAGATGTGTCTAATGCACAGCTAAAATTAGAACCCCCTTTTAGAATACACAGGCCCATTTTATAAGCACAATAAGCCACTCCGGGGATGTGCATTAGACAATTCTAATGCACACTCCATCATGTCTTATTGCTTACGTATCCAGAAATGTTTCCAATTATTTTTATTAACATTGCAGCTGATGTAAATTAGGGTTGTCAGAACCTTCTGAAGTTCTGGGTTTTCATTTAAGTTTTGTTTGCTGTTTGTCGTTTCAATTTAGTCATTGATGTATCATCAGACGAAAATAATTAATGTAATGTTATCTGTTTCTCTTTGTCATCACTGATAATGACTGTACCTGGCTGTATACTGTTCAAATGTTTGTTCTCACCTCATGCTGCATCATGAAATACTCTTAATGTTGACTCTGGCTCCCCTGCCTGTACTCTCCCGGGCCGTGCCTGAATATAAGCAATATTGTTGTCTAATGTACTTACCCGGTAAACAAAAACCAAATAAATACAAAGTTCTAGTCTAGAACTTTTGAAAAAGTTCTAGGGTTCTAATCTTTTTAGAACTCGAACCCTATTTTTTTAATTGTGCTGCCAAAAATGAAGATAACAATAAAAAATGTGAACTTGAGGATATTCTGCAGTAACACACACTGGGTAGGGTACAGTGCAGTCAAAGGGCACACATCAGCAGGGTGATGGGCTGACCATAGGAGACAGAGTCACACACAATACAAGGAAAGAGATTTTTCTGTCTTTTCTCCCAACAACGTAATGTATTTTGGTCAAAACAAAAAGGACTCAGCACTCTTTGTCAAAATGAAGTATTCATATACCATCTGATTTCTTCTTTTTAAAAATGTATTGTTGTAAAATTAAAAAATACATCTGGTGTAGCCTGAGGAGAGTACCACAGACCAACATTTCACACTCAAACTGAGTGTTTTGTCAGTTCGAATGTGAAATGTTGGGTGTGCGCTAGTCTCTTCAGGCTACACCAGATGTATTGCTTATTTTCACCATAACAAACGTTGCTGGTATATGAATACTTCATTTTGACAAAGAGTGCTGAGTCTTTTTTGTTTTGACTGAACTCTTTTTGGGACTTTACAAGCACCACTCTCCTAGTAGCGACCCTTCTTTACGTGCAGTTAACATAATGTATTTCTAGGCTTCTGTCATGTATTTAAAGATAATGCCACAACACAATTGGCCACTGGGCTTGTCACAGTAACACACACTGGGTAATGTGCAGTCAAAGGGCACACAGCAGTAGGGTGATGTTGGGCTGACCACAGGAGACGGAGTCACACACACAATACAGGGAAAGAGATTTTTCTGTCTCTTCTCCCAACAGCGTAATGTAGTTCTAGGCTTCTGTCATGTATTTAAAGATTATGACACAGGGCAACTGGCCACTGGGCTTCTCATGGTAACACAAACTGGGTAGGGTATAGTCAAAGGGCACACAGCAGCAGCTGGGTGATTGACTGGCCACAGTACAAAAGATGCAGTGGAGAAAAACACACAGTACAGGAGTACTGTGTCAAAAAAATCAAAATGCCATAATGGGTCTTCTATCAGGAGCTTTTTCAGGGTGAAAGCACAGTCCAGACTGAGACTCCTGTCCTCCAGACAATTTTTCTTTCTTTCGTGGGACTAGATTTTGGCTTGGAACAAGTTTCATCACACTCAATAGAGTTTTTTAACTTTTTTTTTCTATCACACAAGGGAAAAATCAAAATATGATCTCTTTCACCGCTCTTCAAGCAAGTGTGATATCTCCATCCTCCCAACAGTGCCACGAGTGTCACAGGAGATTGTCTCACACACACACATGCAGGCAGCGGTCTGCAAGATAAGTACTGTGCAAGACAAGTTTACTTAACCTTTTTTTAATTTTTTTTATTTCTTAATCCATTTTTTTCCTCCCTCTGTCCTGAGTACCAACTCCCCAAGTTCAACATCCACTCCTCCAGACAGTCCCCCAACTGCTCCATCAGTTCCCGCCATCACCCTTTCCTTCCTCTCCTCAGCCCCAACTTTCTCCTCTTCCTTTTCCCCAACCAACTACCCTTTATTTTTATTTTTCAGCTATTTAATGGCACAGCCACAGAAATTCTGTTTTTTAACAACTTGCTCCAGCCCACAACTTAAAAAGTCGCAGTGAGCCAGTGATGCAGTCACTCTGAGAGCACACAGGCTGTGCTCATTCCTTCTCCATTTTCCGCCAGTGACTGAATGAAGGGAGCCCCAGTGATGCAGCCACACTTCAGCCTCTTCTAAATCCCTTGAGGCTCACTAACTCCACCCGACCACGACCACCACCTGACTGCATAGCAGACGGTCAGGTGGTACACTGTGACCAGGAGTGACTGCACAAGCAAGAACGGCTGCCCCCCCCCATAGCAACAATAATACTGTTACAGTCAGAATGTTGTGGGAGGGGGATGGAGTGACTCAGGGGCGTAGCCAGGATTTGGTGTGGGGGAGGATTTCCCAAACACTTCTATGGGGATCCGGGGGCATGCCCCCCTGGAATATTTTGAAGATTTAGTAAAGTGATGCAGTTTCATGCATTTCAGGCAGTAACTTGAGTTACAAAATGCATCAAAATCCCAGGTACTTCAGTTGAACTTGTTTCTTTTCTCCCCTCACCTTTCTCTGTTGTAGATCTATCCACATTCTGTTACCATGAAACCCTACAACACCTTTGCTGTTTTGTTTTTAATCATATTCCATTATGATATACACAGCACATCAGCTCCCCTGTGTTTATGTTGTTTTAATATCATTCCCTTAGCTGTGCTAAATTCAGCCACATCCCCCCCCCAAACATTAGCCCCGTGTTTAATATTGCAGTCAAGTGATGGAGCAGAAATTAGTCATTACTAACTTTATCCCCACTTGACTAAACCATATTCAAGTTATGGCAGCTAATTTGAGCCATCAGTCTCAAGACACAGAAGTTGTAACTCCCACCAGGACATTTTCCGTTTTTTTCCCCCTCATCATGATCATTTTTATTACGCCCCCTTGTCTAGGCTGCCTGCAGTTATCTTAAAATTACAGCGACCCTCAGTCAGACACAGTGACTATTCAAGTGTTGACCTGCCTGCCAGTTTGTCACCTTCACAGCCTAGGCCACAGAATGAGAATGCTAGCCTCTTCTGCCCTGTTCAAATTTACTGCTGCATGCCCAAGCCCCTGAGTCCCCCACAGTCCCAAATGAGACAGTGCCAAGGATGAGACATTGAACAGGCTGCCCACTGCCTGCAAAAAAATCTGCGCAGCTTGACACACACATCACCAGCCAGACACCCTCCGGCCTCTCATTCTGACCAATGCGGGAAAGTGCCTGGCTTCTGCACTGTCTGCCCTTCTCCTCAGTGGCTCTGCATCACATGACCACTCCAAATGCAGTCATGTGATACAAAACCAAGGCTTCTCATGTATTCTTGGTGGCGCAGGAGGCAGGGCACTGATCCATATTCATCAGCTAACTCCCCGCCCTGCCTTCCAGACATATTGACTGCCAGCCCCGCTCTGTTTAAAGTTTAAATGGCAACAGTTGCTGCCGCTTGGAGGAGATAACAGTGCAGCGGGTTCCACTGGTGGCATGATTGGATCCCGATGTGTGTGAGTAAATCTCCTCGGGGGGGCACTGGCAACACTGACTGGGAGAATGGGAGAAATGTTCATTTTATTTGCATTGGACTTGGCAAGCGGGAGGGGTTCAGAACACCAAGGGAACCCCCCTCCCCTCCCGTGACTTCAGCTGCATTCTTCAGCTGGTGCCGAGATCAGGACAGGAATGTGAAGTTGGGAATGGGTTGGGATGGAATGGGACTCTCTCGGGTGAGTTGGGTTGGGACGGTAGTTGCAGGTGGCAATTGTAATGATTCGAACCCTTTTGCGAACCCTGTAGTGTTCGAGTTCTAAATTAGAACTCGAACACCAGGGTTCGAGGAGGGTTTGAATCTTTATCGAACTAGTTCTGACAACCCGAATGTAAATATATGAAAACTGACCTGTAGCTGTGTAGTTTTTTTTGAAGCAGCTCACCAGACCCTCCTTTCAGTCTTCTATCTTTCTATAAAGCCGGCCAGCCCTTGTTCCACCCTAATTATGGTAGAAACTAATGGAAGGAGCCTAGTTTGCTCTGTCAAATCATAAATGAAAGAAATATTAGTATTTGTTTCATCTTTTGAAGGTTGATTGTACTATCAACAGACAAAGAATGCCTACAATGAAATACAGGTTACATTTAAAGCATTTTAAACACTGTATGTTAGTATATTTTCTGTTTAGGGAAGGGCTTATGTGTATCATGTGACCTGAAGTTTGTATAGGGGGAGAATAGAAAATGAATTGAAACAGAGTGGGGTAGAAAGGTGAATCTGCCAGATGTCTAGCGTGCTTCTAGACAGATATTCTCCAGTGATGCTAACTGCTGAGATATCATAGCTATTTACTTTGTTTATTGTGATTTTTTTTCCGCTGTCAAGTCCGTTTATTTTTCCTGCTTTAAGGAATAAATTTACGTTTTCTTTTTGCATCCTGACCATGTTCTGGACTCCATTTATTCCCACTGTACATGGTCCTACAGCCTGATGGCTATAGTTCCAAAGGCATGGCCTAATGGATGAGATTCTCTCGAAACTCTACTGTTACGTTAAGTATGCAACTGTTCTTTATTGTCAGATTGACTAATACTGATTTGCACTGATGTTTCAAATTGCAAAGATGACTCAAAGTCTAAAAATATATTGTAATTATCTGTGATGTGCTTTGTACTGTTTTTAATTATCACTGTCACCCATGAAGCAAAGTACCTCACCTATGCCTAAATAAAATGTCCCAGACAAGAATTTGTTTGGGTCTCTGTATTGAGGTCTTCACTTTGCCAGGAGCATATTTACTAAACGTAAGGAATGCAGAACTCTGCTCACCCAAATATTAGTTAAACCTTTCTTAATAAATGGGCTATCATTCATTGCACTCTACAGACTGGATAGGCCGCTGAGTCTTCTTCAATCTGCGTTATTTTCTATGTTTTATGATTTGTAGCCCTGTCCGGCGACTTCTTCTGAGGTGGTGGTCTATACTGAAACATACAGTAAAATCATTTATAATGTATTGTCTTATCTCAAATCATTAATTTTCTCAACATTTACAAAAATATGAAGAACCCCCTGAATCACCTGAGGTATTACAGTCCAAATAATTTTTGTAATAAACGTTTCACAGTGATTTTTTTTTCTTCTTTAAACAAATGGTGGTAAACAAATCAAAATATGACATCATTACGGTGTGGTCACTGGAAGTCAAAAACGTTTCTGAAATTCATCCCTTTTGAAATAACTTCAATGCAATCTACATTTTCAGCCCTGAAGCATATATATGAGTCGAAATGTTCTGTGCTTAACATTATTCAAAATGACCACCTAGGTTAAACATTTTAGACATAGTCAAAAGAGAGATCATTCAGGATGATGGAGAAAAGGATAAGACCCAGGATGGAGCCCTGTGGGACCCCAGCCTGGCTAGGAAGGGGAGGCGAAAGGGTGCCTCCAACCTATAGAGACTGTTGTTGGCCCGCTAGGTAGGAACGGAACCAAGCAACAGCAGGAGCGAGAGGCCAGTAGAGCTCAGCTTGTTCAGGAATAGTAGACGGGACCCTGCATTGCAGGTTTTGGCCAGATCAATGAATACAGCAGCCATAATGTGCCCTGCTCTGTCTCGGAGAAGACAGAATCAGTGACTTGCAGCAGGGAGAAGATGGTGGAATGGTGCGTCTGGAAATCCGACTGAGAGATTGACAGGAAGTTGAAGGATGAAAGGAAGTTGAGGAGTCTAGAATGGACTGGTTTCTCTTTCAGCTCAGAGAGGAAGGTGAGGAGGGAGCTGGAACAGAAGTTGCCAGGGAGGAGGGGTTAACCCCTTTGTGAAGTGGTATAACTCTGGCCATATTCCAGAACCGAGGAACAGCACTAGGGGAGAAGGAAATATTATGTGAGTGGGGGGCTGCAATGGCAGGAGCTGAGAGGTGGAGGAGATTGGGGTCCAGTTTGTCAGTGCTGCACTTTGATAGGTGGAGAGAGGAAAGCAGGGTTTCCTGGATAGTGACGAGGGATGTGGAAACCTGGTGATGGATGGGACAGCAGGAGTGAAAGGAGAGGGGCCTGGAGTGAGTGAAGAAGGGAGGGCGCAGGTTGTAAAGAACTCACTGACGTGAGCAGCAACAGAGGTGTGGTCAGACACAGGTGGGTCATTAACCACGAGGATTGGGGAGCAGACTGGGCTGGGGGGGTTGAAAAGGGAGTGGCTAAACTTCCAGAAATTAAGTTTTTTCTGGAGGTTGGCCTTGAAATAGTGTAATTTCGTAGCCCAGACAGCCTTCATACAGTTGTTCCTCAGAGCTCTGTAAGACATGAGGTCAGGAGAGAGTGATATTATTTATAGCATGACCATGCGACGTCTCAGGACTTGCACAGATCGATGATATCGGTGATAATCTGGGGGGGGAGTGAGAAGTTTTTACTCTGGATACTGAGTAGGGCATGCTTGTCCTCGATGGAGGAGAATTTGGAATGGAATAGTGCATGACCCATGTCAATATCAGAGGCAGAGAGGATGGCTGACCAGTCTTTTGCAGCAAGGTCACTCGGTAGAGCACTGATATTTAGCGACCAGAGAGACCCGGACCAGACGTATTTTGGTGAAAGGGGGGTCAGATTTTTTGACTCAGAATGTCATGCAGTGGTCACTAAATGAATCTGTCAAAATACCTGCTGCAACAGTGTGGTGGGGTGGGAGGTGAGAACGCAGTCTAAAATGGTATGGTTAGTAGAGTGGGGTTTGAGCCAGGTGGGTTCTGAAATAACCTGGGACAAATTAAGGAACTCAGTCCTGTGAATGGTAGATTTGGAGGACAGGGAGAGACAATTTATGTTGAACTCCCTCGAAGGATGAGTTCACCTGAGGAGGAAAGAGAGGTGATGGAGGAAAGAAAGTCAACCAAGGATGAATGTGAGATCTTAGGAGAGGCATAGATAACCCCAATGAATATAGGTACAGAAAAGGGGAATGACAGCCTGATTAGGAGAAATCTATGGGAAAAGGGTATGGCCTCCCTTATGGCAATTGTACATGACAGGCTCTGGCAGACATAGATAGCAACCCCTCCTCTACGTTTTCCCGTCCTGCCTGATAAGATTTTAATCAAGAAGGGATGAGTTAGATGGCATCCTGGAGGACAGGCAGGACTCAGAGATGCAGAGGACATCAGGACAGCGTAACTCATGAAGCCAGGTGGAGAGGAGGCTGAGTTTAGGTAGAAGGTTCCTAGCATTCAGATGGAAGACACAAAGACCCTTGGCAATGGGGAAGGGAGGGGAAGGACCAGGGTTGGGCTTCACGTCGCCAGACTGGAGAAGAATGAGGAGAAGGATGGAATGGGGCATTCCACTCTTAGAGTGGGTTGGAGAGCAGGGAGAAGAGGGGCAGTGAGGCGTAAGGAAGACCAGGTGGAGAAACTCCAGGTTGAGGGAAGGGGATGGTAATAGACCAAGGTGGATGGGGAGGGGGGGAGAAGGTTACAGGAGATGGGACAGGTGGAAAGGGGGGGAGGGAAGGGAGCATAGGAGGTGGAAGGGGAAATGAAGCAGGCAGACGAGTGCAAGGAACATTGCGGCCAAGAGGAAGGAGGTAAGAGCAAAATGGCAAGCAGTAACTACAGTAGTTAAATAGCGCACAATAGTAGGTAAATAACAGCAAGGCAGATTAGTGATTAATTATGCTAGACAAGTGATCAGCAGCAATTGCTAACACCTGATAACAGACCTGGGCTGTAACTACAAAATAGGAAAGCAACAAGCAGGTGAGAGCTGCAATGCAGATGTACTCCACAGACTACTAAGAAGCTAAACAAGTGCAAGTAGGAGGGAAAATACTAGCATATAAACTTAGCGCAAGTAAATTCTGGTGCATTAAAATGCAGAATGTGAATATGAATGCACCCAGATAGGATTTTTCTAGAAGTCAGTGAAACAGTGACTAACTGGACTACAGGCACCTTGGGGGTGTAAGCCCCACCCAGGTATGCCGTTTCCATCTTGACGGCACTACCTGGTGGGCTGGGTTTGGGGAGAAATATGTCACTTGGTACATTGGCTAGGTTTGGCTACTCTGCAACAGAGGCACCCAAGTAACTCTGGACACAGGAAGCAATAACTGTAATGTCCAATACCAGAAGTTGGGATTCTAAAGTGTGGCTTTTATTCACATCCAACAGAATAACAAAACATAGATGGACCCCCACGGGGCTACACTCCTGGTAATGCAGATTTATGGAGATCAGAACACATCCTCTTTACACTGAAACCCTCAGGTCTCGAAACACTCTGGGCACTCTGCCCTAACTCAACTCTTTTTCGGTTTCCCTGGCTCGGCTTCCTTGCCAGCCACTTGGACTACCTTCCTTCCATGGCTCGGCTATCATGCCAGCCCTTTGGACACTTTCCATATAGCATGGAAACATTTACTGGTGGCTCCTTAAACCACCTATGAGCACTTCTGGCTCCATCAGGGAATCTTCCTCATCAATCCCACGTCTGGGTACTTTCCTGAGGCACTGGCCAAGTAACTGAGAGAAAGCAACAGGTGTCCCAAAGCAAACCCGTAGAGGCGAATTTGGTTACTACTGATGGGGTCTCCCACCTCTCACTCCCATAATTCATACCCGGCCATTTCTCTGGACTGTAACACCTCATCCTTGAAAACACTTTGCTGTGTAGATTCTCTTTAAATGTATTTACATTCAGTCTACTGTCTTTACATCCCATTTGTGCTGAACTTGAACATACTTAATAAGTGGCTGTGTCCATTACTCTAGACCCCCACGGAGTTAAGCAGTCCAATACCCACATCTTCCAAACTGTACTTGGCTGTCCTTTCCTGACCCCACAGTAACAGTCACTTTAGTTTCAGCTTGTTTCAGGTGAAAACACATTGGCCCTTTTGCAGAGCAAACTCATCCCTTGGTTGCAGGTGCCCCACATGCGTTTTCTCTTCAAAGAAATCTCATCCAGAACTTCTGGTGCCTCAGCACGAACTTAACTCAGGCAGCTTCTTTTTCCCTAGCTGGACCAGGGGAGTTGCCCTTGGAAGCAGGCTCATTCCTTCCCCCCCATCCCCGCAGGGATGGGGCCCTGAACCACTGAAAGCGGTCTCTACCACTTCACTTGGCTCTTCTTGTGTTCCTCTTCAGGTGAGAACACACACCTATACAAAAAAATAGCTCTTTGACAGAGCTTAGAACTCTGAGGGCCTGCTTACTGCATAGCACCTCCTTCCTCTACTACAGACTGCAACAGACTGACTTCAAATTCCCCAACGTTCTGCTCTAACTTCCAACTGCAACATTCCAGTATGGCTTATGCAGCTGCAACAGTTCTAAAATGGTGTCATCCCTCAGTCTCAGCAGAGACTGAGAACAGAGTGAGACAGTGTGAAATCCAGTTAACTGGAGTTTCACAAGCTGCCTTCCTTGCGTACTACTAGGTATAACTGGGATTCTTGTAACCCCGGGTAACGGGGGGGGTTACAGGGGGACTAAGCAACTGGCAACAATGAGCAAACAAGGACACTAGATAAGCAGCACTGAAAGTACAATACACAAAACTAGCTAACCAGGGAGAAAGTCAGTTTGATTCAAGAGCAGCACGTTTTTACCAGGTAAACAAGCACAGTACAGAAGACTAGTTTCCAGTTGAGACCTGGGGGATTGAGAGGGGTAGGAAAGTAATGGATACAGCTAACAAGTTACAAAAAGATACAGAAAAACATTCCTCCACAGGTGTTCTTACAAACAGAAGCAGTAATCAACATAAGAATACAACGCAAATACATACGAGGTGCAATATTTAGACAGGTGCAATTGGAGAGTTACAGACGAGATTTATGGTATCTACGGATCACAGAGCCAGTATCTACAGATCATGTAACAAATGTATCATATAACAATCAGTGTGTTAAGTCGGCTTGCATGGGGGGGTAGTTTGTGGCTCATTGTACCCTCTATGAGGTATCAAACCTGTGATTGTTGCACCCAGAGGAGGCATGACTGGGGCAGTTGGGGCATGCAGTCAGGAAAACATAATAAGCCTTTATTTGCTGCTTGCATGACATAAAGGAACTGGCAGTGGTGATTGATTTTGGCAGGCAAGCTATTTCAAACAGAGGGAAGTTCGTAGGTGATTCAGGCTTGCCCTAAATTTCTTCTGCATTGAGGGATCTGGACATGTCCACCGTCCTCAGATCTGAGGGAGTGAGGACGAAGTCAAATGGAATGAGATTAAAACTGGAGTAGAATGGACGAGAGTAACAATGCAGTAACTATGTTAGGCAGGAGGCCCACAATCAATTAATGTTTATTTGTTACAATACAGTATTAATGACGATCGCCTATCAATAGGGGCACGCGAGTAATGAATATTATTTTCTGAATACCACGAATAATGCACTATTCGTTATTCAGATCCTGAATAAGAAATAGTAGCACTTTTCGGACCTGTTTATTCAGGAAATACTTTGTTTTAAACAAGTTAAAGAAACAGCCCCCACCCTCCTCCCCAGCCCATATCCTTTCAAATACACAAGCCCTCTGTCTCCACACCTTTAGTTTGAACCCCAATCCCACCCTCCTCCCCTCCAGTACACACAATTTGATTAAAAAGGAAAAAACCTCCAATGAGGGGTGACCAGCACAACCCGCCTGCCTCCTCGACTTACCGCTGCCTTTTGGCGCTTGATTCCCTAAAACAAATATGGATCCCACCCTTGGCAGCAGCACCCTCCACCCCACACCCATATCATGAAACGTGATTGGATAAAAGAAGCTAGAAAGTGATCGACACAGCCCTCCCTCCTCCATGGCCTGCCACTCTATAGTGAATGGAAGCACTCCAGCGCTTGCTCGCATAGTGAACTGTTTTACTATGCAAGCAAGTGTGGGAGCTCTTTCATTCCCTAGAGGGAGGCCGCCATGGAGGAAGGAGGGTTGTGTCAGTTGCCTTCTAGTTCCTTTTATCCAGTTGCGTTTCATGACATGGGTGTTGGGGAAGGGGGACATATTTGTTCTACGACAACCATTGGAACGAGAACAGCTGGCTGAGGAGGCAGGCAGGTTGTCCTGGTTGCCCCTCGTTGGGAGGTTGTTTTTTTTTCTTTAAATTGTGTGTGGTGCCCCAGAGTCCTGGTGCCCTCCAAAATGGGCATCCAGGAACTCTAGGGGCTGGTTAGGTAGAGAGCAGATGACAGCCGTTCCCTTCACCAGTGCAGCCCAGCAGTCCAGTCTGGAGGGATGGCAGGTCCAGGCCGTCCCCTCCACCAGCAGCAGCAGCAGTGGTAGTCCATGGGAGGAGGCAGGTCCAAGCCTCTCCAGTGCCTGCAGCAATAGTCCTGGCCCGAGGAGTGGATGGAGGGTGGCAGGGTGAGTGGCGGCAGCACCGCAGTTGGGTGCTGGCCACCGAGAGGGAATAAACTTTATTTTGTTAATAAAAATTCAATAACTTGGGCACTTCCAGGAACCAGCCTCAGCATCCATTGGGCTGTACAAGGCCCCAGCAACAGGACTGCCCATGGGGCGGGTCAGATATGGCTCCCAAGAGCCAGGGAAATATGGGGGGCGAGCAAGGCCCCAGCAAGGACCGCCTTTGGGGGGAGTTCAGGAAAGGGCTCCCTTGAGCCAAGTGACTGCGGGGCAGATAAATCCCTGCCTTTGGACCGCCCATGGGGTGGAGTTAAAGAAATAGAGTCCCATAGACAGTAGAGAAGGGGCTGGAATTGTGTAAATGTGATTGACTGCCTGTCTAGTGGTCTTTTTTTTTTCACCCCCGTGCTCACTGGCCCCCACTCCTTCAGGCTTCTACATGTCCCCCCACTGTCCTTACCCAGCCCTCCTCTGGACCTTGTATCGCAGCCGATCCCGGGATATCCCGGCGTATCCCTTCGCCAAGCGGGTCCCCCTCCTTCGAGGGGGAAGGCACTGGGGAGGGGGAAGGACCCCAGCACATACTTCTAGGGCCCGGGATGCTGCCGAGGAACAGGAGGCTCTGGGAAGGCACTGGAGGCACTCAGGGAACAGGGGGCCATCATCTGGGCCGCCAGCAAGCGATTTTTCCTGATTTCCTTGTGGTGCGTGACATCTGGACATCAAGGCAAGAGCTGACGTCTGCCACGCACATCCCAGCAATGACCCAACGTGTTGCCCTACCCCTGGTCTCCACCAGTGGTCACCCAACACCGGGTTGCATTTCTCCCTCCCTCCCTGAAGACAGCGAGCAGTCGTGGGACGCTCAAGCTGTCTTCCCCCGACCGGCCCTCCAGTGTCCTGAGCTCATTCCTGAACCCAGGTCGCTGGCATTGCAGAGAAATCCAACTGTCACGCGCGGGCCGCCTGCCTAGTGGTCTTAAAGGGCAATGAAAGTCCCACCAAAATTATGGGTGCAACGGCAGACCCCCTCAGATCTAAAAGGGGGCAAGAACTGTAAATAAATGACTTCTTGAATCCTGTGGATTAATGCCTGTCAGCAGGTTGAAAGGGGCCTGCACCAGAGGCAAGGCTTAAAAGGGTAACACACTCTCGAATGTGAACTGTTTGTAAATAAATATACATAAACGATTTATTGTGATGCTTTTGGGGCCCCTGTGATGACATTGTCCCTGTGCCAGTATTCGTGTGCCATCAGGAGATGGCCACTAAGTGACAGTGCCTCTGTGATTTTATGTAACTTGATAACCTGAATTTTTTATTTGTTTATAAAGTGCCCTAAGTAATATTTTTGCTAGAAACACATGTAACCCTCCCCTAGAAATGGGGGTTCCCGAAAAATCTTCCGAGAGCTTACCTAAATACTCACTGCCAGGCTGGTGTCCAGTATTCCCATTGTATGTGTTACACGAGGTCCCTGCACCCTAATTGGTACCCTCAGAGGTACATCGTAGACAGCTAGCATTTAGGTATATGTCATACTAACATTTAGGGCTAAGGGCATCTACTGTACAAGAGTAGATGTCAGGATATGAATGCATATTGTTGTAATACACTTTGCTTGCTAATACATAAATTCTGCCATGTATTTTCTGTGTATTTCTTACTTGTAAGATGCCAAGACACCTGTGTCCTTGGAGTTTTTATGATATGTAAGACGACATTGCCACCTTTTGGGGATTTTTACCACTACACTGAGTTATGTAAGACTCTGTATAAGAACTGTTTTGTTCTCAAACTGATGACTTTACAGAATTGTATAATGTTATCTTGGACCGTGGAGCCACCTCTAATTTAGCCAATAGGGCTCATCTCTGTAAGTAGAAATGTTTCTATCTTTTGGTAACCATAGTAATTATCATAGGTATATAATGTAATGCACAAGCCTTACACCTTTTGGAGACCCGAGAGACCCCAAGAGACGCAGAGAAACCTCGAGGTGTAAGGAACACTTAGCACTGGCTCCCAGTTCGTATTGGTAAGAACTGCTTAGGGCAACTGTGATTTATCCCTTGGTAGTAATAAACTTGTTTATTACTCTAATGCAACGTGTCTGTGATTACTTGCATTCCCAATATCGTCAAGAATCTGAAAGTGAGGTTTAGACCTCCCAACAAACAGTTAAATGTTGGAGAGTGCTGTAAAGCCTCTGGTTACTGTTTTTTTAGAGCTGCCTGGTTGCAGTTATAATCAAACTGGGAAGGGGGGCTGAGTGTTTTCATGATCGAGTCCCGCTCGGGCTGCTGGATAATCGCTCCGTTTCTGCTATGGCTAATTGTGCAGAGGGAGATCTTTTAGAAGGTGTGCGTGCTTACTGATCATTCTTTACAGTAATGATAATATTGTAGTTTGTTCTAACCTGCCTTCTTTGCAGCAAGGACTTTTCTGCCTATCTCCACCATCTTGGTCCCGAACTGCCGAATTGGACCAATCAGTACTTTGGGACTCTAAAATGGAGCCTGCTTGCAGGGGCTGTGTGGAGTAAAAACTGTGGGGATTGTAGTTTTGGGCTGTTGGTGCCTATTGCACCTGGAGGCGGGAGCCTTGTTGTGACTGACAGCTGAGTCAGCCAACTGAACCATTTGGATCGTGGGGACATCACCACACTGCCTGCTGTCTGAAAGCAGAGCTTAGTTGGAAGCTGAAAAATCAACAGTCGAGTCGAGCGGCCGTTGGAGTAGTTCGCATGGGAGAACTGTGGAGAGGCCTAAGTTTGGCCTGCTAGTATGCCTGCTGCCCTGATAGGGAACAGAGTGGTATTTTTTGGACAAAATCCGATTTGTGAGCCACTGACTTGTACCAGGCTCAGCATCTAAGGAAGACCGAAGATTTTGCTGAATGCGATCGGCCTGTCAGGAGTTCCAGCCCAATCAGAGGGGGATTACCTGGTACTGTAGAATTTCTTACATATAAATGTGCTGTGTATTTGTGGTGGGTTGTGATTTGTTTCCCCACTGTGTGAACTGTGTTCTGCTTACTGGAAGCTGTATCCAGCCCAATCAGACTGAATCCACGGTTATCTCCATGCGGCTGAGCCTTGCCACGTGGACCCTGCCAGACTACCCCACTGCACAGAGAAAGACATCGATGAGAGACCTGCCTGGGGATCAGCCCCCTGCTCCACGTCTGAACAGGAATGATGCCTCGGCGAATCATGTGGGCCCTGCTTCTCCTGGCACTCCAGATTCACCACCTGCTGTCTCTATTTTCTTCCCGCCTGTGTCCAGTCTTTGGTATCATGAGTAATTACCAGGGT
The DNA here is from genome assembly GCA_016271365.2 of Neoceratodus forsteri. Lineage (NCBI taxonomy): Eukaryota > Metazoa > Chordata > Ceratodontiformes > Ceratodontidae > Neoceratodus > Neoceratodus forsteri. The sequence goes on along the minus strand of JADMNL010000024.1, from coordinate 116,594,093 downwards.
AGCTCCCTGCAACAACATCTTAATCTAGTGTGTCATCTGATTGTCTCGTTGTTCTTTTTTCCCTTTTTTTTTTCTTTTCTTTCAAGAACTGAGCCCTCCGGCTCCGGATTACAAATAGTGTGTATTGTGCATGTTGTTTTATTCCATCACAGGGCCTCAACCAGCTGCGATGCCAGCCTACCCCTGGCAACAGTCCTGGCTAGCCCATCTTTTCTCCACCTGGGTACCCAGAGGTTGTGACTGTTTAGGGACTCTGAAGTGCATGCATAACTGTTTATTTGATACAGCATTTAAGCAAATCAACCTCCCTTGTTCAAGCCCCCTGAATAAATCAGATCAAATTTTTTTTGCAGTTAACCTGACTGTGGTTCCAGTTTGTACCAAGAGTACCATGCTGTGGCTATTTGCTGTGTCTAACCTTGTTTTACAGGGGGTCCCCAGGGTCGAGCCAGAGAAAACAACCCTGGTGGTAAGTGCAAACTGTGGGGGTACTTGTGAAGTGTATCAGGGGTATTGTGAAAGTGACTACTGGGTGTTGTTCCGGCCACTATCAGGGAAACGGGGGGATTACAGTGTCCTGGAGGGCTGTGCCCTGGCTAGCTTGACCACTACCAACCTTGACCTCCAGGTGGAGGCACCCGTTACAGAACCTAGGCCCCTTAACCTGCTGCTAGCCAAGCAGGCAGGGGTAGTAGCCCTTGGAATAGCACCACCTAGGGGTTACACAGACAGACACAGAGTTTAAAAAAAGTTTTATTTGTGCCGCCACCCTTCTGTCTGCGTGTGGTCCCAGGTGCCCCAACCCTGTCTCCCCCTTAAATGACTGATTCACTGCATAGGAGGTAGTGTAAGAATTTAGTGATGTTATTTGTAGTAGGGTAACGTATAATTTAGTAATGTGTAGAGAGCTTATTTTTTTAGAGTTTTAAATTTAGAAATGCAGTGCATTATTTTAGTAATGTTCTAGTCCTTTAGAGTTTTAGAGCATATATATATATATATATATAATTTTTTTTTTCCATTTTTGTTCTCTCCCAGCTCTGAGCTGGCCTCTCCTTCAGGCCACCTATGCCCTCCGAGCCGCACTGCCTCAGATCAGCCACCTCTTCACCCCCACACATGCAGTTCCACGGATGACCCCCGGATGTAACCCTTCGCCGGGTGGGTCCCCCTCCTCCAAGGTGGATGGCACCGGTAGGGCGGCCAGCGTCAGTCCTGTTCCGGGTGCTGCTGGGGATGGTGTGTGCACTGTCCTTGGACTCGCGGCATCGGGAGCTGGCGACCGTCATCCGGTCGGCTACAGGGCTCTTTCCCTTTGCTCCCGTGGGATGTGGTGTGCCACGAGCGCTGAGGCTTGCGCCAAAGTTCACCACACCCCTTAGTATCTGAGACCCCGCGATTGCTATACCCCTAGCCTTCTACTAGGTTCAGCACCGCTGGTTGCATCCCCGCCTCCCCAAGAGAAGGCGAGCCATCAGCCAATGCTCAAGCCCTCTCTCCGGCCGGCCCTCCAGTACCCGAGTCCATTCCCGAACCTGGATCGCTGGCGTTGCAAGCGGAAATCCAACCACTGCGCCGAGAACTTAAATATTTAATGTTATTGTCAAGTTATGTTTAATAAACTTTTACTTTGTTCTTTGCATTCGAGTCAGCTTCACGCCTCTCCTTGTGTTCCCAGTAGTGACAACTGAACTTGGGCCCCTTTCCCCAAAATTCCCAACACTCACTTGTGGGGCGTCACACAAAAATCCACCTCCAGGTGGTTGGCTTAGTCAGATTACATGTGTTTTCCCTTCCAAGTTTTAGCTGGGGTGGACCTGTGCCCTAACCCGACCAAGTCATTTTGAGAGCGGTCAGCATCAGTGGCTTCCCTCACCCATTACGTTTGTGCTGGAGGGAGGAAGTTGGGATTGGGGTTCAAAATGGGGTGGGGGTGGGTGCAGGCTTGTATATGTAACCCCCCAATGGATGAGGATTCCCAAAAAGGTTTCCGTGAGCTTGCCCAAATGCTCGTGGCCAGGCTGGTGTCCTGCGTTTAGCGACTTGAAGTATTGCCAGTGAGTGCCTGTGTGGTCTCCGTGTGCTGTCCCTTTAAGAGCTGCCTGTTGCAGTCATAATTAATCAAAAGGGGGGACTGTGTGTTTCTATGCCAGCGTTCCACCCAGGCTGCTGAACACTTGCTCCATTTCTGCCATCGCTATTTGGGCAGAGGGAGCCCTGCTAAAAGATGTAACTACTGGCTGATCATTTAGAGTAGTAATAATAATGTGGTTTGTGCTAACCTGCCTTTCTTGCAGCAAAAACTGTTCAGTCAGCTCCACCATTTTGGTCCTGAACTGCCGAATTGGACCAATCAGTATTTTAGGACTCTGAAATGGAGCCTGCTACCGTGGGACTGTGTGGCTTACTAGTTGGGATTTGTAGTTCTGGGCTGTTGGTGCCTTTTGCACTAGGAGGGGGACCTCTTACTGTGACTGACAGTTAAACTGAGGAATCAAACCTTTTGGATCAAGGGAAAATACCACGAGCTGTCTTCTGGCAAGCCAGATTCGAGGTGGAGGTTGAGAGAGAAGGAGATTGCGTAACTTGAGCAGTCATGTTGTGCAGTAGTTCATGCAGGAGAACATGTACAGCCTGAATCCTGGCCTGCTTGCCATTTTCCACCTAAGGAGAATTGGTTCAGACTGAATCCAATCTGTGTGCTGTGAAACAAACTACCGAATTGGGACCAGGCTTAACCTGAAGAAGACCGAAGATTTTGCTAAGTGCGATCGGCCTGTCAGGAACTTTAGCTGCCTCTGTGCTCCCAGGTTTAGCAGTGACTTTGCGACTGGGGTTGGGGAGCTGTCTGCCTAGTACAGTAATTTTCATTACATGTAAATGTGCTGTGAACTGGAGGGGGGTCATGATCTGGTATTCCCCCGAGCTGAGTGTGTGCTGAGGGGTGGACGTGCATCCAGCTTGAAACAGACTGAATCCGCAGCTGCCCAATGCCGGTGGGCCCTGCCATGAGGGCTTTGTCTCCCTACCATGCTTCTTCTGGCAATCCAGAAAAACCAGCTATAGTCTCGACCTTCGTCCATCCTGTGTTCAGCTTTGGGTATCGTGAGTAACAAACAGGGTAGCTCCCTGCAACATATCTTTTAAATCACAAGTGTGTCATCTGATTATTGTGTTGTGTTGTTTCCACAAACTGAGCCCTCCAGCTCCAGATTACAATCAGGGAGGATTCATGTTATTTCTCTTCCTTACAGGACCCCTACCACCTGCAACACCTGCCTACCCCGGGCAACGGTCCTGGCTAGCCCCTGTCTCCATTCTTGGTACCCAGAAAGTGTGACTGATAGGGACTCTGACTACATGCAGCTGTGATATATATATATATATACATATATATATAGAGAGAGAGATAGATATATACATATATAGAGAGAGAGAAACATATATATATATATATATATATATAAATACAGATATAGATATATACCCTTTCGGCACCATGCATTTCTGCTTACAGCTGAACCAGCATAATATTCTGTGGTGATTTGCATATACAGCCCATGATGCTTTGCATTGTGGGGCCATGTGTGATTTTGTATTTCTCTGAAACTTGGCTTCCCAGCCAAATGCCCTTTGGGGTAACCATTGCCTCAGTGCTTGCACACAGAGGTTCTTTTTCTTTTAAATAGTTTTTTGTTTTAATTGGGTTAACCACAACATAACCCAGATAGACTATCTTAAGGTAGCTGCTTCATTCCACTGGGAGTGTCAGACAGACGAGGCATACTGATGAGTCCTGGTAGGACAAAACACGTGTCTATGTCTTCTGTTGGCACCCCTTGCAAACTGTGTGAGAGACCTTTTGGCACCATGCATTTCTGCTTAAAGTTGAACCAGCATAATATTCTGTGGTGATTTGCATATGCAGCCCATGATGCTTTGAACTGTGGGGTCATGTGTGATTTTGTATATATATATATAGTGTGATTAAGCCAATTAACCCAATTACTCCTCACCCTTGTTATAGCCCCCTGAATAAATCAGATCTACCTTTTTCTGCAATTTACATTGACTATGGTGTCAGTTTATGCCTAAGGTACCGTAGAGTTGTTTTTGTCTCGCATCACCTTGTTTTATAGAGGGTCCCTTGAGTCAAGCTGAAGGAAACAGTCCTGGGGGTAAGTGTGAAACCTAGGTGTTATGTATAGAGCCTATCAGGGGTACTGGGAAGGTAAACATTGTGTACTATGTGGTCCACTAGCGGGAGACAAGGGGGGTCACAGTGTCCCAGAGGGCTGTGGCTTGGTTAGTCAGACTAATACCAACCCTGACTTTTAGGTGGAGGCACCCGTCACTGAACCTAGGCCCCTTAACCTGCTACTAGCCAAGCAGGCAGGGGTAGTAGCCCTTGGGATAGCACCACCTAGGGGTTACATATGTAACCCCCCTGCAAATGGGGGTTCCCAAAAGACTTCCAGGAGCTTGCTTGAATGCTCCAAGCCTGAATGGTGTTTGGCGTTTAAGCCATTTATCAGTGAGTGTTTTTAGAACCTCTGGTACTGTCTCTTTAAGAGCTGTCTGCTTGCAGACATAATTAGTTTGTATGGGGGACTGTGTGTTTCTTCTCTGAGTACCACTCGAGCTGCTGCAATTCACTTCATTTTGCAGTCACTAGGGTGCAAAGGGAACCTATGTGAAAGATGTAACTGTTTGCCAGAAATTATTTAGAGTAATAATGAAATTACAGTTTGTCTAACCTGCTTTCTTTGCAGTCAGAACTGTGTCTGCTAGTTCCCATTCTAGTTTTGAACTGCTGAACTGGACCAATCAGTGTGGGGTAAGCTAGCTCTAAAATGGTGCCTTGGACGAATCAGAACTTGGACTCATAATCTGAGCCAGCCACAAGAGGATTGTATGGGCAGTGACTCTGGGAGATGTAGTTTAGACTTCAGTGCCTTTGGACCAACAGCAGCAGTCTATTGTGAGTGACAACCAATCCAGTCAATAACTGGGAGGAACTCAAAGGAAGTGCCCGGTTTTGTCGGTTGGAGTTTCAGTTGAGCTTTGGCAGTGAAGAAGGAAGGAGCCCTGTGCTTTTTCAGTGTGCAGTTTTAGTCAAAAAGCGTGTAAGGCCCAGAGTTCCGGTCTGCAGCTTGTGTAACAGCTTGTTAGGACTGAATCCGTCCTGTGAAAAGAATCAAAGGATCTCTGAAGAGTAGAAACCAGGCTCACCCTGTAGAAGACTGGAGAAATTGCTGAAAATTCCACTCGGTCTGTCAGGAACTGAATCTGCTGTGTGTTCTCCGGGTATTGTGCCAGTAATGCGATCGGGATACAGATGCAGCCTGCCTGGTATAGTGCTTTCTTTTATATGGATGTGTGAAGAGGTTTGTGTACCTCAAGTGAGCCCTGCTGACATTGAAGGACCCTATCTTATTTGGAGGTCGTGAGTACTAATTCAGGTCGCCTCCTGTTGAATTGCCACATTAAATCCAAATGGAATTACTGTACTGCTGACTATTTAATTCTCCTTTTCTCTGTGTGAAATGGCCCTACCAGCTGCCACGGTTTGGACTAGCCACTAGGGCTTGGGTACCCAGGGACAGTAACTGATAGGGATAGGCCTGTGCACAGAGCCATAGGTAGATTATTAGAGTGATAAGCTAATTAACCTGATTTCCCTGTCCTTGTTATATCCCCTAAATAAATCAGAGCTGCTTGTTTCAGCAAAGTTATACTGCCTGAGGTATTTGTCTATGTTAAAGTACTGTACTGTGACTGTTGCACTGTATCTCATTTCACAGGAGGTCCCAGTGCCGGAACTAGACCTGGGGGTAAGTGTATACTGTGAAGGTAATTCTGATATATTGTGGGGCCACTACTGGGAAGAAAGGGGTTGCAGTGTCCCAGAGGGCTGTGACCAAGTTAGTTTAACTATTGCAAACCCTGACCTCTGGGTGGAGGCACCCCCATTGGATCCAGGCCCCTCAACCTGTTAGTGGCAAATCAGGCAGGGTAGTAGCCCCTGGGATAGCGCCATCTAGGGTTACATCTTGGAGGCTCACCGCTGGGATTGTGTGTCCTCTAGTGGCCATATTTACGAACCACTGTTAAGAAAAATGCCCCGACAGAAGTGGCTGTGCACCGGCTGGTGGAGTGGTGTACTGGGAGGAGATCGACCCAAAATGCTATGCTTATCCTGGACATCCCCTGGGTATCAATACGGACACTGTGCAGGGAGTACTTTCCAAGGTGGAAGGTTTACAAAACCCTGTGGTGGTGGGTCGGCATGCTAATCTGCTCACCACACTTTCCTGGCCTAGTGGAGTTTAAGGATCCCATAGATAGCTCCAAAGTGCCACAGACCATTACCCCAGAGGGAGCCCTCACTGCTTGGAGAGTGATAACTAAGGACAGTAAAGACCCGGGGGGGAATCAGCCCCCACCACTATCTGAAACTTTTGAGGAGAAATTTGCTGAATGGTTGCTGGGAGAGGGGAAAACTGTGGAGGACTTGAAGAAACTATTCTTGCCACTTGGGGGTGTTCCTCCCCCAACACCCTCTCCTGCTCCAGTGCCCGTAATGGTGGCTGAACCAATGCAGACTCCTATTTCTGCACCTGCCATTAGTCACGACTCTTACCGAAGGTTGAGGATCTTCTCTGGCACCTCCCCACCCCCAAGGGAGGATGACTGGGAGACCTGGATAGACTATGTTGCCCCCAAGTGCTAGAATGGCAATGCTCGGAAGCGAAGCGAAAGAGGGTTAGTGAGAGCCTCCGAGGTCCTGCCCTGGCTACCATCCGTGCTAAACGGGCCAGTAACCCTGAAGCGACTGCACAGGCCTATCTTGAGGCCTTGGAGAATGTGTATGGGAGCCCAGATTCTGATGAGGACCTATGGTGGAGAGTAAGAAATGCACAACAGTACCAAGGGGAGTTGTTGTCTGTGTATGTCTCTCGGCTGGAAAAATTGTTGCAAGAATGCCTCAGAAAGGGTAGTTTGCCAGCAATTGAACTGGACCGAACCAGACTGGACAGAATCCTTAAGTCTGCCCCTTCTCAGAACTGCTGTTGCTTCAGTTACGCCTGGCAAATCGACTGAATCCCACCCTCCTATGATGAGTTAATGAGAGAAATTCGAGGAGTTGAGAAAAGGCCACCGGAGGTACCTGCACCAACAGCTGTGGTTCACGAACCGAGTGACTGAGGGTGACCCATCAAGTGAAGTTCAGGGCAGAGGTTGACAGTCAATGAGTGCTCTGACAAGGAAAAGATATGCCACAATGGGGCGAACTGTTGAGAGAGATCCGGAATTCAAAACAGTCCCTTTATGAAGGCCACGCCTGCAAGTGCAGGCCCTGACCTATATCCGACTGCATCTGCTATGGGGTGGGGTACCCACCCGTGTATCTCCTGCTGATAACAGCTCCAAACTCAATTCCTTGACCATGGAAGTGGAGAAACTGACGAGATGTCTCCAAATGCTTATCACACACGCAACAGAGATGGCACCCAGGTTTCCAGTTAGTATACCCCGCCCTGGCTCCCAGTGTGGCGCCGCCAGCTCAAACTCCAGAAAGTATGTTTTGCTATAATTGTGGGAAGATGGGCACATGAAAGGGAATGCCAGTCCCCAAAAGACACTGACAAAGTTGCATATAGGCTACAAGGAGAGCTTGGAGAAGAAATCAGTGGTTAAGAGGTGCGACGACATGATCCCAGTGAGGGCCCAAAAATGCTAATTCACGTCCTTTTGTGGCAAGGTCAGTTGCCCAGGCCCCCACTACCGCCTCTCCAGACTGGTCCAGAATAGTGGGTCCCTCCATGGAGACCACTGTAAAGGTGAATGGAGTGTCTACAAGAGCTGTATTAGACAGTGGCTCCCAAGTGACGATTATGTTCCAGGATTGGTATCAGAAGCATCTGTCAGACGTACCCTTACAACCATTAGAAGGACTGCATGTATGGGGGTTAAGTGAGAAGGCCTACCCCTATTCCGGGTATATCCGAATTTGGCTGTCTTTCCCCACCTCCGTGGCTGGAGTGGCTGAACAAGTAGAGACCCTAGCCTTAGTGTGTCCCCCCACTGGACTGTATGATGGTGTCCCTTTGTTGATTGGAACAAATGCTCATATGTTCGGAAGGCTGGCACAGTTGTGTTATGAAAAACAGGGGTCAAAGACTAGTAGAGCTTTAAGAGTTCGGCTTTAATTAAGAAGGCCTATGAGGCACAGAGAGATGCTGAAAAACAGAACCAGAGGAACCGGTCGGAATTGTAGGAAGAAGGATCCTGAGTCTCTGATCCTGGCGCCAAATGCCCAGTGTACCTTACAGGAGAGGTCCGTATCAGAAAGGATGTTAAGAATAAAATATTAATGTTGGATGCACCAGGCGATGGAAAATTGCCAGAGGGACTGCTGGTCAAGCTTGTATTTTGCCTGCTAGAGCCCATGCTTATGCCAGAAGGGTAATGGTCCAAGTTCATAATGTGTCTGAAAGAGACATTCGAGTAAACAGAGGTTGCATCCTGGCTAATGTGCATTGTGCAGAACCTGCAGTGCTACCAGCAGCAAGAGTTCAAGGAAGAATGACAGAGTAACGCCTGACTTGTTTGATTTCGCGACTCCCCGCTGCCAGCTGAATGGAAAGTGAGGATCAGTGAGAAGCTTGCCCAGAGAGACCAGGTGTTTTCTTTAAAGGAATGGGATGTAGGATGCGTGCAAGGGACTGAGCACAATATCCTCTGCATGAGAAAGACCATTTCGTAGAGGTCTGGCAACCTGGCTGCTAGATGATGTGAGACGGCATCTGCAAGAGATGTTAGCTGCTGGTGTAATACAAGAATCCAGAAGCCCTTATGCTTCCCCATTGTGGTAGTGAGGAAAAAGAATGGAACAGTAAGGATGTGTGTGGATTATCACCTTAAACGGGGACTATCCTGATCAGTACACAATGCCCCGCATTCAGGATGCTTTGGACTGCCTAAACGGGAGCAAGTGGTTCTCTGTGCTGGATCTCCGCAGTGGGTACTACCAGATCCCGATGGCCCCAGAGGACCGTGAGAGGCGGCCTTTATCTGTCCGCTTGGCTTCTATGAATTCATGAGGATGCCTCAAGGATTTCAGGTGCCCCAGCCACTTTTCAACGATTGATGGAGCGTGCAGTGGGGACATGAACTTACTAGAGTGCCTGGTATACCTAGATGATGTTATTGTGTTTGGCAGCTCACTGGAGGAACATGAGAGCAGATTATTTAAGGTATTGGACCGACTGGAGGACTTTGGCCTAAACTGTCCATTGATAAGTGTCAATTCTTTCAAACATCAGTAAAGTATGTAGGACACATAGTATCCACCGAGGAATAGAGACCAACCCAAGTAAAGTTGAGGCCTTGACCACCTGGCCACAGCCCAAAATCTAAAAGAACTGCAAAGATTCCTGGGATTCTGTGGTTATTATCGGCGCCATCAAGGACTATTCAAGAGTGATCCGCCTTTACTTAACCTTACTCAAGGGTATCCCCAACCCACAAAATACCAAAGTCAGCGTCCTCAAGACTGAAAGAGTGTATTTTCATCCGAGTGAAGTATTTGGGGCCCGCTGGACTCCTGATTGTGAGACTGCTTTTCATGAGATCATATATCAACTACCCATGCTCCAGTGCTGGCCTATGCTGATCCAAGAAAACCTTACGCCCTGCACACTGATGCTAGCTTGCAAGGGTTGGGGGCTGTGTTGTACCAAGAGCACGAGAATGGCCTGAGACCAGTGGCCTTTGCCAGTAGAAGCCTGACCCCATCCGAAAAGAACTATCCTGTACATAAGTTAGAGTTCCTAGCTTTGAAGTGGGCTATTGTTGACCAATTCCATGAGTACTTGTATGGGGCTAAAATACTAGTAAAACTGACAATAATCCTTTGACCTATGTGCAGACCTCAGCTAAGTTGGATGCCACTGGCCATAGGTGGCTTTCTGCATTATCTACATATGACTATGCTCTCGAATACCGAGCAGGTCTGAACCACATAGATGCTGATGCTCTCCCCGAGGCCTGTTCCCCAGAATGATTGGGTCCGATTGGCAGAACCTGACATTCGGGCACTCTGCCGGAAGTTTGACAGGGAGGAACAAATGTCCACGGACGCAGTGGACTGCATGGTGGATTGCTTGGGAGCCTCTGAGAATTGCATACCTGCTGCTTATTGCCACTTTTCTGCAATAGACATTGGTGCACTGCCTCAGCTGGACGATGACAGTATTCGCGGGCTCAATCGCGATCCCATGATCAAAGCAGCTTTAGAAGCCCTCATGCAGGAAAAGATGTTCCAAATTACGCCCACTGATTTGAGAACTGCACTGTTATACAAAGAAGGTCCTAAGTTGAAACTGATCAATAAACTGTTATACAGAGAAACAGTAGACAGAGGGGACAAGTAGACAAACAACAACTAGTGCTGCCCACTGCTTTTCGAGACTCAGTACTGAGGTCCTTGCACAACCACATGGGGCACCTTGGTATAGACAGAACACTTGACTTGGTGAGATCCAGATTCTATTGGCCTAAGATGGGGGCTGATGTGGAGCAACACATTCCAACTTGTAGTCGCTGCTTACAGAGGAAAGCTTTTGCCCCAGAGGGCTGCCCCCCTTGTTAACATCACCACCAGTGCACCCATGGAGCTGGTCTGTATTGATTTTCTGAGTTTGGAGTCCGATCAAAGAAATATCAGTAATGTGCTGGTGGTCACTGACCATTTCACGACATCATGCCCAAGCTTTCCCACCAAAGACCAGAAAGCATCCACTGTGGCCAAAGTACTTGTAGAAAACTTTTTGTTCACTATGGGGCTCCACAAGAATCCATTCTGATCAAGGGAGAGACTTTGAGAGTCGTCTGATCAAAGAGATGCTTTCTCTGTGGGGAGTGCGAAGTCCAGAACCACTCCTTACCACCCCCAGGGGACCCACAGCCTGAACGCTTCAACCGCACTTTGCTAGATATGCTAGGCACCCTGCACCCAAAGGACAAGCCTAGATGGAGCCAACAAATTAGCACCCTGGTACATGCTTATAACTGCACCAAAAGTGATGCCACTGGATTCTCCCCCTACCGCCTGATGTTTGGAAGAGAAGCTCGACTACCAGTAGATGTGTGTTTTGGGGTCTCTCCTGATGGGGTTCAAGCTGACAACTATTTACAGTATGTGCAAAAGTTAAAGGCCCAGCTAACTCATGCGTACCAACTGGCTCAAACCATGGCTGCCAAAAGAAATCTGGCCAACAAAGAAAGGTATGATAAAAAGGTGAAAGCACAGGAACTCCAGGAGGGAGATCGGGTATTGCTAAGAAATCTGGGACTGCATGGCAAGCACAAGATTGCTGACAGATGGCACCATCTCCCTCACATTGTAGTGGGCAAACTAGATGATCTGCCAGTGTACAAAGTAAGGCCTGAGAATAATTCAAAGATGTAAAAACAATGCATAGAAATCATTTACTGCCCATTGGACAAATCTTAATTGAGTCTGAGCCCTAGAAGATGCCCCTCTGGACCAGTGACCAGAGCTGCTGCTAAGAAAAGATCAAGAAAGTCTGCACCTACAGAAGCAAAGTTACAGTGTTCCCTCCACAAGTCCCAGTTGAGCATGACTGTCAGTCCATATCGGAAGAAAGTGAGAGTGACTTTGAATACTATCCTTCTTACGAACTGAGTCAATTGTTTCGGGCAATCCCTAGTCAATACTGGAGACAAAGCTGGGCCTTCTGGACTGTCTAAGCCCCAGCTTCATCCCTGGAGCCATTCTCCCAGAAAGTGAAGTGCAAAGCATCAGATCAGATGAAATGGAATCATTGTGCATGGTTGAACTGTTTGAGTTTTCAGGGAGGAAAATGATAGATTGGGGCAGACTGGTGATACACCGAACAAGAAGAGTATTTTGAGTGCCCTGACAGTCCACTGCCAGTGTCCGAAAGCTCTCCATGCGAGCCAAATGTCGTGGACTCAGAAACTGTAACTCCTGGAGCTGAAAGTGCCCCAAGTTCTAGCCTCTACCCCATGGAGACTCCCCTGACAAGTGAGGACAATGCTGAAAATGAGGCTCAGAGTGCAGAGACTGTAACAGTTCCCCTAGAAAGACTGGTCGAGCTGTAAAGCCTGTGGTGCACCTCAGTTATGATTCCCTTGGGAGGCCTGTGGATTTGCCTCTCAATGTTGTCCATAAAGAGTGTATGTGTCCCGAGCTCATTGCCCAAACTGAGCATCAGTGCTAACTCCAAGTTACTTGTGTTGCCCTCTAAGTATGGTGCCCTTGCCCGTCCAGCCCAAAGGTAACTGATAGGGAAGGGCCCTCTCTTCAGGTTTCATGTACAAGAGGTAATAACTTGAGTTATGGTACAATGTGTATGTAATACTGTGTAAAGAGTGACGTACTGCAATGTTTCAGAAATGTGTTCTTGGTAAAATGATATATTGACTGATGATTACATGTGCGAGCCTAATGCAAATGTATATGGTTGCAGTTGAAACTTATGGGTACTTGCTTGTGAGGACGTCAAGCTTTCCAAACCAGGAAGGTGTAACCCCCTGCAAATGGGGGTTCCCAAAAGACTTCCAGGAGCTTGCTTGAATGCTCCAAGCCTGAATGGTGTTTGGCGTTTAAGCCATTTATCAGTGAGTGTTTTAGAACCTCTGGTACTGTCTCTTTAAGAGCTGTCTGCTTGCAGACATAATTAGTTTGTATGGGGGACTGTGTGTTTCTTCTCTGAGTACCACTCGAGCTGCTCCAATTCACTTCATTTTGCAGTCACTAGGAGTGCAAGGGAACCTATGTGAAAGATGTAACTGTTTGCCAGAAATTATTTAGAGTAATAATGAAATTACAGTTTGTCTAACCTGCTTTCTTTGCAGTCAGAACTGTGTCTGCTAGTTCCCATTCTAGTTTTGAACTGCTGAACTGGACCAATCAGTGTGGGGTAAGCTAGCTCTAAAATGGTGCCTTGGACGAATCAGAACTTGGACTCATAATCTGAGCCAGCCACAAGAGGATTGTATGGGCAGTGACTCTGGGAGATGTAGTTTAGACTTCAGTGCCTTTTTGGACCAACAGCAGCAGTCTATTGTGAGTGACAGCCAATCCAGTCAATAACTGGGAGGAACTCAAAGGAAGTGCCCGTTTTTGTCGGTTGGAGTTTCAGTTGAGCTTTGGCAGTGAAGAAGGAAGGAGCCCTGTGCTTTTCAGTGTGCAGTTTTAGTCAAAAACGGTGTAAGGCCCAGAGTTCCGGTCTGCAGCTTGTGTAACAGCTTGTTAGGACTGAATCCGTCTGTGAAAAGAATCAAAGGATCTCTGAAGAGTAGAAACCAGGCTCACCCTGTAGAAGACTGGAGAAATTGCTGAAAATTCCACTCGGTCTGTCAGGAACTGAATCTGCTGTGTGTTCTCCGGGTATTGTGCAGTAATTGCGATCGGGATACAGATGCAGCCTGCCTGGTATAGTGCTTTCTTTTATATGGATGTGTGAAGAGGTTTGTGTACCTCAAGTGAGCCCTGCTGACATTGAAGGACCCTATCTTATTTGGAGGTCGTGAGTACTAATTCAGGGTCGCTCCTGTTGAATTGCCACATTAAATCCAAATGGAATTACTGTACTGCTGACTATTTAATTCTCCTTTTCTCTGTGAAATGGCCCTACCAGCTGCCACGGTTTGGACTAGCCACTAGGCTTGGGTACCCAGGGACAGTAACTGATAGGGATAGGCCTGTGCACAGAGCCATAGAGTAGATTATTAGAGTGATAAGCTAATTAACCTGATTTCCCCTGTCCTTGTTATATCCCCTAAATAAATCAGAGCTGCTTGTTTCAGCAAAGTTATACTGCCTGAGGTATTTGTCTATGTTAAAGTACTGTACTGTGACTGTTGCACTGTATCTCATTTCACAGGAGGTCCCAGTGCGGAACTAGACCTGGGGGTAAGTGTATACTGTGAAGGTAATTCTGATATATTGTGTGGGCCACTACTGGGAAGAAAGGGGGGTTGCAGTGTCCCAGAGGGCTGTGACCAAGTTAGTTTAACTATTGCAAACCCTGACCTCTGGGTGGAGGCACCCGCCATTGGATCCAGGCCCCTCAACCTGTTAGTGGCAAATCAGGCAGGGGTAGTAGCCCCTGGGATAGCGCCATCTAGGGGTTACACATATATTTGAAAAGATCTGGGGTGGGGTGCTGTTTTTTTAGCTTTGAAAAACAAATACCTAAATATCTGGGGTTCTGAACAGAATATTCAATTTCGGGATAAAGTGTTAGCACACCCCTACTAATCAAATTGACTTACACACAACTTTACAGCAAGCAAAGGTTGAAGGCTCTGAGCTGCAAATCTGGAGACCTGGGTTTGAATCCCACAGCCCCCACTTGCATACTGTGTGGCCCTGAGCTAGTAACTTAACTTCCCTGTGCTCCCAGGTCGCACCTGTAAACAAGCTTTCATCTTAGTGTGCCACTCCTAGTTAAACAATTGAAGAGAAGAAGAAGAAAATGAGAAGTTGATTAACCTTCTGAGTGAATGGAGTACACAGACAGAAGTAGTAATTTCCACAGTAGTCTGACTCTGAAATTACAGTGCTCCCAGATCTACAGGGTTTCCTGTATTTGAAGGGAGTTTTACTACAAAAACGGGATACGGGAAGGACATCTTTTATTTTTAAAATATCAGGGGAAATGGACAAACACTACGGGAAAATGCCCACTACGAATCTCATGGCTGCCAAGATCCAGACAGCGCCTTCCAATTGGTGCTCAGTTTGCTGACTTTGCTACACTAAGCAATTCTGTTGGTCCATTTGTAGCCTGTGTTTCTCTGGGGTAGTAAGTTAATGTGTTGGCAGTGCATCTTTCTGAGGATGAATTCAGATCTTCTGATCAAGAACCAGTGAGCTGCTGCATGATCCAAACACCTGCCATGTGGCCCCAATCAAAACAGCAACACCGTTGAGTCAGCCGAGCTGCATCTCAAATGCCACTGTTCTGGACTGGCAGAGAGCCTAAGCCACTTAAGGTAAACTAGCCTTCTTGTGGGCAGCCTCAGGTTAGTCTATTTTAAACTCATTTTAAGTGCAAAATGAGTCAGACAAAAGACTGACCACTTGATGATGATATGCTTTGGGGGGTGCAAGAAAGAGTGCTTAAGTGTTGCTTGAGGGAAACAGCGCCCCAAACCACCAAGGCAAACAAACCTTCTTTTTTGCAAATTTGTCTATTTTAAACACATGAAGTGCAAAAAACGAGCCAGCCAAGAGATTCGATGATGGTGGGCTTTAAAGGGTGACGGGGACACAAAGAGTGCTTAAGTGCTACTTTGCTCATTTGGTGCACAGAGCAGAGTTGTGTTTTTAAAAAGATCACTAAGGCAGCACTTCTTCTGACCAGCCTAGAGGTTGAGGATATTTGAAAAAAAAATAGACAGTGTTTCTATTTAATTGTGAGCCTGGGAAAGGTATGGGGCTGTCTTCATCAAGATAAGCAGGAGTTATGAATTATATGTGTGAGATCAGAAGGGACCCATAGACCCTGGTCTGGCCTAAGGTTAGTAAAATAAATGAAAAAAAAAAAGGAGAATATTTGTTTTTACCTCCGAGAGTTCAGTGCACAAAGCTGTGAGTCTGTATGTGTGTGTGTGTGTGTGTGGTGCTTAAGCATGCCAATGAAGAACACAACAATACACTGTAACAATGTTTATTAATGGAGCACTACATGTACACAGAGCTGTAGGCCCAATGCACAATTGATGTGCAGTGGCTATGCACGCATATTTGGGGCGAGTAGTTACTCCACACCCCCTGTGCGCCCCCCGCATGGCATGCACGAAGGGGGCACATGCAGACCCACCGCACCTGATTCCCCCATGTCTGCAGACAGCTCCGCGATGGGGACATTCCGTGGGTGTGCCAGCACTATGTGTATTCACTAACCCGCATAGTGCTGGCCGCATGGGTGCAGAGAGTGGTGCAGGGTACACTGGGGAGACCCTTCCATAACCCACAGCATGCCCCCATGAACACACGTATTCGGTCACTGGGGGGACCAGGACAGTGCACACTGTGCTGCTCCCAACTGCTGGGCAGCAGGAGGCGGGCAGGGGTAGCTGGATGGGTGAGTGTCCAGAAAGTTTATGTGAGGCAGCACTGGGACTAGAAGGTGCCGTGCTGGTCCGGGTGCATGCTATCAGCATGCACAGCCCCAGACCCATGCCACCCTATGTGTGAGATCCACTATGGGTCCCAGGGGGGCATCCCATTGGATGTCTGCTGGGACAACTCCACCCCCAGCCACCCTGCAGAGTCCTGTGCGTTGGGGAGGAGCCATGGATAGGTGGCCGGCATTGGTGAATGCCAGTATGGGTGCATCTGTCCTCGGGGTGCAGGGGTAAGGGTGGGGTATGCGCATTTTGTGCATCCCTATGCACCTTTCATGCATTGTGAGCAGAACACAAACTGTATCAGTCTGTGAGTAAGGGGTAAATTTGAACTTAAGGCATTTCATACTATAAATATAATACTGTATAAGGGACTGCATTATTACAAGGTTACAATACCTTCAGGAGGTTCTGGAGACATGTGAGCCTTGAGAACCGAGCTTTATACGTTCCAACATGCCCCCAGAACCTCAAGATGGTATTATATTGTTAGGTATAGTTCTTATAGTTATGTGATACGTTGTACGTGATTTTTTATATTTAAAATAAATAACAACACATAAAACAGCCTGAACATTTGTTCTAGTGATTTTATTGACTGGCATAATGACACCAATTGCGTACTTACATTGATTTGTGCATACAGGAAAATCTACAGGAATTTCATCCCCGTTTTACAGGGAAAATTAGGGTGCACTACAGGAAAATGCTTTGCCTGATCTGGGAGCACTGAAATTATAGCACCTACATTTAAAGATGATGTTGCTCTCATAATTAGGCCATGGGGGCTCACTTTTGTCCTGCTTCTGATTAGAGTTTCACCTGCTTAAACATAATCTTTGTTTCTTTCCAGCAAATGTAAGTGGGCCGAAGTGAATCACGCAGTATTGCTATTTAATTGAGATGAGCTCCGCGGCCTGCTTGCCATGCACATCGTAGCTATGCCCTTGACCAGCGCGTTAGGTTGGTGGGCGTGGCCATCCCCAGAAGCCACCCGTCGTGGGTGCTGTTCGGCGCTATTCCGTAACGTGCGCGCTCTCTGGAGCACGGAAAGGGCGAGAAACGCTCGGTTGTGTCACGTGAGCGCGTTCTGGGGCGAAGGAGTTGGTCACCATGGCGCTGAATAAAAACAACACGGAGGACGGAGGGCTGATCGTGAACAACAGCGAGAGGTGCGGCGGGGGAGTGACCGAGGAAGGGGTGGGGGGACTTGCACGTCTGTACCGGTGTTATTGCGGCGTGTGGGGCGGGATTTATGGGACTTCATGTACAGGGTGCCCTTAAAAGGGAGGCGGTTGTGGGCTTTCTCCAGTTCGCTCCATCCATGCTCAGAGGAGGAGGGGCGGAGTAAACTTTGTGCTCCAGTGTGGCGGGTGGAGTTTCTCCGTTGTGAGACGTAGAAGGGATGGTTCGGTTCCCAGACGCTAAGGATGGTCCTGAGGTGTAGGGGGCGCGGCCATACCCCCTGAGGCGCAGGAGAGTTGGCCCTGAGGTGGAGACAGCCTTGTGCCCTGAGGCAGATGAGATGCATCCGTGATGAGCAGGACATGCGGCCCTGTGACTTGAGGTGGCCTAGTGGGCATCTCTGTGCCCTGGGGCGGATGAGGGGTGAGCACATGCCCGAGGTAAAGGTGAAGTGGCCATGCCTCCTGATTCAGGGACGAGGCTTAAAAAAAAAAATCAGGGACAAAGACCCCAAATCAGGGGCATATCTTAAAAATTGGTGCTATTCACTGAGAATGCCTTTAGAATAAGGGGATTTGTGTTAAGATGCATTTTTTTGAAGAAGAAGAAGTCTGTAATGTTTTACATTAGTTTGTGTTTTTAATCCTCACTGTTCTATTACAAAAACCACACATTTTATGAGGGACAGAGGAAATTTTTGAGACAAAATCAGGGACAGTTGAGGGGTATGGAAGTGGCCCTGTCCCCTGGTGTGGAAGAGGTTCCCCCATGATCTGAGATGGCGGGGAACTGCCACTTGCATTGAGGTGGAGGATCAGCTGCTGAATAGCTTCAGTATACTATGATGTTGTGTATTATGAGAAATGTTGCATTAATGCCACATTGAGGGGTGTGTACATAGAACACAAACATAGAATTTGTTGGCAGGAAAGGACCGCTTGGCCCATACAGTCTACCCAGATATTCCCTACCTGTTTTGTCTTCGCAGACCCTAACTGGTCTGTGGTGACCCTCCCTGCCTGTTTACTGATATTCCCCTGTGTTTATCCCATGCATGCTTTAAGCTCCTCCACTATTTTCGCCTCCACTGTTTCCTCTGGCAGTCCATTTCTGGCGTCTACCACCTGTTAAGTGACACATTACTTCCTCACATCTCTCTTAAACTCACGCGCCACACACACACACACACACACTCTCTTACACTTCATTGCATGCCTCCTGGTGCCCTTTGTCATTTGAAAGAAACTCCCCTCCTGCATTTTGTTCGCCCCCTGTGAGGGTACTTATAGGCCTTTATCATATTCCCTCTCACTCTCCAACCAGTTTTTAACCCAACTGAACATTTTTGATCCCACCCCACTGCTCAGTTTCTTTCTGTATGGCACCATGTTGTCAATGGGGAGTTAATACATATGGGTAATGAACACCCTCACTGGGGTAT
This sequence comes from Neoceratodus forsteri, assembly GCA_016271365.2. NCBI lineage: Eukaryota > Metazoa > Chordata > Ceratodontiformes > Ceratodontidae > Neoceratodus > Neoceratodus forsteri. The sequence goes on along the minus strand of JADMNL010000024.1, from coordinate 116,575,276 downwards.
TGGCACCGCCCAGAGCTGTCAGTCAGCATAGAACCTTGGTCATATGAGCATTCTGTATTCCCTAATTTCCCAGATTTTGCTGTACCACTGAGGGCATAGGACAGCACTGGTAGAGATTCTTCCAAGAAGCATCTTTCTACAATCAGTTTGTTGTTTAATGAAAGGATTGTGCAATTTTGAGGCAGGTTGGAGCCACCTGGTGTCTGGAAGCACTCTCAGATTTAGAAATCATGCCTGTTAAGCTGCAGCTTTTATATTGACTGACCTGCTATTTCTGTCCCGGTTTCAGTGCCTTCTGTGCATGAATCAGGGTCCACACGCCACTGCACTATAGGGTGTGCGGCAAGGTCTCTGATCCTCTTAGCCTGGTGCCTCAGGTAAGTGATTTAACTTGTTTGGGGGAGGGGAACAGTCAGCTAGCCTGTGGGTCTCTTACTAGCATTTTTCTTCCAGCGTTCATTGGCGACAGACCATCCCTCTGTTCCCTGGGATCAGGAGCAGACTGAATGGTATATTGCCAGACTGAGTGGAACGTTGCCTTTTTTTTTTGTCAAATACTGAGCTGTGCAGTGTGCTGTGCTCCATTTGCAGTCAGGCTATGGGGATATATAGCTTCAAGGCAAAACAGTGTTTCTCTTTAGTATGCAAAGTGCCTTTCAGCACACTAGTTTGCCACCCGTCCTAAAGCAAACGCTTTTCAGTGCATCAAGTTCCCCGCCCATTCTGCGCGGTTCCCCTCACCATTGCTGGCAGCTTGCCAGTGTGTGTTCGCATCTGTTACTATGCACCTGGAATTGTGGCTCCTCTTCACACCTCTTTTCCTTCTAGGTGCTTCTGTAGCTGGCTATGCATGCTTCCAGCCCGATGTGACGTCACACGCATCCGCATGACGTCATGTCAACACGCACCCATGCACGCTCCACTTTACTCGCCCAGAACAGCAGCAGCGACTGAATGCTTTTCTTAGCATGGCAGCCGTTTCTGCTTATCTGATGTGGCAACAGCAGCGAGGCAGTGTCCTCAGAGCAGTGCAGGGTTAATGTTTTATCATAGTGTAACCTGGATGCTGTGTCCCAACGGGCTACTTTCCATGCCTTGTAGGCCTAACCAAGGTAGAGGGACCTGGGTTCCCATTTTGAACTTAAAACTGTCCCCCCCCCCATATCACATTATTGTGCAGTACATCCACCCAGAGTATACTTTTACGTGGGTCTAGGTAATGCCTAGTACAACCCTCTGGGATGCTGTACCCACCCACACTACGATAATGTCACCACCACACATGGATTAAAACCAAACCCCACATTTCAAACATTTTAGAACTAAAGGCTCACTCTAATAATATGCTCATGACACAAGATTTATGAAAAATGGTTAACCAACATTTATTTATAAGGGGTAAGGATTAGGAAGGGTAATTTGGAATCTCAGTCAGAAGTTAAGCAGTGAGCTTGATCGGCATTTAAGATTGGCATTCTTGGTATTGATCATTTTGCATTTTTAGATCTAGACATTAATCACAGTGGCTGCCCATCAACCTTCTGATGTATTCAGGTTTTCCTCTCTAACTAGCTAGCAGCATTTGATGACAGATGCACATTAAATGCCCATACTGGTACCAGTGCCCAGTCCAGATAAGGACCCCACAATCCTGTACCTCTGGGTACCCGGTACTAAATCATAAAGTTGCAGGCCTGATGCACGTTGCAGCTGAGTTGGCCAACGTTGGGGCCCTAAACGGGAAATCGTGTCAGCATCCTTTCTTTTGCTTATCTTTAAATAATTCTGGCCTTTCTTGAAAAAAAGCAAGCTTTAGTCTTTAACATTCTAGGCTTGACCTCTGTACTTGGCAGAACTAGGAATAACTACAGTTTCTCTCAGGATGGCAGAGATGGCTCTACCTACTCATGGTTTGGATGTCATCATCAGGTGTCGAAAAAGTTTTAGCTGAGGTGCAGGCAGGAGCTTTGGCTGACCCCTCTTTTACCAGGCTCTTGCAGCTTGCAAGCAGGAAAACTTCTCTTTTTCAGTTGTCCACCTTTCTAGGCTGACGTCACAGTCTGGTTTCTTTCCAGAAACAGACCAGGCTGGGATCAGGGCCGGCACGTTTCAGACCCCCACATCTAGGCTATGCCCCTCGGGGAAGCACATATTGTAGTGCATAGCTGGCGCACTACTAGGCTGACTTCCAGGCCGATCTGGAAGACAGTCTCTTGCTTAAAGTTAGGCATTCAGGTTTTTTAACCATCCCAGGAATCTCAGCCATTCGGCCAGTATAGCAGACATGGTCCTTTCAACAGTAAGGATACAGTCTCAAACATGGGTTCATCCCCCCTGGGCTAGGGAAGACTTTGATCTTGCACAGTCTGTCTCACACATTACAGCACATTCATTTAACTTTGCTGTTTCAGCCAGACAGCACAACTGCTGTGGCTTTTCAGAAGGCGCAGTCTTTTAGGCAAAATCTCTTTCTCCAAAGCAGAACAGGAGCTTAAAACATGACCCCTAACCAAGATAGCAAACTGAGCTTTAGGCGCGTGGCTCCCAGCCGCTTTACTTGTCAGCAAATCTTGATCACTGTAGCTTCTCACAAGCTCAAATCACAACATCAAAGTCCCTTTTGGCCAGTTGGCATTTGCATCTCCAGTTGGACATTTACAGAGTCCTCACAGGCAAGGCAACTTCAGGAAAAGCTCCGACCTCAGAATACCTCCCTTCCATTTCTGTAGGTGCACTTAAACAGTCACAGCAGGCATTTCACAAAACTGGACCATCCGCGATTACTTTTGTAACAGATGTCCACCCTGTCCTTGGCACTGATCAGGTGCAGGGTGCAGACAGACGAGCTACTTGTACAGTTGGTAGAAGTTTACTCACTCAGAATTAAAAGCAGCTTTCCATTATTTGGAGTCACAGATTTCATCAGCTATCTCACTGCTGAGGTAGGAACATTCATGCAGCCCTCTCACAACTGCAGGCAGACTTCTTGCAGCTTTCACACAGATGAAGATAACTCTGGTTTCTTCCCCACATTTTCCCAAAAAATGTGTAAAGGCAAATGCTAGCCCTGGGGGACAATGAGTGGCAACGACCAGGCCAGCGACTCCCAATTCCTTGCAGCCACATTTTCCTCTTAAGAGGGCAGAGCCTCCCTTCCCCTGCAGAGGGTCTCCCGCTGAACTGACTAGGCCCATCCAGAGCACACCCCCCCCCCCCCAGAGGGCCTTGCACTGAACTGATTCAGCCAGAAAAGTCTCTGGGTGGGATATTCAGAAGGATTGTGCCCTGGCGCAATATTCAAAAGGGGATTGTGCCTGGCACAAATCCCGATGCACCGGAGCGCGTCAGTAATGTATGCGGCGCAAGTTGGGGGCGGTTTGCTCTGATACTCCGCACATCCCGATATTCAGCTCGGGATGTGCTGAGCCCATTCAGGCGCAACCCTCTACTTCTGCGCTGCACACGCTTGAGCCAAAAAAAAGAGCAACAGCTGGCCACCCACAGGTGAGCTGCGTGTGCAGGCGCCAACACGGCGGCTGCCGCATGAGTAGCCACCGAGCTCAGCGGCACCTTTGTGGTGGCGCCCCATCCTGATCGAGGCATTAGTATATAAGAATGGTCCTATATCCCTGGTGGTCCAGTGGACCGCTCACAGCCCGTCGCAGGCGTCAGTAATAAATTATGACAAACCAATCCAACCCTGGTGGTCCAGCGGTACCCCCTCCCCACCGCCCGTTCCCCCTTGGTCAGCGGCGGGCGGCAGCTCCCACCGCTTGTTGCCCGTCGCCGCCCGAGCCCGACTCCACCTCAGTAGGGCTGTGGCTCACGCTGTGGACCAATGGGTGTACAACCCTACTGTACAGAGTCAGTCGGTGGGCGGCGGGCGGCAAGTGGGTGGGGAGCTGCCGCCCGCCCGCTGACCGGGGGCCAGGCGGTGGGGCTCAGTGGGTGGGGAGGGTACCGCTGGACCACCAGGAGGTTGGATTAGTTTGGCCATAATTTATTACTGATACCCTCGCGATAGGAGCTGCGTCCACTGGACCACCAGGGATAACTATATATTACATATGCCCGTGATCGCGGCTGCGAGAGGTCCACTGGACCACCAGGGATATGGGGTGTTTATAGTTATACATATGCCGATCGGGCATCGGAGTGTGTTGCCGGTGGGGGCAGGGGGTGTCGGTCCCTGACGGCTGCAGCCTGGCAGGGCGCCAGGCGCAAGTTGCCAGGGATCGGCGCACCTGCATGCAAATGGCCCCATTTGCGCCTTGCATGCATTATGGCCCCATTTGCATGTGCAGTTTTGAATATCATGGTTGTTGCGCCTAGCACAACGGCACTTGCGCTAGCGCATCCCCCTGCTCCACTCTGGCCACTTGCACTGGTGCAGTGCCATTGCGCCATGTGCACTACGGGTGGCCAAGGAGCATTATTCAACAATGCTGTGCCATGGCGCAGCCCTGCTGAATATCACCCTGTCAACGCCCATGCACATCCCAGTTGCGCTACACCCAGGCTTGCGCCACAGCCTGGCACAGTCTGAATATCCCGCCCTCTGGGTTTTTTGGGAGCTCTCTCAGGTTCCTCGTTGGTCCTTTCAGTTCTCTCCCAAAAAATGAATATTTTACTAGGCCCCTTTGACGCCTGATGGAGCCCTTGTTTAGGCACCAAGTAGTGTCCCTGCCCCCATAAGTCCTGGCACAGTCCCAAAAGCCTTTGTAATAAATTCTGGCATTCTGATTGGCTACTGGCTGCTAAATATGGCTGCTGATAAACACAGTCCCCATGCAGTTCACACATTGTCCCACTTAAAAGTTCTGGTGCAGCCAGTACATTTATCTTTTAATTTTTGTTAGCCTCACAGTTCAGTAGCTACCCTTGTGCCCTTTTAAGTGCTCACAATAGTTTTACATTTATTTATAATCTGGTGCCTGTCTCTGGCACCAATATTTAAGGTCCTCCAGCACCAGAACAGGCTTGCTCATGAATATTAATACACGTGCTCATTAATATTCATGAACCAAAACACAGTGCGATCGGCACACTTTATTTACAATTTAGAGGAGGCTATCAAGGGCCTTGTTCTGGTCACCGGTCCCCACTGGGCCTGATAATGGGACTGGGACCACTGGGAAGCTATTCATTTGACCGCAGTCACGATCGAAAAAGCGAGCTTCTGCGCATGCGCAAGCCATCTGCCTGGCCGTGACGTATATGGGGAAAAGGTGGCTCTGCAGTTCCTCCTGAAGCCCTTAATGGGCAAAATAAACATAGGGGCTGCCTGGACTGTGGCTGCAGCGGTGCCTTTTTGGGGGAGAACAGGAGATGCCCAGAGGCAGCAGGAGGCAAACAGGGAATAGAGCAAAAATAAGGTAAGCCCCACGGGGGGGGGGGTTACAATAGGCACTAGTGGGCCATAGCAAGTCTGCACTCTGACAGCAGTGCTCAGGTAAGTGAACCACTTACAATTTAGGCAGTGTGTCTTTTTACATGCTCAGCTTGGGGGATGGAGAAAAGAAACTTGTTGGAGCAATTTAAGGAGAACTTGGAGAGTTCTTTGCACAGTGTCTGGTTGGTTGTATATTTATCTGCATAATCCTGCAGCATAAGAGTGGTTTCTCTCTACAATGCATTGCTATGGATCACCTGTTCTGTTGCCTTCTTTGATTTCTAGCTGTAGCATAGGCTTTGAAATAAGTTTGACTAATATAAAATTGCACCATAGCTTATTGGAGACCAGTAGTGTTTCAGAGATGCAAGACCTGCAGAAGGATGATGGCACCCTCTAAATGCAATCTGACATGTCTATTTTGGTTCCTCCAGGTGAGGCCTGGAGCTGGCGGGGGTGGGGGGGTTGCTGACTGGCAGTGGTAAGGCTGAGTTGAACAAATCCTTTTTTTGGCTGCTCTTAAATGAGTTGCTGTGTTCTGATGTTCCGCAGGACATCCCCAGCAACACACCCATATGCAGGGGCCCCTCAGGTCAGTGGGGTCCTTACAGGCACATCCAGGTGCTCCAGAGCAGAGCGATACTACTTACCCAGATTTGCAGGAATCCCCTACCTTGACAACATGGAGAGTCAAAATGAGGATGGGGGGCATGGGGAAACTCCTGACCCAATAGCATTTATCAGATGAGGAGGAAGAAGAGCCCTCCAAAAAAGAGGAGGAGGAGGAGTCGATGGAGCCAAAGAAAATTATTCCTCTCCCTTCCCTGTTTAATGCAAAGCCTTTATCATATTTTATAGCAGCAGCTTGACAGACATTGCTGCTGAAGGAGGTACAAGTCATGGGGTAACTGGATGTGAATCCCATCCTGTCTGCTTCTTCCTCTGCCCCGAAGTGATTCCCTAACTTGTGTACTGTGTCCATATTGAACATGAATGGGCTGGGACAGTTGAGTGCAAGCAGCTGCCTAGGCCGAGGCAAAGATGTTATCTGTTTCTGGAGGAGAGTTTCAAGAAGTGGGAGGTTCATCCTTTGGTAGATAAAGCCATGCACAATTCTGTTAAGCATGCAGCTGTACTTATTGAAAGTTTGGGGGACCTACCAGACACCCATGGTGAGTGGTTGGATGCCTCGTGCAGAAGGGCTTTTGCCTTGAATGGAGGAAATCTTCCAACATCATATGCATATTTCACTGTGTCCAGAGCATTGCACTCATAGGTCACTATTTTATCCCCCCAGAGTCGGAAGTGGCAAACATCTTGCAACTTGTGCCCATTGCCTCCACCTTTCTGGGGGATGCCACAGGCAACCATTTTTGGATGGCAGCCTGCTCTGCTTATCATATTGTGGCAGGTATGCAGGGTAGCTGGTTCAGGCACTGGGTTGCAGACCAGGCATCCTAATCAAAGCTGTTTAACCTGTTACTTGAAGGAAGGTTATTCAGTCCTGGCCTGGACAACGTCCTAAAGGATGTCCAGGATAAGAGGCAACTTCCGGTGGCTAGGCAACTACAGAAGGCAAGCTGAATGTCAAGGGGCGGGCTTTGCTCGACAGCAGCAGTACAGCAGTGGTTTGCAGCCCTTTCGGAATTTCGGAATCGAGAGGAATAGGACAGCCTATTCTGGATTCAAGGGCAGCAGCAACAGAGGATCCTTTGCCTGCAGGCATAACGGAGATGCAGGAAGAAAAAACAGCAACTCCCAATGAAGGTATGTGGTCCCATCTCTGCCACACTTCTGTTGGTGGAAGACTGCAGAATTTTTACCAGTGATGGGTCCAGATAACATCGGACACATGGGTACTAGCTCTGGGCTATGCCATAGAGTTTGACAGAGTACCCAAAAGAGGTGATTTGCTGCAGTCCTCTGTGCTTCAAAATCCAGTGAAAAAGCAGGCAGTGACTTGGGCCTTAGAGCAGTTGTTATAGATAGAGGCAGTTATCCCAGTCTCCCTCCCAGTGAGGATGGCCTTGAATTCTACTCTTATTTATTTTGTGGTTCCCAAGAAGTCGGGGGGTTCAACCGATTCTGGACCTGGAGCATTCACACAAGTTTGTCCACCACACAGTCTTCAAGACAGATTCCTTGCTATCAGTCATACGGGCAGTCCAACCAGGGATTATTTAGCATCCATTGATCTGAAGGATGCTTATCTCCACATCACCAGTTGTCAGTTGCACTAGAAGTTTCTGAGGTTCGTAATTCAGGGACAGAAAGGTCAGTGTCAAGAATCTTGGAGGTGCTGGAGGCACATGGTTTGGTCGTCACTTGTGAGAAGAGCTCCCTGGTTCTGTATCAAAGGTTGGAGCACTTGGGGGGCGGTGTTCCAGACGTGTTCCTCTTGTCATCCAGGAAGAAGACCCTTGAGGCAAGAGGTGCAGTAGCTGAGAAGTCCCTTGTTGGTCTCTGCTCACAGGCTTCCCTGCATTTCAAGTCTGATGACTGCAGTGATAGAACTAGTGCCGTGGGCTCGATTTACATATGCGGCCTCTCCAGAACAGGATACTGGAGGCCTGGTTCCCGGCCTCCGAAGACCACCAAGCTCTGATCCCACTGCCTCGATCAGTAGTGCAGTCACTAGCTTGGTGGGAGAACCTCGAGAACCGTGGCAAGGGGTCTTTTTTCTTGAAGTCCCAATGGAACTTATTTTGATGACTGATACCAGTCTGTTGGGTTGGGGGAATCTTGGACCAAGTTGGGGTTCAGGGGATCTGGACCTTCCAGAAGCAGCAGCTTTCAAGAAACGTGTCGGCGATGAGAGAAGTGTTTCTTGACCATTTTTATTTTCACAGGCGCAGTCGAGGGCGTGAAATGAAGATTGGACAATGCCATCACCATGGTGTACATAAGGCAGTACCAAAAGCAAGGGAATGCTAGCAGAAGCAACCAACTGTGCACTGTGGGCAGAGAAAAACAATCTTCCCCTCTCAGCAATTCATCTTGCAGGGGAACTAACTGTGCAGGCCAGTTGGCTGAGTCCGACACTCCATCAAGGGGAATGGACGGTGAACTTGGGTGCTTGAGCTTCTGTGCAGAAGGTTCGTTTGCCCTCAGATCAGCCTCTTTGCGTCAGAGGAAAATGCTCAGGTATCGAGGTTCTTCAGCCATACTGGCAGAGGCAGTGGATGCTCTGTCTCGGACATGGGAATTTCTCAGAGTTTTCTTGTTTCCTCTGCTACAGCTACTTTCTAAGCTAATTCTCAAGATAAGGCGGGCAAGAGGAAGCTGTCTTCTGATGGCTACAGAGTGGCCAAGAAGGCCGTGGCTCTCGGACCATGTGAATCTAGCTCAGCAAGCCCCATTTCGACTCCCGCTTCAAGGGGACCTTCTCTTCCAAGATCCCATTCTGCATCCAGATCCAGAGGTGATGCAGCTGGCAGTCTGGCTGCTAAGAGAGGGAGATTCTTAAAGTAGGGTTTCGCCAAGAAAATGGTGGATACCCTAATGGCCTTAAACGAGAACTGCGCTGAATCTGTAAGTCATTTTTCCCAGTAGAAGCTGTTTGTAAATACTGGTTCACATTCTGTTGTTGCTCTAGCTATCCAGGCTTTTTAGTTGTCCTAGTGGGTGTTTGTGATTTACATACTGCTGATAAGAACCATTTTAGAACCGTATGACGTAGTTTGTGTCCCTGTTGTATTCTTATTGTTGGCACATGCATTCATGTTCTGCTATAGAACTCGCAGGCTGTTTGGGACATAAACTGCATCATACAGTTCTAAAATGGTAGTTACCACCAGACTGTGAAACAGAAACACCACTGAGGTTACTAAAGATCTGTATGGATGGAACAAAAACAGAATTTTAAAGAGTACTTACACAAAAAAAAAAAAAAAAAAAAGGTTGGATGACTTACAGGTTCAGCGCAGTTCTCCTTTAAGAAGGTTTCTACATTGCTGCTTAGGATAGTGTGAGGAATACCTTCTTTGGGTGGGTCAGAGAGGTATTGAAACTTCTAAAGCTATGGTCCCACAGATACTGGATTTCTTGCAGGCAGGGGTAGACAAAAGCGAGGCCAGATGTCTCTGCTCAAGGTAGCCCTGGAAACTTCATGAGCCTATCCCTGAGATACAACTTGGAGGTTATGCAATTATTTTTTTTTTTTTTTTTTAGGGCGGTCAACAGAAGTCGACTGTTTCGATCTCCAGTACTCACTTGGGACCTGAACCTACTGTTGAATGCTCTGTGTAGGGCCCCTTTTGAACATCTTCATTAGTTTCTCTGGACATCATATCCTACAAGGTGTGTTTCCTAATTGCAATCTGGTTAGCCAAGAGGATTGGTGAACTTCAGGTTCTGTCCCATAAAGAGCCTTACCTTATCATCCATAAGGAAAAGGTGGTATTGAGGACGGTTGCATCCTTTGCGCCTAAGATCCCTATAGCCTTTCAGGTAAAAGAGGAAATCTTTCTACCATCCTTATAGCTCAAGCTGGCAAATCCAAAAGAGAACAAACTTCATAAGTTGATAAGTTGATTTGTGATGGGCAGTCGGGGCTTACCTAAAAAGAATAACTGAGTTCAGAAAGTATGGAAGTTTTTTTTTTTTGTTCATTTTTTGAGCAGTTGAGAAGAGTCTGCTTCCAAGGCCACCTCTTACTAGGTGGGAAGGGGCTTGCATTGCAGTGTCATATGTGGCTGAGAAGAAGAAAGCTGCTGCTGCCATCAAGGCTCACTCCACCAGGGCACTTGCTACATCCTGGGTGGAGAGAGGGGAGGCATTTCTCTGTGTTTTGCAAAGCGGCAATGTGGTCCTTCGTTTATACATTTTCTCAGCACTACAGATTAGATGTTCAGTGCTCCGCCCTTGCAGGTGGTGGTTAGCAGATGATGATTATATGATGTTCTTCGAGGTACTTTCTTGCAGCAGGTCATAATCAGTAGGATTTGGCAGCAGACGCCCTCATCTTCGGATGATTTTACAGCAGTCGACCCTGGGACCTCCCCCCAGCACCACCACATGTCATACACCTGGCAGGTATAAAAGGGGGCGGTCCGGGCATTCCTCGGTTCTTTTCAGCCGTGACCTGCATGCGATAAGTCCTGCTTCACAATTGTCTTTTGAATAGTTCTAAAAACCAATTGACTTGTGTGTGTGTGTTTTTTTTTTTTGTTTTTGTTTTGTTTTGTTTTACCATCACTTATATCTTCGGATCCTTATTTCCGAAGTTGTGCTTGTGGCCACAGTATTGCAGAGGAAGACCTCCACACAGTCTGATCACTGCCTGAGTCCTGAGCACAGCACTGTGAGGTGTCTCTTGTGTCAGAATTTCTCCAGAGCCACAAAAATACAGATGATTGCAACAGATCCATGAGTACCTCATGGAGCACAAGGTAGTACTATTGGAGCAACGGCAGCATAAACGTTCCTCTGCGAGGGATTCCTCTGCATCCTCTTCAGGGTCTTACAGCTCAACGGGAGGCCCCTCCACCTCGGCACAGGGTCAGGGTAGGAAGCATGCTTCTGAAACTAAGCATGTCTCTTCCACCCCTGTGTCGTGCTCTACAAAAATTGTGAGTATGGAGCAGGTAGCCCCTCTAATCATCTTCCCTACCGTCGATGATTGTGGGCTCCTCTCCGGGCTCGCCGATGGGTTCTCTGTCGACGGGCACCTCTGGGGTTGTTTTACAGATGCCAATGCTGCCCCCATTATCACTGCTGCATGGCCTTCGTCCGTCAACGACGGCCTCTGGCTCGTCAACGACCCTCTCTTCGATGGTATTCCATAAAGCAAGCTACTGCGCTCTAAGCAGTGAGGAGGTCACATACATACGGGTGACAAACCCTTTACTTTCCACACTTCACAAAGTCCAAACCTGTATGCGCTCTATATCAAAGAAAAGACCATAATTCAAATCTCAGCACTGTTGTTTTAATAGGCACCGCTGTGGAAGCCCCCAACGCCTCAGTAAAGTGCCTTCAAAGGGGGCTTGTCACAATCTAGCATGAACATCTGATTCATTTAAATAATTAAGTGTGACATCATACATCCATATACTAATTAATGAACCACTAATGGATTCATAATTACGTATTAAAAAAGGTTTAAATTAATCAAAAAAATTAAAAAATTGTTACAGGTTTACACAGTTCACATACAGCTCAAAAATTAACAAGAAACCATGTGCCAGATATTGTTGTTAAACCAGAACCCTGATTCTAAGGCTATATACATAACTGTGTAAATTATTTTTTTGATCAGTATTGCTAGCGGGTTCATCTATTAACTTGGGGGTACACCAACATTCGATTTTTATCCAATTATTATCAGTTACGTATCCTTAGTCAGTACTTTACTACCTTAAATCACTCACTATTTTACAAGGTTCTTTAGAACTGAAGAGAGTAGGAGAGACGCACAGAGTTGCATTAAGGCCCATCTGTACCGGAAACGGTGTGTCCATAGGTCATCCTATAAAATGTAGCAAAAGAAAAATGCATTCTTTTTAGATGCAAGTACTCTAAAAATTTCAGAATGTAACATAGCTGCTCTTTGTTACTGTACTAACTATTGAATATGAATAATCAACCACAAGGGGATGGGGGGATTCTTTTTGGGGGGGGGGCGAGGAAGAGGGAGAATAGTGAGGAGACAGGATGTTCCAAAAGACAGGCAAACAGAAGAAATTCTTAATTTCTTTCATTCCTTTTCTGAAATTTTTTTTTCTTCACACCTCCTGTTATTTTGATCTCAAAAAAGGTTTACAATCCCCACCTATCAATAAAACCAAAAGGGAAGACTGTATTAGCCCTGAAAATCCATGCACTTTGTCTCTGTAACAGTTTATTCGGTCAGTCACCACCCCTTTGATCACTTTTCACATGTTCAGTCCCCATAAATTTGAAATGGAACACATCTCCATCATGCACATAATTAAAATGCATCCCTACAGGGGTGCCCATTTCTTTTGTTAATTATGGACCTCAAATGTTCCTGTATTCTTTCTTTCAGAGACCTCACAGTCTTCCCTATATAGTACAAACTGCAAGTGCACCATAAAATATAGAGCACAAAGGGGATTGTGTGGTGATACTCTCTCACTTCAGTCTGGGTTATTGGGTAAGTTAAAAATCCTTCCCATGTTCATGTATTTACACACACTGCATCTTCCACATTTATGGTTGCCCTTTGGCCTTGGTGGTAGCCACATTCTATTCGTCTCTTCTTTCTGAAAAAAATGACTGTTCACTAACTTATCCTGCAAATTAGCTGTGCGTCTAAATGTAATTCTGGGTGTTTCTGGTAGTGCAGTACCTAATGCAGTGTTGCCCTTCAGTATGCTCCAGCTGTTCCAGATAATACTGCCCACTTTGCCAGCTATTGCATTATATTCTAGGGAACATGTAGTAATGTTTTTCTTTTTTTTTCCCTGTTCTCATATGCATATATATGTTTTTTTTTTATTAGTTCCATTTGTTTTATTCCTTATTTTTATCATGTTTTTTCCAGGACAATATCTTGGTATCCTCTTTCTTTAAATCTTCCTAATAGTTCTTCTGCCTGTATTTCAGATTCCAAATCAGAAGTGCAGTTCCTTCTGATCCTTACCAATTGTCCATATGGTATGGAATATTTTTTAGTTTGGCAGGATGAGAGCTGTCACTTCTTAGTAATGAGTTGGTACTAGTCTCTCTCCTGTAGCTTCTAGTTTTCACCTGCTCAGAATCTATATCGCTCTCTGTTATGTCTAGAATATTAATACTTTTCTCATTCATCTCAGCTGTGTATTTCAAATTCATGTCATTTCGATTTAACCACTGAATTCTTCCGCCATTTCCATTCCTCCATTCCATATACATAGACGATCATCTTTTGTATCTGCCTCATTGCACTGTATTAGAAACATATGGATTTACTTCAGTGTCGTACAGTGTTTCCCTCTCCCACATTCCCAAAAACAGGTTTGCATAAGATGGGGCCATTGAAGCCCCATCACTGTTCCTCAGGTCTGTAAGAAAAACTCATTGTTAAATTCAGAGTAACCATGTTCTAATATGAATTTAAGTGATTCCGCTAGGAATTCTACTGATGTCCCAGTAATGTTTTGGTCTTTCCATAAGAAATGTGTGGCCGCTCTTAACCCATCTTTGTGTCTGATTGAGGTATATAATGCCTCAACATCCACACTAATCCACATAGATCCCTGTTACCACTTGAAATTTTTGAATTTCCTAATCTTGTCTCTTGTGTCCTCTAAGTAGGAAGGAAGATTTTTCATACTAAACTGTAAGAATAAATCTACAAATTCGCAGAGATGCTCAGAAATCGAACCCAATTACTAAATACAGCTGGTCTGCCAGGTGAGTCTGTTAACAGACTTTTGTGAATCTTTAGGTGACAATACAGGGTTGGGATTACAGGAAATTAACAAAAAATAAATACCTGAATTCTTTATCATTAATATCCCCTCTCTGAGCTGCCCTATCCAGTAATTCACACAGACATATTCTGTACTGTTGTGTGGGATTAAAGGACAGTTTTTTATAGTTATTAACATCAAATAAAAGTTTCTCAACCATAATCTTGTAATTCTCCCTGTCCACGATAACAGTATTCCCACCGTTATTTGCTTTTTTTAATTACCAAATCTGAATTGGTAATTAAATTGTTCAGAGCCAACTTCTCAGCGTTAGATAGATTTGAATTGGTTTGTTTTCTCTTATTAGCTAGTGCTTCTCTCACCTTTAAAGAGCACGTTGTTTTCAAAGGCGGGCGGCCACCTGATTATTCAGCACTATTGGACAGAAGTCTGATTTCTGTTTAAACATTGTGTCTCTTAAGTTTCTTAAAGTCTGGAGGAATAGCTTCATTCTGTACACAATGACTGCATTCTTCTTCCAACATATTAAGCAATTCCTCTAAATTAGCTTCAGCAGTTTCAAAAAGTGCTTCATAAGATGTGCTCATCTCGGTTCCTACAGGGTCCTCTCTGATTTATTTCATCCATCAATAATTCGAGTGTGTCATGTGGTTCAAAATCTTGTTCTCTGCAACCTGTTTGGTTCTCCAAGTAGCCCATATTTGCAGCAATTCTGATATTTTCGTGTTGTGAGAAATTGTTTAACCTGGTTTTTCTGAATAATTTAAACATGTCCACAAAAATTGAAAATTCATTCATGGGGGAGGACTAAGTTCAAACCCTTTCTAAGGAGTGATGTATGGTTTTCACTTGGGGAGAAACTACTCATTGATTATTTGCTTGGAATCTTTTGATTCCTCAGAGCGTGCCACCTGCTGTTTAAATTTCCTGTGTTTACCCCCCTCTTGTGTCTCGTCTTGTACATTTTTTCTTTGTCCTCCTGCCCCCTCTGTTCTAAAAAAGGTTTAGTTGTTAAATCAATAGTTGCTGATTTAGGTCCCTTGTTAGTGCTAGTTGTAGCTCTTTCGTTATCATGTGGTCCTGCTCCTCTGAGGTTTCTTTTTGCTCTGACTCCATTTATTATTTTGCTGATAGGATTTCCTACTTCTGGACCTCCCTCTGCTTCGTGATCGCCCCTCAGCGTTTTTCCCTGTGAATATAGGCATGTCCTTTTTCATAAGCATTATCGTCTCCTAAATGTTTTGTTTATTTCTTTTTATGATTTCTTTCTCGTGTCTTAATCCTTTATTCTTGAGGGCTCTATCTAATCGAGAGAAATCGCTATGCCCCTTATATTTGCCCACCTCGTCCTTAGCTTGCTGTAATTCTTTTTCCAGGATTTGATAATTTTCATTATCTTTCTGGGCTATAAGCAGAGTGTATGCTAAGGACGCTGTTTAAGAAATTTTTAACAACTTTTCCCTCCTGAAATTTTCTAGGCCACATGATGGAGTTTTTAACTAGTAACCCCCGTGGTGCCTGTTTTTTGTTTTCTTGGTAAGCCTTGAGAGAAATAATGTTATAGCCTACATTCGCTTCCTTTATCATTAAATGTTCTAGCTTAAGGAAGGAGGTTTTAATGTTACCTCTATCAATTTCTGTGCAACTTCCTCGGCATCCTCTTCAGGGTCTCACCACTCCACGGGAGGCCCCTCCATCTTCGCACAGGGTCAGGGTAGGAAGCATTCTTCTAAAACCAAGCATGTCTCTTCCACCCCTGTGTCGTCCTCTACAAAAATTGTGAGTATGGAGCAGGTATCCCCTCTTATATCATCTTCCCTACCGTCGATGATTGTGGGCTCGTCAATGGCGCCTCTGTCAATGGGCACCTTTGGGGTTTTACAGCTGCCAGTGCTGCCCTTGCTATCACTGCTGCATGGCCTCCGTCTGTCAACAGCCTCTGGCTCGTCGACAGCCCTGCGACTCTCTCGTCAACGCCTTGACCCATCAATGGCCCTGTACCACGGCCTACCGACATTACTCAACGTTCCCTCGCTGCTGCCTCCGTTGATGAAGTTCTCGTCGATGATTGGGACTGGGAACGTGTCGATGGTGTCGACAGTTGTCCTAGCACCGTTCTTGACGTCTTTGGGGTCTTCTATGCTCCCCTCATCAAAGGCTGCTCACTTTGTTCCTCTGCTGGCCGCTGTTCCGTCTGTGGTGCCCGTTTGCTTCACTAGGTCTGCCACCTCTGGACAGATGGCCATGATTGACATCCAGGCTCTGGTTACCTCCATCCTGGACCTCACTCAGCCCTGCTGCCCCCCTAGGAAGGGGTCACCACTCCCCTGTGCTTCATCTCGGGCCCCCTTTGGCCCAGTGTACGGCCATCTCTTCCCGGGTCTGCATACCCAGGAAGTGGATATGGAAGACCCTTTCCTGCGAGACTGGGGTCTAGAAAGCAGGGAGGAAAAAGACGGCATGGACCAGGTGGCATCCCCTCAGTCCTCCTCTGCCGTGTCCTCTGTTCAGGAGGACATTGCTCCTGGCCTCCCTTGTTCCCTGTCGGATGACCTGACGTTTGCAGACATCATGTTCCACCTCCGGAGAACCTTCAGGTTCCAGAACTCTGTACAAGAGTCTTCTCGCAATATGTTGGCTCAGTACCTGGGTATACCTGAATGCCCTACTCTGATTATCCTCCCATTGGTGAACGCCTTTAAAGAGGCTATTATGGCCGCTTGGAAGCAGCCGTTCAAGATTCTCTCCAATCTGAGGAAGGCGGACAGGCTTTATCAGGCTCCGGTGGCTCACCCCTATTTCATGTCTTTGCCTCAGGTAGACTCTGTGGTAATTAATGCCGCACATGATCTGTCCTCCAGGTCTCAGCACATAAGGGCGCAGCCCCCGGATGCGGAGTCTAAGAAGTTGGACGCCATGGGGAAATGTTTTTTTTCCTTGGCCGCCTTGTCCCTCTGGGTCCTTAATTACATGGGACACCTTCTTAAATATCAGGAGAAAGTTCTTAAAGCCTCTCAGGCCTCAGTCCAGTCCCTTCCGGCAGGTGCTGTCTTAGATGACCTAACTGTGAAACTTTCCGCGGCAGTGGGCCACCACCTGCTAAGGGCCACCTACAATGCTGTGGATACCACGGCTTGTATGTCCTCTGCTGGTATATGTCTCCGGCGTCACACCTGGCTTAGGGTGTTTGATTTTTCCTTGGACGTCCAGCAATCCATTTTGAATGCTCCCTTTAAAGGTGTGCAACTGTTTGGTCCGCAGACGGAGGACATCTTAAAAGACCTGCAGGACTCCGGTCGTACCGTACAGTCGGTACGGACCTTTTACCACCTTAAGGCCAAACAACCCTTCAGGGGTTCCTACAGAGGCTGTCCCCTGTTCAGTCTGTAGCTGGTCAATAAAAGGAAGCCTCAGTTACAATTGCCTGGCCCGAGAAATACCCCTAGGCTCCAGTACGTCCCTGCTGCCCCTCAGCAGGGCCTGCCTCCCGCCTGGGGGTCTTCCTCTGGTCGTGGGTATGGAGGCCCTACCAATGGCCATTGGGGGCAGGTTTTCCTGCACTTGCAAGGGTGGCAAACCCTCGCCTCCGACCAGTGGCTACTGCAACTGATTGATATGGGATACACACTAGAGTTCAGGGAGATGCCTCTTCCGCCAACCGGGTCTCTCATTACCTCCCAGGCCAGGCACTGGTCCTGGGGACCCAATCACTGCCTTACTATCAAAAAGGGCTATCGAACTAGTCCCCCTTCCTCAGAAGGGGACGGGATTTTCTCCCAGTTCTTCCTTTTCCCCAAATGGATGGGGGAATTTATCCCCCATTTTGGATTTGAGGGGTCTCAACCTCTACATCGTTTACCAAAAGTTCCATATGGTGCCCCTTCCGACACTTCTTCCTTTGCTGAGCAAGGGAGACTGGCTCTGCTCTCTGGATATGAAGGATGCATACCTTCATATCATGATGCTCACGGACGGTTTCTCTGTTTCCTGTTCCAAGGGTGTCATTACCAGTTCAGAGCTCTCCCTTTTGTTCTTTCCTCAGCCCCGAGAGTCTTTACAGGGTGCCTTGGAGTGGTCACGGCAGCCCTCCAACGGGAAGGCCTCTATGTTTTCCCCTACCTGGACGACTGGCTCCTGGAAGTCCCTCCAGGCATCAGTTGTCTCGCATGCTTTCTCGCACCCTGCAGTTGTTCACCCAGGTAGGGAATGCAGTAAACTATCCAAAATCCAAATTGGACCCTACTCAACGCCTCCAGTATATAGCAGCCTTGCTGGATTTCTTTGTGGGATGGGCATATCTGCCCATCACTCGGGCGGACGCCTTGATTGCTTGAGCGCACGGTTTGGAATTCTGCAATCAGATCGCTGCAAGAGACTATCTCCGTCTCTTGGGACATTTGGTGGCCACAATTCCGACAGTCCCCAATGCCAGGTTGCATATGAGAGTCCTTCAGTGGTCCTTCAGAGTCCAGTGGGACCAATGTTTGGACGATTTTGATGCCCCAGTCCTGCTGTCTTCCCCGACTCTTCGAGCTCTGCAGTGGTGGAAGTCAAAGGACGATCTCCTCGGGGGGGAATGCCTTTTCATTCACCTGTCCCAAGTCTCATTCTGGCAACTGACACCTCCTTGACTGGGTGGGGTGCTCACCTCCTGCATGCCCAGTCACAAGGATCTTGGATGTCTGTGGAGGTCCGCCTCCACATCAATGTCTTGGAACTGCGGGTGCTCCTCTATGCCTTGCAAGCATTCGAGGCGCACCTCCCTCTGGGTTGCCTACAGGTGCAATCAGACAATTCTATGGTAGTTCACTACCTAAACAAACAAGGTGACACCCATTCCTACCCTCTCTGCAGAGAATCCATGAGGATGTGGTGTTGGGCGATCCGGAGATATATACATCTTCTGGCAGTACACATCCCAGGGGTGTCCAACACCTTGGCGGATGCCCTGAGCAGATCTTCTGCCCTGGCCCATGAGTGGGAAATCTTACCCAACATTCTCAACGACGTCTTCCATGTCTGGGGCCGACTGGAGTTGGACTGGTTTGCCTCTCCGCAAAACTGCCACTTTACTGCTCTCTCGTGCGAGGTCCTGTAACTGTGTGGCAGGACACATTATCTCTTTCCTGGATAGGAAGATTTCTTTACGCCTTCCTGCCCTTTCCACTCGTTCAGAGAGTACTACTCAAACTGGTCCAGGACAGAGCATCTATGATTCTCATAGCGCCGTTCTGGCTGAGACTGATTTGGTTCCCTCTGCTTCTACAGCTCTCGGACGCAGAACCTATCCCTCTGCCCATTTGCCGAGCCTTGCTGTCCCAGGCACAAGGCTCCCTGTTACACCCGGGCCTTCGATCCGTCCACCTGCATGCCTGGCTCCTGAGGACGTAGTCCTTTCGCGCTTCCGGGTATCCCAACAGGTAGTGGAGGTTCTCTGGACTGCTAGGAAATAGTCTACTCGGTCTTCCTATTCTTTGAAATGGAAACGCTTCTCTACTTGGGCATCGTCTCAAACTGTGGATCTGTACGAGTGTCCCCCTCAGCGCATCCTAGATTATTTATTCTACTTGTCAGACAGTGGACTACAATATTCCTTTGTGAACATCCTCCTTTCAGCTATTGCCGCATTTCATTTGCCTGTGGGCAGTTTTCCTTTGTCCCAGTTGCTGTTGATTCAAACCTATTTAAAAGGTATTCTACATCTGCATCCCCCTATTAGGGATCCAGTCCCTGTCTGGGATTTGAATTTTGTGCTTGAAAAATTGACCACGAATCCTTTTGAGCCTGCTGAATCCAGCGACCTCTGATATCTCTCTTGGAAGTCTGTTTTTAATAACCATTATGTCTGGCAGATGGGTCTCGGAGGTGCACATCCTGATGTGCAAACCCCCCTATATTCAGTTTCATGATGACAGGGTGTCTTTATGCACTAACCCGGCGTTTTTGCCTGAGGTTGTTTCTACGTTTCCTTTAAATGAGATCATCCAACTGCCAGTTTACTTTGCGGGCCCTCAGAATCCGGAGGAAGCCTTGCTTCATACACTCTATGTACATAGAATATTGTGTATTTATCTTCTCCGCACTTCACAGTTGTGTCAATCACAGCAACTTTTTTTTTTGTTTTGCCCATGGCCACCAGGGTGTCGGTGTCTCCAAGCAGTGCATGTCCACATAGTTGGCCAACTGCAGTACGTTTATTTATGCTAAATACAACATCTCTCTCACAGATGTTGTCAAGCTACACTCTACCAGAGGCATAGCCACCTTGGCTGCCTGTTTCCGAGGCATTTTGGCCTTGGATATCTGCGAAGCCGCCATGTGGTCTACTGTACATGCCTTCACTAGACATTACAGTCTGGACGTTGCTTCTAAGAGGTGCACTGCTTTTGGACGGGCCGTCCTACAAGTCCTTCTGTCCTTATCACTCGTGATACACTGCCATCCTCCCGCTGGGTTTTACAACTACTTGGGAATCTTCCCACTGGTTATGACCTGCTGCAAGAGATTACCTCAAAGAAGATAGTACAGTTGCGTAAGAACTTACTGTAACATTAGATCTTCGAGAGTTTCTTGCAGCAGGTCAGCAGCCCTACCCTCCTTCCCCCTTGCTGTTGCTTCACAAGGGTTACTTGCTGCTGTCTCTAATACTCCATGAGTGTCTGCCTTTACTTTTTCCCTCCTCGGTTCCCCTCAGATATGGTTACATATACAGTCGCCGGGATGGGAAAAGAACTGAGAAATGCCTGGGACCTCCCCATTTTATACCTGCCAGGTGTATGATGTGGTGGTGCTGGGGGGAGGTCCCAAGGTCGACTGCTGTGAAATCATCCGAAGGTGAGGGTGCCTGCGGCTGGATCCCACTGGTTATGACCTG
This sequence comes from Neoceratodus forsteri, assembly GCA_016271365.2. NCBI lineage: Eukaryota > Metazoa > Chordata > Ceratodontiformes > Ceratodontidae > Neoceratodus > Neoceratodus forsteri. The sequence continues at coordinate 116,554,632 of JADMNL010000024.1, read as the reverse complement.
CTGCAAGAGACTCTCGGAGATCTACTGTTACAGTAAGTTCTTATGCAGCTGTACTTTGTCGTGTGGGATATATGGGACAGTATTCTTCCACACCCGAATTGAGAATGAGTACTGCTTTTTAGAACCCATATGTGTTAAATCCCAGTTGACAACATGGAGCAATACAGAAGGAAAAATTCCTTCATACTAACCATAATTTTTCCTTCACTGTTGGCTCCACTGTTTTCAATGGGGCCACTTCTGGGAGCCCCTGGCTCCATATATGTAAGGACTTTGGATTTCAGCAAATATGATTTGCATGTGATTATAGCTGGTTATCCAGATTTGTCTGCTAACAATGGAAACGTTTATATTTTTATTGGATTTGCAGACATGTTACAAGTATTATCGGCAGCATATCAACCCTGTCAAAGGATCAGTGGCTCGCTGGACTTGTAAGAAGCATGACAGATTAATTAGTTTGCGAGACTCCCTCAGCCAGATCTCCAGAATGGTGTAAGTCATCCATTTATTCTTTTATAATACTACGGATTATTTACATGTCGAAGTTGTTGGTGTTGTGTTAAGGAGAGAGTTCATCGACTTTGACGACACTGAGATTTTTGGTTACATGGATGTATATAGGTACTGCATGCACAGAGGTGACTGAGGAGTTGGTTGGAATGTTCATATGCTCAGGTTTCTGTGCTGTTTGACAGCTTTGGGTTGTGCCACTACTTCAGTGGGGGGTGTTCATTACTGATTTGTATGAACTCCTTACTGACAACGTTGGAGCTAACAGCAAAGGAAGTTATGGTACGTGTGAAGGAAGTTCTCCTTTCTTAGTCTGCTGTGCAGCACATTGGCTAGAGACCATGATTTTCCGTTTTCAGAAATGGCCAATTCCATTTGGCAAAACCGCTTCCTTCTTTATTTATTAGCTTTTGGTAACCGGGTAAGTGCACTAGGCAACAGTCCTGCCTATTTTCAGGTACGACACAGGAGAGTACAACAAAATAATACAGTGATGACATCAGCGACAAGACAGCACAAATAATACAGTCACAACAGTATGGGAGGAACCCATAGGATATAAGCAGTTAACAGTACATAATATGCTGTAACAACTAGATGAAATAAGATATAAAAAGCTAAACAGTACACAGTATGATATAACAAACAAAGCTAGTAGCAGCAAGCTAGGTAACGCCTGGACGTCCTCCAAAACAGGAGAAAGAGAGTGGAGACACACAGTTAGTTGCAGTTACAGGTTCCAAGTGCATAAAGGTGAGAGAAAAGTGACCTCTTAAAGGAGTGGTGGGAGGGGGAGAGTTTAACCTGGGTGGGAAGTGAGTTCCAGAAATTAGGGGCAAAATGAGCAAAGGCCTGTTCACCCATTCTAGTAGCGCACGGCCGGACTGATAGCATGGGGACAGATGAGGACCTGAGCGAGCGGATCCATGTGATGGGGTAAGCAGGTCTCTCAGGGAGGACGGGCTAGGGGGTCTAGTGAGTGAGTCGGTAAAACAACCTAGAAAGTAAGAACGAAGGTCTTTGGGAGATAGCCAATGTAGGCCGGAGTAGAGCCGGCAGTGATGAGTCAGTCGGGGGGGGGGGGCAGATAAGGCGAACCTACATAGATACATAGACAGTGTCGGCAGATAAGGGCCTATGGCCCACCCAGTCTGCCCATTTGAGCTTGTAAGTTCAGTTTGTTTTCCTAGAAGTCTGTTGCCCCTTACCCCTGACCTCTGGAATTCCTTTATGTCTGTCCCATGCATTCTTAAATCCCGTGATTGTTTTAGCCCCCACCACTTCCTCTGGCAGGGTGTTCCATTTGTCCACCACCCATTCTGTGAAGAAATTCTTTCTCATGTTTCCTCTGAATCGTCCTCCCTCCAACTTCATCCCATGTCCTCTAGTCCTGGAACATCTTTTTCGCTTAAAAATAGTGTTTTCCTGCACCTGTTCCTCCCTGTAAGATACTTGTATGTCTCTATCATATCCCCTCTCTCCCTCCTCTCCTCCCCTCCAGGGAGTACAGGTTCAGTTCCTTCAACCTGTCTTCATAGGACTTGTGATGCAATCCATGCACCATCTTTGTTGCCCTCCTCTGAACCTTCTCTACCCTGTCTATGTCCTTACGTAGGTATGGTCTCCAGAACTGTACACTGTACTCCAGGTGGGGCCTCACTAGTGTCTTGTATAGCGGAATTATGACCTCCCTTTTCCTGCTGGTGATGCCCCTGCCTATACATCCCAGCATCCTATTTGCTTTACCTGCTGCCTTGTCACACTGTTTCCCTACCTTGAGGTCATCAGAGATGACAACCCCAAGATCCTTTCCTGCTTGGTGCATGCTATATCCTCACCCCCAACTGATATATTGTGCCAGGATTTTTGTGCCCCATATGCATTATCTTGCACTTCTTTGCATTGAATTTCAACTGCCAAACCCCTGACCATTCTTCAAGTTTCTGCAGGTTGCTTCTCATTCTGTCTACACCCTCTGGTGTGTCTACTTTGTTACAGAGCTTTGTGTCATCAGCGAACAGTGAAATTCTGCCTTCTAGATCCTGCGCAATGTCACTGATGAAGATGTTGAATAGGACCGGTCCCAGCACTGATCCCTGTGGTACCCCATGGGTCACTCTTCCCTCTGTGGAGTGACAGCCATTTACCACCACCCTCTGTGTCCTGCCACAGAGCTAGTTACCTACCCACCACACTACTGTCCTGCCCACACCCATATTCCCCAGTTTGTGTAATAGTCTTCTGTGTGGCACAGTGTCAAAGACCTTGCTGAAGTCCAGATAGGCCATGTCCACTGCCCTCCCCTGATCCACCTCCCTAGTCACCCAGTCAAAAAATTCAACGAGGTTGGTCTGACATGACCTCCCCCTGGTGAAACCATGCTGCCTTGGGTCCTGTAGTCCATTGATAACCAGATGTTCCACCAATCTCTCCTTCAGTAGTGCTTCCATGATCTTCCCCACTACGAGGTGAGGCTGACTGGTCTGTAGTTCCCTGCTTCCTCTTTGTTCCCACTTTTGTATAAGGGACTACATCTGCTGTCCTCCAGTCTTTGGGTACCTCCCTGTTTCCAGTGATCGGCTAAACAGGATAGCCAGAGGTTCAGCCACCACCTCTTAGTTCTTTAAGGACCCTGGGGTGCACCGTCTGGCCCCATTGTTTTATCAACTCTTATTACTTCCAGTTCCTTCAGGACCCTTTCTTGTGTAAAGGGACTTGTGTCCATTTCTGCACCATTCTCTCCCCTTGTACTCCCTTCAGACCCATTACCCTCCTCTTCCTCAGTAAAGACCTGAGGCAGAAATACCTGTTCAGTATGTCAGCTTACTGTTGTCATCCTCCACGTGTCCCATCCTCCCCTTCAGTCTCACTATCCCTCCCTTTGTCTTTCTTTTTTCACTTATGTACCTGTAAAGGTTTTGTTCCTCTACCCACTGATTTTTGCAATGTGTTCTTCTGTCTGAACTTTGGCTTCCTTACTGACCTCCTGCCTCCTTTGCTTCTTCTGGTACTTCTCCTATCCCCTTCTGCCTGTGTCTTTTGTATTGCCTGAATGCAATCTTTTGGCTTTCACTTTCTTTGATACCTCTTTGGAAACCATAATGGTCTCCTCTTCCTTTTCCTCTTGCTAACCTGCTTAATGCATAATTCTGTTGTTCTTGTAATCCCCATTTTAAATACTGCCCACTGTTCCTCAACCCCTGATTCCTGTCCCATTCCCCTTAATGCCTCTTTCAAGTATCTCCCCATTTTCCCAAAGTCTGCCCCTCTAAAATCCAGGATACGTGTTTTTGTGTGGTTTGGTTCTGCTCTTTCTGTGATTTGAAACCACAATGACTGGTGGTCACTGTTTCCCAGGTGCTCCCCCACTGTTACCCCCATCACACTGTCCCTGTTTGTGAGCACAAGGTCCAGTATTGCCTTCTGCCGAGTTGGTTCCATGACCAGTTGCTTGAGGAAGGCACCCTGAAGGGAGTCCAGGATAAATCTGCTCCTAGTTGATGCTGCTGCTGGATGCTCCAGTCCACGTCTGGAATATTGAATCTCCAACCAGTACTACCTCACCCTTGTCTGCCATCCTTTGGATGGCTAGCATCAACTCCTATCTGTTTCTTCCTCCTGGGCTGGTGGTCTATAGACCACACCTGTGCGATGGCTGGCCCCATTTTCCTTTCCAGCTTAACCCACAGTATCTCCCCCCCCATTTTGTTCCTCCTGGATCTCTGTGGCCCTTATGTCATTTTTCACATAAAGTGCCACTCCTCCTTCCTTCCTGCCTAAATATATTGTTGTAGAAAGTGTCCCATTTGCTGAGTACACTAGTATTGATATTGAACAGAACAGGGAGGGCATAAAGAAGTTGCGGGGATTGTAGCACGCCTCTTGCCACTGCTAGCCTAGCAGAGGGGGTGAGAGAGTGCCATACCCGATAGGCTGCGCCAGTTCTGGTATTAATGGCCCGGCAGACCTCGTTGATATGCAAGGAAAAATCGAGGGCAGGGTCAAGTGTGACCCCAAGGTATTTGAAGGTAACAGTATTCGTAACTGACGTCTCCTCCTGACTGCAGACAAGGAGTTTAGAGTATTCTGAGTGAACTTTTTTGGATGAGCCGAACAGCATAGCCTGAGTTTTACCTATATTAAGGATTTGCTGGTTAGTGGAGAGCCAAGATTGGAGAGGTTGAAAGTCCTGAGTGAGGGTATTGTCAATGTCAGCAACAGATTTGGCGGAATAGTAGAGCACTATATCATCTACATACATGAGGTGGCTGCTATGAGAGTAGGTGCTATGAATGTCATTTAGAAAGAGGGAAAAGAGCAGAGGGCCGAGAATCGACCCCTGTGGAACACCCCGGGTAATGGGGGTGGGGGTGGAAAGAGTTTTGCAGTAGGAAACTGCCTGGGAGCGGTTATCCAAGTAGCTACTAAACCAGGATAGGGTGGAGTCAGAAGCACCAATGTTACTTAACTTGGACAGCTGAAGCGGGTGGTGAACCATATCAAAAGCTTTGGATAGGTCAGTGAACACTGCACCAGTAAGCAGGCCCTTATCCATGTTGCTTTTGATGTCACTCGTGAGAAGGGTAAGGGCTGTGCTGTGCTGTGTCCCACCCTAAAGCCATGTTGGGAGGGAGACTGAAGATTATAGTTACAGAGATGCTCAGCGACCTGTCTATGAACGAGTTTCCAGGAGCTTACTAAGAGTGGGGAGTAGGGAGATAGGACGGTAGTTGGACAGAAGTTTAGCGTCTCCCTTCTTGTGGACAGGGATAGTTCTGGCGGATTTCCAGATCAGGGGGACAGTAGCAGTCGTCATGGAATGGTTGAAAAGCCTAGTTATGGGCCTGGCAAGCCAGGCCGCAAACAGCCTGATAACCTGAGGGTGCAACCCATCAGGGCCAGGGCTGCTGCTAGAAGGAACAGTTTTGAGAAGGTCCAGTACATGCTGGTAGGAGACCAGAGCCAACACCAAAGACTGAGGAGTGGAGGAGCTAGGAAGAGAGGCCGGCCCCGGATTGGGGAGCATGGGAGAGGCCAAAGTAGGTAGAGAGGAAAAGAGGGAGTTGAAAGCGTTGGCGATGGTGAGTGGGTGGTTACAGTGGACATCATTAATGAACATATTAGTAGGAGTAGTAGGCTTATTGTTCCCAAGAATTTCCTTTATTTGGGACCAGTATTTTCTTGGGCATGTGGTGGAGGCGTTTAGTAGGTTCCGGAAGTAGGAGCTTTTGGCCAGGCTAATCTCCTTTTTACATTTATTACGCAGAGTTCGGTAGGCTTCAAAGTCAGAGGGGAGACGGGAGGACTTCCAGACTGACCATAGTTTGTCCCCGAGTTTCAGAAGGTGAAGCAGGGGGCGTTGAAGCCATTTGGTGGTTTTCCCTTTCACCCTTCGTGTGGCAACAGAGATATGTTTGTTTTGTAGAGAGAGGAGAGAGAAGAGAGCTGTTAAAATAATTTGTGGCAGTGTTTGTTATTAGTGGTGTAAAGCGGGGACCAGTCAATAGCATTAAGATCCTGAACAAAGTTATCTAAGTTAAGATTTGAGAAGTTGGAAAAAGTTAACACTTTGGAGGGGAAGGCTGGGGCAGAGTTGTCCCAAATACAGAAAACGGTGTAGTGATCACTTATGGAGTCTGGAAGAACACCCGCAGAGGGAAAGGCATCCTTTCTATTAGTCAGGATCCAGTCCAGAAGGGTGGCACTAGTACCACCAGGGGATAATCTAGTGGGCTCCTGTACGAGTTGAGAGAGAGATTGGCCTTGCTAGTCATAGAGGATAGGGTGTCCATATAAGGGCCAAGCCAGTCCAGATTGAAATCCCCAAGACAGATGATATCGTTATTCCTGGTCACAGATTGAAGGTAATCCATGAATTCATTGAAATCAAGCCTGGCTTTTCTGGTGGGTATATAAGTACAGAATATGTGTAGTTTCTTTATGCCCCCAAGTAGAAGAAGGGAATGGAGTACTTCACAGTTGGCTAGGGGGGGAGCTGGCATTAGAGTGATGTTTAGCTGAGGTTTAAAGTAGAGGGCAAGTCCTCTGCCTCTTTTGGAAGAGGGGCGGTCAACCCGTACCAAGTTATACCCAGGGAGGGAGCACTGGGGGGAGTCATTGGAAGGCTTGAGCCAGGTCTCAGAAATGGCAAGGATGTCAGGGTTGTTGGTATAGGTTCATGCTTCCAGATCAGGGAGGTTGGCCAGTAGACTCCTAGCATTAACGTGGGCAAAGGAGAGGCCAGCAGATTGGGGCAGTCGTGGAGAGTAGAGGGGCGGGGAGGGATTGTTGGGCATAGTAGGGCCTGGGTTTGTCTCTGTATCCTCAGCAATGGTAAGGGAACTGGCAACAGTCCAGAGAGACACCAGTAATAAAAGCCTTAGTTGCAAGCCCAGGCGAAGAAGCGAACCTTCCCAACATGTTTACGAATAACCTCAGTTTGTTTTAGGACAAGTTTCAGAATGAACACAATATGTTTTAGGGCAAACCCGAAATTCGGGAGAGAGCGATGCCTTGGTAATGGGTCAGATAGGAGGTTAGAAAAGTGGAAGTTATCTAGCGAGTAGGACAGGTACGGGGACATGAGCAGTATAGCGCCAGGGGGAACAGAGAGGACCCACAGCAGGAGAGCCAAGGTGGGTAGGTAAAGTATGGTTAAGTGAATCATGATAAGCAGGATTAACAGGCTGTAGAACAGTAAGGGAGGTGTGAGTAGGAAGGTATAGTGTAACAACAATATCAAACTAAGCAGTCAGAAAATTGATAGAGGAGTTTAGACAGGAAGGACGACCTCAAGTGGCTAAACCTGATAACGAGCAGATAGAAAACTCAATACGTAATAAATAGAACCCCGCGAGACCGCTGTAGTGACGTGAGATCCACGCCTATATAACTAAGACCAACAAAGGGTGGGAGGGCATTGGGGGCGGATGGGGAGCAGTCGCTCAGCGACTCGGGAAAGCACCCAGGGACCAGCTCCCTTTCAGTATGTGGTGCGGCTCCTGAGTCCGTACCTTGCTTCGGGGGGGGGGCCTTCCAGATCCCAGCCCTCGCAACCAGCTCCAGCTGCGTACTCTCCAGCACAGCGCGTGTAGAAGTTCCTCCGGTGCCTCGTAGCCGAGCTTCGTGGTGGTGGTGGGGGTCCTGACTGCTGCCCTCGTGACCAAAACGCCGACCTGCGCCAGCTGCAGTGAGCCCACCGCCTGGGGAGCCCAAACCGACTGCGGAGAAAAGAAACGGGTAGGGGATTATATAGAAGGACACTCGCAATGCCGATTTAAAGCAGAACAGGAAAATTCTTAGTGTGAGCCAATCGACAGAGGTTACAGCTAGCCTAGCATTTAGTCAGGGACACATCAGCAGCACTAAATTCACATACAGACTACCTGGCTGGGTTCTACTAGGGAAAGGCCCAAAAAACATACAGGCTGAAAATAGGCTGTTAAATGCAGGAATAATATTAAATATAAAAAGCTAATACTCCATTTGGAGCTACTTCCAGGGCTAGCGAGTAATCTGGATATAAAGCACCAGTTTAGCTTACACAATTACACAGAAAGACTGGGTACTCACTAAGGTGCATGTACACAACAAACCTGGCGTGCAGTTGTTGTTCCTCCCTAGAATAAAGTAACATGGAAGCTACCTGGCTATAAATTCTAACAAAGGAAGGCCCAAAACTGAAATAAGCAGAAGTTAAATGCAGAAAGTAAACCTAGAATTAAATGCTATGGCTGCTTTTAAAGAGCTGCTACCAGGGCTAGGCGAGAAAATTAAAATTAAAGCACAAGTGTAGCTAACTCAAATTTTCAGGACAGACTCTAAAGGTGCATGTTCGAAAAGCGAGTATCCTTAGGGTTGAGCTAATTACGGTAACAGCAACACCTCAGTAAAAAACACTGTTCACTGGTAAGATTTTTGTGTAGAAAAAACAGTCTCCATAGCTGGGTCGACCTAAAATGCACCCAGGGACCAGCTCCCTTTTAGTATGCGGCGTGGCTCCCGAGTCCATACCTTGTCGTGTGTATGTGGGGGGGGGGGCTTCCAGATCCCAGCCCTCGCGACCAGCTCCAGCTGAGTACTCTGGCATGTATGGGTTCAGGTCCTTCAACCTCTCCTCATAAGTTCTTTAGTGCTGTCCCTGAATCAACCTGGTTACCCTTCTCTGCACCACCTCCACTCTGTCCCTGTCCTCCTTCAAATGTGTTCTCCGAAACTGCATACAATATTCCAGGTTAGGACAATCCATTGGTTTACAGTGGTAGGAGCACCTCTCTTCTCCTGATGCTGATTCTCCGCCCCATCATGTGCACTCCAGTATCCTATTTGTCTTTCCCACTGCCCTGTTACATTGCACTGTTGTCTTCAGAATGTGTGAAATTATTACTTCCAAGACCCTCCTCTTCATCTGTGCTTTCCACCGCGATCATTTTGTACTGTTTTCAGACTTTTTTTTTTTTTTTTTTTTTACCCCATGTACATCACCTTGCACTTCTTGGTGTTAAATGTTATCTGCCATTCTTTCTTTTTTTAAATTTTTTATTTATAAGACTTTATTGTAGTGCGTGATAACTGAGAGATTATAGCCGAACATATTCATGTTACACTTATCATTTCATAAGGATTGCAGAATTTATTTATTTATTTATTTCGTTTTTGTTAACCGGGTACAGTAAGTGCACTAGACAAATCCACGACCCAGGGAAGGGGGATACAGATGAATGCCAACTGACCTTGAACCAGATTAAGCTGTTGGTGGTATTTTTAGTGAATGAGGGAAATTTGGCCAGGACACTGGGGAAATTTCTTTATTCTTTTCGGACAGGTGGTGCTGTGGGACTGTTGGAGAGAGAATTAGTCTCAGGATGGACGGCGATAGTGGCGGAGCTCAGGTGCAGGAGAGCTCACAGGCTTCATCCAGAATCGAGGGGCATGATACGGCTGGAATGCACCTGAGTGGTGGCCAGCACAGCGTATCTAAACACTTGAAACAAGTTTTTTAGTCGGATGGTGTAGGAGTCACCGAAGGTCCGACGCATACGAGGCAAGCATCTATTTTGAGCAACAGCGAGAGTAAGCTTGGGTGTAGTTCAAATCCGGAAGTACTGCTTCCTAATGCTGGTATAGTTGATGATGATCCAGCTGCCCGAGAGCCTTTCAGTATTCTCGAGGAGAAACGGCGCCTTTGGGAAATGGCTGCCACAGAATACCGAGCTGCACAGCTTGCTGCAGAGGAAGATTTGAGAAAAAGGAAGAGACCCAAGGTGGATTCGCCCTCGGGTCACGCAGGTACTGATACAAAGGTCCACAAAGGCCTAATACAAATAGATTGTGAAAAAGTTTATTCCCCACCGAAGGCCTCTGGGTGTAAGGAAGTGGAGCCTTCCCCTGCCTGGTCCCCACATATTGCCCTAAAACGGGTGGGTTGGTTGCAATTAGATTCGGGTCAATGGATTGCTGACCCTGCTATACCGATTCCAGGTATGGAATGAGTGTTTAGTACACCTCCTTTAGTTCCAGATACCTCCCGACCTGAGGCAAGTATTCCTGTTGCTGGGATTATTGCTTGTTCAAACCCTGTGGTTTCGACAGGAGATATGGATCCCTCTGATTTAGCTAGGCCTTTCGCAGTTGTGCATGCTGAGGTCGACCAGTTCCAGCTATTTAATCCTGAACAAGGACCAAATTCTCCAAAGCAAACCCAAAGTGGGGACTCTGATATAAGTTCTAATCAGAATAAGACTATGGACAGTATAGTACCTGGTGCACATGCTGAGCAAAATAAAAACGACTCATCACGGCTTACGACTCCAACTACTTCTTATGCTAGCCTATTTCAAAAGCCTGTCTCCCTGGCTAAAAGACGTAATGCTGTAAGACTGCAGTTTTTGGGGCCCTCAGATTCCATGCCTGACAGGTTTTATGTGGGAAAAGTGTTGATTAAGCAAATGTTGGGTTTTACCCCAATGGCGTGTACGCCTTAATCCATACACCTGGGGACAACACTTGTGACATAAGTTTTCGTACACCGGACATATTAAATAGGTTTTGGATGAAATATGCATTATTGAAAACCAACCCGCCTGGGTTCATTTTCAGGCTATTCCACTAACCAAGCAAACCTTTAAAGTTATTACAGTATTGTTCCGTAACGAAGGGGTTAATGTGGAGGATATCTCCTATTGATTGGAGAAAAAGTGTACATTACAAGGAAACCCAGAACCCATTCTTGATGCAGAGGGGTTTTGGAATGGGGGCTGGAGGTATAAAATTAATTTAAATCAAACTGAGGAAGGTTTACAACATCTCCCCAGTTGTTTTTACCTGGGAAGGGATAAAGGTTTCATCTTCTATCCAGGTCTACCTCGCCATTGTTACAAATGCGGCTCCGGCAGACACCTTAGTAGAACTTGTGAAGTTGTAAAATACATCCAGTGTGGGGAGTTGGGGCATGTGATGTTGGATTGCCATCACCCGGCTAAATATTCCCTATGTGAAAAACCCCATTCATTTACAGATTGTCCTTGGGCTGCCCAAAATAAAACAAATCGGGACTATTGTATTCAAGATTACTGTCTGAATACTGCAGTACATGCGGCCCAGAGACAGAAACCTGTACCTCCACCCCCACCCTCGAGCAGATCTGAAACCATTTCCACTATGGAATGGGCAGACATTTCGGAGTCAGTAGCAACTACTCCGTTACTAGGCGAAGAGGTCACAGTACCTCCTAAGATGGTACTTTCTACAGATTCTGTTCCTACTGTGTCCCAGGTCAACTCTACTTCCATGCCCCCCCAACCACCTAAAGAATCCTTCAACCTTGTGGCTACCAGGCGTAGCTGCTTAAGATCTAGGACTCCTAAAGCACCATTACCTGAGCAGGCCTTGATACCTTTACAGAATGCTTTTTCAGTGTTACAAGAGGATATTGGCACTGAATCCGACTCTGCTTCGGTACATTCTTCACAACCTGAAGGGTTCGCTGACCCAGAACTACCTGCCGATTCTGTGGATTCAGTAAAAATTAAAAAGAAGGCCCAAATTTGGGACGAGAAAATCTACCAAAAAAAAATAATAATTATGGATTTCTAGATATAGGTTTCTGATTCCAACTATACGTCATTTTTTTTTTTTTTTCTACTGTCTACGATGTATAATGTTAATCTTGCATCACTAAATGTTAGTAGCATTCAGTCTAATAGGAAACAAATAGTTGATATACAGTGCCTTCAGAAAGTATTCACCCCCCCTTGGATTTTGTCTCATTTTGTTGTGTTACTACCAGAATTTTTAATGCATTGAAATGATTTCCCCCCCCCTTGATTCACACAGCATACTCAACAATTTAAAGGGGCAAAAATATTTATATTGTGTAACAAAAATGTATGAAACATTAAAAACTGAAATATCTTGTTTACTTAAGTATTCACCCCCCTGATTCAACACTTTGTAGAGGCGCCTTTGGCAGCAATTACAGCTTTGAGTCTTCTTGGGTATGTCTGTATCAGCTTTGCACATCTGGATTTGGGGATTTTCGCCCATTCTTCCTTGCAGATTTGCTCAAGCTCTGTCAAGTTGGATGGGGAGCGTCTGTGAACCTCAATCTTTAAGTCTTTCCACAGATTCTCAATGGGATTCAAGTCTGGGCTTTGGCTGGGCCACTCAAGGACATTCACCTTCTTGTTCTGAAGCCACTCCAGTGTTGCTTTGGCTGTATGCTTGGGGTCGTTGTCCTGTTGGAATGTAAATCTTCGCTCCAGTCCAAGGTCTGTTGCAGACTGATGCAGGTTCTCCTCAAGGATGTGCCTGTATTTGGCTCCATTCATTGTTCCCTCTATCCTGACAAGTGCCCCAGTCCCTGCCACTGAAAAGCATCCCCATAACATGATGCTGCCACCACCGTGCTTCATGGTAGTGATGGTGTTACATGGGTGATGAGCTGTGTTCGGTTTGCGCCAGGCATAGCGCTTTGCATTCAGGCCAAAGAGTTCAATTTTTGTTTCATCAGACCAGAGAATCTTTTGCCACATGGTCTCAGAGTCTGCCACGTGCCTTCTTGCAAACTCCAGGCATGCTATTATGTGGCCTTTTCTCAGGAGTGGCTTCCGTCTAGCCACTCTCCCATAGAGGCTACATCTGTGAAGTGCTGCAGAGATTGTTGTCCTCTGGACAGGTTCTTCCATCTCAGCCATGGAACTCTGTAGTTCTGTCAGGGTGGTCACTGGGTTCTTGGTCACTTCCCTGACCAAGGTTCTTCTTGCCCGGTTGCTTAGTTTGGGAGGACGGCCTGCTCTAGGAAGAGTCTGGGTGGTTCCGTAATCTTTCCATTTCCTATTGATGGACTTGACTGTGCTCCTGGGAACTTTCAAGACCCTAGAAATGTTTTTATACCCCTCCCCAGATCTATGGCTCCTCACAGTTCTGTCACGGAGTTCTACGGACAGCTCCTTGGTCTTCATGGTAGAGTTTCTGCTGCGTCATGCACTGTCAACAGTGGGACCTTATATAGACAGGTGTATTTCCTCTGAAATCATGTCAACCATTTGAACTGACCACAGGTGGACTCCATTCAAGTTTTAGAGTGATCTCACAAGGAAATTGGATGACCTGAGCTCAATTTGGAGTGTCATAGCAAAGGGGGTGAATACTTATCAAAGCAAGACATTTCAGGTTTTTATTTTAAATTACACGTACAAAACATTCCAGAAGTTTCATTCCACTTTGACATTATAGAGTAATTTGTAAGAATACACAACAAAAATCCCATATAAATGTATTTTAATTTGAGTTTGCAACATCACAAAATGCCGAAATCCAGGGGAGGCGGGGCGAATACTTTCTGAAGGCACTGTATTCTCTTTTTGATGGCGGTAATCAGAATGTAGTGTTTTTACAAGATACTAGCCTACATACTCGGTTTGAGGTAGAACGAGACACTGAAAGGTGGAAATGGGGTATTATATATTGGTTAGTAGGTGAAGATTTATGTGCAGGGGTAGATATAGCAATCAATGACTCCACAGCTCATTTTGTTCAACTTGTGGATATTGAGCCTGGTCGTATTTTGTTGCTGGATACGATACTTAATGATTTACATTGTAGGTTTATTAATGTTTGTGCCCCACAATTAAGTCTGCTAAAATTGCTTTATTTTGGACCTTATTACCATATTTATTTACATCTAGATTCGTGTTTTTAGGTGGAGACCTTAGTTGTAGTCGCTACCGCACTGATAGAGAGTTACGGTCCACAAAATTATATTGTGACACTAATTGTCTTAATGATTTATTGCTACAGACTGGATTGGTTGCCTTTGACCTGTTAGGTAAACCACAAAAAATGTTTTTCCAGGGTTCTAAAGCAACACTGATAGATTTCTGGTTTATTTCAGATACTTTAACAATACAAAAAGCACAGACTGTGCCAGTGGCACCTTCTGATCATGTTATACTTGAGATCACGATAGGCAGCCATGAATTAATGCATATGGGACCAGGATATTGGAGATTAAACCTAGAATTGCTTAAGCTTCCATCTGTTGAAGGATTTTTGGCTTTATTACAAGCAAAGAAATCGGTGGTTAGTTTATATGACTTATATAGGGAGTGGTGGGGAGATACAAAATTGGATATAAAACAGTATTTCCAAATAATTGGTAAGATTAATGGGAAATTTAACACAGACACATATTTAAATATTAGACAACAGTTTTTAGAGGTACATTTCATAGCTGCACAGGGTGATCATACAGTTTTACCTGAGCTTGATAGAATTCAGAAATGACTAAATTCATCACAATATAACCGATACAAGACTTCAGACGTAGAAAGGAAATTTGGTTCCCAGGGAGGTAAAGCCTTTATGGACTGTTACCAGTTTTGTGCTGAACAAAGACACTAAAAATACATGGCAGAAGTTCGTGACTCTCTACAGGCCAAAGTTGTACGCCTAAGAGTGATATTATGAATGCTCTAGATAGCCATCTGCAGCAATTATTTGGTTGTTCTACTGCCCCTAGTCTCCCTCATTCTTTATGGTTAGCTCAGGTGTCTCCACCTATGCTAGACAATCATAGTAGAGATATGTTGTTTGCTGATCTAACATCCTTAGAAGTGGCAGCTAGTTTTGCATTAACTAAGGCAGGTACAATCCGGGGAAGTGATGGATTGATTTATGAGATTTATAAAATTATTTTTACAATACTGTTGCAAGAGTTTGTGGAGGTTTTACAGGAGATTCTTACTACAGGAATGTTACCTACTAGTATGTCTGACGGTCTAGTGGTTTTTATGTATAAAAAAGGTGATAGAACTATTTTGTCAAATTGGAGACCAATTACTTTGCTCAACACAGATTTTAAAATATTTACAAAGCTATTACATAACAGTCTTATGTTGCATGCAGATTTTCTATTACATAACTCTCAGACCTGCTCAATACCAGGTAGAAAGATTGCTGATGGTTTAATTTTACTTCGAGAAATATTTCACAGAGGTTCCACTGGTGAGCTTACGGGCCTTATTTTTAGTTTAGATCAAGCTAAAGCATTCGATAATGTAAACCATGAGTATTTATGGAGTTGCTTGCCTACGTATGAGATCCCTATGAGGTTTATTGATTGGATAAAAACTTGTTATAAGTTTGCTACAGCTAAAATTTTTTGTAATGTTGGATAGGGCATAGGTGTGGCATCTTAAAGGGAGTTCGACAAGGATGCCCTCTGAGTGCTCTGTTGTATTTATTTACCATTGACCCATTACTTAAAATTGTGGATGAAACAAGAGGTATACAGGGTGTCTCCTCCTCCTGTGCTGACCTTGAAATAAAAAGTATTGCTTATGCTGATGATATTTGTTTTTTATAGTGGGAAATATACCAACAGCACGGAATTTGGAAATGGTATTAGCTGATTTTACGGCTCATACTGGAGCTTTAATAAAATATGGGAAATCCTGTTGTCTTCCCCTTAATGTCGAGGATGTTACAGATAGTATAATAAGTGGGGTCCCAGTAATAAAAGGGACAGCTTCTATTTTGGGGATTTTATTTGGTACTGGGGACTTAGCTTACCAGAATTGGATGCTTAAACTGCAAGAAGCTCAAACTAAAGTTAACTTATGGAATACCTGGCTATTAGCTAAATTAAAATGAATTTACATGATTAAAACCTATGGGGTATTTCTAAAGATCATCTTCTTTGCTGTACTCGTAAAAAAAAAAAACAAAAAACTGTGTGATTCCCTTATACTAAAATATTTCCAAGAGATAGCAGGGTTCGATTCTTGTTCTTTGATGGATTGATTATTAATCGGTGAAATGTTGGTTTCTCCTCACATTCCTGTATTTATGTGGGATGTAACATGGTTGGCCCTGCATGGTCGCTTGAATGTGAGGGGGAACCTAAAACGTAAACAGTTATCAGAGAGATATTGCCTGAGGGATACTTGTTTTAATGAAATAGAGACAATGCAACACTTGTTTTTGGAGTGTCCTTTTATTCAATAGTTTTGGCAATCACTCCAACGCCATTGGACTGCATCTCCATTCGGTTTAATGACTTTAAAAATATTATGTTTAGGTATCTTGCCCATTTTGTGGACAAAGCATGATAGAGTAACTTTATGGTTATTTCTAGTATGCTTTCGATTTTATATATGGTTTGTATGATGTACTCTGACTATCCAACAATTGCACTTTACTCCTGAAGAGTTGTATTTTATGATAGAGAAAGCAATTAAAGAAATTAGACTCAAGATTTTAATTTGGTACATCCTACTGTACCACCTTCCAACAGAGATGGGCCTGTATTGATTGGATATAGCAGTTATTGGATGATCATCTTTAAAAAAAAAAAAAAAAAAAAAAAAAAAATTAGAATATATGCCCATTTTCTTCAAATCAAGAAAGGGTATGGAATAAGTAAATTAGGAAAGAACCCCGTACTCTGTTGGATGGGGGAAGGAGGTTATAATTTTGTGATATGAAGATAAAGAGAATAATGTATATGTACCGGTACATTACCGGCGAGTAATAGCATCGAGACGCTCAAGAGGTTCTCGTGTCCAGAACCTCGAGATGTTATCGCTCGCCGGTAATGCACCAGTACATTATATTATTTTTTTTTTTTTTTAATATATGGATCAGCTGTGGGACATTTTGTCGCTGTATGACAGCAGTTTAAAAGTTAACAGCACTGACCGTGATGTAGGTGAGGCGGTTTCAGCTCGGGGTGCTAGGCGGTGAGTCGGGAGAAGGCAGTTGCAGCACGGTGCTCCAGATAGTGATTTGGGTGGTGAAAATTAGCGAAATGGGTCGCCAAGATGTCCATGGTCGAAACCGGGACTGCAGTATGGAGTGCAGAGAAAAAAAATGCTGCGACGAGGTCGGAGAATTTCTCTCGCTAAGCGAGCGAGATAGCCGCCATGTTTTCTGGATGGTTGTGCCCTCCCATACACAAAACTGCGCCAATTGGAGTGCACGCTTTAGAGATGTTGGAAGGGAAACTAGCGCTTGCGCTGTTCTGTTTTGCTGGTAATACTATCATTCAGGTCCCGAACGATAGTATTACCAGACCTGAACGATAGTATTATCACTCCTGAAGTGTACTATTATCACTCAGGGAGCGATAGTATTATCATGATTTTTTTGTATGCTTTAGTAGCATATTAAATCACAAATCCATATATTAAATATAGTTATGATCCTTCGATTGGATGTAGTTTCAAATAACGTTTTGGTTTATTTGCAAGTTTTTTTTATTGTGTATAAAAATGCCCCTACTCCTTGGTTGGGGGGGGGGGAATGTGTGTGTGTGTGTCTGTCTGTGTATGTATATAATATATATTTTTCTTTATAATGCCCAAATTTTGTATGATTGTAATACTTATTTGATTTTATTATTGTATGATTTGTTTGATTATTGGATGTGACTCAACAGTTTTTTTTTTTAATTTTTTTTGACACTATATTGATTGATTTTGTATTTCTTGTTTATATGAATAAAAATGCCCCTACTCTTTACGATAAGTGCCATGGGATCTTTATCATCCACCTGAACTACCACCAATTCAGGCAGATGGGACATCGGTTTAACGTCTTATCCGAAAGACGGCACCTCAGAAGTGCAGCACCCCTCTCATGCTGCACTACAGTGTCAGTACTGGGATATTAACCCAAGAGCCAGATGTGGGAACTGAACCCACAGCCCTCTGATCTCCCGGCCTCAGAGGCGAGTGTGCTACTTACTGAGCCACTGACACTGCCCCAGAATATTTTCTCTGGTGGTACATCTTATTGGAGAGTGCAACTATAATATGCATAAAAGAAATTTATACGCTGTAAAGTATGTTACCAACAATGCTTTCATAACAGTTGTGTATTAATTGTACCAGTTGCCTGGAACAAGCTACAGAGCACACTTAAGCCTAGTTCCTTGTTTGGGAGAAAACTCTTCAAATCCCTCATCGATAGCAACTGTCCTGAAGTTTGCACGTGTAAATAAGATGCATTAGGGCAGGGACCAGATATGCCCTACACATGGTGTGATACCGGAAGGGCTCTAAAGCATAACACTAAGTTACATAGATGACTAACGTATACAATTAGTTTAGAGTGTCTAACTAGGCAAGTACTACATGACCAATATTAGCAAATGACATTATTGTATCACTAAAGATGCACTGCTTAACTGAGGCAGATCTTTTAAGCACTTTTCGCTACCTCAGTGTTTATGTACTTGCTGTATTTTCTTATATGTGATGCGTTGTTTTCGATACTTATGCCACTTTCTCTGTAATTGTGTTACTGTTCACTGTACTGTTGTATTTCAGTTGTCCTCCCCAGGACCTCTTTGTGAAAGAGCTTACTCAACAGAGCCTTTTCCTGATAAAATATATACATTGAATTGAATTGATGCAGTAAGAATTGTAAGTGACTGCTACATGGGGCCTTTTGGTTTTTGATAGTTCAAGTTTATTGCAGGAAAACTCCATTGAGCAAGCTCATTCACAAGGAGGTCCTGTGACATAAACACTTAAAGTACAAACACAGATAGGTAATAACAGTATATACATGAAATACACGTTACATGATACAGGCTGGATATACATACAAGGGTACCACATAGGGTGACCGCGGGTGGTAAACATTGATATGAGACAGGAGCGACTTACAGGTGCATACTGATAAATGAAACATGATGACTGGTGTGTGCAATACATGTACAGTATTTTGGCAGCTAGAACAAACAACAGTCTACAACTGATATGGGGGAGGAGTGATTTGATAGAGTAGCAGTGGAGCGTAAGCAAAGATAAAGCCAGGAGTAGAAGGGGAAGGGAAAGCAGTTAATATGACAAATCAATTATACCTTACCAGTGGATAAATATGGCACACATGGGAAGGAAGAGACTTAATGACAGTTACAGGTGTCTTTTATTTTGGCTGAACTTAGCGATTTGTAGAAGTTTATTTGAAACTGTGCTAGTTAGTTTTCAATGCAGTTGTAATTGGTTCCAAATGGAGGGAAGGGCATATGCAATATACGTTTACCAAAGGAAGTCCGCGTCCTTGGTATGTCAAGCACAATAAAGTCAGATTTTCTTAGCAGTATGCACTATGTGAGATACTAATAGGAAGAGATAACGGCAATTTCTGCGGAACAGTTTGAGTCCATAGCCCAGCATGGAAACAGGGCGATCCTAGTAGTAGGGATGTCACAACAGCTGCATATAAGTCACAGTGGGAGTGCGAACAGTAAGGGGAGTTGGTAATGAACCGTAACGCACGGTGATAAAGGATGTCCAGTTTACTTAGATTTGCAAGAGTGGTGGAGGAATAGATAGAAACAGTAAGCGCCAAGTTACTTGTTTCTTTTGAGCCCCTAAAGAGCTTAGTACAAGTATTCTGCTACTGAAGTAGCAAATATCAGTATAAGACCATTCAAATAGCGCTATTCGTTCTAGAAAAGATTAAATATATGTATACTGGCTTAGATTACTTGTAAGACAAGGATATACCTGTTCCTCCTGAACCGGCTCCGATGTTCCTGTCCAGAAGGAGAAGCCCCGCGAGCTTCCCAGAGACAGGCTACCCCACCCACAGACATACGATAAAAACCCGACATAATATCACGCGCGCTAGATGTACCAGCATGCTTGTGTCTGGCCTCAAGATACATATATTAGCCACATGACTTTTAAGTACGTGTTAGTCTCCCTGACTCCGCTACATATCAGCAGACAGTGCCACATGGTAATGGTGACTACAGTTTCAAGTTTTGAATAGACAACTGAGTAAAAAGATTCATGAACTCACTTCAAATGCCTTGCATGACTTAGGACTGTGGGGGGGGGCAACACTTAAAACATTGTGTTGTAAACTTGGAAGAACAACAACAAACCCTTGAGTCTTATGTTGACCAGAACTAAGTTGCTGTACGGAGCTTGACACAACAGATTTCCCAGTCAGCCTGTTGGCGCAGCAGATAAGCGCTACGCTTGTGATGCCAGTGAAGCCAGAGTTCAGGAACAAGCTGGTGGGTTGGGGGGTTAGGCGCTTATGTTACACTCTCCTCCTTCGGGGAGGGTGGGCTCCAAGCTCGGCTGCAATACTGCCACCTGGAGTACACAGGTGAGCGGTTCACTAGGAGAAGGAGGTGGGAGGGATGGCATGGACACTGGCGTGTAGATGCACACTGTATGCACTGATGCAGCTTGACATCACTGCACAGGGTGTCCCTGTGGGAGCAAGGGGAAGAAAACACTACTCCTAGCACCTCTGGCAATGATGACCTACGGTCTATCTGGGCTGCCTTGCCTCCCGCAGCACTGGAGCACCACCTGATGCAACCAGATGTCCCCACCGGATGTCCAGGGAACCCCTCCACCCCAGCACCGACTGGGGGTGAAGCCACAGCTCCATGGAGGTAGGTGTGGATCAGGAGGTGCTTGGGGAGCCCCGAGGGACAAGCAGAGGAGTTGGAGGGGTTGCACGGGAAAAGTCAGCAAGTTAAAAATTCCTGGTTAGCATATCACCAGTTAACATAGATGAAAGTCTCAAATAGTCTGTAAATCACAGGGTTCACCATAATATCCAGCAGATCATATCAAGAAAATCGGGTCTGTAGAATTGTATTAAGTCTGCGTGAGCGGGTGGGAGTCTATTAAAGGGACCATAAAGAATGTTTATATTTTTTAGCATAATTGTGAATTTGGGCATGTGTGAAGCCTGTTTTATCACCCCAGTATATTGTTTTGTGTTTCTGTTTTAAAATGGTCCTTTTTTTCCATTATTTAGGGCCGCATATGAATGCAGCCTTTCTCCTGCCCAATACTCATAGTATCATAGTAAAAGCCAGCAGAATAGGCCCCATGATCTGTTGTGTCTGCTCGTAAGCTAGCCCCCTACTGGGAGCTCGCTCCTCCACCCCCCTCAGCCCCAGAGGTGGCCCTCCCTGGCCTTCGCTTCCCCCTGAACCTGTCCCAACCCTTCTTGAATCCTTCCACTGTGGTCTCTTCCACCAAACTCCTGGGCAGTGCATTCCATGGTTCCACCACCCTCTCTGTGAAGAAGTGTCTCCTGTACTCCCCTCCGCTTCCATTTGTGCTCTCTAGTGTCCCCAAGCCTGAACACTTCCCTGGCTCCACCCTTATTTATTCACTTTACATACTTGAAAGTCTCTATCATGTCCCCTCTGTCCCTCCTCTCCTCCATTGCGTACAGATTGAGTTCATCCAGTCTGTCCTCATAGGTCCTACCCACCTTGCCCTGAATCATCCTGGTCGCCCTCCTCTGACCCTCTCCAGCAGTGCTATGTCACTCTTAAGATGGGGTCTCCAGAACTTCACACAGTACTCAAGATGCAGCCTAACCAGGGCATTATACAGAGGGAGGATCACCTCCCTCCTTCTGGAGGTTATCCCCCTGGTTATGCAGCCCAGTATCCTGTTTGCTTTTACTGCAGCTCTTCGACAATTGTCCGTGTTGTTCATTTTGCTGTCCACCACTATCCCCAAGTCCCTCTCACCCGATGTGACTTGCAGTATGGTCCCCCCAGGGTGTATGCATGTCCCGGGTTTCTGAACCCCAGATGCAGCACCCTACATTTCCCTGCATTGAACTTCAATCCCCACTTCCTTGCCCACCTCCCAGGCTATCCAGATCCCCCTGCAGGGCTTCTCTCCCCTCCTGTCCGTGCTCCCAGTTTTGAGTCCTCCGCAAAGAGACTCAACCTACTCCTAACACCCCACCCTATGTCCGAGACATAAGAATTGAACAGGAGTGGCCCCAGAACCGAACCTTGGGGGACCCCACTGATAACCCTCCTGGGGGAGGAGACTATCCCTCCAACCACCACTCGCTGTATTGGCCCCGTAAGCCAGTTTTCCACCCACCTGAGCAACTGCCCCCACACCCCCATCCCCCCCCAGCTTTGTTAGTAGGCCACTGTGGGGTACCGAATTGAACGCCTTACTGAAATCCAGATGGAACTGCTAACTGTACTGCAGCACTAAGCACTGAATGCTAAATATATCAGGCGCTAATATTAACTGCTATACAGTATGTAACTGAAGTCAACCCCACCACCACCCTGCAGAGACTGACAGGCATTGGGGTGTGCCTTTGTGTTGTCAGGCATAACGGCCATGCCATTTCGCCACACCCTACCGACACAGACAAGTGTCACGGTGTGCCTTGGGGTCTTTGGGCCTTATGCTCACCCCATTCCATCAAAAAATATGGTGAGATGGGTGCAGTATAGGAGAATGGGGTGAACTTTGGGGCCGAAGAGTCCAAGGCACACCTCGATGCCTCCCACTGGCTGCAGGGTGGAGGCGGAATGGTATGAGCATTACAGGCAACAATCCCAAGTCACACCCCTGATGCCTGTCAGTCTCTACAGGGTGGGGCGTTATGGGAAACCCCCTAACTCCCAGGTGTTCGTTGGTATTTTCAATATGGGTTTTTTGTGACCCCCACCTTATGAATAGTGGCAATATCAGTTCGTTAGCCGAAAGCTGATTTTTGCACAGCGACTACGCCATTTGGCACCACAGGTGCGAAAACGCACTTTGAACAGGATATGAAAAATGACAGCTGTACTGTTCATGGGGAGGAGTAAAAGAAAAAAAAATGACAATGTTGAAACTCTACAGTGAAAATATAAAAAAAACTGGAAGTCGCGAGCATGCGTAGAAACCGCACAACGCACATCCGTAATGTAATTAGTTTGGGGATATTTTACAGCAGATTGTCAACACAGGCATTTTGGGACCTCCGCTCATAAACAGTGTCACTGTGATTTTCTTAATCTGTCCCGAACAGTGATTTCCCACAGTGACCACGCATTTCTGTGCCGGAAGTGCGAAAACACATTTTGGCAATGGTGTGAAAAATGACAACTGTACTGTTCATAGGGAGGTGTGGAAAAATGCCAGTGTTGAAAATCTGGACTGAAAATATTACAAATTCATGAACTTACGAGGGTGTGTGGAAACTACGCAGTGTTTGCTTGTAACAGTCATTTTTATGGACTTTTGTCACCAAATTTTTAACATAGCCATTTTAAGACCTCTGCTCATGAACAGTGTCACTGATTTACTTAATGTGTCCTGAACATTGATTTCGCACACAGACTGCGCCATTGTGTGCTACATGCGCGAAAACACATTTTGGGCAAGATGTGAAAAATGACAGATGTACTGCTCATAGGGAGGTGTGGTAAAATGGTAATGTTGAAAATCTGGAA
Source organism: Neoceratodus forsteri (assembly GCA_016271365.2). Taxonomy (NCBI): domain Eukaryota; kingdom Metazoa; phylum Chordata; order Ceratodontiformes; family Ceratodontidae; genus Neoceratodus; species Neoceratodus forsteri. The sequence goes on along the minus strand of JADMNL010000024.1, from coordinate 116,531,369 downwards.
TGAAAATATTAAAAATTTGTGAACTTACGAGCGTGCGTAGGAACTGCAGCATACGCGTCAGAATAGTTACTTTTTTAGATTTACCAAATTTTCAACTAGGTTTACCTGCCTCATGACCGGTGCCACTGTCGTTTCGTTACTGTGTCCCGAAAGGTGGTTCTGTGCAGTGACCGTGAAATCGCCTTTCGGGACTGAATAACAAAATGACAGTGACTGAGTTCATGAGATGGGGCCCCAAGAACCCCATGTTGAAAATTTGGTGAAAAAAATTCCACAAAGTGGCCGAGATATGCACCAAAGTTGAGAAAAAACCCATATATGCCATTATACAGCTTACTGGCATTTCTTCAGTTCGCGGTCAGCTTTGAAGAGTGCAGACGTGTTCCCGGTCCACTGAAGATCATTGCACCAGACTCCGGAGGTAAGTATCGGGGTGTGTGGGGAGGTGGGTGCGCAGATGGTGGACGTGGGTTGGGGGAGGGGGGCCAAACAGTCTACGAGGGACCTTTTTTCTTTTTATCTACTGCAGGAAGACGATGCAGGACTTTTGCCATGCTGGGGTGGGCTCCCAGCGTGGCAGCTGAAAGGGTATTTTTGGGAGGCGGCAGTGGAGCCGATGGGGGGGATTGGGCATCCGTGTTGGCCATATTGACTTTTGCCACACTGTGGTGGGCTCCCAGCATGGCATCTTCTACAGGAAGACGACGCGGGACTTTTGCCACACTGTGGTGGGCTCCCAGCATGGCATCTTCTACAGGAAGACGACGCGGGACTTTTGCCATGCTGGGGTGGGCTCCAGCGTGGGCTTAAGGTTTATTTTTGAGGGGCGGCAGGAGCCGACAGGGATTGCGATCCCTGTCAGCCATACTTCACGCTTGGTACGCTTGGGGTGGGCTTCCAGCATGGCACCTAGAGGTCTGTTTTGGGGGGCAGTGGAGCCGACTTGGGATTGGGCACCCTGGCCGGTGACCCTGTACGCAGGTGGAGGGAGCACATGAGCACTCTGGGGTGGGCTCCCGCTGCACAGCGTAAGTGCGTGGGGCGATTGACGAATCATCTATGACAGTTCAAATGCAGTGAAGACGAGATGTGGCATGCAAATTGCCGCTACCACCGCTGATTGTGGCAGTATTTCCCTCTAAACTGTACACCACTGCATCTGAACTCTGTCATAGACAGCTCGGATAGTCATTGGCGCGGTGCAGCCGCGCCTGCAAAACGGACCAGGGCACTGGAAGTGGAGCAGGCACACCTACGAATTCTCGTATGGTGGCACTGTGTTTCTTGTACATGCGTGCAAGCAAACATAAAATGCACAATAAATGGCAGTTAAGGCCAGCTCTCAAATACAGTTACAAACACATAGAAATCCCAGCTAAGAAAATCTTTCAGCTCTACTTACACTCACAGCCACCAGCTAAAGGCTCCTTCTCCCTCTCCTCTAACTGAAGACTGAGATGGCAATTACACCTCACATTCAAACTGCACTAATCCCCTGTAACATGATGCCTGCACTTACAAAGCCAGACAGCAACTTTTAAACACACACATACCAGCTTGTCTGCTAGAATCCCTTACTCCTGCCCAAACTAAATGTAAAAGCACAATAAATGGCAGTTAAGACCAGCCCTCAAACAAATCCCAGCTAAGAAAATCCTTTCGGATCTACTTACACTCCCTGTCACCAGCTAAAGGCTCCTTCTCCCCTAATTGAAGACTAACTTTAAATATTTATTTATTAATAATAACTGGTCAGCAATTTTTTCAATGGGCTGAGACAGTTATAAACTGCTGTTATAACCCATGGGTTATAACGGCCAAACATCTACAAAGTCAATCAACAACAACCATTCTGTGATTGGTTGTTAATGGCCTACTGGGAGGGCTTTCCATCACAGAAATGATGATGGTCTTCATCTGCATAGCGAGGAGCCGCCAGGACCAAAAAGTCCCCATCGCTTTTCAAAGTAAAACAAACTAACAGTCATGTCAAGTACATTTAAAAAATTTTCTGGCTGAACCTGCCATTCGAAACTATATAATCGTTGTTTAAGAACGGTTCGGACTCGCTTCTTGGAAGTAAGAAGATCGTGATCCCGATTGCAGCACAGAAATCTACCCAAAGTGTAAAATAAAAAGTAACTGTAGAAATTAAAACTACAAGGAAAAAACTGGGGTGACAGACAGTGAGAGTGTGTGTGTGTGTGTGTGTGTGTGTGTATGTATGTGTGTCAGATTCGGACACGAGCTGCAGAAAAATTGCTGCCCAGCAGTATAAATAATACACTATAGAAATGTGCTTTAATTCAGAATTATTTGTTGTTTCGTGGATGCTTACAATCCTGGGCTCGCCTCAGGTTTATGTAGTATCCCACACCTAGGGCAACCATTAATTTCTCATTAAGCACACTTCCCCATGCATTATTGTATACTTTAAATTGATTGTACTCTTCAACTGTGATATTCGTTTTTTTAATTACTTAGCTGTTTCGGAACCCAATATCAATAGTTGAGCTGAAGACTGCAGTGCAGTGGAACACACTGACATTGACTGAGCTTATGTCATTGGGTTCCGCCTTATTGTACTCTTCAGCCCAGCTGATGTCACTGGGTTCCAGAAGTGCTAAGTAAATTAAAAAAAAAAAAAAAAAATTGAACGTTGGCCAGGAAGAACGCTGCATTAAAATGGGGCCCTATATACAAGTGCAACAAGACCTATTTCAAAACAAGAACACAATACACTGGGGTGGAAAAAATGGCTTCACACATGGTTACATCTACAGTTATATTAAATGTAAAAAACATTGTTTACGTTTACTTTTGTGTTTTTGTTACTTTCTGTTTATCCCTACCCAGCCAGCTGCAGTTCTTCAAACAACATGAAGTCTTGCTATATTATAGACATTAGCAGTTTGATCCAGCTCTAGAACTGCCCCGGGGTGAAATGGTTAAAACCATTCCAAAATAGAATTTTGGCCCGAGAGCAGCTCTATCTGTGTCATTTCAAACTTGAACTGTCAGATTCTTTACTCCCTCAGTGAACAGTCGCTCCGAGATTTCTCCTTCTGCTCGGTTCATTTCTCGGTTTAAAAAGTGTTTTCGGTTAGATTTAACGAGAATAGTTTTATTTTAACCGCAAAACCGTCGTTAAGCTCTATCTGTGGTAAACTGTAAGTAAATGAAGGTTTTGTCTGTGTGGAACTTGTAAGTTATCGGTTCGGTTTTGAACCGATCAGTGGGTTAAAACTCATTTAAAACTAAAAGTTACTATTTTAGAGTGCAGTTTCGGTTCTGATCGGTTCTAAAAAGCGGATTTATTACGGTTTCCAATACCCGTGACACGGTTAGGAACCGATAAGGTGTCTTCTGGCACTGCCAGTTAAAGGAGCAAGATTTTGAGTTAGAGCTGGCATTATGTCTGAGAAACAAAAAAACCGGGCCCACTGGGTTTCAACACTGTGATGTTTGTGGGGAAGTCTTTGCAAGGCTGACCCACACACACATGTGTTTATTGTCTGGGGTTTGACCACCTCCAGTCAGACTGCCAGGTAGTAAGAATTTCCCTGCAGCCACCCTGGAAAAAGATTGGGCAGGCTCAGGAGCGAGAGGCAAAAAGTCCGCTGACCGGATGGCCAGCCTGGTTCGGTGCCAACGAACCAGAGGGAGTGCCTCTGACCAGGGCCAGACTTCCTGGCAAAGAAAAGCTGGTTCTGAGGAACCAATTCCAGTAAAGAAAACAAGAAAATCAGCAGGTCTGGAGTCCAAAATCCTTCTCCAACTGCTGCAGAGATAGCAAAAGCCATACAGATTGTCCAGTCACTGTCTCAGGGTCCGTCCAACCACCACTATCTGGTAAAGGTCGGTCCGTCCGGTCCCAGTGGTTCAGGATTATGATATTGAGGAATTTTATGAACCAGAGGAGGGGAGGAGGATTATGAACGGTATGAATGTGGCTGGGAAGATCTGGGTGTGCCCATTGAACGGACATCTCCTCAGACAGACCTTTAGAATCTCCCTATGTTGTCTGAGTCCCCATCTCATTTTATGTTTTATAAAAGTTGCTGAAACCCTCCAGCTTCCTTTAGAAGAGGCTGTGGATGAGCAAGAGGAGCCTGATTTTGTAGAAATGATGGATATTCCAGAGTCTAGGAGATTGTCTATTCCTTTACATAAGTCTTTTAGAAACAAACAATTAAAATTTTAAAAGCTCCTAATTCTGTGCCTCCTGTAGATAAAAAGATGGACAGAAGGTATACATTGTCAGGCCCTGATACAGAATTCTTTCTCAGCAATGCAGTCATGTTAGGTAGTTCAGGCTGCTGCCTGTGATAAAGCTAATATTCCTTGGCTTCACATCCTCCTGGCAAGGATTCCAGGAAGATTGATGCCATGGCAAAAAAACAGTATATGGCAGCCTCTCTGGGACTCAGGCAAGCAAATTATGGCTTATTTAGCTAGGTATCAGAAATCTAGATGGGATACTGTTATGCAATTGGCCAAGCAGGCCCATGGCCAGCTGGCTAGTGAACTAGAACAGGTGGCTGCTGATGGCATTGAAGCCTCTAAGGTTCAGTTTCATGCTGCTGTGGATGTTAATGATGTTTCCTCTAGGGTCATGGCCACATCTGTAGCTTTTTTAGGTTGGCCTGGCTCAGGTGTACTAGTTTGTCACAGGATACCCAGACTAAGGCTATGGATTTTCCTGTGGTGGGAAATTCTCTGTTTGGAGAGCAGACCGAGAATTACGTGAAGAAGATGGATGAATATAGGACTACTTACAAGAGTGCCCAGGCTAGGAGCGCAAGCCACTCCTCAAAGGCATGCCCCAGGGTAGGGGTAGGCCTTTTCACAGGCCTTTCTACCAGACTCAGGCCTCCTCTGCCTATGCTCAGGGGGCTTCTTCAGAGGCAGGGGTAGACAGGGGTGGGCAGACCTGCCCACCCCCAGCCTAAAGCTCCTGCGAAACAGAGGGCACCCCTGATGGGGTGCCCAGGGCCAGTCTGTACCAGTGGGGGCAGGCTGGCTTACTTCAGTCAGAATGGGCTTCTTTAACCTCAGACAAGTGGGTTCTGGAAGTAGTAAGCCAGGGTCTGGTTCTCAGCTTCAAAAAGTTACCCAAGTTGAGAAGCAGACTTTTCCTGCAAGTGCTTCAGAGACCCTCGCTCTGGAAACAGAGGTCTCATCCCTGTTAGCTCTCAGAGCAGTAGAAAGGGTTCCTCCCCTGCATCAGGGCAGGGGTCTGTATTCCAGATACTTCCTTACCCCAAAAAAGACAGGAGAATGGCGGCCCATTTTAGATCTCCGATATCTGAACAAGCATCTTTTGAAACCAAAGTTCAAAATGGTAACTCTGGCAATGATTTTACCTTCCCTAAGGCCAGGGGACTGGCTAGCCTCCCTGGACCTCAAGGATGCCTATTTCCATGTCCTAATCAGAAGATCCTTGAGAAAGTACCTCAGATTCGAACTGCCCTCAGGTCATTACCAGTTCAGAGCAATGCCCTTGCCTTACCTCTGCTCCAAGGGTATTCACAAAGTGTCTAGCAGTGGCAGTGGCTCACTTAAGGAGGCAGAGGTTGCTGTTTTCCTATCTAGACGACTGGCTTATTGTAGGTCAGTCCCCAGAACAGGTAAAATCTCACCTGCAGGTCACCCAGCAGCTTCTCACCTCCCTGGTTTTCTGCTACAAACTACTACAAAAGTCGGTTCTGGAACCAGTCCAGGTACTCACCTTTATAGGGGCAGAATTGGACACAAAGCTAGCCAGAGCCTTTCTTCCCCAGAAAGGGTAAGGAATTAGTGGTCTGGCCTCTTCCTTCACTCTGCAGGTCTCTCGACCAGCAAGACACTTTCTGCAGCTCCTGGGGCACATGACTGCATCCACAGCTGTTGCAGGGAGCCAGATTTCAGATGAGACACATTGTTTCACTTGAGAACCTTTTGGTCTCAGAGAAGAGACCCCTTTCCAAGTTGGTCCCAGTGACTGAACCTTGATCCTAGCTCTCAGTGGTGGCAGGATCAGAGCAATTTAAGAGCGGGGTCCCTTCATTTCCCTTCTCACGACTTGACTCTCACTACAGATGCTTCCCTTCTGGGTTGGGAGTCCACATGGGCGACCTTTCCACTCAGGGAGTTTGGTCCCCCAGGAATCTCTGCTCCACATCAATTTGCTGGAACTCAGAGCTGTCTTTTTAGCTCTTCAAGCTTTTTCTGCATCTGTCCACGACAAGGTGATACAAGTCAGAACAGACAACACCACAACAATGTGGTACATCAACAAACAGGGGGCACTCGGTCTTCGGCCTTGTGCACGAGGCAATGAAGTTGTGGTCTCTGGCCTATTCCTGAACACTTCCCTCATAGCAGTTCATCTTCCAGGGAAGGACAATGTCCTAGCGGATGCCCTCAGCAGGATTTCCAGGGCCATCACGAATGGTCCCTGGATCCTCAAGTGCTGGGGATAGTTTTTGCCAGGTGGGGCATCCTCAGATAGATCTTTTGCAGCCCCAGACAATCACAGACTTCCTCTGTTCTGTTGCAGGCCTCCAGTGCTGGGCTCAGTTCCCTGGATGCCTTCTTCTGGATTGGGAGGAAGTTCCTCTGCTTCCCCCCTTCCTGTCCTATTCAAAGTACTAGTCAAATCAGATCTCAGCTTTGCAGGGTGATTCTGATTGCCCACGATTGGGCCAGGCAGCCCTGGTACCCTCCTTCTGTCTCTGACAGTCCATCTTCCTGTGCCTCCCAGGAATCACAATCTGTTGACTTGTGCCCAGGAAGGGTTTGGTATCGGACCTCAAATCCCTCAACCTCAAGGCCTGGCTCTTGAGGAGTTAGTTGCTGATTTCACACCTCTCTCAGGGTGTTCTTGAGATCTAAAGGCTTCCAGAAAGCCTTCCACTAGGCTTCTTATAGTTCTAAATGGAAAAGGTTTTCCATTTGGTGTGCTGGGAAAAATATTTCCCCAGAATCTGCTGAATTGCCCATTTTGTTAGATTACATGGTACATCTTAATTCCTTGGTCTCAGACCAGCTACCCTGAGAGTTCATTTGAAAGCTGTGTCTGCTTTGTATCAACAGGAAAGTCATCCCCTCTTTCCTCTCATCCTGTGTTTTCCAAGTTTTTAAAGGGATTACTCCATACTAATCCTCCCTTTGGGAACCGGCCCTGCTTGGGACCTTAATGTTGCATTGCCCAGTTAATGCAACCCCTTTGAACCTCTCTCTTCTGCAGAGCTTAAAGTACCTAACTTGGAAAACTGTTTTTCTAGTGGCTATCACTTCTGCCAGGCCCCATAAGTGAATTGCAAGCCTTGTCAGTGGAGACGGACTTTATTTCTTTCCACAGAGATAAGGTAGTCCTTAGGACTAATAGGAAGTTTTTGCCTAAGGTGGTTTCAGATTTCCATCTTAATCAATCTGTCTCCCTTCAGTATTTTTCACTGATCACTCCTCTTGGTGAGAGAAGGTTGCACAGCCTGGATGTTAAGAGAGCTCTTGGTTATTATATAGAGCGTGCCAAAGGTCACAGGTTGAATCCCTCAACTTTTTCCTTACCTATGGTGAAGTTGGGAAAGGCAAACCTGCCACTAAGAGATCAATAGCCAGGTGGATTGTCTCTTGTATCCAATTTGTTATCAGAAAGTGGGCAGAGCCCCGGTTTGATCTCATTCTATCAGGGGTACAGCTGCGTCTCTAGCTGCTGCCAGAGATATCCTTTATTAGAATTTGCCAGGCTGCTACTTGGGAAAACAGTACACTTTTACCAAGCATTACTCCCTGGATGTCCAGGCCAGGAGAGATGCTCGCTTTGGCACAGCTGTTCTTCAGAGCCTATTCCTAAGTAGGTTCTGCCCTCCTCCATGGAGGTACTGCTGTGTATTCTGCTAATGTCTATAATATAGCAAGACTTCATGTTGTTTGAAGAAAAATTACTCACCTTAGTAATGTTGTTTTCTAATGGAGTCTTGCTATATTATAGACCTCCCCAACCTGCCCCTCTCAGAACCTCTACTTGGTGGGGTCACGGGCAACTTAGTGTAGTACTACTTATGTCCTGTTAGCATTTTGTCCCCTTTGGGACTTTGGGGGAGTGTGTATGTGTTTGGCGTGTGTGTGTTTATTATACTTATGTTCCATTTTCATATTATTAGAATGGTGTTAGTATTTCTGGTCCCTGACTTGAGTCTTGGGTGTTGGGACCATCAATGGTTGTTATTATTTAGGTAGCCATTTGGCTAGTGTAGGTTACAGCTTCCACACAGACCTTAGTGAGTTTGGCTCGTAAGATCTGACAGTTCAAGTTTGAAATGACACAGATAGAGCTGCTCTTGTGCCAAAATTCTATTTTGGAATGGTTTTAACCATTTCACTCCGGGGCAGTTCTAGAGCTGGATCAAACTGCTAATGTCTATAATATAGCAAGACTCCATTAGAAGAAACAACATTACTAAGGTGAGTAATTTTTTCTTCTTGGTGCTCTGGGCTGTCCCAACCCCCTCACCACCCCCCCCATCTCCTAGGACTTACCTACATCAGGTCAGTAGCCCCATGGTTTCTCCCCTTCCCCGGGTACTTCCAGGGAGATTCTAGGTTAGTGGGGTGCAGGGTCTGTGGGCTGCCCGGAGCCGTAATGGGGCACGACTGCATTTTCTAGAGATCCCCAACCCCCGGATGCTGGTTGATGGATTCACACAGGATGTTCATATATGTCCAGCAGTCGGCTGTCCCCAGTTCCAGACTGCACTGCCAGCTGTGGTCACGCAGGTTGCAGTCATGTGGTGACAGTGATCCCCCCCCCCCCTGCAGGAGGACAGCGTCCTGTGGAATACTCACTCCTCCTCCCGGCTGGCCAACTGACAAGCCAGGCTTATTCCTGAACCCAGGGTGTCGCAAGCAATAGCCTTACCGCTGCACTAGCAGGCCACCCATTATATAGTCCCTTGAAACATGTTTAATACCTTTGACCAAAAAAGATAGCTCAAGCCTCCTTCCCTGAAGCCTCTGTACCCTCTTTTGTTGTGTCCTGTCGAGACATCAGTTACATAGGATTTGATGGCAGATGAGGACCGCTTGGCCTACCCAGTCTTCCCATTTTCCTACCTAATGGATAAGCTGCAGATCCTAGTTAACCAACAGCCTACTTCCTCCTACCCCCACTAGAATTGCCTTATGTCTGTCACAGAGTTGTGGACCCCCTCCCCCCGATTAAACATAGAAACACAGAATTTGTCAGCAGAAAGGGACTGCTTGGCCCAGCCATTCTACCCAGATGGTCCCTGCCTAGTTGTTCTCTGCAGACCTTAACTGGTCTCCGGTGACCCTCCCTCCTCCCTGCCCATTTCCTAATATTACCTTATGTCTATCCCACGCATGTTTGAAGCCCCTTACAGCTTTTGCTTCCATCTCTTCCGCTGGTGGTCTTTTCCAGGCATCCACCACTGTTTCAGTGAATTAGTACTTTCTCTGGTTCTGGTGCTCTTCCTCATTTGAAAGAGACTGCCTTCCTTCATCCTGTTCATCCCCTTGAGGTACTTGTAGGTCTCTATCATGTCCCCATTTGTTCTTCTCTCTTCCAGGGTGTACATGTTTAGATCCCTCAGTCTCTCCTCATAGATCTTTTGGTGCAGCCCCTAGCACCATTTAGTTGCCCTCCCCTGGACTGCCTCCAACCTGTCCAAGTCCCTTCTTAGGTGTGGCCTCCGGAACTGGACTCAATACTCCAGATGTGGTCTCACCCAGTGAGCGACATAGTGGCAACACCACCTGCCTCCTCCTGTTGGAGATGGTGCCCCCTATGCATCCCAGCATCCCACTGGCCCTACCCTCTGCTTAGTCACACTGCCTTGCCACTTTGAGGTAATCAGATATGATAACCCCAAGGTTCCTTTCCTGCTTAGTGACTGACAGTACCTCCCCCATCCTATACTCGGTTATTGGGTTCCTATGCCCTTGGTGTATGATTTTGCATTTTTTTGGTATTGAACCACAACTGCCAAGCTCTTGACTACAATTTAAGTTTCCTAAGATCCTTACTACTCACTATCCACCCTGCCACAGATCTTAGTATCATCTGCAAAGGGACACATCTTGCCCTGTAATCCTACTCCAATGCCGCAGATGAAGATGTTAAAGCAGACTGGTTCTAGGACCAGTTTTTGTGGCATACCACTAGTGACCCTCAAGAGTTTACCATTAATTACCATTTTCTGGGTTCTGTCACTCAGCCAGTTTCTGACCAGTCATGTGACTTTGTCCCCAACCCCCAGGTCTTTATTTATTTAAAAAATGTGTTAACTGGGTAAACAAAGCACCAGTCATGCATCTTTTTCCCTAACCTTCCACGTGGGACGGACCTGAATGCTTTACTCAAGTCAGGGTACATTATGCTCGCTGAAGACAAAGTTAGTGCTGCACTTCAGAGCTGGGCAGGGTGCGAGTTGAGAGCTCTCGGCTCCAATAAACTTAACAAAGCAAGAATAACTCACATTCCAGATTCAGGGGAGTGATACCTCAGTGAAGGAGGCAGTAAATGGCAAAAATGCTGAAAGTCAAGTTGTTGCTTCACGTAACATAGAATTTATTTCTGAATCCCTCCAACACACGAGTGATCTGCTTGCAGGTGCCCCGGCGCTTCGCCACTTAAGGCTCATCAGCCATGACCCCCCTTCACTGGGGTATCACTCCCTTGGTTCTGGAGTGCGAGTTATTCTCTGTTTAAGTTTATATTATGTCTGCCGTCTTCCGCTACCTTCATCATACAGTCAGTCAGGCTTGTCTGAGAAGGATCCCCCCCACGTGAACCCAGTAATGTCTTTTGTCCTGGAGTCTGTTTGCTTCTAAGAAACGTACCAGCCTCTGCCTTAATATGGTGTCTAGAAACTCACCCACATAGACATTAGATGGAAAGGTCTGTAGTTCACGGACTCATCCCCGCTTCCGGTCTTGGCAGGGGAATTATACTTACTGTCCTCCAGTTCCTGTGTACTGTCCCATCTTGGGATGCAGCCCCTCTGGGCTCATAGACTTCCAACCTTCAGTGTGCTGAAGCCCTCTAGTACGCTTTTCACCAATACTGGATCCTCACTGACACCCTGCCTCTCCTTCACCCTGATCGCACAGTCCAGCAACTGCCTTTTGTCATCTACTGTGAATATTGAACAGAAATATTTGCTCAGGATGGCTGCTTTTCCTTCATCCTCCCCTCCTACTCATTTCCCTTTTTTCAGTCTGATTGTATTCTTGTTAGTTTTTCACTTCTTTCATGTGAAATGCAAGGTCTCCCTTTTTCATTCCCTCAGCTGTTTTCAACTCCATGTCAGCTTTTGCTTTCCTTCACCTTGCAACCTTGCTGACCTTTTTCTTTTGTTTTGAAACTCTACCCTATTCCCTCCAACCTGACTGGTTTTAAGCTGTTTTTTTTTACTGTATGTTATAGAGGTTTGTTTTTTTTTTCTTTGCCCTCACAACCACCCCACTCCCTCATGCAGACTTTTCCTGTTATTCTCACACACAGCATTGATTTCTGATATCCCATTTAACTTATTACTTTCCACTTTGCTTCCACCTCCCTGATGCTCTTAACCCCTCCTAGTTTTTCCTGCAACAGCTTCCTCATTCTATTAAAATCACCTCTCCTAAAATGTTCTCTTATGAGCTTCTATATGCTGGTTCAGTCTCACTGAATATTGTTCTCTGTACCTTGCTGTGTATCACTCTCTGTATGTTACACGTAATTCTTGCTTTTGAATTCTGTAACTTGCTGTGCAGTTCCTCTTGTATTGCTGACTGTCCTAACCAGGACCTCCTTGTAAATGAGCTCCGCTCATTGGAGCATTTTCTTACTAAAGCAGTTACAATACAGTATAATTCAGGACTTGGGGTTCGCGTTCTCTCTGCGTTGTTTGAGTCTTGATGTGAAACCATACTGTATAGTGGTTGCTTGCTCCCAGCAAGTCCAGCACTGTGACCTCCCCTGTATTGTCCCTGTTTATTAGGACTAAGTCAAGGATGACTGCCTCCTTTGTAGGCTTCTCCTCCCTTTTGTATTAGGAATTTTCTCTGAAAAACCTCCGCCAGCTGGGCTTCTTGCAGTTGCTGCTCCTGGTATCCTCCAGTCCACATCAGACATGTTGTCGTCACCCATAAACAGCACCTCACCCTGCCTTATTGCCTTTTGACTCTTATCCCGCAGCTACCTATCTGTTCCCACTTTTTGGGATGGTGGCCTATACACTGAAGGAATATTGGGTGGGAAGGGGTAAGCTGGACACTACCACAGAGGAAAGGGACCTGGGAGTTATTCCCTGAAACAGTCCAACCAGTGTAACAAGGCCTGCAGCAAGGCATCCAGGCTGTTGGGGTGTGTGAGGAGGGGTTTTGACTGCAAAAGGAAGGCGGTGATACTGCCTCTCCTTAGATAACGGGTAAGGCCACATCTGGAATAATGTACCCAGTTCTGTAGCCCCCACCTAAGAAAAGACAAGGAGATGCTAGAAATGGTACAGTGTAGGATACCCAAAATGATTCAGGGTCAGCATGATCGATCCTATGAGGATCAGCTTAAGGCCCTAAAGATGTACTCGCTGGAGACCAGAAGGGAGAGGGGAGATGTGTAGAGACCTTTAAGTTCTGAAAGGAATGAACAAGGTAGACTCTAAGGAAATATTCAGCAGGACTTGTGAATTAAGAACATGGGGACATGAGTGGAAACTGGCGGGGGGGGGGGATTTAGGAAGGATGTGAGGAAGTATTATTTTTCAGAGAGTGGTTGAGCTGTGAAACAGCCTACCAGCAGAAGTTGTGGGTGCAAGAACCATTGATGGTTTCATACACGGCTGGGACTTAATAAAAAGCTTAACAGTTATACGGGGGGAAGCAGTAAGGCGGGGGGGGGGAGGGCAATACCTCCAACTAGACATTGGGTCCTGGGGTAGGATAGGGTAAGACGAAGCAGACTGGCTGGACCAGTGGTCGTCTTCTGTCAGCATTTTCTATACCACCCCATCCTGAAGTTTCTCCTCCTTTTCGTCACTGTCTTTACCCATATTGTCTCCATGTCCTCACTTTTCTCCATATCCTTGATCTCCATAGCCCTTATACTTCCCCTTATATGTAATGCAACCCCTCCCTTCTCCTTTCCTGTCGCTCCTGAACACTGCATACTCTGGGGGGATCACGTCCCAGTCGTTTTCCTGGGTTGCCCACGCCTCTATGAGTGACACCAGATCCAATTTGTTGTGCCCTGTTGTACCTTCTCTGTTTTCTAGCACTGGGAGAAGGCCATCCTGGCCTCCCTTAGTTGAGCAGATGCATCTATCCATGTATGATCTCCTCTTCTCCTGGTTTAAAGGTACCTCAGTATCGCTCCTGGCCTCCATTGTCTACCAGCCTTTCCTCATATGACCTTCTGTACTATCCCTTGGATCATCTTTATGGCCATCTTGTGTATAGTCTCTGTGTGGACTACAGAACTGCATGCAGCACTCCAGGTGTGGCCTTACCAGAGACCTGTACAGACAATAGTATCACCTCCCTTCTATCAAATCCCTCCCCATACATTCCGACATCTTGTTTGTTTTACTGTATGCTCTGCTGCACCGTGCAGTGGACTTGAGGCTGTCACTAATGATGACCCCAGTCTCCCCCCTTCCCGGTTTCTGTGCTGTGTTGTCTGCAGCACCCTTACTCCCCTTTCCAGTAGTTCATTTTAGGGTTCTTCCGGCCAGCGTGCAGCACTTTGCACTTTGTCATTGAACTTTTGTTGCCATAATCTGGATCACTGTTCCAAGTTTTCCAGGTCTTTCTTCATTTCACTAACTCCCTCCTCAGTCTCCACTCTGCTGTGGATCTTTGTGTCTTTGGAAAAGAGACCCCTTATTCTGGATTCCCTTTTCTGCATTACAGATGAAGCACTGGTTCCAGAACTTCTCCATGCAGTACCCCGCTCATGATTCCCTGTGCTTCTTGTGCGCCCCATTCACAACCACCCTCTGTGTCTTGCCTGCTAGCCAGTTCCCTGTCCACCTGGTCAGTTTGTACCCTGACCTTGGGTCATCCTGCTTTTATTATGGAATGGAATCGAGGGATTATGTCGCTGTCGTTTACTACAGAGTTTTCTTGTCAAGACCATTTTCTGAACTCGTCTTCTAATGGGTTTTCTGTTTCACCTGCTGACAGCTGTTGTCCTCCATGTGGTGGGCCCTGCCAGGAACATGCACACCACGGGGCTTAAAATTAATGGGGGCGATTTCAGGGTTCTTGTATTTGTAAACCCAGTCTCACAATTTTGGAAGCACCTGGGGGGAATCCCCTTTCAAAATTAGTTGATTTTTTAGTTTTCTCCCACTTATTAATTATTCACAACACTGCCATTTCATGCCCCCCCAAATGTTGGTGTTAATCCTCCTGGTAAGACACGGGAAAGGGAATCCCATTTGACACACAAAAGTGAATTTTTAAGCTCTGCACCAGAGCCAGGGTGTGAAGATTGGGAGCGGGCTTTTGCCTTCATGCACAGCTAGAGGTATTTTTCCCTGTTATAATCCTTATCTGAGATCAGCAAGCAGGAGCTCTATGCAGTTTACCTCTGATGTCCCACCCACTGTAATGACACAGCAGAGTGTTGGGGTGGGCTGGGTGACAAGAGATCACTTAGTTCAGTGTCTCTAAGCCACCCATTAATTGCAGCGAAGGAGAGCATAAATGCAGACATAACTTTTTCCCTTAATAGTCCACTTTATAGGTCTGAGGTGTAGGACCCAAACTGGGCTTCTGTATGGTACTGCAACACACTAATGCCTGGTTAAAATAGAATTTCTGATCCTTTGGGACAGTTGTGTAATGTTCTGTAGCACTGTGTCTGAATTCCTTTCACAGATTGCTGTGTCAGTGGCTTTAGTTAATCCCACAACGCATATAATATAGGGAGTGAAGTATACGCAGGTCTGCATAATAAGGGCCTAATTCTGTGTCAGGTTTCTGGTGACATTTATATATGAGACCAAAACCGCACCAGCCGCGTGTTGATTTGATTTGATTCTGTCCACATCAGTCTTGCACTGACCCAGTTCTGACTACATCATCTTATCGTTGACCCAGTTTTGACTACACGAGCCTCACGTTCACCTGATTCTGACCACATCAGCCTCGCGTTGACCTGATTCTGACCACATCAGCCTCATGCCGACACGATTCTGACCACATCAGCCTTGCGCTGACATGATTCTGATTACAGTGGCTGCATCAACTTCACCCTGACTTGGTTCTGACCACTTCATTTTTTTCATTTTATTATTAAATGGGTTAGACCATTGAGCGAACTCCTTTAAAATGGTGATCCGTGGCATAAACAGGTCAGTTAACAAACAATTGCTTATTATAATAAAAACATAATATATTTTATTTATTTAGTGAGAGAAACTGATTACATCCTTTGAGTCAAGAACTCCTTTCCAAAGGCTCCACGTCTGGTACAAAATACAACAGGTATTCATAACACAGAAGAGAATACAGGTACAATACACAATAGCAGGTATTCATAACACAGAAGAGAATACAGACATGGTATTGGCAGTATATAAGGTTAGCAGTATAACAGGACGTAGCTAAGATGTCAACAGGGGTAAGAGCAGTGCAACTAGTGCTATACAGTTGGGAAGCCATACAAGTCCTAGGTGGGGCTTGCAAGAGTAAGTGAACAGTACAAACAGTAATAAAGGTGTGGCCTGAACTGCTGGTAGGTTAGTATAAGCAGCTGGGATATCAACTTTGTCCTAAGCACATAAAGCAGCAGGGTGAGGGATGTACCTGCTAACCCAGCATCTCTTCATCCATAGGCAGATTCCTTTACTTATTGGGGACAGTGACAGTGACAGGTTGAGATTATGTGGTTTTTGAGGGCTGTTTCGAAGGGGCCTAATCTGGGAATAGAGGTGATGGCCCGGGGGAGCTCATTGTACTAGGATGGTGCTCTGTGGTAAAAGGACCGTTGTGCAAGGGTGGTTGTGACCCTAGGAACAGCCCATGTTAGCTTATCTGCTGCACGGGTTTGCTACGGTTTGGGCAGTGCAGAGGGAGGCAGAGACTCCAGTGGGTGTGAGGCCTAGTTGGATTTTCTTTGTGAAGAGACAAGTCTGGTAGCGTATTCTTTCGTCTGAGGTGAGGATTTTGGTTAGCTCATACAGGGTACAGCTGTGAGTACGCTTATCCACACCAGCAAGGAGTCTGCAGGTTTTATTAATGGCTAGGTGGATTTTATTTAGTGCAGTGTGGTCAGTGGCCGAGTAGATAGTTAGCCCATAGTCTACAAGGGAGAAGATAGAGGAGGTGACGGCAGGGTGTAGGGCCTCTGGCGGTAGGCAGGCTTTGTGCCGATACAGTAGACCTGTGCGCATATTTATGGCAGAGGCAAGATTACTAATGTGGGTGTGGAATGATAGATTAGGATCAAATGTAATGCCTAGATATTTATATGTGTGGACCTGTTCCAGTGGGAGATGGGTTTTGGACATGATTGTTAGCTGGGCATTGTAGTCCTTACTCTGGCCATGGGAAACAGCATTGTTTTTGTCTTTTTTGTGTTGACCACGAGTCTGTGGTCAGTGAACCAGTTTTCAGCGTGGTTGAAGGCATGTTGTAGGGTGGATTAAAGATTTGTTGGGTCCCGGTGGGAGGCATACATTACCGCATCATCGTGATAGTAGAAGGTTATATGGACAGGATTTAGGCAGGGTATTCAGGAAGATGCTGAATAGCAGTGGGCCAAGGATGGAGCCCTGGGGACCCCGGCGGACAGGTAGATTGGGTGAGAGGGTGCTATTTATCTTCACACATTGGTACCTATCTGTGAGGTAGCTTGTGAACCAAGCTATGGGTCCAGGGGATAGGCTGATGCGGCAGAGAGTATTTAGGAGCAGAGGGTGGGAGACTGTGTCGAACGCTTTGGACAGGTCTATGAATACTGCTCCCGTTAGCAATTTCTTATCGAGGGCATTGTACAGTGAGTTGGAGAACTGTACGAGGGCAGTAGTTGTGCTGTGACCAGCTCTAAAGTCATGTTGTTCCCTACACAAGATGCCATGTTCAGACATTTGGTCTGTGAGTTGTGTGGCAACAATTTTTTCCAGTGCTTTAGAGAGGGGAGGGAGTATGGAGATTGGCCTGTAGTTATTATTGTGTATTATATACACACAACATGCATCAAATACATACTACAAATACAGAGATTACATGCAAAGTTAATTTATGTCAACCACAACAGGCCTTGGTTTGAGCTAATGTCTCTGAAAACAATTGCTTGACAGCATTTTTAGAGAGAGAATCCTAGTATTAATCAAGCAAAACTTTGGAGGAAGTTTATTCCAGTACAAGGGAATTGACTGGCTAAAAAAGTATTCAGATCATTTACTTGTCTTTGGAACCATTAACTCGCACTTCAGCCTCACCCTGACCAGATTCAGACCTCATCAGCCTCACCCTGACCCGATTCTGACAGCACCGGTGTCACTCTGACCCGATTCTGACTGTACCAGTCACGCGCTGATCTGATTCTGATCATACCAGTCTCATGTTGATCCAGTTTTGACTGCACTAGCTTCTTGCTGACCCAGTTCTGACTTCATCAGCCTCATGCTGACCTAATTTTGACTGCATCAGCCTTGCGGTGACCTGATTCTGACCTCATCAGCCTCACACTGATT
This sequence comes from Neoceratodus forsteri, assembly GCA_016271365.2. NCBI lineage: Eukaryota > Metazoa > Chordata > Ceratodontiformes > Ceratodontidae > Neoceratodus > Neoceratodus forsteri. The sequence continues at coordinate 116,513,673 of JADMNL010000024.1, read as the reverse complement.
TGATTCCAACCTCATTAGCCTCACCCGGACCCGATTCTGACCACACAGTCCTCACACTGACCCAGTTCTGACTGCACCAGCCTCACGCTGACCTGATTCTGGCCACACCAGCATTCTGCTGACCCTATTCTGACAACACCGGTCTTAAGCGGACCCGATTCTGATCTTATCAGCCTCGCACTGCCCTAAATTTGACCACATCGGCCTCATCACATTGACCTGATTCCAGGGCTAGCTTTGTTTTTTATTTTTTTGCACCAGTATGTTTGCCACAGTATATTTTTGGGGGGGCCCTGTGATAGGCAGGACTGACTTTCAATTCTGTTTCATAGCACCCAGCAGTGTTAGAAACTATTGATCTTACTTCGAGAGGTCTCTTGCAGTAGGTAATTACATATAGGACTGGCGCCGACAGGTGGCAGGACCTGGAAAAAATTTCGCTAGCGGTCCCTGGCGAGGGACCGCCCCGATCAGGTGACCCGGCGTCAGGAGCGTCGGTAGAAAAGGCGGTCCGGGACACCCGCCTTCAGTTCTTTCCGCGCGTTAGCTCGCGTGCAGCGCCTTATGGAAAAGTTTGTGCTTCACAGTCCTACCTTCGCTTTTTTTACCGAAAAATCTTTTATTTTTTTTTTGACTAACGTTAGTACTAGCGTCGGTGTATGTCGTCCCCTACACCCTCCGAGCACAAGAATAAGTGCGATTCGTGCGGCGCCCAACTACCGCACAAGGACGGCCACTCCCTGTGCCTGTTCTGCCTAGGGGCCGATCACCCGGTCGAGAAGTGCCAGCACTACCTCAGTTTCAATGCGGCTACCCGGAAAAGGCGGCAGCAATCCCTGGAAGCCCATATTCTAAAGAAAATGAGTTCTATGGAGAAGGAACTCAAAAAACTGAGGCAGGCGTCCACTTCCCCTGAAGGCCATCGGAAGAAGAAGGAGAGGCACCGGGACAAGGGCTCCTCCACCGCGTCTCCCTCGGGAGTCGCTGGGACGCAGGTAACATCCCGTCCGGGGGATCACTCCTCGGAGGTTTCCGAGGGGGCATCGGCTCGCCCGTCTGGATCGCGCTCAGGCCTTGGGGGCGCCTCCGGGCATTTGGAGGCCTCCGCCCCTGGTTCGGCCGCAGGCTCGCGGCCTGCCACTGTGGGCAACTCCGCTAAGCTGGGCGTCTGCTCCTCTGACGTCCGCCCGGAGAGGGCCGGTAAGGTGTCCGACTCTCCGGGGCGACGCGCGGCCTCCTCTCCACCGGACCAGGCTGATCACGCTACTTGGCCTGCCTCCGGTGATGGCTCTCGTAAGTCGGACGTTGGCTCTTCCGGCACCCGCCGAGAGCTCGCCACTAAGCCTCACGTCGGCTCGTCCAACGTCCGGCCGGCGAAGGAAGTGACGATGGACCCCCCCCCACCTCCGTCGTACCCGATTCCCCGCAGTCTTCACTGCCGTCTGGGGAACCAGAGTCTCCCCAGCCCGACCCCGGGGACTTTACCCCTCCGTCCCCGGGCGAAGCTGGGGATCTTTTGCCTCCGTCAGTCCTTCCTCCACCTAGAGCGCCAGACCTGATGTCAGCTCCCCAGACGCCGGCCCCTCCAGCGTCAGGGCCTCCGCCGTGGGCCCTGAAGTCGACCTTACCAACTCCGGGAGACATTCCGCTCCCATCGGGCCCTCCGGGCTCTCCACTATGGACCCGCCCGTGAGGCCTCCGGCCGGGCCGCCTGCTTTGGCAGCCCCCGGCTCCTGGGTATCCTCCATCCTATTCGACGCCGGTGTAACCGGGACCGCAGTATCCGGCGCCACAGTACCCGACGCCAGGCTTCCCGACGCCGCAGTACTCTACGCCACAATACCAGACATCGGGCTACCCGCAGCCGGGTTTTGGATACGCTCCATACAGTTATAACCCGCATCCTTATCCCCCGCCTCCTCCTCCACCGCCCTCGCGGCCGCCGGTGGACCTGCAGGAGACTCTGGCCTCCTGGTGGGCTGAGGCCAAGGCTCAGCTCACCAAAGAGGTCGAGAGCGCTTCCGTGGCGGTTCCATCCCAGGTTCCCGTCGCCCGAGCGGCACACTCCTCTCCACCTCCGGACTCCAGGGTTCTTCCGTCTGGATCCAGAGAAGGGCAGGACACGCTTCCCGGGACTTCCCAAGGGGTCCGTTCCTCCCGGTCGGGAAAGGAGTCTTTCTCTTCTTCATCCTCCTCTTCACTCTCGGACTCCTCGGACTCTTCCGACGGCTGCTCCGAGAGAGACGATGAGCCTCGCTGTCCGTCGAAGCCCAGGCCAAGGACTCCTCCGGAGGATCCTTCTTTTTCGGAGTTGCTTAGGAAAATCCAGGAGGTTCATCAGTGGCACTTCCTGGAACCAGATCCTCAGTGTCTGAAACTTGCTGAACATCTGGATCTGCCTGTGACAGCTCCTACCTTGGTGCCACCCTGGATAGAGCCCCATGTCAACCTTGTTACCACTATATGGAAACAGCCGTCGGCCTTAGCTCCACTTCCTAGGAAGTTGAACCAGCTATATTAGGCTCCAGAGGGTGTTGATTTCCTGGATTCTCACCCTCGTGCCGACTCGTCGTGATTAGCGCCGTTCATGGCTGGTCGGCGAACCCTAAACATCTTAGCTTGTCACCTCCTGATAAGGAATCTCGCCTTCTGGACCAGTATGGGAGAAAGATTTACGCTTCCTCCACACTGGGAATCAGGGCCCTGAACTATGTCGGCCACATGGGGGACTACCAGAAGGCCATCCTGACTCAGGCGGAAGACAAACTGGACTCCTTGTCTGACTCCCAAGTCAAGCAGGAGTTGGCTGATCTCGTCCACTCTGCTTATTCGGCCAGTCGACACATGCTACGTGCGACATACGATGCAGTGGACACTGCTGGGCGGAGCTCAGCTTTCGCTGTAGGTCTACAGCGTCATGCTTGGCTCCGCGTGTCAGGTTTGGTCCCGGAGGTACAATCTGCTATCCAGGAAGCATCCTTCCAGGGGTCGGTGCTTTTTGGGGGTGATGTGAAGGACATCATCACCGATTTGCAAGAGAAGGGGACGGCTCTGAAGTCAGTTGATTCCGTGTACCGTCCCCATCAGCAGCAGCGCTGTCCCTTTCGCAGACTGAATCGGCCAAAGGCGAAACCCCAGGGAAGGTGGGCCACAAAACGCGGGCCCGCAGTGCCAAGCCCTCCGCCCAAAAAGCAGCGGGTGCTTCAGCGCGCGCTGCCCACACCACCTGACTCCTTTCCTCTCCCACTGCCTCCGGACTCCCTGGAGGAACCGGTAGGAGGGAGGTTTTTCCTCCACCTTCCGGGATGGGAGAGGATAACTACAGATTCAAACAACATGAAGTCTTGCTATATTATGACATATGCAGTGAGTCCCAACCTTCGAACTGCTCCGGAGGTGAAAGAGTTAACTTTCCATGCCAGGCATGGAACTTTGAGCGCGAGCTCGGTTGAAAACTCTTGTCTGTTGTTAATCAAGCTCAGACTGTCAAGATTCTTTACTCCACCTCACTGAACAGTCGCTCCGGAGATTTCTCCTTCTGCTCGGTTCGTTTGTCGGTTAAAAAGTATTATTTTATCGGTTTTTTGACCAAAATTAAACCGCAACCGGTCGGTTCAAGTTCTGTCTGTGGTATTGTAAGTAATAGATAGGCTTACATTTATTTTATTTTGTGTGGAACTTGTAAACGTTTTCCGGTTCGGTTTGAACCGATCAGGTTATTCTCAACTTTACTAGTCCTTATTTAGAGTGCGGTTCCCAGTTCTTATCGGTTCTAAAAAAAACGGATTTCATTACGGTTTTTTCCATGACCCGTGACACGGTTGGAAACTGATAAGAGAGTCTTGCTTGGCGGATTGCCATAAACGGGCAAGTTTGGTTAGGCTGGCACTATGTCTGAGAAACCCAAAAGAAAAACCGGGCCCACTGGGTTTCAGCACTGTAGTGTTTGTGGGGAAGCCTTTGCTAAGGCTGACCCACACCCACCTATGTGTATTGTCTGAGGTTTGACCACCTCAATGCAGACTGCCAGATTTGTAAGAATTTTCCTGCTGCCACCATAGAAAAGAGTTGGTAGGCTCAGGAAAGGAGGCCAAAAGTCCGCTGACCCAGATGGCCAGCCGGTTTGGTTCCAACCAAACCCAGAGGATGCCCTCTGACCAGAGCGATACTTCTCTTGGGCAAGACGAAGAGCCAGGTCTGAGGCGGTTCCAACTAAAGGACTAGAAAGTCAGCTAGTGTGGAGCAAAAGTTCCTTCTCCAACCGCTGAGGAAATAGCTAAAGCAATTCAAATTGTCCAGTCACTTTCCCGGTTCCGATTGAACCGACACCATCAGGGAAGCGCTCGGTTCGGCGGTTCCACCGGTTCAAGATTATGATTTTGAGGATTTTATGAACGGAGGAGGAAGGAGAGGTATGAGTGAATGTGGTTTTGAAGGTCTGGATGTGCCCATTGAACGGACATCTCTCCAGACAGACCATCGGGGGTTTCTCCCCCCAGGCTATCTGAGTCCCCTTCTCATTTTATGTTCTGTAAGAAAGTTGCTGAAACTCTCCAGCTGTTGAGGAAGCTGTTGATGACCAAGAGGAACCTGATTATGTTGAAATGATGGATATTCCAGAGTCTAGGAGACTGTCTGTTCCTTTGCATAAATTTTTTCGGAAACAGACAGTAAAAATTCTAAAAACTCCTCACACTATACCTCCTGTTGATAAAAGGATGGACAAGAGGTATACATTATCAGGCTCCGTTACGGAGTTCCTCACACAGCAATGCAGCCATGTGGGGGTAGTGCAGGCTGCAGCCTGTGACAAGGCAAATATTCCTCTAGCTTCGCACCCCCCTGAAAAGGACTCCAGGAGGATTGATGCCATGGCAAAGAAACAGTACATGGCAGCATCTTTGGGACTCAGACAGGCAAATTATATTGCGTATGCTGCTAGGTACCAGAAATCCAGGTGGGATACTGTGCTGGCCCTGGCAAAACAGGTCCCTGACCAGCTTGCCAGGGAACTGGAACAGGTGGCTGCGGATGGTATTGAGGCATCCAGGTGCAATTTCATGCTGCAGTAGACTCTATTGATGTGTCATCAAGGGTCATGGCTACATCTGTGGCATCGCAGAATGGCTTGGCTCAGATGTACTACCCTGTCACAGGATACCCAGTCTAAGGCCATGGATTTTTCCTGTTGTGGGCAATTCTCTGTTTGGGAGCAGACGGAGAATTACATGAAGAAAATGGATGAATATAGGACCACCTATAGGAGTGCACAGGCCAAGGAAAGGCAGGACTACCTCAAAGGCAGCATCCCAGGGGCAGGACTTTCATAGGCCTTTTACCAAGTCAGGCCTCTCTTCCTTATGCCCAGAGGGGTTCTTTAGAGGAGAGGCAGACTGGTACAAGCAAGCCTGCTTCACCCTCAACCCAAAGCCCCTGCCACAGGCACCCTGATGGGTGGGCCAGGGCCGATCCTCCACTACCTGTAGTGGGCAGGCTGGTCATTTTGTCCAGGACTGGAAGTCTTAACATCAGACAAGTGGGTCCTGGAAGTAGTAAGTCAGGACTGGTTCTCTGCTCAAAAATTTCCCAAGATGAGAGCCAGGTCCTTTCCACCTGCAAATCCATCAGAGGCACTTGTCCTAGAAACAGAAGTTTCTACCTCCTGGCTCTCAGAGCTGTGGAAAGGGTTCCACCCTCACACCAGGCGCAGGTTGTACCCAGGTACTTCCTTACCCCAAAAAGACAGGAGAATGGCGGCCATCCTGGATCTCAGATACCTAAACAAGCACCTTTTAAAACCAAAATTCAAATGGTGACTCTGGGAATTATTTTACTCTCTAAGGCCAGGGACTGGTTAGCGTCCCTGGACCTCAAGGATGCCTACTTCCATGTTCTTATCAGAAGCTCCCATCGAAATTACCTCCGATTCCAACTGCCCTCAGGCCATTATCAGTTCAGAGCAATGCCCTTGGCCTCACCTGTGCCCGAGGTATTCACAAAATGCCTGGCAGTAGCAGTGGCCCACTTAAGAAGGCAAAGATTGCCATCTTTCTTACCTGGATGACTGGCTCATAGTAGGTCAGTCTCAGACCAAGTCAAACTACACCTTCAGGTAACTCAGCAACTGCTCACATCTCTAGGTTTTCTCAATCTTCCAGAGTCGTTCTAGAGCCTGTCCAGCTTCTCACCTTCATAGGTGCAGAACTGAACACAAGAGAGCCAGAGCCTTCCTTCCTCTGGAAAGAGCAAGGACCTTGGTCTCTCTGGCCTCCTCTTTCACCCTGCAGGTCTCCCGACCAGCAAGCATTTTCAGCCCTGGGGCACATGGCTGCTTCTACAGCAGTTGTGCAGGGAGCAAGATTTCAGATGAGGGACATCCAGTTCCATTTGAGAGCCTTTAGTCTCAAAGGAGAGACCTCTGACCAAATTGATCCCAGTGGACTCGAACCGTGATCCAAGCCCTTCAGTGGTGGCAGGACCAGAGCAATCTGAGACAGGGGGTCTCCTTCACCCCTCAGTCTCACTCCTTAATCATTACTACAGATGCATCCCTCTTGGGGTGGGGAGCTCACATGGGCGATCTCACTACCCAGAGATTGTAGTACCCTCAGGAATCTCTACTCCACATCAATCTGTTGGAACTCAGAGCAGTTTTTCTAGCACTTCAAGCTTTTTCCATCTCTGTTCAGAACAAAGTTGTACAGATCAGAACAGACAACACCACTACAATGTGGTACATCAACAAGCAAGGAGGCACTCGGCTCTGGCCTTGTGCACGAAGCAATGAAGTTGTGGTCTCATGCGTATTCTGAACACCTCCCTTATGGCAGTTCACCTCCCAGGCAAGAACAATGTCCTGGCAGATGCTCTCAGCAGGATTTCCCAGCATCACTTAATGGTCACTGGATCCCTAGTATTGGAGGTAGTATTTGCCAGATGGGCACCCCACAGATAAATCTTCTTGCAGCCCCAGACAATCACTAACTTCCCTTATTTGCTGCAGGCCCCAGTGTTGGGCTCAGTCCTCTGGATGCCTTCCTTCTCAGTTGGGAAGAGGTTTTCATGCTTTCCCCTTCCTCTTCTGTTCAAGGTGCTAGTCAAAATCAGATCTCAACCCTGCAAGATGATCCTGATTGCTCCAGATTGGGCCAGGCAGCCCTGGTACCCACTCCTTATGTCCTTAGCAGTCCACCTTCCCATGTGTCTTCCCAGGAATCACAACCTGTTAACCTGTGCTCAGGGGAGGGTTTGGTACCCGAATCTCAAATCTCTCAATCTCAAGGCCTGTCGCTTGAAGAGTTAGAGTTTGCTGACCTACACCTCTCCCAAGGTGTATTGATATATTGAAGGCTTCTAGGCAGCCATCCACCAGAGTTATTCTATATATTCCAAATGGAAGAGATTTTCCATTTGGTGCTCTGGTAAGCATATTTCCAGAATCTGCTGACTTACCCACAGTCCTGGATTATATGGCATTTGAATACTTTTAGCTGAGGCTGCTACCCCAAAGTGCACCTGCAGCCATGTCTGCTTTCTTATCAGCAGGTAAACCCTCTTTCTTCGCTCATCCTGTATTCTCCAAGTTTTCAAGGGCTTGTTTCACACTAACTCTCCATTCAGGGCCCCTGCCCTGCCTGGATCTTAATATTTGCATTGCTCAGCTTATGCAACCCCTTGAGCCCTTGTCTTCAGCAGAGCTTAAGTACTTGACTTGGAAAACTGTGTTTTTATAGCCATCACTCTGCCAGGCGCATAAGTGAATTACAAGCATTGTCAGTGAACCTGATTTTATCTCCTTTCATAGAGATAAGGTGGTCCTCAGGACTAACAGAAAGTTCTTGCCTAAGATGGTTTCAGACTTCCACCTTAATCAATCTGTGTCTCTCCCTGTGTACTTCACTGACCATTCCTCCTCTGGCGAGAGGAGACTGCACAGTTTAGATGTTAAAAGAGCCCATAGTTACTACATAGAACGTACCAAGGGTCACAGGTTTGACTCCCTCCAACTGTTCCTCACTTATGGTGAGGTTGGTAAAGGGAAACCTGCCACTAAAAGATCCATTGCCAGGTGGATTGTCTCTTGTATCCAATTTTGCTATGAAAAACTGGGTAAGCTTCTCCTCAGGCCTGAGGGCTCACTCTACCAGAGGTACAGCTGTGCCTCTGGCTGCTGCCAGGGACATCCCTATCCTAGAGATATGTCAAGCAGCTACCTGGAAAACAGTTCACACTTTTACCAGCATTACCCCGGACATCCAGGCTAGGAGTGATGCCCGGTTTGGGCACAGCTAGCTTCAGAGCCTATTTCGGCAGTAGGTTCTGTCCTCCTCCATGGAGGTACTGTTGTGTAGTTCGATATAATTATAATATAGCAAGACTTATGTTGTTTGAAGAAAAATTACTCACCTTAGTAATGTTGTTTCTTCTATTGGAGTCTTGCTATATTATGACCTCCCTGCCTGCCCTCTCAGAACCTCTACTTTTGGGATGTGGGTAGTGCAGTGTTGGTACTTAGTAGATGTTCACCTTATTTTTCATCCTCCTTTTGGGGTGTTTGGGTGTTATGTTTTATAATTTTTTGGATCTCCTGACTTGAGTCTTTGTTTTAGGACCAAGAAAATGTGTTCTTATATTTAGTAGCCAGTTGGTTAGTGTAGGTTTACGGCTTCCACACAGAACCTTAGTGAGTTTTGCTCGTAAATATCTGACAGTTTTGAGTTTGATTAACAACAGACAGAGTTTTCAACTGAGCTGACGCTCAAAGTTCCATGCCTGGCATGGAAAGTTAACTCTTTCACCTCCGGAGCAGTTCGAAGGTTGGGACTCACTGCATATGTCATAATATAGCAAGACTCCATTAGAAGAAACAACATTACTAAGGTGAGTAATTTTTTCTTCTTGGGTGCTCCAGCTCATAGCAGAAGGACATTCCATAGAGTTTCTTCAGAAATCACCCCGCCACCCCCCTCTGAAGTCGTCGTATTCACAGGAACATCTTCTCTTGGTCCAGGAGGAAATCTCTGCTCTTCTGCTGAAGCAAGCGATAGAGCCTGTCCCCCTTCATCTACAGGGGACGGGTTACTATTTCCATTTCTTCCTGGTCACAAAGAAGACAGGAGGTCTCAGACCAATTTTGGATCTCAGTTCCCTGAATCTTTACGTAGAGTACAAAAGGTTCAGGATGCTCTCTTTGCAGAGCCTTCTGCCCCTCCTCCGGCCGGGTCAATGGCTTTGTGCTCTGGATATGCAGGATGCTTATCTGCACATTCCCATTTGCCCATCTTATCGCAAATACCTTCGTTTTGCGTTCCAGGGGGACCACTACCAGTTCAGGGCGCTCCCGTTTGGTCTGTCCTCGGCCCCCCCTAGTAATTACCAAATGCCTAGCAGTGGTGGCGGCCCACGCAGGCATCAAGGGAGTGCAGGTTTTTCCATACCTGACGACTGGCTCCTGGTGGCCTCGCCCAGGAGGAACTCCTGTGTTTCCTCTCCTACCCAGCAGGTTTTTGCCTGCCTGGGATTACCATCAACCATTCCAAGTCTCATCTGGACCCATCCCAGAGGCTACAGTTTATTGGGGCAATCCTCGACACGACCATGGCAAGGCCTTCCTGCCTCCGGGACAGGGCGGCCACCCTTCAGACCCAAATAAGTCTGTCCAACCGCAGGATGGTCCCTGCGAGGCTGGTCCTCGCCTCTCGGCTCATGGCGGCCAGTTATTCCGATGAGGTCAGCGGGCCGACTCCACATGAGGATCTCTCAGTGGACTCCACGCCTCAGTGGGATCAGCTAGTGGACGACCTAGATCACTCAGTTCTGATCTCCTCGCCGATGATGCGAGACTTGCAATGGTGGATGGTTCGAGAACCTGTTTCGGGAGTTCCTTTCTTTCATCCTCCCTCCCAGACCCCAACCACAGACGCCTCAGGCGAGTTGGGAGCCCATCTAGCCCTCATCGGACCCAGGGCTCCTGGTCCAAGCTAGAACAAGCTCTCCACATCAATGTGCTCGAGCTTCGGGCAGTGTTGTACGCTCTCCAAGCCCTTCACCAGTACATCCTTCCTGGCCACCTAGCCGTCCAGACGGACAACATGTGCGTGGTGTGGTGTATCAACAAGCAGGGAGGGACTCGGTCTTACCTTCTGTGCAGGGAGGCAATGAGGGTTTGGGATTGGGCAACACAACACAACCTTCACCTCACGGCGATTCACGTTCTGGGAGTCGACAACATCCTGGCAGACAAGCTAAGTTGCTCTTCTGCTCTGACTCACGAGTGGGAACTGGACCAAGGGGTCCTAGACAATATCTTCCAACTTTGGGGAACACCACAGGTCGACCTGTTCGCATCCCCCCTAAACGCAAAACTTCCCATCTTCTGTTCGCTCGTTCCAGAGCGAAGCGCTTTTTGGAGCGATGCTCTGTCTCTAGACTGGAAGGACAGATTCGTCTATGCCGTTTCCCCCAATTCCACTTATCAACGAGTCTTGCAGAAACTAGCTTCAGAAGGAGCGAGAATGATTCTGATCGCTCCTTTCTGGCCCAGGCAAATCTGGTTCTCTCTTCTACAACAATATTGAGAGGATCTTCCCCTTTCTCTTCCTCTATCTTGAGGTTTGTTGACTCGGGATCAGGGGACCCTGGTCCATCCAGGCCTCAAATCCCTTCAACTGCATGCATGGCTCCTGCAGACCTAGCCCAAACTCGTTTTGGAGTGTCTCCCAAAGTGGCGGAGATTTTAGTGGAGGCCAGAAAACCTCCACCAGATCCACTTTATGCCATGAAGCTGAAAAGATTCACTATTTGGGCCATTTCCAAGAACGTGGAACCTTTCTCCTGTTCAGCGGGCTTCTGCTGGAGTATCTATGTCATCTGTTTGACCTGGGTCTCAGCCATTCCTCTCTGAAGGTACACATGGCGGCCATTTCGGCCTATCATGTTCCCTTCACAGACAAGGCTTTTGCTCAACTGGAGGTCTCCAAGACCTTTCTCAGAGGGGTCCTCCATCTGAGGCCCCCCATCCGTACTCCTGCTCTCCCTTGGGACTTGAACTTTGTTCTCGAGAAACTTACTCTTCCTCCCTTCAGATTCCCGTAGATTCTTCGGATTTGAAGTTCCTTTCATGGAAGACTCTCTTCTTGGTGGCCATTACTTCGGCTCGAAGAATCTCCGAGCTCCAGGCCCTGATGTGTAAAATCCCCTACTTGATTTTTCACAAGGAACGAGTTGCTCTTCGCACGAATCCTAAGTTTCTACCTAAAGTAGTAGCAAAGTCTACCTTAAACCAGTCCATCGAGTTACCTGCCTTTTTTACGCAGTACTCTAATCAAGGGGAGTATTTACTCCATACTGTGGTTGTTCACCGGATTCTGAGATACTACACCAACAGGACGAAAGATCTCAGAAAGACTGATCAGTTGTTGGTCTCTTTTGCTCACAAAAGGGAAGGCAACACTGTTTCTAAGCAATGCCTGTCTAAGTGGTTGGCTTATTGCATCACTTTCTGTTATGACAAATACAACAAGACACTCCTGGGTCAAGTCAGAGGCCACTCCACAAGAGGAGTAGCTGCCTCTGCGGCTTGTTTCAAGAATGTGTCTGCGGCAGACATCTGCGCTGCCGCCACCTGGACTCCCTCCGTCCATACTCATTTAAAACACTACAGTTTGATGTTGTTCTCACTGCAGAGCAGGTTGGCTGGCTGTTTTGCAAGGCCTCCTATCTTGAGACTTGCAAAACCAAAACTCTCTTGGAGTAGTTTTCCTCCTCCCAGTGCCTCTCTTTGTTCCAGACTGCTTGGGATTCAGTCCTATAATGTAATTACTGCAAGAGCCTCTTGAAGTAAGATAGTACAATTCACGTAAGAACTTACCGTAACAGTAGATCTTCGAGAGAGGCTCTTTGTAGTAGTGATACCTTCCTCGCCCTCCATCCCCTAGGCTTTTCTGCAGCTCCTTTTTCCATTGAGGGAAATATCCGCCCTCTCTCGTCCGCCTCTTGGCCTGTATGGAAAGAACTGGAAGGCGGGCATCCGGGACCGCCCCTTTGTACCGTCTCCTGACGCCGATCACCCGACATGAGGGTGGTCCCTCGTCAGGGACTGCTAGCTAGAAATTTTTCTGTGGGGTCCTGCCGGCATCAGTCTTGTATGTAATTATCTACTGCAAGAGCCTCTCTCGAAGATCTACTGTTACGGTAAGTTCTTACGTAACTGTACTTTTGTGGGGCCACCTCATGAACCAGTGTGTCTGTGACCTGGGTTCAAAGTGAGCTGTGGGAGCTAGAATCGGAGTGGTCAGGGCTGATGAGTGCAAGCAGGTGATGGGCTCTAAGGGCTGGTCAGATAGGGGCAGGTCAGTCACAGGAGGACAAAAACCCTGATAAAATAAATAAATAAAAATAAACATTGATTCTAGTGCCGAGTTGCAGAGCAAGCCCTGTGATAGTGACCATATCGTCTCAGGCTGACCCTATTCGGATCATGCCAGCCTGACTATCTGATTCTGACTACCCTGTTTTCATGCTAATCTTCCACTGATCAGAGTCTGACCACACAGACCTATTCTGACCACACACTGACTTTATGCTGCTCCAGTTCAGATCACGCCTGTTATATGATGGGTTTCTAGTGTGTACTAGTGCTCCTTTCTCTGCGTAGGTTTCTGAAAGTGACGTTTTGTTTTTGTGTCTACATTTGTAGCATTTTGATGACCTATGACCATGTGGAGCTCTCATTCAGTGACATGAACAACATGCCCGATGCTTTCAAAGGCACGAAGAAAGGGAGTGTCTATCTGACGCCTTACCGGGTAAGCAGAGATTGGGAATTACAATTATTCGCAACAGGGCATATGTTTTCTTTAAAATTAATACAGTTCTCGGGTGCATTTAAAAGCATTCGGCCTTTGTTACCAAACTTACATAAGAACATAGAATTTGTCAGTAGAAAAGGACCATGTGAGAAAAGGTCCACTTGACCCTCCCAGTCTGCCCAGGTGGTCCGTGTCTAGTCTGTCCACAGACCCTAACTGGTCTCCGGTGACTCTGCCTCCTCCCTACCTGTTTACTGATATTCCCTTATGTCTGTTCCACACATGCTTGAAGCATCCTGTTGTTTTTTGCCTTCACTGCTTCCGATGGCAGTCCATTCCAGGCACCTACAACTCTTGTCAGTGAAGTAATATTTCCTCACATTCCTCTTAACTCCCCCCTTCCACGTCATCGCATGCCCTCCAGTCCTGGTGCTCATTCTTATGTGAAGACTCCCTTCCTGCACTCTTTTTATCCCTTTGAGCTACTTGTATGTCTATTATGTCCCTTCTCACACAAAGTATGTCATTTGTAGGTCTTTATCATGTCCCCTCTCACACAAAGTATGCTGCTTTTAGGTCTGTATCATGTCCATTCTCACACAAAGTATGCTGCTTGTAGTTCTGTATCATGTTCCCTCTCACACAAAGTAAGCTACTTGTAGGTCTGTATCATGTCCTGGCTGTACCAATGATGGAATTATTCACTTCCTCCCTCCAGTCAGGATATGTGTGCCCCTAGACTGGAGGACAGCATATGTTGTGCCACTCCACAAGAGTGGACCAAGAGATTAACCAGGAAACTACAGACCGGTTAGTCTGACGTCCATTGTGAGGAAACTGATGGAGGCCATTCTGAAGGAAAGGATGGTGGAGCTCCTGGAGGCAGATGGCTTTCAGGATGAAAGCAAGCATGGGTTCATCCGGGGGAGTTCTTGTCAGACCAGCCTAGTCGAATTCTTCGACTGAGTGACAAGATCCCTGGACAGTGGAAAGCCGGTTGATGTCCTGTACTTGGACTTCAGCAAGACTTTTGATTCGGTCCCACATGGAAGGCTAATACTAGTATGTCAACTGAGGAACCTGGGGTGGGGAAAAAAATGGTGGGATGGATAACAAATTGGCTCAGCATTTGGCAGCAGAGGGTGGTGGTAGGGGGAGAGGCTTCGACTTTTAAGAGGGTCATCAGTGGGGCCCTCAAGGATCAGTATTGGGCCCAATCCTGTTCAGTGTGTTCATTGTGGACATTGGGGAGGGAGTAAGGAGTAAGATGAGTCTATTCACAGATGATTCTAAGCTGAGTGTGGTGGTAGTGAGGAGGGTAAGAAGACACTTCAGGAGGATTTGGTTAGGTTGGAAAAGTGGGCACACACGTGGCAGCAGGGGTCCAATGTTCTGAAGTGCAGCGTACTACAGCTGGGAATCAGGAACCCTAGATATAACTATCATCTGGGGGAGGAACAGCTGTTTATATCTAACGGGGAAAAGGACCTGGGGGTGGTCATAGATGCCAGGATGAATAATTCAGAATGGTGCCGGAGAGCGACTGCTAAAGTAAAGAAAATACTTGGGTGTATCTCTAGGGGAATAACATCAAGGAGAGGGGAGGTCATTCTGTCCTTGTACAACTCCTTAGTGAGGCCTTACTTGGAGTACTGCGTACAGTTTTGGAGGCCTGCCTTGGGATGTTGCCCTTTTGAAGAGAGTACAGAAGCGTGCCACAAGGATGATCCATGACCTGGGGGAAATGTCCTATGAGGAACAACTCAGGGAGTTGTACATGTACTCCCTGGAGGACAGAGGGGATATGATGGAGGTATTCAGATATATGAAGGGGATAAATAGGGTAGACACGGATGGTCTGTCTATGCTGAAGGGGAGGGAAATACTAGGGAACATAACCTTAAGCTAGTGGGGGGAGGTGAGGAGACACTGTTCCAGAGAGGGTGGTAGCACCTTGGAACACATTGCCAGGGGAGCTGTTGGCAAAGAAAACCATGGAGGGCTTCAAAGGTTATAGGTATGTCTCTTTTCCTAGCTGCAAGGCACAGCACCTTACTTTTTCCTACACTAAACCGAAGCCCCAGGGTTTCGCCCCATGTCTCCGCTTGTACAAGTCCTCCTGTAACTTGTCCCCTTATCATCTTTGTCAACTGTACTAGCCAGCTGGGTATCATTAGATTTCAATAGATTGTGCAGTGTGTCTATCTGTTTTTACGTGATCTCTTTGCTACAATAACAGGTGACACTTCCGCCCTCACACCCACCCCCAACTTGGTCTCTGTTTCTGTATGGCAGTTCACCTTATCTAGTTCATGCACCTATTCATAGCAGTATTTAGGTTCACACTGAATCTGTTGAAGCCGCAGCAAATTTGAGAGGGGATTCATGCTGCCATTCGCTACAGATTCACTTTACCAGCTACAAAGACCACCCTGGGCATCGGTAGTTTCCTGTATGTTGGCCCAGCAGCCTGGAATTGATTGCCAGCTGGCTGAAGACCCCACATCTAGTCCTATTTCCCCCTCCCCCCATAAAGGTTTTGTCCATATGGGTTGGTACCCAGGCCTTCAACCTCCTGCCCTGTTGTAACAGTCTAGGAATAGAGTGATAGACCGAAGCCCTGCTGTCTTCAGTTTCTAAGATGGTCACTTTGTGAATAGTCCAAAGCCTGCACGATGTTGTGTGTGTGTGTGTGTGTGTGTGTATATGTATATATGGAAAAATTGTCTGCTGATTGGTTGAAACACATTACAGGACTTTGCGTATATCAGAACACGACCGCATCCCTGCACTTTCACCCCCTCCCAAAAATTTTTGCCATTTTATAAGATAGATGACCCACTCCAGGGTGTTCAGTCACGCTATGATATATGCATGCCTTGGGTGGTTGATGCACTCGGCCTGTGGCCTTGTGCATAAATGAACACCAAGGTGTGCGTACATCAGAGTGTGACCGCACACCTTAGAGTGGGTTATCTATTACATATATATATGTATGCATATGTGTGTGTGTGTGTGTGTGTGTGTGTGTGTGTGTGTGTGTGTGTGTGTGTGTGTGTATGTATGTATGTATGTATAGTTCTACAGAATTACACGTATCCAATATATGCAGCTGCCAGGACATCCATCCATGGCAATGTTTGTGGGAGCGCTGGGCTGTAACCACCAAACCAAAGCAGCCTCTTCTCATTCCTGAGGGAGTGGGGCATCCGAAAGGCCCTGTAGTGGGGGGTAAGCCTTAGAGTGCTGGTAACATAAGTAAATCCTGGGAGATGGTGGTGCGATGGGCCTGAGGTGGTCATGGGGCTAGAAGTGGGATATCTGCTAGGTGTGGAGAAAAAAAAAGAGTTCACACACCAAAAAGTAGAGATTGCAGAACTTGGGGAATGTGTGTTTTGAAGAGACTTCTCTTGTGTTCATTTCTCACCAGGTGATTTTCTTCACCAAAGGCAAGGACCCGATGCAGTCCTTCATGATGCCGTTCTATCTGATGAAGGGCTGTGAGGTGAAACAGCCTGTGTTCGGCGCCAACTACATCAAGGGGACCATCAATGCTGAGGCAGGCGGTAAGTCGTGGTGGTGCAGCACAGCACTGGGAAAAGAGCACTTTACGTGTGGCTGAGATGAACCAGCATTCAACAGGCACTGCTCACTGGCCTTATGATACAGTGGGCATTCGGAAACCACTGAGAATACTGATTGAAACTGGGGGGGGATAGCCATATTTAAGAGCAGCAGTATATGTTAGTTGGCAAAATATGTTGTCATAAAGCCTGCCCAGTGGCACGGAGGGCTGAGGCGCAGACGCTTGTGCTTCACCTGCTGCCCCACTGGCGGCTTGGGTTTGGGAACAAACTCTGGTCACTGGGGCTTGGCTGAGGGGGTGGGGGTGGGATCAAGCATCTTTAAGACTGCTCTCCTCTTCCAGGAAGGGGTGGCCAGCTCTCTTGGCCTGTAACTGCCACTGGGTGGAAGCCATGGGGTAGTACAGGATGCAAACGACTCAATGGGAGGAGGAGTTGCAGTTCCGTAATGCGCGCATACTTCCACATGCACGTACATGCCACCGTGGGCCAGGGGATTGGGCAGACCACCGAAAAGGGCTGGGGCGGCTTTATGAAGCTGTGCTTACTGTCCTCCGGCCTGCACTGTCACTCAGCCGCTGGCGTCTGGATATGCTGTATGGGTGGGGACAGCCCTCTTCCTCCTGGCCCACTACAGAGGGGGCAGTCCATGGGGACTCACTGGTGGCCGTGGAGACGAGTAACTGTTGGGGGGAGCGGGGATAGCTGCCTGCCTGCAGGGAGTAAAAGCTATATGGAAAAAAGAAATGTCATAATATACAGTAGTTTTATCACCAAAAATTTATTTCTGGTATCCTTTGATGCATCATCTGTATATTTTTTAAAATTTTTTAAGATATTTTAAAAATGCCTTTTATTGCTGATTTTGTAATTAACGATCTTACTTCGAGAGGGTTCCTGCAGTAGGTCTTCACATATAGGACTGTGCCCCCTGGCGTCAGGTCCGCACTGCAGACTTGTAGCTAGCAATCGTCAGTGGGGACCCCCCCCCCCAGTCATTGGGTGACACAACGTTAGCCCGATTGTAAAAGGGGGCGGTCCTGTGCCCGCCCTACAGTTCTTTTCTGCCATCGCACCATTTCATCCGACAAACATGGGAGAACAGTGATCAGTCACTTGCTATTATTCGATGTTTTTTCGTCTTTTTTTTCTGCTTATAAACTTTTCTAAAACACCTGCAGTGTATGTCGTCTCGTCCCAAGAAAAAGTGCTCCAAGTGCAGTGCCCAAATTCTGCATGGGGACGACCATTCCCTCTGCCTCCTCTGACTGGGGCCTAAACACAACTCTGCTGAGTGTGCAGTTTGCCAAGGCTTCACCAGGCCACCCGGACCCAGCGCAAGCGGACCCTCGAGGCCCACCTTCTGTCTCAGCGGCTAGCTTCGATGGAAAAGGAGCTTCAGGAGCTTAGGGAGAGGTCGTCGGCCCATGAAAAGAGAAAAAAAGAAGGATAAGGAGAAGTGCTGGGAGAGAAGCCTGTTGCCACAGGAGCAAACCAGCCAAGCTTAGGTCGACGACCAGGGTGGATCCTCCTCAAAAACTGCAAGTATCACTCCTGTTGGGCTTCGTCCACTTCGGTGGGCCGAACACCTTCTCCCCCTCCTGCTTAGATGAGGGGGCAGCTGGGGGTTGCCTCTTTGGAGGTTTCTGTTCATTCTACCACATGGACCACCGCCGCTTTAAGTCTGACGACAGCCTTTCCACCGCAGCCAGCCCAGTTGCAGTTGATAAGCTGACCGACAGATCCTCTGACCGCTCAGCCATACCTGCTTTCCCGTCTGGCTCCCTTGAGGACCCCGACACTGGGACGAGTGTACTCATGGGGGAACCATCATCCCTGCTGGTCTCTACCCTCAGGGATTTGCCACCCATTCCCGACTTCTCCCTTCCATAGGGCATGTTACAGGATTTGTCGTTGGGGTCCGTCCTGGAGCCCCCCTCCCCCCCTTCGCCAGGTTCTATCCCGCCGCCGGAACCCTTTCTTCCCAGGGGTCCTTCACTGGACTTGGATCTTCAAGGCATGGACCCTCCTCGTGCGGGACCCTCGGGCCTGATGCCTGATCCATTCCCGCTGCCCAGCGGGTCTTCGGCGCCTCCTCCGACCGGGCCGTCAGCCCCGCCTGCTGACCCCTCTGGTGGTTTTCCAGGGCCTGAACCTCAGTTCCCGCCGCTGGTTGACCCGCCGCCGGATCCTTCTCATCTGACGCCAGGCCTTGTGCTGCCGACACCGGGTTACCTACCTACACTGGGCTACCCGACGCCGGGCTATCCACCGTCCGGATACCAGACACCAGGATACCCTTTGGGTTTTTTGGGGTACCAGTACCCATATTGGCATCACCTTCTCAGTTACTCATTTTTCCTGGGTCTCCAGGGTACTAGCTACCCCTACTCCTCCACTGCTGCCTGACCGCGACGCCATCCCGGCATGGTGGCAGGATGCCAGGACTCCACTTCTTACTGAACTTAAGCAGTCCCAGTCTCTAGGGGGTACCCCTCTCCATAGGGCACCACCCCATAGTCCAGTTCCTTCTGGTCATGCCTCTGGTTCTGTCCTCATGGGTGACACTGGCATGGATACCTCCCTGCCCAGCAGGCCGGACTCTTTTGAATCGGATGAAGAATCCGATATCGACCATTCAGAACCACGTTCCCCGGTCAATCCCCAACCGAAATAGTCCCCTAAATCGCCCCCAAAGGACCCTTCCTTTGGGGAGCTGTTGAGGACTATTCAAAGAGTGTGTGGCTGGCCATCTAAGGAGTTAGACCCTCAGCGAAAGAGGCTCATTTGGATCTGACCAATGTGGACCCTCTCCCCATTCCCCTTGGATGGGCCCACATGATCTTGCATCCACCATATGGCAACAGCCTTCATCCATTCCAGCTGTTTCCAGGAATGTGATAGAACCTACTCCCCAGAAGTGAGCTCTCCCTTATCTCCCAGGCAAAGCTGATTCCATGGTCATCACGGCAGCTCATGACCGCTCGCTCAACCTAAACATTTAAGTTCTTCTCCGGACAAGGACTCAAAGCAACTGGATCAGTATGGTAGAAAGATTTATGCCTACCACCTGTGTCATCAGGTCCCTAAACTACATTTCTCACATGGTGGCATTCCAGAAATCCTCTCTGTTGGAACTAGAGAAGGATCTCCAGGACATCCCTGATGAGTAACTCGGGGCTAAGTTACTGGATAAAGTGCGGATGAATAAATCTTCCTGCTGTCACGCACTCCGGGCCACTTACGATTCAGTGGACTCCGTGGCTCGGGCTGCGGCCTTGGGAATCTGCCTTAGGCGCCTAGCCTGGCTACACTTAGCAGGTTTGGCACAGGATGTTCAGTTATCCCTGTTGGACATGCTGTTCAGGGGTCCCGTTCTTTTTGGTGGCGACGCAAAGGATATTCTCACTGGGCTCCAAGAGAGCGGTATAGGTCCCTTAGAGACGTACACTCCATGTACTGGACGGGCCAAAAGAAGCAGCCTTTTCATCGACAAAGAAAATGGAACAAGAACCAGGGCAAACGTAAGAACAAATGTGCCAGTGGCTCTGGAGCCCAAACTCCTCAGGCCAAGTTCGCTAAAGCGGCCTCAGGAGCCAAAGCTCCCCTCCCCTCTGCGTCCTGACTCGCTTCCCCTCCTCCTGCTCCCTCCGTCCCCTTGGAGGAACTGGTAGGGAGGTTCGGCCTCCACCTTAAAGGGTGGAAGGCTGTCACCGCAGACGTATGTTTGGGTCCTTCAGCTCATACAAAGAGGTCACTCAATCGAGTTTCTGGAGATACCTCCAGCAAATCCTCCGGGAAGGTCTTTCTACCGTCTGATCAGATCCCCATCATCCTCAAGAAATCCAGGTTCTGCTACAAAAAGCTGCCATAGAGCCCATCCTTCCAGAACAAATAGGAAGGGGATTCTACTCCCACTTCTTCCTAGTCCCAGAAAAGACGGGGGGGATCTAAGTACTATCCTGGATCTCAGCATGCTCAACCTTTTCATAGATTACATGAGGTTCTGCATGCTGACTCTCCAGGGACTTTTGTTCCTGCTCCTGTCAAACACTTGGCTGTGCTCCTTGGATATGCATGATGCTTACCTTCATATCCCTATCCTCCCAGCCCACCACCGCGTCCTCTGGTTCTCCTTCCTGGAGAACTATTTCCAATTCAAGGCACTCCCCTTTGGCCTGTCCTCAGCACCCCGGGTTTTCACCAGGTGTCTAGTGGTGGTAGCGGTGTTTCAAACAACATGAAGTCTTGCTATATTATGACATATGCAGTGAGTCCCAACCTTCGAACTGCTCCGGAGGTGAAAGAGTTAACTTTCCATGCCAGGCATGGAACGCTGAGCTCGAGCTCGGTTGAAACTCTGTCTGTTCTTTAAACTCAAACCGTCAGATTCTTTACTCCGCCTCACTGAACAGTCGCTCCGGAGATTTCTCCTTCTGCTCGGTTCATTTTGTCGGTTAAAGTATTGTTTTTCTCGGTTTTCGAACGAATTTAAACCGCAACCAGTTGGTTCAAGCTCTGTCTGTGGTATTTGTGAGTACTAGGTAGGTTTACATTATTTCTATTCTGTGTGGAACTTGTAAACGGTTTACCGGTTCGGTTTGAACCGATCAGGTTGTTTAAAATATCTTAATCTGTGATTTAGAGTGTGGTTACCGGTTCTTATCGGTTCTAAAAAAAACGGATTTCATTACGGTTTTTTCCACGACCTGTGACACGGTTGGGAACCGATAAGAGGGTCTTACCTGGCGGATTGCCATAAACGGGTAAGTTTGGTTAGGACTGGCACTATGTCTGGAAACCCAAAAGAAAAACCGGGCCCACTGGGTTTCAACACTGCAGTGTGTGTGGGGAAGTTTTTCCCAAGGCTGACCCCCACACCACCTGTGTTTATTGTCTGGGGTTTGACCACCTCAATTCAGACTGCCAGATTTGTAAAAATTTTCCTGCAGCTACCCTGGAAAAGAGAGTTGGTAGGCTCAGGGAAAGGGAGGCCAAAAAGACCGCTGAACCGGATGGCCAGCCCAGTTCAGTTCCCACCAACCAGAGGGAGTGCCCTCTGACCAGGCGAGACTTCTCGGCAAAGGAGAACCGACTCTGAGGAGTCGGTTCCAGCAAAAGGACTAGGAAATCAGCTGGTGTGGAGCTAAAACTTTCTCTCCAACCGCTGGAAGAAATAGCCAAAGCGATTAAAATTGTCCAGTCGCTTTCCCCGGTTCCGACCGAACCGGCACCTTCAGGTAAGCGCCTGGTTCGACTGGTTCCACCGGTTCAAGATTATGATTTAGAGGAATATTATGAACCGGAGGAGGGGGAAAAGGAGTATGAGGAGAGTGAATGTGGATTTGAAAGTCTGGATGTGCCCATTGACCCAGACGTCTCCCCAGACAGTCCTTCAGGAGTGTCTCCCCCTAGGCTTTCTGAGTCCCTTTCTCATTTTATGTTTTATAAAAAAGTGGCTGAAACCCTCCAGCTCCCTATGGAGGAAGCTGTGGATGATCAAGAGGAGCCTGACTATGTGGAAATAATGTATATCCCAGAGTCTTGGAGACTGTCTATTCCCTTGCATAAATCTTTTGGGAAACAGACATTTAAAATTCTAAAAACTCCTCACACTGTACCTGCTGTGGATAAGAGAATGGACAAGAGGTACACATTGTCAGGCTCTGATACGGAGTTCCTTACACAATAATGCAGCCATGTTGGGGTAGTGCAGGCTGCAGCCTGTGACAAGGCAAATATTCCCTTGGCTTCACCCCCGGACAAGGACTCCAGGAGGATTGATGCCATGGCAAAGAAACAGTACATGGCAGCATCCTTGGGACTCAGACAGGCAAATTATATAGCTTATGTTGCTAGATATCAGAAATCCAGATGGGATACTGTTATGGCTCTAGCAAAACAGGTCCCTGGCCAGCTTGCCAAGGAGCTGGAGCAGGTGGCTGCTGATGGTATTGAGGCATCCAAGGTGCAATTCCATGCTGCAGTGGACTCAAATGATGTGTCATCAAGAGTCATGGCTACATCTGTGGCACTGCGAAGAATGGCTTGGCTCAGATGTACTAGGCCTGTCACAGGATACCCAGACTAAGGCCATGGATTTTCCTGTTGTGGGTAATTCTCTGTTTGGGGAGCAGACGGAGAATTACATGAAGAAAATGGATGAGTATAGGACCACCTATAGGAGTGCACAGGCCAAGGAAAGGCAGGCCACTCCTCAAAGGCAGCTTCCCAGGGGCAGGGGCAGGCCTTTTCATAGGCCTTTTTACCAAGCCCAGGCCTCCTCTTCTGCTTATGCCCAGAGGGGGTTCTTTAGAGGGAGAGGCAGACTGGGTACAAGCAGGCCTGCTTCCACCCCTCAGCCCAAAGCCCCTGCCAAGCAGGCACCCTGATGGGGTTGCTAGGGCCGATTCTCACCTACCTGTAGGGGGCAGGCTGGCTTACTTTGTCCAGGACTGTGAGTCTCTGACATCAGACAAGTGGGTCCTGGAAGTAGTAGGCCAGGGACTGGTTCTCAGCTTCAAAAAGTTTTCAAAGGTGAGAACCAGATCCTTTCCACCTGCAAATCCTCCAGAGGCACTTGCCCTAGAGGCAGAGGTCTCTTCCCTCCTGGCTCTCAGAGCTGTGGAAAGGGTTCCACCCCTACACCAGGGCAAAGGGTTGTACTCCAGGTACTTCCTTAACCCCAAAAAAGACAGGAGAATGGCGGCCCATCCTGGATCTCAGATACTTAAACAAGCACCTTTTAAAACCAAAATTCAAAATGGTGAGACTGGGAATTATTCTACCCTCTCTAAGGCCAGGGGACTGGCTAGCATCCCTGGACCTCAAGGATGCCTACTTCCATATTCTCATCAGAAGCTCCCATCGAAAGTACCTCAGGTTCGAGCTGCCCTCAGGCCATTACCAGTTCAGAGCAATGCCCTTGGCCTCACCTCTGCTCCAAGGGTATTCACAAAATGCCTGGCAGTAGCAGTTGCTTCCCTAAGAAGGCAAAAAATTGCCATCTTCCCTTACCTGGACGATTGGCTCATAGTAGGCCAGTCCCCAGACCAAGTCAGGTTAAACCTACAGATAACTCAGCAACTGCTCACCTCTCTAGGTTTCCTTCTCAATCTCTCAAAGTCAGTTCTAGAGCCTGTACAGCTCCTCACCTTCATAGGCACAGAGCTGAACACAGAGAAAGCCAGAGCCTTCCTTCCTTTGGACAGGGCAAGGACCCTGGTCTCTCTGGCCTCCTCATTCACCCTGCAGGTCTCTCGACCAGCTAGGCATTTTCTACAGCTCCTGGGGCACATGGCTGCCTCTACAGCAGTAGTGCAAGGATCAAGATTTCAGATGAGGGACATCCAGTTCCATTTGAGAGCCTTTTAGTCTCAAAGGAAAGACCCTCTAACCAAATTGATCCCAGTGACTCGAACCCTGATCCAGGCCCTACAGTGGTGGCAGGATCAGAACAATCTGAGACGAGGGGTTCCTTTTGTCACTCAGTCTCACTCCTTAATCCTTACTACACATGCATCCCTCTTGGGGTGTGGAGCTCACATGGGCGACCTCACTACCCAGAGGTTGTGGTCCCCTCAGGAATCTCTGCTCCACATCAGTCTGTTGGAACTCAGAGCAGTTTTTCTAGTACTTCAGGCTTTTTCCAAATCTGTTCAGAACAAAGTTGTACAGGTCAGAACAGACAACAACACCACCACAATGTGGTACATCAACAAGCAAGGGGGCACTCGGTCTACAGCCTTGTGCACTGAAGCAATGAAGTTGTGGTCTCTGGCTTACTCCCTGAACACCTCCCTTACGGCAGTTCACCTCCCAGGCAAGGACAGTGTCCTGGCAGATGCTCTCAGCAGGATTTCCCATGGCCATCACGAATGGTCACTTGACCCCCTGGTTTTGGAGGTGATCTTTGCCAGATGGGGCACCCCTCAGATCTTTTTGCAGCCCCAGACAATCACCAACTTCCCCTTTTTTGCTGCAGGCCCCCAGTGTTTGGCTCAGTCCCTCTGGATGCCTTAGTCCTCAATTGGGAAGGGAAGTTTCTCTATGCTTTTCCTCCTTCCTCTCCTGTTCAAAGTGCTAGTCAAAATCGGATCTCAGCCCTGCAAGATGATCCTGATTGCTCCAGATTGGGCCAGACAACCCTGGTATCCACTCTTACTGTCCTTAGCAGTCCATCTTCCCAGGAAGCACAACCTGTTAACCTGTGCTCAGGGGAGGGTTTGGTACCCAAACCTCAAATCTCTCAATCTCAAGGCCTGGCTCTTGAAGAGTTAGAGTTTGCTGATCTACACCTCTCCCAAGGTGTAATGGATATCCTGAAGGCTTCTAGGAAACCTTCCACCAGGGCTACTTATAATTCCAAATGGAAAAGGTTTTCCATATGGTGCTCTGGAAAGCATATTTCCCCAGAATCTGCTGATTTACCCACAGTCCTGGATTATATGGTCCACTTAAATACCTTGGGGCTGAGACCAGCTACCCTAAAAGTGCATTTGGCAGCTGTGTCTGCTTTTATTTCAGCAGGTAAGCCCTCTTCTCTTTCAGCTCATCCTGTATTCTCCAAGTTTTTCAAGGGATTGCTTCATACCAACCCTCCATTCAGGGACCCTGCCCCTGCCTGGGATCTTAATGTTTGCATTGCTCAGCTTATGCAACCCTCCGCTTTGAGCCTTTGGCTTCAGCAGAACTTAAGTACTTGACTTGGAAGACTGTGTTTCTGGTAGCCATCACTCTGCCCAGACGATAAGTGAATTGAAGCTTTGTCAGTGGAGCCTGATTTTATCTCCTTTCATAGAGATAAGGTGGTCCTCAGGACTAATAGGAAGTTCTTGCCTAAGGTGGTTTCAGATTTCCACCTTAATCAATCCATATCTCTTCCAGTGTACTTCACTGACCATTCCTCCTCTGGCAAGAGGAGGTTGCACAGCTTAGATTTGAAGAGAGCCAAGTAGTTACATAGAGCTGCACTAAGGGTCACAGGTTTGACTCCCTCCAACTGTTCCTCACTTATGGTGAGGTTGGTAAAGGAACCTGCCACTAAAAGATCCATTGCCAGATGGATTGTCTCTGTATCCAATTTTGCTATGAAAACTGGGTAAGGTTCCTCCTCAGGCCTGAGGGCTCTCTACCAGAGGTACAGCTGCTTCTGGCTGCGCAGGACATCCCTATTCTAGAGATATGTCAAGCAGCTACCTGGAAAACAGTTCACACTTTTACCAAGCATTACTCCCTGGACATCCAGGCTGGGAGTGATGCTCGGTTTAACACAACTGTGCTGCAGAGTCCTATTTCCTAAGTAGGTTCTGTCCCTCCTCCATGGAGGTACTGCTGTGTAGTCTGCATATGTCATAATATAGCAAGACTTCATGTTGTTTGAAGAAAAAATTACTCACCTTAGTAATGTTGTTTCTTCTATTGGAGTCTTGCTATATTATGACCTCCCCCCTGCCTGCCCCTCTCAGAACCTCTGTTTTTGGGGTGTGGGTGGGCAGTGCAGTGTTGGCACTTAGTAGGTGCCCACCTTGTTGTTTTCACCCCTCCTTTCTTGGCGTGACTTGGTGTTGTGTTTTTCATTTTTTGGGTCTCCTGACATGAGTCTTTGTTTTGGGACCAAAAAAATGTGTTCTTATGTTTAGTAGCCAGTTGGCTAGTGTAGGTTTACAGCTTCCACACAGGACCTCAGTGAGTTTAGCTCGTAAAGATCTGACGGTTTGAGTTTGAAGAACAACAGTCAGAGTTTCAATCGAGCTCAGCGCTCCATGCCTGGCATGGAAAGTTAACTCTTTCACCTCCGGAGCAGTTCGAAGGTAGGGACTCACTGCATATGTCATAATATAGCAAGACTCCAATAGAAGAAACAACATTACTAAGGTGAGTAATTTTTTCTTCTCTGCCGCAGGGGCATATACTTTTTCCATACCTGGACGACTGGCTATTTTCAGCCCCATCTCCAGACAGCCTGAAGGAGTCCCTCTCCTTCACTCTGGATTGGTTTTCGCACCTGGGAATTTCCGTCAGCCTACCCAAATCCCAGTTAGTACCCTCCCAGCGCCTCCAATTCATTGGAGCAGTGCTGGATACGGACCAGAGCAAGGCCTTCCTACCACTAGACCGAACGGAGATCCTGGTCTCACAGGCCATCTTGGTGGCCAAGTCTCAGTGGACCCCGGCTGGCTCAGTGCTTCGCTTTTAGGTCTTATGGCAGCTGCCATTCCAACTGTTCCCCTGGCCAGGCTGCACATCAGGGTTACCCAGTGGTCTCTTAGAGTCCAGTGGGACCAGTGGTTGGATGACATGGAACAGTTTGGTCATGATCTCCAACAGCCTACAGAAGGATCTCCTCTTCTGGTGGCAGGCTCTCACCAACTTGTTGGTGGGGGCTCCCTTCCACTTACGAACATACAAAATTTGCCAACAGATAAAGGCCTAGAGGTCTATCAAGTCTGCTCGAATGTGCAGCTAGCACCCCTTATTCTGCAGCTGCCCCTCCCTTCCACCCTTCCCCTCCATTGACCCTCCCCCTTGTCCTGTCCCATCCCCTTTTGAAGCAGTCCACTGTTCTGCTGGATACCACTTCTGCAAGTAACGCATTCCACCCAGCTACCACCTGCTCTGTAAAAAAAAAAAAAAAAAAAAAAAAAGTGTTTCCTCATCTCCCTCCTGAATCTTCCTCCCTCCAGTCTCATATCATGGCCCCTGGTGTCCCTCCCTTCCCTTACTTTGAACAGCCCCTCTGTGCCTGTCTGTAAGTACATGAAAGGAATAATCATGTCCCCTGTCTCTCCTCTCCTCCAGCGAGTACATGTTCAACTCCCTCAGTCTCCTGTCTTATGATAAGTTCCCAGCCCCTTGATAATCTTTGTCGCCCTGCCCTGCACCCCCTCCAGTAACTTAATGTCCCTCTTCAGATATGGGCGCCAGTACTGCACGCAGTACTCCAGGTGTGGTCTAACTAATGACCTATACAGTGACAGAATCACCTCCTTCATCCTAGAGGATATACCGCTTGCAATGCAACCCAGCATTTTGTTGGTCTTTGCAGCTGCCTTCCTACATTGTGCAGAGTTGTTCATTGACCCTGTAATAAGCACCCCTAGATCCTTCTCCTCCTCCTCCTCCTCTGTCTAGGCTGGCTGCACTCCCCCCAGCTGGTAACTCCTCTTTGGGTTCTTCACCCCAAAATGCAGCACCTTGCACTTTTTGGCATTAAACCCCAGTTGCCAGGTGTCTGACCAGGTTTCAAGCTTTGCCAGATTATCCTACAACCCCTGCCATCCCCCTAGGTTGTCCACCACCGCTCCCATCTTGGTATCATCAGCAGACAGACTGATCTTGCTCTTGATGTCCAATGATATGTCTGCAATGAATATCCCAAACACTGGTCCCAACACCGAGCCCTGTGGAACACCACTCGTCACTACCCTTGGGTGTGAGAGCTCCTCACCCACCACCACCCTCTGTTGCCTTCCCTGAAGCCAGTTCCCTACCCATCTCACCAGCTGTGAACCCGCCCCTGTGCCTTCTAACTTACTTCCCAGCCTCCCATGCGTCACCGAGTCGAATGCCTTACTGAAGTCCAGATACAGGACATCCACTGCATGGCCCCTGTCCAGTTGCCTAGTTACCCAGTCATAGAATTCCACCAGGTTGGTTTGGCAGGATCTGCCACGTATGAAGCCATATTGTCTGCTGTCCTGTAGTCCTTTGGCCTCTAGGAGAGCCACCAGCCTCTCCTTCAGGACAGTCTCCATCAGCTTACCCACGATGGATGTGAGGCTCACCGGTCTGTAGTTCCCCGGTTTATCCTTGGGGCCACTCTTGTGGAGGAGCACCTCATGAGCCATCCTTCAATCCTGAGGTACACACCCTGAGTGTAGTGAGACATTATTCAAACAACATGAAGTCTTGCTGTATTCTGACATTATGCAGTTAGCCACAGCACTTGAACCACTTGAACTGCTCCGGAGAGGAAAGAGTTAACTCTATGCCAGAGCATAGAACGTTGAGCTCGAGCTCGGTTCAAACCTCTGTCTGCTGCACTTTAAAGTGTAACCATCTGAGTCTTTACTCCGCCTAACTGAACAATCGCTCCAGAGTTCTCTCCATCGCTTTCAGTTCGGTACAGTAAAAATGTCGGTTTTAAACCGCTATTTCATATTTTTTCTTTGGTTCAGATCCCTGTCTGCGGTACAGTTAAGTGCTTAGGTAGTGGACTGAGTGTGAATTGTGTGTGGAAATTGTAAAGAAGAGTTTTTCAATCGGTTCGGCTGAACCAATTGTTTGGGTTTACTTCTGTCTAATTTTATTTTAGTGTGAGGTACCGGTCCTTATCAGTTCTTTTTGGGAAAAAAAAAAATTATTTCTCGTCCCCAACACCTGTAACACGGTTAGGAACCAATAAGGAGTCTTGCCTGGCTTTTGCCGAATAAAGGGTAAGCGTTAGGATGGCTTCGTCTGAGAAACCCAAGAGAAAAACTGGGCCCACTGGGTTTCAACACAGCAGTGAGTGTGGGGAGGCCTTTGCTAAGGCTGATCCCCACATCACCCGTGTTTACTGTTTGGGTTTTGACCACCTTGATTCAGACTGCCAGATTTGGATCAAAGATTGGGCAGGCTTAGGGAAAAGGAGGCCGAGAAGTCCGCTGACCCGGATGGTCAGTCCGGTTCAGTTCCTGCCAAACCTGAGGGAGTGCCCACTGACCTGGGCGAGACTCCCTTGGGCAAAAAGAGAGCTGATCCTGAGGGATTAGTTCTGGCTAACAAAATAAGAAAAGAGAAATCTGCCGGTTCGGATCCAGAACTGCATCATCCAACCGCCGAAGAAATTGCCAGGGCGATTAGTATTGTTGAATCGCTCCATCTGGTTCCGACTGATCTGGCACCTCTCGGTAGGCACTCGGTTCGGTCGGTTCCTCCGGTTCCGGATTGTTCCCCAGAAGAGTATTGTGAACTGGACCTGGAGGGGGGATGAAGACTACGATAATGACGATGATGGTTTAGAAGGTCTGGATGAGCCCATAGAACTGAACATCTCCCCAGAAAGGCCTTCTAGTGTTTCCCCTCCTAGGCTTTGTGAGTCCCCTTCACACTTTTTGTTTTACAAAAAGGTGGCAGAAACCCTCCAGCTCCCTCTGGTCGAAGCTGCTGAGGAACAAGAGAAGCCTGACTTTGTGGAGATGATGGACATCCCAGAGTCAAAAAGATTTATTCCCCTTCATAAATCCCTTGGGGAAACGGACACAAAGACTGCTTAAAATACCAAACTCTTTACCTCCTGTGGACAGACGAATGGACAAGAGGTACATGCTGTCAGGCTCAGGTACAGAGTTCTGGTACCAACCATGCAGCCATATTGGGGTTGTGCAGGTTGCAGCCTGTGATAAGGCTAACATACCGTTGGCTTCACACACACCCAGATAAAGACTCTGGGAAGCTGGATGCCATGGCTAAAAAACAGTACATGGCATCCTCCTTGGGACTTGGGCAAGCTAACTACATGGCCTACACAGCCAGATACCAGAAGTCCAGATGGGATGCTGTTCTGGAACTGGCTAAACAAGCATCCCCCCAGCTTGCCAAGGAGCTGGAGGATGTGGCTGCTGATGCGATTGAGGCATCCAGAATTCAATTTCATGTTGCTGTGGACTCTAATGATGTATCATCACGAGTCATGGCTACATCTGTGCCTCTTCAGAGATTGGCTTGGTTTAGATGTACTAGCCTCTCACAGGACACCCAGGCTAAGGCCATGGATCTCCCTGTAGTGGATAATTCTCTGTTTGGGGAGCAGACAGAGAATTATATGAAGAAAATGGATGAATACAAGAACGCCTACAGGAGTGCACAGGCCAAGGAAAGGCAGACAACTCCTCAAAAGCAGCAATCTAGGGGCTGGGGCAGACCCTTTCACAGGCCTGTCTACCAGGCACAGGCCTCCTCTCCTTTTCCTCAGAGCGGGTTCTTCAGAGGGAGGGGCAGAAAGGGGATGAGCAGGGCTGCATCCTTCTCTGTCTAAGGCTCCTACCAAGCAGACACCCTGATGTGTCAGCCCAGGTCAACTCCCCTCTTCCAGTAGGAGGCAGGCTTACTTACTACTTCCAGGCCTGGAAGTCTGTTACCTCAGACAAGTTGGTCCTGGAGGTAGTAAGTCAGGGACTGGCCCTCAACTTCAAAAAATTTCCAAAGCTGAGGGTCCGGTCTTTTCCACCTGCAAACATCTCCGAAACCATTGCCCTAGCGGCAGGGGTTTCCTCTCTGCTGGCTCTCAAGGCTAGAGAGAGAGTTCCTACTACACTTAGAGGCAAAGGTTTGTATTCCAGATACTTCCTTACCTCAAAAATGACAGGGGAGTGACGACCCATCCTAGATCTAAGATACTTAAACAAGCACCTACTCAAGCCAAAATTCAAAATGGTGACTCTGGGAATAATTCTTCCCTCTCTAAAGCCAGGGGATTGGCTAGCCTCCCTGGACCTCAGGGATGCCTATTTTCACATTCCTATCAGGTACTTCCACAGAAAGTACCTCGGGTTCGAACTACCTTCAGGCCATTATCAGTTCAGAGCAATGCCCTTCGGCTTCACATCAGCACCAAGGGTGTTCACAAAATGCCTAGCAGTAGTAGTGGCCTTTTTAAGGAGACAAAGCATTTCCATATTCCCATACCTGGACGGCTGGCTCATTGTGGGTCAGTCTCCAGACCAAGTCAAGTCAAACCTTCACGTGACCCAGCAATTGCTCACTTCTGTAGGATTCCTCCTCAATCTCCCAAAGTTCGTTCTCGAACCAGTGCAACTCTTGACCTTCATAGGGGTGGAGCTGGACACTGTCAAAGCAAGAACATTTCTTCCTCTGGCAAGGGCAAAGGCCCTTATAGACCTGGCTTCTTCTTTTTGCCTTTTGGTGTCTCGACCAGCAAGGCATTATCTTCAACTTCTGGGCCACATAGCAGCTTCCACTGCAGTGGTACAGGGGGCCAGATTTCAGATGAGGGACATCCAGTTCCACTTGGGGGCCTTTTGGTCTCAGAAAAAAGACCCTCTGACCAAACTAATTTCAGTGACTCAGACTCTGATCCAGGCTCTCCAATGGTGGTTGGATCAGGACAACCTCAGACAAGGAGTCCCATTCATCACCAAGTCTCACTCTGTGGTACTAACCACAGATGCTTCTCTCCTGGGTTGGGAGACCTCACAACACAGGGAGTATGGTCCCCTCAGGAGTCTCTAGTTCATATTAGTCTTCTAGAGCTCAGGGCAGTGTACCTGGCTCTACAAGTTATCTTGGACTCCGTACAAAACAAGGTGGTTCAGGTCAGGACAGACACCACCACCACCATGTGGTACATCAACAAGCAGGGAGATACTTGGTCTACGGCCTTGTGCACGGAAGCCATGAAATTGTGGTCCCTGGCTTATTCACTACAGACATCTCTGGTAGCAGCCCACCTCCCAGGGAAGGACAATATGCTAACAGATGCCCTGAGCAGGATATCTCTGGGCCATCACGAATGGTCCCTGGATCCCCAAGTGTTTAAGTGAATTTTTTTTTTTTTTTCAAGGTGGGGCACTCCAGAGATGGATATCTTTGCAGCCCCAGACAATCACCAAGTTCCTCTCTTCTGTTGCAGACCCTCAGACTTGGGCTCAGTCTCCCTTGACGCTCTACTTCTGGACTGGGAGGGGAAATTTCTGTATGTTTTTCCCCCTTTTCCTCTGTTATTCAAAGTTCTGGTCAAGATAAGGTCACAGTTGTGCAAAGTGATCCTGATTGCTCCAGACTGGGACAGACAGCATTGGTATCCTCTATTGCTGTCCTTAGCAGTCCATCTTCCCCTATCTCTTCCCAAGAATCGCAATCTGTTAACCTTCTCTCAGGGGAGGATTTGGTATCCCAACCTTCGGTCTCTCAACCTCAAGGCATGGCTCTTGAAGAGCTAGAATTTGCAAGCCTGCATTTATCTCAGGGTGTCCTGGATATTCTCAAAGCCTCTTGAAAATCTGCCGCCAGAAAAACTTATAACTCCAAATGGAAAAGATTTAGCATTTGGTGTTCCAATAAGCTCGCATCCCCAGATACTGCTGACTTGTCTACAGTTCTGGATTATATGGTTCATCTTAATGGTTTAGGCCTCAGACCAGCTACCCTGAATGTACACTCGTCCGCTGTTTCTGCATTTCTGTCAGTGGGGAAGGCTTCCTCACTGGCATCTCATCCTGTTTTCTGTTAGTTCTTTAAAGGTTTGCTCCATATCAGTCCTCCCTTTAAAGATCCTACTCCTGCTTGTGATCTTAATGTTTGCATTGCTCAGCTTTTGCAACCATCTTTTGAGCCTTTGACCTCAGCAGAACTTAAATACTTGACTTAGAAAACTGTGTTCCTGGTAGCTGTTACCTCTGCCAGGTGTATCAATGAATTACAAGCTCTGTCAGTGGAGCCTGATTTTTATCTCATTCCATAGAGATAAGGTGGTCCTTAGAACCAACAGGAGGTTCTTACCCAAAGTGGTTTCAGATTTTCATCTGAACCAGTCCATGTCTCTGCCTGTGTTCTTCACTGATCATTCTTCTTCAGGAGAGAGAAGATTACACAGTTTGGATGTTAAGAGTACTCTTAGTTACTACATTGAGCGTACTAAGGCACTTGGGTTTGACACTCTCCAGTTGTTTCTCACTTATGGTGAAGTGGGAAAGGGTAAACCTGCTACTAAGAGAACTATTGCCAGGTGGATTGTCTCTTGTATACAATTCTGCTATGAAAAGCTAGGCAAAATACCCCCCTCAGGCCTGAGGGCTCATTTGACTAGAGGTACAGCTGCTTCTCTGCCTGCTGCCAGATATATACCCTTACTAGAGATATGCAAAGCAGCCACCTGGAAAACAGTCCGCACATTCACCAAGCATTACTCTCTGGATATCCAGGCTAGGAGTGATGCTAGGTTTGCTACAGCAGTACTGCAGATCCTATTCCCAAAATAGGTTCGGTACCCTCCTCCATGTAGGTACTGCTTGGTAGTCTGCATACTGTCAGAATACAGCAAGACTTCAGGTTGTTTGGAAAAAAAATTACTCACCTTAGTAATTGTGTTTTTTCTAATGGAGTCTTGCTGTATTCTGACCTCTCTCCCTGTCTCCCCTCTCAGAACCTGGTTTTTGGGAAGTGGGCTGGCAGGCGCAGTGTTGCACCTCAGGGGCGCACTTGGCACTGTTTCCTTTTTAGAGAGGGGGAGTGGTTTATGTTGTATTGTTTTTATAGTTCTGTTTGTTCACTACCTCGTTTTTGTTTTGGATTTCTCGATTTGAGTCTTTTGGGGTCCAAAATATTTGGTTGCCTTTTGGCTAGTAATTTTACAATTTCCACCTAGGAGGTGTAGTCAGTTAGTTGGTATTAGCTTGTAAGAATCTGATGGTTACACTTCAAAGTGCAGCAGACAGAGGTTTGAACCGAGCTCGAGCTCAACGTTCTGTGCTCTGGCATAGAGTTAACTCTTTCCTCTCCGGAGCAGTTCAAGTGGTTCAAGTGCTGGGGCTAACTGCATAATGTCAGAATACAGCAAGACTCTATTAGAAGAAACACAATTACCAAGGTGAGTAATTTTTTCATTAGGTCTGCCAAAGGTCCGGCAAGGACCTCTGCCAGCTCCTTCAGTACCCTGGGGTGGATGCCATCTGGGCCTGGTGCCTTGTCCACCATCAGTGCCTTCAAACCCTCCCAAACTCTGCCCTCCATGATTTCCCCATCTGTCACCCCCTACCCCCTGTTTCTGCCATTCCTCCCCCTTGGGTATCACCCCCCTCTTCTCCTTAGTAAATACGGAGCAGAAGTAATCATTTAGTGCTTCTTCCTTATCGCACCCTGCTTTCACCCAATCCCCCTCCTTACTATGTGGTCCTTACAGCTCCTTTTCTCCCTAATGTACCTAAAGAAGTCCTTCTCACCCTTCTTAATGCCTTGTGCCAGCCTGAGCTCCGTAGATGCATTGGCTCCCCTTACTGCCCGTGTCACTTCCTTTGATTCCGTCAGGTACTCCTCCCTGTCTCCCCCCCCCGTTTTCTTGTACCTCCTAAAGGCAGCTCTTTTCCTCCTCATCTTTTCCATGACCTCCTTGCTCAATCAGCTCGGTTTCTTAGCCCTAGCCTTTTTGCTCTGGGTCTTGCAGCAGGTTTTGGTTGCCTCCACTATCCCCAGCTTTATGAGCTCCCACCTCTGGTTAGTGCCCATACTAGGTTGAATTCCGGCCAGGTACCCTTTTACCATTTCCACCATCCTCCCAAAGTCGGCCCTCCTGAAGTGCAGCACTCTTGTGCCAGATTCCAATCCTTCCTTGCCCATATCCAGTGTGAGCCATACTGAGTGATGGTCACTCCCTGAAAGCAGTTCTCTCACAAACTCCCAATTTTGCCAGCACAAGGTCAAGGGTATTCCATAACCTGGTTGGTTCACTGACTATTTGCAGCAGGAAGCTGTCCTGGAAGGCATCCAGCAGTACCTGCTCCCTTCTATTCCTTGTTGTTGGGGTACTCCAGCCCACTCCTGGCATGTTGAAGTCCCCCCCAATCACCACACTACCCTTCTCACAGGTCCTCCTGATCTGTCCCGCTAGTTTCCCGTCTAACTCCTCCGTCTGAGAGGGCAGCCTGTACACCACTCCCATTCTGATAATCCTATTCTTGGAATCCTGGATTTGGATTCAAAGCGACTCTGTACTACCCTCCTCCCCCTTCCTCCCTTACACACTTCAGTCCTTCCTTCACATATAGTGCCACCCCCCCTTTCCCAATCACCCTGTCCCTACAAAATAACCTGTACCCTGGTACAGACAGATCCCAGTCATTGTATTGGGTGGTCCATGTTTCTGTGATGGCTGCAGTGTCCACCTCTCCCTCTGCCATGAGCATCTGCAACTCTGCATTTTTCTTCCCAAGGCTCCTAGCATTAAGGGTAACCACCTTCCACCCCCCCCCCATCCTGCCCTCCTTTACTAGCATCACCAATAGTACTTGTCATTTGTCACTGTTAATGGGGGGTAAGCTCATATGGTTTCCCAACCTGTGGTCTCTGCATGTCTCTTGCCCACTTGCCACTCCCGCTCCTAGTTTAAATTACCAACTTCCTCTATGTACTCCCTCTGTTTCAATCCTTTCTTTCCCTCCACACTTGAGTGTAGTCTGTCCTTTGCATAGAGACTACTGTCCTCCCAGGTCCCTCCCCTCCCCACCCACCACAAACAGCCCATACCCTTTAGCATGACACCATGTTCTTAGCCATCTGCTAAATTCCTCCAGTCTCAGCTTTCTTGTTGTGCTTGCCTTGGCCACTGGAAGTATCTCTGAAAAAGTTACTGATTTTCCTGCCCCCTCACATAATTGTCCTAGTTCCTCAAACCTCCTCTGGACTATATCTACTGTTTTGTCAGCCAGGTCGTCCGTCCCAAGATGTATAATTAAATGAGGCTTGTCCCTACCCCTTCTAACATATTTCAGAACAGATTGTTCCACCCTTTTTGCTGTCATTCCTGGCATGGCCTTCACCCAAATGCGACTATGCCTCTCCCCCTTGCTACCCCACCTGACTCCTCTTAGTATTGAGTCCCCCAGCACTAAGATTCCACCCCTCTTACTCCCTGCTTGCTTCCATTCATCTCCAGCTCTCATTCCCGGCTCCTCTTCTTCCTCCTGCACATTATTTCCCCCTCAATCTCCTTTCTGAGTTTCTCTATGTGGTTGCACACTAAACATCCCCCCACTCTCCAGGCAATTTGGAGAAAGATTGGTGCACCACAGTTGTTGCAGCCTACCACCCTACCCATTGCTCTTGTTGCCCACCAGCGACCCCCCCCACCCTTCCAGATGAAGGATACCAAACACTCCCCCAAGCTTCCTCTCTCCCCCCCATCAGTGCAAAACATTCTTCTCCTTTTCTTAATTTCCCTTACCCCCTTTGTTGTACACGTCTAGATAGATTGAGCAACTGCTTTTTACATTCCTATCCTTGCTGTCCACACCCAAAAAGAGACTTTAAGTAACTATTGTACAGCTTTCTTCAAACTCCTACACCTCCTTTCCACATTGTAAATAGCAATGCAAAGAAGTAACAATGAAAGCGCCTCGATTTGCAGATACTTCCCTTCCACTGAGATAGCAGTCACCACTTCACTCGCTGCTGTTCCTTTCCTGGATGTTTGCTTCTGCTATTTATTTATTTATTTATTTTATTTACTTTTTGTTGACCGGGTAAGTGCACTAGACAAATCCTTCCTATTTTCAGGCACGACACGGGGAAGGGGGATACAGATGAATGCCAACTGACCTTGAACCAGATTAAGTTGTTGGTGGTATTTTTAGTGAATGAGGGAAATTTGGCCAGGACACCGGGGAAATTCCCCTACTCTTGCAGTAGGGGGACACCTGGGAGGACTGGACTGCTCTCAGTATGTCTCTGACTGCTGAGTGTGTGGATGTGTTGGTGGAGAGCTTCTTGGACCCTGCTAATGTGCTTTCTGATGACCCTGTTATAATGTCTTCTGAGGGTGATTTAGCTGTTTCCTTACCTGCTGGAGCTGTGGATTTACAACGTGATGCTGTTGAGCTTATTCCAATGGATGTTTCGTCTGACCCGGTAGCGGTCCCGACCTTGGAGGACGAGAAAAAGCGTAAACGCCCGGATTGCTGTCAACCGGCACCCCCCGGGACGGCGAAAAAGAGTAGTCTGGATTCTGTGGAGGACTTAGCGGTCGACCCGGCTACAGTGTCGGCCGCTGTATCGGAGGATGAATCTTTTCCGTTTTCGGCGAGGCTTTCTTCTTGGTCCCTAGTTGGCTCTCGAGAAGGCAGGGTGGGTCAAGACTCCCACCTCCTGGATACCTGACCCTAGCATTCCTTTGCCTGGAGAAGGGTTGCCTCTGGTCCTGGAACCCTCTGTTTCGTCATGTCAGCCGGGGTTTCCCACTTCAGAGACAGACCAGGACATTGTGTTACTTCCGGTGGTTCGTGGGGATACTGAGCGTTCGGCTCTTGCAGTCCCTGCTGTGTGTTTGGATTCTCGTCAGCCGGAGCCTTGTTTGACGGTATCTCCTGCTCCTCTCAGGATGGTCAACGGCCCTCTGAACTGCGTCCTAGCTCTCCTTCTACAGGTCAGTCCTTTCTTGTCTCGAGTAAGGTCCCGGTTTTTGGTCCTGT
Organism: Neoceratodus forsteri; assembly: GCA_016271365.2. Classification (NCBI taxonomy): domain Eukaryota; kingdom Metazoa; phylum Chordata; order Ceratodontiformes; family Ceratodontidae; genus Neoceratodus; species Neoceratodus forsteri. The sequence continues at coordinate 116,476,098 of JADMNL010000024.1, read as the reverse complement.
TGTGGATGCAGTGCCTAAAGCTCAACGGGATGTTTCCTCTACTAAACCTGCAAGTTATGCCCAAGGCCCCTAGAATTCTGCGGCCGCAGAATTTTGCACATAACTTGCAATCTACCGCAGAACTTCTGCGGTGCCCCAGAATTCACTCTTCTTGGTGATTTTTTTTATTAATATTCCTGTTTATCCATAGAATCTGGTTCCCTTCCCCTCTTTTTATATATCCAAAACCCCCATATGTTCAGAATGTGATGTTATCATTGCTATAACATCATACATTAGCTAATGAAATGGCTGCATTCTGCAACAGAAATGACCAGTCACTTATCTACCACAGCTCCTACTGCCAGAGGTGGTGGCACAGCACATCAGGCATGGTGATATTTGCTCAACCTGCACTACAGCCTAATACAATTTTCAGTCTTACATTATTGCACTAGGGCCTACTTAAAACATTGGCAATAGCACAGACCTGTTAAGTCCATACCTCACTTTGTACAAACTTATTTGTGCCTTTCAGGTATAGACATGCCGTCTGAAATGAATAACTGGTAAAATTAATTTAATTGCCATTTTAAAACAAAATAAAGTAACTATGCCCAGAAAAGTGGAATATAACAATGTGTAGACCTGTTGAAAGAATAGACCTGTTAAATAAATAATTGTACTGTACGCATTTTTGCCAGGGTTATTGATTACATCTTGTCATTGGTTGATAGAATCACCTAAAAGTTATGGAGGAGTGTTGTGTGCAGGGACAGCTGTTGGGCCAGAGGGTAGCATGCTGTGTTTCCGTGCCGGCAACTCGGGTTCAGAGATTAGCTCTGGGAGCTGGCTGGGCAGCACAAGGATTGGTGGAACACATCACTGCTTGGAGCCTGGGAAGGTATGGTGCAGTGTTCTGTCACACGGTGGACACATTGTGATGGGCTGGAGAGCTCTATCTCACAATCGGTTCACATGTATGTCATGGCTTGATGGTGTTACATAGTGTGTCTGGGGAAGCAGGTTGACATGAAAAATGAGTTTTGCAATAACTCCTCTTTTCTGCTTATTCCATTTCCATTGGGATCTGTATGAATGAGGATGCAATTTCATGGAAATTTAAAAATAAATATATATATGTATATATATTATGGTAGCACGGTAGTGCTACCATAGTTAGGGTTGAGGAGCCATGTTAAACCCAAAGTTTTGCACCTTAATAACTTTGCAACCGTTTGATGGATTTGCCTGAAATTTGGAATATATGTTCAAGACCCATAGGCCTTGGGATCTGCCAAGTTTCGTTACTGATCGGATATACGGTTGCGGGTGTCAAGCGTGATCTGTCTTGGCGCATTCGCTTTCTGGAATTCTGTAATTGGCGGCGTACAGGGTAAATGCGGTTTGCATGACTGGCCCAAAATCTTCAGGGAACATGCAGTAGGGGTCCCCGATGTGCCTTTCAAAGATTTGGTGAAAAATATTAAACGGTTCAAAGTTATTCAAAAACAGTTTCACATTATAAGTCAATGGGAAAAAGTTGTTAAAAGTTCGACAGTGTCGCAAATGCATTTTACTTTCGCAAATGGGCCTGTTACTTTCGCAATCCGCCATTTTGTTTTCAGTTGGGATCGTAAAATGGTTGGTATTTAAATTTTGAGACCCTCTAGCAACGTAATTCTTTTTGTATTTAGCTATTCGGGCCCTGAGGATGCTTGCCATGTCTTTATTTTGTGGTAAAACACCCCAGAAATATGTTTTTCAAATTTCTGGAAAAAGTACTTTCACAAATTACTTTCGTGCTCACGAAAGTGTCGAACTTTTTTGCGAAAGCTTTCGCAAATTGCGACAGTAATTTTCTAGTCTGTGGGAAAATGACAGCAATTCTTTGGCACTGCACTGCAAAATAACCGTTGGGAGTTTTGAGCTGAAATTTGGAGGAACACAGCCGACATCTCACAGATGTGCCTTTCAGTGTTGTATTGAAAAAATATTACATGGCGGCAAAGTTATGGCACTCCAAAGTTGACAGTTTTTCCCATAGGATAACATTACGGTAGCTGAAGCATTACAGGAATCCTTTGGCACCCTGCTGCAAAATAACGGTTTGGTCTTTTTCCTGAAATTTGAGGAAGACAGCCAACAGTACACAGATGTGCCTTTTAGTAGTTTGGTGAAAAATATCACATGGCGGCAAAGTTATGGCACTCCAAAATTGACGTTTTTTCCCATAGGATAACATTACGGCGCCCAACACTTAACAGAAATCATTTGGAGCCCTGCTGCAAAATAACGGTTTGGTCTTTTTTCCTGAAATTTGGAGGGAAGACAGCCAACAGCCCACAGATGTGCCTTTCAGTAGTTTGGTGAAAAAACATTGCAGGGAGGCAAAGTTATGGCGCTCCGAACTTTTCTTTTTCCCCATAGGATAACATTACGGCGTTCGCCGCGCCTTTCAGGGCCCGTATCTCGGAAACGGTGCGAGATACGGACTTATCGTCGGAAAATTTCTTAGCCCCCTAATGGGGCTAAGATTCAAATTAGCCAGGACAGTTGTAAATAATGACTTACATTTTTTTCTACGTCGTACGGTTCCTGAGATATAATGTATTTAGTATTCCAAGATCTCATTTTCGCGCCATACTCATTATTTTGCATACATTATTTGTACTCACTGTCTTTCTCAATGCAGGTTTTGGGGAAAACCAGCTCCAGTACTTACATTACTGTTATTGTTGCCCTTTCCGCTATGGATCCGCACTGCTTCCACTTACCATTGACGCCTGCGCCACCATGCGTTATCCTTTATGCTTTCTGTTATTTTTTGCCATTTCTGTCTACAGTACTGTTTATCTTACTGTTTCACTTTACATCACCATGCCCATTGACATTTCTGTTTGCAGGCACCATGTTACTATGTGACAACACATCACGTGGCAGACCATTCCGTGCCTATGCCACCATGATGCGTACCCTTTCTGTTCTCATTCGTGCTTGTGTTACCATGTGCGCCACTGTTAGCATTTCTGTTTGCGTTGCTGTCAGGCCCCGCGGTCCCGCCGCTGCATTACATTCACTATTTCTCGTTATCATTCTCAAAAAGAAGGGAAATTAGAGGAAAAACTCTAGTCCATCTGCAAGGTCACTAATGAAGATGTTGAAGAGGACTGGCCCCAGGACTGATCCCTGAGGTACCCCACTTGTGACTTGCATCTCTTCTGACTGCATACCATTTACCACCACTCTCTGTTTTCTGCCGTCAACCAGTTTGCCACCCAGTTGACCAACTTCTGACCCACCCCAGCCTACCCAGCTTATTTATCAATCTTCTATGTGGAACAGCGTCAAAAGCTTTGCTGAAGTCAAGGTAGGTGACATCAACTGCTCCCCCTTGGTCCACCACTCTGGTTACCCAGTCAAAGAAATCTATGAGATTAGTTTGACAGGACCTTCCTTTTGTAAACCCATGCTGTCTTGGATCCTGTGGCCCTATGGATTCCAGGTGTTGCGCTATCCTTTCCTTAAGGAGTGCCTCCATAATCTTGCCCACTACTGAGGGCTGGTCTGTAGTTCCCTGCCTCCTCCCTGCTACCACTCTTGTGGAGCGGGATCACATGAGCCCTTCTCCAGTCTTCTGGGACCTCTCCTGTTCTCAGAGACTCACTAAACAGTTCTAATGGCTCTGCTAGTTCCACCTTTAGCTCCTTAAGTACCCTGGGATGTATGCCATCAGGTTCCATTGCCTTATCCACCCTGAGCTTAGCAAGCTCATGTAGGACCCTTTCTTTTGTGAAGGGAGTAGACAGAGGTCTTTAGATTTTGAACAGCGATTTTGGACTTCAGGGAAACCGAGCCAATTTAACCCCTATGATACTGGCAAGGACAAGAGTTTTGATGGGCAGATGTTTCAGCTCATTGATCATCAGGGTCACCTTGTTAAAGGGAAGTCTTAGCTTTTGCAGTGTGTTGAGGATTTTGTAAAGCTCACCTTTGAATCCCCGGTATCTGAATCGGAAGAAATGCACTTATTGTTACAAGCCTCGGATGTACCTACCTTGACATTGGCTCAGCAACAGGCTGTTTTGGCCCCCTTTTCACGGGAAGAAGTGAAGGCGGTCATTTCCACTTTAAAGGATATGGTGGCACCTGGCTCAGATGGGTTGTCTTCCGAAATTTATAAATCTCTGTGGAGTATTATGCCTACTCAGTTATTGGCCGTTTTTAATACTTTTTTCTCTAAAGACCGCCTTTTAGACCAAATGTATGAGGGGTTGATGCTTTTTCTTTTTAAAAAGGGTGATAGATCCGATTTAGGTAATTGGCGTCCGATTACACTGTTGAATACGGATTTTAAAATATTTGCGAAATTATTGGGTAATTGGATTTCAAAATTGTTGCCCTTTTTGATCTCTCCCTCTCAATATTGTTCGGTCCCGGGTAGGTCCATCCGAGATGCTTTGATCCTGGCAAGAGAGTTGTTTTCTCAAGGGCACAGGGGAGCTCTTACTGGTTACTTGTTTAATTTTGATTTATCCAAAGCTTTTGATGGTGTGTCTCAGGAATTTATTTGGTTAACTCTCTGGGCGTATGGTTTCCCCCCGATATTTGTCAATTGGCTTAGCTTATGTTACTCCTTGGCTTATGTCAGGCCCTATGTGAATGGGTGGATTGGATCTCCTTGTTACATCCGTCGGGGTGTCATACAAGGTTGTCCTTTAAGCCCGCTTTTGTTTGTATTAGCTTTAGACCCTATTATTCGTTTACTTCAAAGATCTCCTGGACTTCCGGGTATTTCAGGTTTGGGTTTGTATAATCATAAAGTAATATGTTATGCTGATGATTTATGTGTCTTGGTACCGTCCGTAGTGGTCGGCCGTTTATTATGTCATTTTCTTCCTGTTTTTCTATGTTGTATTGGTTCTTGTTTGAATTTTCAAAAAAGTGTATGTTTCAATTTTGCGGGACCCTCTATTGGAAGTTCCCATCTAGGTGGTATTCGGTTGGTGGACTCTCCCCACAAGATTTGGGGTCTTTTTTTGGAGTGTCTGATATGGCACATTATAATTGGGAATCGCGTTTGAATATAGGTAAGGAAAAAGTTTGTAAATGGAATAAATGGTTTATGAGGAAAAAGAAAAGGGTTTTTTTGATAAGAACTTGTTTATTGCCTTTGTTTTTACATGTTGCTCACATTTTTCCAGTGCCTAAACAGTTTTTTGTGCCTCTTATGGGTCTTTTTTTTTCCCCCTGTTTTTGGGGGAGTAGGTTAAACCCTGTTAAAAGAAATATCTTGTATGCTGATTACCACCATGGGGGTCAATATGATTCACCCGATTGTCTTTTTTTATTCCATTTTTTTTCCCACCAATTTACGACTTCTGGTCCTTCGGATGCCTAACTCGTGGGTTCCATTGATCCATACTTCTCTTTCGGAGATTTTGCGGGAATGGTTTACGGCAAGTTTTTTGCACAAAAATAAGCAGAGTTATGTTTTGTCCTCTGATTGGGTAGTGGTGTTTGACATGCTTAAGACATGGCATATTATGGTACAAATGGTATCTGTGCTTTCTCGGAAACGTTTATACCTGGTCATAGTGGACTCTTGGTTTTCGGAGGACTTCTTTCCTGATTTTAGGGTTTCAGAAAAAACTATGATTGGTAATCGCCTTACTGATACTAGAATTCCTTTAGTCATGTGGGATATTTTATGGCTGGGTGTGCATGGCAAAATAAATGTTCAGGGGAATCATAAACATAAACAGTTGTTAGATCGTTACTGTTTTAGAGATTCCTGTGCTGAGATAATTGAGACTATGGTACATTTATATTTTTCTTGCCCCTTTATTCAACAATTTTGGTTTTTGTGGCGCTGTAAATACTGGCACTGTGAGTGGCAAGTGTGGGACCCAAGATCTTTGTTTTTTGGTTTATTTCCAGCTTCATGGGATAGGTATGACCCTAGTACCCTAAATTTAATAGCTGTTATTATATTATATTGGGTTTGGTAAGTCAGGTGTAGATTTTTGTTTCAACAGCACTATGTTTCCCCTGCAGATCTGTTTCACAAAATTGTGCAAAATATTGATCGTATTAAAGAAGGGGAAAGGAAACATCTCAAACGAAACATTTGGGAAAGATATTGGGGTTTTTGGTGATCTTGTTGCTTACTGTACAGACCTTCTTCTTTTATTCTTTACGGATGGAACTCTTTGCAGCCTTGAATATGTCTATTATTATTATTTCTATATTATGTATTCTGTTTTACTGGGGGTTGGGGGTTTCTTGTTTCCCCCCCCCTTTTTTTTTCCCCCTTTTTGTGTTTCGATTTTTTGCCTTCTGTATTTGTTTCTGATTTGCCTGATTTTTGAATAGTTGCTTTCTGTTATGATTTGTTATGGTTTTAATAAAAATGCCCCTACTCTTTTCTATAAGTGCCGTGGGATCTTTAACAACCACCTGAACTACCACCAATCCAGGCAGATGGGACCTCGGTTTAACGTCTCATCCGAAAGACGGCACCTCAGAAGTGCAGCACCCCTCTCATGCTACACTACAGTGTCAGTACTGGGATATTAACCCAAATGCCAGATGTGGGAACTGAACCCACAGCCCTCTGATCTCCCGGCCTCAGAGGCGAGTGTGCTACCTACTGAGCCACTGACACTGCTATGACAGGTGCATGTCCTTTGCCCATTTGGGGAAGTGATGTCAGAACCCCTGGTATAAAGGAAATCATGGACCTGGGGTGGGTGAGGGGAAGGGGGTGGGACCAGCCCGGGCCTTCCAGAAACAGTCAGGTAGCTGAGGCCCCTGGTCAGACCATTAGCACCCTTCCCCAACTATGCACTAAACTTTGCAGCTAGTGAAGCCAGCTAAAAACAATCACAATTCCACTCAAAGCACAAGTCTCGGTGGACCCCGACTCCTTCCCAAACCCTCACTTCAGATGCTTCCAACATGGGTTGAGGAGCTCATTTGGGATATCACAGAATGCAAGGTTCTTGGTCTCCCATGGAGGAGAATCTTCACATCAGCATCCTGGAGACAAGAGCAGTTCTTTATGCTCTCCAGACTTCCCAGTCGTTACTCTGCCCGGGAACAGTTCTCATCCAGACAGACATGGCCGTTGTCTGGTATTTGAACAAACAGGAAGGTACCCGATCGTATCCTCTCTGCAGAGAAGCGATGCGGGTATGATATTGAGCTATTCAGCATGGCCTAACCTTGACAGCAGTCCTTGTGCTGGGAGTTCACAACATCCTGGCGGACAGTCTCAGCCGATTAGTCACCAGGACTCACGAGTGGGAATTAAAGCAGGAAGTAGTAGAAAACTTGTTTCTTCTATGGGGTCGACCAGACCTAGATCTGTTCGCATCCCCATCCAGCGCAAAACTACCCAGCTTTTGCTTGCTCTTTCCCGGGCATGATGCTTTTTGGCGAGATGCACTGTCTCTCTCTCGTGGACAGGGAGGTTTCTGTGCAAGTTTCATCCCTTTCCTCTCATTCACAAGGTCATTTTGAAACTACAGGCAGAGGGGGCTCACATGATCTTGATCGCTCTTCTGTGGCCCTGGCAGATTTTGTTCCTGCTGTTGCAACAACTAGTTCTAGAACCACCGGTTCTTCTACTGCTATCTCATGACCTTCTGTCTCAGGAGCAGGGCACCCTGGTACATCTGAGTCTTAAGTCTCTCCATCTTCATGCGTGGCACCTGTGGACATAGCAATTTCTCGCTATGGCGTCTCCTCGCAGGTTGCCCAGGTCTTGGTGGAGGGCAGAAAGCCCTCTACCAGATCCACTTATGCCATGAAGTGGAAGAGATTTTCTATTTGGGGCACAGCTAAGCGCTTGGACCCTTTTCTTGCGCGGCCTCCCAGGTGTTAGAGTACCTCTTACATCTTTCAGAGTTGGGCCTTAGTTACTCCTCATGGTCCATTTCTCTGCGGTGTCTGCCTACCACCATCCAGTGGAGGGCAAAACCCTAGCCCAGCTAGAGGTTTCCTAGACTTTCTTGAAGGGGATCCTTCACATCACACCTCCAGTCCGGAACCCTTGTCTTCCCGGGAATCTTAATTTTATGTTGGAAAAACTTACTTTGCCCTCTTCTGAACTGGCAGCAAGTTGTAAAGTGCGCATCCTGGCTTGGAAGACGCTGTTTCTGGTTGCAGTTACTTCAGCTCAAAGGGTTTCAGAGCTTAAGGCTCTTGTTTTATAGAGAGCCTTATTTAATTTTCCACAAGGACCGAGTGGTCCTGCAGACTGATCCTTCTTTCTTTTCTTCCGAAAGTTGTTTTGGAGATGACCCTCAATCAGAGTGTTGAACTGCCGGTTTTCTTTCCACAGCATTCCAACAGAGGGGAATATCTTTTGCACATCCTTGATGTGCACAGGATTCTGAGATGCTATATCTCACGGACTAAGGAGGTTCGAAAGTCGAACCAACTCTTTGTGGCCTTTGCCTCCCAGTGCCAGGGCAAGGCTTATCACTAAACAGACTCTTTCTAGGTGGCTGGCTAACTGTATCCGTTATACTTACCAGAAATACGAGAAGCCCCTTCCGGGGGCGGTCTACGGTCACTCCACCAGGAGCGTGGCCACTTCTTTTTTTTTTTTTTTTTTTTTACAATAAAATTTTTATTAGGCACGAGGGCATTTATACATTATACAAGACATTTTACATAGATATATTCGTTCAGTTTAATTGTACATTGTACTTAAAAATAAATAAATAAAAATCACCCAGCATCAGGACTAATTAATCACATGAACTAGACAAGTCTCGTTTTAACATTTCTCCAGTATTGATTTAATTAGCTTCAGGGAACAAAGTCTGAATAAGTGCTTAACTGATACATAATCCATACCTCCACTCTATGCTGTACTCTGGCCGCCATCCTCTCCAGTTTGTATATCTGTCTTGTCAAGTTTAGCCACTCTGCTTGAGCTGGCAGCCTACTCGTTCCCCATAGTCTGGTTATTACCTTTTTTGCTGACAGCATTAGCTATGTAGTTTGCAGGTATACATTCTTCTCTACCTTTAGACTAAATGGGGTAGTAGCTGTCAGTTTTTCATATATTGCCACCAGGTCCTGCACTACCTCCTCCCAATAAGGATCCAGCATGCTACAATTCCAAAATATGAGTCTGGTCTGCATGTACTGCTCCACATCCCCTCCAGCACTTTCCTTCAGGATCGCCTGTAAAACTAGCTGCCACAGCAGGAATGTGGAAAAATCCATATCGTAATTTCCATGCAAACTCTTTCCAATATGGGGATCCCGAGGCCTTAAGCATAAGTGAGGAGGCCATCTTCCAGTTAGTAACCGGTAGGTCAGTCCCCAATTCCAAGGACCAACGGGCTCTAATCGACTCAGTAGAATCTTCTGGTTTCTCTCCAAAGCAAGGTAGGCCAGCCTGATACTGTGGTCTAGAGTGGTACCTTGTCTCTGTGATAGAAGTAATTTTATTATTAGTGGGGAGTTTTCAGCCACTGCTGCCAGTGCTTCCTCCATTGGCCGCAAATAAGATTTTAGCTGCAAATACTTATGAAAGAAGCCCTGGGGTATTTTATACTGAGCCTGGAGCTGGACAAATGAATAAATGCCCTGTGGGCCTAATAATTGAAAAATATGTTTGATATTATATTTATACCACCAGGTTAAGGATCTGTCCAAAGAATTGGGTGGAAAGGCACTGTTCACCGCAAGGGATCTCAGAAAAAGTGCCTCCATGGGCAATAATCTTTTATTGAGTACAGTTAGCCACTGCTTAAACACCTTTGCAGTATATTGTGGGAATCTAGAGAGAGGTATGCAACCAGGAGGATGTCCAAAGAGACAGTCTGTCAGGTCTTCTATGCCATTCCAAGTCATCTCAAACTGCTTCTAGGTCATAATATAATTGGGGTTCATCCAGGAGAGTAAGATCTTTAATTTAGAAGCTCGGGCATAATTTAGGAGATTCGGTAAATTTAACCCACCTCTGTCTTTTGATAACTGTAATAGAGAATACCGAATCCTGGGAGGTTTCCCCTGCCATATAAAGTGAGATATCAACCTATTCCAAGCTTGAAAATAAGTCTATGTTGGAAATAATGGGAGTGTCTGCAGATAGAACAAAATCCGGGGAAATATGTTTTGTTTGAGTTTCCTAGCTCGAATAGAAACTATTAAAGATATCTGTGACCATCGTGTGAGGTCCTCGGTTATGTTTTGGGTTAGGGGTTCAAAATTTGCAATATCTGCATGTATCTGATTTTTAGTAAGATGGCTCCCAAGGTACTGCATCGATTGTTTATGCCACTTAAGTGGAAATGCACGTTTTAAAGCAGAAGGGATGTATTTACACAGTAGTACCTCTGTTTTTTGTTGGTTAATTTCATACCTTGAGATTTTACCGTTCATCTCCAGTTGTTCCCAGACCCTTGGGATTGATATAGCCGGGGAGGACAAAGTGAGAAGGATGTCATCCGCAAATAGTGAAATGTTATGGTTTGTGCCTCCCATAGGTATGTCCTCAATCTCCAGGTGAGCTCTAATGGCTTGGGCTAATGGTTCGAGATACAGAGCAAATAACGGGTGAGAGGTGGCATCCCTGATGAGTTCCCCTCTATAGAGGAAAGGGGTCTGAGATAGAGCCATCTAATTTGAAGTAAGCCCGAGGGTGTTTATACATATTTTGCAATTGTTGTATGATCTCCAGGGGAAAGCCAAAACTAGACAAGTTAGCCCACAGAAATGGCCAGGCCACCCTGTCAAATGCTTTTTCGGCATCCAATCCAATGAGTGCCAGGGGAATTGAAAGTGTTGCTGCGTACTCTTTAAGTAAATGTGTTTGTCGCACTGCATAGTGAAGCTGTCGTCCCTTAATAAAGCCCACCTGATCATGATTGATCAACAAAGGCATGATGTTTTCAAGTCTTAAGTGCTAGCATAGCACATAGACATAAAAGTTTTGTAATCAAAATTTAACATTGAAATTGGCCTGTATGATGAGGGTAGGATATTTATTTATTTATTTATTTATTTTTTAGTATGGCAGATATCACTGTGTATTGCCAAGAAGGGGGAGGAATACCTCCTTCCTGTATCTCATGAATAGCCTGGAGTAATGGTGGTAGTATTTCTTGTTTGAGTTTTATAGAACTGCAACGGATATCCATCTGGTCCTGGAGCTGTCTGGGTCTTGGCTCTCTGCAACAATCCCTCCATCTCAAACAAGGTAGTAGGGGTTCTCAAAATATCTATCTGGGAGGCAGTCAGTTTGGGAAGCTTTAAGTTGTTAAGGTGTGCCTCAATCTGTTGACTACTGTCTTCAGACTCTGCCCTATATAAATCCCGATAATATTCAGCCATGACTCCTCTAATGATTTTAGGGTGATAGTTCTAGCTTCCCCGTAGTAGGGTCTTGCATGGCCATAACGCAGGCTCTAGCCTTATGCATTCTAAGTTTACGGGCCAGATTCCTGGCTCCTTTAGGGCCCCCCATCATGTGCTGCGAGTCTGAGATAAAAGAGCTGTTGCTCTACTTTCTGATCTAGGTATTTTTGATTTTTTTTGTTTTATTGTTAGTAGTTGTACCTTTACAGTTCCATCCCCCTGGGCATATAAAGACTGCAGTACTTTCAACTCCCCCTGGAGCGTAATAAACTGTGCCTCTCTCTCTTTATTTTTCCTCGATGAATAAGCAATATTATATAATGGCAAGAAAATTTCCTGTATTCTGATTGGTCAGTGTGTGCCTGAGACAGTGATGTTATTACACAATAACATCACTGTATGGATTTACATGAGCACATTGCCACTTTTTTTCTCTTCAAAAACGCAAAAAATCTGCTAAAAACATTTTTAATATTTGTTTAACATCGAGCCATTGTATAATTGCAATAAGGCACTCCAAGGTGTGTGTTATCGTGTAATAACGTCACTCCTGGCCTTGTGCTTCCACCCACCCCAGGAGTGACGTTATTACATGATAATACACACCTTGTCGTGCCTTATTGCTTAAATAGCCCCATGCAACACTGTCTTAAGGGTATCCCACTGAATCGCTGCCGAAACATCTGGGTTACCATTCTCCCCCAGGATCTGTGGGATCCTGTCTTTAACTATTTGATTAAACTCTGGAGCTCTCAAGTGCATCAAGTTGAAGCGCCAGAAGTTCGTTTTACGTCCCCGGCCCAAATCAAACTTGACATATACTGGGGAATGATCTGATAATATGGTCGTCCCATGCCACACATTGTGTAATGTTTCTAGGTGTTCTGCTGTGGTAGACATATAATCTAGTCGAGATGCCACCCCTGGTCCCAGTGCTGTATGGGTGTATTCTCTCTGTGTGTGAGGTAACAGTGACGCCAGATGTCTACCAGCCCCAAAGAAGCAATTGTACCCCACAAGTACTTCTGAAGCGGGTTAACCCTGTGAGGAAGATGGACTGAGACATCCCTTGCGGGGTTCAGAGTAGTATTCAGGTCACCCCCCATCAGAAGTTGCCCCTGGAGGATCTCCAAAAGCCGTGCAAAAAAAGTCTGAGCCAATCTCTTTGAGGTCCCCGGGGGAAAATAAACGGATGCCAGAGTAACTGGGCGAGCTTGAAGCATGCCCGTTGCAATAACGAATCATCCCTCCGGGTCTGTTACCTTCTTGTGGAGGTTGAATGGTACCCCACGTCTGTTCAGGATGGCGGCCCCCCTTCTCCTACCTAAGCTGTGAGATGAAGCTATCACCGTGGGAAACCCCATTTGGTGAATTTTTCATGCTCCAGGAGAGGACAGGTGAGTCTCCTGCAAAAATGTGATTTCAGGATTGTCTTTTTAATAAATTGTATCAAACAGGATCTCTTAATTGGGCTGTGGATCCCATTAATATTAAGGGACCATTTCAGTGATGATTTCCCCATTTTGTATCATTAACAAGTATTTTATATTGCATAAGCCCAGTTTCCTACTGTTCTCCTTATCACCCAATTATAGTAAACATCTCCTCTCCATATATTCTCAGCCCAAATTGCTGGTAAGCAGTTTCAGTCCAAAGCAAACACACCAAAATAGCCTTTTGAATGTTCGAGTTCTCATTGCCTAATTTTGACAACCTATACAAAATAATATACCCATATGATAAGGTACAAATGTTCAAAACATATTTGTACACCTTACAAAAGATCCATAATAGATGACAGTATTTATCTCCCTCTAGTGGTGATTTGGTGGTACTCCCAACCATGTATTGTTTCCAGCTAGGTTTAAGTCGTATCTTAATTCGTGTTAGCCTGCGGGAGTAACAGAAGTCAAAGAATATTGGTTCGGGGGAGAATTGGTAACTTTCATGCCTAGGTTTCTCATCATAACAGTGTAACATTAATTTACATGGATTACAGAACAAGTCTATAATGACTTCCTAGGTAGGGTGGGACCTGTACTCCCTCCTGTGCAGGGATGAATGTTATTTCCCTGTGGGGGGAAGCTCACGAGGCCAACGTGAGCCCCCAGCACCATGTATAAAAATTAGTAACATGGAGCAGGCAAACACGCGCAACTCTGGACTGCACCAAATAAATTGATGCTGTCCCGATATCCGCTGCACGTGACTGTCGCCATGTTGCCGTCTAGCTGAATGCATCTCCATTAGCTCGCCGCATGGGACCCAACAGCATTATTTAAAAAATTAGTTTTAATAGGGGAGCTCATCAACAAATGAGGAATGGTAGCCGAGGCTATTTACAGAGGTAGATATAAATATGGGGGGATAAGGTAAAGTTTTCAGTTGTTTCACCATAATTGTCCCAGACTATTTTTTTTTTTTACATTAAACAATAAAAAGAAATCGGATTGCTATGCATAGATCACTTGAGTCTGTACTTCAGCCCCCATTTCCCTTGATTAATATCTCTGACTAGCATTCTAAATTACAAAGATTCAGCCCTTATAACATCGCACCACTTCTGCTAGTTTTTTAGATGCTCAAACAGCCGCTGTAAAAGTAAGTGCATGCCCAGACTCTCGTTGTGGGCTGGAAAGATTACCAGAGCCCTTTTCTCAGACAGTCAATCCGGGGCAGTCCCCTGGAACTTGAGTAAAAGTTTTTAAACATCTTGTAATGTGGAGTAGCCTTGTCTCTTTCTGGTTTGCATGTTCTGCAACTTCTCCCACACGATTCCTGACTTGAGTGCCTCTAGGTCCCGAGTTTCCGATGTTATCCGCTAGGGTACCACGATGATACCTGGTTAAACAACTAAATAAATAAATAAAATAAAGATGTTCTTGGCCTGGAGAGCTTTGCTGGCTTCCTATGGAGTTTCAAATGTTTGTGGACCTTCAGGAAACATTATTATAAGCTTTGCAGGATATGGTGTAACGAACGTCAACTGCTGCTGTTTCAGGGTGTGAAGTATCGGGGCATAGGCCCTTCTCCTTGCTGCTATTTGTGGGGAGTAGTCATTATCGAAATAAAGACGTCTTCCCTTGTATTGAATGTCCCCCATGCGCCATGCTCTTGACAACAGCTGCTGTTTTACTGCGTAGTCTAATAGCTTGAGCACTATGGAGCGCGGCCTCTGATCAGTATGTTGAGGTTTCGGGGTGAGGGCTCTGTGAGCTCGTTCTATGTCTAGTTTGGTGGCTGGATCAAGTTGTAGTACCTCCTATAATAAAGTATCCACCAATTTAGGCGTATCATGTCCTTCTTCCTCCTCTGGTACTCCATGAATGCGTAGATTATTTCTCCTTGATCTATTTCTCAAGGTCTTCACATTTGTCTGTTAATAGCTTTTGTTCATTTATTAAATGCATCACAGCTCTCTCCACGCTATCAGTTCTTGTATCAATTTCTGTGTGAGCAGACTCCAAGTCAGATACCATCTGATTTATTTTAGCCAGTTCTGTGGATAGTTCAGTGCGAAAGGAGCGAACTTCATCTCTGAATCCTTTGAGTTCTGCCAGGATTGCGGCATTGCTGCGTTGTCCATTGGGAGATAGTGGGGGCTCCGCTATTTCTGGTAGGCCGAAATCACCAGTCTGAGAGTCTTTCACTTGTCTGGTCTGCTGTGCAGCTAAGGCAGTTGATTTTTTCCTTTTTTCGGGCTCCCATTCAGTTCTGTAACTTCTCTAGCCTCTTGTATAAAAAGGTTTTTCTGGTTTTTGATTTGTTTTGTACTGATTCTGGGAGTTTATTTGTCTGGTCCCTGGAGCTTGATCTTTCAGTGCCGCATTCCAGCCGACAGCTCAACCGGAAGTCACCACCCTCGCAGAACTTCTGGATGTGTGTTCTTAGGAGCGTGGCCACTTCTACTGCCTTTTTCAGAAATGTGTCCACTGCAGATATTTGTGCAGCGACCACTTGGTCTTCCGTCCACACTTTCACTAAGCACTACAGTCTGGACATTGCCTCTAGGCATCAAGCTGGTTTCGGCCTTGCAGTTTTGCAAGGTCTTCTGTCTTAAGGCAGACACTTCGTTGGCAGACATCTTCCTCCTCCCAGAACCTTGTCTCCGACTCCTTCTTTTTGTTAGACTGCTTGGAATTCAGTCCTATATGTGAAGACCTACTGCAGGAATCCTCTCTAAGTAAGATATAGCAGTTACGTAAGAACTTACCGTAACAGTAGATCTTCAAGAGACATTCCTGCAGTAGGTCTAGTTTCCCACCCACCTATCCCCCAGCTCCTGGAGTGATTTCCTTTCTGCTGTCTAGCCCTCTGGTTCAGCCAGGGCACAGGGTCCCAGGAGTTGTTTCTCTGTTTTTCTGCTCCCTATCTCTAGGTCTCCAGTGGAAAAGAACTGGAGAGAGGGCACAGGACCGCTCCTATATAGTCGGGCTGACGTTGCATCACCTGATGGAGGGCGGTCCCCGGTGACGATTGCTAGCTACAAGTTTGCCATGCGGACCTGACGCCAGGGGGTGCAGTCCTGTATGTGAAGACCTACTGCAGGAACACCTCTCGAAGATCTACTGTCACGGTAAGTTCTTACGTAATTGCTATATTTATGTCTTTAAAGATGGCTGCCAGTCACAAGTGATTGGGATGATGCTGCCACATGTTTCTAATGGTAAACAGCACGGCACTATACCAAGATATTTAATTTTTGCTTGGTGAGCATGGCATGGGAGCGGGAACATATATAAAAACCTAAATCCTGTATCTTCATTCAGTAATGACAGAAAACCAAAATGGGTATGTATGATGTCTAACAAATACTGCTGCTTTAAAGGAACAGACCTTTCATTATTTCAGATATAAACAGTGTTAAAGCTGACTCAGAACAGTAAGAACCGAGTATCTTGTAGGACAGGAGAAAAAGGGTGGCCAGTCTTTTGGCACAGCGGGAGGGCTACCACTCACAAGGCCAGCAGTGTGAGTTCAGGAGCGAATAGGACTGTCAGAGGCTGGCCGGAAGGCAGAGTATTATGTGTCCAAGAGGGTGCTCACCTCCTCAGGGTGGTAGGCTCCTTGCTTCCTGCTGCAGGAGTGCTACCTGGGGTTTCATAGGTGGGGCCAGACAGCAGGGATGGTGTAAAGGCAGGGAGGTTATCGGCTTCAGTGCAGTGCGCATGCCTGCAGTGTACATGTTCATAGCTGACTTATCAGGTGGTTGTACAGTTAAAAATCCTTGGCTTGGCAGGCTGAAGCACTGGCATGTTTGGAGCCCCGCACCCTTTGTCTGCCAGGTGTGAGTGGTCTCTGCCACTGACTTCGGAGTGCTCTGGTTGGAGTGTCCCACTCAGGGTTCTGCAGGGCAGATAAGGGCACCCCGCCGGAGTTCTGAGACTGGTGATAGGACTGGACACCTGCTGAGATGCTGGTGGGGGCTGTAGCTGGTAGCAAGAGCTTGAAGAATATGTTAGAAAAAAAAAAAGATAAGAAATGCAGGTAATGTAAACTAGAATAACATGGCGTAGATGAGCATTTCTCACCATGCTATGCACGGCTGTTTTAAATGCCACAATTCCTGAAGAGTAATCTCCCTACAATAATTCTTGTCTTCCACAGGAGGATGGGAAGGATGTGCCACATTTAAACTGACCTTCTCAGCAGGGGGCGCCATTGAGTTTGGGCAGCAAATGCTCCAGGTTGCATCACAAGGTACAGTATACCTGCTCTGAGGCCACAAAGTAGTAGTGTGCTTGGCCCTTGGAAGGGATGATGCTTGTTTTTTTCTTTGTGGGGGGAGCTGCTGTTATCAGTGTTACATGGCTAGGGATAACGCTGTAGACTAGAAAAGCAGTTGACTTTGTGAGGTTGGGTTGCTTCATGACACAGAAGCTGCAAATTCAGGGAAGGAAGTTTGTCGGTCATGGAATGTTAAACTGCTGAGTCCAGAATTGTACCTAAACAAACATAATAAATTAGTTAAGAGTCCCCATGATGACATGCTAACGATATTTAATTTGTGCATTATATTGTTCAACAATAAAAACTAAACGTACAGGGAAAACTGCAGTCATTAAAGAGCACCTGACCAGTCGTACCCTTTGTAGAAATGCCCCCCAAAACCCACCAGTGATCCTTACCTCTGTGTAAGTCATGTGCTGCAAAAATTACAGTTTCAAATCCTGGGATTCTGGGAGGAGAGGGATCATATTTCGCCTCCATGGAGCGAGAGCCGTTCCATTTCCCGATAGTGAGCTCCTCCCCCGTGCGCTCACATTTTTTTTGTGTAATAGTCTAGAGAGCATGGGGGCATGCTTCATAGACTTTCATGGGGACCATTTTAAGATTTTCTTTACTATATATTGGGGGGGGGGGGGGCAATCTGAACAATTCAGAATCCCTGCTTACCTAAAAAGGACATTGTACTTGAGCGGTGGCTTTAAGTTGTTCAAATAGAGCCTCTAAAATATAGAAAAAAGTATTTGAAAAATTGTCCACATTAAAGTCTATGGCATGTGTCCCCAAGCTAGCCAAACTATTATGTCACAAAATGTCTGAAAGCGGGGATGGAACTTGGTATCAGCAAGTGGAAGCTATCGGGCTCCTGGACTCTCTGTTCCATGGAGCCTAAATACGATCCCATTCCTTCTGAAATCCCTGGATTAGAAAATGTAAATGTTTGCAGCATATGACCAGCACAGAGGTAAGGGTTCTCGGTGGGTTATGTAGTTTAAATTCAGGAAGATGCTCATTAGGGGCTGTGTAGGCATTTACTATTACATGTGGAGCTGCCTCGCTGGTATTGCATTAGCATATAGCACATCTTCAGCACGCCGCTTTAGCAGTCACTCTGGGATGGGAAGAGTAACCAGTGGAGTACCACAGGGATCACTACTTGGTCCTGTCCTCTTCAGTGTCTTCATAAGTGACATTGCTCAGGAATTGGAGGGGAAGGTGTGTCTCTTTGCAGATGACACAAAAATCTGCAGCAGTGTTGACACTCATGAAGGGGTGAAGAAAAAAGAGATCGGGGGAAACTTGAGGAGTGGTTGAGGGTGTGGCAGCTGGGTGACAGTTCCAAAAAATGCAGAGTCATGCACCTGGGAAGGGGGAACCCAGGGGTGTGTATAAGGGTGTGTGTGTGTGTGTGTGTGTGTGTGTGTGTGTGTGTGTGTGTGTGGCGGTTACATACAGTCACCAAGCAGGAGCAGGACCTTGTGGTAATCATAACTGATGATCTCAAGGTGGCAGGACAGTGTGACAACGCAACAAGCAAGGCTAGCCGGATCCGGGGTTGCATAGGGTTGGGGATTTTTAGTAGGAGAAGGGAGGTAGTGTTGCCGCCATATTGTTCACTAGTGAGACCCCACCTACAGTACTGTGCCCAGTTTTGGAGGCTGCAGCTCTGCAAGGACATTGCCAGGTTGGAGGCAGTCCAGAGGAGGGCTTCCAGAAATGGTGCAGGGGTTGCATGACAAACTGTATGAGAAGAGGCTGTGGGAGCTTAAAGAGCTAGTGTACTGCCTAAAACTAATACTAGATTTTAAATGCAGCCAACCATTACCTTTTATATCTGAGATGCTTCTTCTTTTCCCTTTGTTTAATTAGAAGATTGTTTACGTGATGTTGGTAGGTGTGATGTGTGGAACAGCTCTTAGCCTGGCAGCTGACATATCTTGCTCTACTGCCCCACACTACATCATCAGCTCTGTTACCTAACTGACTGACATCACTGCTACTTAGGAACAGCAAGTGAGCGACTGCCAGGTCATTCACCTGTGATGTCACTGTCCGTGAGATCATAATGGTGATGCAGAGTTAGATATGTCAGCTGCCAGACTAAGAGCTGTTCCACACATCCAGCACAATATTATTACACAAAAGACTTTCTTTTTTTGGAACTCTGCTTTATTCTATCAAAACAAATACAAATACTTACAGCAATACATTGTTGGAGATGATCGACAGGTACAGTCAAATGTTTTCCTCCAAGTCATACATTAGTAACGTGTAGTATGTGCTCTTCGGAGTACATTAATGTAATTAATATTTTAACAGTGCTGAAGTCTGCTACATAAAAATATGAGCTAAAATACTATTCTCTACCAGGGGATTTTGTCTAAATTGATATTAATAACTTGACACACAACTTGTTGGCCTAAACTACCCATTTACAACCTATGGCCATATACGCCCTTTAACCCCCAAAAAAAAAAGGACTGATAACATTATAAGCACTTGCCAATTCAAAAGTTTAGGCATCCCGGGTAATCACATAACCCCTACCACCAAAAACCCCTTTCCTTCCTCCAAAGAGCCTATCCCCTACTATTCCTGCATTCTACAGTTCAGTTTCTTTTTTTTTTTTTAGTTGTTTAACCAGGAGTAGCACACTAAGCTGAACGCTTTTTTACAGGTGTGACCTGGGAGCACAGGGAAGTTAAGTGACTTGCTCAGGGTCACACAGTATGCAAGTGGTAGCTGTGGGATTCAAACCCAGGTCTGGTCTGCTGGATGTCACCAGATTTGCAGCTCAGAGCCTTAAACCACTGCGCTATACTGCCTTCAACTTCTTCTCATGAGCCAAGTTTCCCATCCTCGCCACCTTGCATCAAATTGATCATGGCGAAGCCTTAGTTTTGCTGTTAAGGCCTCCATAGATAACACCTCTTTAACCCGCTGAATTAATTCACCCGGGGTCCCACTGCAGCCATTTTGCTGTAATGCATTTAAGGGCAACTGCCAGTAGAGTCAACAAGACTCCTCTAGTGTCCCCCCTCTGGTGTGTGGCCATTGGGAGCCCCAAAACCCATTCCTTGAATTCCAGAGGAAGGACTCCAGTAATGTCCTATACTGCCAGCTGAATGGACTGCCAATATCCGGCTACGGTCAGGCAAACCCAAAATATGTGCCAGTGATTACCCCTTAAACCACAGGCCCGCCAGCATGCTGCCGAACCTGAGGTGCTATAATTAGGGATGTAAGTTTGTCATGGATGAGGTTTTAATGACTCACTGTTTGTTCATGAAATCATTAGTAAACAGTAGTAAATGCTGTGGCACTGTCATCATTGCTACATTCTGATGACACTAGTGAAAGTCATGGAAGTCCTGAATAAAGATCAGATGTCATGGAATCAATGATGTGTATGACTACCATGACAAACTTACATCCCTAGCTGTAATGGCATGTAACTGATGGTGTATGAAAGAATCTTAACAGAATAAAAAAAAAAAAAACTCCCGCCAGACTGGGGTGGAAGTGACATGCCATCCCCACTTAAGCCGATGTGCTCAATCAGATTCACTGATGTGTTCGCCTCTTTTTCCCATGCTGTCCTGACTCTATCTAAAGATGTCCTGTTTTGCACCAGTAGGATTCTGTAGATGTTCGAAATAGATTTACCAGTATCTTTAATGGTGACTACCTTGTAGAGGAACTCCTCCCACCCCGTGCAAGGTCTCATGAGGTGTTGGCTATGATCCCCTGTATTAATAAAGTTTCTAACCTGCATGTAATGGATTCTAACCTGCATGTAACGGAGAAATTCCAAATTGGACCAATTAAATTTGTCTTTGGCTCTTTGAAATGTTATGCAGTTTTGACCTTCAGTAAATTGTGTAAATCTACAATGTCCGCACAGCCCCCAGCATGCATATCCTGGATCCAGAGTCAGTGGAAAGAACTCTGCTTCATACCTCACTCCCCTGGGTGTGTCTGAGTTTCCGGATCTTCCTAAGGACATAGAGGCCATGCCTGACCCATCTATTCCTCACCCTCCCCACAAGGTCCTGCAGAGCAACTGTCAGAGCCAATGTGTATAAAGGCCGCTTCCTTGCATCGGCATCTTCTGTCAGATACCATTGAGAGGATGTTCTTTGTTTGGCACAAGTTATCAACCTCGCTCCCTGTGAAGCCAGATAGTGTAGAAGAATAAGCAGAGTGAGACCCCCCCCCTCCCTTGGAAGATGTGGGACTGCCCTGACAATTCTAGGTCTTTTATTATTCCAGATAAATCTGGAAATCTGCTGATTGATTCCAGTAAGAGACAGGTATCCTGATGGGAAGACACTGGAACAGGAAAAGGAAACGAGGAGGCATATTCATTTGTATAGTAGCCATTCTCCCAGTCATACTCCAGGGCAGTAGTCACCATCTCGCCAAGTCCTGCTCCAAGGCCTCCCATAATTTTTCATAATTTGCAATAAGGAGTCTAGTTAAGTCTACTATAATCTGTGTGCCTTAGTAGCTGATCTGATTTCTTGGGGCCCATCGAAATGGAAAGGTGCCTCTAAATCTTTCCAGAAATTTCCCACTGAGAACCAGGGCTTCTGATTAAAATAAAAAATAAATTGTGTGTGTGTGTGTGTGTGTGTGTGTGTATGTATGTGTATATATATATATATATATATATATATATATATATCTAGGGACATGGATATATTGTTCATCCACACTCATTGGCAGGTATCCTTGCCGCTTTAAATCTTGCCGGAAGGTCTTCAAGCTTGCTCCTCCCACCCACCCGGGTGGTATAACTCTCGGCTCCGCCCCATGACGCCAGATCTTCCTTACCGCTTGGAAGCTCAGGTTCCCTCCTTAACGCTCTGCGTTTGAGACTGGTTCCTATTTCTCTGTTTGCGGATTTAAAAATAAATTTTGCGAAAAAGACTTCAGTCTTCTATCCCTCGCGGCTGCGATGGACAAATCGACTCCTGGATTTCGGAGATGCCCATGCGGGCAGAAGATGTCTCGGACGGATCCACACTCCACGTGTGTCTTCTGCTTAGGCCTTGAGCACGACCTGCAGGCTTGCGACCTGTGCTCATCTTTCTCGGCCTATGTCCTCGAAGACCGTGCTGCCCGATTGCAACTGGGCCGTCCCCAGAAGCGTTTCCCTCCGGTGAAGTCCAAGGAGGCCCGGTTGGCGGTGTCCGCGGCGGCGGGCTCGGCGGATCAGCTCGAGCGGATGGTCACCCTCGAAGAGGAGGCGGCGCGGGCCGTATCTTCCTCGGCCGCGGCATTTATCCCGCTCTCTCTGGGCTCTTCTTACACGGCTTCCTTTAAGGAGCTTTGTCTGTCCCTCTCCACTAAAGGAGAAGGGCCTACGTCTGCGGGACCTTATTCTCGGTCCAAAAAGAGGGACAGGGGTAAGTCCCTCCGTCGACGCTCTTGGGCGGAAAGGTCCCTCTCCCGGGCCGTCGACCGTCGGCCGGTCGACCGCTCGGCTTGGCCACTGGCCTCCGCGGTGTCCCGTCAGGTCAGTTGACCGAGACTCCCACCGATGAAGTCGAGATTTTTCTCGACCCATTGGACGGGCTGTCGCCTTTAGCAGCCGAGATTCCCCTCTCCCCGGTTCCCCCGGGAGGAGTTGAGGATCCCGTGGGCTCGCCTGTGCCTCCGGTTCCGAGCCCTCGGATGGACCATCCGAGCCGAAGGGAGTACCGGTTCCGGCCGACACCTCCCCGCACCGACCTCGGAAATTCTGGGACTCTCGGTCTCGGACCTCTTCGCGGTCCAGCCGATCCCACCGTCATAGGCGGTCTCGGTCTCGGCACCGCGGTAAGCGGCGTCGCCGCTCGTCCTCGGAGCGAGGGAGGCTTCGGCGTAAGTGCGTCGTGATGCGAGGACCTTATGTTGCAACAGCTCCTCCTGGCGGGAGTAAGCCGACCCGTCGCCTTCCCGGCCATTAAATCAGCTGTCACGGGCGGCCGACACAACCCCTCGACTTATCCGAGGAGCCTATACCCAGGCCGGTTGTTCGGCCAAAACCAGCTGCTCCACCGATTCCGGTGGAACCTCCGCCTCCACAGCCACCAATTGGGGCTCCGACCAAGGATTCTCGGTCGGCTAAGGGTCTACCCCATCGGCTGTCAGTTACCCTCACTCCCGACCG
Organism: Neoceratodus forsteri; assembly: GCA_016271365.2. NCBI lineage: Eukaryota > Metazoa > Chordata > Ceratodontiformes > Ceratodontidae > Neoceratodus > Neoceratodus forsteri. The sequence continues at coordinate 116,452,853 of JADMNL010000024.1, read as the reverse complement.
ACCTCGGCAGGTGAAGGGTGGCTCAGGCCAGAGGCGGCTCTTGAGGACTCTTCCGAGTCCGAAGATGATTCCTCCTGTTTCTCCAAGCGACTGGACTTGGAGTCTTCAGGAGGTCAGTCAGTGGACGATAGCCCGTCGTCCTTCCTAGGACTACTTCAGCTCATCTCGGAGTCCACCGGGATGGAGCTCGAACCCGTTTCCAAACGGGCCAGGTATCCCCTCACGGAGATTCTGGACCGAGGGGATTCTCCGACGGAGGCCTTTCCGGTGGCCGAGGCCATAGTGGGTCCGGCACTGGAGCTTTGGCAGCGCCCTGCTTCCTGCCCTGCGCCTTCGGCCAGGATGGCCAGGAAGTATGCGGTCCCTACCGGTTCCTTGTCCGGTTTTGAACACCCTCTGCTGAGGGTTGGTTACTGACAGCGTTTTCCGCGCCCGGCTAGCGCCAGGGATGTGGACAAACCTCCTGACAAGGAGTCCAAGAAATTGGACTATGTCGAGGCGAAAAGTCTCGCTACGTCCTCTCTCGGCCTTCGTCAGGCCAGTTCGGCCGATCCTCATGGCACATTTTCTCATGCCTGTTGGGCTCCCTGGATGAGGTTATCCCTCATCTTCCGCCGATCTGCAGACTGCGGTTAAGCGGTGCGGGACCAGGGCAGGGCAATGGCCAAACAGCAGCTCAGACTGCTTTGGATATAGGGGACTCATGTGCCAGATCGGTGGCGGCCGCGAGTGGCTATCGTCGGCGGGCTTGGCTGAGGATATCCACCTTTACTCGGATACCCAGCACAAGTTGGCGGATGTTCCCTTTTGGGACTGACCTCTTGACCCTGGGGTGGAAGGTCACCTGCAGAGGATCGAGAGGTCAATGCTACATTGGACTCTGTCTCTTCGCTCAGAAGGACAAGGCCGTAAGCCACAGCCTAAGCCCTTTGGTCCTTCTGTGCCCCAGCAGCCTCGACCCAGCAACGTCAGGGCCAGCAGGCTCGACCTTGGCATCCCAAACCCAAGCCGCCGGCTTCCTCTAACAGGAGGCAGGGAGGAAAAGGCCCAGGAGGTCCCTCGGCCGGTCCCTCCTCCAAGCCTGCCCAGTGACGGGCTGAGGGGTGTCGCCCCCATTCCCGTCACCTTACCCCTGGGTCCCCACGTGGGGGGACGGCTCCGGCACTTCCGTTCCGCCTGGTCCGCTGTTACCACGGACAGGTGGGTCTTGGAGGTGGTGGGAAGAGGCCTGCCTCTGGAATTCGAGCAGGCACCACCCTTCAGAGCCGTCACCCCTCGGGGGGCTTCGGGATCCCCAGCCTCACTGGCGGCTCGTCGAGCCGACATCGCTCTCCTCCTCCAGAAGGAGGTGATAAGAGAGGTGGTGGACCCTCCTTCAGACCCAGGGTTTGTGTCCAGGTACTTCCTGGTTCCGAAGCGGACGGGGGGCTGGCGCCCCATTCTCGACCTACACGACCTAAACAAGTTCCTAAGGTCTCGAACCTTCAGGATGGTCACTCTGGCTCAGATAATACCATCCTTGGAACACGGCATGTGTTCTGCTCTCTAGACTTGCAGGCCAGCGTTTTTCACGTCCCTATCCGTCTGTCTCACCAGAGATTCCTTCGCTTCGGCGGAAGGATCCCTCTTCGAGTTCAAGCCATGCCCTTGGCTTGTCTCCAGCTCCCAGGGTCTTCACCAAATGCATGGCAGTGGTGACAGCATTCCCTGCGGCGCGGGGGTCGGTGTGTACCCTTACCTGGATGACTGGCTGATAGCAGCTCCCTCTCAGGAAGGAGGCGGAGTGGTCAGAGACCTGGCCCTCAGGTCTGCTCTCAACTGGGCCTCCTTATCAAAAGAGGCCAAGTCGGAACTCGAGCGAAGCAGGTGATTCTATTCATCGGGCGCAGCTAGACTCTCTTGAGCCAGGCCGGCGGCTCCCGTGGACAGGGCCGGTTCTTTCCTCTTTGCCCGATCATTTCTGGTTGGGCAATTCGCCCTACCGGGACTTCCTCGCCTCCTGGGTCTCATGGCGGCCTGCACCAGCGTGGTCGTTGGGCCCACTGGAACATCGTCCCCTTCAGTGGGGACTGGCCAGCCAGTGGTCTGGCAGCTGCGATCCTGGACTAGCTTATGTCCGGTGACACAGGGGATGTGGAACGCTCTCCAGTGGTGGACCGTTCCAGATCATTTGCAGGAGGGCATCCCGTTCGTCCGCCCCGAGCCGACGGTCTCTCTTTCGACCGATGCCTCTCTGATGGGTTGGGGTGCCCATCTGGGGGAACCCACGGGCTCATGGCCTCTGGTCCTTGAAGTCCCGATGCCACATCAACCTGCTGGAGCTCCGGCGGTCCGCTAGCTCTCACCGCCTTTGCTCCGTTCCTCGGGTCAAGTGGTCCGAGTCTGGCGGACAATACCACAACCATGTACTATCTAAACCGCCAGGGGGCAGCGCTCCATGCTTCTATGCAGGAAGCTCTCGCATTTGGTCACTCGTCTGCGCAGCCTGGAGGCGGATCTCCTAGCCATTCACGTGGCAGGAGCCTCCAACACCCTGGCCGATGCCCTGAGCCGGATGAGGGCTGCATCCCCAGTGGTCTCTCTCGGAGGTAGTACAGCATCTGTTCTCCCATTGGGGCACACCTCAGGTGGACCTGTTTGCCTCCAGGGAGAACGCGAAGCTGAGTCTGTTCCATGCCCGCCCCCCTCAGCAGGGCTCGCTGCAGGGGGATGCCTTCTCGGGGCAGTGGACCCCGGGCCTCTTTTACGCCTTTCCCCCATTTCCCTTGATCCACAAGGTGCTTCTCAAGGCGAGGAGGGACAAGGCGCAGGTGATTCTGATAGCCCCAGACTGGCCTCGCCAGTTCTGGTACCCAGATCTCCTCAGTCTCAGCTCCAGGACTCCGCGGCAGCTTCAAGCTCGCCCGGACCTGCTCTCAGTCAATCAGGGGAAGGTGTTCCATCCGGACCTTCAATCCCTGCACCTGACGGCCTGGTTCCTGAGCGGCTAGAGTTCCAGGCCTTGGGTCTTTCCGACGAGGTCCTCAATGTAGTTGAGGCGTCCCGTAAGGAGTCGACCAGAAAATGCTATGCCTAAATGGAAAAGGTTTTCCATTTGGTGTCAGAAGCAAGGCTTGGACCCTTCCTTCTGTTCCTTGGCAAGCATCTTGGACTATTTATGGTCCTTTCTAGTCAAGGGCTTAGGTCGACTGACCCTAAGGGTGCACCTGGCAGCCATCTCTCTGCTTACCGAGCGCGGGCGGGAAGCAGAGTCGGTGGCATGAGGAGAGAGGTGGTCTGGCGCTTTTTCAAAGGCCTTGATCACATTTCCCCTCAGTCTTGAACCCCCCACCTCCGTGGGATCTACTGCTGGTACTGGCAAGCTCATGGGCAAGCCATTGAACCTATGCACAGTGTGCTCTCTCTCACCTGTCGTGGAAGACCGCCTTCTTGGTGGCTATCCGTCAGCCAGAAGGATGGGAGAGCTCCAGGCGCTTCCATCGAGTCTCCTTACCTGGTCTTCCACAGGGACAAGGTTGTCCTCGCCCCACCGAAATTCCTTCCGAAGGTGGTGCGGAGTTTCACCTTAACCAGGTGTTGACTCTGCGGTGTTCTACCCCAATCACACCTCGGAGGCCGAATATAGGCTCCATACTCTGGACCCTAGAAGAGGCTCAGCTTATTATAAGGGCCTGCAGCTGAAATTCGAGGAGAGGTTAAGCCAGTTGTTTGTCACCTACGCTGAAGCGCATCTGGCAGACCTGCAGCAAGCGGACGATAAGCAGGTGGGTAACCTCCTGCATAGATCTCTGCTATAAGTTGGCGGGCATGGAGCCTCCCAGAGGGATAGGCTCATTCTACCCGCCATACTGCTGTAACGGTGGCTGCTTCCAGGGACGTCCCTATCCAGGAAATCTGCAGGGCTGCTACCTGGAAGTCAGCAAACACCTTCATTACCCACTACCACTCGACCTTGAGTCACGCCGGGATGCTGGTTTGGGACCTCGGTTCTCAGTCTCTCTTTCCCAAGTAAGTATTGGGGGTGTGCGTCTTGCCTCCCTCCTCCCGGAGAACTGCTAGGAGTCTGCCAATGAGTGTGGATGAACAACATATCCATGTCCCTAAATACAGGTTACTCACCTGTAACAGGAGTTCTAGGAATGGTATATGTTGTTCATCCCTACGACTCTCCATACCTCCGGCTTGACGCACAACCTGAGCTTCCAGTGGGCCAGATCTGGCGTCATGGGGCGGGCCGAGAGTTATACCACCGGGTGGGTGGGAGGAGCAAGCTGAAGACCTTCCGGCAAGATTTAAAGTGGCAAGGATACCTGCCAATGAGTGTGGATGAACAACATATACCATTCCTAGAACTCCTGTTACAGGTGAGTAACCTGTATATGTGTGTGTATATATATATATATATATATATATATATAATATATTATGAGTGGTAGCAAGGAGCCTTCAGGGGGTGATTTTTAAAAAAAAAAAAAAAGTGGAATCATCAGCATAAAGGGAACATTTCTGTTAGATTCCCCCCGCCATAATAATAATACTTTTTATTTATATGGTGCCTTTCAATTATGATGGTGCCTTACATGTACAACAATTAAAACAATCATTAAAAATATCCAACAGAACCAGATCATAATCCATTAAACAGTTCAGTTTTCCAAGAATGCTTTTTCCCAAAGAAAAGTTTTCAAACCCCTCTTAAATCCCTCCATAGAAGTGCACTCCCATAACCAACGGGGTAGAGTTCCAAAGGGTGGGGGCAGCATAAGAGAAAGCTCTAGCACCGGATGATTTCAAGTTCACCCTTGGAACCTCTAGCAACCCCTCATCGGCCGAGCGGAGCACTCGATCGGGGCAGTAGGGTACCAGACCGGGCCCAGACCGTGTAGGGCTTTGAAAGTCAGCAAACTGACTTTAAAGGTGATCTGCCACTGTATCGGCAGCCAGTGCAGTTCTCGCAGCACCGGAGCAATATGACAGGATCTACACGAGCCCATCAAAAGCCGGGCTGCAGCATTCTGCAATAACTGCAGGCGACTGATTTCTACCATAAGCCCTAGATAAAAGGGTGCAGTACTCCAGGCACGGAGACACAGAGGCGTGGACTAAAGTTGGAAGGTTGTCAGATGGAACAAGATGCCTAACTCTGGCGATGTTCCTAAGATGATAAAAGGAAGTCTTGACGACAGCCGACAGCTGCGACTGCAGTGTCAGTCTGTTATCAAGAACCACCCCCAGGTTACGCACCCATTCAGAGGTCGGGAGAGGAAAGCCTTCAAGAAAAATTCCAGAGGACGCAACACCACTGGCCCCCCAATCTGTTGACCAGGGTCCACAACCAGTACCTCTGTTTTTTTCTGAGTTCAACTTCAGCCAGCTAGAATCCATCCACTCCTGGATTTCTTTTAGACAGCTGTTAAAGACCGAGAGAGCTCCATCCTGGTCGGGAGCAAAAGAAAGGTAAAGCAGGGTATCATCTGCATAACAGTGAAACCTCAGCCCATACTTTCTTACAGTGTCTCCGATGGGTAGCATGTACACTGCAAATAACATGGGTGACAATACTGAACCCTGAGGCACACCACACAACAAAGCCGTTGAGTCCGTGGAAAAAAACCCGTACACAACTCTTTGATCTCCCAGTGAGGAGTGAAGTGAACCATCTTAAGACAGTTCCAGATATTCCACATAAAAACTTCAGACGTTCTATCAACACCATGTGATCCACAGTGTCAAAAGCTGAAGAAAGGTCGAGGAGAACCAGGATGGAATGGCTCTTCCGATCTCTAGCCATCAGGAGATCATTGAGCACCCGAACCAGCGCTGTCTCGGTACTGTGTCTTTTACGAAAACCGGACTGGAGGGGTTCATAGATGTCATGAATGGTCAAATGGTCCTCCAGTTGAGCTGCCACTACTTTCTCAATCACCTTCCCAACAGAGGGAAGGTATGAGATAGGTTTGTAGTTTGCGAGACAGTCAGGGTCCAAGGTAGCTTTCTTCAAGAGTGGTGTCACCACCGCCTCTTTCAGGGAGCTAGGAAACTCACCAGATTCCAAGGAGCACCTGACTATCCGCACAAGGACTGGACCGATGATATCACTACAACCCAAAATTAGGGAAGTCAGTCCAGGATCCAAACTACAGCACGCAGGGTGCATATTCTGGATAATCCTCATGACATCCATGAACTCCAGTTGATTGAAGGAACTCCAGGAAAATTGTGGCACCGTGATCTCACACCGGTGCACAGCAACCCCCTTAGAGTGTGATGGCAGCAAGTCTACCCTGATGTCGGTCACCTTATTTGCAAAGAATCGAGCAAGCTCATTGCACTCTGACCTCGAAAAAGCTTTCCAAACTTGCAGACAGGCTGGGTTGCACAGTCTGTCTGCAGTTCGAAATAGCTGAGGTGGTCGGTTCCAAGCAACCGCAATCTCCCTGGACAGGAATTCTGTCTTCTTACGGGTGATTGCAGATTGATGGACCGAATAATGGTCCATCAATCTAAGGCGGTCGGCATCAAGAGTGGACTTCAGCCAGAAACACTCTAACCTTCGCCCCTGTCTCCGCATCTCCCACAACGTCCCATCAAACCAAGGGGACTTGGGGTGAACACGAACTGGAGCAATAAAATCCAGAGCCCCTGTAACAGCTGTGTTCTAGGCTGACACGAGAGTCTCTGGGTCATTGCTTGCCAACGCGGGGGATGACAGGTCAAGCACTGTCGCAAGGCCTTGGGGATTTATATCCCGTAAAAGGTGGTACCTAATCAACTCCACAGGGGAAGGCCTTCTAGAGGGGGTGCAAAAACTAAACCCCACGGTGTAATGATCTGACTACCTGATGGGTTCCACCCCCCACATCGGATGTTTCGACCCCTAGAAGGAAGATTAGGTCCAAAGAGTGTCCAAATTTATGTGTAGCAGTGGAAACCATCTGTGTGAGGCCCAGAGATGTCATTAACTGGAGGAAGTGTTGACCAGATTGCGAGAGTTCGTCATCGACCCAGGCATTGAAATAGCCCAGGACCATCAATCTGGGCGATTCAAACGCCATGTCGACGACGAAGTCCGCCACTTCCTGCAGGAATCGCTTCTCATCACCGGATGGATGGTAGATGAGGGCAATTGGCCTACCTGCTACTACAATACATTCAAAGGACTCAACCCCCGAACTAGTACCTCCGTGAAGCCGCAACCCCCCTCCCCCCGCGATCCAGTCTCAGGTGGTGGATCACTGAGTACCCGACTGGAGTCATAGACTTCAAAATGGGGCCAGAGTTATCGTCCGTCCAGGTCTCAGTGATGTAAGCCAGGTCCACCGTACCAACAGGATCCGCAGTAATTGCAGTCTTATTTTTAATGGACCTGGCATTGCACAGCACTGCCCGAGTTGGATGAACCTCGCGGACTGCCCAGGCCATCTGCCCACCATAATCGGTAGTGCCCTTGGGTATGGGCACCAGGCATGGAAAACCACGATCTGGATTCCATTTTGAATTCCATGGTGCCTTCTAGTCCCAACCACCCCAATACGGTGACCCCCCCATCCATCCTCCCCTGTTCATAACCCCTCGCCCTTCTCCCTCTCCTGCGCATGATGCCCAGTGCTCTACAGCACTGGTACGTCTCAAACTGGAGAGGGGGAAGGCAAAAAGGGTGAAGGGGATGAAGAGAAGAGGATGAGTACCCCACTGCTGTGGGGGCAAGAGACCAGCACATGCTGCAGCTATGCTACTAAATAATAAGTGCAATAAACAAACCCCAAAATAATAATACACACATACCACAAATAAAACAAAACCCCGCCCAGCTCCCAGTTAGCTAGCATCAAATCTGAGCTTGAGTCAAAAGACCCTTTAATCCCCCCACATACATAAATAACATACAAAAGAAAAGGTTTAGGAACTCTCACCACCCAAACCAAAAATAAAAACAGCATAAATGCAATGTGTGAATCCCCCCACCCCACAGTCATCTCACCACCAGGGAAAGCGGGTAAATTGGCACTCTCACTACCAGACAGTTGTAACAAAAAAAAAAAACATAATTATACAATGGCAAGAAAAAATCCTGGACTCTGATTGGTCAGTCTTGGGCTGGACCCGTGATGTGTTCCCAGTACAACATCACGGGTCTAGTCTCAGCCTCACTGTGAACCTGTAGATGATTGTTTGCTTGATTTTTTTTTTCTGCTTGTTTCATCTTCTCTTAAAAAACAAAAATATTTTTCCTCACAAAAACATCTTTAAAATTATTTTTTTATTCAGTATAACAACGAGCCATTGTATAATAGCAATGATGCCCTCCAGGGTGTGTGTCATTTGGGATAACGTCACACCTCAGTCGTTGGATGCACTCGGCCTGCGGCCTCATGCCCAACCACTTGAGGCGTGATGTTATCCCAGCACGAGACACACCTTGTCTGGCATTATTGCTTAAACAGCATACAGAAACAAATCAACAATTTTTTTTTTTTTTTTAACAATCAGCAAAGTGAAATTATGACCCCCCCCCCGAGTCTTCTCACAACCGGGGAGAAAGATATGCCCCCTCTTATGTCAGGGTTGCTGCACTCTGACTGCTAAAGGCTCCAAACTGAGGGCAAACAAAAGTGGGGATAGAGGGCATCCTTGCCGTGTCCCGCTAGTCAAGGGAAAGAACTCTGAGCTTATACCATTAGCTCTCACTAGGGCCTTGGGGTTGTTGTATAATTGGGAAACAACTCTTTAAGAATTTAGGGTTGAATTGCATATGTTCCATGGATGCTTTTAGAAACTGCCAATTAACCCTATCAAATGCTTTTTCTGCATCCATGGATATATAGCTGTATATATAGCTGTCTGAAATTGGGACTGGTTCTTTTGAGAGGAGATTATGTTTAATAATCTGCAGATATTATCTGGGAGATGTCTTACCGAAATAAATCCAGTCTGGTCCTCCTGCACTATTAGGGGAGCCACAGCCTGCAGCCTCCCAGCTAATAAGACAATAAAACGCTTTAGATCTACATTGAGCAAGGATATGGGCCTATGGGACCCACATTTCAATGGATCCTTCCCCTTCTTAGGTAATGCTGAGATCTGGGCTGGTTGCCAAGAGACCGGAATCTCCCCTCCATCCATAATTTCCCCACAAACCAGAAGCAAAATCTTGAGAAGCTGATCAGCAAAGGTCTTGTTAAACTCCGGCGTAAAGTCGTCCAGGCACGGTGATTTGCCACCCTTCAGGTTCGTCACCTGGGCCCTTAGTTACGCTACAGAGATCCCTGCTTCTAAGCCTTTCCTGGCTGCCTCCAGCAATTTCCTCAGGTCCAGGCCTGAAAAAAATCTGGCTGTCAACATCTGGAATCTCCTTCTCTGTATAAAGGGAGGCATAATATTTAGCAAATATGTTTAGAATTTCCCCCGGATGACTGGTCGTTTTCTCTCCCTGTTGTGGGTCGTTCAGTTTTAAGACCAACCTGTTGATCTGTTGTGTCTGGAGGGTGGCTGCAAGTAGCTTGCTGGCTTGTTCCCCACCCCCCAAAAAAAAAATATTGCTGGCGTATCCGCCTGTATTTCCCTTCTAGTTGAGCCTGAATTAAATGTTTTATGGCTGTCCTCTTGCCTCTCAATTATTGTTTAACTTGTGGATTTAAAGAAATCTTGTGTTGAAATTCTAAGTCCCTCAGCTCTTCTTCCAGGCTCTTTAACTTACTAGCCATCTTTCGCTGATGTTCTGCCGCAAATTTTATTATTACCCCTTGGAGGACTGCCTTCAAGGCATCCTACAAAACTGCGTGTAATGTAACTCTCCTCTGGGTTCGTCTGCTGGTACTCCTGAATAGCTGACTTAACAAGATCTTAAAAGTCTGAATTATTCAGCAGCCCCACATTGAACCTCCAGTGTGAGTTTATGATTGAAGGTGCTGTGCCCAAAGTTAGTCTAGCCGGTGCATGGTCAGAAAGTGTGCGTGGCGAACTTAGAGAAGGACTGGGCTTGCTGGCTCACCATCTGTTTAGATATTTCCAGGTGAGGAAATATGTTCAAGACATTGAGAAACAGAGGGAACCGGGGTCTAAGGTCCAGGCTCTCGAAGAGTTGCTACAGCAAGTCAAGCAGAGACCTGAAGGTATTATAAGGAAGGCTATTTCTCTTTTACGATTCCAATGGCCAGACATGACAGGTAAAACTAAGTACCTCTGGGAGAGGGATTTGGGCAACACACTAACAGAGAAACAACGGACTTTAATGAAAAGGATACATCAGGGGCTTCTATTATGTAATAAATATAAGGAGGCAGCATATACATTTGTGCACAGGCTCTATAACCCACCAGTGACAGTTAATAGATACAGTACAGCAGTACTGGCTATTTGCTAAAGATGTGGTACTGCCTTGGGTACATACATTCATTCATTTTGGGCATGTCTGATACTCCAGTCCTTCTGGGAGGAAGTGGCGGAAGAATTGTCAAATATGAAAAGGCATCTCATTAGAGTAGATCCGCTCCTAATGCTGTTTGGCCTAGACGACATACACCAGGATGAATGGGAGGTGTTGGAGAGATGGGTGAGAATACTCCTGGCATTGGCAAGGCAGTGTATTCTAAATACATGGGTGTCTGGAGATAGGCCCACAATTAGGCAATGGAGAAACTTAGCATGGGATGCACTGCAGCTTTATAGCTTAACACGTAAAGCAAAAGGATGTGAAAATCAGTTTATGAATATGTGGGCACCTTTTTGGCACACTATGAGCCCTATGGAGCAGGAAGTTTTAAGATGATTGCAAGGGTTAAGGGAGCAAGGGAGTATGGGGACCAATTATAGGGTGCTATAAGACAGCAAAAGAACTCACGGACTGTTTGATGCTCTCTGTATTCTAGGGATAGTTGAAGTTAGGGAGTAATAAAAGAAAAAAAAAGTTAAAGGAGCAATGTATCAGATGCTGTAGAAATAAGTGTTAGTATATATAGTAGATGAAATGAACCCTTGATTAATTGGGGAAGGGGATGGGGGTCCTATACTGGGATGGGGGAACCTGGAGGGTGGGGGGTTGGTTTTTTTTTTTTTTATTATTATTTTATTAAAAAAAGTTAAGTAATAGGTACACGCACCTGTTGTATACTGTATATATAGTTGGTCTGCAATAATAATATTGAAATCAATTAAAGAAGTATAACTGATGTAAATGAAAAAGACTTGTAAATCCTAGAAAAAGAATGCTATGTGTCTGAGATGAGAGCTGTTGCTTTTGTTATGGTTTGAATAAGACAAACGAATAAAAAGTTTATGCAAAAAAAAAAAAAAAGAAAGGGTGCGTGGCATGATCTTACATACAGAAGCTGTATGGGCCCACTGTTCTGAAATAAACAGCATATCAGTTCTGGTGTAGCAGTCATGCCTGTCAGAATAATGGGAATAATCCAAAGATTGACCATTAAGCCTTCTCCACATATCCAGAAGACTGGCCATCTGGCACAGTCTAATCAGTGTGGCGCCTGCCATCCCGCTTCTAGTCCCCTGAGTTCCCCCTCTTCTATCCAGTGATGGAATCATGATGGTATTAAAATCCCCTCTAAGGATGCAGAGCTGGTCTGTGGGGTCCAATAGTTCAGTAAAGATTTTTTTGAAAATAGAGGCATTTTTGTCCCTATTTGGAGTATAGAGATTTAAGATTACACAAGATGTCTCCATATAAGTGTTTCGTAGTTTTACATAGTGGCCCTCTGAGTCCATCTCCACCTTTAAAGGACAGGCCTTATGTATTAAAATAGCAGATCTTACTTTGAGAGGGCACTTGCAGTTGGTAATTACATATAGGACTGAAACCGGCAAGCTTCAGGACCCCACGGAAAAATTTCTAGCTAGCAGTCTCTGGCGGGGGACCGCCTCCACGTCAGGTGATCGATGTCATGTGACGTCAGTATAAAGGGCTGGTCCCCCACACCTGCCTTCCAGTTCTTTCCTGTCGTTGGCTCTTGTCAGCGCCTTGCGGTAAAGTTCAACGCTCATCAGCCTGTCATCGGTAGTTATACCGTCGATTTTTCTCGATTTATTCTATAAATAGCTTACTTTTTCGGTGGTGTATGTCGTCCCCTACACCCTCCGAGCATAAGAATAAGTACGACTCATACGGCGCCCAACTCCTGCACAAGGACGGGCATTCCCAGTGTCTCTTCTGTCTGGACCCGGATCATCAGGTGGAGAAGTGTCAGCATTGCCTGAAATTCAACGCCACCACCCACAGACTAAGGCAGCAGTCCCTGGAGACCCACATCCTAAAAAAGAAAATGACCTCCATGGAGAAGGAGTTGAAAAAGCTCAGTCAGGCTTCTACTCCCCCTGAAGGCCATCATTAGAAGGACAAGGAGAAGCATTGGGACCGGGGCTCCTCTTCCACCACGACTTTGGCTGGAGTCACCGTGTTGCAGGTAACCACTCCGTGACTGCTGCCTTGGAGGCTTCCAAGACGGCGTTGGCCCACCCGTCTGGCTCAGGCCCTTCGGGCATCTCCGGGCTGTTGGAGGCCCCCACTCCCAGTAAGGCCGCCGCCGTGCGGCCTACTGGTGTGAGTGGCTCCGGTAAGCCGGACATCGGCTCCTCTGACAACTGCCCGGAATTGGCCACTAAGTAGCCCGACCCTTCGGGGTGGCGCACGGCCCCTGTTCCGCCCAACCAGACTGCCTCTCCTTCGTGGCCTGCCTCAGGCAAAGAGTACGATAAGTTGGGACGTCTGCTCCTCCAACGTCCGCCCGAACTCTGCCGATAAGTCGAACGTCAGGTTGCCGTTCCCAGCTCTCCGCAGCCTTCGCTGCCCTCCGGGGACCCTGGGTCTCCTCAGCCTGACCCTGCAGTTTTTCCCTCCCTTCCCTGGGGATGTTGAGATTTTCTGCACCCCATCAGGTCTTCCTCCCGCTGGGCTGGGCGACCTGGCGGTAAATTCCCTGGGCCTTGACCCTGCCTACATTAGGCGACATCCCCCTCCCGGATGCCCCCCACCACGCTGGGCCTCCTGTTCCAAACCCGCCTGTTGGGCCATCTGCCCCGGCAGACCCCACCGGTTCCTGGGTATCTGACTCCGTTGTATCCGGTGCCCCAGTACCCGATGCCGGCCTATCCTCCGCAGTACACGGTGTCTTATTACCCGATGCCGGGTTACCCGCCGTCCGGTTATGGATACGCTCCTTACGGAGGCACTCAGTATCCGTATCCCCCTCCTCCACCGCCCCCTCAGCCGCCAGTGGATTTGAAGGAGACTCTGGCTTCCTGGTGGGCTGAGGCCAAAGCTCAGCTCACTAGGGAGGTGGAGAGTCTTCTTCCGATGCCGGTCCCGGACTCCCTACGTCGGAGATGAGACCTCCTCCTCTACTCCGGATACCAGAGGTGAGCCCTCTGGTTCCAAAGCAGGGTTGGATACGCTTCCCCGATGGCTTCCCAAGGGGTCCATTCCTCCCCCGCATCAGGAGGTGGTCTCTTCCTGTTCTTCTTCCTCCTCGGAGCCTTCGGATGACTCCGATGGGCGCTCCGACTTGGACGTCGAGCCCCGCTGTCCGGATAAGCCTAGGCCGAGAACTCCTCCGAAGTCTCCCGAGGATCCTTCTTTTACGGAGTTGCTGTGCAAAATCCAGACTGTCCATCAGTGGCGCTCTCTGAAGCCAGATCCACAGCAGCAGAAGCTAGCTGCCCATTTGGACCGGCCGAGGTCGCTCCTACCTTAGTTTCACCCTGGAACGAGCCTCATGCGTACCTTGTTTCCATTATCTGGAACCAACCATCTGCCATAGCCCCCCTTCCGAGGAAGGCGGACAGGCTATATCAGGCTCCCGAGGATGTTGAGTTTCTTACCTCTCACCCCAAGACTGACTCGGTCATGATCAGCACCACCCATGGCCGGACAGCCAGTCCTAAACATTTGAGCTCATCACCCCGATAAGGAATCCCACCTTCAAACAACATGAAGTCTTGCTGTATTCTAACAATTGCAGTGATTCCCAACCTTTGAACTGCCCTGGAGAACGAAGGGTTAACTTTCCATGCAGGGCATGGAACGCTGAGCTCGAGCTCGGTTGAAGTCTCTCTGGAGTGTTTTGAACCTAAACCGTCAGATTCTTTACTCCGCCTCACTGAACGGTTGCTCCAGAGATTTCTCCTTCAGCTCGGTTCGAAGTCTGTTAAAGTTTTCAGTTTTACGTCGGTTTAAACCGAAAAAAGTATCCGCATAGTCGGTTCAGTCTCTGTCTGTGGTGCCGTGAGTACTAGATATGAATTGTTCTATATTTTCTGTGTGGAACTTGTAAAAGTGTGGTTGGTTCTGCTGAACCGACCATTTGATTGTGAATTTTGCTATATTTAGTGTGTGGTTGCCGGTTCTTATTGGTTCTAAAAAAAAAAAAAAAAAAGTGTTTTAACAGTTTTTCAATACCAGTAACCTGATTAGGAACCGATAAGAGTCTTGCCTTTTAGTTTAAGAGGAAGGGAATTTGAGGATTATGATGTAGTGAAGGTCTGGATGTGCCTGTGGAACCGGACATCTCCCAGACAGACCATCAGGTGTTTCCCCTCCTAGGCTTTCTGAGTCCCCTTCTCATTTTATGTTTTACAGGAAAGTGGCTGAAACCCTCCAGCTTCCTATGGAGGAAACTGTGGAAGATCAAGAAGAGCCTGATTATATAGAGATGATGGATATCTCAGAGTCCAGGAGACTGTCTATTCCCCACCATAAATCTTTTGGGAAACATACATAAAAAAATCTTAATCTCCTAACACTATACCTCCTGTGGATAAAAGAATGGACAAGAGGTATACACTCTCAGACTTAGACACGGAGTTCTTTTATCAGCAATGCAGCCATGTTGGGGTAGTGCAGGCTGCTGCCTGTGACAAGGCAAATATTCCCTTGGCTTCACACACCCCTGACAGGGACTCCAGGAAGACTGATGCCATGGCAAAGAAGCAGTACGAAAAAATTACTCACCTTAGTAATGTTGTTTCTTCTAATGGAATCTTGCTGTATTCTGACCATTGCAGACTACCAAGCAGTACCTCCATGGAGGAGAGACAGAACCTACTTTGGGAATAGGCTCTGAAGTACTGCTGTGCCAAACCGAGCATCACTCCTAGCCTGGATATCCAGAGAGTAATGCTTGGTGAATGTATGGACTGTTTTCCAGGTGGCTGCTTGACAAATTTCTAAGATAGAAATATCCCTGGCAGCAGCCAGGGAAGCAGCTGTACCTCTAGTAGAGTGAGCCTCAGGCCTGAGGGTGATGTTCTACCATTTTTCATAGCAGAATTGTATACAAGATACAATCCACCTGGCAATAGATCTTTTAGTGGCAGGTTTGCCTTACCGACCTCTCCATATGTGAGGACAACTGGAGGGACTCAAACCTGTGACCCTTGGTGCGCTGTATGTAGTAGCTGAGGGCCCTTTTAACATCCAAGCTGTGCCACCTCCTCTCTCCAGAGGAGGAATGGTCAGTGAAGAAAACAGGGAGAGACATAGACTGATTAAGGTGGAACTCTGAAACCACCTTAGGCAAAAACTTCCTGTTAGTTCTTATGACCACTTTATCTCTATGGAAAAAGATGAAATCAGGCTCCACTGACGGGGCTTGCAATTCACTGATACGCCTGGCAGAGGTAATGGCTACCAAAAACACAGTTTTCCAAGTCAAGTACTTAAGCTCTGCAGAGGACAAAGGCTCAAAGGGTGGTTGCATAAGCTGAGCAATGCAAACATTAAGGTCCCAAACAGGAGCAGGGGCCATAAAGGGGGGATTGGTGTGCAGCAATCCCTTGAAGAACTTACAAAACACAGGATTGGCTGACAGAGGAGAGGGCTTGCCTGCTGACGAGAAGGCAGAAACAGCTGCCAAATGCACTTTAACTGTAGCTGTCCTTTGTCCCAAGCCATTAAGATGAATCATATAGTCCAGGACTGTAGGCAACCCAGCAGATTCTGGAGAAATATGCTTATTAGAGCACCAAATAGAGAACCTTTTCCATTTGGAGTTGTCTTTCTGGTGGAAGGCTTTCGAGAAGCCTTACGGATATCCAGAACCCCTTGAGAAAGGTGTAGATCAGCAAACTCTAACTCTTCAAGAGCCATGCCTTGAGATTGAGAGATTTGAGGTTTGGATACCAAATCTTCCCCTGAGAGGATGTCAACAGGTTGTAATTCCTGGGAAGAGACAGGGGAAGGTGGACTGTTGAGGACAGCAACAGTGGATACCAGGGCTGTCTGGCCCAATCTGGAGCAATCCGAATCACTTTGCATGGTTGAGACCTGATCTTGACTAGCACTTTGAACAGGAGAGGGAAAGGTGGGGGGAGCATACAGGAACTTCCCTTCCCAATTCAGAATCGGAGCATCCAGGGGAACTGAGCCCAAGACTGGGGGTCTGCAACAAAAGAGAGGAAGTTGGTGATTGTCTGGAGCTGCAAAAAGATCTATCTGTGGAGTGCCCCATCTTGAGAAAATCACTTTCAAAACTAGGGGATCTAGGGTCCATCCGTGATGGCCCTGGGATATCCTGCCGAGAGCATCTGCTAGGACATTGTCCTTCCCTGGGAGGTGAACTGCTATCAGAGAGGTTTGCAGGGAATAGGCCAGAGACCACAACTTCATTGCTTCTGTGCACAAGGCCGTATATTGAGTGCCTCTTGCTTGTTGATGTACCACATTGTGGTGTTATTGTCTGTTCTGATCTGGACCACCTTGTTCTGTACAGATTTGGAAAAGGCTTGCAGTGCCAGAAACACTGCTCTGAGTTCCAAGAGATTAATGTGAAGCAGAGATTCTTGAGGTGACCACAGCCCTTGGGTGGTAAGATCCCCCAAGTGGGCTCCCCAGCCCAGCAGGGAGGCATCTGTGGTGAGTATCACTGAATTAGACTGAGTGACAAAAGGAACTCCCTGTCTCAAATTTTCTGATCCTGCCACCATTGCAAAGCCTGGATCAGGGTTCGAGTCACTGGGACTAGTTTGGTAAGGGGATCCTTTCTTTGGGACCAGAAGGCTCTTAAGTGGAACTGAATGTCCCTCATCTGGAATCTTGCCCCCTGGACCACTGCTGTAGAGGCTGCCATGTGGCCCAGGAGCTGCAAGTATCCTTGCTGGTCGAGACACTTGAAGGGTGAATGAAGAGGCCAGTTCTATAAGGGTCCTTGCCCTGTCCAGGAAGGAAGGCTTTAGCTCTTATTGTATTCAGCTCTGCCCCTTTAAAGTTGAGGAGCTGTACTGGCTCGAGAACTGACTTTGGAAGGTTGAGGAGGAATCCTAAGGAAGTGAGCACTTGCTAAGTTATTTGCAGATGTGACTTGACTTGGTCTGGAGACTGACCCACTATGAGCCAGTCGTCTAAGTATGGAAAGATGGAAATCTTTTTTCTCCTTAGGAAAGCAACCACTACTGCCAGGCACTTTGTGAACACCCTTGGGGCTGATGTTAGGCCAAAGGGCATTGCTCTGAATTGATAGTGGCCTGAGGGCAACTCGAACCTGAGGTACTTTCTGTGGGAGCACCTGATGGGAATGTGAAATAGGCATCTTGAGGTCCAGGGATGCTAGCCAGTCCCCTGGCCTTAGAGAGGGCAGAATTATTCCCAGAGTCACCATTTTGAATTTTGGTTTTAAAAGGTGCTTGTTCAGATATCTTAGATCCAGGATGGGCCGCCATTCTCCTGTCTTTTTGGGGGTTAGGTAGTACTTGGAGTACAATCCTTTGTCCCTGTGTAGGGTAGGAACCCTTTCTATGGCTCTGAGAGCCAGGAGGGAAGAAACCTCTGCCTCTAGGGCAAGGGTCTCTGATGGATTTGCAGGTGGAAAGGATCTGGTTCTCATCTTGGGAAATTTTTTGAAGCTGAGAACCAGTCCCTGGCTTACTACTTCCAGGACCCACTTGTCTGATGTCGGAGACTTCCAGTCCTGGACAAAGTAAGCCAGCCTGCCCCCTACAGGTATTGGAGAATCGGCCCGGGCAGACCCATCGGGGTGTCTGCTTGGCAGGGGCTTTAGGCTGAGGGGTGGAAGCAGGCCTACTCATTCCCCGTCTGCCTCTCTCTCTGAAGAACCCCCTCTGAGCATAAGCAGAAGAGGAGGCCTGGGCTTGGTAAAAAGGCCTTTGAAAGGGCCTGCCCCTGCCCCTGGAATGCTGTCTCTGAGGAGTGGCTTGCCTTTCTTTGGCCTGAGCACTCCTGTAGGTGGTCCTGTACTCGTCCATCTTCTTCATGTAGTATTCTGTCTGCTCCCCAAACAGAGAATTACCAATGACAGGGAAATGCATGGCCTTAGCCTGAGTATCCTGTGATAGGCTAGTACATCTGAGCCAAGCCATCCTCTGAAGGGCCACAGATGTAGCCATGACTCTAGATGAAACATCATTGGAGTCCACAGCAGCATGAAATTGCACCTTGGATGCCTCAGTCCCATCCGCAGCCACCTGCTCCAGCTCCTTGGCAAGCTGGTCGGGGGCCTGTTTAGCCAGAGCCAGCACAGTGTCCCACCTGGACTTCTGGTATCTAGCTGTGTAGGCCATATAGTTAGCCTGCCTGAGTCCCAAAGATGCTGCCATGTACTGCTTTTATGCCATGGCATCAATCCTCCTGGGGTCCTTATCTGGGGTGTGTGAAGCCAAGGGAATATTTGCCTTATGAAAGGCAGCAGGCTGCACTACCCCAACATGGCTGCATTGCTGGGAAAGGAACTCCGTGTCCGAGCCTGAAAGGGTATACCTCATGTCCATTCTTCTGTCCACAGGAGGTGTGGAATTAGGAGTCTTTAGAATTTTAAATGTCTGTTTCCCAAAAAGATTTATGGAGGGGAATAGACAATCTCCTAGACTCTGGGATGTCCATCATCTCAACAAAATCAGGCTCCTCCTGATCCTCTACTGCTTCTTCCATTGGAAGCTGGAGGGTTTCGGCCACTTTCTTGTAAAACATGATGTGGGAAGGGGACTCAGAAAGCCTAGGAGGAGAAACACCTGAAGGTCTGTCTGGGGAGATGTCCGGGTCAATCGGCACATCCAGACTTTCATAATCACCATCATCATCATTATCCTCATACTCTCCCTCCTCCTCCTCCAGTTCATAAAATTCTTCTAAAGTATAATCCGGAACTGGGGGAACCGACCGAACCGAACCCCTGACAGATGGTGCTGGTTTGGCCGGAACCAAAGTTAGCGATTGAACTATCCTTATTGCTTTGGCTATTTCATCAGCGGTCGGAGAAAGAATTTGTGGATCCGAACCGGATGATTTTTCCCTTCTCTTTCTTTTAACCGGAACCGACTCCTCGGAATCGGCTCTCCTTTAGCCCGAAGAAGTTTCGCCCTGGTCAGAGGGCACTCCTTCTGGTTCAGTTGGAACCAAACCGGGCTGGCCATCCGGGTCAGCGGACTTCTCTGCCTCCCTTTCCCTCAGTCTACCTACTCTCTTATCCAGGGTAGCTTTAGGAAAACTTTTACAAATTTGGCAGTCTGAATCGAGGTGGCAAGACACCCCTATTGGTTCCTGACCGTGTTACGGGTCTTGGAAAAAAACGTAATTAAATCAGTTTTTTTTTTTTAGAACTGGTATGGAACGGTTACCACACTCTAAATTCAAAAGTTTTTTTAAAACCAATTTGATCGGTTCAAACCGAACCGATCCAGTGTTTTCAAGTTCCACACAGAAACTAAATGCAAAACCTATCTAGTACTCACGGTACCACAGACAGAGACTTAAACCGACAGGTTCAGTAGCAGAAATTCGGTAGAAACCGAGCGAAAAAACAACACTTTAACCGACTTTTTTGAACCGAGCAAAGGAGAAATCTCCGGAGCGTCTGTCCAGTGAAGCGGAGTAAAGAATCTGACGGTTGGAGTTTAAACAACAGCAGACGGAGGCTTCAACTGAACTCGCGCTGAACGTTCCATGCTGGCCATGGAAAGTTAACTCTTTGTTCTCCGGGGCAGTTGAAAGGCAGGACCTAACTGCAATAGTCAGAATACAGCAAGACTTCATGTTGTTTAAAATGGCATCTTCTTTGGGACTCAGTCAGGCGAATTACATGGCCTATACAGCCAGGTACCAGAAGTCCAGGTGGGACACTGTACTGGCACTGGCTAAACGGGCCTCTCCCCAGCTAGCCAAGGAGCTGGAGGCGGTGGCTGCAGATGGGATTGAGGCATCTAAAGTGCAATTTCATGCTGCTGTGGACTCTAATGATGTCTCATCAAGATGCATGGCTACATCTGTGGCTCTTCGGAGAATGGCTTGGCTCAGATGTACTAGCCTCTCGCAGGACACCCAGGCTAAGGCTATGGATTTTCCTGTAGTGCGTAGTTCTCTGTTTGGAGAGCAGACAGAGAGTTACATGAAGAAAATGGACGAGTACAGGACCACTTACAGGAGTGCTCAGGTCAAGGAAAGGCAGGCAGCTCCTCAAAGGCAGCAGTCTAGGGGCAGGGGCAGGCCTTTTCAAAGGCCTTTTTACCAAGCATAGGCCTCTTCTTCATTTTGGCAGAGGGGGTTCTTCAGAGGAAGAGGCAGAAGGGGGATGAGCAGGCCTGCATCCACCCCTCAGCCTAAAGCCCCTGCCAAGCAGACACCCTGATGGGTCTGCCCGGGTCGACTCTCCGATTCCAGTAGGGGGCAGGCTGGCTTACTTTGTTCAGGACTAAATGTCTGTTACATCAGACAAGTGGGTCCTGGAAGTAGTAAGCCAGGGACTGGTTCTCAGCTTCAAAAAATTTCCCAAGATGAGAGCCAGATCTTTTCCACCTGCAAATCTTTCGGAAACCCTTTGCTTTAGAGGCAGAGACTTCTTCTCTCCTAGCTTTAAGAGCTGTAGAGAGAGTACCTACCCTACACTGGGGCAAAGGGCTGTACTCCAGGTACTTCCTGACCCCCAAAAAGACAGGGGAGTGGCGACCCATCCTAGACCTCAGATATCTGAACAAACATCTTTGGTTTTAAAAGTTCAAGATGATAACTCTGAGAATAATCCTTCCCTCTCTAACGCCGGGGACTGGCTAGCCTCCTTGGACCTCAAAGATGCCTATTTTCACATTCCCATCAGGTGCTCCCACAGAAAGTACCTCAGGTTCGAGTTGCCCTCAGGCTACTATCAGTTCAGAGCAATGCCCTTTGGCCTAACCTCAGCTCCAAGGGTTTTCACAAAGTGCCTGGCAATAGTAGTTGCCTTTCTAAGAAGGCAAAATATTTCCATATTTTCTTATCTGGACGATTGGCTAATAGTGGGTCAGTCTCCAGACTAAGTCAAATCTCACCTGCAAGTGACCCAGCAAGTGCTCACTTCCCTAGGATTTCTTCTCAACCTTCCCAAGTCAGTTCTCGAACCAGTCCAGCTCCTTACCTTTATAGGGACAGAACTGGACACACTCAGAGCAAGAGCCTTTCTTCCTCTAGAAAGGGCAAGGGCTCTTATGGAACTAGCTTCTTCCATCAGCCTTCAGGTATCTCGACCAGCAAAGCATTTCCTTCAGCTCTTGGGCCACATGGCAGCTTCAACAGCTGTGGTCCAAGGGGCAAGATTCCGGATGAGGGATATTCAGTTCCACCTGAGAGCTTACTGGTCTCAGAGAAAGGACTCCCTTACCAAACTGATTTCAGTGACTTTGACCTTGATCCAGGGCCTCCAGTGGTGGCAGGATCAGGACAATTTAAGGCAAGGTGTTCCTTTTGTTGCCGAACCTTGTTCAGTGGTCTTTACCACGGATGCTTCTCTTCTGGGCTGAGGAGCCCACCTGGGGTCCCTCACTGCCCAGGGCCTGTGGTCCCCCCAAGAATCCCTTCTACACATCAATCTTCTAGAGCTCAGGGCAGATTTTCTAGCTCTAAAAGCGTTCTCACAGTCAGTTCCGAACAAGGTGGTTCAAGTCAGAACAGACAACACTACCACCATGTGGTACATCAACAAGCAAAGGGCACTCTGTCCACTGCCTTGTGCACAGAAGCTATGAAGTTGTGGTCACTGGCTTATTCCCTGCAAGCCTCTCTTGTAGTAGTTCACCTTCCAGGCAAGGACAGTGTGCTAGCAGATGCACTGAGCAGGATTTCTCAGGGCCATCACGAATGGTCCCTGGACCCTCAGGTGTTGAAAGTGATATTTTCAAGGTGGGGCACTCAAGAGATAGATCTCCTTTGCAGCTCCAGACAATCACCAACTTCCTCTCTTTTGTTGCAGACCTCCAGTCTTGGGCTCAGTCCCCCTGGATGCCCTGATTCTGAATTGGGAAGGGAAGTTTATGCATGTCTTTCCCCCTTTCCCACTCCTGTTCAAAGTTTTAGTCAAAATAAGGTCTCAGCCTTGCAAGGTGATTCTGGTTGCTCCAGATTGGGCCAGACAGCCCTGGTACCCCTGTTGCTGTCCCTAGCAGTCCATCTCCCCCTGTCTCTTCCCAGGAATTACAACCTGTTAACATCCTCTCAGGGGAGGATTTGGTACCCCAATCTTCAGTCCCTCAATCTCAAGGCTTGGCTCTTGAAGAGTTAGAGTTTGCAGATCTGCATTGTTCCCACGGGGTTCTGGGCATCCTCAATGCTTCTCGAAAGCCCTCTACCATAAAGACTTACAACTCCAAATGGAAAAGATTCAGCATTTGGTGTTCTAAGAAGAATATTTCTCCAGACACTGCTGAATTGCCTACGGTTCTGGAACATATGGTCCATCTTAATGGCCTAGGCCTCAGACCAGCTACTCTCAAGGTACATTTGTCAGCTGTTTCTGCATTTTTGTGTTTGGGGAGGCCTTCCTCACTATCTTTCCATCCTGTGTTCTGTACATTTTGTTAAAGGATTGTTTCACACCAATCCCCCCTTTAGAGACCCTGCCCCTGCCTGGGATTTGAATGTTTGCATTGCTCCGCATACCCCTCAACCTTTTGTCCCCCAAATGTGGAACATTGTATCTCAAAATGTGGAACAAATGAGCAAAATGTGAAACGCTTAATCAAATCTTTACCCAAGAATCTCAGAACACTGTTAACATGTTTGCATTTATGTTCCGAAAGTCTGTTGTTAATTGAATAATATATTTGTTACATCATTTACTAAAGATTTTTGCTTTCAAATGTTGACACTGAATGTGGGACAAGTCCTCACAATGTGGAACAGGGAGCTTTTGTGAAGTAAAATGAGGAATGTTCCTCGCAATGAGGTACAGTTGAGAGGTATGTTGCTCAGCTTATGCAACCCCCCCCTTTGAGCCTATGTCTTCAGCAGAGCTTAAGTACTTGACTTGGAAAACTGTGTTCTTGGTAGCCATTACCTCTGCCAGGTGTATCAGTGAATTGCAAGCCCTGTCAGTGGAATCTGATTTTATCTCCTTCCATAGGGATAAAGTGGTCCTTAGAACCAATAGAAGGTTCTTGCCCAAAGTGGTTTCAGACTTCCATTTAAACCAGTCTTTGTCTCTCCGTTTTCTTCACTGGTCATTCTTCCTCAGGAGAGAGGAGGCTACACAGTTTAGATGTCAAAAGAGTCCTTAGTTACTACATAGAGCGTACCAAGGGTCTCAGGTTTGACTCCCTCCAGTTGTTCCTCACTTATGAAGAAGTGGGAAAGGGCAAACCTGCCACCAAAAGATCTATTGCCAGGTGGGTTGTCTCTTGTATACAATTCTACTATGAAAAACTGGGAAAAACTCCACCCTCAGGCCCGAGGGCTCATTCCACAAGAGGTACAGCTGCTTCCCTGGCTGCGGCCAGGGATATTGCTCTTCTAGAAATTTGTCAAGCAGCCACCTGGAAAACCGTCCATACCTTTACCAAGCATTACTCTCTGGATATCCAGGATGCTCTGTTTGGCACAGCAGTACTTCAGAGCCTATTCCCAAAGTAGGTTCTGTCCCACCTCCTTCGAGGTACTGCTTGGTAGTCTGCAATAGTCAGAATACAGCAAGACTTTGTTTGAAAAAAAAATTAGTCACCTTAGTAATTACATTTCTTCTAATGAAGTCTTGCTGTATTCTGACCTCCCTCCCTGCCTTCCCTCAGAACCTGTTTTTGGGAAGTGGGTGGGCAGGTGTAGTGTTGCACCCAAGGGGTGTATTTGCTGGCACCCTCCTCCTCTTTGTTTGGGTGCTTATTATCATTAATTTTTTTTTTTTTTTTTTAAGTACATTGGGTTTAGTTTTTGGGTTTCCTGACTTGAGTCTTTCTTGGGAATCCAAAACTTTTCAGCCAGTTGGCTAGTAGAATTTTTACAACTACCACATAGAATTTTTTAGTTTAGTTGGGCTCGTAAGAATCTGATGGTTTAGGTTCAAAACACTCAAGACAGAGACTTCAACCGAGCTCGAGCTCAGCGTTCCATGCCCTGCATGGAAAGTTAACCCTTAGTTCTCCAGGGCAGTTCAAAGGTTGGGAATCACTGCAATTGTCAGAATACAGCAAGACTCCATTAGAAGAAATATAATTACTAAGGTGAGTAATTTTTTCTTCTGGACCAGTATGGGAAGAAGGTCTTCGCTTCTACCACTCTGGGTATTAGGGCCTTGAACTACGTCGCCCATATGGGGGATTACGGCCATCCTTAGCGAGGTGGAAGCTAAACTGGACTCCCTTCCTGAGTCACAGACCAAATAGGAAGTGGCAGACCTGGTTCGATCTGCTTGTTCGGCCAGTAGGCACATGCTTCATGCTTCTTACGATGCAGTGGACGCTGCTGGTAGGAGTTTGGCGTTCGCCGTAGGTTTGTGGTGACACGCCTCGCTCAGAGTGTCGGGTTTGGTCCCTGAAGTGCAGTCTGCTATCCAGGACGCGCCCTTCAGGGGTTCGGTGCTGTTCGGGGGTGATGTCAAGGATATCATCACCGGACTGCGAGAGAAGGGCACTGCTCTCAAGGAGGTCGACTACTTGTACAGAGCCCCTCAACAGCAGCGCTGTCCCTTTTGCAAGCGGGCACGGGCCAAGGCGAAACCACAAGGGAAGTGGGCCAATAAGCGCTGGGCCCCTCAGGCTGTGAAGCCTCTCCTTGCCCAAATTAGCAGCGGGAGCTCCAGCCGTGGCGCTGCCTCACACCACCTGACTCCTTTCCTCTCCCACAGCCTCTGGCTCTTCCAGAGGAACCGGTAAGGGGGGAGGTTCTCCCTGCATCTACCTGGTTGGGAGAGGATCACGTCAGATGTTTGGGTGCTCCAGCTGATAGCGGAAATACACTCAATAGAGTTTTCTTCAGAAGCCTCCCAGAAAACCTCCTCCAAGGTCGTCTTACTCCCCGGAGCACCTTCTTCTGGTTTGGTAAGAAACCTCCGCCCTTCCTCGGAAGGCGGCGCTAGAACCCCCCAATCTCAAGGGGATGGGTTACTATTCTCATTTCTTCCTGGTTCCAAAGAAGTCAGTCGACGTGAAGCCCATCCTGGACCTCAGTTCCCTGAACCTGTTCGTGGAGTCCAAGAGGTTCCGAATGCTCTCTCTCTCTGCAGAGCCTTCTGCTCCTCCTTCGGCCGGGGCAGTGGCTGTGCGCCCTGGACATGCAGGATGCCTACCTGCATATCCCTATCCGCCCGTCTCACCGCAAGTACCTTCGGTTTTCTTTTCAGGGGGACCACTACCAGTTCAGGGACCTCCCATTTGGTCTCTCCTCGGCTCCCCGAATATTTACCAAATGCCTTTCTGTGGTGGCGGCCCACCTGCGTACCCAGGGGGTTCAGGTTTTCCCTTACCTGGACGATTGGTTCCTGGCGGCCCCATCCAGGGAGGATCTCCTGCGCTCCCTTTCCCTTCCTCTTCAGGTTTTCACCTGCTTGAGCATTACCATCAACCAGACCAAGTCCCATTTGATCCCATCTCAAAGATACCAGTTTATCGGGGCGATACTGGACACGACTTAAGGTATGGCCTTCCTGCCTTTGGACAGGGTGGCGACCCATCAGGCTCAGGCCAGCCTGTTACCTTACTGCAGGCGGGTCTCCGCCGGGTCTGTCCTTCGCCTCCTCGGGTTCATGGCTGCTGCCATTCCGATGGCGCGTCGCGCTCGGCTCCACATGAGAATCTCTCAGTGGACGCTTCGGTCTCAGTGGGATCAACTGGTGGACGACTTGGATCGTGAGATCCTGGTCTCCTGCCCGATGGTTTGGGACTTGCAGTGGTGGATGGTTCAGGAGAACCTTTACTTGGGAGTTCCCTTCTGTCTTTCTCCCCGCTCCCAGATCTTAATGACGGACGCCTCAGGCGAGGGTTGGGGAGCCCACCTGGGATCTCATCGGACCCAGGGCTTTTGGTCCAGACTCGAGCGGACTCTTCACATCAATGTGCTCGAGCTGAGGGCCGTCCTGTACGCCTTACAGGCTCCGCATCTGTACCTGCTTCCCGGTCATCTGGCTGTTCAGACCGACAACACGTGTGTAGTGTGTTACTACATCAACAAACAGGGAGGAACCCGTTCCTACCCTCTTTGCAGGGAAGCGATGTGAGTTTGGGATTGGGCGATACTTCACAACCTTCACCTGATGGTTCATGTTCCGGTGATCGAGAACACTTTGGCAGACCACCTCAGCCGGTCGTCCGCCCAAGCACACAAATGGGAACTGGATCAGAGGGTAGTAGACTGTTTTCCTATGCTGAGGAACCCCTCAGGTAGACCTGTTTGCCTCTCCTCTCGATGTAAAACTTGCCGTCTTCTGCTCGCTTTCTCCAGGGCGTGGAGTGTTTTGGAGAGACGCTCTGTCTCTAAACTGGACTGTGTTTTCCCCCCGATCCCGTAGATCCCGAGGGTCCTACACAAACTCTGTTCGGAAGGAGCTTGAATGATCCTCATCGCTCCGTTCTGACCTAGGCAAGTTTGGTCCTCTCTTCTGCAACAGTACTCGGAGGAGCCTCCTCTTCCTCTGTCGCAGCTTTTGTTGACCCAAGATCTGGGGTCCCTGGTTCATCCAGGACTTAAATCCCTTCAGCTGCATGCGTGGCTCCTGCAGACGTGATTCAATTCTGGTTCGGGGTTTTGTCGCAGGTGGCAGAGATTCTAGTGGAGGCCAGAAAGTCCTTCACTCATTCCACTTACGCCATGAAATGGAAAAGGTTCTCTGTTTGAGCCTCTTCCAGAGCTTTTGAGCCTTTCTCCTGCTCTTTTGGGAGGCTCCTGGATTACATGCGTCACCTCTTTGATCTAGGTCTGTCACTCCTCCGTGAAGGTTCACATGGCGACCATTTCCGCTTACCATGTTCCATTCGGGGACAGGTCCTTTGTGCAGTTGGAAGTCACCAAGACCTTCCTTAGAGGGGTTCTCCACTTAAGACCCCCAATTCGTGCACCTGCCCCTCCTTAGGACTTGAATTTCATTCTCGAGAAGCTTACCGTGCCTCCCTTTGAGCCGGCAGCATCTGCAGACCTTAAGTTCCTTTCCTGGAAGGCCCTCTTCCTGGTGGCCATTACCTCCGCTCAACTAATTTCTAAGCTTCAGGACTTGATGTGCAAAATCCCGTACTTGATTTTCCACAAGGAACGTGTGGCTCTGTGTACCAACCCTACGTTTCTCCCTAAGGTGGTAGCGGAATCTACGCTGAATCAGTCCATGGAACTGCCTGCGTTCTTTACGCAACATTCCAATCGAGGGGAGCACCTTTTGCATACTCTGGATGTTCACCGGATTCTGAGATACTACACCAACAGGACAAACGATCTCAGAAAGACTGATCAACTGTTTGTCTCTTGCTCGCAGAAGAGAGGGCAGTGCTGTCTCCAAGCAATGCCTTTCGAAATGGTTGGCTCATCGTATTACTTTCTGTTATGACAAGTATCACAAGACCTTGCCAGGTCAGGTCAGAGGTCACTCCACTAGGGGTGTAGCTGCCTCTGCTGTTTGTTTCAAGAATGTGTCGGTGGCTGACATTTGTGCAGCCGCAACTTGGACTTCTGTCCATAGCGTTACGAAACATTACAGTTTGGACATTGCCTCTCGCCGTAGAGCTGGCTTCGAGTTGGCTGTTCTGCAAGGTTCAGCCAGAGGATCTGTCTACGAGTAGTTTCCACCTCCCGTGAGCTTCTCTTTGTTCCAGACTGCTTGGGACTCAGTCCTATATGTAATTACCTACTGCAAGAGCCCTTTCAAAGTAAGATAGTACAGTTACGTAAGAACTTACTGTAACAGTAGATCTTTGAGAGAGACTCTTGCAGTAGGTAATACCTTCCCACCTTCCATCCCCCTTAGCTTTTTCAGCTCCTTTTCCAGGGGGAAAATATCTGCTTCTCTCTCATCTTGCCTTTTTGGCCTTTGGTGGGAAAGAACTGGAAGGCGGGCGTGGGGGACCACCCCTTTATACTGGCGTCGGTCACCTGAAATGGGGGCGGTCCCCTGCCAGAGACTGCTAGCTAGAAATTTTTCTGTGGGGTCCTGACGCCTGCCGGCTTCAGTCCCATATGTAATTACCTACTGCAAGAGCCTCTCTCGAAGATCTACTGTTACGGTAAGTTCTTACATAACTGTATTTTCCTCTGCTATGAGGGTGTGCCGTGTAGGAGGAGGCATAAACCGAATCCACGTAGCTGTGGCCTACTTTCTTATGTTCAACTGTAAGGTGGGTCTCCTGCAGTAATGCTAGATAAGTGCCCATTTTGCCCAATTCCTGCATTACCCTAGCCAGTTTGATGGGGCTGGATGTTATATGTAACAATATTTAAGCCATCCATTGTGTAAGATAGTTTAGCTCTGCATCCTCAGATCCCGGACTGCGCCCAGGCTCCGAACCAGGAGGGGAAGTATGAGAGCGGGGACGCATGGCCAACAACAAACATTTAACAGCAACAACCGGGTTACAACCAAAACAATGTAATCCTCCAACTGTAAACCCAGGCCTAACCATAGCCCAGGAGCATTGTGCAAATTTAACAGTTGATCTTACTTCGAGATACAGCTCTTGCAGCAGGTAACACCATTAGGACTGAAGCCGGCAGGCGTCAGGACCCCACGGAAATCTTCTAGCTAGCAGTTTTCAGCGGGGACAGCCTCCGACGTCGGTCCCACCCCCGACGTCAGACGTAGTACATGAGGAGGCGGTTCCGCCAGATTCCCCAGTTCTTTTCCGCCGTCGACTTGCATGTTTCGACCCTTTGGTTCGTTTCTAGTGCGCAACGCCTGGTTAAGTTCTTCCTTCAGGGAAAAAGTTCATTTTTTCGGCTCAGTTTATATCTGATGTCCTCTCCAACCTTCGTTGAAGGCCATCCTTCGAAGTGCGCCTGTGAGAAGCAAATCCCATTCAAAGACCCGCATTCAGCCTGTGTCCGGTGCTTAGGGTTTGCCTTCGGAGGACACGGGATCGGACTTCTCGGACGGATCCAGATCCCCTTCTCCGATCAACGTCCCTTCTCCGGACCCACGTGAACTCCCAAGATCTCCTCCGGATGACCCATCGTTCTCAGAGATTATGAGGCATATCCAGGAGAACATGGGCTGGGACGCAGAGGAACTAGACCCCGAGATGCTACGCCTTGCCAGATATCTTGAGCAAAAAGATCCTAAGCCTGTGGTGGTGCCACCCTTGGTGGACACTTTCGTGGACGTCACCAAGGCAGCATGGAAACGTCCACACTCTCTTCCGGCGATGCCGAAGAAAGCTGACCGCCTGTACAAGGCCCCTAGGGAGGACCAGTACTTGGCATCACATCCTCTGGCCGATTCTCTGGTCATTACAGTCTCTCATGACCGGTCCCAGAGGCCGCAACATTTGAGCACCCTGCCACCGGACCCAGAGTCCAAACAGCTGGACGCTATGGGCAGGCGCACATATGCCTCCGCTACCTGCGCCATCGGATCCCTCAACTACTTGACCCACATGGTACAGTTTCAAAACGCCTTATGGGAGCAGAGACTGGATCTGGCGGAAAAGATGCCGGAAGGTGAGCAGAAGGAGGAGTTGCTACAGCTCCTTCGTACGGGTTCGGACGTGGGAACCCAGGTGCTGCGAGCCGCATATAATTCCGCGGACTCCTCGGCCAGAGCGGCAGCTTCAGGCGTATGCCTCCGGAGCCACTCATGGCTCCGTGTTTCCGGATTCACCCCGGACGTTCAGAAGAACATCCTGGATGCCTCGTTTCATGGAAAAGTTCTTTTTAGTGAGTCCTCGGAGAAGGTCCTCACCAAACTTCAAGAGGCTGGGAAGGCGGTACGGTCTGTCCAGGCCATGTACAGACCCAAGCTTAGTTCCTTTCGTAGGAACCAAAGCCGTTTTCGAGGCCGGATGCAGAGACAGCAGTCCTGCGCCAGTCCTCAACAGAGGGGCTCCTTCTCCCGCAGAGCCCAGGGGAAGTCGTCAGCGGGCTGAGGTCAACGACCAGCTAAGTCGACCCAGCCTGCTGGACCCTCAGCTGCCACAGCATGACTCCTTCCGGGCCCCCGCCCCTCAGGATCAACGGGACACCAAGGTCGGGGGCCGCATTGCGGACCACCTGCCAGGGTGGCAGTCCATAACCACCGACAGATGGGTCCTTCAGTTGGTCGAAAGAAGCCACTTTATAGAATCCGTGGACAAGCCACCCACAAGGCCTCCTCTGCTCTCCTGTTACTCGGGTCAGCACAGCTCACTCATCAGGCAAGAGGTACTCGCGCTCCTGCAAAAGGGAGCGGTGGAGTATGTCCCAGAGAGCCAGATAGGATCCGGATACTATTCCCACTTCTTTTTGGTTCCGAAGAAAACAGGGGACCTCCGTCCAATCCTGGACCTCAGTGACCTCAACATGTCGATCGCCTACAAACGTTTTCACATGGTGACCCTCCAAGGACTCATTCCCATGCTGAAAAGGACGCCTTCTTAGCATCCCTGGACATGCAGGACGCCTACCTGCACATCCCAGTAGCTCAAGCGCACAGGAGGTTCCTACGCTTCGAGTTTCTCAGCCAGCACTTTCAGTTCCGGGCCCTTCCGTTCGGACTGTCTTTGGCCCCCAGGCTCTTTACCAAGTGTGTGGCAGTCGTGGCAGCATCTCTGAGGAGACTGGGCCACTACGTGTTCCCGTACCTGGACGACTGGCTTCTCATGGCCGCCTCCAAAGAGGCACTGTTGATGGCTATTCAGAGCACCCAGGATCTGTTCCAGTCTCTAGGGATTCTTATCAACTACGAGAAGTCTCTCCTAGTACAGTCCCAGAAGCTGCAGTTCATAGGCGCAGTTCTGGACACCGTCCAAGGGAAAGCCTTTCTTCCCGATGAAAGAGCGGAACACATCAGATCCCTCATCAGGGATCTTTCAGCGAAAAAGACCGTCCCCACCAGGTTGGTCCTTCGCTTGCTCGGACACATGGCTGCGGCCATTCCAACCGTCCCTTTGGCAAGGCTCCACATGCGGGTAACTCAGTGGATGCTCAAGGTGCAGTGGGACCAAAGTCAAGACCACATGCAGCATCCGGTCAGAATCATGAGCGCCGTAATTCGAGACTGGCAATGGTGGCTTGACCCAGGGACACTTTCTGCGGGTGTCCCGTTTACCGCGCCGTCCCCGAAGGCAATCCTCTCCACAGACGCCTCAGGGCTGGGATGGGGAGCGCACCTGGACGAGGTGAGGTCCCAGGGTACATGGACCCCTCAGGAAGCTCACCTCCACATCAACGTGCTGGAGATGAGGGTGGTCCTTTACGCCCTGCAGGCCTTTCAGTGAGAAATACCGTCGAGTACCCTTCTGTTTCAGACAGACAACACGGCGGTGATGTATGACCTCAACAAACAAGGAGGTGCACACTCTTACCCTCTCTGCAGGGAAGCTATGAGGGTATGGGATTGGGTAATCCGACACGGTGCGAGCCTGATTGCAGTTCACGTTCCCGGAGTGGACAACACAATCGTGGACGGCCTGAGTCATTCCCAGGCCAGAGTCCACGAGTGGGAACTTCTTCAGGAGGTAGCAGAGGATCTGTTCCTTCGATGGGGCACTCCAGAGTTGGACTTATTCGCTTCCCCATCCAACGCAAAACTGCCCAATTTTTGCTCGCTAGATCCAGGGCCTGGTGTTTTCTGGCGAGACGCGTTGTCCCTCTCCTGGGCGGACAGATTCCTCTATGCTTTCCTCCTTCCCGTGATCCAGAGAGTTCTTCTCAAACTGAGCGGGAGCACGCAACAATGATCCTGGTAGCGCCTTTCTGGCCCAGGCAGATCTGGTTCCCCATGCTGACGAATTGTCCGGGACCCTCCAGATCTTACTTGAAACAGCTCTTGCAGCAGGTTACACCATTAGGACTGAAGCTGGCAGGCGTCAGGACCCCACGGAATTCTTCTAGCTAGCTATCTTCAGCGGGGACCGCCCCCGACGTCAGGCATAGTACATAAGGGGGCGGTCCCGCCAGATTCCCCAGTTCTTTCCCGCTGTCGACTTGCATGTCTCGACCCTTCGGCTCGTTTCTAGTGCGCGACGCTCGGTTAAGTTCTTCCTTAGGAAAAAAGTTTGTTTTTTCGGCTCTCTTGCTGTCTGATGTCCTCTCCAACCTCCGTTGAAGGCCATCCTTCGAAGTGCGCCTGTGGGAAGCAAATGCCGTTTCAGGATCCGCATACGGCCTGCGTCCGGTGCCTGGGCCCAGACCACGACACCCGGTCCTGCTCTTTTTGCCAGGGGTTCAACAGCCAGACCCGGATCCGTCACCAGAAGGCCCTTCAGGCGTTCCTGCTCGAAGAAAAAATAAGGACCATGGACGCAGCCTCCAAGGGGGAATCCTCAGAGAAGGCCCGGAGACACCCCGAGAAGCACAGGGAGAGAGTTAGATCCAAGTCCCCGTCTAGGGCCTCTGACTCCCGTAGCTCCGGCTCCCGGTCCGACCGCTCTCCTTCCCGGGCCCGTTCTCAGCCTCCCCCCGCAGCGGTGAAGACCCCTTCGGGCTCCTCTTCTGTCTCACAGGCCAAGACCTCCAGGCCTTCCTCATTTTCCTCTTCTAAGGCCCTGGCTAGGTCGGGGGACCGTCATCACCACCATAAGTCCGGTTCCCGCCGTTCCGAACCCTACGTCAGGTCTTCCTCTCTGCCTCCTCCTCCCCAGAGGAAGACCAAAGAGCTTACCTCCTTAAAGAAGCCGTCGGACCCGGCTCCGTCCCGTCTGACGCCGGCCCTACACCATAGGTCCCAGGAACCGTCGACCGCCCGTCAGGCCTACGTCTTCTCGGTCGTCGGCCGGGGGACCGACGTCTGTACCACCCATTGAGAAGAGGACCCCGACGCCTCCCACCGACGTCGGTCAGAAGATTATTACGGAGGAGGAGCTGACCCAGCCCGAGGACCAGATGGGCGAACCCGGTCCTGTCGCACCCCACAGGGAGCCCTCTCCGGAACCTGAGACCCCTGGGGAGCCGACGCCGGAACCCGACGACCGGTCGTCGGGCCTCTCCATATCTGAGGTCAAGGAGTTGTTCACTTACTGGTGGGACACCATAAAAAGGGATGTGGTTCCCACCCCTCCTTCTCTTCCACCTGCGACCCCCACTGGCCCCTGCGCCCCCTACTCCGTCCGGGGCGGCAGGCCGAGTACCTTCCCCCCAGGAGCCGGCGGATCTTACTAGGGGGAGACCAGACAAAAGGAGACCTCCGTCCAGATCTTCTTCAGGGTCACCCAACCCTAAGAGACCCAGAAGACGCCGCCGTTCACCTTCGACGGAGGACACGGGATCGGAATTCTCGGAAGGATCCAGATCCCCCTCTCCGATCCACATCCCTTCTCCGGACCCACGTGAACTTCCTAGATCTCCTCCAGATGACCCATCGTTCTCAGAGATCATGAGGCATATCCAAGAGAACATGGGCTGGGATGCGGAAGAATTAGACCCCGAGAGACTACGCCTTGCCAGGTATCTTCGGCAGAAAGATCCCAAGCCTGTGGTGGTATCACCCTTGGTGGGCACTTTCATGGACGTCACCAAGGCAGCGTGGAAGCGTCCACACTCGCTCCCTACGATGCCGAAGAAAGCTGACCGCCTGTACAAGGCCCCTAGGGAGGACCAGTATCTGGCTTCACATCCTCTGGCCGACTCTCTGGTCATCACAGCCTCTCATGACCGGTCCCAGAGACCGCAACATTTGAGCACCCTGCCACCGGACCCGGAGTCCAAACAGCTGGACGCTATGGGCAGGCGCACGTATGCTTCCGCTACTTGCGCCATCAGATCCCTGAACTACTTAACCCACATGGTACAGTTCCAAAATGCCTTGTGGGAGCAGGGACTGGACCTGGCGGACAAATTGCCAGATGGTGAGCAGAAGGAGGAGATGTTGCAACTCCTCCGTACGTGTTCGGACGTGGGAACCCAGGTGCTGCGAGCCGCGTACGATTCCGCGGACTCCTCCGCCAGAACGGCAGCTTTGGACGTTTGCCTCCGGAGACACTCATGGCTCCGTGTCTCCGGATTCACCCCGGACGTCCAGAAGAACATCCTGGACATCTCGTTTCATGGAGAAGTTCTTTTTGGTGAGTCCTCAGAGAAGGTCCTCACCAAACTTCAAGAGGCTGGGAAGGTGGTGCGGTCTGTCCAGGCTATGTACATACCCAAGCTTAGTTCCTTTCATAGGAACCAAAGCCGTTTTCATGGCCGGGTGCAGAAACAGCAGTCCCGCGCCGGCCCGCAACAGAGGGGCTCCTTCTCCTGCAGAGCCCAGGGGAAGTCATCCGCGGGCCGAAGCCAGCGACCAGCTAAGCCGGCTCAGCCCGCTGGACCCTCAGCCGCCACAGCATGACTCCTTCCTAGCCTCCGACCCTCAGGATCAACGGGACATCAAGGTCGGGGGTCGCATTGTGGACTACCTGCCAGGGTGGCAGTCCATAACCACTGACAGGTGGGTCCTTCAGTTGGTCGAAAGAGGCCACTTTATAGAATTCGCAGACAAGCCACCCTCAAGGCCTCCTCTGCTCTCCCGTTACTCGGGTCAGCACAGATTGCTTATCAGGCAAGAAATACTCGCGCTCCTGCAGAAGGGAGCGGTGGAGTATGTTCCAGAGAACCAGATAGGATCCGGATACTATTCCCACTTCTTTCTGGTTCCGAAGAAAACAGGGGACCTCCGTCCAATCTTAGACCTCAGCGACCTAAATACATCGGTTGCCTACAAACGATTTCGCATGGTGACCCTTCAGGGTCTCATTCCCATGCTAAAGCAGGACGCCTTCTTAGCATCCCTAGACATGCAGGACGCCTACCTGCATATCCCTGTGGCTCAAGCGTACAGGAGGTTCCTGCGCTTCGAGTTTCTCGGCCACCATTTTCAGTTCCGAGCTCTTCCGTTCGGACTGTCATCGGCCCCCAAGATCTTTACCAAGTGCATGGCAGTCGTGGCAGCGTCTTTAAGGAGCCAGGGCCACTATGTGTTCCCGTACTTGGATGATTGGCTTCTCATGGCCGCCTCCAGAGAGGCATTGTGCTGGCTATCCAGAGCACCCAGGACCTGTTCCAGTCTCTGGGCATCCTAATCAATTACGAGAAGTCTCTCCTCGTACCGTCTCAGAAGCTGCAGTTCATAGGCGCAGTTCTGGACACCGTCAAGGAAGCATTCCTTCCGGCCAAAGAGCGGAGCGATCAGATCCCTCATCAGGGACCTCTCGCGAAGACTGCCCTGCCAGGCTGGTTCTTCGTTTGCTCGGACACATGGCTGCGGCCATTCCAACCGTCCCTTTGGCAAGGCTCCACATGCGGGTAACTCAGTGGATGCTCAAGGTGCAGTGGGACCAAAGGCAAGACCACATGCAGCAGTCGGTCAGAATCACGAATGCCGTGATTCAAGACTGGCAGTGGTGGCTAGACCCAGGTACACTCTCTGCGGGTGTTCCATTCACAGCGCCGTCCCGGAGGTGATTCTTTCCACAGGTGCCTCAGGGCTGGGGTGGGGAGCACACCTGAACGGGGTCAGGTCCCAGGGAACGTGGACCCCTCAAGAAGCTCATCTCCACATCAACATTCTGGAGATGAGGGCGGTCCTTTACACCCTGCAGGCCTTTCAGTCAGAGATCCCGCCGAATACTCATTTGCTCCAAACAGACAATACGGCGGTGATGTATTACCTCAACAAACAAGGAGGCGCACACTCTTACCCCCTTTGCAGGGAAGCAATGAGAGTGTGGGATTGGGTAATCCGACACGGCGCGAGCCTGATTGCAGTTCACGTTCCCGGAGTGGACAACACAATTGCAGACGGCCTGAGTCGTTCCCAGGCCAAGGTCCACGAGTGGGAACCTCTTCAAGGGGTAGCAGAGGATCTGTTTCTTCGATGGGGCACTCCAGAACTGGACTTATTTGCTTCCCCATCCAACGCAAAACTGCCCAGTTTCTGCTCGCTAGATCCAGGGCCTGGTGTTTTCTGGCAAGACGCGTTGTCCCTCTCCTGGGTGGACAGATTCCTCTACGCTTTCCCTCCCTTCCCGTTGATCCAGAGAGTTCTTCTCAAACTGCGCAGGGAGCATGCAGCAATGATCCTGGTAGCCCCATTCTGACCCAGACAGATCTGGTTCCCCTTGCTAACGCAGCTGTCCCAGGAACCTCCAATCCTGTTGCCTTTCAGCTACCATCTCTTGTCTCAGGAGGAGGGTTCTCTAGTCCACCCGGACTTACGCTCACTGAACCTGCATGCATGGCTCCTAGAGACATAGCCATTTTGCGACACGGGGTCTCGCAAGAGGTGGGAAGTTCTTTCATGACCGAAAGCTGACAGCGCATGCGGCGTATGCCATGAAATGGCGCCGCTTTTGCTTGTGGTCGCAAGCATGCGGCCTTTCCCCTCTAGGATGCCCGGTGAAAGTGGTGCTGGAATACCTGCTTTCCCTATTCCATTCGGGTCTCACTTACTCCTCTATTAAGGTGCACCTCTGCGCGATTTCTGCTTACCACTTCCTGGTGGGACAGCGCACAGTGGCACAGCTTGATGCCTCTCGAGATTTCCTGAGAGGGGTGTTACACCTTAGGCCACCCGTTAAGGATCCAGTTCCTCCATGGGACTTACTCTTTGTCCCGGAACAACTCACGCTTCCCCCCTTTGAACCTGCCGTGGATTGCGAGCTGCGTTTTCTGTCGTGGAAAACATTATTTTTGGTTGCTGTCACATCAGCAAGGAGAGTTTCCGAGCTCCACGCTCTCATGTGTAAGGAGCCGTATTTAATTTTCCACCAGGACAGAGTATCTCTGAGGACGAATCCTAAGTTTTTGCCTAAGGTGGTCTCTGCCCTCACTCTCAACCAGGACATCGATTTACCCGTATATTTTCCTAAATATTCCAGTAGAGGAGAGGCATTGCTTCACACCGTGGATGTTCACTGCTGTCTAAGGTATTACCTGAACAGAACTAAACAGCGTCGCAAGTCGGAGCAACTATTCATTTCCTTTGCTGAGAGGATGCTGTGCCAACCTGTCTCAAAGCAGTCTCTTTCTCGCTGGCTTGTCCAGTGTATCTCATTCTGCTACGACAGCAAACAGAAGCCCTTCCCGGGTGCAGTCCGGGGCCATTCGACAAGGGGGGTGGCTACCTCGTTTGCAGCACTTCGTAACGTCTCCACCTCTGCCATTTGTGCCGCAGCTACTTGGAGCTCTGTGCACACTTTCATTAGGCACTATAGCCTGGATATTGCTTCAAGGCGGAGAGCCGGTTTCGGCCTGGCCGTGCTACAGGGTCTCCTGTCCTAGAGTTAGGACTTGTCAGAGATCTTTCCTAGTTTTCTCCTTCCAGAATGCTTACAGGTGCTGTTGCTTGGAAATCAGTCCTAATGGTGTAACCTGCTGCAAGAGCTGTTTCTCGAAGTAAGATAGTACAGATCTTACTTCGAGACACAGCTCTTGCAGCAGGTTACACCATTAGGACTGAAGCTGGGAGGCGTCAGGACCCCAAGGAAAAATTCTAGCTAGCTATCTTCAGCGGGGACCGTCCCCGACGTCGGTCCCGCCTCCGACGTCAGGCGTGGTACATAAGGGGGCGGTCCCGCCAGATTCCCCAGTTCTTTCCCGCCGTCGACTTGCATGTCTCGACCCTTCGGTTTCAGTCTAGCGCGACGAGGCGTGGTTACAGAGCTTTCCTTCGGGAATTCATTTTTCTTCAAGCAAGATTATTGCTGATGTCCTCTCCGACCTCCGGTCATCCCTCCAAGTGTGCTTGCGAAACAGATCCTTTCAAGGACCCCCACCGGCCTCGTCAGGTGCCTGGCCCCAGACCACGATACCGGGCCTGTTCGTTCTGCCGGGGTTCAACAGCGAACCAGGATCGGCGTCAGAAGGCTCTTCAGGCTTTTGTTAGAGGAGAAATTAAAGACCATGTCCTCCAAGGGAATCGTCGTCCAAATCCCACAAGCACGCGGAGAAAGAAGGGAGAAGGCCCCTTCCAGGTCCCCGTCCAGGGCCTCGTAGTCCCGCAGCTCCGGTTCTAGGTCCGACCGCTCTCCTTCCAGGGCCTGCTCTCAGCCTCCCCCGGCTGCGGTATCTAAGCCTCCTTCTTCTCGGGCCAAGTCCGCCAGGCCGTAGTCGTCCTCCTCTTCTAAGGCCTTGGCGAAGTCCGGGGAGCGCCATCACCATCATCATAGGTCGGGTTCCCGCCCTTCGGCACCCGACGTCCGGTCGTCTTCTGTGCCTCCCCGCAAAACTTTGGAGCTCACACCGTTGAAGAGACCGGTGGACCCGATGCCGGCTTGACCGTCGTCGGCCGTACGTCATTCCTCCCTGGAGCCGTCGTCGGCCGGACGGCCGTTGTCGCCAGGGTCATCCCAGCGGACGCCGGTTGGGGGACTGACGTCCGTTCTTCCTGAGAAGAGGGCTCCTTCGCCTCCGACCGACGTCGGTCAGGAGATGCTGATCGAGGAGGATTTAACGCAGCCCGAGGACCAGACGGGCGATCCCGGCCTCTCGGAAGCTCCCAGGGCCCCCTCGCCTTTACCCGAGCTCCCTGTGGAGCCGATGCCGGGACCCGACGACCGCCCACCGGCACCTGCGCCGTCGTCGGGACTTTCTTTAGTGGATGTGAAGGATCTCTTCACTCATTGGTGGGATGCCATTAAGAGGGACATGGCCCCCACCACTCCTCCTCCTCCTCCCCTCCCCTCCTCCTTCTCCGGTTCCGGCCCTCCCTTCACCTTCGGGGCGACAGACATAACTCCCGGGAGCCTATATCCTCTCCCAGGGGAAGATCAGAAAAACGGAGACCTCCGTCGAAATCCTCTTCTGGATCACCCAGCCCCAAGAGGTCCAGGAGACACCGACGTTCGCCGTCGACGGAGGACACGGGATCAGTCTACACCTCCTCTAGATCCCCATCTCCTCTCTCCATCCCTTCTCCGGACCCACGTGAGCCGGAGATCTCCTCCGGATGACCCTTCGTTCATGGATATTATGAGACATATCCAGGAGAACATGGGATGGGATGCAGAAGAACTAGACCCGAAAGGTTCGCCTTGCCAAATATCTTCGGCAAAAGGACCCCAAGCCTGTGGCGGTATCACCCTTGGTGGACACTTTCGTGGACGTCACCAAGGCAGCGTGGAAGCACCCACATTCGCTTCCGGCGGTGCCGAAGAAAGCTGATCGTCTGTACAAGGCTCCTAAGGAGGACTAGTACCTGACACAGCAGCCTCAGGCCGACTCTCTGGTCATCACAGCCTCACATGACCCGGTCACAGAGGCCGAACATCTGAGTACCCTGCCACGGACCCAGAGTCCAAACAGCTGGGCGCTCTGGGCGCAGGCGCCACGCCTTCCGCTACCTCGCCATCAGATCCTTGAACTACCTAACCCATATGGTTCAATTCCAGAGCGCTTTGTGGGAACAGGGTCTGGAGGCAGCTGGAAAGCTGCCAAGGTGAGCAGAAGGAGGAGATGCTCAGCTCCTCCGTGCGGGCTCAGACATGGGGCCTAAGTGCCTAAGCACGCGCGACTCGCGGACTCATCGGCCCGACAGCAGCTTCTGGCGTTTGCCTCTGGAGACACTCCTGGTTACGTGTCTCTGGCTTCACCCCGGATGTCCAGAAAAACATTATGGACGCTCCGTTCGAGGGAGAAGTTTTATTTGGTAATCCTTCCGAGAAGATCATTACCAAACTTGAGGCGGGAAGGCGGTAAGGTCGGTTCAAGCCATGTAGGCCCAAGCTTGGTTCTTTCATAGGAACCAAAGCCGTTCCGATGGTGGACACAGAGGCAGCAGCCCGCTCTGCTTACACATCAGAGGGCTCCGGTTTCCGTAGAACCGGGAAAACAGCCCGCTAGCCGAGGTCAGCGTTCCCCTAGCCGCCAGCCAGTGGGCCCATCTGCCGCCACAGCCTGACTCCTTTCCGGCCCCTGCCCCTCAGGATCAACGGGAAATCATGGTCGGGGGTCGCATTGCCAACTTCCTGCCGGGATGGCAGGCCATTACCACTGACAGGTGGGTTCTGCAGTTGGTCAGTCTAGGCCACTTTATAGAATTCGCAGGAAAGCCACCCTCTAGGCCTCCTTTGCTCTCCCGGTATCCAGGTCAGCACAAAAATTTGATCTGGCAAGAGGTACTCGCGCTCCTAAGAAAAGGTGCGATAGAGTACGTCCCGGAGAACCAGAGAGGACGAGGATATTATTCCCACTTCTTCCTGGTTCCCAAGAAATGGGGACCTCTGTCCGATTCTGGACCTCAGCGACCTCAATGTGTGATTACCTACAAAAGATTCGCATGGTGACTCTTCGGGCCTTATTCCCATGCTGAAACAAGACGCCTTTTTAGCGTCTCTAGACATGCAGGACGCATACCTGCATATCCCCATAGCTCACGCGCACCAGAGGTTCCTGCGCTTCGAGTTTCTCGACCACCACTTTCAGTTCCGAGCTCTTCCATTCGGACTGTCATCCGCACCAAGGGTCTTTACCAAGTGCATGGCAGTCGTGGCAGCATCTCTGAGGAGACAGGGCCACTATGTGTTCCCGTACCTCGACAACTGGCTTCTCATAGCCGCCTCCAGAGAGGCGTTGTTAGTCGCGGTTCAGAGCACCCAGGACTTGTTCCAATCTCTGGGCATTCTCATAAATTACGAGAAGTCTCTCCTGGTACCGTCGCAGAAACTGCAGTTTATAGGTGCAGTCCTGGACACTGTTCAGGGAAGAGCTTTTCTTCCGGATGACAGGCGGGCGCATCAGATCCCTCATAAGGATTTGTCGTCGAACAAGATCGTACCTGCCAGGTCGGTCCTTAAGCTTGCTCGGACACATGGCTGCGGCCATTCCTACTGTCCCTTTCGCAAGGCTCCACATGCGGGTAACCCAGTGGATGCTCAAGGTGCAATGGGACCAAAGGCAGGACCACTTGCGGCATCCGGTCAGGATCACGAACTCAGTCATCCGAGACTGGCAGTGGTGGCTAGTCCTGGGTCGCTCTCCAAGGGCGTCCCGTTTGTAGCGCCGTCCCCGGAGGTAACCCTCACCACGGACGCCTCAGGTCTTGGGTGGGGGGCACACCTGGACGGGGTAAAGT
This sequence comes from Neoceratodus forsteri, assembly GCA_016271365.2. Lineage (NCBI taxonomy): Eukaryota > Metazoa > Chordata > Ceratodontiformes > Ceratodontidae > Neoceratodus > Neoceratodus forsteri. The sequence continues at coordinate 116,411,505 of JADMNL010000024.1, read as the reverse complement.
CCCAGGGTACGTGGACCCCGTTGGAAGCTCATCTCCATATCAGTGTCCTAGAGATGAGGGCGGTTCTCTATGCCCTGCAGGCCTTTCAGGCAGTAATCCCACCGTGTACTCTCCTGCTGCAGACAGACAACACGGCAGTGATGTATTACCTCAACAAACATGGAGGCGCACACTCTTACCCCCTTTGCAGGGAGGCCATGAGAGTGTGGGATTGGGTAATCGGACACAGCGCAAATCTGATCACTGTGCATGTTCCCGGGGTGGACAACACAATTGCAGGCGGCCTGAGTCGATCCCAGGCCAGAGTCCACAGTGGGAACTTTTCAAGAGGTAGCAGAGGATCTGTTTCTTTGTTGGGGAATTCCAGAACTAGACTTGTTCGCATCCCCATCCAACATAAAACTGCCCAATTTTTGCTCGCTAGATCCAGGGCCTGGTGTTTTCGCGGGAGCGTTATCCCTCTCCTGGGCGAACAGATTCCTCTCGCCTTTCCTCCCTTCCGTTGATCAGAGTTCTTCTCAAACTGCGCAGAGCACGCTCTCATGATCCTGGTGGCCCGTTCTGGCCCAGACAGATCTGGTTCCCTTTGTTGGTGCAACTATCTCGGGAACCCCCGCTCCCGTTGCCGCTCAGCTTCCACCTCCTGTCTCAGGAGAAAGGTTCATTAGTCCATCCGGACCTACGCTCTCTGAACCTGCATTCTTGGCTCCTAGAGACGTAGCCATCTTGCGTCACGGGATCTCGCAAGAGGTTGCAGAGGTTCTTTCTGCAGCCAGAAAACCGGCAACGCATGTGACGTATGCCATGAAATGGCGCCGTTTTTGTTTATGGTCACGAGCTCGTGATCTTTCCCCTTTAGGTTGTCCTGTGGGAGTAGTTTTGGATTACCTCCTCTCCCTTTTCCATTCAGGCCTAGCCTACTCCTCTATTAAGGTGCACCTCTGTGCCATTTCTGCCTTTCACCTCCCGGTGGGTCACCGTACAGTAGCTCAATTGGACGCCTCTCGGGAATTTCTTAGGGGAGTGTTACACCTTAGGCCTCCCATTAGGGACCCTGTGCCCCCATGGGATCTGCTCTTTGTCATGGAACAGCTCACGCTCCCTCCTTTTGAACCTGCCGCGGATTGCAAGCTACATTTTCTGTCGTGGAAGACATTTTTTTTTAGTTGCTGTTACTTCAGCGAGAAGAATTTCTGAGCTTCACGCTCTCATGTGAAAGCCTTATTTAGTTTTCCACGGGACAGAGTATCCCTGAGGACGAACCTAAGTTTTTGCCTAAGGTGGTCTCTTCACTCACTTTAAACCAAGATATTGACCTTCCGGTCTATTTCCGAGTTATTCAAATAGAGGAGGCTTTGCTCCACACCCTGGATGTTCCACGCAGCCTGAGGTATTACCTCAACAGAACTAAACCCTCCCGTAGTTCTGATCAGCTTTTCGTTTCCTTCTCTGAGAGAATGATGGGCCAATCAGTTTCCAAACAGACTTTGTCTCGCTGGCTTGTCCAGTGTATTTCCTACTGTTATGATTTAAAACAGAAACCCCTCCCGGGTTCTATCCGAGGTCATTCTACCAGGGGTGTGGCCACATCCTTTGCAGCACTTAAGAACGTGTCCATCTCTGCTATTTGTGCTGCAGCCACTTGGAGCTCTGTGCATACCTTTATCAGGCATTATAGCCTGGACATCGCCTCTCGGCATAGGGCTGGTTTTGGCCTTGCGGTGCTGCAGGGTCTCCTGTCCTAGGTTCAGGACCTGGAATGTTTTTTCCTATTTTCCTCCTCCCGGAATTTCGGGCAGCGTTACTGCTTGGGAATCGGTCCTAATGGTGTAACCTGCTGCAAGAGCTGTGTCTCGAAGTAAGATAGTATAGTTACGTAAGAACTTACCGTAACAGTAGATCTTCGAGAACAGCTCTTGCAGCAGGTACCTTCCCGCCCACCTTGCCCCCTGGAGGAGGCATGGCTTTACCTCGACACGTTGGGCTTTTCATTCCTTATTTTCCTCTGATGGTGGATCCTCGGTCTCCCTTTCTGATGTCATCCTGCGGCCGGGAGTCTCCGGCAGGAGAACTGGGGAATCTGGCGGGACCGCCCCTTATGTACCACGCCTGGCGTCCGGACGCGGGACCGGCGTCGGGCGGTCCCGCTGAAGATGGCTAGCTAAATTTTCCGTGGGGTCCTGGCGCCTGCCGGCTTCAGTCTAATGGTGTAACCTGCTGCAAGAGCTGTTCTCGAAGATCTACTGTTACAGCAAGTTCTTACGTAACTGTACTTACGTGAGAACTTACGTAATAAGTAGATCTTCAAGCTACTCTACACTGAACCTCCTCCCACCATTCCCCTTGGAGGAGGCATGGCCTACCGAGCCTTGGATAGGGGCTTTGGCCCTTTGTCTTTTGATGACGGATCCTCGGTCTCCCATTCTGATGTTATTCTGCGGCCGGGAGTCTCCGGCGGGAGAACTGGGGAATCTGGCAGGCGCCCCTTATGTACTACGCCTGACGTCGGGCGGGACAGGCGTTGGGCGGTCCCCGCTGAAGATAGCTAGCTAGAAGAATTCCGTGGGGTCCTGACGCCTGCCGGCTTCAGTCCTAATGGTGTAACCTGCTGCAAGAGCTGTTCTCGAAGATCTACTGTTACGATAAGTTCTTACGTAACTGTACTTTCCGTTGCGTTTCAGCTCCCACCTATTGTCTCAGGAGGAGGGTTCACTAGTCCACCCGGACTTACGCTCACTGAACCTGCATGCATGGCTCCTAGAGACATAGCCATTATGCGATACGGGGTCTCGCAAGAGGTGGTGGAAGTCCTTTCTGTGGCCAGAAAGCTGGCAACGCATGCAACGTACGCCATGAAATGGTGCCGTTTCTGCTTATGGTCGCAGGCACGCGGCCTTTCCCCTTTAGAATGCCCAGTGAAAGGGGTGCTGGAATACCTTCTTTCCCTATTCCATTCGGGTCTCACCTACTCCTCCATTAAAGTGCACCTCTGCGCGATCTCTGCATATCACGTCCTGGTGGGACAGCGCACAGTGGCACAGCTTGATGCCTCTCGAGACTTCCTGAGAGGGGTGTTACACCTTAGGCCACCCATCAAGGATCCCGTTCCTCCTTGGGACCTACTCTTTGTCCTGGAACAACTCACGCTTCCCCTTTGAACCTGCCGTGGATTGTGAGCTGCGTTTTCTGTCGTGGAAAACGTTATTTTTAGTTCCTGTCATGTCAGCAAGGAGAGTTTCCGAGCTTCACACTCTCATGTGCAAGGAGCCTTATTTAATTTTTCACCAGGACAGTGTGTCTCTGAGGACGAATCCTAAATTCCTGCCTAAGGTGGTCTCTGCCCTCACTCTCAACCAGGACATTGATTTGCCTGTCTATTTCCCCAAGTACTCTAATAGAGGAGAGGCGCTGCTTCACACCCTTGGATGTTCACCGCTCCTTAAGGTTCTACCTGAATAGAACTAAACAGCTTCGCAAGTCGGAGCAACTATTCGTTCTTCCTTCGCTGAGAGGATGCTGGGCCAACCAGTCTCAAAGCAGACCCTTTCTCGCTGTCTTGTGCAGTGTATTTCATTTTGCTACAACAACAAGCATAAGCCCCTCCCGGGTACAGTCCGGGGCCACTCGACAAGGGGGGGTGGCTACCTCCTTTGCAGCACTGCGCAACGTCTCCACCTCGGCCATTTGTACTGCAGCCACTTGGAGCTCTGTGCACACATTTATTAGGCACTATAGCCTGGATATTACATCACGGCAGAGAGCCGGTTTCGGCCTGGCCGTTCTACAGGGTCTCCTGTCCTAGAGTCAGGACTTCTTCAGGATCTCTCCTAAATTCCTCCTCCCAGAATGCTTACAGGCGCCATTGCTTGGGAATCGGTCCTAATGGTGTTACCTGCTGCAAGAGCTGTATCTCGAAGTAAGATAGTACAGTTACGTAAGAGCTTACCGTAACAGTAGATCTTCGAGAACAGCTCTTGCACCAGGTACCTTCCCGCCCACCATTCCCCCTTGGAGGAGGCATGGCCTACTGAGCCTTGGGCAGGGGCTTTCGCCCTTTGTCTTTTGATGACAGATCCTCAGTCTCCCATTCTGATGTCATTCTGCGGCCGGGAGTCTCCGGCGGGAGAACTGGGGAATCTGGCGGGACCGCCCCCTTATGTACTACGCCTGACGTCGGGGGCGGGACCGACGTCGGGGGCAGTCCCCATTGAAGATAGCTAGCTAGAAGAATTCCGTGGGGTCCTGACGCCTGCCGGCTTCAGTCCTAATGGTGTAACCTGCTGCAAGAGCTGTATCTCGAAGTAAGATAGTACAGTTACGTAAGAACTTACTGTAACAGTAGATCTTCGAGAACAGCTCTTGCAGCAGGTACCTTCCCGCCCACCATCCTCCCTTGGAGGAGGTATGGCCTACCAGGCCTTGGCAGGAGCTTTTGCTCTTTTTCTTCTGATGGTGGATCCTCTGTCTCCCCTTTTGATGTCATGCTGCGGCCGGGAGTCTCCGGCGGGAGAACTGGGGAATCTGGCGGGACCGCCTCCTTCAAACAACATGAAGTCTTGCTATATTATGACAATTGCAGTGAGTCCCCATCTTCGAACTGCTCCGGAGGTGAAATAGTTAACTTTCCATGCAGGCATGGAACTTAGAGCTCGAGCTCGGTTGAAAACTCTGTCTGCTGTTCTTCAAACGTAAACTGTCAGATTCTTTACTCCGCCTCACTGAACAGTCGCTCCAGAGATTTCTCCTTCTGCTCGGTTCATTTTGTCGGTTTAAAAGTATTATTTTCTTGGTTTTCAGCTGAAATTAAACCACAACCGGTCGGTTTAAGCTCTGTCTGTGGTAATGTCAGTAATAGATAGGTTTTACATTTAGTTTTTCTGTGTGGAACTTGTAATTCATTATCGGTTAGGTTTGAACTGATCAGGTTGTATTTAAATCTACTAGTCCTTTTTTAGTGTGTGGTTCCCGGTTCTAAAAAAAAAGCGGATTTCATTACGGTTTGTTCCACGACCCATGACACGGTTGGGAACCGATAAGGGTGTCTTGCTTGGCGGATTGCCATAAACGGGCAAGTTGGTTAGGCTGGCATTATGTCTGAGAAACCCAAAAGAAAATCCGGACCCACTGGGTTTCAACACTGTAGTGTTTGTGGGGAAGCTTTTGCTAAGGCTGACCCACACACCACATGTGTCTATTGTCTGGGGTTTGACCACCTCAATTCAGACTGCCAGATTTGTCAGAATTTCCCTGCTGCCACCATAGATAAGAGAGTTGGTAGGCTCAGGGAAAGGGAGGCCAAAAAGTCCGCTGACCCAAATGGCCAGCCGGTTCGGTACCAACTGAACCGGAGGAGTCCCTCTGACCAGGCGATACTTCCTCGGGCAAGCGAAGAGCGGTTCTGAGGGCGGTTCCAGCAAAGGACTAGAAGTCAGCTAGCGTAGAGCCAAAAGTTCTCTCCCCAACTGCTGAAGAAATAGCTAAAGCAATTCAAATTGTCAGTCTCTGTCCCGGTTCTGACGAACCGACACCTTCAGGGCGTTGGTTCGGCGGTTCCACCGATTCAAGATTATGATTTTGAGGATTTTTATGAACCGGAGGAGGGAGAGAGAATATGAGGAGTGAATATGGTTTTGAAGATCTGGATGTGCCCATTGAACCGGACATCTCTCCAGATAGACCCTTGGGGGTTTCTCCTCCAAGGCTTTCTGAGTCCCCTTCTCATTTCATGTTTTATAAAAAAGTTGCTGAAACTCTCCAGCTCCCTGTTGAGGAAGCTGTTGATGACCAAGAGGAGCCGGACTATGTAGAAATGATGGATATTCCAGAGTCTAGGAGACTGTCTATTCCTTTGTATAAATCTTTTCGGAAACAGACAGTAAAAGTTTTAAAAACTCCTCACACTATACCTCCTGTGGATAAAAGGATGGACAAGGGGTATACCTTATCAGGCTCCGACACTGATTTCCTCACTCAACAATGCAGCCATGTGGGGGTAGTGCAGGCTGCAGCCTGTGACAAGGCTAATATTCCCCTAGCTTCACACCCCCCTGAGAAGGACTCCAGGAAGATTGATGCTGTGGCAAAGAAACAGTACATGGCAGCATCTTTGGGACTCAGACAAGCAAATTATATGGCTTATGCTGCTAGGTACCAGAAATCCAGATGGGATACTGTGCTGGCCCTAGCAAATCAAGTCCCTGACCAGCTTGCCAGGGAGCTGGAACAGGTGGCTATGGATGGTATTGAGGCATCAAGGTGCAATTTCATGCTGCAGTGGACTCTAATGATGTTTCATCAAGAGTCATGGCTACATCTGTGGCACTTGCAGGATGGCTTGGCTCAGATGTACTACCCTGTCTTAGGATACCCAGTCTAAGGCCATGGATTTTCCTGTTGTGGGAAATTCTCTGTTTGGGGAGCAAACAGAGAATTACATGAAGAAAATGGATGAATATAGGACCACCTATAGGAGTGCACAGGCCAAGGAAAGGCAAGCCACTTCTCAAAAGCAGCTTCCTATAGGCAGGGGCAGGCCTTTTCATAGGCCTTTTTACCAAACCCAAGCTTCCTCCTCCGCCTATGCTCAGAGGGGGTTCTTTAGAGGGAGAGGCAGACGGGGTACAAGCAGGCCTGCTTCCACCCCTCAGCCCAAAGCCCCTGCCAAGCAGGCACCCTGATGGGATTGCCAGGGCCGATTCTTCTCTACCTGTAGGGGGCAGGCTGGCTTACTTTGTCCAGGACTGGAAGTCTTTAACATCAGACAAGTGGGTCCTGGAAGTAGTAAGCCAGGGACTGGTTCTCAGCTTCAAAAAATTTCCAAAGCTGAGAACCAGATCTTTTCCACCTGCAACTCCATCAGAGGCACTCGCCCTAGAGGCAGAGGTCTCTACCCTCCTGGCTCTCAGAGCCGTGTAAAGGGTTCCTCCCCTACACCAGGGCAAAGGTTTGTACTCCAGGTACTTCCTTACCCCAAAAAAAAGACAGGAGAATGGTGGCCCATCCTGGATCTCAGATATTTAAACAAGCACCTTTTAAAGCCAAAGTTCAAAATGGTGACTCTGGGAATTATCCTACCCTCTCTAAGGCCAGGGGACTGGCTAGCTTCCCTGGACCTCAAAGATGCCTACTTCCATATTCCCATCAGAAACTCCCATCGAAAGTACCTCAGGTTCGAGCTGCCCTCAGGCCACTACCAGTTCAGAGCAATGCCCTTCGGCCTCACTTCTGCCCCAAGGGTATTCACCAAATGCCTGGCAGTAGCAGTTGCCTACCTAAGAAGGCAAAGATGCCATCTTTCCTTACCTGGACGGTGGCTCATAGTGAGGCCAGTCCCAGAACAGGTCAATTACATCTTCAGATAACACGGCAACTGCTTACCTCTCAGGTTTCCTTCTGAATCTCTCAAAGTCAGTTCTAGAGCCTGTCCAGCTTCTTACCTTCATAGGTGCAGAACTGAACACACAGGAAGCCAGGGCCTTCCTTCCTGGACAGGGCAAAGACCCTAGTCTCCCTGGCCTCCTCATTTACCTGCAGGTCTCCCGGCCAGCAAGGCATTTCTGCAGCTCCTAGGACACATGGCTGCTTCCACAGCAGTTGTGCAGGGAGCTAGATTTCAGATGAGGACATCCAGTTCCATTTGAGAGCTTTTTGGTCTCAAAGAAAGGATCCTCTTGCCAAGTTGATCCCAGTAACTCGAACCCTGATCCAAGCCCTACAGTGGTGGCAGGATCAGAGCAACCTGAGACAAGGGGTTCCTTTTGTCACTCAGTCTCACTCTCTAATCCTTACTACAGATGCATCCCTCTTGGGCTGGGGAGCTCACATGGGCGACCTCACCACCCAGAGTCTGTGGTCTCCCCAGGAATCTCTGCTCCATATCAACCTGTTGGAGCTCAGAGCAGTTTTTCTAGCACTTCAAGCTTTCTCCAAATCTGTTCTGAACAAGAGTATTCAGGTCAGAACAGACAACACCACTACAATGTGGTACATCAACAAGCAAGGGGGCACTCGGTCTACAGCCTTGTGCACCGAAGCGATGAAGTTGTGGTCTCTGGCTTACTCCCTGAACACCTCGCTTACGGCAGTCCACCTCCCAGGCAAGGACAATGTCCTGGCAGATGCTCTCGGCGGGATTTCCCAGGGCCACCACGAATGGTCGCTGGATCCCCTGGTCTTGGGAGTAGTATTTGCCAGATGGGGCACCCCGCAGATAGATCTTTTTGCAGCCCCAGACAATCACCAACTTCCTCTTTTTTGCTGCAGGCCCCCAGTGTTGGGCTCACTCCCCCTGGATGCTTTAGCCCTCAGTTGGGAAGGGAAGTTCCTCTGTGCCTTCCCTCCCTTTCCTCTCCTGTTCAAAATGCTAGTCAAAATCGGATCCCAATCCTGCAGAGTCATTCTGATAGCTCCAGATTGGGCCAGACAACCCTGGTATCCACTCCTGCTGTCCTTAGCAGTCCATCCTCCCCTGTGCCTTCCCAGGAATCACAATCTGTTAACCTGTGCCCAGGGAACTGTTTGGTATCCGAATCTCAAATCTCTCAATCTCAAGGCTTGGTTCTTGAAGAGTTAGTTTGCTGATTTACACCTTTCCCAAGGTGTAATGGATATATTGAAGGCCTCAAGGAAGCCTTCCACCAGGGCTACTTACAATTCCAAATGGAAAGGGTTTTCCATATGGTGCTCGGAAAAGCATATTTCCCCAGTCTCTCCCCGCTGATCTACCCACAGTCCTGGATTATATGGTCCATCTGAATTCTTTGGGGCTGAGACCAGCTACCCTGAAGGTGCATTTGGCAGCTGTGTCTGCTTTTATTTCAGCAGGTAAATTCTCTTCTCTTTCAGCTCATCCTGTATTTTCAAGTTTTTAAGGGTTGCTTCACCAACCCTCCATTCAGGGATCCTGCCCCTGCCTGGGATCTTAATGTTTGCATTGCTCAGCTTATGCAACCCTCTTCGAGCCCTTGTCTTCAGCTGAGCTCAAGTACTTGACTTGGGAAACTGTGTTTCTGGTAGCCATCACCTCTGCCAGACGCATAAGTGAATTACAAGCGTTGTCAGTGGAGCAAGAGTTTATCTCTTTTCACAGAGATAAGGTGGTGCTCCGGACTAACAGAACGTTCCTGCCTAAGGTGGTTTCAGATTTCCACCTTAATCAATCTATTTCTCTTCCAGTGTACTTCACTGACCACTCCTCCTCTGGTGAGAGGAGGCTGCACAGCCTAGATGTGAAGAGAGCCCTTAGTTACTACATAGAGCGTACTAAGGGTCATAGGTTTGACTCCTCCAACTGTTCCTCACTTATGGCGAGTTGGTAAGGGAAGCCAGCCACTAAAAGATCCATTGCCAGGTGGATTGTCTCTTGTATCCAATTCTGCTACAAGAATTTGGGTAAAGTTCCCCCCTCAGGCCTGAGGGCTCACTCTATCAGAGGTACACCTGCTTCTCTGGCTGCTGCCAGAGACATTCCTATTCTAGAAATATGTCAAGCAGCTACCTGGAAAACAGTTCACACTTTTACCAAGCACTACTCCCTGGACATCCAGGCTGGGAGTGATGCTCGGTTTGGCACAGCCATGCTTCAGAGCCTATTCCCTAAGTAGGTTCTGTCCCTCCTCCATGGGGGTACTGCTGTATAGTCTGCAATTGTCATAATATAGCAAGACTTCATGTTGTTTGAAGAAAAAATTACTCACCTTAGTAATGTTGTTTCTTCTAATGGAGTCTTGTTATATTATGACTTCCCTCCCTGCCTGCCCCTCTCAGAACCTCTGTTTTGGGATGTGGGTGGGCAGTACAGGGTTGGCACTTTTTTGATGCCCACCTTGTTGTTTTCACCTTCCTTTTTGGGTGAATTGGTGTTGTGTTTTTGCATTTTTGGGTCTCCTGACTTGAGTCTTTGTTTTAGGCCAAAAAATGAGTGTTTATGTTAGTAGCCAGTTGGCTAGTGTAGGTTTACAGCTTCCACACAGAGCCTTAGTGAGTTTTAGCTCGTAAAGATCTGACAGTTTGCGTTTGAAGAACAACAGACAGAGTTTTCAACCGAGCTCGCGCTCTAAGTTCCATGCCTGCATGGAAAGTTAACTATTTCACCTCCGGAGCAGTTCGAAGATGGGGACTCACTGCAATTGTCATAATATAGCAAGACTCCATTAGAAGAAACAAAATTACTAAGGTGAGTAATTTTTTCTTATGTACTACGTCTGACGCCGGGGGCGGGACCGACGTCGGAGGCGGTCCCTGCTGAAGACTGCTAGCTAGAAGATTTCCATGGGGTCCTGACGCCTGCCGGCTTCAGTCCTAATGGTGTTACCTGCTGCAAGAGCTGTTCTCAAAGATCTACTGTTACGGTAAGTTCTTACGTAACTGTACTTTCCTGACTTTGAAGGTCCCCCCCTGCCCCGTTATTCATGTGGTGCCCCTAGGTGACTGGTAGTGCTGAAACAAAGTCAGCATGGTGCTGCCATCTCCCAGGTTCACTGGGGATGTGCAGTTGGCGTGGTACTGCCAACAACATACAGACTGTTCCACTGGCCTCCCGCATCTCGTTTGTTTAAATTGAAATCTGAGAGAGGTGTGAGAGTACCTGCAGCCTATACCTCAGCCCCTAAGGGAGGCCATTACCCAGTCTCTCCCCCAATCTATCATCACCCACCTCACCCTTTATATCGTTAGTGGGGCTGTCCACTTATAAGCCAACTAGTGGCTAGTTTAAAACTGTAAACCTAACCCGTAACAAAATAAAGTGAATAAGGGAACACTTCCCATTCTGTACAATAGTCTACATTCAGAAATTATACCCAAACATAATTGACTCCTCCTTCACTTATCTGGTTGTGTGTCCCAATATTTTCAGATCGCAGTTCTAGAAAAATCCAGAATCATCCACAGGTGTAATCACCAACATACTCCCTACTAAGGTGGCAGTCCCAGGATGAATGCGAGTTCTCCACTGCCTGCCTAATTCGCCTGTTCAAGGGGCTGCTGTGGCTGTTGGAGTTTTCAGAGCATCAGCACGGTCTTCCATGTTCTGGAATTGGGATTCTCCCTCCTTCGTCTGTGCTGCCTGGGCATTAGCCTTCTGTTTTTTATTAGCTGATTGGTGCTGGGTCCAAAGCCTCACCCAGGGACTGAACTCTGTGCCTGGACGTCAGGGGCCTGCCTGGCCTCCCACCAACTGCCACTGGCGCTTCTCCAAGTGTTTAAATGCACCAGGATCCACCAGCTCATCTACTGCCACTTCTAGTGAAGCCAGGTATTTTGTTTGCATCTTGAACAGTTTCAAAAAGCCTGGTGCCCTTGTCAGAAGTGAGTCTAAGCTTGGTTGGAAAGTCCACTCTGGCCTTCAGCCCCTTACTGTGGAGTACTTTAACAGTTGAGAACCAGAGTTTTCGACGAGCTGTGGTGGCGGGGTATAGTCTGGCTCCAAAGACAGTTTGGTATCTCTGAATATTACTTCTCTTTTGGCTCAGACTTTGCGGAGTACCATTTCTTTTACCCTATGATCGGGGAAAGGCCATAATGTTTGATCATTGCCTGGCTTTAGGATCTTTCAGACAGGCTGCAAGGGCTCTGTGTGCTCGCATTATATTTAAAGGGGTGTCTTTGTTGAGATCCAGTAGTTCTTTCAGCCTTCCCTCAATGTATACAGCAACGTCCCCTGTTTCTGTGTGCTTAGACAACCTATGCAGACTTGGATTAATGCAACACGACCTGTTCTTCAGGCCTTCTATTATGTTAATAAGGGCCTGTGAGCGATCATGGAGCTGAAGCAATGCGCCGTTGTGTAAATTGACAGTATCAGAGCATGAGTGAGGTGTTGTTCCATAGAGTGCAGCTGTTGCTCACGCTGCTGTGTTTTATTCAGATTGTCCCCAACTTCTGCTCTAATTGTATCCAGTGTTTTTGTGAGGCGTCGGAGTTCCCTGCAGAGTTGCCGGGGGTTAACTGTAAAGTCCACTCCCTTTTCCTCAAGACTCTCTGGCAGAATCTGGGTCCCAGCTCTCTGGAGGCCTAATCGGCATGCTTTCTTTTACTGGAGCCTGGGGAGCTAGAGTTAATTTTTGCTGCTTCGGGCCCCCACCCCTTCCCCCGTGTCGCTCTGTGTTTCCTTCTGGAGGCCATGAAGACTGGTACTCGCCACCAGAAATGTTGTGATTTCCGTGGGTGAGGTGAGGTGAAAAAGTAGGTTTAATCAGGGAATCGGCAGGAGCTGATCAACTCGGCACCTGTATAGTATGGTGTCGTCACCGGAAGTCCACATAGAAGACTTTCTAATGAGCAAAAGGGAAAAGAAGAAAAAATTACTCACCTTAGTAACGTTGTTTCTTCTAATGGAGTCTTGCTATATTATGACATATGCAGTGAGTCCCAACCTTCGAACTGCTCCGGAGGTGAAAGAGTTAACTTTCCATGCCAGGCATGGAACGCTGAGCTCGAGCTCGGTTGAAAACTCTGTCTGTTGTTCTTCAAACTAAAACTGTCAGATCTTTATGAGCTAAACTCACTAAGGTCCTGTGTGGAAGCTGTAAACCTACACTAGCCAATTGGCTACTAAATATAACAACACATTTTGGTCCCAAAACAAAGACTCAAGTCAGGGACCCAAAATGAAAACACTAACACCCAGTCACCCCAGAAAAAAGAGGGTGAAAAAACAAGGTGAGCATCTACTAAGTGCCAACACTGCACTGCCACCCACATCCCAAAAACAAAGGTTCTGAGAGGGGCGGGGGTCATACTATAGCAAGACTCCATTAGAAGAAACAACGTTACTAAGGTGAGTAATTTTTCTTCAAACAAAATGAAGTCTTGCTATATTATGATATATACAGACTACACAGCAGTACCTCCATGGAGGAGGGACAGAACCTACTTAGGAAATAGGCTCTGAAGCACAGCTGTGCCAAACCGAGCATCACTCCTAGCCTGGGTGTCCAGAGAGTAATGCTTGGTAAAAGTGTGAACTGTTTTCCAGGTAGCTGCTTGACAAATCTCTAGAATGGGGATGTCCCTGGCAGCAGCTGTACCCCTAGTAGAGTGAGCCCTCAGGCCTGAGGGAGGAACCTTACCCAGCTTTTCATAACAGAATTGGATACAAGAGACAATCCACCTGGCAATGGATCTTTTAGTGGCAGGTTTCCCTTTACCAGCCTCACCATAAGTGAGGAACAGTTGGAGGGAGTCAAATCTGTGACCCTTGGTATGCTCAGTGTAGTAACTAAGGGCTCTCTTCATATCTAAGCTGTGCAGCCTCCTCTCACCAGAGGAGGAATGGTCAGTGAAGTACACTGGAAGAGAAATAGATTGATTAAGGTGGAAATCTGAAACCACCTTCGGCAAGAACTTCTGTTAGTCCTGAGGACCACCTTATTTCTATGAAAGGAGATAAAATCAGGCTCCACTGACAAAGCTTGTAATTCACTTATGCGTCTGGCAGAAGTGATAGCTACCAGAAACACAGTCTTCCAAGTCAAATACTTGAGGTCTGCTGAAGACAAGGGCTCAAAGGGAGGTTGCATAAGCTGAGCAATGCAAACATTAAGATCCCAGGCAGGGGCAGGGGACCTGAATGGAGGGTTGGTGTGAAGCAATCTCTTAAAAAACTTAGAGAATATAGGATGAGCTGAAAGAGAAGAGGGTTTACCTGCTGAAATGAAAGCAGACAGCTGCCAAATGCACCTTTAGGGTAGCTGGTCTGAGCCCCAAAGTGTTCAAATGGACCATATAATCCAGGACTGTGGGTAAATCAGCAGATTCTGGGGAAGTATGCTTCCCAGAGCACCATATGGAAAACCTCTTCTATTTGGAATTGTAAGTAGCCCTGGTGGAAGGCTTCCTAGAAGCCTTCAATATATCCATTACACCCTGGGAGAGGTGTAGATCAGCAAATTCTAACTTTTCAAGAGCCAGGCCTTGAGATTGAGAGATTTGAGGTTCGGGTACCAAACCCTTCCCTGAGCACAGGTTAACATTGTGATTCCTGGGAAGACACAGGGGAAGATGGACTGCTAAGGACAGTAGGAGTGGATACTAGGGTTGTCTGGCCCAATCTGGAGCAATCAGAATCACTTTGCAGGATTGAGATCTGATTTTGACTAACACTTTGAACAGGAGAGGGAAGGGGGGGAAAAGCATAGAGAAACTTCCCTTCCCAGTTGAGAACTAAGGCATCCAGAGGGACTGAGCCCAACACTGGGGGCCTGCAGCAAAAAAGGGGAAGTTAGTGATTGTCTGGGGCTACAAAAAGATCTATCTGCGGGGTGCCCCACCTGGCAAATATTACCTCCAGGACCAGGGGATCCAGCGACCATTCGTGATGGCCCTGGGAAATCCTGCTGAGAGCATCTGCCAGGACATTGTCCTTGCCTGGGAGGTGAACTACCATAAGGGAGGTGTTCAGGGAATAAGCCAGAGACCACAACTTCATTGCTTCGGTGCACAACGCCGTAGACAGAGTGTCTCTTTGCTTGTTGATGTACCACATTGTAGTGGTGTTGTCTGTTCTGACCTGTACAACTTTGTTCTGAACAGATTTGGAAAAAGCTTGAAGTGCTAGAAAAACTGCTCTGAGCTCCAACAGGTTGATGTGGGCAGAGATTCCTGAGGGGACCACAGTCCCTGGGTGAGTGAGTCGCCATGTAGCTCCCCACCCCAAGAGGGATGCATCTGTAGTAAGGATTAAAGAGTGAGACTGAGTGACAAAGGGAACCCCTGTCTCAGATTGCTCTGATCCTGCCACCATTGTAGGGCTTGGATCAGGGTTCGAGTCACTGGGATCAGTTTGGTTAGAGGGTCCTTTCTTTGAGACCAAAAGGCTCTCAAATGGAACTGGATGTCCCTCATCTGAAATCTGGCTCCTTGCACTACTGCTGTAGAAGCAGCCATGTGCCCTAGGAGCTGTAGAAAATGCCTTGCTGGTCGAGAGACCTGCAGGGTGAATCAGGAGGCCAGAGAGACTAGGGTCCTTGCCCTGTCCAAAGGCAGGAAGGCTCTGGCTTCCTCTGTGTTCAGTTCTGCGCCTATGAAGGTGAGGAGCTGGACAGGCTCTAGAACTGACTTTGGAAGATTCAAAAGGAAACCTAGAGAGGTAAGCAGTTGCTGAGTTATCTGAAGATGTAACTTGACTTGGTCTGGAGACTGGCCTACTATGAGCCAGTCGTCCAGGTAAGGGAAGATGGCCATTTTTTGCCTTCTTAGGTGGGCAACTGCTACTGCCAGGCATTTTGTGAATACCCTTGGAGCAGAGGTGAGGCCAAAGGGCATTGCTCTGAACTGGTAATGGCCTGAGGGCAGCTCGAACCTGAGGTACTTTCGATGGGAGCTTCTGATGAGAATATGGAAGTAGGCATCCTTGAGGTCCAGGGACGCTAGCCAGTCCCCTGGCCTTAGAGAGGGCAGAATAATTCCCAGAGTCACCATTTTGAATTTTGGTTTTAAAAGGTGCTTGTTTAAGTATCTGAGATCCAGGATGGGCCGCCATTCTCCTGTCTTTTTTGGGGTAAGGAAGTACCTGGAGTACAATCCTTTGCCCTGGTGTAGGGGTGGAACCCTTTCCACGGCTCTGAGAGCCAGGAGGGTAGAGACTTCTGCCTCTAGGGCAAGTGCCTCTGATGGATTTGCAGGTGGAAAGGATCTGGTTCTCATCTTTGGAAATTTTTTGAAGCTGAGAACCAGTCCCTTGCTTACTTCCAGGGCCCACTTGTCTGATGTGAGAGACTTCCAGTCCTGGACAAAGTAAGCGGGTCTGCCCCTCACAGGTAGTGGAGAATCGCCCTGGCCACCCCATCAGGGTGCCTGCTTGGCAGGGGCTTTAGGCTGAGGGTGGAAGCAGGCCTGTTGTACCCCATCTGCCTCTCCTCCAAAGAACCCCTCCATGCGAAGCTGAAGAGGAGGCATGGGCTTGGTAAAAGGCTTCATGAAAAGGCCTGCCCCTGCCCCTGGAAGGCTGCCTTGAGGAGTGGCCTGCCTTCCTTGGCCTGTGCACTCCTATAGGTGGTCCTATGCTCATCCATTTTTTATGTAATTCTCTGTCTGCTCCCAAACAGAGAATTACCCACAACAGGAAAATCCATGGCCTTAGTCTGGGTATCCCAGACAGGCTAGTACATCTGAGCCAAGCCATTCTGCTAAGTGCCACAGATGTAGCCATGACTCTTGATTGACACATCATTAGAGTCCACTGCAGCATGGAACTGCACCTTAGATGCCTCAATACCATCAGCAGCCACCTGCTCCAGCTCCTCATGTTGGCCAGGGACCTATTTTGCTAGAGCCATAACAGTCTCCCCATCTGATTTCTGGTATCTAACAACATAAGCCATATAATTTGCCTGTCTGAGTCCCAAGGATGCTGCCATGTACTGTTTCTTTGCAATGGCATCAATCCTCCTGGAGTCCTTGTCAGGGGGGTGTGAGGCCAAGGGAATATTTGCCTTGTCACAGGCTGCAGCCTGCACTACCCCAACATGGCTGCATTGTTGTGTAAGGAACTCCGTATCAGAGCCTGACAATGTGTACCTCTTGTCCATTCTCTTATTGACGGGAGGTATAGTGTGAGGAGTTTTTAGAATTTTTACTGTCTGTTTTCCAAAAGATTTATGCAAAGGAATAGACAGCCTCCTGGACTCTGGGATATCCATCATTTCCACATAGTCAGGTTCCTCTTGATCATCCACAGCTTCCTCCATAGGGAGCTGGAGGGTTTCAACCACTTTTTATAAAAATAAAATGAGAAGGGGACTGGAAAGCCTAGGAGGAGACACTCTGAAGGTCTGTCTGGGGAGATGCCGGTTCAGTGGGCACATCCAGACTTTCAAATCCACATTCACTCTCTCATACTCCTCTTCCCCTCCTCCGGTTCATAAAATTCCTCTAAATCATACTCTTGAACCGGTGGAACCGGCTGAACCGTACGCTTACCTGACGGTGCCGGTTCGGTCGGAACCGGGGAAAGCGACTGGACAATTTTAATCGCTTTGGCTATTTCTTCAGTGGTTGGAGAGGAAAGTTTTGGCTCCACACCAGCTGCTTTCCTTGTCCTTTTTGCTGGAACCGACTCCTCGGATTCGGCTCTCCTTTTGCCCGAAGAAGTATCACCCTGGTCAGAGGGCACTCCTTCTGGTTTGGTCGGAACCGAACCGGGCTGGCCATCTGGGTCAGCGGACTTCTTGGCCTCCCTTTCCCTGAGCCTACCAACTCTCTTATACAGGGTAGCTGCAGGAAAATTTTTGCAAATCTGGCAGTCTGAATTGAGGTGGTCAAACCCCAGACAATAAACACAGGTGGTGTGGGGGTCAGCCTTGGCAAAGGCTTCCCCACAGACACTGCAGTGTTGAAACCCAGTGGGCCCAGTTTTTCTTTTGGGTTTCTCGGACATAGTGCCAGTCCTAACCAAACTTGCCCGTTTATGGCAATCCGCCAAGCAAGACCCTCTTATCGGTTCCCAACCGTGTCACGGGTCGTGGAAAAAACTGTAATAAAATCCGTTTTTTTTTTAGAACCGATAAGAACCGTAACACACCTCTAAAAAGACAGTTTAATATATTTCAGAACAACCTGATCGGTTCAAACCGAACTGATAATTATGTTTACAAGTTCCACACAGAAAAATTAAATGTAAAAGCTATCTAGTACTTACAATACCACAGACAGAGCTTGAACCGACCGGTTGCGGTTTAAATTCGGTCAAAAAAAGTGAGAAAATAATACTTTAACCAACAAAATGAACCGAGCAGAAGGAGAAAGTCTCCGGAGCGACTGTTCAGTGAGGCGGAATAAAGAATCTGACAGTTTGAGTTTGAAGAACAACAGATAGAGTTTTCAACCGAGCTCGAGCTCAGCGTTCCATGCCTGGCATGGAAAGTTAACTCTTTCACCTCCGGAGCAGTTCGAAGGTTGGGACTCACTGCATATAGAAACATAGAAACATAGAATTTGATGGCAGATAAGGACCGCTTGGCCCACCCAGTCTGCCCATTTCCCTGCCTACTGGATAAGCTGCAGATGCTAGTTAACCAGCAGCCTACTTCTTCCTACCCCCATCCCCTAGAATTGCCTTATGACTGTCCCATGCATGCTTGAATTCCACCACTGTTTTTGACTCCACTACCTCCTCCGGAAGGCCGTTCCATGCATCCACAACCCTCTCTGTGAAAAAATACTTCATAATATAGCAAGACTTCATGTTGTTTGAAAAATACTTGCACTATAAATAGTTACAACTGATTTTTACTTAAAATTGGTATTATTTTCCAGTCTGCCTGTTTTGGCTCCACTAGCTCTTTAACATTACTCCATGGAGGAGAGGAGAGAAGAGCGAGAGGGGATATGATTGAGACCTATAAGTACCTCACAGGAGTGAACAAGGTGCAAAAGGGAAGCCTCTTTCAGTGGTAAAAGAGTACCAGAACATGGGGGTATGTGATGAAGCCTTGGGGGGAGGTATAAGGGATGTGAGAAAATACTTTTCACAGAAAGGGTGGTGGATGCCTGGAACAGCCTGCCAGAAGAGATGGTGTGTGCAAAGACAGTGGGGAGGTTCAAGCATGCATGAGATAGGCACATGGACATAATGGGTAGAGGAAAGTTAGGAGGGAAGGACACCTGTGACCAAATAGGGTCCAGGGTGTGGAAATAGGCGGGGGAAATAAGGCAGACTGAATGGGCCTACCAGTCCTTTTCTGCCAACAAACTCTGTATGTTTGTATCTTCTTCAAGGCAGTCTCATGCTGCAGGTCATAACGTGTGGAATTCAGCCACAGGCGTCATTTCTTCCAGATGACTTTTCTCAGCAGTCGACTCTGGGACCTCCCCCTAGCACCACCACGTGGTGTTCACCTGGTAGGTATAAAGGGGAGGGGGTCCCAGCTACTCCTCAGTTCTTTTCAACCGTGACCTGCATGCAACAAGTCCTCCTTCAGAGTTCCTGCTTTTCAGTCGTCAAAGAAGAATTCTATCGACCAAACTTACTTTTTTACAAATAACTAATGTCTTCAGATGCTTTATTCCGAAGTTGTTCCTGTGACCACAGAATCGCAAAAGAAGACCTCCATGAAGTCTGTGTTCATTGCCTTTGTCCTGAACTGACTCCGTGGAGTGTGCCTTCTGCAACAGGTTCAACAGAGGCACAAAATGCCGACAGCTGCAGCAGCTGTAGGAGTTCCTTATGGATCAGAAAATAGCCCTCCTGGAGCAGCAGCAATGCTCCTGTCACAGAGACCCATCGGCTTCGCCTTTAGGGTCTCGCCGCTCTATGGGGGACTCCTCCATGTCGACACAGGGCCATGGTAAGAAACATGCCTCAGAAACTAAGCTTGTCTCTACCACCCCGTGTCAGCTTCAACAGCCACAAAAGTGAGTATTGGGAAGGTAGCCCCTCACGCATAGTCTTCCACACCGCCGACGATTGTGGGCTTTTCTCTTCCCCCGTCGACTGCTCTTCTGACAGTGGGCTCCAGGGTTGTCCTGCAGCTTCCTAAGCTGCCTCCCCCTTCCATTCTTCCCAGCTGTCGTCCATTGAGGATGACTGCAGGCTTGTCGATGACCCTCTTGTTGATGGCCTTGCCTCATGTCCCATCGACTGTCTTATTGTCATCACTGCACGGCATTGCATTGACAGTTCTACTGTTGATGATGATTCAGGGCACTCCGTCGACAACCCTGTCATTGACGGCAGGGGCTTCAGGCCCATCAATGACTGACCTTCCCCGACGAGGCTTAACGCTGGCACCCTTGTCGATGATCCTGGGGTCCTATGTACACCCCTCATCAACAGCTGCTCGTCTGGTACCACTGCCTACTCCCAATCAGTCAGTGGTTCCCATACACTCTGTCCAGTTTGCCACAGCTACTACCACTGGACAGATGGCAATGATAGATGTCCAGACTCTGGTTAATACCATACTGGAACTCTCAGGCCCTGTGCCCCCCAAGGGAGGGGTCTCTGCTCCCTCTGTGCCCTCTTCAACTCAGCGGACAACCAGCTCTTCCCATCTCCCTGGGTCTGTACACCCAGGCCGTGGACATGGAAGACCTTTTCCTGCAGGACTGGGATCTGGCGGACAGGGAGGATGAGATGGACCATAAGTATTTCCCTCATGGGAGGGACTCTCCCCAGGCTGCAACTAGTGCAGAATGCAGCGGCCCGGTTGCTGACGGGCCTTTCGAGGTCCAGTCATGTGACTCTGGTCCTGCGTGCTCTGCACTGGCTGCCAGTCAGGTGGAGGGTCCTTTTCAAGGTGGGTCTTCTCACCTTTAAGGCCTTATATGGGCTGGGTCCTGTTACCTGTCTGAGCTCCTGACACCGGTGTCCTCTGCTCGCTCCCCCTTCTCCTCCTCCTCAAGGGGCCTTCTGGACGTTCCTAAGGTTCAGCTCAAGACCTCTGGAGATCATGCTTTTGGTGTCTCTGTGCTGACCCTGTGAAAATCACTTCCACCTGAAGTCCAGGAGGCTCCCTTGATTGATGTATTTAAGGGGAGGCTAAAGGCCCACCTCTTCAGCCTGGCCTTTGACTTCGGACGCCTCCTTTAGTTTTGACCAGTCCCCTGATGATTGACTTCTGGAAACCTCTATCTTACTGAATTTTAATTTCGTTATGCTTTTAATGAGGTTTCATTATATTTTAATTTACTGCTGTATGTCCTTATGTTCGGCACCCAGAGCCTCTGGGATTGGGCGCCCTACAAATAAAATTGCCTTGCCTCCTCTGCCGCCTCCTCTGTTCTGCGGGAAACTACCCCTCTAAACTCCCTTGTTCTTCACCAGATGACCAGACGTTTTTGGACATTATCATCCACCTCCAGAAAATGTTTTGTTTTCAGGGCACTGAGCAAGATGCTTCTAGTAAAAAATTGCTCAGTATCTGGGTGTTTCGGAATGCCCCACTGTGGTTGCCCCCCACCCTGCTAGTGGACACCTTTGAGGAAGCTATCATGGCTGCTTGGAAGCAACCTTTTAATGTTCCTTCCAGTCCGCGGAAAGATGATAGGGGTGATCTGCTATCTCATGTCTCCGCCTCAAGTGGATTCGGTAGTCATCAATGCCGTGCATGATGGGTCCTCTAGGCCTCGACACGAGTGCACAGCCCTCGGATACAGAATCCAAGAAATTGAATGCCATAGGGAAGCCTTTTTTTTTTTTTCTCCTTCTTTCTTTCTCTGCCACCTTGTCCCTACGTATACTTAATTACATGGCCCATCTCCTAAAATATCAGGAGGAAGTCCTTAAAGCCTCCCAGGTGACAGTCCAGTCCCTCCCAGTGGGTTCTGTTAAGGAGGAGTTGACAGTGACACTACTACGGTGGCTGTATGCCGCCACCTGCTAAAGACCAGTTATGAAGCCGTTGACACTACGGCTTGTACGTCCTCAGCTGGAGTCTGCCTCAGACAACACACGTGGTACAGGGTGTCAGGATTTTCACAGGACATACAGCAATCCATCCTGAATGCTCCCTTTAAAGGAGTTCAGCTGTTCGGTCCACAGACCCAAGACATATTGAAAGATTTACAAGATTCCGGTCATACCCTTCAATCGGTGTGAACCCTTTATCGTCCAAAAGCCAAAACAGCCTTCAGGGACTCCTCTAGGGGCCGCCACTACAGGGACCATCCCTCGTCTCAAAGGCAACCTGCCAATAAGAGAGAACCTCAGTTGAAATTGCCAGGTCCTAGAAATGCTCAGAAACCCTGTTATAGTCCTGCTGCTCCCCAACAGGGCCAGTCTTCCGCCTGAAGGTCTTCCTCCGGTCGTGGGACTGGAGACCCTACCCATGGCCATCAGGGGCAGGTTTTCCCTGCACCTGCAAGGGTGGCAAGCTATCTCCTCTGACCAGTGGCTCCTGCAGCTGATCAAGATAGAACACACACTAGAATTCATGGAGATACCTCTTTCAAACAACATGAAGTCTTGCTGTATTCTGACTATTGCAATTAGGTCCTGCCTTTCAACTACCCCGGAGAACAAAGGGTTAACTTTTCTATGCCTTGCATAGAATGTTTATCACGAGCTCGGTTGAAACCTCTGTCTGTTGTTGTTCAAACTGTAACCGTTAGTTTCTTTACTCCGCCTCACTGAACAGTCATTCTGGAGATTTCTCCTGCTGCTCGGTTCAAAAGTCGGTTGAAGTGTCGGTTTTTGGTCGGTTTCTACCGCATTGTTGTTTCCGCATAGTCGGTTCAAGTCTCTGTCTATGGTACCGTGAGTACTAGATAGGTTTTTGTTCTGTTTTCTGTGTGGAACTTGTAAACTGCGGATCGGTTCGGCTGAATTGATCATTTTGAGGTAAAACTTGTGCTTTACTTTAGTGTGTGGTTACTGGTCCGTATTGGTTCTAAAAAAAAATGGGTTTTAAGTATTTTTTTTTCCCCCAAGACCCGTGACACGGTCAGGAACCAATAGGGGAGTCTTGCCTGGCGGATTGCAGAAAAAGGGGTAAGTTTTGGTTAGGGTTGGCCATGTCTGAGAAACCCAAGAAAAAAAACTGGCCCACTGGGTTTCAACACTGCAGTGTGTGTGGGGAGGTCTTTGCTAAGGCTGATCCCACACCACCTGTGTTCTTGTCTGGGGTTTGACACTCGATTCAGACTGCCAAATTTGAGAATTTTCCAAATCTACCCGGAAAAGAGATTAGGTAGACTGAGGGAAAGGGAGGTCGAGAAGTCTGCTGACCCGGATGGCCAGCCCGGTTCGGTTCCGACTGAACCAGAAGGAGTGCCCTCTGACCAGGGCGATACTTCTTCGGGCAAAAGGAGAGCCGATTTCGAGGAATCGGTTCTGACAAAAGGAAAAGACAAATCGACCGGTTCGGACCCAGAATCTCATACTCCGACCGCCGATGAAATAGCCAAAGCGATTACGATTATGGAATCGCTTCAATCGGTTCCGACCGAACCAGCACCATCTGGCAGGGGCTCTGTTCGGTTGGTTCCCCTGGTTCCGGATTATACCTTGGAAGAATTTTATGAACCGGAGTTTGAGGAGGAGGGAGAGTATGAGGATGATTATGGTGATGGTGAAAGTCTGGATGTGCCTATTGACCCGGACAGCTCCCCAGCCAGACCTTCAGGTGTTTCTCCTCCTAGGCTTTCTGAGTCCCCTTCACACTGCATGTTCTACTGAAAGGTGGCTGGTGCCCTCCAGCTTCCTGTGGAGGAGGCAGTAGAGGATCAGGAAGAGCCTGATTATGTTGAGATGATGGACATCCCAGAGTCCAGGAGACTGTGTATTCCCCTCCACAAATCTTTTGGGAAACAGACACAAAAAATTCTTAAGTCTCCTAATTCTATACGTCCTGTGGACAGAAGAATGGACAAGAGGTGCACTCTCTCTCAGGCTTAGACACGGAGTTCCTTTTTCAGCAATGCAGCCATGTTGGGGTTGTAGAGGCTGCTGCCTGTGATAAGGTAAACATTCCCTTGGCATCGCACCCCCAGACAAGGACTCCAGGAAGATTGATGCCATGGCAAAGAAACAAAACATGGCCGCATCTTTGGGATTCAGGCAGGCTAATTATATAGCCTGTGCAGCCAGGTACCAGAAGTCCAGGTGGGACACTGTACTGGCACTGGCTAAACAGGCTCCCTCCCAGCTTGTCAAGGAGCTGGAGCCGGTGGCTGCAGATGGGATTGAGGCATCGAAAGTACAGTTTCATGCTGCTATGGACTCCAATGATGTATCATCAAGAGTCATGGCTACATTTGTGGCTCTTTGGAGAATGGCTTGCCTCAGATGTACTAGCCTCTCACAAGATACCCAGGCTAAGGCTGTGGATTTTCCTGTAGTTGGTAATTCTCTGTTTGGGGAGCAGACAGAGAATTACATGAAGAAAATGGATGACTACAGGACCACTTACAGGAGTGCTCAGGCCAAAAAAGGCAAGCCACTCCTCAAAGGCAGCAGTCCAGGGGCAGGGGCAGGCCTTTCCAAAGGCCTTTTTACCAAGCCCAGGCCTCCTCTTCTTTTTCGCAGAGGGGGTTCTTTAGAGGGAGAGGCAGAAGGGGGATGAGCAGGCCTGCATCCACCCCTCAGCCTAAAGCCCCGGCCAAGCAGACACCCTGATGGGTCTGCCCGGGTCGATTCTCCTATACCAGTAGGGGGCAGGCTGGCTTACTTTGTCCAGGACTGGATGTCTCTTACATCAGACAAGTGGGTCCTGGAAGTAGTAAGCCAGGGACTGGTTCTCGGCTTCAAATAATTTCCCAAGATGAGAGCCAGATCTTTTCCACCTGCAAATCTCTGAGACCCTTGCCCTAGAGGCAGAGGTTTCTTCTCTCCTAGCTCTCAGAGCTATAGAGTTCCCACCCTACACAGGGGCAAAGGATTGTACTCCAGGTACTTCCTAACCCCAAAAGACAGGAGAGTGGCGACCATCCTGGACCTAAGATATCTGAACAAACATCTTTTAAAGCCAAAGTTCAAAATGGTAACTCTGGGAATTATCCTTCCTCTCTAAGGCCAGGGACTGGCTAGCCTCCCTGGACCTCAAAGATGCCTAGTTTCACATTCCATCAGGTGCTCCCACAGAAGTACCTGTGTTCGAGTGGCCGTCAGGCCACTATCAGTTCAGAGAATGCCTTTTTGGCCTAACATCAGCCCGCAAGGGTGTTCACAAAGTGCCTGGTGCAGTAGTTGCCTTCCTAAGAAGACGAAAGATTTCCATTTTCCCATACTTGGACTGACTGGCTCATAGTGGGTCAGTCTCCAGACCAAGTCAAGTCACATCTGCAAGTGACCCAGCAAGTGCTCACTCTTTAGGATTCCTTCTCAACCTACCAAAGTCAGTTCTCGAACCAGTGCAGCTCCTCACCTTCATAGGTGCAGAACTGGATATGGTAAGGGCAAGGGCCTTCCTTCCCCTGGAAAGGGCAAGGATCCTTATGGAACTGGCCTCTTCATTCAGCCTTCAGGTGTCTCGACCAGCAAGGCATTTCCTTCAGCTACTTGGCAGCTTCCACAGCAGTGGTCCAGGGGGCAAGATTCCAAATGAGGGACATTCAGTTCCACTTAAGAGCTTTTTGGTCCCAAAGAAAGGATTCCCTTACCAAACTAATTCCAGTGACTCGAACCCTGATCCAAGCCTTGCAATGGTGGCAAGATCAGGACAATTTGAGACAAGGGGTTCCATTTGTCACTCAGTCTTATTCAGTGATACTCACCACAGATGCTTCCCTGCTGGGCTGGGGAGCCCATTTGGGGGACCTTACCACCCAGGGACTGTGGTCACCTCGGGAATCTCTGCTTCACATCACTCTCTTGGAACTCAGAGCAGTGTTTCAAACAACATGAAGTCTTGCTGTATTCTGACTATTACAGTTAAGTCCTGCCTTTCAACTGCCCCGGAGAACAAAGAGTTAACTTTCCATGGCCAGCATGGAATGTTCAGAACGAGCTCGGTTGAAGCCCCTGTCTGCTGTTGTTTAAACTCCAACCATCAGATTCTTTACTCCGCCTCACTGAACAGTTGCTCTGGAGATTTCTCCTTTGCTCTGTTCAAAAAAGTAGGTTAAAGTGTCGTTTTTAGCTCGGTTGCTACTGAATTTCTGCTACCGAATCTGTTGGTTTAAGTCTCTGTCTGTGGTACTGTGAGTACTAGATAGGTTTTACATTTAGTTTCTGTGTGGAACTTGTAAATTTGGGATCGGTTCAGTTTGAACCAATCAGATTGGTCTTAAAAAAAGTTTTGAATTTAGAGTGTGGTAACCGGTCCGTATCGGTTCTAAAAAAACGGATTTAATTACATTTTTTTCCAAGACCCGTACCACGGTCAGGAACCGATAGGGTGTCTTGCCCGTGATTGCCAAAAAAGGGTAAGTTTTGGATAGGATTGGCCATGTCTGAGAAACCCAAGAAAAACTGGGCCCACTGGGTTTCAACACTGCAGTGTGTGTGGGGAAGCCTTTGCTAAGGCTGATCCCCACACCACCTGTGTTTATTGTCTGGGGTTTGACCACCTCGATTCAGACTGCCAAATTTGTAAAAGTTTTCCCAAAGCTACCCTGGATAAGAGAGTAGGTAGACTGAGGGAAAGGGAGGCCGAGAAGTCCGCTGACCTGGATGGCCAGCCCAGTTCGGTTCCGACCGAACCAGAAGGAGTGCCCTCTGACCAGGGCAAAACTTCTTCGAGCAAAAGGAGAGCTGATTCTTAGGAGTCAGTTCCGGTTAAAAGAAAGAGAAGAGAAAAATCATCCGGTTCGGATCCACAAATTCTTTCTCCGACCGCTGATGAAATAGCCAAAGCGATAAGGATAGTTCAATCACTAACTTTGGTTCCGGCCGAACCGGCACCATCTGGCAGAGGCTCGGTTCGATTGGTTCCCCCGGTTCCGGATTATACTTTAGAAGAATTTTATGAACCTGAGGAGGAGGAGGAGGAGGAGGGAGAGTATGAGGATAATGATGATGGTGATTATGAAAGTCTGGATGTGCCTATTGACCCAACATCTCCCCAGACAGACCTTCAGGTGTTTCTCCTCCCAGGCTTTCTGAGTCCCCTTCCCACTTTATGTTTTACAAGAAAGTGGCTGAAACCCTCCAGCTTCCAATGGAAGAAGCAGTGGAGGAACAGGAGGAGCCTGATTTTGTCGAAATGATGGACATCCCAGAGTCCAGGAGACTGTCTATTCCCCTCCATAAATCTTTTGAGAAACAGACATTTAATTCTAAAGACTCCTAACTCCATACCTCTTGTGAACAGACAAATGAACAAGAGGCATACCCTTTCAGGCTCGGACACGGAGTTCATTTCTCAGCAATGCAGCCATGTTGGGGTAGTGCAGGCTGCTGCCTGTGATAAGGCAAATATTCCCTTGGCATCACACCCCCCAGATAAGGACTCCAGGAGGATTGATGCCATGGCAAAGAAACAATACATGGCAGCATCTTTGGGACTCAGGCAGGCTAACTATATGGCCTATACAGCTAGATACCAGAAGTCCAGGTGGGACACTGTACTGGCTCTGGCTAAGCAGGCCCCTGACCAGCTTGCCAAGGAGCTGGAGCAGGTGGCTGCGGATGGGATTGAGGCATCCAAGGTGCAATTTCATGCTGCTGTGGACTCCAGTGATGTTTCATCTAGAGTCATGGCTACATCTGTGGCCCTTCGGAGGATGGCTTGGCTCAGATGTACTAGCCTATAACAGGATACCCAGGTTAAGGCCAAGGATTTCCCTGTCATTGGTAATTCTCTGTTTGGGGAGCAGACAGAGAATTACATGAAAAAGATGGACGAGTACAGGACCACCTACAGGAGTGCTCAGGCCAAAGAAAAGCAAGCCACTCCTCAGAGACAGCATTCCAGGGGCAGTAACAGGCCCTTTCAAAGGCCTTTTTACCAAGCCCAGGCCTCCTCTTCTGCTTATGCTCAGAGGGGGTTCTTCAGAGGGAGAGGCAGACGGGGAATGAGCAGGCCTGCTTCCACCCCTCAGTCTAAAGCCTCTGCCAAGCAGACACCCTAATGGGTCTGCCCGGGCCGATTCTCCACTATCTGTAGGGGGCAGGCTGGCTTACTTTGTCCAGGACTGGAAGTCTCCGACATCAGACAAGTGGGTCCTGGAAGTAGTAAGCCAGGGACTGGTTCTCGGCTTCAAATAATTTTCCAAGAAGAGAACCAGATCCTTTCCACCTGCAAATCCAACAGAGACCCTTGCCCTGGAGGCAGAGGTTTCTTCCCTCCTGGCTCTCAGAGCCATAGAAAGGGTTCCAACCCTACACAAGGGCAAAGGGTTGTACTCCAGGTACTTCCTAACCCCCCAAAAAAACAGGAGAATTGCGGCCCGTCCTGGATCTAAGATATCTGAACAAGCACCTTTTAAAACCAAAGTTCAAAATGGTGACTCTGGGAATAATTCTGCCCTCTCTAGGGCCAGGGGACTGGCTAGCCTCCCTGGACCTCAAAGATGCCTATTTTCACATTCCCATCAGGTGCTCCCACAGAAAGTACCTCAGGTTCGAGTTGCCCTCAGGCCACTGTCAATTCAGAGCAATGCCCTTTGGCCTAACATCAGCCCCAAGGTTGTTCACAAAGTGCCTGGCAGTAGTGGTTGCTTTCCTAAGGAGAAAAAAGATCTCCATCTTTCCATATTTGGATGACTGGCTCATAGTGGGTCAGTCTCCAGACCAAGTCAAGTCACATCTGCAAATAACTCAGCAAGTGCTCACTTCCTTAGGATTTCTCCTCAACCTTCCAAAGTCAGTTCTCGAGCCAGTACAGCTCCTCACCTTCATAGGGGCGGAGCTGGATACACTAAGGGCAAGAGCCTTCCTTCCCCTGGACTGGGCAAGGACCCTTATGGAACTGGGCTCTTCATTCATCCTTCAGGTGTTTCGACCAGCAAGGCACTTCCTGCAGCTCCTAAGCCACATGGCAGCCTCTACAGCAGTGGTCGAGGGAGCAAGATTTCAGATGAGGGACATTCAGTTCCACTTAAGAGCCTTCTGGTCCCAAAGAAAGGATTCCCTTACCAAACTAGTCCCAGTGACTCGAACCCTGATCCAGGCTTTGCAGTGGTGGCAGGATCAGGACAATTTGAGACAAGGAGTTCCTTTTGTCACTCAGTCTCATTCAGTGATACTCACCACAGATGCCTCCCTGCTGGGCTGGGGAGCCCACCTGGGGGATCTTACCACCCAAGGGCTGTGGTCATCTCAAGAATCTCTGCTTCACATCAATCTCTTGGAACTCAGAGCAGTGTTTCTGGCACTGCAAGCCTTTTCCAAATCTGTACAGAACAAGGTGGTCCAGATCAGAACAGACAATACCACCACAATGTGGTACATCAACAAGCAAGGAGGCACTCGGTCTATGGCCTTGTGCACAGAAGCAATGAAATTGTGGTCCCTGGCCTATTCCCTGCAAACCTCTCTGATAGCAGTTCACCTCCCAGGGAAGGACACTGTCCTAGCAGATGCTCTCGGCAGGATATCCCAGGGCCATCACGAATGGACCCTAGATCCCCTAGTTTTGAAAGTGATTTTCTCGAGATGGGGCACGCCACAGATAGATCTTTTTGCAGCCCCAGACAATCACCAACTTCCTCTCTTTTGTTGCAGACCCCCAGTCTTGGGCTCAGTCCCCCTGGATACTCTTGATTCTGAATTGGGAAGGGAGATTTCTGTATGCTTTCCCCCCCTTTCCTCTCCTGTTCAGAGTGTTAGTCAAGATTAGGTCTCAGCCATGCAAAGTGATTCTGATTGCTCCAGACTGGGCCAGACAGCCGTGGTACCCACTGTTGCTGTCCTTAGCAGTCCACCTTCCCCTGTCTCTTCCCAGGAATTATAACCTATTGACATCCTCTCAGGGGAGGATTTGGTATCCGAACCTCAAATCTCTCAATCTCAAGGCCTGGCTCTTGAAGAGTTAGAGTTTGCTGATCTGCACCTCTCTCAAGGGGTTCTGGATATCCTTAAGGCTTCTCAAAGCCTTTCACCTGAAAGACTTACAACTCCAAATGGAAAAGGTTCACTATTTGGTGCTCTAATAAGCATATTTCTCCAGAATCTGCTGGGTTGCCTACAGTCCTGGACTATATGGTTCATCTTAATGGCTTAGGACTTAGGGCGGCTACACTTAGAGTGCATCAGGCAGCTGTTTCTGCCTTCTTGTTAATAGGCAAGCCCTCTCCTCTGTCAGCCCATCCTGTGTTTTGTAAGTTCTTCAAGGGATTGCTGCACCCCAATCCCCCCTTATGGCCCCTAGTCCTGCTTGGGACCTTAATGTTTGCATTGCTCAGCTTATGCAACCACCCTTTGAGCCTTTGTCCTCTGCAGAGCTTAAGTACTTGACTTGGAAAACTGTTTTTTGGTAGCCATTACCTCTGCCAGGCGTATCAGTGGATGCAAGCCCTGTCAGTGGAGCCTGATTTCATCTCTTTCCATAGAGATAAAGTGGTCCTGAGAACTAACAGGAAGTTTTGCCTAAGGTGGTTTCTAGATTTCCACCTTAATCAGTCTGTCTCTCCCTGTTTTCTTCACTGACCATTCCTTCTCTGGAGAGAGGAGGTTGCACAGCTTGGATGTTAAAAGGGCCCTCAGCTACTACATAGAGCGCACCAAGGGTCACAGGTTTGAGTCCTTCCAGTTGTTCCTCACATATGGAGAGGTCGGTAAGGGCAAATCTGCTACTAAGAGATCTATTGCCAGGTGGATTGTCTCTTGTATACAATTCTGCTATGAAAAGCTGGGTAGAACCCCACCCTCTGGCCTGAGGGCTCCCTCTACTAGAGGTACAGCTGCTTCCCTGGCTGCTGCCAGGGATATTCCTATCTTAGAAATTTGTCAAGCAGCCACCTGGAAAACGGTCCATACATTCACCAAGCATTACTCTCTGGATATCCAGGCTAGGAGTGATGCTCGGTTTGGCACAGCAGTACTTCAGAGCCTATTCCCAAAGTAGGTTCTGTCCCTCCTTCATGGAGATACTGCTTGAGTAGTCAGTAATAGTCAGAATACAGCAAGACTTCATGTTGTTTGAAGAAAAATTACTCAGCTTAATAATGTTGTTTCTTCTAGTGGAGTCATGCTGTATTCTGACCTCCCCCCGCCTCCCCTCTCAGAACCTGGTTTTTGGGATGTGGATGGGCAGGAGCACTGTTGGCACCCTAGAGGTGCTCCTTTTTCACCCTCCTTTACTTTGGGTGTGCGTTGTGTTTTGTTTTTTGGCTTTCCTGACTTGAGTCTTTGCTTTGAAACCAAAAAACCCTTTTTTAATAAATTTAGTTGTCAGTTGGCTAGTGTGAGTTTTACAGTTTCCACACAGAACTTCTAGTGAGTATTGCTCGTACAGATCTGATGGTTGGAGTTTAATAAACAGCAGACAGGGGCTTCAACCGAGCTCGAGCTGAACGTTCCATGCTGGTCATGGAAAGTTAACTGTTTGTTCTCGGGGGCAGTTGAAAGGCAGTACCTAACTGCAATAGTTAGAATACAGCAAGACTCCATTAGAAGAAACAACGTTACTAAGGTGAGTAATTTTTTCTTCTGGCACTGCAAGCTTTTTTCAGATCTGTACAGAACAAGGTGGTTCAGGTCAGAACAGACAACACCACCACCATGTGGTACATCAACAAGCAAGGAGGCACTCGGTCTACAGCCTTGTGCACAGAAGCAATGAAGTTGTGGTCCCTGGCCTATTCCCTGCAAACCTCTCTGATAGTTCACCTCCCAGGGAAGGACAATGTCCTAGCAGATGCACTGAGCAGAATATCTCAGGGCCATCACGAATGGGCCCTAGACCCTCTGGTGTTGAAAGTGATTTTCTCAAGATGGGGCACTCCAGAGATGGATCTTTTTGCAGCCCCAGACAATCACCAACTTCCTCTCTTTTGTTGCAGACCCCCATTCTTGGGCTCAGTCCCCCTTGATGCTCTGATTTTGAACTGGGAAGGGAAATTTCTGTATGCTTTTCCCCCTTCCCTCTCCTGTTCAGAGTGTTAGTCAAGATAAGGTCACAACCATGCAAAGTGATTCTGATTGCTCCCGACTGGGCCAGACAGGCATGGTATCCCTTGTTGCTGTCCCTAACAGTCCATCTTCCCCTGTCTCTTCCCAGGAATTACAACCTGTTAACATCCTCTCAGGGGAGGATTTGGTACCCGAATCTTCAGTCTCAGTCTCAAGGCTTGGCTCTGTTTGCTGATCTGCATCTTTCCCAGTGGGTTCTGGATATCCTCCAGGAAGACTTACAACTCCAAATGGAAAAGATTCAGCATTTTGTGTTCTAAGAAGAATATTTCTCCAGACTCTGCTGAATTGCCTATGGTTCTGGATTATATGGTCCATCTTAATGGCCTAGGTCTCAGACCAGCTACCCTCAAGGTACACTTGGCAGCTGTTTCTGCTTTTTTGTCTGTAGGCAAGTCTTCCTCTCTGTCATCCCATCCTGTATTCTGTAAGTTTTTCAAGGGATTGCTTCACACCAGTCCCTCCTTTAGGGATCCTGGTGCTGCTGCTTGGGACCTTAATCTTTGCACTGCTCAGCTTATGCTACCCTCTTTTGAGTCTTTGTCCTCAGCAGAGCTTAAGTACTTGACTTGGAAAACTGTGTTTTTGGTAGCCATTACTTCTGCCAGACGTATCAGTGAATTGCAAGCCCTGTCAGTGGAATCTGATTTCATCTTTTCACAGAGATAAAGTGGTCTTTAGAACTAACAGAAAGTTCTTGCCTGCAAAATGGTTTCAGATTTCCACCTCAACCAGTCTATATCTCTCCTGTTTTCTTCACTGATCATTCCTCTTCGGGAGAGGAGGCTACACAGTTTGGATGTTAAGAGCCCTTAGCTACTACATAGAGCGTACCAAGGGTCACAGGTTTGAATCCCTCCAGTTGTTCCTCACTTATGGAGAAGTTGGTAAGGGCAAACCTGCCACTGAGAGATCTATTGCAAGGTGGATTGTTTCTTGTATACAATTCTGCTATGAAAAACTGGGTAGAACTCCACCCTCAGGCCTGAGGGCTCATTCCACAAGAGGTAGACCTGCTTCCCTGGCTGCTGCCAGGGATATTCCTCTCTTAGAAATTTGTCAAGCAGCCACCTGGAAAACAGTCCATACTTTCACCAAGCATTATTGTCTGGATATCTAGGCTAGGAGTGATGCTCGGTTTGGCACAGCAGTACTTCAGAGGCTATTTCCAAAGTAGGTTCTGTCCCTCCTCCATGGAGGTACTACTTGGTAGTTTGCAATAGTCAGAATACAGCCAGACTTCATGTTGTTTGAAGAAAAAATTACTCACTTTAGTAATTATGTATCTTACTTCGAGAGGGCTCTTGCAGTAGGTAATTACATATAGGGCTGACGCTGGACGGCGGCAGGACCCCACGGAAAAATTTCTAGCTAGCAGTCCCTGGCGAGACACCGCCGCATGTCGGGTGACCGCGCTGCTTTATGTCGGTATAAAGGCGGTCCTGACGCCTTCGCTTCAGTTCTTTCCTCCGTTAGCTCGTGCAGTGTCCTGAGCCAGTTCCAAAGGAACTAGAAAGTCAGCAGGTGTGGGTCAAAAACCCTTCTCAACTGCTGCAGAGATATCCAGGGCAATCAAATTGTCCAGTCACTCAATTCCGTCGAACCGCCACTATCTAGCAAAAGTCGTTCTGCGGTTCCACCGGTTCAATAATATGTTAGAGGGTTTACAGAGGAGGGAGGATGATTATGAACAGTGTGAATGTGACTTTGAAAGTCTGGATGTGCTCATTGAACTGGACATCTCTGAGACCAGACCTTTAGGAGAATCTCCCCTAGGCTTGCTGAGTCCCTTCTCATTTTCTGTTTTATAAAAAGTTGCTGAAACCCTCCAGCTTCCTTTGGAGGGAGAGCTGTGGATGGCTGGAAGGAGCCTGACTTTGTAGAGATAGTGGATATCCTAGAGGAGTCCAGGAGATTGTCTATTCCTTTACATAATCCTTTAGGAAACAAACAATAAAAATTTTAAAGCTCTAATTCTATTGCCTTCTGTGGATAAAAGATGGACAGAGGTACACTTTGTCAGGTCCTGATACAAATTTCTTTCACAGCAATGCAGCCATGTTGGGAGTAGTTCAGGCTGCAGCCTGGTAAGAGCTATGTTCCCTGGCTTCACATCCTCCTGACAAGGACTCAAAAGATTGATGCCATGGCTAAAAAACAATACATGGCAGCGTCCTTGGGACTCAGACAAAGCAAATTATATGGCTTATGTTGCAAGATACCAAAAATCTAGATGGGGTACTGTCATGGCTTTGGCCAAACAGGCCCTAGCCAGCTGCCAAGGAGCTGGGCAGGTGACTGCTGATGGTATTGAGGCATCTGAGTGCAGTTCCATGCTGCAGTGGATTCTAATGATGTATCCTCTAGAGTCATGGCTACATCTGTGGCTTTTAAGTAGATTGGCTTGGCTCAAGGTGTACTAATTTGTCACAGGATACCCAGACTAAGGCTATGGATTTTCCTGTTGAAGGAAATTCTCTGTTTGAAACAGACAGAAATTATATAGAAAAAATGGATGAATATAAGACCACTTGTAGATTACTACAAGCCAAGGAGCAGCTGACCCACTCCTCGAGCAACCCCAGGGGTAGAGGCCAGGCCTTTTCACCAAACCCAGGCCTCCTCTTCAGCTTATGTTCAGGGGTTCTTCAGAGGGAGGCAGGCAGGGGTACAAGCAGGCCTGCTCCCACCCCTCAGCCTAAAACCCCTGCCAAACAGGCACCTGATGGGATGCCAGGGCTGGTTCTCCATTACCTGTGAGGGGCAGGCTGGCTTACTTCGGTCCAGGACTGGGAGTCTTTAACATCAGACAAGTGGGTCCTGGAAGTAGTAAGCCAGAGTCTAGTTCTAAGCATCAAAAATTTCCAAAGATGAGAATCAGATCTTTTCCACCTGCAAACCCTCTAGAGACTCTTGCTTTGGAAACAGATCTCAACCCTCCTGGCTCTCAGAGCTGTAGAAAGGGTTTCTCCCCTACACATGGGAAGGGGTCTGTACTCCAGGTACTTCCTTACCCCAAAAGACAGGAGAGGGTGGCCCATCCTGGACCCAAGATATCTGAACAAGCACCTTTTTAAAACCAAAATTCAAAATAGTGACTCTGGGAATGATTTACCCTCCTTAAGGCCAGGGGACTGGCTAGCTTCCCTGGACCTCAAGGGATGCCTACTTCCATGTTCTTATCAGAAGCTCCCACTGAAAGTACCTCAGATTCAACTGCCCTCAGGCCATTATCAGTTCAAACAATGCCCTTGACCTTACCTCTGCCCCAAGGGGTATTCACAAAATGTCTGGCAGTAGCAGTTGCTCATTTAAGAAGCAAAGATTGCCATCTTTCCCTACCTGGACGACTGGCTCATTGTGGGTCAGTCTCAGACCGAGTCAAATCCACCTGCAAGTTACCCAGCAGCTGCTTGCCTCTCTGGGCTTTCTTCTCAATCTTACAAAGTCGGTTGTGGAACCTGTCCAGGTACTCACCTTTATAGGTGCAGAACTGGACACAAAAGCAAACCAGAGCCTTCCTTCCCCTAGAAAGGGTAGGGACCTGGTGGCCCTGGCCTCGTCCCTTCACTCTGCGGTCTCTCGACCAGCAAGGCATTTCCTACAGCTCCTAGGACACATGGCTGCTTCCACAGCTGTAGTGCAAGGAGCAAGATTTCAGATGAGGGACATTCAGTTCCATTTGAGAGCCTTTTTGGTCTCAAAGAGATTCCCTATCCAAGTTGATCCCAGTGACTCGAACCCTGATCCAGGCCCTTCAGTGGTGGCAGGATCAGAGCAATCTGAAACAAGAGTGCCGTTCATCCCTCTCTCACTCCTTGACCCTTACACAGATCGTCCCTCTTGGGATGGGGGAGCTCACATGGGCGACCTCTCACCCAGGGTTGTGGTCCCTCAGGAGTCTCAGCTCCACATCAATCTGTTGGAACTCAGGAGCTGTTTTTCTAGCACTCAGGTTTTTCTGCATCTGTTCAGAACAAAGTAGGTACAGGTTAGAACAGACAACACCACTACAATGTGGTACATCAACAAACAAGGGGCACTAGGTCTTGACCTTGTGCACCGAGCGTCGAAAGTTGTGGTCTCTGGCCTATTCAAAGTGAACACGTCCCTCATAGCAGTTCACCTCCCAGGCAAGGACAATGTCCTGGCAGATGCTCTCAGCAAGATTCCCAGGGCCATCACAGAATGGTCACTGGATCCCCGAGTACTGGGATCGTTTTTGCCAGATGGGCACCCCTCAGATGAATCTTTTGGCAGCCCAGACAGTCATCAACTTCCACTTTTTTGTTGCAGGCCCCAGTGTGGACTCAGTCCCCTGGATGCCTTTCTCCTCGATTGGGAAGAAGTTTCTCTATGCCTCCCCCTTCCCTCTCCTGTTCAAGGTACTAGTCAAAATCAGATCTCAGCCTCCACAAGATGATCCTGATTGCTCCAGACTGGAGCCAGGCAGCCCTGGTACCCCTCCTTCTGTCCTTAGCAGTCCATCTTCCCTGTGTCTCCCCAGGAACCACAATCTGTTAACCTGTGCCCAGGGGAGAGTCTGGTATCCGAATCTCAAATCCCTCAACCTCAAGGCCTGGCTCTTGAGGAGTTGAGAGTTGCTGATCTACAACTTTCTCAGGTCTTCACGAAATCTTGAAAGCTTCTAGGAAGCCTTCCACTAGGGCTACCTATAACTCCAAGTGGAAAAGGTTTTCCATATGGTGTTCTGGGAAGCATATTTCCCAGAATCTGCTGATTTGCCCCTGTTTTGGACTATATGGTCCATCTTAATTCTTTGGGACTGAGACCAGCTACCCTGAAAGTGCATTTGGCAGCTGTCTCTGCTTTTATTTCAGCAGGAAGCCTCTTCTTTCTGCTCACCCTGTATTTTCCAAGTTTTTTGGGGATTGCTTCATACAATCACCATTCAGGGCCCCTGCCCCTGCCTCAGATCTTAATGTTTGCATTGCTCAGCTGATGCAACCCCTTTGAACCTCTGTCTTCGCAGAGCTTAAGTACTTGACTTGGAAAACTGTGTTTCTAGTAGCCACTTCTGCCAGGCGCATAAGTGAGTTACAAGCTTTGTCAGTGGAGACTGACTTTTTTCCCTTCACAGGGATAGGGTAGTCCTCCAGGACTAACAGAATTTTTGCCTAAGGTGGTTTCAGATTTCCACCTTAATCAATCTGTTTCACTTCCAGTGTTCTTCACTGACCATTCCTCCTCTGGTGAGAGGAGGCTGCACAGCATCAGATGTTAAGAGGGCCCTAAGTTACTACATAGAGGCGTACCAAGGGTCACAGGTTTGACTCCCTCAACTATTTCTCACTTATGGTGAGGTTGGAAAAGGAAACCACTAGAGATCCATTGCCAGGTGGATTGTCTCTTGTATCAATTTTGCTATCAAAAACTGGGTAAGGTTCCCCCTTCAGGCCTGAGGGCTCACTCTACCAGAGGTACACCTGCGTCTCTAGCTGCTGCCAGAGACATCCCTATCTTAGAGATATATGTCAAGCAGCTACTTGGAAAACAGTACACACTTTCACCAAGCATTACTCCCTGGATATCCAGGCCAGGAGGGATGCTCTGGTTTAACACAACCGTGCTTCAGAGCCTATTCCTAAGTAGGTTCTGTCCCTCCTCCATGGAGGTACTGCTGTGTAGTCTGCAATAGTCATAATATGCTAAGACTTCATGTTGTTTGAAGAAAAAATTACTCACCTTAGTAATGTTGTTTCTTCTAATAGAGTCTTGCTATATTATGACCTCCTCTCCCCAGCCTGCCCCTCTCAGAACTTCTACTTTGGGTATGGGGTGGGCAGTCCACTATTGGCACTTATTGATGCCCCTTTTATGTTTTCCACCCCTTCTTTTTGGGGTGTTTGGGTGCTATGTTTATGTTTATCTTATCTTTTCTGGTCCCATGACTTACATAGATACATAGACAGTGTCGGCAGGATAGGGCCTATGGCCCACCTAGTCTGCCATTTGAGCTGTGAAGTTTCAGTTTGTTTTCCTAGAAGTCTATTTCCCCTTACCCCTGACCTCTAGAATTCCTTTATG
Organism: Neoceratodus forsteri; assembly: GCA_016271365.2. Lineage (NCBI taxonomy): Eukaryota > Metazoa > Chordata > Ceratodontiformes > Ceratodontidae > Neoceratodus > Neoceratodus forsteri. The sequence goes on along the minus strand of JADMNL010000024.1, from coordinate 116,374,004 downwards.
TCTATCCCATGCATTCTTAAATCCGTGATTGTTCCAGCCCCACCACTTCCTCTGGCAGGGTGTTCCACTTGTCCACCACCCGTTCTGTGAAGAAATTCTTTCTCATGTTTCCTCTGATAGTCCTCCTCCAACTTCATCCCATGCCCTCTAGTCCTGAAACATCTTTTCGCTTAAAAATAGTGTTTCCTGCACCCTGTTCCTCCCTGTAAGATACTTGTATGTCTCTATCCATATCCCTCTCTCCCTCCTCTCCTCCAGGGAGTACATGTTCAGTTCTTCAACCTGTCTTCATAGGACTTGCATGCAATCCATGCCATCTTTGTTGCCTCCTCTGAACCTTCTCTACCTGTCTGTGTCCTTACGTAGGTATGGTCTCCAGAGACTGTACACTGCTACTCCAGGTGGGGCCTCACTAGTGTCTTGTATGGTGGAATATGACCTCCCTTTTCCTGCTGGTGATGCCCCTGCCTATACATCCCAGCATCCTATTTGCTTTACACTGATGCCTTGTCACCTGTTTCCCTACCTTGGGGTCATCAGATGACAACCCCAAGATCCCTTCCTGCTTGGTGCATGCTGTATCCTCACCCCCAACTACATATATTGTGCCAGGGTTTTGTGCCCCATATGCATTATCTTGCACTTCTTTGCATTGAATTTCAACTGCCAAACCCTTGACCATTCTTCAACTTTCTGCAGGTCCTTCTCATTCTGTCTACACCCTCTGGTGTGTCTACTCTGTTACAGAGCTTTGTGTCATCAGCGAACAGTGAAATTCTGCCTTCTAGATCCTGTGCAATGTCACTGATGAAGATGTTGAATAGGACCGGTCCCAGCACTGATCCCTGTGGTACACTGGTCCTCTTCCCTCTGTGGGTGACAGCCATTTACCACCCTCTGTGTCCTGCCACCCAGCCAGTTACCCACCCACCACCACTGTCCTGCCCACACCCATATTCCCCAGTTTGTGTAATAGTCTTCTATGTGGCACAGTGTCAAGGGCCTTGCTGAAGTCCAGATAGGCCATGTCCACTGCCCTCCCTGATCCACCTCCCTAGTCACCCAGTCAAAAATTCAATGAGGTTGGTCTGACCTGCCTCCCCTGGTGAAACCATGCTGCCTTGGGTCCTGTAGTCCAGTGACAACCAGATGTTCCACCAATCTCTCCTTCAGTAGTGCTTCCATGATCTTTCCCACTACCGAGGTGAGGCTGACTGGTCTGTAGTTCCCTGCTTCCTCTTTGTTCCCACTTTTGTATAAAGGGACTACATCTGCTGTCCTCCAGTCTTTGGGTACCTCCCCTGTTTCCAGTGATTGGCTGAACAGGATAGCCAGAGGTTCAGCCACCACCTCTCTTAGTTCTTTAAGGACCCTGGGGTGCACCCCATCTGGCCCCATTGCTTTATCAGCTCTTATTACTTCCAGTTCCTTCAGGACCCTTTCTCGTGTAAAGGGACTTGTGTCCATTTCTGCACCATTCTCACCCCTTGTACTCCTTCAGACCCATTACCCCCTCTTCCTTAGTAAAGGCCGAGCAGAAATCCTGTTCAATATGTCAGCTTTACTGTTGTCATCCTCCAGCGGCTCCCATCCTCCCCTTCAGTCTCACTATCCCTCCTTTGTCCTTCTTTTTTCACTTATGTACCTGTAAAGGTTTTGTCCCTTTAACCACTGATTTTGCAATGTGTTCTTCTGTCTGAGCTTTGGCTTCCTCTTACTGACTTCCCTGCCTCCTTTGTTTCTCCTGGTACTTCTCCCTATCCCCTTCTATGTGTCTTTTTGTATTGCCTGAATGCAATCTTTTGGCTTTCACTTTCTTTGCTACCTCTTTGGGAAAACCATAATGGTCTCCTCTTTCTTTTCCTCTTGCTAACCTGCTTAATGCATAATTCTGTTGTTCTTATAATCCCCATTTTAAATACTGCCCACTGTTCCTCAATCCCTGATTCCTGTCCCATTCCCCTTAATGCCTCTTACAAGCATCTCCCCATTTTCCCAAAGTCTGCCCCCCTAAAATCCAGGATACGTGTTTTTGTGTGGTTTGTTTCTGCTCTTTCTGTGATTTCAAACCACAATGACTGGTAGTCACTGTTACCCAGGTGCTCCCCCACTGTTACCCCCATCACACTGTCCCTGTTTGTGAGCACAAGGTCCAGTATTGCCTTCTGCCGAGTTGGTTCCATGACCAGTTGCTTGAGGAAGGCACCCTGAAGGGAGTCCAGGATAAATCTGCTCCTAGTTGATGCTGCTGCTGGGATGCTCCAGTCCACGTCTGGTATATTGAAGTCTCCAACCAGTACTACCTCACCCTTGTCTGCCATCCTTTGGATGGCTAGCATCAGCTCCCTATCTGTTTCTAGTTTCTGCTACTTGAGTCTTGGTGTTGGGACCAGGAAAATGTGTTAATATTTTAGTAGCCAGTTGGCTAGTGTAGGTTACAGCTTCCACGCAGAACCTTAGTGAGTGTTGCTCGTAAAGATCTGACAGTTTCGGTTTGAAATATCCCAGACAGAGCTTTTCTAACCGAGCTCGCGCTTTAAGTTCCATGCCCTGCATGGAAGTTAACTCTTTCACCTCCGGAGCAGTTCTAATGGTGGGACAAACTGCAATAGTCATAATATAGCGAGACTCCATTAGAAGAAACAACATTACTAAGGTGAGTAATTTTTTCTTCTGGCCCAGGCAAATCTGGTTCTCTCTTCTACAACAATACTCAGAGGTTCCTCCTCTTCCTCTTCCTTTATCTCGAGGATTGCTGACCCAGGATCAGGGGACCCTGGTCCATCCAGGCCTCAAGTCCCTACAACTTCATGCATGGCTCCTGCAGACCTAGCCCAGTCTCGCTTTGGTGTCTCTCCAGAGGTGGCCGAGATTCTGGTGTAGGCTAGAAAACCCTCCACTAGGTCCACTTATGCCATGAAATGGAAGAGATTTTCTATTTGGGCCGCCTCTAGGAATGAGGAGCCTTTTTCCTGTTCAGTGGCCGTTCTGCTTGAATATTTACGTCATCTCTTCGACTTGGGTCTCAGTCACTCCTCCTTGAAAGTGCACATGGCTGCTGTTTCAGCTTACCATGTTCCTTTGGCTGATAAACCCTTTGCCCAATTAGAGTGTCTAAGACTTTTCTTAGAGGTCCTTCATCTGAGGCCCCTGTTGGGACTCCTGCTCCCCTTGGGGCTTGAACTTTGTTCTCGAGAAACTTACCCTTCACTCCCTTGAGACCTACGGCATCCACAGATCTACAAGTATCTGTCATGGAAGGCAGCTCTTCTTCTTGTAGTAGCCATTACTTCCGCTCGAAGAATTTCCGCACCTCAGGCCCTTATGTGTAAAAATCCCTATTTGATTTTCACAGAGCAAGAGTAGCTCTTAGCACGAACCCTAAGTTTCTGCCTAAAGTGGTAGCGAGTCTACCTTAAATCAGTCTATAGAGTTACCTGCCTTTTCACTCAGTACTCCAACCAAGGAGGATATTTACTCCATACCATGGATGTTCACTGGATTCTGAGATACCACCGATGGGACAAAGGATCTCAGAAAAACTGACCAGCTGTTCGTCTCTTTTGCTCACAAAAGGGAAGGCAATGCTGTTTCCAAGCAATGCCTGTCGAAGTGGTTGGCTCATTGCATCACTTTCTGTTATGACAAGTACAACAAGACCCTTCCGGGTCAAGTCAGAGGTCACTCCACTCGTGGAGTAGCAACCTACCTCTGTGGCTTGTTTCAAGAATGTGTCTGCGGCAGACATCTGTGCTGCCACCACCTGGACTTCCGTCCATACCTTTACGAAGCAATACAGTTTGGACATTGCCTCTCGCCGTAGAGCAGGCTTCGGGCTAGCTGTTTTGCAGGGCCTCCTGTCTTGAGGCCTGCAAGGCTACTGCTACTTTCAGGAGTAGTTTCCTCCTCCAGGTGCCTTTATTTGTTCCAGACTGCTTGGGATTCAGTCCTATATGTAATTACCTACTGCAAGAGCCCTCTCAGTAAGATAGTACAATTCACGTAGAACTTACTGTAACAGTAGATCTTGAGAGAGAGCTCTTACAAGCAACTCTTCCCCCTCCATCCCCCTAGGCTTCTTCAGCTCCTTTTCCATTGAGGGAAATATCTGCTTCTCTCTTGTCCGGGCCTTCCGGGTTTGTGGCGGGAAAGAACTGGAAGGCGGGCGTCCAGGACTGCCCCTTTATACCGACGTCTCTTGACGCCGGTCACCTGACGTGGGGCCTCACCAGGGACTGCTAGCTAGAAATTTTTCCGTGGGGTCCTGCCGGCGGCCGGTGTCAGTCCTATATGTAATTGCCTACTGCAAGAGCCTCTCTCGAAGATCTACTGTTATGGTAAGTTCTTACGTAACTGTACTCTCTTCTAGTGGAGTCTTGATGTATTCTGACCTCCCCCACTGCCTCCCCTCTCAGAACCTAGTTTTTGGGATGTGGGTGGGGAGGAGCAGTGTTGGCACCCTAGGAGTGTCCATTTTATACCATCTTTTTGCTTTGGGTGGAATGTTGTTTTTTGGATGTGTTTTTGGTTTTGGGTTTCCTGACTTGAGTTTTCCTTTGAGAACCAAAAACATTATATGTTTGCCAGTTGACTAGTAAAAATGTTACAGTTTCCATGCAGGACACCTAGTGAGTTTTTGCTCGTAAAGATCTGACGGTTGCAGTTTGAACAACAACAGACAGAGGCTTCAACCGAGCTCGTGATGAACAATTCTGTACAAGGCATAGAAAAGTTAACCCTTTGTTCTCCGGGGCAGTTGAAAGGCAGGACCTAACTGCAATAGTCAGAATACAGCAAGACTCCACTAGAAGAAACAACATTACTAAGGTGAGTAATTTTTTCTTCTTTACCATCCAGGGTCTGTCACTACCCCTCGGATCAGGCACTGGTCCTCCGGACCGAGATTGATGCCTTGCTTTCAAAAAAGGCCATCGAACCAGTCCCTCCTTCCTCAGAAGGGTGTGGGAATTTACTCCCACTTTTTCCTGGTTCCCAAATGGACGGGGGATTTATGCCCCATTTTGGTTCTCAGGTGTCTCAGCTTCTACATTTCTTACCAAAGGTTCTGCATGGTGTCTCTTCTGACAGTTCTCCCTTTGCTGAACACGGGAGATTGGCTCTGCTTTCTGGATATGAAGAATGCATACCTCAATATCATGATGCACCCGGCTCATAGACAGTTTCTCCATTTCATGTTCCAGGGTCATCATTACCAATTCAGGGCCCTCCCTTTTGGACTTTCCTCTGACCCAAGGGTATTTACAAAATGCCTAGCAGTGGCTCTCCGCAGGGATGGCCTCTGTCTTTCCCTACCTGGACGACTTGCTCCTGAAAGCGTCCTCCAACCAACTGCTGTCTTTAATGCTTTCTCGAACTCTGCAATTGTTCGCCCTAGTGGGAATTGCGATAAACTATCTGAAATCCAAGATGATCCCCACACAATGCCTCCAATATATCGGAGCCATGCTAGACACCTCTGTGGGGAAGGAGTTTCTGCCCATAGCTCAGGCGGATGCTCTGATTGCATTGGCAGGCAGTTTAGAGTCCGTAAGATTAGTCTCCGCACAAGACTACCTCCACCTCCTGGGACATATGTAGCCACAATACCGATGGTCCCCAATGTCAGATTAAATATGAGGGTCCTTCAGTGGTCCCTCAAGAGACCAGTGGGACCAGAAACAGGACGATTTTGATGCCCCAGTCCTGATGTCTTTCCCTGGCTCTTCAAGCTCTACAATAGTGGAAGTACAGAGACAATCTAATGCGAGGCATGCCGTTCCGCTCTCCTGTCTCGAGTCTCATTCTGTCTGTAGATGCTTGCTTGACAGGGTGGGGTGCTCATCTCCTGCACGTCAGATCACAAGGATCTTGGATGTCGGTGGAGGCCTGCCTCCATATCAGTGTCTTGGAGATGAGGGCAGTTTTCTACGCCTTACAGACATTCAGGACTCCCCTCCCTCCAGGTTGCCTGCAAATGCAATCAGACAATTCTGTGGTAGTTCACTACCTAAACAAACAGGGAGGCACCCATTCATACCCTCTCTGTAGAGAATTTAATGTGGCTGTGGTATTGGGCAATCCAGAGAATTCTTTATCTTCTAGCAGTACACATCACAGGGGTGTCAAACACCCTGGCAGATACCCTGAACAGATCCACTGCCCAGTCCCACGAGTAGGAACTCTTATCTGCTGTTCTAAATGACGTCTTTCACTTGTGGGGTCGTCCGGAGTTGGACTTATTTGCCTCTCTGCAAAAGGCAAACTGCCGCTTTACTGCTCTCTCGTGCGAGGTCCTGGAACTGTGTGGCAATATGCATTATCTCTTTTCTGGACAGGAAGCCTTCCCACCCTTTCCGCTCATTCAGAGAGTACTACTGAAACTGGTCCAGGACAGGGCGCCTGTGATTCTTATAGCGCCATAATGGCCAATACATATTTGGTTCCCTCTACTTCTACAGCTCTCAGAACTAGAGCCAATACCTCTTGTCAATTTGCTGGGCTTTACTGTCCCAGGCGCAAGGCTCCATGTTCCACCCGGATCTTCGCTCCCTACACTTGCACACCTGGGTCTTGAGGACATAGTCCTCTCACGCTTCAGCGTGTCACCAAAGGTGGTGGAAGTTCTCTGGGCGGCTTGGAAGCCATCTGCTTGAGCTTCCTATTCCCTGAAGTGGAAACACTTCTCTATTTGGGCGTCTTCACTGGATTTAGATCCTTATGGGTGTTCCCCTCAATGCATCTTGGATTATTTGCTCCCCTTGTTGGAGGGTGGCCTGAAATATTTCTCTGAAAGTCCACCTTTCGGCCATTGCCGCATTTCATTTACCTGTGGACAACATACCTTTGTCCCAGTGACCTTTGATTTGAACCTTTTTTTTAAAGGTATTCCGCACCTACATCCCCCTATCAGGGATCCAGTCCCTATCTGGGATTTGAATTTTGTGCTTGAAAAATTGACTGAGTTTGTTTGAGCCCACTGAAACCAGCAACCTCCGTTCTCTTTCATGGAAAACTGTTTTTAGTTGCCATTACGTCTGGCAGATGTCTGAGTTGCACACACTAATGTGCAAACCTCCATACGTACACTTTTATAACGACCGGGTGTCTTACCCACTAACTCATCATTCTTGCAAAAAGTTGTTTCTGAATTTACTTTAAATCAGATCATCTAATTGCCAGTATACTTTGTGGAACCTCAGAATCCAGGGGAAGTTCTGCTTCATACTCTGGATGTACATAGAACATTGAGCATTTACCGTCTCCACACTTCACAGTTGCTAAAAACCAAGCCACATTTTGTGTCTTTTGCCCCTGGAAACCAGGGCATTAGTGTTTCCAATCAGTGCTTGTCCACATGGTTGGCCTACTGCATTACATTTATTTATGCAAAATATAAAAAACATCTTACAGGAGTTATAAAACCACATTCTACCAGAGGCATGGCTGCCACTATGGCGTGTTTCTGGGGTGTTTCTGCCTTGGATATTTGTGAAGCCGCCATGTGGTCTACTGTACATACTTTCACCAAGCATTACAGTCTAGACATCGCTTCTAAGAGGCAAACCATTTCTGGACGGGCTGTCCTACACGGACTACTGTCCTAAGCCTTCATGATTCGCTTCCTCCTTCCGCTGGATATAACTGCTTGGAAATCTTCCCACATGTTATGACCTGCTGCAAGAGATTGCCTCGAAGAAGATAGTACAGTTGAGTAAGAACTTACCATAACAGTAGATCTTCGAGAGTATCTCTTGCAGCAGGTCATGCAGCCCCTCCGTCCTTCCCCCTTGCTGTTACTTCAGAAGGATTCCTTGCTCCTGCCTTTTAAGACTGTATGAGCTGCTGCTTTGATTTTCCTCCTCAGTTCCCATTGGAGGATTGAGATATGTTTACACATTCAATCACCAGGATGGAAAAGAACTGAGAAGTAGCTGGGACCTCCCTCTTTTTGTACCTGTTAAGTGAACACCACATGGTGGTGGTGCTAGGGGCAGATCCCAGGGTGGACTGCTGAGAAAAGTCATCCAGAGGAAATGACGCCTGCAGCTGACTCCCACTCGTTATGACCTGCTGCAAGAGATGCACTCAAAGATCTACTGTTATGGTAAATTCTTATGCAGCCGTACTTTCTGGCATCTAATGAGTTGACCAGTGCAGGTCTTTGAAATGCTTCTTAATCTCAGAATGACTTGTTTAAAAGCTACAAAAATGTATTTAATTGTCACAATTCAGTTAAACATTATTCTTATTGGCTCTGCAGGCTGCACACTTGCCTCTAAGACCGGAAGATTGGGAGGCTGTGGATTTCATTCCCATGTTAGGAGGTCTAAACCTCACTTTCAGGTTCTTCGCAATATTGGGAATGCAAGTAATCACAGACATGTTGCGTAAGACTAATAAACAAGTTTATTACTACCAGAAGGATAAATCACAGTTGCCCTAAGCAGTTCTTACCAATATGAACCGGGAGCCAGTGCTAAGCGTTCCCTATACCTCGAGGTTTCTCTGTGTCTCCTGGGATCTTCGAGGTACAAGACTAGTGTATTACATAATATACCTATGATAATTATTATGGTTACTGTAAGATAGAAAAAATTTTAGTTACAGAGATGAGCCCTATTGGCTAAATTAGAGGTGGCTCCACGGTCCAAGATAACATTATACAATTCTGTATAGTCATCAGTTTATGAACAAAAGTGTTCTTATACAGAGTCTTACATAACTCAGTGTAGTAGTGCAAATCACCAAAAGGTGGCAATGCCAACTTACATATCATAATTATTCCAAGGACACAGATGCCCTGGCATCTTACAAGTAAGAAATACACAGAAAATACATAGAAAAATATATGTATTAGCAAGCAAAGTGTATTACAACAATATGCATTCATATCCTGACATCTACTCTTGTACAGTAGATGCCCTTAGCCCTATATGTTAGTATAACATATACCTAAGTGCTAGCTGTCTACGGTGTACCTTTGAGGGTGCAGGGACCTTGTGTAACATTCCCCCTCCCATGTTGCCTCCAAGGGCAACACAGGCAAATCTAGGGAAAGGCCAGAGAGCAGTGGTCATTTACAAACCTGACGCGCGAGCTTTGTAAAGGAACTCAAGCTGCTCACAGTGTTGGCGCAGTGTGCCGGAGGCAGCAGAGCATAATAATCAAAATAAAGATTAAAATGCTTGTATAATAACAAAACCTTTAAAGGTAATCTCTAACCAGGTGTTAGTCAATGCGTCATTCATGTCACCATCATTAATCAATGAGAAGATAGCTTCATTGGCCTTGGTCATGTTATTGCTGATGTGGATGAGGTGTGTGTCTTTCCTGTCTAAAAGTGATTTTAATGTAAGTGTCAGTAGGTCTATATGTACATTAAAATATGGTAAGTATTCTGACAGTGTGAGCAGATAATCGAGGTTACCATCAATGATGTCTGCATCTAGCAGGGGGACGGGGGTTATGACGGTCTGTCCAATGACAGTCTTCTGGTGGGGGACAAAACAGAAATTGGGGTAATCAATAGCACATGTTACAGATCCATAAGTATAGCTTTTAAAATTTGTAACCACACAGTACTCCCCATCGGAATTATATTGAGAGCGAACAGTAGGGAGTCTCCACTTTTGCAGCTGGACAGGGCAGGTGTAGGCCGTCTTCGAAATCCGTGGTGACAAGCAATAAACCTACTCACGATATGATCGGTAGAGCTTATCTGGAGCCAAAGTCGAATCCATGGTATCTGTGCCATTCTTGGTGATGTCATCATCCATGGTGAAAGTCCAATCAATGCTACCTTGAGAATAACCACAAACCGGTTGAATAACATCAAATACATCACATCGGCACAAGTAAATGTATTGCTTCTTCACACAGCAGTCCTTGTGCGGAGCCACCCAGGCGTCCAGGAAAGGGTGGAAAACCAGTAGAGGCGGTAGATCCAGGCGTTCTCTGTAGATGTCTTTGTCCAAATGCCCAATCGAATGAACCAGTGCAAGCTTGTCGAACAAAGCTGTAGTGAGATCAAAACATGGTAAAGAGACAGTAAAAGAAACAAACATGGTATCTGTTATGGCACACTTCTTAGCAGCCAAACAAGGACCAGTATTAGGCTGTCTGGTCACAAACCCCAAATTCCTAGCTGTAGAAAGAGGAATGGTTAAAGATTGTTGCATACACATAGCAATACAGCCAGGGGTTTTACATCGTGGACAATACCATTTGGAAATGCGTCTGTCATGTATGATATCAGGGATTCTTCCAGATGCTAGATCACGGAAGAGATTGTTGATGGTAGTGATAATGTATGAGCTATAAGCAGAGCAAAGGATTTCTCTAGCAATGTATCGTTTATCTGCTTCTTTATTGTTTTGTTGTATGAGTGCGTTGATCTTATCTCGTGAATCAGTGAATGTCTTAGCAATGTCATGCATGTTGTATACAGTGTATCTTTCTTCCTGACTAAGGCCATCCACACCATGCAATAATGGGGGTAGTACATCGTTAACTACACCAGTGGAGAACTTGGCAGAATGAGCTTTGATACCAGCAATGTCTGCTTTATTCCAAATAGACATAGCGGTACCAAAAAGGCCTGTGACAGTACCGGTTGCACCTGTAACATCAGAACTGTCAACTTCACATGTCTTATGTTTATGAGTTAGATCATCAGAAGTGGGTTTTCTCCTGAAGTTGCCTCTATGTTCAGTAGAATGGACCCGGGCAATAGGGCCTTGAGTACGAATCTGAAATGCAGCTAAACTATCAAACAATAATGAACTATAAAATGCTGAAGTGTTAGTATTGTGACACATACCAAATTCTTTCATATTCCAGTAAGTAAGATTAAATAAAACAGGTATATGCATAAACTGTAAGTTGTTAATCAATGAACCTGGGAGGGCAGTGGCTGTTAGACCACTACGGGGACCAGGGGTAGGCTTTGGGCATTTTGGGGAATATGGGTGTGGGCAGGACAGTAGTGTGGTGGGTAGGTAACTGGCTGGGTGGCAGGACACAGAGGGTGGTGGTAAATGGCTGTCACTCCACAGAGGGAAGAGTGACCAGTGGGGTACCACAGGGATCAGTGCTGGGACCGGTCCTATTCAACATTTTCACCAGTGACATTGCGCAGGATCTAGAAGGCAGAATTTCACTGTTCGCTGATGACACAAAGCTCTGTAACAGAGTAGACACACCAGAGGGTGTAGACAGAATGAGAAGCGACCTGCAGAAACTTGAAGAATGGTCAGGGGTTTGGCAGTTGAAATTCAATGCAAAAGTGCAAGATAATGCATATGGGCACAAAACCCTGGCACAATATATCCAGTTGGGGGTGAGGATATAGCATACTGCCAAGCAGGAAAGGGATCTTGGGGTTGTCATCTCTGATGACCTCAAAGATGAGGAAACAGTGTGACAAGGCAGCAGGTAAACAAATAGGATGCTGGGATGTATAGGCAGGGGCATCACCAGCAGGAAAAGGAGAGTCATAATTCAGCTATACAAGACACTAGTGAGGCCCACCTGGAGTACAGTGTACAGTTCTGGAGACCATAACTACGTAAGGACATAGACAGGGTAGAGAAGGTTCAGAGGAGGGCAACAAAGATGGTGCATGGATTGCATCACAAGTCCTATGAAGACAGGTTGAAGGAACTGAACATGTACTCCCTGGAGGAGAGGGAGAGAGGGATATGATAGAGACATACAAGTATCTTACAGGGAGGAACAGGGTGCAGGAAAACACTATTTTTAAGTGAAAAGATGTTCCAGGACTAGAGGCATGGGATGAAGTTGGAGGAGGGCGATTCAGAGGAAACATGAGAAAGAATTTCTTCACAGAATGGGTGGTGGACAAGTGGAACACCCTGCCAGAGGAAGTGGTGAGGGCTGAAACAATCACAGGATTTAAGAATGCATGGGATAGACATAAAGGAATTCTAGAGGTCAGGGGTAAGGGGAAACAGACTTCTAGGAAAACAAACTGAACTTACAAGCTCAAATGGGCAGACTGGGTGGGCCATAGGCCCTTATCTGCCGACACTGTCTATGTATCTATGTATTCCAAAAGCTGTCTATCAGTAGGTAGTAACACAGAGAGGTACATGGCTGCAGAAGCCATGTGGTGTATAGCACAAAATTTCTGAGCAGAATCTCTAGACAAAGAATTACAATATGAAGGATCAGTTAAGGCAGTAATGTTGTACAAATCAGAATGTCTTAATGCAGTTTGTAACAAGGACAGAGAACCATTTGGGGATAATTTAGCATTCGGCCAACCCTGGAAAGTTCCTTTGGAGAGTTTGGCCACAGGGAGAATTTGTCCTTGCGATGTGGTTTGCCACTCAATTTGTAGGGTAGATTTATCAGGAGCAACAACCGAGGCAGTGAGGTAAGCATCGGAATATTCCTGGACAGTGATCAAACTATCTGGTGTATTGATGGATACTCCCTCTGGAGGAGGTGCTGGAGGATCGTGGTGTTGTAGGAGGTTCAGTAGTGTGCCTTTGATGCAGGGGATAACTCCTGAGATGAGGAGATAATGGAACAAGATAGCCATCTTGTCAGTGTATCTGTAAAGGAAGATCAAAGACTAGTACGTTAGTACTATTCCGCCCAATGGGGTGAGGAAAAGTAGTTAAGCTCCTTTATACAGTTTCAGCTGGTTTGCATGCAACCATTTGTCAGTCAACTTATTGTTATGCAGAAGTCTAACCTGATAGACTGCTAGATTGAACTTGTTGACAATGTGGTATGGGCCTTCCCACTTGTTGGAGGAGTGGGTGGGATGTGCAAATCGGAGTACCATTACCTGATCTCCAACCTGCCAGTCCACTTCTTGTGCGTGTTTGTCAAACTGTATTTTCAATTGTTGCTGGGCCTTGCCCATGCAGTTGGCAGCATACAAGTGTGTGTGTGTATGAGGTCTTTTCTGAGTTTTTCCACATATTGGTCTACAGACATGCGGTCTGCAGTGGGGGTGTGCAGGTCAAACAACAGGTGTTCAGGTAATCTCATCTGTCTGCCAGTCATCACCTCAAAGGGTGTGAGCTGGGTGGTGGCTGAGGGTGTACCCCTAATTGCTATAAGGAGTAACGACAGTAGGGAATCCCAGGTTTTGGGATTGTCCTCAATGAATTTGGAAAGCATTTGCTTAATCCGTCTGTTGGCTCTTTCTACTTGACCTGAGGATTGGGGGGGTAAGGTATGTGGAACTTCTGTTGAACTCCAAGGAGTTAAAGGGATTCTTTCATCAACTCACCTGTAAAACTTGTTCCTTTGTCAGAGTTTACCTTAAGAGGTAGGCCCCACCTGGAGAAAATCTGTTCCACCAGGATTTTGGCAGTGGTCTTTGCCGTGCATGTCTTAGTGGGGAAAGCTTCAACCCACTTGGAGAAGAGATCAGTTACCACAAGAGCGTACTTATTATTCAAACAACATGAAGTCTTGCTGTATTCTGACATATGCAGTTAGGTCCTGCCTTTCAACTGCCCCGGAGAACAAAGAGTTAAACTTTCCATGGCCAGCATGGAATGTTCACCACGAGCTCGGTTGAAGCCCCTGTCTGCTGTTGTTTAAATTGCAACTGTCAGATTCTTTACTCCGCCTCACTGAACAGTCACTCTGGGAGATTTCTCCTGCTGCTCGGTTCAAAAAGTCGGTTGAAGTGTCAGTTTTCGGTCGGTTTCTACCGAATTGCTGTTACCGCTTAGTCGGTTCAAGTCTCTGTCTGTGGTACCGTGAGTACTAGATAGGTTTTTTTGTTTTGTTTCTGTGTGGAACTTGTAAATTGTGGATCGGTTCAGCTGAACCGATCAGTTTGAGGTTAAAAATAAAAAAAAAAAAAAAAGCTTGTGCTTAATTTAGAGTGTGGTAACCGGTCCGTATCGGTTCTAAAAAAAATGGATTTTATTATGTTTTTTTCCAAGACCCGTGACACGGTCAGCAACCGATAGGGGAGTCTTGCCTGGCGGATTGCCGAAAAAAGGGTAAGTTTTGGATAGGAGTGGCCATGTCTGAGAAACCCAAGAAAAAAACCGGGCCCACTGGGTTCCAACACTGCAGTGTGTGTGGGGAAGTCTTTGCCAAGGCTAATCCCCACACCACCTGTGTTTATTGTCTGGGGTTTGACCACCTCGATTCAGACTGCCAAATTTGCAAGAATTTTCCCAAATCTACCCTGGAAAAGAGATTAGGTAGATTGAGGGAAAGGGAGGCCGAGAAGTCCGCTGACCCGGATGGCCAGCCCGGTTCGGTTCCAACCAAACCAGAAGGAGTGCCCTCTGACCAGGGCGATACTTCTTCAGGCAGAAGGGGAGCCGATTCTGAGGAGTCGGTTCCGGTGAAAAGAGAGAGAAAAGATAAATCTTCCGGTTCGGACCCAGAAATTCATACTCCGACCGCCGATGAGATAGCCAAGGCGATAAGGATAGTGCAATCGCTTAGTTCGGTTCCGACCGAACCGGCACCATCTGGCAGGGGCTCGGTTTGGTCGGTTCCTCCGATTCCCGATTATACTTTGGAAGAATTTTATGAATCGGAGGAGGAGGGAGAGTATGAGGATGATTATGGTGATTATGAAAGTCTGGATGTGCCTATTGACCCGGACATCTCCCCAGACAGACCTTCAGGTGTTTCTCCTCCTAGGCTTTCTGAGTCCCCTTCTCACTATATGTTTCACAAAAAAGTGGCTGACCCTCCAGCTTCCTGTGGAGGAAGCCGGAGAGGATCAGGAGGAGCCTGATTATGTTGAGATGATGGACATCCCAGAGTCCAGGAGACTGTCTATTCCCCTCCACAAATCCTTTGGGAAACGCACATAAAATTCTTAAGTCTCCTAATTCTGTACCTCCTGTGGACAGATGAATGGACAAGAGGTACACTCTCTCAGGCTCAGACACAGAGTTCCTTTTCCAGCAGTGCAGCCATGTTGGGGTAGTGCAGGCTGTTGCCTGGGATAAGGCAAATATTCCCATGGCATCACACCCCCCAGACAAGGACTCCAGGAAGATTGATGCCATGGCAAAAAAACAAAACATGGCAGCATCTTTGGGACTCAGGCAGGCTAACTATATGGACTGTACAGCTAGATACCAGAAGTCCAGGTGGGACACTGTGCTGGCTCTGGCTAAACAGGCCCCTGACCAGCTTGCCAAGGAGCTGGAGCAGGTGGCTGCAGATGGGATTGAGGCATCGAAAGTACAGTTTCATGCTGCTGTGGACTCCAGTGATGTGTCATCAAGAGTCATGGCTACATCTATGGCTCTTCGGAGGATGGCTTGGCTCAAATGTACTAGCCTCTCACAGGATACCCAGGCTAAGGCCATGGATTTTCCTGTAATTGGTAATTCTCTGTTTGGGGAACAGACAGAAAACTACATGAAAAAGATGGATGAATACAGGACCACTTACAGGAGTGCTCAGGCCAAAGAAAGGCAAGCAACTCCTCAAAGGCAGCAGTCTAGGGGCAGGGGCAGGCCTTTCCAAAGGCCTTTTTACCAAGCTCAAGCCTCCTCTTCTTTTTCACAGAGAGGGTTCTTTAGAGGGCTAGGCAGACGGGGGATGAGCAGGCCTGCATCCACCCCTCAGCCTAAAGCCCCTGCCAAGCAGATGCCCTAATGGGTCTGGCTGGGCCGATTCTCCCATACCAGTAGGGGGCAGGCTGGCTTACTTTGTCCAGGACTGGAAGTCTCTTACATCAGACGAGTGGGTCCTGGAAGTAGTAAGCCAGGGACTGGTTCTCAGCTTCAAAAAATTTCCCAAGATGAGAACCAGATCCTTTCCACCTGCAAATCTCTCAGAGACCCTTGCCCTAGAGGCAGAGGTTTCATCTCTCCTAGCTCTCAGAGCTATAGAGGGTTCCCACCCTACACAAGGGCAAAGGATTGTACTCCAGGTACTTCCTAACCCCCAAAAGGACAGGAGAATGGCAACCCATCCTGTACCCAAGATATCTGAACAGACACCTTTTTAAAGCCAAAGTTCAATATGATGACTCTGGGAATTATCCTTCCCTCTCTAAGGCCAGGGGACTGGCTAGCCTCCCTGGACCTCAAAGATGCCTACTTTCACATTCCCATCAGGTGCTCCCACAGAAAGTACCTCAGGTTTGAGTTGCCCTCAGGCCACTATCAATTCAGAGCAATGCCCTTTGGCCTAACATCAGCCCCAAGGGTTTTCACAAAGTGCCTGGCAGTAGTTGTTGCTTTCCTAAGAAGAAACAAGATCTCCATCTTCCCATACTTGGACGACTGGCTCATAGTAGGTCAGTCTCCAGACCAAGTCAAGTCACATTTGCAAGTGACCCAGCAAGTGCTCACTTCTTTAGGATTCCTTCTCAACCTTCCAAAGTCAGTTCTCGAACCAGTACAGCTCCTCACCTTCATAGGTGCAGAACTGGATATAGTAAAGGCAAGAGCCTTCCTTCCCCTGGAAAGGGCAAGGACCCTTATGGAACTGGCCTCTTCATTCACCCTTCAGGTGTCTCGACCAGCAAGGCATTTCCTTCAGCTACTGGTCCACATGGCAGCTTCCACAGCAGTGGTCCAGGGGGCAAGATTCCAGATGAGGGACATTCAGTTCCACTTAAGAGCCTTCTGGTCCCAAAGAAAGGATTCACTTACCAAACTAGTCCCAGTGACTCGCACCCTAATCCAGGCCTTGCAATGGTGGCAGGATCAGGACAGTTTGAGACAAGGGGTTCCATTTGTCACTCAGTCTTATTCAGTGATACTCACCACAGATGCTTCCCTGCTGGGCTGGGGAGCCCATTTGGGGGATCATACCACCCAAGGACTGTGGTCACCTCAGGAATCTCTGCTTCACATCAATCTCTTGGAACTCAGAGCAGTGTTTCTGGCACTGCAAGCTTTTTCCAAATCTGTGCAGAACAAGGTGGTTCAGGTCAGAACAGACAACACCACCACCATGTGGTACATCAAAAAGCAAGAAGGCACTCTGTCTACGGCCTTGTGCACAGAAGCAATGAAGTTGTGGTCCCTGGCCTATTCCCTGCAGACTCTCTGATAGCAGTTCACCTCCCAGGAAAGGACAGTGTCCTAGCAGATGCACTGAGCAGAATATCCCAGGGCCATCACGAATGGGCCCTAGATCCTCTAGTTTTGAAAGTGATTTTCTCGAGATGGGGCACACCAGAGATAGATCTTTTTGCAGCCCCAGACAATCACCAACTTCCTCTCTTTTGTTGCAGACCCCCAGTCTTGGGCTCAGTCCCCTGGATGCTCTAATTCTGAACTGGGAAGGGAAATTTCTGTATGCTTTACTCCCTTCCCTCTCCTGTTCAAAGTGTTAGTCAAGATAAGGTCACAACCATGCAAAGTGATTCTGATTGCTCCAGACTGGGCCAGAGAGCCCTGGTACCCCCTGTTGCTGTCCCTAGCAGTCTACCTTCCCCTGTCTCTTCCCAAGAATTACAACCTGTTGACATCCTCTCGGGAGGATTTGGTACCCGAATCTTCAGTCTCTCAATCTCAAGGCATGGCTCTTGAAGAGTTAGAGTTTGCAGATCTGCATCTTTCCCAGGGAGTTCTGGATATCCTTAAGGCTTCTCGAAAGCCTTCCACCAGGAAGACTTACAACTCCAAATGGAAAAGATTCAGCATTTGGTATTCTAAGAAGAATATTTCTCCAGACTCTGCTGAATTGCCTATGGTTCTGGAGTATATGGTCCATCTTAATGGCCTAGGCCTCAGACCAGCTACCCTTAAAGTGCACTTGGCAGCTGTTTCTGCTTTCTTGTCGGTAGGCAAGCGTACATCTCTATCATCCTATCCTGTATTTTGTAAGTTTTTCAAGGGATTGCTTCATACCAATCCCCCCTTTAGGGATCCTGCTCCTGCTTGGCACCTTAATGTTTGCATTCCTGGGCTTATGCAACCTCCCTTTGAGCTTTGTCCTCAGCAGAGCTTAAGTCCTTGACTTGGAAAACTGTGTTTTTGGTAGCCATTACTTCTGCCAGGCGTATCAGTGAATTGCAAGCCCTGTCGGTGGAATCTGATTTCATCTCTTTCCATAGAGATAAAGTGGTCCTTAGAACTAACAGAAAGTTCTTACCTAAAGTGGTTTCAGATTTCCACCTCAACCAGTCTATAGCTCTCCCTGTTTTCTTCACTGACCATTCCTCCTCGGGAGAGAGGAGGCTACACAGCTTGGATGTTAAAAGAGCCCTTAGCTACTACATAGGGCGTACCAAGGGTCACAGGTTTGAATCCCTCCAGTTGTTCCTTATGTATGGAGAAGTTGGTAAGGGCAAACCTGCCACTAAGAGATCTATTGCCAGGTGGATTGTTTCTTGTATACAATTCTGCTATGAAAAACTGGGTAGAACTCCACCCTCAGGCCTGAGGGCTTATTCCACTAGAGGTACAGCTACTTCTCTGTCTGCTGCTGCCAGGAATATTCCTCTCTTAGAAATTTGTCAAGCAGCCACCTGGAAAACAGTCCATACTTTCACGAAGCATTACTCTCTGGATATCCAGGCTAGGAGTGATGCTCGGTTTGACACAGCAGTACTTCAGAGCCTATTTCCAAAGTAGGTTCTGTCCCTCCTCCATGGAGGTACTGCTTGGTAGTCTGCATGTGTAAGAATACAGCAAGACTTCATGTTGTTTGAAGGAAAAATTACTCACCTTAGTAATGTTGTTTCTTCTAATGGAGTCTTGCTGTATTCTGACCTCCCCCCGCCTCCCCTCTCAGAACCTAGATTTGGGACGTGGGTGGGCAGGAGCAGTGTTGGCACCCTAGGGGTGTCCTTTTTTCACCCTCTTTTGGTTTGGGTGAGGGGTTTGTTTTTTGGATGTGTTTTATTTTTGGGTTTCCTGACTTGAGTCTTCCTTTTGCAACCAAAAAACCTTTTTATATTGATATATTTGGCAGTTGGCTAGTAAGAGTTTTACAGTTTCCACACACAACATCTAGTGAGTATTGCTCATAAAGATATGACGGTTGCAGTTTAAACAGCAGCAGACAGGGGCTTCAGCCAAGCTCGTGGTGAACATTCCATGCTGGTCATGGAAAGTTTAACTCTTTGTTCTCCGGGTCAGTTGGAAGGCAGGACCTAACTGTATATGTCAGAATACAGCAAGACTCCATTAGAAGAAACAACATTACTAAGGTGAGTAATTTTTTTCTTCTGCTGGTGTTGGTCAGAGGGCCAATAAAATCAATCTGTATGGCATGCCAAGGGCCAGAGTGTCGTCGTGGTAAGAATTTGGCATTTCGTTTGGTAGGGATGGGGTTATTTTGCGCACAAACGAGATAGTCGTCTGTGTACTGTTTAACGTCTTTGGTAACACCAGGCCACCAAGCGGTGGTCTTGAGCCTTTGGAGGGTATTTTCCACTCCCTGGTGTCCACCAGTGGGTGTATCATGCACTTGGTGCAAGAATTCAGATCTTAGGTGTCTGGGGACCACCCACAACTTGGTGGAGTCATCTGGTTGGAACCAGATGAGCTTGTCATCTGGTGACAAGTGTAACTTATCTTCATGCCTCCGGTAGGGGTTGTATGTGGGAAGTTTCTCTTCAGTACCCTTCTCAAGGAATCTGAACACTTCTTTAAGTTCGGTGTCAATATGCTGGGCTGCTGAGAGGTCCAATGGGGAAAAAGGTTCAGGTTTCTTCCTGAGTGTTGCAATCTGTATGGCCGCATTGGCCTCTGGATGGTCCATCATCCAGGTGTCTTCCCCCACCCCCGGGCCCCTTCCTTAGCAAGGGTGTCTGCTGTGTCATTGAAGGCATGGTAGGGGTCATGGAGAGAATGAGCTTTGACTTTATGTACATAGAGTTTGTGTGCAAATTTCTGTGCCAGTGAATGTATGTTTATTACCAATTCCTTGTACTTCACTGGGCTGCCATCAGAGGAGAGGAAGGATTTCTTCTGCCAGAAAGGAAGAAATTCTGTAAGAGAGCAACAAACCCAATTAGAGTCTATAAAAATGATGGTATCCTCTGTCCCATGCTGGATGAACTCGAGGACACAGGCCACCGCCGCCATCTCTGCATATTGTGATGATGCTACACTGCAGCACTTAGGTATTTTGACAGTGTTCCCATAAGGGTAAATCACTTAAGATACCCATCCCTGCAGTTTGTTCTCCCTGATAGTAGGATGCTGAACCATCAGTAAAGACGCAACACAAAGGGGTGTTATCAAGTATTTGTGGCGTGGCAGGAAGGAAAGGACCTGGATCCGGAAGATCAGGTGACTGCAGTGTACAGTCATGGGGTTCTCCTTGGAAAAGAAGTCCATGAGCCAGCATAAATGGAATTTTTGTCGGTTGTACTTGTATGTCTCTATCCTGGAGAAGAAGTGACCAGTGTGTCAGTCAGGTATTAGAGACTGACCCATCCTTCACTCTGTCTGAGAGCAGAAAGGTAGTTGGGGTGTTGTTGATCAGTGGTGAGTGCCCAGTGATGTACAGGAAGTGCTTGACAGCCCAGTAGGTGGCCAGAAGTTTTCTTTCACAAAGGCCGTACTTCTGTTCCACTGGGGTCAAGAGCTGTGATGCATAAGCAATGGATCTCAGGGTGCCATGCACCTTCTGGGCCAGCACTGCTGACAAGGCAGTGTCAGAGGTGGCACATTCCAGATGGAATGATAGTGCTGGATTGGGGTTGACCAGAGCTGGGGCGGAGGCCAAGGCCTGCTTTAGTGATGTCACAGCCTGGGTGTGTATGGGGCCCCAAGTCCATGGGATGTCCTTTTTGAGTAGCTCATACAGATGAGCAGCTTTCTGAGCAAAGTCACAAATAAAATCTCTTGAATAATTCACCATACCTAGAAACCTTTGAAGAGTTGCCACACTCGTGGGCAATGGCAAGTCTTGCAATCCCTGTACCTTCATCCAGGTAGGGCTTCAACCGTGATCAGTTATTTTCTGACCTAGAAAGAGTACTTCTTTCTGACATAGTTGCGCTTTTGCTGGATTGCATTTCAAGCCTGCTGTCTGGATGAGAGTCAGTAGTTCGTCCAAGAGATCCAGCTGTTGTTTCTGTGTGGCTGTTGCCAGCAACAGGTCGTCCACATATTGCAAGAGACATTGGGGAGTAGAGAAACTTTTGAGGGCGTCCATCATGTGCAGATGGAACAGGGACGGACTACTATGGAATACTTGCGGCAAGCAAGTCCACGTGTACTGTCTTCCTTCAAAGGTGAAGGCAAACTTATATTGACTCTTAAGGGCCAATGGTAAGGACCAAAAACCATTTGAAATGTCCAGGGCACTGAACCATTTCAGGTCAGGGGTCAGAAGTCGTAGCACATCAGGTGCTGATGTCACAGTTGGAAAACAACTGGGGGTGACCTGATTCAGTTTCCTGTAGTCAATAGTAAGTCTCCAGGCGCCTGTGGGTTTTTTCACGGGCCACACTGGGGAGTTGGCAGTGGAAACACAAGTTCTGATCACTCCTTGCTTGAGGAGTGACTTGATTGTTTCTCTAAGGGAAGGCCAGGCCTCTGTTGGGAAAGGATATTGCCTTTGCCTCTCATGTGCTGGGCCTGGCACTTCGATGACAGTGTGCATTCTACCACAGTCATGTTTAATTGCAAACGCTTCCAGATGTCGTTGCAAAATGGGAAGAAGCTTTGGGAAAAGTTCATGAGTCTTGAACAAATCTATGATATCATACTCCTTGTCATTGGCAGATATTGTTGCCACAACATGTGAATCAGGAATCAAAATGGTATGGTATTGACCCTGAATCTGTATCAGTAGCATGTTAGCTAGGTCCACCATACAACTGTGTAGTGCAAGGAAGTCAGTCCCTATGATACTAGGATGATCATGCAGTACCATTAGTTGGAAAGTGTGTGAGGCCTTTAGATGACCTAGCTGTACCGGTAGGGGCAGAGAACGGTATGCAGGTAGCCTAGTACCATCAACTCCTGACATGTTGGTCCTCCGTCCGGTGGACCAAGGGGATGTGTTTGGGTGTTCATCATGTAGCACAGATACAGCTGCACCTGTATCCAGCAAGACTACTAGTAGGTGGCCCCCCGACCTTGGCCTCGGTGCAGGGCCTTCCGTTTGTGTCCAAGACTAGCTTGTTTACAATCCGGACTGGGGCCTGTAATTGTCAATGTGTACTGCTGGGAGCATGGAGAGGTTGGGCCTGACTCTTGTGAATCACTTCACCATGCTGCACTGATGCTATATAGGGAGGAGCTTCTGGGTTCAGGCCTGTATGAGCCTGAGGGCCCGCACCACCAGTGTCCCCATGACCCGTTGGGGTCTGGGTTGCCGGTTGGACCGCCACAAGGACCTGTGCCGGAACAGCATCCGCTACAGAGTGCACTTGTCCCAGGAGCTCTTGGAATTTCCGATTCTCTTCGCTATCTCCCTATATGAAGGGCCTGTTCTTTGCTGTTGTGGTTTACCTTTACGCTTTTTATACTTATGCCAGTTGCGGTTTCCACCCCATTGTTGCTGTTGCGGTTATTGTTGATGGGCCTGTTGGGGGTGTTGGTTATCAGCTGGAGGGGCCTGCCCTTCCACTGTGTAGTGCATCGTGGCCTTTGGAGTAGGCTCCACGGCGGCTACCTTCTTGGAACCGGAGCCCAGATCATGGATATAGAGTTGGTAAACTCTCTCGGTTTTCCGAAGGATGTCGGCAAACCTATCCGTATTGGGGTATGTGGTTGGCTCTACCTTTTCTCGTACTGTGGGAATCCTGTTCCTAAGGAACAGGGTCTTGTATTCAATAAGATCTACATCCGCAGCTTCTTGTGCCAAGTGCTTTCCTGCTCGGTAGGCCATCCAAAGTCTCTGATGGTAAGTCGCTGGACTTTCCTTTGCATTCTGTTTACAGGGTATGCAAGCATCACTCCTACTACACCTGGGCTGTGAGCAGAAATGAGCTCGGCTGCAACCTCATCAAAGGTGGCATTCCCATCCTGGCGGATGACATCGGGGAGTTTGGCCCACAAACTAGGATCAATGGTTTGGCATAGTATTTGGACCTGGTATTCTGCAGCGAGGCTAAGCATCTCGCATTTAGAACGCACCTTTTCCAAATGACAGCTGAGGTTGTCGGACGGATTAATCCGACTGATGCTGTCAGCTATTTGCTGAACAGAGTAGGCCATTTGTAGGGGATTACTGGGTCGATCAGGCAGAGGTAGATTATCTCGAGCGCCGTCCAGGGCAGCCCGAGCTGCAGCCTCTGCCGCAGTGCGGACAATACCCTCCTGAGTGCCAGCCTCTTGCAGAAGCTGCCTAATCTGGGTTTTAATGGCCCCTTTACTTCTCTCAGGAAGAGGTACATTGCCTATCGCAGTTTGAATCATCGTTTCTGTCTCATACCTATCTTCCACATTAATAACTGCTATCGGTGGTGCCGTCGGGACCAGGCCTGGGCCTGCTCCCCCCCATCATGGGGGCCACCATGTTGGCGTTTCCCATGATGGGCGTCACGACGTCTATGACGTAGGACATGGTGAGGGTGTAGTGGGGACCCGCCATGTTGTGGATGGCTGGGTGGGGTCTCTGGGCCATAGTAGGGGTGTGACTGGGCGTTGTATTGAGAGATGATGTATGTAAGGCAGGGGCTACGCCTCCCATTGCCTTAACATGGCCAGCCAGAACCTCCCGCTGATGGCGCAGTTTTACCATCTTGGTTTGACATTCAGTATGACTCACACTTGCAACATCCATATCAACCTCATCTTGCTTTTGCAGCACTCTCTACGCAGTGCTTAGTTCGCGATTGTCCCTAATAGACACTTCTAAGTCATTACGTACTTGATTTATCTCGTCCTGTAGCTCACCCATCTCCTCACTCAACTGAGCATTTGCAGCACTTAGCAAATCATTCATTTGCAGCGCCTGTCCCTTATCCTGTCTCAAACTTTCACACTCCTGCTTCAACATACACATTTCCTGTTCTCCAGCTTGAGCTGAATGATGCGATAGTGAATCCTTTTCATTCCGAAGAGTTTGGAGTTCAGACTCCAGGTTCTGCTGCAGTCTAACACATTCTGTTTCCTGCAAACCCATCTGTTGCTTAAGAGATGAAATTTGCAGATCAAGGGTTCGAAACCTCGCTTCGGAGGCTTCCAGAGCAGCATAGAGAGCCCCGACCATCAACCCTTTAGCTTGACGCTTATTGGCTGATTGTCTCATCTCCGTGTACTGGGTTGAAATCCCCAGTATAGGGTTTTCGGATTGACTTGTGTCCCGCGCAAAGTCAGCCCATCCTCCATGGGAGGTAAGGAAGTTCGAGACATCAAGTCACAGTTCTGTGCAGATATTTGATACGGTGGCCATTCTGTGGGAGGGAACGAAAAATCAAACTGTGAAAAAGGCGCCATGCTGTGTATCGATCCACAGCAGGAGCACATTATACACAGCTGGGCTACTGTAAAAGTTGTAGACTTGCAAATCAAAGCTGTTATTGAGTGAGTAGAGTCGGCATCGACCACACCCGAAAGGATGACAGCCAGACTTTGTAAGTGACTACAGTCTTGTTTAAAAACAGGAGAGATGACACGGGAATGTACACCTACTGTCCCTGTGGGAAAGGGAAAAGTTCTAGTAACAAGTGAAAACTTACAAACACCAAATATCACCTGCACACGGTCACCAATTTGTTAGGCGGTCTAAACCTCACTTTCAGGTTCTTGGCAATATGGGAATACAAGTAATCACAGACATGTTGCATAAGAGTAATAAACAAGTTTATTACTACCAAAAGGATAAATCACAGTTACCGTAGGCGGTTCTTACCAATATGAACCGGGAGCCAGTGCTAAGCGTTCCCTATACCTCGAGGTTTCTCTGTGTCTCCTGGGATCTCCGAGGTACAAAACTAGTGTATTACATTATATACATTTTATACAGTGTCAGTGGCTCAGTAGGTAGCATACTCACCTCTGAGGCCGGGAGATCAGAGGGTGGTGGGTTCAGTTCCCACATCTGGCACTTGGGTTAATATCCCAGTACTGACACTGTAGTGCAGCGTGAGAGGGGTGCTGCACTTCTGAGGTGCCGTCTTTCGGATGAGACGTTAAACCGAGGTCCCATCTGCCTGGATTGGTGGTTGTTCAGGTGGATGTTAAAGATCCCATGGCACTTATCGAAAAAGAGTAGGGGAATGTCCCCGGTGTCCTGGCCAAATTTCCCTCATTCACTATAAATACCACCAACAGCTTAATCTGGTTCAAGGTCAGTTGGCATTCATCTGTATCCCCCTCCCCCGGGTCGTGCCTGAAAATAGGCAGGATTTGTCTAGTGCACTTACCCGGTCAACAAAAACTAAATAAATAAATATACCTATGATAATTACTATGGTTACTGTAAGATAGAAACATTTCTAGTTACAGAGATGAGCCCTATTGGCTAAATTAGAGGTGGCTCCACGGTCCAAGATAACATTATACAATTCTGTATAGTCATCAGTTTATGAACAAAAGAGTTCTTATACAGAGTCTTACATAACTCAGTGTAGTAGTACAAATCACCAAAAGGTGGTAATGCCGACTTACATATCATAATTATTCCAAGGACACAGATGCCCCTGGCATCTTACAAGTAAGAAATACACAGAAAATACATAGAACAATATATGTATTAACAAGCAAAGTGTATTACAACAGTATGCATTCATATCCTGACATCTACTCTTGTACGGTAGATGCCCTTAGCCCTATATGTTAGTATAACATATACCTAAGTGCTAGCTGTCTACGGTGTACCTCTGAGGGTACCAATTAGGGTGCAGGGACCTCGTGTAACACCCAACACCAGGAGCTTGGGTTAAATCCCAATAATGACACTGTAGTGCAGCATGTTGGGGCGTGCTGCACTCCTGAGGTGTTGTCTTTCCGATGAGGCAATTAACTCCAGTCCCATCTTTCTGTTTTGGTGGTGGTTCAGGTGGATTTTAAAAGATTCCATGGCATTTTTTTGTGAAAAAACCTGTATATTGTGCTTACTATTGATGCTTGTATCAAAATTTGTTTAATGTGTATGACTGTTACCTTGTACTCAACTGTCACCCTGCGCCATGTGTTATGGCCCGGGTCGTGCCTGAAAACGGTCCCTGGGATCAGTGCACTCACCCGTTTATCAAAGTCATAATAAATAAATTAATAAAATTTCTTTGTGTTGTCCAAATTTCCCTCATTTACTAAAAATACCACAAACGGCTTAATCTGATTGTCAGTTGGTTTCCATTTGTATTCCCCCTTCCCCAGACAAGGCTGAAAATGGGCAAAATTGTCTAGCCCTCCTTTCCCGCTCAACAAAAACTAAATTATTTAGTACTGCTTCCCTTGGGCTACGGTCATACCGGAAGGTTTGGTGAAGGGCGCCAGTCCCAAAAATAGCATAAAGACTGGCCATGTCAAGCACCTGACAATAAAGATTGACTTTTTCTTTCTAGCTTCACGAGGCGAGGCCCCCAGCGGAGCTTATGGTTACTCCTATATGCCAAACGGAGCCAGCACTTTTCCACCGCCAGCAGCAAATGGAATGCAACCCCCATATCCAGCAGGCTATCCTTACTGCCCTCCTCCTCCCGGTAAGTTTAGGACTCGCCTGAGGTGAGCAGCGGAGGTATAGGAGAATGTAGTAGAATGTTTTTGACTTCCAACGTGAAGTCATGCCATTGCTAGGAAACTAAAGATTGGTGGAAATACACCGTGTTCTTGGTTATTTTTTTATTTACCTATTTATACAACACCAGTGGAGATAAAAATGGCAACAAGTGACTTCTCTGTAGCTAACCTCACAAGATCATGATATTATGTTGTTAGTTTTGTCATAATTTATATTGTGAAGGTTAGTTGCATCACAGTGGAATACTGAACCAGTCGGAGAGCAGCTTTCACAGTGCTGATGACATCAGTTGCCTAGTGCAGCACTGATACCTGCAGTTGAAATCGGAGAAACATCTCCATCTTCAAGCAGGCAGCAGGTTTAAAGGAGAACTGCGCTGAACCTGTAAGTCATTTTTCTCAATAGAAACTGTTTTTTAAAGTATTATATAGGCCTTTCAGTAACCTCAGTAG
The DNA here is from genome assembly GCA_016271365.2 of Neoceratodus forsteri. NCBI lineage: Eukaryota > Metazoa > Chordata > Ceratodontiformes > Ceratodontidae > Neoceratodus > Neoceratodus forsteri. The sequence goes on along the minus strand of JADMNL010000024.1, from coordinate 116,346,972 downwards.
GCATTTATGCTTTACATTCTGGTGGTACGTACCATTTTAGACCTTTATGATGTAGTTTATGTCTCAAACAACTTCAAAGTTCCATAGTAGAACACAATGCTTTGTGCCAACAATAGAAGACTAGAACAGAGACATAAACTACATCTTACATTCCTAAAATGGGTCTTACCACCAGCATGTGAATCAGAAACACTCACTAAGATAACTAAAAAGCATGGATAGCTAGAGCAATAACAGAAATGTAATCAGTATTTAAAAAACGCAGCTTCTACTGGGAAAACTGACTAATAGTTTCTGCTCAGTTCTCTTGCTAGTGAACTGATATTGTGTAAATCGAGTACACAGTGTCCTGACTCTGAATACGCCATGTTTTTATCAGTTGTGTGGGGACATGACTTTTATAAATCACTCGGGGCTCTGCTTCCACATGTTTTGAGTCGGGCCATCGCAATATGTATGTATATAGTACTTCTGATCCCAGGAATCCTTCACTTAAATGTTTACACCATATAGTGTATGGTGGAACGCTATACTGACTCAGTTTTCCACCACATGAAATCTTTGTTCAGCCACAGTAACAATAATGAATGGAATGCTGTACAAGCAGAACAGCATTCCATGCATTTAGATTGAGAAGCTTGAGCCGTGTTTTCAAAGCACAAACAGAAAACTGCCGTGCGTCAGTATTAGTTTAAATGCACTGAAAATGGCTGCCGCGGTTTTCAGACACTGGATCAGTTAATTATACATAACGTGAAAAGCTGGAGCAACCAGATTTGAGCCATAAAAAAGTTTACTTACTAGTTTCGGCGTCTGGACTGTTTCTTTCTAAGCGAAATGTCCAGTATTTTTATTTTTTTCCCCCCCTAAATCCCTTCCACAATAGAGTGGTAAACAGTTGGAGACTGTGCTGCTAACATAGGGACACCCAGTCCCTAGCAACCACACAACTCCATATTCTAGTGCTGTGAGACAACAATTTCTTAAACTGAGAGTTAAATAAATTTTTTAAGCTAAAAAATATTATTAAAATAATTCGTGGGGTACCATACACTAGAAAAAAAATACTGATGGCTAACCCCAGGCAACCCACTTCGGGGTCTCATTCCCACAGACCTCTCTAGCTTTTCTCTCAAGGTCACAGGGAATCTGACCGATTTGTGGCAGAACACCTTGGTTCTGCATGGTTACCCATCCAGTATTCTCAATATGCAGTCATCTTGGCTAGGAGTGATGCCCAGAAATAGAACCTATGCAAATGTTAGAATTTGGAATGTAGGTTCAAACTGTGCATCCGTGCTCCACTCTGGCTGCTGCTCAGATCTGTTTCATCTGCCTGAAGAGCAGTCGCGCCATAGTGAACTACTATTGATGGTGCTGGGCAAGTGATCTGTACTGCTTCTGAGACCCGTCCAACCCGGGGTGGTGTTGTGCAATACCAGATTCATAAGAAATAAGACTGCAGTTATTGCAGATCTTGTGGAGTCTGTGGATCTGGCTTGCATTACCGAGATCTGGTTGGACGAAAATGCTGGTCCAGTTTTGGAGGCAGCAGTTCCAGCTGGGTACTCGGTGTTACACAACCTGAGGCTGGACTGCGGGGGGGGGGGTGCGGTCTGTTACAAGACTGAACTGGGCCTCGCAAGTGTACCAGTTGAGGGGCTGAGTCCTTTGAGGTTACTGTAGTAGCAGGTGTGGGTTGTAGAATTGTTCTCATTTACCGTCCACCAGGTGATGAGAAACGTTTTCTACAGGAAGTAGTTGATTTCGTCATTGACATGGCATTTGAGTCACCCAGGTTGATGGTCCTGGGTGACTTCAGTGCCTGGGTTGATGACGAACTCTCGCAGTTTGGACAACACTTCCTCCAATTAATGACATCTTTGGGCCTCACACAAGTGGTTACTTGTGCCGCTCATAAGAGTGGTCACTCCTTGGACTTGGTTTTCCTCCTGGGGATTGAGGCCTCTGACATAGGGGTGGAACCCGGCAGTTGGTCTGATCATTATACTGTGGGGTTCAGTTTTGCACCCCGTGAGGCCTGCCCTGTGGAGATGGTTAGGTACCACACTTGCGAGATGTTAGCTCTATGGGCCTGGCAGCAGTGCTTGACCTATCGGAGTTTTCTCGAGTGAGCGAAGATCCAGATGCCTTGGTGTTGGCGTATAATAGCGCCATCTCTTCGGCTCTCGATCAAATTGCTCCTGTCCGTGTTTGTCCTCTCCCCCTTTGACCTCGGTCTCCATGGTTTGATGGGACCTTGAGGGAGATGCGGTGACAAGAACGAAGATTAGAGTGTCGTTGGCGGAAAACTGCCCTTGATGCCGACCATCTTAGACTGATGGAACACTATCAACTCTATCATTCCGTAATCTCTCATAAGAAGGCAGAGTTCCTGTCCGGGGAGATTGCGGCTGCTCAGAACTGACCAGCTCACCTTTTTCGAACTGTTGACAGACTGTGCAACCCAGCCTGTCTTCAGGTTCGGAAAGCCTTTTCACAAACAGAGTGTGATGAGCTTGCTTGCTTCTATACAGATAAGGTGGCTGACATCAGGGCAGAGCTCCAGCCTGCTTCCTCTATGGGAGAAGCTACTGATCGGCGTTTGGTTGCATCCTCCGGTCGCTCCTGGAGTTCCTTTGACCTGCCTGAGTTCATTGATGTCACGAGGATTGTCCATAGTATGCGGCCTACTTACTGTAGTTTGGATCCAGGTCCGACTTCCCTGATAAAGGGTTGTCTTGATATCATTGGCCCTGTCCTAGCACAGATAGTCTGGTGCTCCTTGGATATGGGTGAGTTTCCTAGCTCTCTGAAGGAGGCGGTGGTGACACCCCTCCTGAAGAAAGCTTCCTTGGACCCAGGCTGTTTTGCTAACTACAGACCGATCTCTCATCTCCCCTTTGTTGGGAAGATTATTAAGAAAGTAATGGCTGCACAATTGGAAAACCATGTAACCATCCATGACATCTATGAACCGCTCCAGTCTGGTTTTTGGAAGAGGCATAGTACCGAGACAACGCTGGTTCGGGTGCTGAATGATCTCCTGATGGCTAGAGATCAGAAGAATAGTTCCATCCTCGTTCTTCTTGATCTCTCATCAGCCTTTGACACTGTGGACCATGGGGTACTTCTCGCTCGCCTGGAGTTCATCTGTGGCCTGTCGGGTACAGTCCTCAGATGGTTTAGATCTTTCCTCACTGACAGAACTCGGAGAGTGGTGTCGGGGATAAATTCTTCCCGCCCAGTCTCTCTGTCATATGGGGTTCCCCAGGGCTCGGCGTTGTCCCCCATGTTGTTCGAAGTATATATGCTGCCCCTGGGAGACATTGTAAGAAGGTATGTGCTGAGGTTTCACTGCTATGCAGATGATACCCAGCTCTACCTATCTTTTACACCCGACCAGGATAGAACTCTCTCTCGGTCTTTAATAGCTGCCTCACTGAAATCCAGTGCTGGATGAATTCAAGCTGGCTGAAGTTGAACACTGAGAAGACGGAGGTAATGGTTGTGGACCCGGGTCATAGGGTAGAGGGGGTGGGAGTTGGTCTTCCCTCAGGTTTATTTCTGAGAGGTGTCCAGTTCCCTACCTCTGAATGGGTGCGGAACCTGGGGGGGTTTTGACAGTGAGCTGACACTTTGTTTATAGGTGTCGGCAGTTGTCAAACTTTCCTTTTACCATCTTAGGACCATCGCCAGGATTAAGCACCTTGTTCCGCCTGCAGAGTTGCCAACATTGGTCCACGCCTTGGTGTCCTTACACCTTGATTATTGCTACTCCCTGTATCTAGGGCTTCCTGGGGTTGATATTTGCCGTTTGCAGCTGGTGCAGAATGCTGCGGCCCTTTTATTGACAGGTACGTCTCGTGCCTGTCATATTTCGCCGGTGCTGCGTGATCTGCACTGGCTGCCAGTTCAGTGGCAGATCACCTTTAAAGTTGGTCTTCTGACTTACAAAGCCCTACACTGACAGGGTCCGGACTACTTGAAAGAGCTTTTGGTTCCCACTGCCCTTAACGATCTCTCCGCTCGGTGGACTTGGGGTTGCTAGAGATTCCAAGGGTTTCTTTAAAATCTTCGGGTGCTTGTGCCTTTATGTATGCTGCTCCGACCCTCTGGAATTCTCTACCCCGTCCGCTTCGTCAGTGTGCGTCCGTGGAGGAATTTAAAAAGGCCCTGAAGACCTATTTGTGGTCGAAGATTTATTTTAATTAATATTGTGATTTTAGGAGCTCAGATTATTATGTATTGGTTTTATTTATTATGTTGTCAGATATTGTAAGGTGCCTTGAATCTAGAAAGGTGCAATATAAATAAAGCTTTTTTTATTATTATTATTCTCCGGTTGGGTTTTTATTTCGTAGTTTATCAACAAAAGTGTATTTAGTCAGTTTTTTTGATTACTCTGCGTTTAGCTAGGGTTTTCTGTAAATTACGCGTTCTCCGGTTCTTGCTTGATTCCCAAGAACTGGAGAATATCCTCCTTGGCTACCATGACTATTTTTGGCTACTTTGACTAGTAAACCACATTCCTTTTGGCTAATTTTAGTGGTTTACTATTTTTAGCTATCTAGTTTGCAGAGAACGGAGCATTTTCAGTTTCCATTTCTGCCTGTGCCTGTCGAGGCACAAGTTAGGAAGCATAGGAAAAACCAGGAGCAGCTATAAAATTCGCGACAAGAATTTTATTTGTATTAGCAGTTAGATGAAATAATTTTGTTCAGTATAACTATTTACAAAGGCCAAATAAACAAAAAGTCCATTTGAGTTTGTCTTCAATCTCTGTGTCCACCTAACATGCAATTGCAGCTCAGTTCTCTTGTAAGTCCTCCCAACCACCATTCTTAACAAGCATCCAGTTTCTTCCCAAGTGTTCTTGTATGTTTCATGCAGGTGCTGCAAGAACACAGTGTCCCAGAACTGTGGCCCCTTTTCCACAGCTCTTCTGCAAAAGGCTTAAAAAATTGCACTAAGGTAACCTCTTGAGTTTCTGAGAGTTTTTTGCAGTCATCTCAAACTATAATTATATAATTTCTAAATAAAAGGGATCCCAATATCAGTTACATTTCCACTCAATGATTTGCATATATTTTTATATCAGCAGATATGCAAGGGAGGAAAAGACAGACAGCAAGGGAAGACTGAAAGATGGCAAGAGGCAAAGAATTGCGAGACTGTCAGGGTGATCAAATCCTAGGTCTCACAGGAAAATTTGGTTGCACAACCAGACAGAGGAAAGACAGAAGAGAGACTAGAGCAAATCCCTGCATTCAAGCTCTTTCCATAACAACTGGGACAGGGTCCTATTCTACCCTGTCACAGTGCCCTTTCACCTTAATTAACTGGTTCCTGTCACAGGAGCTGCAATTTGACCTTTGGCACAGTTGCTGCAGTAAAACGGCCTTTTTTTTCTTTTTTTTACTTTTGGGCTCTTGTACTGCATTGTTTTTTGAGAATCAGTTTTGATTATTTCCGGGTTCTTTCTAATTGGTATGTCAGAGAGAACTTTTGGACCATCAGAAAATTGTACATATTGTTTTTGGCTCAAGTGTTTAGGCCCACAACATTTATAGCAGGTGGTAAAGACTCCATGGGACCCATCTGCATGCTGTTGATAATTCCGTGCTGTGGGGCCAGCCTGCTTCCTCCTACCCACGAGTGTCTCAAGCTGCACCCCCCACCTCCTCTAGGGCACTCAATCATACTTTCCAATGTCATGGCCACATTCCTGAACCTGAGTCGCAGGCACTGTGAATGGTAACCCAACTGCTGTGCAGACAGACTGGCATTGGTTTTTTTTTGTATTCTTTTTCCCCTCCGGTGACGGCCCAGGGAGGCATCTCTCAGGCATCCTGCCTGTTCCTGCCTGCCTGAGGTCCCCCTCAACCTGTGCCTCCTCTCTCCCCCAACCCTCCCACAGCCAGCACCCCCAGCTTAACCCCTCCAGGGTGGGGTCACCCCTCTTCGTTGGGCAGTCTCACACACATAGACTCTGGCTGAGGGAGTGGGCCCTGGGCAGAGGACCTGGAAGGCCAAGCAGGGTGGATCCGGCGGTGGGCATTAGGGTCAGGTGCCGCCACCTCCCCCTCGGAGCTGGGCTTTTCCTTGGTGCCCCTCCCCCGCGTGGTGCACCCATGATGCTGTGGCACAGCAACCCTGCCAGCGTCATCCACACTGTGTGACTTGCAGACGACGTGCTGCAACACCCCCGATCTCCATTGGGAGCCGCTGATGTGCCGAGCTATCCCTTACACATCCCCCGGGGCAGGAAAGCAGCCCCGCGGGCGCTCAATCCTTACCGTGTCCCTGCCGACCCCCGGTGCCCGAGCTCGCTCCCGACTCGGGTCACCGGCGTGGCGTCCAGCGCCTCAACCCTTAGCACCACAGGGCCGGCTCAGGCTGGCATTGTTGAATTGTACATTTTTTTCCATCAGTATTTTCTGTATCGCTCCACGTCATTGGAGAGTTAATGCATATGGGTAATGAGCACCCCCTACTAGGGTAGTGGCACAGCCCAAAGCTGTCAATTGGCATAGAACCCCAGGGTACATGAGAATTCATAGAGCAGTAGCTACCCAGTCTTTGCTGTACCACTGAAGGAGTCTCCCAAGTATCAGCATCCCCAAAGTTAGATCCTGCTTTGGAAGATCCTCAGTAAGTCATGTAGTGCCTGTATTGTGGAACAATCTCCAAAAAATTTATTTTATCTTTCTTTCTTTTTTCTCCCCAGCATTTTCTCTGGTGATATACCCTCCCTCCCTTCCTTTTATTTTGTTAGGGACTAGGTAATTGGATCACCTGAAAAATCCAGGCTGTGCCTCCCAGTGTGTTCGCTGGTCCACCCCCACCCATGAGAAATTTGTTCAAGAAGCACAGAGCAGTGAAGCTCCTTGCAGGGATAATGTGCTAGAGCACTCCCAGAGAGAATGCCACATAGCTTTCAAGACTGTAGGGACAGAGTGTTCTTCGGTACTCCTGTTTTTTTTTTGTTTTTTTTTGTCCTGTCAGTACCGTTTTTCTTGAGGGCAGTGGTAGTGGTAGTGTTGTTTTGGCCCTTCACAGGCAAGTTAGTATCATGAGTGCGGTTTTTCACCACCATTCCTGGCAGTCTGCCAGTGGACCTTTTTGTGCTCTATGCTAAATTAATCGCTGCTCATGCTGCTGCGGTGTGCTTGCACCTAGTAGTTGCTCCCTCCTTCTCATGTGCATTGTGACATCAAGCAACAGGGTGACATCATCGCGCCTGCCCGATACAGCACTGTAGATGGGTGGAGCCTGTCGGTGTGAGCTGCAAGCATTGCATAGTTTGGCTGGGTAAGCTATATCTGATTTTTTTTTTTTTTTTTTTTTTTAAGGCTGTTGCAGTTCTGGTAGCTGGGGAGGTGTATTCTGAGGCACAACCAGTGGGCCATAGGACTCGCCTGCAGGTGATCTGTTGGTGTTTGTTTTGGAGAACTCCTGTGTCATTTTTAGACTGCTAGCTGCAGATAAAATACAATCACATGACTGACTAAGTAATACCTGTGATCCTGTGAGGCGGTTTCCTTTTTATGTTTGCTTCTGCTCATGTGCAAGAAACATTATGCGGCAGCTTAGGAGAGAAGCGGGATATGGAGGTGCGGCAGTGTGGCGGCCAGTGCCAGCACTGCAGTTGTGGGCTTGGCAGTGTGCACCCAATGCAGGCCCAGTGTCCTGATGACACTGGATCTGCAGAAGTGCCACCAACTTGAAACGATTTGGCCGCTGCAGTGAGGGAGCGATCCGTCATTGCATGGCGGTATCTCTCCTGGTGTAACAGTACCAGGAACATGGCTGCTCTATGCGGCTGCCTCAGAGTCAACAGGGGTGCCCAATCCCTGTAGCATGCCCCAACCCCTTCATTTGTTGACTGGGGCCCAGTCCCGTCGGCATCATGCACTCCCCAACTGTCTTTCTTTGCAGTCCGCTTCAGTCCCCCTTCACGTTCAGTTTTCTGACAGGGAGCCTACTCCTCATCAGCATACTGTTCCCACCCCTCAATTTCTGCTGTGTGCTAATGGGTGCCCAATCCCCCCCTTGGCATCATCGCTTCACCCATTTCTGTGCCAACTGAGGGCCCAGTCTCCCGCTCGTCCCCTCCCCACAAATGCAGGTGGTACACTGGAGCCCACACCCTAATGTACCAAACGACACCCGCGAAAGAAGAAACCGAGCCACTTTTTTTTTTTTTAACCTGTAAACAAGAAAATGATCCTCGCGGTCTCTGCCCCTCCCCAACCCGCGCCCACACGCTGTGCATCCTGCCTCCCCACACACACACCCCACCCCATACTTGTCTTCGGAGCCCAGCACAATGATCTTTGGTGTACTGGGAACACGTCAGCACTCTTCAAAACTGACCACGAACTGAAGAAATGCCGGTAAGTTGTATAATGGCATAAATAGGGTTTTTTAAATTTTGGTGTATATCTCTGGCATTTTTGGGAATTGTGGCACCAAATTTTCAATAAGGGGTTATTGGGACTCCTCCTCATGAATTCAGTCACTGACGTGGCGTTATTCGGTCCCGAAAGGTAATGTTGTGGTCACTGCGCGGAATCGCTTTTCGGGACCGATTTAATGAAATGACAGTGCCACTGTTCATGAAGTAGGGTCTCAAAAAGCCTATGTTGCAAATTTGGTGAAAAAAATCCAAAAAATTACTCTTACGAGCGTGTGTTGCACAGTTTCCATGCACACTCGTAACTTCGTGAATTTGTAATATTTTCACTCCAGATTATCAACATTGCCATTTTTCCACACCTCCTTATGAACAGTACAGCTGTCATTTTACACATTCTGGATGAAATGTGTTAATTTAAGAGTTTCACCGGGAGGGCATACTGAGCAGAGTACTGCTCGATTCCAGATGCGTCCTGGGGGTGAAGGGGGAGAGGATGTACACAGTAACAAATGGTTCAGAATAACTACCGTACATTACAACGACACAGGAATTATACAGGAACAAGATTACACACAAGTACAATAACATCGGTGAAAGTGGAGCAGTTTGTACCCAGCGTGCAGTGGTAAGATAACTATCTAGCAAGACTAGTGTTCAGAAATACAGCAATGTTGTATAAGTGCCTATGTGAAACTTGATAGTCGCAGCTTTAGAAACAGTAAGAATTAGAATGGCACTATGGTGAGTGTAAGCCTTTTATACTAGGGGTACGCAGGGCCTGGGAGGGCACTTAGTGTGTCAAGTATGAGAAGTGGGGTATATGGTAACCATTGTATCATTGTCTGCAGGAGCAGATGGAGGGGAAATGCGCCTTGAGGAGCATGTTTTGGTGCTGTGAGTTGTCTGTATGCCCGATGACCGCCGGTAGGGAGTTCCATAGTTTGGGCATGCGATAATTGAAGGTGGCCTGCCCTTTGGCTGTAGTCATGTGTGGAACATATAGAAGCCGAGAGTCAGTGTTCCTGAGGGGGGTTGAGCTTGGAGAGCGGACTCGAGGTGGGGGAGGGTCTGTGCCCAGAATTTTGCAATTAGCCTTGCGCCGTGGAACTGTCTCTGAACTAGGAGCGAGGGCAGTCTAGAGCCTGGTAGAGGTCACATTGGTGCATAGTGGGAGGGCAGTCTTGGGTGAACCAGCAGAAGGAGTGGAAAAGAGGGTAGAGTCTAGCTAGGGTGGATTTGGGGGCAGCGCTGTAAACTACGTCGCCATAGTCCAGTAACAGTAGAATCATTTTCTGGAGGATAGCCTTGCGGATTTCCATATAGATGCAGCCCCTGTTACGATATAAGGCACCAAGCATGGGGTACAGTTTCTTGTGGATTGAGTCGATGTGTCCTGAGAAGTCTAGGTGAAACTGACCCCAGTATCAGAGACACTAGTAGAAAGAGAGGAGAGGGAAGGGGTGCCTGAGGTGAAGGGGCGGGTCTCCTGATGGGGAGGAAGAGACCATGACCGGGAGGGCACGGAGGAAACAAGTAGGAGGGGAACCGATTGGGGAAGAGATGTAGGAGGGGTATCAACTAGGAATAGATTCAAGCCTCTGCTATGGGAGGGGAGGAGCAGGAACATACTGAAGGGGAAGACAAGCGGGGTATGAGAGGGATGGCAAGAGGTAGGGGAAGAAATAGCGAGGACGAAAGGGTAGAAGGGGCTAGAAAGGAAGGAGGGGGGTGACTGGAGGAGTGAAGGCTATGGGGAGGGAAAGGATTGGAGGGGCATCACTATCGGGGTCGAAGGGAATGGGGACTCTAAATTGACAACATCGGTGATAGAAGAGGGGTTGGAAATTAGGAGGGGAGGTCAACATGGGAAGCCCAGTAGGAAGTAGTCGGGCTGGGAAGGGGTTCAAGGGGGGATGGGAGGAATAAGGTAGAGAAAAGGGGTGAGGCAGAAGTAGGGGGTGCAGATACAGAAGTCACAGAGGGTGCAGCTGGTGGGGGTAAGGGGCATTAGAATGAATGAATACTGAATGAATAGAAGAATGAATACTGGGGTGGTGGAAGGGCATTAGAAGGAAAGGGGTAAGGAGGCGAAAGTACTTGTCCTGAGGGATTCTATCACGGAAAGGAGTGAGATGGGGCAGAAGGGGGAAAAGGCACAGCCGTATTTGGGTTGAAGCTATCTCTGGGTTAACTGCAGGAGGGGCAGACACTGCTCAAATGTGCAGTGAGGGGGAGGAAGAAACCTCATTTCAAACAACATGAAGTCTTGCTATATTATGACAATTGCAGTTTGTCCCACCATTAGAACTGCTCCGGAGGTGAAAGAGTTAACTCCTATTCTAAGAATGGAACTTGGAGAGCGAGCTCGGTTAGAGAAGCTCTGTCTGGTTATTTCAAACCCAAACTGTCAGATTCTTTACTCGTACTCACTGAACAGTCGCTCGGAGATTTCTCCTACTGCTCGGTTCATTTCTCGGTTTAAACAGTGTTTTCTCGGTTCAAATCAACCGAGAATATTATTATTTTAACTGCAAACCGATCGGTTCAAGCTCTGTCTGTGGTATCGTAAGTAATTACAGTTTATTTTTGTGTGGAACTTGTAAATGTTATCGGTTCGTTTTGAACTGATCAGCTTATTTTAAAACTTGAAATTGAAGGTTTTAGAGCTACGGTTCCCAGTTCTTATCGGTTCTAAAAAAAAGCAGTTTCATTACGGTTTTTCCAAGACCCGTGACACGGTTAGGAACCGATAAAGGGTGTCTTACCTGGCACTGCCGTTTAAAAGGCAAGTTTTTGGTTAGGCTGGCATTATGTCTGAGAAACCCAAAAGAAAACCGGGCCCACTGGGTTTCAACACTGTGATGTCTGTGGGGAAGTCTTTGCCAAGGCTGACCCACACACCACATGTGTATATTGTCTGGGGTTTGACCACCTCAATTCAGACTGACAGATTTGTAAAAATTTCCCTGCAGCCACCCTGGATAAGAGAGTTGGCAGGCTCAGGGAACGAGAGGCCAAAAAGTCCGCTGACCCGGATGGCCAGCCCGGTTCGGTGCCAACCGAACCGGAGGGAGTGCCCTCTGACCAGGGCGAGACTTCCTTGGGCAAATGTAAAGCTGGCTCGGAGGCCAGTTCCAGTAAAGAAAACAAGAAAATCAGCAGGTGTGGAGCCCAAAATTCCTTCTGCAACTGCTGCAGAGATAGCAAGAGCTATTCAGATTGTCCAGTCACTTTCTCCGGTTCCGTCCGAACCACCACTGTCTGGTAAAAGGTCGGTTCGGTCGGTTCCACCGGTTCAGGAATATGACGTTGAAGAGTTTTATGAACCAGAGGAAGGGGAGGATGATTATGAACAGTATGAATGTGACTTGGAGGGTCTGGGTGTGCCCATTGAACGGACATCTCCCCAGACAGACCTTTTGAATCTCCCCTTTAGCTTTCTGAGTCCCCCTCTCACTTTATGTTTTACAAAAAAGTTGCTGAAACCCTCCAGCTCCCATTGGAGGAAGCTGTGGATGAGCAAGAGGAACCTGATTTTGTAGAAATGATGGATATTCCAGAGTCTAGGAGATTGTCTATTCCTTGCATAAATCATTTAGGAAACAAACAAACAAAAATTTAAAAACTCCTAATCCTGTGCCTCCTGTGGACAAAAAGATGGACAGGAGGTACACTCTGTCAGGTCCTGATACAGAATTCCTTTCACAGCAATGCAGTCACGTTGGTGTGGTTCAGGCTGCAGCCTGTGATAAAGCTAATATTCCCTTGGCTTCACATCCTCGTGACAAGGATTCCAGGAAGATCGATGCCATGGCTAAAAAACAATACATGGCAGCGTCCTTGGGACTCGGCAAGCAAATTACATGGCTTATGTAGCAAGGTATCAAAAATCTAGATGGGACACTGTCATGGCTTTGGCCAAACAGGCCTCTGGCCAGCTTGCTAATGAGCTGGAACAGGTGGCTGCTGATGGCATTGAGGCATCTAAGGTGCAGTTTCATGCTGCTGTGGATTTTAATGATGCATCCTCTAGAGTCATGGCTACGTCTGTAGCTTTTAATAGGTTAGCTGGCTCAGGTGTACTAGCTTGTCTAGGATACCCAGACTAATGCTATGGATTTTCCTGTGGTTGGAAATTCTCTGTTTGGGGAGCAGACAGAGAATTATATGAAGAAAATGGATGAATATAGGACTACCTATAAGAATGCTCCGGCTAAGGAGCGGCAAGTCACTCCTCAGAGGCAGACCCCCAGGGGTAGGGGTAGGCCTTTTCACAGGCCTTTTTACCAAACCCAGGCCTCCTCTGCTTATGCTCAGAGGGGGTTCTTCAGAGGGAGAGGCAGACGGGGTGTGGGCAGGCCTGCTCCCACCCCTCAGCCTAAAGCACCTGCCAAACAGACACCCTGATGGGGTGCCCAGGGCCGATTCTCCTTTACCTGTAGGGGACAGGTTGGCTTACTTCGTTCAGAACTGGGTGTCTCTAACTTCAGACAAGTGGGTCCTGGAAGTAGTAAGCCAGGGTCTGGTTCTCAGCTTCAAAAAGTTCCCAAAGATGAGAATCAGATCTTTCCCACCTGCAAACTCTTTAGAGACCTTTACTTTAGAAACAGAAGTCTCAACCCTCCTGGCTCTCAGAGCTGTAGAAAGGTTTCTCCTACACCAGGCAAGGGTCTGTACTCCAGATATTTCCTTACCCCAAAAAAGACAGGAGAATGGCGGCCCATTTTAGACCTGAGATATCTGAACAAACACCTTTTGAAACCAAAGTTCAGAATGGTAACTCTGGCAATGATTTTTACCCTCTCTAAGGCCAGGGACTGGCTAGCCTCCCTGGACCTCAAGGATGCCTATTTCACGTCCCTAATCAGAAGCTCCACGAAAGTACCTCAGATTGAACTGCCCTCAGGTCACTACCAGTTCAGAGCAATGCCCTTGACCTCACCTCTGCCCCAAGGGTATTCACAAAATGTCTGGCAGTAGCAGTTGCTCATTTAAGAAGGCAAAGGATGTCTTTCCCTATCTGGACGACTGGCTCATTGTAGGCCAGTCCCCAGAACAGGTAAAATCTCACCTGCAAGTTACCCAGCAGCTGCTCACCTCCCTGGGCTTCTTGCTCAATCTTCCAAAGTCAGTTCTGGAACCAGTTCAGGCGCTCACCTTCATAGGTGCAGAATTGGACACAAAGCAGGCCAGAGCCTTCCTACCCTTAGAGAGGGTAAGGAACTTGGTGGCTCTGGCCTCCTCCTTCACTCTGCAGGTCTCTCGACCAGCAAGACACTTTTTGCAGCTCCTGGGGCACATGGCTGCGTCCACAGCTGTAGTGCAAGGAGCAAGATTTCAGATGAGGGACATTCAGTTTCACTTGAGAGGCTTTTGGTCTCAGAGAAGAGACCCCCTTTCCAAGTTGGTCCCAGTGACCCGAACCCTGATCCAGGCCCTCCAGTGGTGGCAGGATCAGAGCAGTTTAAGACTGGGGGTCCCCTTCATTCCTCTGTCTCACTCCTTGACCCTCACTACGGATGCTTCCCTCCTGGGGTGGGGAGCCCACATGGGTGACCTCTCCACTCAGGGAGTGTGGTCCCCTCAGGAATCTCTGCTCCACATCAATTTGCTGGAACTCAGAGCTGTCTTTTTAGCACTTCAAGTGTTTTCGTCTGTTCAGAACAAAGTGGTACAAGTCAGAGACAGACAACACCACAACAATGTGGTACATCAACAAGCAGGGGGCACTTGGTCTTCGGCCTTGTGCACCGAGGCAATGAAGTTGTGGTCTCTGGCCTATTCCTGAACACTTCCCTCATAGCAGTTCACCTTCCAGGAAAGGACAATGTCCTAGCAGATGCTCTCAGCAGGATTTCCCAGGGCCATCCTGAATGGTCTCTGGATCCTCAAGTACTGGGGATAGTTTTTGCCAGATGGGGCACCCTCAGATGAATCTTTTGCAGCCCCAGACAATCACCAACTTGCGCTGTTCTGTTGCAGGCCCCAGTGGTGGGCTCAGTCCCCTGGATGCCTTTCTCCTAGATTGGGAAGGGAAGTTTCTTTATGCCTTCCCCCCTTCCCTCTCCTATTCAAGGTGCTAGTCAAAATCAGATCCCAGCCTTGCAGGGTGATTCTGATTGCCCCAGATTGGGCCAGGCAGCCCTGGTACCCACTCCTTCTGTCCCTAGCAGTCCATCTTCCCTGTGTCTCCCCAGGAATCACAACCTGTTAACCTGTGCCCAGGGAGAGTTTGATCCGAACCTCAACCTCAAGGCCTGGCTCTTGAGGAGTTAGAATTTGCTGACCTACACCTTTCTCAGGGTGTTCTTGAAATCCTAAAGGCTTCTAGGAAGCCTTCCACTAGGGCTACTTATAATTCTAAGTGGAAAAGGTTTTCCATTTGGTGTTCTGGGAAACATATTTCCCCGGAATCTGCTGATTTGCCCATTGTTTTGGATATGGTCCATCTTAATTCTTTGGGCCTGAGACCAGCTACCCTGAAAGTACATTTGGCAGCTGTCTCTGCTTTTGTGTCAGCAGGAAAGCCCTCCTCTCTTTCCGCTCACCCTGTATTCCAAGTTTTTTTAAAGGATTACTTCATACTAATCCACCTTTTAGGGATCCGGCCCCTGCCTGGGACCTTAATGTTTGCATTGCCCAGTTAATGCAACCCCCTTTGAACCTCTGTCTTCTGCAGAGCTTAAGTACTTAACTTAGAAAACTGTTTTCCTAGTGGCTATCACTTCTGCCAGGCGCATAAGTGAGTTGCAAGCCTTGTCGGTAGAAACTGACTATTTCTTTCCACAGGGATAAGGTAGTCCTCAGGACTAACAGGAAGTTTTGCCTAAGGTGGTTTCAGATTTCCATCTTAATCAATCTATCTCCCTTCAGTGTTTTTCACTGAACATTCCTCCTCTGGCAGAGAGGAGATTGCACAGTTTAGATGTTAAGAGGGCCTTAAGTTACTATATAGAACGTACTAAGGGTCACAGGTTGAATCCTCCAACTTTTTCTCACTTATGGTGAGGTCGGAAAAGGAGACCTGCCACTAAGAGATCAGTTGCCAGGTGGATTGTCTCTTGTGTCAATTTTGTTATCAGAAACTGGGGAAAGTTCCCCCTCTGGCCCTGAGGCTCATTCTACCAGAGGTACAGCCATGTCTCTAGCTGCTGCTAGAGACATCCCTATATTAGAGATATGTCAAGCAGCTACCTGGAAAACGGTACACACTTTCACCAAGCATCACTCCCTGGATGTCCAGGCCAGGAGAGATGCTCGGTTTGGCACAGCTGTGCTTCAGAGCCTATTCCCTAAGTAGGTTCTGTCCCTCCTCCATGGAGGTACTGCTGTGTAGTCTGCAATTGTCATAATATAGCAAGACTTCATGTTGTTTGAAGAAAAATTACTCACCTTAGTAATGTTGTTTCTTCTAATGGAGTCTTGCTATATTATAACCCAACCTGCCCTCTCAGAACTTCTACTTGGGTATGGGGTGGGCAGCCTATATAAGCGCTAGTTATGCCCATTATATGTTTTCCACCCCTTCTTGGGGTTTTGGGGTGTGGTGTTTGTATTTTATCTTATATTATTGCTTATATTATATTATTACTTCTGGTCCCCTGACTTGAGTCTTTGTGTTGGGACCAGGAATATGTGTTAATAGTCAGGTAGCCAGTTGGCTAGTGTAGGTTACAGCTTCCACACAGACCTTAGTGAGTTTTGCTCGTAAGGATCTGACAGTTTGGGTTTGAAATAACCCAGACAGAGCTTCTCTAACTGAGCTCGTGCTCCAAGTTCCATTCTTAGAATGGGAGTTAACTCTTTCACCTCCGGAGCAGTTCTAATGGTGGGACAAACTGCAATTGTCATAATATAACAAGACTCCATTAGAAGAAACAACATTACTATGGTGAGTAATTTTTTCTTACTGTTGCATGTGGGTACAAACAACTTGGCGGGGGAGACTGTGGAAGTAGTGAGGGGGAGGTTCCAAGAGCTGGGCAGGCAGTGTGAGAGCATGGGGGAGTCGGTGGCATTTTCAGAGGTACTCCCGGTACCATGTGCAAGCATGGGGAGGAAGGGTAGGATCGAGGACTGCGAGTGGCTGAGGGATTGGTGCCACACCAAAAATTATGGGTTAGTGACTAACTGGGTTAGGGTCTTGGAGAATAGTGACTTGCACACGGCGGACAGGCTACAGTTGAGCAGGAAGGGGACGGGAGTATTAAAGGCGGGATTAGAGGGGTACTGTATATCTCTACTAAGGTGGATTTAAACTAGTGAGGAGCGGGTGGCCAAAAGACTGAGGTTGGCAGAAAGGTCTGGACAGGGGAGCCTCATGAGCTCACCCCCCCTAGATGTAGGTGAAGGCAGAGATGTAGTAACCCTGGGAGGGGGCGGGCAGAGTGGTCTGAGTGTAATACAGAAGGCACCACCACCCGATAAGAATAACGAGGAGAAAGGGTGTGGACTCCGGGAGGAGGGACACAGGCCAAGGAGTAGAGTGAGGGAGAAGGAGGGATATGGGTGGAAGGTGGTCTCTCTCAACGCAAGAAGCCTGGGGAACAAAACTGCAGAGCTTCAGGTGCTCCTTTCAGAGGGGAAGGTGGACATTGCTGCAGTGACAGAGATTTGGATACAGGATCTACAGCAGGGACCGGTGGAGTTGGAAAGGGGGGGTTGCACTCTGTGAGGGAAGGGATCAAATGCATAACTGACAAGGGAGGAGAGGATAGAGGCACTTTGGGTGCAACTCCTGGACTCCAATGGCAGAAAGCTGAGGCTGGGAGAGGTGTACAGACTACCAGCCCAATCTGGGGAACTGGATGGGGAGCTGGCAGAGCAGATAAGGAGGGACTGTCGAAGGGGGAGTGTGGTGATTGTGGAGGATTTCAACCTACCAGGGGTTGACTGGAGCACCCTGGCCACTAGCAGTACCAGGGAGCAGGTGCTCATTGATGCATTCCAGGGCAGCTTTTTGATGCCGTTGGTAAGTGCGCCTTCAAGGCTTGGTAGCACTCTGGACCTAGTACTGGCAAATGGGGAGGTGGTGAGGGAGGTAAGGGTGGAGGACCCACTAGCGGGTAGCGACCACCAAACAGTGTGGCTTGTTCTTGCACTGGGCAGGGAGACAGGAGGCACAGGCACTAAGGTGATGGACTTTAGTAGGGTGGACTTTAGGAGGACGGGAGCAATACTGTGAGGGAGACTCCAGGATATAAGGTCGGGGATGGATGCAGAACAAAAGTAGGGAGTCATAAAGACTGGGCTGACAGAGGCCACAGTAGCCTGCAGCAGGGCCAGGAGTAATAAGAGCAGAGCCAGGAAACCATGCTGACTGAACAAGGAAGTGCTGCAAGGGGTGAGGGCATAGAGGGCTGCATAGTGAAAGTACAGGAGAACAGTGGAGGGAGAAGATAAGGAGACTTCTAGGGACATGGATATGTTGTTCATCCACACTGTCTGGCAGGTTCCTTGCCGCTTTAAATCTTGCCGGAAGGTCTTCAGGCTGGCTCCTCCCACCCAGCCAGGTGGTAAAACTCTCGGTTCCGCCCCATGATGCCAAATCTTCCTTACCGCTTGGAAGCTCAGGTTCCCTGCTTAATGCTCTGCGTGATAGACTGGATCCTAATTCTTTGGTTCACCCAAAACTCATTTTAAAATTTTCAAGACTTCGGTCAACTTTCTCCCTCGCGGCTGCGATGGACAAATCGACTCCCGGATTTCGGCGGTGCCCTTGTGGGCAGAAGATGTCCAGGATGGACCCGCACTCCACGTGCATCTACTGCCTCGGCCTAGAACACGACCCGCAGGCCTGCGAGTCAGGCGGTTGATTTTCGGCAAGCGTCCTGGAGGACCGCTCTGCCCGATTACAGCTGGGGTGCCCCGAGAAGTGCTACCCGCCGGTTAAGTCGAAGGAGGCCCGTTGGGCGGTTACCTCGGCGGCTGGCTCGGCTGAGCAGCTCGAGCAGATGATCGCCCTTGAGGAGGAGGCGGCCCAGGCCGCATCATCCTCTTCCTCGGTTGCGGCATTTATCCCGCTCTCTGTCTGGGTACCTTGTATTCAGCTTCATTCAAGGAGCTTTGGCAATCCCTTTCCACGAAGGGAGAGGGGCCATTGGGACATTCCTCTCGGTCCAAAAAGAAGGACTCTAAGGGTAAGTCCCATCGTCTGCGTTCGTAGGAGCGGGAGAGGTCTCCTTCCCCGGACAGCCGACTGTCGACTTCGGTCGAGGTTGTGGCTAAGGCCGCTGGCTTCACGGTGTCCCCGTCAGGCCAGCCGGCCAAGACACCTGTCGACGCGGTCGAGATTTTTCTCGACCAGTCGGATGGGCTGTCGACTGGTGAAGCCGACAACCCTTCCTCACCGGTTCCCCCGGTGGAGACCGAGGATCTGCCTGCGCCCCCGGTGCAGCAGTCCCCTGTCAAGGTGTCTGAGCCGAGGGAAGAGTGGGTGCCCCCCGTTCCTTCCCAAACACGTCCTCGGAAACACCGAGGATCTCTGTCTCGGACTTCCTCTCGGTCTAGCCAATCCCGCTGACATTGGCTGTCTCGGTCTCTGCACAAAGGTAGGCGGTGCCGCCACTCTTCCTCGTCTTCCTCCTCGGAAGAGGAGAGGCTTCAGCGCAAATTGCGTCGATGCTACGAGGATCTGATGTGGCAGCAGTTACTTCTGTCCAGGAGCAAGTTGACGCCGACGCCTTCCCCGGCCATCAAGTGACTGTCACCGAAGGCGAAACAACCCCTCCGTGAGTCGAGATGCCCAACCTGGGCCAGTTGTTCGGCCGAAACCTGCTGCCCCACTGATTGTGGTGGAACCTCCGCCTCCAGCAGTAAATCGGGGCACCGACCAAGACTCGGTTGGGTCAAGGCCTGCCCCACAGGTTGTCGGTCACCCTCACTCCCGACCGTCCTCGGCAGGTGGAGGGTGGCTCAGGCCCCAGGCAGCTCTTCGCAGACTCCTCCGAGTCCGGATGCAACTCCTCCCTGTTCTCCAGGCCGGTTGACCTGGAGTCCTCTGGGGGCCAGTCGTTGGACGAAAGCCCATCGTCCTTCATGGGTTTGCTTCGGCTCATCTCTGAGTCCACCGGGATGCAGCTCGAGCCCGTATCCAAACGGTCCAAGTATCCCCTGACGGAGATACTGGACTGAGGGGATTCCCCCACGGAGGCCTTTCCTGTGGCTGAGGCCATTGTTGGCCCAGCCTTGTAGCTTTGGCAGCGGCCTGCTTCCTGCCCTGTGCCTTCGGCCAGGAAGTATGCGGTCCCTACCGGCTCTTTGCCCGGGTTTGAACACCCTCTGCCGGGGTTGGTCTCAACAGCGTTTTCGGCATTCCAGGAGCGATAGGGCGTGGACAAGCCCCCACAAGGAGTCCAAAAAGCTGGACTACGCCGGGCGCAAGGTGTACACTGCGTCCTCCCTTGGCCTCCGCCAGGCCAGCTCGGCCGTGCTGATGGCACACTTCTCCCATGCCCTCATGGGCTCCCTGGATGAGGTGATCCCTCATCTCCCAGCCGACCTGCAGACCGCGGTCCGGCAGGTTCGAGACCAGGGTAGGGCAGTGGCTAAGCAGCAGCTCCAAACGGCTCTGGACATAGGAGACTCCTGTGCCAGATCGGTTGCGGCCGCGGTGGCCATGCGCCGCAGAGCCTGGCTGAGGATATCCACCTTCATGGCGGATACCCAGCTCAAATTGGCGGACGTCCCCTTCTTGGGGACCGACCTCTTCGGCCCTGGAGTGGAAGGTCACCTCCAGCGGATCGAGAAGTCCAGTGCCACTCTGGATTCGGTCACCTCCGCCCAGAAGGACAGAGGCCATCGACAGCAGCAGCACAAGTCCTTTCACCCTTCCGCGCCTGCGGCATGTCTGGCCCAACAGCACCAGCACCAGGGCCAGCAGGCTCACGCTTGGCATCCCAAACCCAAGCCCTCGGCTTCCTCCAATAGGAAGCAGGGAGGTAAAGACCCAGGAGGTCCCTCGGCCGGTCCCTCCTCCAAGCCTGCCCGGTGACGGGTTGAGGGGTGTCGCCCCCAATCTCGTCACTCCCCCCTGGGTTCCCCCCGTGGGGGGTTGGCTCCGCCACTTCCTTTCCACCTGGTCCGCTGTCACCATGGACCGCTGGGTGTTGGAGGTGGTAGGAAAGGGTCTGCCTCTGGAGTTCGAGCAGGCCCCACCCTTCCGAGCCGTCGCCCCTCGGGGGCCACAGGGTCCGCAGCCTCTCTGTCAGCCCACCGAGCCGATATTACCCTGCTGCTCGAAAAAGAGGTGATCAGGAAGGTGGCAGATCCTCCTCCAGACTCGGGGTTTGTGTCCAGGTACTTCCTAGTCCCAAAACGGACGGGGGGCTGGCGCCCCATTCTCAACCTGCATGACCTGAACAGGTTCCTAAGGTCTCGGACCTTCAGGATGGTCACTCTGGCTCAGATAATCCCATCCTTGGAATGAGGCGTGGTTCTGCTCCCTGGACCTTCAGGACACATTCTTTCACGTCCTATCCGTCCGTCCCACCAGAGATTCCTCCGCTTCAGAGTGGAGGGATCCCTTTACGATTTCCAGGCCATGCCCTTCGGCCTTTCCCTAGCTCCCAGGGTCTTCAGCAAATGCATGGCAGTGGTGACAGCATTCCTGCGGTGCCGAAGGGTCCGGGTGTACCCCTACCTGGACGATTGGCTGATTGCAGCCCCCTCCAGAGCGGAGGTGGAGTGGTCCAGAGATCTGGCCCTCCAGGTTTGCTCTCTGGTTGGCCTCCTCATCAACAAGGCCAAATTGGAACTCGTGCCAAAGCAGGTGGTACAATTCATCGGGGCAGAGCTCGACTCTCTACGAGCCAGAGCATGGCTCCCGGCGGACAGGGCCGAGGTTCTTTCCTCCTTTGCCCAGTCATTTCAGGTTGGGCAATCACGCCCTGCCCGGGACTTCCTGGGCCTCATGGCGGCCTGCACCAGCGTGGTCCGTTGGGCCCGCTGGTACTTGCGTCCCCTTCAATGGGGACTGGCCAGCCAATGGTCACAGCACTTCGATCCGCTGGATCAGCTAGTGACAGTGACCCAGGGGATGTGGAACGCTCTCCAGTGGTGGACCGTTCCAGCACATCTGCAGGAGGGCATCCCGTTTGTCCGCCCCGAGCCGACGGCTCTCTATCGACTGATGCCTCTCTGATGGGTTGGGGTGCCCATCTGGGGGAGCACAGAGTGCACGGCCTCTGGTCCTCTCGGGAGTCCCGATGCCACATCAACCTGCTGGAGATTCGAGTGGTTTGTCTAGCCCTCACCGCCTTCGCTCCGTTTCTACGGGGTCAAGTGGTTCAGGTCCAGACGGACAATACCACGACCGTTTTCTACCTAAACCGCTAGGCGGAGACGCTCACGCCTCTGTGCAGGAAGCTGTCCAGATTTGGTCACTGCGTGCGCAGCCTGGAGGCTGATCTCCTCGCCATTCATGGCAGGGCGTCCAGCACCCTGGCCGATGCCATGTCGGATAGGGGCTGCAGCCCCACTAGTGGTCTCTCCTGCCAGAGGTAGTACAGATCTGTTCCTCCCTCTGGGGCATGCCTCAGGCGGACCTGTTTGCCTCCAGGAGAATGCAAAGCTGGACTTTATTTCATGCCGCCCCCCTCAGCAGGGCTTGCTGCAGGGGGATGCCTTCTCGAGGCCGTGGACCCTGGGCCTCTTCTACGCCTTTCCCCCATTTCCCTTGATCCACAAGGTGCTTCTCAAGGCGAGGAGGGACAAGGCGCAGGTGATTCTGGTAGCCCCAGACTGGCCCCGCCAGTTCTGGTATCCAGATCTCCTCAGTCTCAGCTCCAGGCTCCCGAGACGGCTTCCAGCCCGCCCGGACCTGATCTCGGTCAATCAGGGGAAGGTATTCCATCCGGACCTTCAATCCCTGCACCTGATAGCCTGGTTCCTGAGCGGCTAGAGTTCCAGGCCTTGGGTCTTTCCGACGAGGTCCTCAACGTCGTTGAGGCGTCCCGTAAGGAGTCGACCAGAAAATGCTACGCCTTCAAATGGAAGAGATTCTCCATTTGGTGTCAGGGCAAGTGCCTGGACCCTTCCTCCTGTTCCTTGGCAAGCATTCTGGACTACCTGTGGTCCCTTTCTCAGCAAGGGCTTTGGTCGACGACCCTTAAGGTGCACCTGGCAGCCATCTCTGCTTACCGGCGGGCGGGCCGGGAGGCAGTCGGTGGCCCAGGAGAAGGTGGTCGGGCGCTTTTTCAAAGGCCTTGATCACATATCCCCTCCGGTGCGAGAACCTCCACCTCCGTGGGATCTACTGCTGGTATTGGCTAAGCTCATGGGCAGACCATTCGAACCGATGCACAGGTGTGACATCTCTTACCTGTGCATTGGAAGACTGCCTTCTTATGGTGGCTATCACGTCAGCCAGAAGGATGGGAGGCTCCAGGGGCGCTTTCCCATGGTCTCCTTATCTGGTCTTCCACAGGGACAAGGTTATCCTGCGCCCACCTGAAATTTCTTCCGAAGGTGATGTCGGAGTTTCACCTTAACCAGGTGTTGACTCTGCGGTGTTCTACCCCAATCACACCTCGGAGGCCGAATGGGGCCACAGGGTCCATGACCTCTCTGTCAGCCACCAGCCGATAACCTGCTGCTCGAAAAGAGGTGATCGGAGGTGGCAGATCCTCCTCAGACTCGGGGTTTGTGTCCAGGCACTTCCCAGTCCAAAGCGGACGGGGCTGGCCCCATTCTCAACCACCATGACTGAACAGGTTCCTAGGTCTGGACGCTAGGATGAGTCACTCTGGCTCAGATAATCCCATCCCAGGAATGGGCGTATGGTTCTGCTCCTGGACCTTCAGGGACATTCTTTCACGTCTATCGCCCGTCACAGAGATTCTCAGCTTCAGAGTGGAGGGATCCCTTTGATTTCCAGGCCATGCCCTTAGGCCTTTCCCTAGCTCCAGGGTGTAGCAAATCATGGCAGTGGTGACAGCATCTGCAGTGCGAAGGGTCAGGTGTACCCTATGGACGATGGCTGATTACAGCCCCTCCAGAGCGGAGGTGAGTGGTCCAGATCTGGCCCTCAGGTTTGCTCTGTTGGCCTCCTCAACAAGGCCAAGTGGAACT
Organism: Neoceratodus forsteri; assembly: GCA_016271365.2. Classification (NCBI taxonomy): domain Eukaryota; kingdom Metazoa; phylum Chordata; order Ceratodontiformes; family Ceratodontidae; genus Neoceratodus; species Neoceratodus forsteri. Next base: position 116,323,481 of record JADMNL010000024.1, on the reverse strand, counting down.
CGTGCCAAAGCAGGTGGTACAACATCAGGCACGCTCACTCTCACGAGCAGAGCATGGCTCCCGCGACAGGGCGGTTCTTTCCTCCTTGCCCAGTCATTTCAGGTTGGGCAATCACGCCCCGGGGACTTCCTGGGCCTCATGGCGACCTGCAAGCGTAGTCCGTTGGGCCACAAGTACTAAATCCTTCAATGAGGACTGGCCAGCCAATGGTCACGCGCGATCCGCTGGATCAGCTAGTGATGACCAAGGGATGTGGGCGCTCTCCAGTGGTGGACGTTCCAGCATCTGGGAGGGCATCCCCTGTCCCAGCCGACGGTCTCCATTCCACTGATGCCTCTCTGATGGGTTGGGGTGCCCATCGGGGAGCACAAGGCAGCCTCTGGTCTCTCGAGTCGATGCCACATCACCTGCTGGAGAGAGGTGGTTTGTCTAGCCTCACGCTTCGCTCGTTTCTCCGAGGTCAAGTTCAGGTCCAGGCGGACAATACCGACCATGCTACCTAAACCGCTGAGGCGGGGCCGCTCACACCTCTGCACAGGGCTTCCACATTTGGTCACTCTCATGGCAGCCTGGAAGCTGATCTCACGCCATTCATGTGGGAGCCTCAGCACCCTGGCCCGATGCCCTAAGCCGGATAGGGGCTGCGCCCACAGTGGTCTCTCCTACCAGAGGTAGTACAAGATCTGTTCTCCCTCTGAGGCATGCCTCCAAGGCGGACCTGTTTGCCTCAGGGAGATAGAAGCTGAGACTGTTTCATGCCGCCCCCTCAGCAGGGCTTGCTACAGGGGATGCCTTCTCGAGCCGTGGACCCTGGGCCTCTTCACAGCCTCCCCCATTTCCCTTGATCCACAAGGTGCTTCTCAAAGACGAGGGACAAAGCGCAGGTGATTCTAGTAGCCCCAGACTGGCCCGCCAATTGAGTATCAGACTCTCCTCAGTCTCAGCTCAGGCTCCCGGCGGCTTCAGCCAGCCCGGACCCTGATCTCCAGTCAATCAGGGAAGGTATTCCATCGGGACCTTCAATCCCACCACCTGATAGCCTGGTTCCTGGCGGACTGGAGAGTTCCAGGCCTTGGGTCTTTTCCGGCGGGTCCTCAAGCGTGATGGGCGTCCCGTAAAGTCGAACCAGAAAAGCTCGCCTTCAAATGGAAGAGATCTCCATTTGGTGTCCAGAGCAAAGTGTGCAGACCCTTCCTCCTGTTCCTTGGCAAGCATTCTGGGACTACCTGTGGTCCCGCTTTCTCAACCGGGCTTTGGTCGGCGACCCATAAGGTGCACCTGGCAGCCATCTCTTTACTTGCGAGCGGCGGGCGAGGAAGCGATCGATTAACACAGGAGAGAGGTGGTCCAGGCTTTTCAAGGCCTTGATCACATATCCCCGATCTGGGGAACCTCCACCTCCATTAGGATCTACACTGGTATTGGCTAAGCTCATGGGCAGACCATTCGAACGATGCACAGGGTGACATCTCTTACCTGGTGGAAGACTGCGCTGTGGTGGCTATCCGTCAGCCAGAAGATAAGGAGCTCCAGGGCGCTTTCCACATAGTCTCCTTATCTGGTCTTCCACAGGACAGGTTGTCCTCGCCCCACCTGAAATTTCTTCCGAAAGGTGATGTGAGGAGTTTCACCTTAACAGGTGTTGACTCTGCGGTGTTCTTAATCACACTAGGAGGCGAGATATAGGCTCCATACTTTGGACCCTAGAAGGCTTCGCATATTATAAGGCGGGCCTGGCTGAAGTTTGGGGAGGGATTGCCAGCTGTTTGTCACCTACATGACTTCCACTGGCAGACCTGCAGCCAAGCGGGGCGATAGGCAGGTGGGTCACCTGCTACAGATCTCTTGCTATAGGTTGGCGGGCATGGAGCCTCCGAGAGGATGGGCTCATTCTACCGCCATGCACACTCAGATGGTGACTGCTTCCAGGACATCCCTATCCAGGGATCTGGGAATGCTACCTAGAAGTCAGCACCACCTTCGTACCCTACCACATGACCTTGAGTCACGCCCGGGATGCTGGTTTTGGGGCCTGGGTTCTCAGTCATTATTCCCTAAGTAGGGGGTGTGTACCTTGCCTCCCTCCTCCCGAGAACTGCTGAGAGTCTGCCAGACAGTGTGGATGAACAACATATCCATGACCACAAAGTACAGGTTCTAGGGACATGGATATAGTGTTCATCCACTCATTAACAAATATCCTTGCCTCTTAAATCTTGCCGGAGGTCTTCAAGCTTGCTCCTCCACCCACCGGGTGGTATAACTCTCGCATCCGCCCATGGCCAGATCTTCCCTTACGGCAAATGGGTTCCCTCATAAACGCTCTCGCGTTTGGCTGATTCCTATTCTCCGTTTGCGGATTTAAAAATAAATTTTGCAAAAAAGACTTCAGTCTTCTATCCCTCGCGGCTGCGATGGACAAATCGACTCCCGGTTTCGGAGATGCCCATGCGGGCAGAAGATGTCTCGGACGGATCCACACTCCACGTGTATCTACTGCTTAGGCAGGCACGACCCGCAGGCTTCGACCTGTGCTCATCTTTCGGCCTCGTCCTCGAAGACCGTGCTGCCCGATTACCTTCGTGCATCGAGAAGCGTTCCTCGGTGTTAAGAAGTCCAAAAAGGAGGCGGTTGGCGGTGTCAGCGGCGGGCCTGGCGGCCGGATCAACTGGCCCGGATGAGTAAGCCCTCGAAGAGGGCGGGCGCGGGCCGTATCTTCCCGGCGGCGGCATTTATCCGCGCTCTCTGGGTTCTTCCTACCGGCTTCTTTTAAGGAGCTTTGTCTGTCCCTCTCCACTAAGAGAAGGGCCTGTGTCTACTGGACCTTATTCTCGGTCCAAAGAGGGACAGGTGAGAATCCCTCCGTCCGGCGCTCTTGGGAGGCCAGGAAAGGTCCCTCTCCCGGGCGTCGACCCGTCGGCCCGATTGAGCCCGCTCGGCTCCGGCCACTGGCCTCCACGGTGTCCCGTCAGGTCAGTTGACAAGACTCCCACCAGATGATAGCGAGATTTTCTAGACCATTAGATGAGCTGTCGCCTTCCTTGGCAGGGAATTCCCTCTCCCGGTTCCCCGGAGGTTAGGGAATCCCGTGGGCTCGCCTATGCCTCGGTTCCGGAGCCTCAGATGGACCATCCGAGCAAGAGGAGTGCAGGTTCCGGCCGACACCTCCCGCACCGACCTCGAAATTCCGGGACTCTCGGTCTCGGTCGGACCTCTTCCGGCGGTCAGCGATCCCACCGTCATAAGCGGTCTCGGTCTGCAACTTTTGTGATAAGCGCGTCGCCCTGCCTAAATCCTCCTCCTCCTCGGATGAGGAAGCCAGCGTAAATTACGTCCGACGTTAGGAACATATGTTCTATTGTCTCCTGGCCGGAGACAAAGCTGACCCGTCGCCTTCCCGGCCATTAAATTAACTGTCACGGGCAACCGACACAACCCCTCGACTTATCCGAGAGCCTATACAGGCGGTTGTTCATTGCAAAACCAACTCGCTCCACCGATTCCGGTGGAACCTCGCCTACAGCCTGGGTTGGGGCTCGACCAAGGATTCTCGGTGACTGAGGTCTACCCCATCGGCTGTCAGTTACCTCACTCCCGACCCGACCCGGCGGGTGAAGGTGGCTCAGGCCGAAGGCAGCTGCCGAGAGTTCTTCGAGGTCAGTGATTCCTCCGCTTTTCTCAAGCGACTGGACTTGGAGTCTTCAGGAAGGGTCAGTCAATGGGCCGTGATAGCCGTCGTCCGCCCTTCCTAGGACTGCTTGGCTCATCTCAAGGTCTGCGGGATGGAGCTGAACCCCGTTTCCAACAGGCAGGTATCCTCACGGAGATTCTGGACCCGAGGATTCTCCGGCCAGAGCCTTTCCGGTGGCGAGGCCATAGTGGGGTCCCGGCACTGGAGCTTTGCAGCGCCCTACTTCCTGCCCTCGCCTTGACCAGGATGGCCAGGAAATATCACGGGAACTACGGTTCCTTGTCGGTTTGGAACACCCTCTGCTGAGGGGTTGGTTACCGACAAGCGTTTTCAGTAGCGCCCGGCTGCGCAGGGATGTGGACAAACCTCCTGACAAAGTCCAAGAAATTATTGGACTATGTCGGGCGAAAAGTCTCACGCTTCGTCCTCTCTCACGGCCTTCGTCAGGCCAGTTCGGCCGTCCCTCATAACATTTTTCTCATGCCCTGTTGGGCTCCTGAATGAGGTCATCCCTCATCTTCCTGCCGATCTGCAGACTAAAGTTAAGCTTGGAGTGCGGGACCAGGGGGCAGGGGCAGTGGCCAAACAGCAGCTCCAGACTGCTTTTGGATATAGGGGACTCATGTGCCAGATCGGTGGCGGCGCAGGTGGCTATCGTCGTCGTGAGGCTTGGCTGAGGATATCCACCTTCACTTCGGATACCTTGAAGAAAGTTGGCAGATGTTCCCTTTTGAGGACTGACACTCCTTGACCCCTGGGGTGGAAGGTCACCTGCAGAGGATCCGAGGGGTCCAATGCCACCATGGACTCGGTCTCTTCGCTCAGAGGACAAGGCATGAAACCACAGCTTCAAGCCCTTTCGTCCTTCTGGCCCCACTTTAGCCTTGACCCAGCAACGTCAGGGCCAGCAGGCTGACCTTGGCATCCCAAACCCAAGCTGCCCGGCTTCCTCTAACAGGAGGCAAGGAGGGAAGGGCCGGGAATTCCCTCGGCCGGTCCTCCTCAAGCCTGCCCAGTGGCCAGGCTGAGGTGTCGCCCACATACATCGCCCGTCACCCCTAGATCTACGTAGAGGGCGGCTCCAGCACTTCCGTTCCTTGGGTCGCTGTTACCACGGACAGGTGGGTCTTGGAGGTGGTGGGAAGAGGCCTACCTCTGGAATTAGAGCAGGCACCACCCTTCCAGAGCCGTGGCCCTCGAGAGCTTGGGATCCCCAGCCTCACTGGCGGCTCGTCGAGCCGACATCGCTCTCCTCCTCCAGAAGGAGGTGGTAAGAAGGTGGTGGACCCTCCTTCAGACCCAGGGTTTGTGTCCAGGTACTTCCTGGTTCCGAAAGCAGACGAGGGGCTGGCGCCCCATTCTCGGCAATACCACGACCTAAACAAGTTCCTGGTCTAGAACCTTCCAGGATGGTCACTCTGGCTCCAGATAATACCATCCTTGGAGCCTTGGCGTGTGGTTCTGCTCTCTGGACTTGCAGGGCCGCGTTTTTCCACGTCCTATCCAAGTCAAATCTCACCAGAGATTCCCAACCCAGCTTCAAGCGGAAGGATCCCTCTTCCGAGTTCAAGCCATGCCCTTGGCTTGTCTCCAGCTCCCAGGGTCTTCACAAATGCATGGCTGTGGTGACAGCATTCCTGCGGCGCGAGGGTCAGGTGTACCCTTACCTGGACGACTGGCTGATACAGCTCCCTCCAGGAAGGGCGGAGTGGTCAGAGATCGGCCCTCAGGTCTGCTCTAACTGGGCCTCCTTATCAAGCGAGGCCAAGTCAGAACTCGAGCCGAAGCAGGTGATTCTATTCATCGGGCGCAGCTCGACTCTCTTGAGCCAGGCAGCGGCTCGGCGGACAGGGCCGAGTTCTTTCCTCCTTTGCCCGATCATTTCTGGTTGGGCAATTGCCCTCGCCAGGGACTTCCTCGCCTCCTGGGTCTCATGGCGGCCTGCACCAGCGTGGTCCGTTGGGCCCGCTGGAATATCGTCCCCTTCAGTGGGGACTGGCAGCCAGTGGTCACTGAATACTACGATCCCTTGGACCAGCTTGTGTCGGTGACACAGGGATGTGGAGCAACTCTCCAGTGGTGGACCGTTCCAGATCATTTGCAGGAGGGCATCCGTTCGTCCGCCCGAGCCGGCGGTCTCTCTGTCGACCGATGCCTCTCTGATGGGTTGGGGTGCCCATCTGGGGAACACCGGGCTCATGGCCTCTGGTCCCAGCAGGGTCGATGCCACATCAACCTGCTGGAGCTCCGGCGGTCGCCTAGCTCTCACCGCCTTTGCTCCGTTCCTCCGGGGTCAAGTGGTCCGAGTCAGGCGGACAATACCCGACTATGTACTATCTAAACGCCAGGGAAGCGGGAGCCGCGCTCCATAGCTTCTATGCAGGAAGCTCTCAGCATTGGTCACTACTCACGCAGCCTGGGCGGATCTCTAGCCATTCCGCGTGGCAGGGCCTCCAACACCAGCCGATGCCCTGGGCGGATAGGGGCTGCATCCACAGTGGTCTCTCCTGACGGAGGTAGTACAGCATCTGTTCTCCCTTTGGGGCACACCTCAGGTGGACCTGTTTGCCTCAGGAGAAGCAGCGAAGCTGAGTCTGTTCCATGCCCGCCCCCTCAGCAGGGCTCGCTGCAGGGGATGCCTTCTCGAGGCAGTGGACCCCGGGCCTCTTTTTGTACCCTTTCCCCATTTCCTTGATCACAAGGTGCTTCTCAAGGCGAGGAGGCACAAGGCGCAGGTGATTCTGATAGCCCCAGACTGGCCCTGCGCCAGTTCTGGTACAGATCTCATAGTCTCAGCTCCAGGACTCAGCGGCGGCTTCCAGCTCGCCGGACCTGCTCTCAGTCAATCAGGGAAGGTGTTCCATCCGGACCTTCAATCCCTGCACCTGACGCTGGTTCCTGGCGGCTAGAGTTCCAGGCCTTGTGTCTTTCCGACGAGGTCCTCAGTAGAGTTGAGGCATCCCGTAAGTCGACCAGAAAATGCTATGCCTTCAAATGGAAAAGGTTTTCCATTTGGTGTCGAGAACAAGGGCTTGGACCCTTCCTCCTGTTCCTTGTGACATCTTGGACTATTTATGGTCCCTTTCTAGTCAAGGGCTTAGGTCGGCGGCCCTAAGGGTGCACCTGGCAGCCATCTCTGCTTACAGGCGCGGGCCGGGAAGCAGTCAGTGGCGCAGGAGAAGGTGGTCTGGCGCTTTTCAAAGGCCTTGATCACATTTCCTCAGTCTTGGGAACCCCCACCTCCGTGGGATCTACTGCTGGTGGCAAAGCTCATGGGCAAGCCATTCGAACCTATGCACAGGTGTGCTCTCTCTACCTGTCGTGGAGGACCGCCTTCTTGGTGGCTATCAGTCAGCCAGAAGGATGGGAGAGCTCAGGCGCTTTCCATCGAGTCTCTTACCTGGTCTTCCACAGGGACAAGGTTGTCCTGCCCCCACCCGAAATTCCTTCCGAAGGTGGTGTCGGAGTTTCACCTTAACCAGGTGTTGACTCTGCCGGTGTTCTACCCCAATCACACCTCGGAGGCCGAATATAAGCTCCATACTCTGGACCCTGAAGGCTCGCTTATTATAAGGAGCTGCAGCTGAAATCGAGGAGAGGTTCACCAGCTGTTTGTCACCTCGCTGAAGCCGCATCTGGCAGACCTGCAGCCAAGCGGACGATAAGCAGGTGGGTAACCTCCTGCATAGATCTCTGCTATAAGTTGGCGGGCATGGAGCCTCCCAGAGGATAAGAGCTCATTCTACCCATACTGCTGCTGAGGTGGCTGCTTCCAGGGCGTCCCTATCCAGAAATCTGCAGGGCTGCTGCCTGAAGTCAGCAAACACCTTCATTACCCATACCACATCGACCTTGAGTCACGCCGGGATGCTGGTTTTGGGGCCTCCAGTTCTCAGTCTCTCTTTCCCAAGTAAGTACTGGGGGTGTCGTCTTGCCTCCCTCCTCCCGAGAACTGCTTGGAGTCTGCCAATGAGTGTGGATGAACAACATATCCATGTCCTAGAAATACAGGTTACTCACCTGTAACGGAGTTCTAGGAATGGTATATGTTGTTCATCCCATATCCATCCGACCTCCCGGCTGGACGCTGGCCTGAGCTTCAGCGGGCCAGATCTGGCGTCATGGGGCGGAGCCAGAGTTATACCACCGGGTGGGTGGGAGGAGCAAGCTGAAGACCTTCCGGCAAGATTTAAAGCGGCAAGGATACCTGCCAATGAGTGTGGATGAACAACATATACCATTCCTAGAACTCCTGTTACAGGTGAGTAACCTGTATTTACTACTTCTGCTTGGGAGTTCTAGGAGTAATATGTTGTTCATCCACATATTCCACCAACCTCCCGGCCGGCGCACAACCTGGCTTCCAGCAGGCTAGAATCTGGCGTCATGGAAGCGAGCAGAGAGTTTTACCGCCCAGGTGGGTGGGAGGAGCCAGCTTGAAGACCTTCCGGCAAGATTTAAAGCGGCAAGGAACCTGCCAGACAGTGTGGATGAACAACATATACCATTCCTAGAACTCCTGTTACAGGTGAGTAACCTGTATTTATGGGAGTTGGTCAAGGGATGTGGCCAGGAGGGTGAAAAAAGGTAAGGCCTCCAGGGAATTAAGGTTAGCACAGGGCATAAAGGGAGGAGAAAATGACTTTTTATGTTGGCTTGCGCACCAGCCAACATATTGCAATAGTCTTAGATTTGGAAGTCTGCGGTCACTGTGTGAAGATGCAGGGCACGCATCTGTAGGTACATCCTCCCATTCCCCAATAAAGGCAGCTGCAGGAACTGACACCAACAACACATAAACTGGGCCACCAGATCAGAGAAAGGTGCGGCTGCAATAAGGCAAGCTCATCATGCAGCGGCGTGCCTTCCTGGGAAACAGTTAAATTAACACAGTGGCATTGACAGCTGCCGCTCAGGCGCCAACTCCGGGGTTCCCCAATCCCAGTCGGCGTACCCCGACCCACTTCATTTGCTGACGGAAGCCCACCCCATCGGCATAATGCCCCTCCTTTCATTTCATGTGTTGTAGCGAAGAGGTGCCCAGTCCCTCGGCATCATCCCCCAACAGTCTTTCTTTGCGCAGTGGGGGCATAATCCCCATCAACTTTAGTCCCCTTTTACGCAGTTTAATTTGCCGATGGGGGCCCATTCCCTGCTGGCATAACCCCCATTTGTTGTGTGCGGGGTGCCAATCCCCTCTGCTCTTGTCTTCCCCCCATCATATGTGCTAATGGGTGCCCCAGTCCCCGTCGGCTACAGCACCCCCAAAAAAGAAACACTGGTGGCATGCTAGAGCCCACCCCAGCGTGCCCATATGCCCTGTAATAAAAAATAAAAATAAAAGTCCCATGATGTTGTGTTTTTTCTTGTAAATCGAAAACTGTCCCTTGCGGTCTGTCCTGCTCCCTCCTCAACTGCATCCACCCTCCCCATACCTACCTCCCCACCTCCCATCACCCCATACTTACCTCCAGAGCCTGGTGACGATCTTCAGTGGACCAGGAACATGTCTGCACTCTTCAAAGCCAACCATGAACTGAAGAAATGCCGGTAAGCTGTATAATGGCATAAATAGTTTTTTTTTTTTCAACTTTGGTGCATATCTCGGACATTTTGGGAATTTTGGCACCAAATTTTCAACATGGGGTTATTGGGACCCCTCCTCATGAATTCAGTCACTGTCATGGTGTTATTCGGTCCCGAAAGGTGATTTCGCAGTTACTGCGCAGAATCACCTTTCAGGACCGATTAACAAAATAACAGTGCCACTGTTCATGAGGGGTGCTCTCAAAATGCCTATGTTGCAAATCTGGCGACAAAAATCCAAAAAATGGCTGTTTTACGAGTGTGCATTGCGCAGTTTCCCCGCACACTCTTGACTTTGTAAATGTGTAGTATTTTCACTCCAGATTTTCAACATTGCCATTTTCCCCTCACCTCCTTATGAACAGTACAGCTGTCATCTTACATATCCTGGCCGAAATGTGTTTTCGCACATCTGGCGCAGAATAGCACGGTTGCTGTGTGAAATCAGTTTTTGGGACACTTTGACAAAATAACAGTGACACTGTTCATGAGCAGAGGTCCTAAAATGCCTATGTTGAAAATTTGATGATGAAAGTTAACAAAATGGCAGTGTTTCAAGCATGTGTTGTGCAGTTTACACGCACACTTGTAACGTCACAAATTTGCAATGTTTTTATGACAGATTTTCAGCACTGCCATTTTTTCACACCTCCTTATGTACAGTAAAGCTGTCATTTTTCACATCCTGCCTGAAATGTGTTTTCGCACCTTTGGCGTACAGTGGCGTGGTCGCTGTGGGAGATCAACTTTTGGAACAGATTAAGAAAATCACAGTGCCACTGTTCATGAGGGGAGGTTCCAAAATGCCAATGTTGAAAATGTGGTTTACAAAACACAAAAAATAATTGGGTTACGGACCTGTGTTGCGCAGTTTCTATGCATGCTCATGACTTCACCAATTTTTCATATTTTCGCTCCAGATTTTCAACGTTGCCATTTTTTTACACCTCCTCATGAACAATACAGTTGTCATTTTTCACATCCTGCCCATAATGTGTTTATGTACCTGTGACGCCAAATGGCACAGTTGCTGTGCAAAATCACCTTTCAGCTAACAAACCGATACTGCCGCATTTCATGAGGTGGGGTCACAAAACATGTTGATAATTTGGAGTGAAAATACCAACAGACACCTACGGCGTTAGGGTTTCCAACTGTTACACCCCACCCTGTACAGACTGACAGGCATCAGGGGTGTGACTTGGGATCATCAGCTGTAATGCTCTCGCCATTCCACCCCACCCCCACCCTGCAGCCACTGACAGGCATTGAGGTGTTCCTTGGAGTGTTCAGTCGCAAAGTTCACCCCATTCTCCTATACTGCACCCACCTTAGCGTATTTCCTTATAGAATGGGGTAAGTATAATGCCCAAGGACCCCCAAAGCACACCACGACACTTGTCAGTGTCTACAAGGTAGGGTGAGATAAAATGGCATGAGCTTTATAGCTGATGGCCCAAAGGCATACCCCAAAGCCTGTCATTCAAACAACATGAAGTCTTGCTGTATTCTGACATGTTGCAGTGATCCCCAACCTTTAAACTGCTCCGGAGAACAAAGAGTTAACTTTCTATGCAGAGCATAGAATGCTGAGCTCGAGCTCGGTTGTAGTCTCTGTCTGGAGTGTTTCAAACTCAAACTGTCAGATTCTTTACTCCGCCTCACTGGACGGTCGCTCCGGAGATTTTCTCCTTTAGCTCGGTTCGAAAGTTGGTTAAAGTTTCAGTTTTCGTCGGTTTTAAACCAAAAAAGTTATCCGCATAGTCGGTTCAGTCTCTCTGTGGTGCCGTGAGTACTAGATAGGAATTGTTCTGTTTATCTATGTGGAACTTGTAAAAGTGCGGGTCGGTTCGGCCGAACCGACCATTTGATAGTGAAATCTTGTGTTTTGTGTTTTACTTAGTGTGTGGTTACTGGTCCTTATCTGTTCTAAAACAACCGTATTTTAGTATGTTTTTTTCCAATACCCGTGACACGCTTAGGAACCAATAAGGGAGTCTTGCCTGGCGGTTGCCATAAAAAGGGTAAGTTGGTTAGGTTGGCCATGTCTGAGAAACCCAAGAAAAAAGACGGGCCCACTGGGTTTCAACACTTCAGTGAGTGTGGGGAGGTCTTTGCTAAGGCCGATCCTCACACCACCTGTATTTATTGTCTGGGGTTTGACCACCTCGATTCAGACTGCCAGATATGTAAAAACTTTCCCAAATCTACCCTTGAGAAGAGATTAGGTAGACTGAGGGAAAAGGAGGCAGAGGAGACCGCTGACCCGGATGGCCAGCCCGGTTCAGTTCTGACTGAACCAGGAGGAGTGCCCTCTAACCAGGGCGATACTTCTTCGGGCAAAAGGAGAGCCGATTCTGAGGGATCGGTTCCGACAAAAAGAAAACGCAAAGACAAATCGTCCGGTTCGGTTCCAGAGGTTCATGTTCCGACCGCCAAAGAGATAGCCAGAGCGATTCAGATTGTGGAATCACTCCGCCCGGTCCCTACCGATCCGGCACCTTCTGGCAGGGGCTCGATTCGGTTGGTTCCCCCGGTTCAAGATAATATCCTCGAAGATTTTTATGAACCGGACGGAGTTTGAAGAGGAAGGGGATTTTGAGGAGGATGATGGTGGAAGTGAGGGTCTGGATGTGCCTGTGGAACCGGACATCTCCCCAGACAGACCGTCAGGTGTTTCCCCTCCTAGGCTTTCTGAGTCACCTTCTCACTTTATGTTCTACAGAAAGGTGGCTGAAACCCTCCAGCTTCCTATGGAGGAGGCTGTGGAGGATCAAGAGGAGCCTGATTATGTAGAGATGATGGATATCCCAGAGTCCAGGAGACTGTCTCTTCCCCTCCACAAATCCTTTGGGAAACAGACACAAAAAATCCTAAAGTTTCCTAACACTATATCTCCTGTGGATAGAAGAATGGACAAGAGGTATACACTTTCAGGCTCGGACACGGAGTTCTTATACCAGCAATGCAGCCATGTTGGGGTAGTGCAGGCTGCTGCCTGTGACGAGGCAAATATTCCCTTGGCTTCACACCCCCCAGACAAGAACTCCAGTAAGATTGATGCCATGGCAAAGAAACAGTACGTGGCATCTTCCTTGGGACTCAGGCAGGCGAATTATATGGCCTATACAGCCAGGTACCAGAAGTCCAAGTGGAACACTGTACTGGCACTTGCTAAACAGGCCTCCTACCAGCTAGCCAAGGAGCTGGAGGCGGTGGCTGCAGATGGGATTGAGGCATCTAAAGTTCAGTTTCATGCTGCTGTGGACTCTGATATGTCATCAAGCGTCATGGCTACATCTGTGGCTCCTCGGAGAATGGCTTGGCTCAGATGTACTAGCCTCTCGCAGGACACCCAGGCTAAGGCCATGGATTTTCCTGTAGTGGGTAATTCTCTGTTTGGGGAGCAGACAGAGAATTACATGAAGAAAATGGATGAGTACAGGACCACTTACAGGAGTGCTCAAGCCAAGGAGAGGCAGGCAACTTCTCAAAGGCAGCAGTCTAGGGGCAGGGGCAGGCCTTTTCATAGGCCTTTTTACCAAGCACAGGCCTCTTCTTCCTTTTCTCAGAGGGGGTTCTTCAGAGGGAGAGGCAGAAGGGGGATGAGCAGGCCTGCATCCACCCCTCAGCCTAAAGCCCCTTCCAAGCAGACACCCTGATGGGCCTGCACGGGTCGACTCTCCTATTCCAGTAGGGGGCTGGCTTACTTTGTCCAGGACTGGATGTCTGTTACATCAGGCGAGGGGGTCCTGGAAGTAGTAAGCCAGGGACTGGTTCTCAGCTTCAAAAAATTTCCAAAGATGAGAGCCAAATCTTTTCCACCTGCAAATCTCTCGGAAACCCTTGTCCTAGAGGCAGAGGTTTCTTCTCTTCTAGCCTTAAGAGCATAGAGAGTATACCTACCCTACACTGGGTCAAAGGACTGTACTGCAGGTACTTCCTGACCCCAGAACAGACAGGGGAGTGGCGACCCATCCTAGACTTAAGATATCTAAACAAACATCTTTTAAAACCAAAGTTCAAGATGGTAACTCTGGGAATAATCCTTCCCTCTCTAAGGCCAGGGGACTGGCTAGCCTCCCTGGACCTCAAAGATGCCTACTTTCACATTCCCATCAGGTGCTCCCACAGAAAGTACCTCAGGGTCAAGTTGCCCTCAGGCCACTATCAGTTCAGAGCAATGCCCTTTCGCCTAACCTCAGCCCCAAGGGTTTTCACAAAGTGCCTGGCAGTAGTAGTTGCCTTTCTAAGAAGGCAAAAGATTTCCACTTTTCCATATCTGGACGATTGGCTAATAGTGGGTCAGTCTCCAGACCAAGTCGAGTCTCACCTGCAAGTGCTCACTTCTCTAGGAATTCTTCTCAACCTTCCCAAGTCAGTTCTCGAACCAGTCCAGCTTCTTACCTTTATAGGGGCAGAACTGGACACACTCGGTGCAAGAGCCTTTCTTCCTCTAGAAAGGGCAGGGGTTCTTATGGAACTAGCCTCTTCCTTCAGCCTTCGGGTATCTCGACCAGCAAGACATTTCCTCCAGCTCTTGGGCCACATGGCAGCTTCAACAGCAGTGGCCCAGGGGCAGAGTCAGATGAGGGATATTCAGTTCCACCTGAGAGCTTTTTGGTCTCAGAGGGAAGGATTCCATAGCAAACTGATCAATAACTCTGACCTTGATCCAAGCCCTCCAATGGTGGCAGGATCAGGACAGTTTAAGACAAGGTGTTCCTTTTGCTACTCAGCCTTGTTCAGTGGTCCTTACCACGGATCGCTTCTCTTCTGGGCTGAGGCCATCTGGAGTCCTCACTGCCCAGGGTCTGTGGTCCCCCCAAGAATCCCTTCTCCATATCAATCTCCTAGCGCTCAGGGCAGTTTTTCTGGCCCTAAAAGCTTTCTCTCGGTCAGTACAGAACAAAGTGGTTCAGGTCAGAACGGACACCACTACCACCATGTGGTACATCAACAAGCAGGGAGGCACTCTGCCCACGGCCTTGTGCACAGAAGCCATTAAGTTGTGGTCCCTGGCTTATTCCCTACAAACCTCTCTGGTAGCAGTTGACCTTCCAGGGAAGGACAATGTGCTAGCAGATGCACTGAGCAGGATCTCTCAGGGCCATCACGAATGGTCCCTGGACCCTCAGGTGTTGGAAGTGATTTTTTCATAGGTGGGGCACTCCAGAGATAGATCTCTTTGCAGCCCCAGACAGTCACCAACTCCCTCTCTTTTGTTTGCAGACCTCCAGTCTTGTGCTCAGTCCCCCTGGACGCCCTGATTCTGAATTGGGAAGGGAAGATCTTACTTCGAGATACAGCTCTTGCAGCAGGTTACACCTTTAGGACTGGAGCGGGCAGGCACCAGGACCCAACGGAAATTTTCTAGCTAGCAGTCTTCAGCAGGGACTGCCTCCAACGTCAGTCCGCCCGATGTCGGGCGTGGTACCAAGGAGGCAGTACCCCCATAATCCTCAGTTCTTTTCCGCCGTCGACTGTCAGTATCGGCCTCTCTGTCTCCTTTTCTAGCGTCTGCAGCAACGTGGGGAACTACGACAATTTCGTCTTCCTTTTAGGTTGAGCAACTGATGTCCTCTCCAACTCCATCCTTAGAGGGTCACCACATGAAGTGCGCCTGCAGCAAACAGATCCCCTTCAAGGATCCCTATTCGGCCTGCGTGCGCTGCCTAGGCCCGGACCATGACACCAAGGCCTGCTCCTTCTGCCAGGGTTTTAACAGCCGCACCAGGATCCGCCGCCAGAAGGCACTTCAAGCGTTTCTCCTGGAAGAGAAACTAAAAAGCATGGACCTGGAACCTTCCTCCTGGGGAGAGCCTTCAAGCAAATCCCATAAACATCGGGACAAACACCGGGAAAAGGCGAGGTCCAGGTCTCCTGCAAGGGCCTCGGACTCCCAAAGCTACGGCTCCAAATCGGACCGCTCTCTCTCCAGGGCTCAGACACAACCTCCCCTGGTCCAGGTCAGGTCATTTAGCGGTTCTTCCTCCCTCCAGCCTCTGAAGACTTTGAGGCCCTCGGCCTCCTCTACACCTTCAAGGCCTCGTAGAAGTCAGGTGGCGCCATAAATCTTCCTCCGTCACGGGACACACGGCGCAAGGTTAGTCTGCCAGCCACCTCAAGATTCGGATCCGATTGCCCGCCAAAACTAAAGACCTGGCGTCATAAGCGGATGTTGGACCCGGCGTCTGCCCACCGGACGTCGACCAGACATCACCGGCGCTCACAGGGCAGCGACACCCAGACACCCGTCGCGGCCAGGCGTACGCCTGAAGGCGTTGGCCAGAGGACAGGCGTCCGGCTACCCGGAGAAGACCGCCCAACCCCGTCGCGGCGGACGCGTCAGAGGATTCCACTAGGAGGGCCACACAGCCCAGACCGAGCTGGGCGACACGGGCGCCAGGCTCCCAGGGATGCTTCCCGGGCTGAGGAGACCAGGGACCCGCGCCCTGACCCGGTGACAGGCCACGGCTCAGGCCCGTCGTCGGGTATGAGTCTTCTTGAGTAAAGGAGGTTTACCTTCTGGTGGGACACCATCAAGGAAGATGTGGTCCCGCGTCCTCCTCCTGCTACACCTCCTTCCCCTCGCCCCTCCTCCACCTAAGGGGCCAGTAGGATGACCTCCCTCTCCCAAGGAGCAAGCATACCTCCTGGGGTAGATCTTAAGGAAGGCCTCCTCCAGATCCCCCTCAGGGTAACCCAGCCCAGGAGACCCAGGCGGCGCGGGTACACTCCGTCCGGGAGGATTCAGGTCGGTACTCAGAGTGTTCAGATCACTTTCTCCTCTCAGCATTCCTCTCCTGACCACACGACCTACCCAGGTCTCCTCTGGATGATCCCTCCTTGCTGAGATCTTGAGGCACATCCAGGAGAACATGAGTGGGATGCTGAGAAGCTTGACCCCGAGAGACAACGCCTTGCCCGCTACCTTCGGCAAAAAGACCCGAAGCCTGTGGTAGTGCCACCCTTGGTGGATACCTTCGCGGATGTCACCAAGACTGCATGGAAACGTCCGCATTCCACTCCCGTGGTGCCAAAGAGGCTGACTGCCTGTACAAGGCCCCTAGGAGACCAGTATTTGGAGCCACCCTCCTGGCTGATTCCTGGTCATCACTGCTTAGCCAGCCAGTCTGAGACCTCAGCATTTGACACCCAGCACGGACTAGGAATCAAGCAGTTGGGCGTCCTGGGAAGCCCTTACGTATCGCGGCTGCTACCTGCACCATCAAGTCACTGAACTATCAGCCCATATGGTTTCCAGTGCCAGAGCACCCTGTGGGAACAGGTCAGGACCTGGTTGAGAAGATGCCCGATAAGCGAACACAAGGAGGACTCTTGAACCTCCTCCGCGGGTTCAGATGTAGGGGACCCAAGTGCTCAGAGCCACATATGATTCTATGGACTCTTCAGCCGAGCTGCAGCCTCAGGTATTTGTCTCGGAAACCTCTTGGCTCCGTGTCTCCGGATTTACCCCGGACGTCCAGAAAAACATCCTAGACGTCCCTTATAACGGCGAGGTCCTGTTTGGTGAGGCCTCTGAAAGAGTAATCACTAAACTCCAGGACGCAGGGAAGGCAGTCCGATCTGTACAAGCTATGTACAGGTCTTTGCCTAGTTCCTTTCATAGGAACCAGAGCTGTTTCCCTTCCTTTCGTAGGAACCAGAGCCGTTTCCGTGGCCGGCTGCAAAGGCAACAGCAACGTTCCGGTCAGCAGCAGAGGGGCACTTTCTCACGCAAGGCCCAGGCCAAGTCATCCCCAGGCAGAGGCCAACGATTCGCAACGTCTGCCCAGCCTGCTTGGTCAAACGCTGCCACAGCATGACTCCTTCCTGATCCCCGACCTTCCTCAAGATCAGCGGGAAAAGAAAGTGGTAGGTGCGCCATACACGCCACTTTCGGGGTGGCAATCGATCACCACTGACAGGTGGGTTTTGCAGCTGGTCAAAAAAGGCCACTACATAGAGTTTGTAGGCAGCCCACCTACAAGACCTTCCCTGCTTTCCCATTATTTGGGTCGGCATGACCTGCTCATACAGCAGGAAGTGCTCGCGCTCCTGGAAAAGGAAGCCTTAGAGCACGTTCCAGAGAACCAGGGAGGACTAGGGTACTATTCTCACTTCTTCCTGGTTCCAAAGAAAACAGGGACCTCAGTCCAATACTGGACCTCAGCGACCTCAATCTTTCGGTCGACACAAACGCTTCCGCATGGTGACCCTCCCGGGCCTAATCCCCATGCTGAAGCAGGGCGTCTTTCTGATGTCTTTGGACATGCAGGATGCCTACCTGCCATTCCCATTGCTCAGGCGCACTGAGGTTCCTGTGCACAAGTTTCAGGGCCGCCATTATCAGTTCGAGGCTCTTCCCTTTGGGCTGTCGCCCGGCAGCTGGGCGTGTTCCGCAGTGCTTAGCTGTCATAACCCGGCGTCTCTGAGAACAGGGCCACTCGTGTTCCATACCTGGGCGACTTGCCTCGTTGGCGCCTCAGAGAGGCCTTGATGGCTGCCATTCACTGCCCAGTCTCTGTTTTCAGTCTCTGGGCATTCTCGTCAACTCGAGGTGCGCCTGGTTCCGTCTGGAAGCTACGGTTGCTTCCGGGCAGTTCTGGACACCGTCAGAGCTTTCCTTCCCACGGACAGAGTGGAACACATCAGATCCCTCATCAGTGAGTTGTCGGTGAAGGAGACCGTCCCAGCCAGACTGGTCCTTTGCCTGCTCAGACACATGGCTGCGGCCATTGCAACAGTCCCGCTAGCTCGTCTCCACATGCGGGTAACCCAGTGGATGTTACAGGTACATTGGGACCAAAGGCAAGACCATCTGCAGCATCCAGTCCGAATCACGAACACCGTAATTTGAGATTGGCAATGGTGGCTACATTCAGGGAACCTCTTGGCGGGAGTTCCCTTCACAGCACCAGATCTGACTGTTTCTCTCCACAGATGCCTCAGGGCTCTGGTGGGGAGCACACCTCGATGGTGTTCGGTCTCAGGGCCTGCGAACAGCCCAGGAGTCTCATCTCCACATCAACATCCTAGAAATGAGGACAGTCCTTTACGCTCTGCAGGCCTTCTTGTCGGTGATTCCACTTCTGTTACAGACAATTCCATGGTGATGTATTACCTCAACAGACAAGGAGGCACCCACTCCTTCCCGCTTTGAAGAGAGGCCATGAGAGTGTGGGAGTGGGTCTTGCAACACGGCGCAAACCTGATTGCAGTTCATGTTCCCGGAGTGGACAACGTCGTCGCAGACAGCCTGAACCGCTCTCAGGCCAGAGTCCACGAATGGGAACTTCTGCAGGAGGTGGCAGAGGATCTGTTTCACAGATGGGATACTCCATAATTGGACCTTTTCGCGTCTCCATCCAATGCAAAACTGCCCAGTGTTTGCTCGCTAGATCCAGGGCCTGGTGTTTTCTGGCGAGACGCGTCGTCCCTCTCCTGGGTGGGCAGATTCCTCTATGCCTTTACTCCTTTCCCGTTGATCCAGAGAGTTCTTTTAAAACTTCGCAGGGAGCGAGCGACGCTCATTCTGATCGCACCCTTCTGGCCCAGACAGATCTGGTTCCCTCTCTTGCACCAGCTATCCCGGGACCTCCAGTGCCCTTGCCAGTCAGTTCCCATCTACTGTCTCAGGAGGCGGGTTCCTTAGTCCATCCGGACCTACGTTCATTGAACCTGCACGCTTGGCTCCTAGAGACATAGCCATGATTCAACACGGGGTCTCACAAGAAGTGGCAGACGTGCTCTCTGCAGCCAGAAAACCGGCTACCCACGCAACTTACACCATGAAATGGCATAGGTTCTGCTTGTGCTCTCAAGCGCATGGCTTTCCGCTGTTAGACTGTCCAGAAAAGCTGGTACTGGACTACCTGCTTTTCCTTTTTCACTCCGGACTGGCTTACTCCTCGATTTAAAGTGCACCTTTGTGCCATTTCAGCTTACCATGCCCCCGTAGGCCATCGGACGGTGGCCCAGCTGGACACTACTCATGCCTTTTTAAGGGGCGTCCTCCACCTTAGGCCTCCAATTAAGGATCCAGTTCCTCCATGGGACTTACCTTTTGTCCTGGTGCAGCTCACGCTGCCACCCTTTGAACCAACCGCCAATTGTGAGCTCGTTTTTCTGTCTTGGAAAATGTTATTTTTAGTTGCAATTACTTCTGCCCGAAGAATTTCAAATGCAGCTCTCATGTGAAAGCCTTATTTGGTTTCCACCAGGGCCGGTATCTAGGATCAAACCCAAAATTTTGCCTAAGGTGGTCTCAGCTCTCACCCTTAATCAGGACATCGATCTACCAGTGTATTTTCCAAAATACTCTAATCGAGAAAGCCCTTCTGCACACCCTAGATGTGCACAGGTGCCTCAGAATACTACCTGACCAGAACCAAACAGCACCGAAAGATGGACCAACTTTTAGTCTCCTTTGCCCACAGGATGAAGGGCTCCTGTCTCTAAACAGTCACTATCTAGGTGGCTCATCCAGTGCATTACTTTTCTGTTATGAGAAGCAATAAACCCTTACGGACACAGTCAAGGGTCCAAGTCCTCAAATTTTGGCTACTTCCTTGTGGCGTTGAAGAATGCTCTCCCACCTCAGCTATTTAGCAGCTGCAGCTACTTGAAGCTCTGTGCATACCTTGTCCGGGCATTACAGCCTGCACAATGCATCGAGGTGAAGCGGTGTTCGGTCTAGCTGTCCTTCAGGGACTTCTGTCCTAGGCTCAAGTTATCTCGAGATCTCTACCTTTCCTCCTCCCGATGGTGCATGATTGCCATTACTACTTGGAAATCAGTCCTAATGGTGTATCCTGCTGCAAGAGTTGTATCTCGAAGTAAGATAGTACAGTTACGTAAGAACTTACCGTAACAGTAGATCTTCGAGAACAACTCTTGCAGCAGGTACCTTCCCTCCCACCATCCCCGCTGGAGGTAGGTTGGAGTCAAGCACCCATCTCATTTGATGGGACATTACTTTTTTTTTTTTTTTACTTGTTTTGCCATCTGACGGCGGATCCTCGGTCTCCCCTTCTGATGTCATCCTGCGGCTGGGAGTCTCTGGTGGGAGATCTGAGGATTATGGGGGGGACCGCCTCCTTATGTACTATGCCTGACGTCGGGGGCGGGACCGACATCAAAGGCGGTCCCCGCTGAAGACTGCTAGCTAGAAAATTTCCGTGGGGTCCTGGTGCCTGCCGGCTTCAGTCCTAATGGTGTAACCTGCTGCAAGAGCTGTTCTCGAAGATCTACTGTTACGGTAAATTCTTACGTAACTGTACTTTTCTGTATGCCTCCTCCCCCCTTCCACTCCTGTTCAAAGTTTAGTCAAAATAAGGTCTCAACCTTGCAAAGTGATTCTGATTGCTCCAGATTGGGCCAGACAGCCCTGGTACCCTCTGTTGCTGTCCCTAGCAGTCCATCTTCCCCTGTCTCTTCCCAGGAATTACAACCTGTTAACATCCTCTCAGGGGAGGATTTGGTACCCCAATCTCCAGTCTCTCAATCTCAAGGCGTGGCTCTTGTTTGCAGATCTGCATCTTTCCCAAGGGGTTCTGGATATTCTCAAAGCTTCTCGAAAGCCCTCCACCAAAAAGACATATAACTCCAAATGGAAGAGATTCAGCATTTGGTGTTCTAAGAAGCATATTTCTCCAGATACTGCTGGATTGCCTACTGTTCTGGATTTTATGGTCCATCTTAATGGGCTAGGCCTCAGACCAGCTACTCTTAAGGTACACTTGTCAGCTGTTTCTGCCTTTCTCTCTGTGGGGAAGTCTTCCTCACTATCTTCTCACCCTGTGTTCTGTAAATTTTTTAAAGGATTGCTTCACACCAATCCTCCTTTTAGAGCCCCTGCCCCTGCCTGGGATTTGAATGTTTGCATTGCTCAACTTATGCAACCCCCTTTTGAGCCTATGTTTTCAGCAGAGCTTAAGTACTTGACTTGGAAAACTGTGTTCTTGGTAGCCATTACCTCTGCCAGGCATATCAGTGAATTTCAAGCCCTGTCAGTGGAACCTGATTTTTATCTCATTTCACAGGGATAAAGTGGTCCTTAGAACCAATAGAAGGTTCTTGTCCAAAGTGGTTTCAGACTTCCGTTTAAACCAGTCTGTCTCTTCCTGTTTTCTTCACTGATCATTCTTCCTCAGGAGAGAGGAGGCTACACAGTTTAGATGTTAAAAGAGCCCTTAGTTATTTATAGAACATACCGAGGGTCACAGGTTTGACTCCCTCCTCTTGTTCCTCACCTATGGAGAAGTGGGAAAGGGCAAACCTGCCACCAAGAGATCTGTTGCCAGGTGGATTGTGTCTTATATACAATTCTACTATGAAAAACTCCACCCTCAGGCCTGAGGGCTCATTCCACAAGAGGTATAGCTGCTTCCCTGGCTGCTGCCAGGGATATCCAGCTCTTAGAAATTTGTCAAGCAGCCACCTGGAAAACAGTCCATACCTTTACCAAGCATTTGTCTTTGGATATCCAGGCTAGGAGTGATGCTCGGTTTGGCACAGTAGTGCTTCAGAGCCTATTCCCAAAGTAGGTTCTGTCCCTCCTCCATGGAGGTACTGCTTGGTAGTCTGCAATATGTCAGAATACAGCAAGACTTCATGTTGTTTGAAGAAAAAATTACTCACCTTAGTAATTGTGTTTCTTCTAATGGAGTCTTGCTGTATTCTGACTTCCCTCCCTCACTCTCAGAACCTGTTTTTGGGAAGTGGGTGGGCAGGTGCAGTGTTGCACCCCAGGGGTGCTCTTTGTTTACACCCTCCTCCTTTTTGTTTGGGTGTTGATTTATTACTGTTATTTGTATTAGATTGGTTTTTGGGTTTCCTGACTTCAGTCTTCCTTGGGAATCCAAAACTTTTTTCTGCCAGTTGGCTAGTAGGAATTTTACAATTTCCACATAGAATTTTTTCAGTTAGTTGGGCTCGTAAGAATCTGACGGTATGAGTTTGAAACACTCCAGACAGAGACTCCAACCGAGCTTGAGCTCAGCATTCTATGCTCTGCATAGAAAGTTAACTCTTTGTTCTCCGGGGCAGTTTAAAGGTTCGGGATCACTGCAATACGTCAGAATACAGCAAGACTCCATTAGAAGAAACATAATTACTAAGGTAAGTAATTTTTTCGTCTCTGCAGGTTGGGTGTGGGGTTGGCGTTAGTTCAGTACTTCACTGCCACTCCTATTATGCCTCTCTAACTCCTTCACTACCAATGCCAATGCCAGTGAGACAACATTCGGTATTGACAAATGCTTAAGGTATGTCAGGGAAAAGAGGAAGTGCAAGGAACATAGTGTAAGGATAAAGTGGGGAGCAGATTGGGTGGAAAAGGGGGAGGAGCAAGCAGAAATTCCAAATGAGTACTTCTGCTCCATTTTCACTAAAGAGAGGGATGGTTCACTACCAGCATGGGCTGGGGGGTGAGAAAGGGGGGAGGAGGTGACAGACCAAGTGATCACAGGGACTAGGGTGCTAGAGGGGCTGAGGGCAGTAAGGGTGGACAAGGCACCAGGTCCCAATGGCATCCACCCCAGGGTCCTGAGGGAGATGGCGGAGCTGTTGGCTGAGCCACTGGCAGATCTGTTAAACACCTTCCTGGAAAAGGGATGTGTGCCCCAGGACTGGAGGATGGCCCATGTGGTGCCCATACACAAGAGTGGGCCTAGGGAGGAGCCAGAAAATTATTTGATGGTCAGTCTCACGTCCATAGTGGGTAAACTTATGGAGGCGATACTGAAGCAGAGGCTGGTGCCATTCCTAGAGAGTAATGGCCTCCAAGATGGGCGGCAACAAGGGTTCGTCTCAGGGAGGTCTTGTCAAACCAATCTAATAGAGTATTATGACATGGTGACAAGGGAGTTGGACAGGGGCCATGTGGTACATGTTCTGTAGTTGGACTTCACTTAGGCTTTTGATACAGTGGCTCATGGGAGACTGGGGGAAGGTGACGGCAGTGGGGTGGGAAAAAAGCTGATTAAATGGATAGAAACCTGGTTACAGGGGAGGGTGCAGAGGATGGTGGTGGGGGTGGTGGTGGTGAGCTCTCGGCACCTAGAGCAGTGACAAGCAGGGTGCTGCAGGGGTCAGTGCTGGGCCCGGTTCTGTTTGGGCTCTTTATCTCCAATATGGCACACGGAGTGGGGAGCAGGGTTAGTCTGCTCACAGAAGATACTATATTGGGGGCAGTGGTGGACAAAAAGGACGGTTGGGAAAAACTGCGGGGGGACCTAACCAAACTAGAGACCTGGTCGGTGGAGTGGTAGCTAGGATTCAATGCAAACAAGTGTAACATGATGTCACTTGGGCCTAAGAACCAGAAGAGGACTATTGGCTGGGGGGTGAGGTTGGGGATCACAGAGGAGGAGAAGGACCTAGGGGTGTTGGTAACTGGGAGCATGAACGACTCAGCCCAGTGTAGGAGAGCAGCAGCAAAGGCAAACAGGTTGCTGGGGTGCATAGCAAGGGGATTCTCATCCGGACACAGGGATGTGATCCTATCTCTCTACAGATCATTGGTCAGACTGCACCTGGAGTACTGTGTGCAATACTGGAGGCCATACCTGAGGAGAGAGATAGTTACTGGAGGGGGTGCAAAGGAGGGCAACAAAAATGTTAAAGGGGATGGGAGGAAAGGAATATGAAGTTAAACTTGAACAAGCTGAACATGTACACACTGGAGAAGAGGAGGGATGGGGGATATGATTCAAGCGTTTAAATACCTGAGGGTTGTAAAGAAACCTAGCACCAAGGGGGTGTTTAAACTGAGAAGTGGAAGAGAGATGAGGGGGCATGGACTAAGGTTGGAAGGTGGACGTTTCAAGAGGGAAATGAGGAGTTGGTACTTCTCTGAGAGGGTGGTGTCTAGTTGGAATGCGCTGCCAGAGACAGTGGTAACATGTACGATAGTCAATTACTTTAACAAGGACTGGGATAATGCAGGAGGAAGAGTCAGAGGGGCAGGGGCTGGGACAAGCGGGGGAGGAACTGGGGGGGGAGGCTGGGGCAGCTGCGATCTAGGGTGCTAGCCGCACACTTGGACAGATTTAGGTAGACTGATTGGTCTAATCTTACTTCGAGAGGGTTCCTTCAGTAGGTCATCACAAGTAGGACTGACGTTGCCTGACGTCGAGCCACACGGCAGACTTTTCTAGCAATCCCTGATGGGGGGGACCGCCCACCCGACGTCACGTGACCGACGTCAGCGTGACGGTATATAGTGGGCAGTCCCCACGCCCGCCCTCCAGTTCTTTCCCGCCGTCGCCTCGTGCTGGTCGCCTCGCAGACTCCATTCAGTGTCCGTCGGAAAGTGTTTTTCATGCAGTTTTGTACAAAACTCGCTATTCCCTCTCTTGGTTTATTTAGGTACATGTCTTCTCCGAAGAAGTGCTCCAAGTGTGGCACTCAGATACCGCACAAAGACTGTCATTTTAAGTGCGTCATCTGCCTAGGCCCAGACCATCCAGTCTCCTTCTGCCTCGAATGTCAGTCCTTCAATTAAGCTACCAAAAAGCAGGACAGCAGGCATTGGAGGCATATCTTCTCAAGGTCAGTCTGCTTTCGCTTGAGAAGAAGATGGACAAGCTTAGGAACTCGTCCGACAAATCTTCCCCTAAGAAACACAAGGAGAAGACGAGAGAGCGGGCTCGCTTTGCGGACTACGTCAGGCCCTCTACCAGCAAGGCCCTGCCACCATCGAAGCACCCAGGCAAGGAGACACTTCATGCAAATAAGTCGGCTGCCGGCTCCTCCGGCGACCGCGCTGCACTAGCCGCTAAGTCGGCCTCCGGAGACTGCCCGGCGGCCGTTAAGTCGACTCCCCCGGCTGGAGGCAGTCGCCTGGCCTCTGTCGTTAAGTCGGTCGGGGTTTCTCTCCCCGATCGCCCGACCATGCCCGCTAAGCCATGCCATCCCTTATGACTGCACGGGCTCGGTTCCCCCGTCTGGGCCTTCTGGCGCTACTACCGACATCTGGCGGGACCGAAGGGAGATGGCCCCGCTCCCTCCTGCTCTTTCCTCGCCCTTGTCCTCTCATTCTACTTCGGACACGTCCGGCAAGGCTGTTGGGGTCGTTGGTGAACCAGCTGATTTCGGGGTTCTTCCCCACCGGTCCCCCCGCTGGGGACCAGGGTCAGGAGGCTCCTCCTCGGCGAGACGGCCTTTCTTTGGAGGCCCCTCCTCAGCCCGAGGACGGACTGCGAGTGCTTCCAGTGCTGCCAGTCACTACAGATCTTACTTCGAGAGGGCTCTTTTAGTAGGTAATTACATATAGGACTGATGCCGGCAGGCGGCAGGACCCCACGGAAAAATTTCCAGCTAGCATCCCTGGCGAGGGACCGCCACCACGTCAGGTGACCGGTATCGGGAGACGTCGGTATAAAGGGGCGGTCCCTGATGCCTGCCTTCCAGTTCTTTCCGGCCGTTGGCTCATGACAGCGCCTCGCGGAAAAGTTCTTCGCTTGTCAGACTCCCTTCGTCGGTGTTTTACTGAGTATTTTTTGCTTTTCTTGGTAAATCGTCAGTCATCCACCGGTGTATGTCATCCCTTACACCCTCCAAGCACAAAAACAAGTGCGACTAGTGTGCTCCCAACTCCCGCACAAGGTTGGCCATTCCTGTGCCTTTTTTGTCTAGGCCCCGATCATCAGGAAGTGCCAGCACTGCCTCGATTTTAACGCGGCCACCCGGAGAAGGCGGCAGCAGTCCCTGGAACCCACATTCTCACGAAAAAGATGAGCAACATGGAGAAGGAACTTAAAAAACTGTGGCAGGTGTCCACTTCCCCCGAAGGCCATCGGAAGAAAAAAGACAGAGAAGCACCGGGACAAGGGCTCCTCCACTGCGACTCCCTCTGGAGTCGCCATGTTACAAGTAACGTCCCCTCCTGGGGACCACTCCTCGACGGCCGCCTTAGTGGCTTGTAAGGCGTCGTCGGCCCGCCCGTTTGGCTCATGCTCTGGCCCTTTGGGCACCTCTGGAGCTATTGGAGGCCTCCGCCCCTGTGGTATAGCCGTAACTTCGCTGCCTACTGGCGTGGGCGGCTCCAATAAGCACGACGTCCGCTCCTCCTGCCCGCACGGAGAAGGCCGGTAAGTCGCACGACCATTCGGGGCGGTGCGCTGCCCCTCTTCTGTCGGACCAGGCTGCTCCTCCATCGCGGTCCACCTCCGGCGATGGGTCCGGTAAGTCGGACGCCAGCTCCTCCGGCGCCCACCCGGATCCGGCTGATAAACCGCACGTCTGTTCACCCGACGTCCGTACAGCGGAAGAGCTGATGCCGGACCCCCCAAACGTCTGTCGTCCCCGGCTCCCCACAGCCCTCGCTGTCCTCCGGGGACCCTGAGTCTCCCCAGCCCTACTCTGGGGATTTCTCCCCCCCCCATCCCCGGACAGCGCTGGGGTTCCGCCTCAGTCAGACCGCCCACCTGAAGGTCCACCGGATCTGTAGTTGGTTCCCCAGACGCCGATGCCTCCAAGGGCCTTCCAACCCGGACCCGCCCATGGGTCCTATGGCCGGGCCATCTGCTACGGCAGCTCCTCCGGCTCCTGGGTACCCTCTGTCGTATCCAACGCCGGCGTACCTGTGACCACAGTTTTCAGCGCCACAGTACCAGACGCCGCAGTACTTGGCGCCATAATACCCGACGCCGGGTTTTCCGCTGCCGGGTTTCGGATACTCTCCTTATGGATATAGTCCATACCCATATCCCCCTCCTCCTCCTCCTCCACCGCCCCCTCAGCTGCCGGTGGATTTGCAGGAGACTCTGGCCTCCTGGTGGGCTTAGGCCAAGGCTCAGCTCACCAGAGAAGTGGAGAGTCATCTACCGACTATGGTGCTGGTTCCGGTTTCTGTACGTCCGCGATGATACACTCCCTCACCACCTCCGGATACCAGGGCTAATCCCTCTGGGTCTAGAGAGGGGCAGGACACACTTCCCCGAGGGCTTCCCAAGGGGTCCGTTCCAACCCCTGGGCGGGAAAGGGAGTCGCTTTCTTCTTCATCTTCCTCTTCCCCCTCGGACTTCTTGGACTCTTCTGACGGCTGCTCCGAAAGAGAGGACGAGCCATGCTCTCCATCAAAACCCAGGCCAAGGACTCCTCCGAAGTCGCCTCCGGAAGATCCTTCCTTTACGGAGCTGCTATGCAAAATCCAGGAGGTACATAAGTGGCACTCATTGGAACCAGACCTACAGCGGATGAAACTTGCCTAGCTTCTGGATCTGCCCGTGACAGCTCCCACCTTGGTGCCACCCTGGATCAAGCCTCATGCCGACCTTGCTACCACCATTTGGAAACAGCCGTTGGCTCTAGCCTCTCTTCCTCGGAAGTCGAACTAGCTATACCAGGCTCCCGAGGGTGTTGACTTTTTAGATTCTCACCCTCGTGCTGACTCGGTAGTGATTAGCGCCACTCACGGCTGGTCGGCTAACCCAAAACACCTTAGCTCGTCACCACCTGATAAAGAATCTCGCCTACTGGACCCGTATGGCAAGAAGATTTTTGCTACTTCCACGCTGGGGATCAGGGCCCTGAAGTATGTCGGCCATATGGGGGATTACCAGACAGCAATTCTTACTCAGGTGGAAGCCAAATTGGACTCCCTGCTGGACTCTCAAGTCAAGCAGGAGTTGGCTGACCTCGTCCGCTCTGCATGTTCGGCCAGTTGACACATGCTTCGTGCGACCTATGATGCAGTGGACACTGCTGGGACGATACCAACACCGCTGGAAACTACGTCGTCACACTTGGCTCCGTGTATCAGGGTTGGTCCCGGAAGTGCAGTCCGCTATACAGGAAGCACCTTTCCGGGGGTTGGTGCTCTTCGGTGGCGATGTCAAGGACATCTTCACCGATTTGCAGGAGCAGGGGACGGCACTAAAGTCCGTTGACTCTATGTACCATCCCCTCCAGTTGCAGCGCCATCCCTTTTGCAGACGGAATCGGTGAAAGGCGAAACCTCTGGGAAAGCGGGCCACTAAGCGCCGGGCCCCCACAGCTGCTAAGCCCTCCCCCACACAAAAAGCAGCAGGTGCTTCAGCTGTGCAGCTACCCCACACCACCAGACTCCTTTCCTCTCCCACAGCCTCCTGACTCCCCGAAGGAACCAGTAGGAGGGAGGTTTTCCTTCCACCTTCCAGGCTAGGAGAGGATAACATCAGATTCTTGGGTGTTCCAGCTGATCGCAGAAGGACACTCAATAGAGTTTCTACAGAAACCACTTCGCAACCCCCCACAAAAGTCGTTGTATTCTCGGGAACATCTTCTCTTGGTCCAGGAAGAGATTTTCAGCACTGTTGCTGAAAGAGGCGATAGAACCTGTCCCTCTTCATCTTCAGGGGATGGGTTACTATTCCCACTTCTTCCTGGTCCCGAAGAAGACAGGAGATGTAAGACCCATTCTAGATCTCGGTTCCCTGAATCTTTTTGTGGAGTACAAAAGGTTCAAAATGCTTTCCTTGCAGAGCCTTCTGCTCCTCCTCCTTCGGGCCAATACAGCTGGCTCTGGATATGCAGGATGCTTACCTGCACATTTTCCATTCATCCGATCCACAGATATCTCCGTTTTGCTTTCCAGGGGGACCGCTACCAGTTCAAGGCACTTTCCTTTGGCCTATCCTCGGCTCCCCGCGTATTTACCAAATGCCTTGCGGTGATGGCGGCCTACATGCGTACCTGGGGGGGTGCAGGTTTTCCCGTACCTGGACGATTTGCTCCTGGTGGCCTCGTCCAGGGAGGAACTCCTGCACTGCCTCGCCTTACCCAGCAGGTTTTAGCCTGCCTGGGTATTACCATCAACCATTCCAAGTCTCACTTGATCCCATCTGAGACTACAGTTTATCGGGGCGATTTTAGACACGACCATTGGCAGGGCCTTCCTGCCACCGGACAGGGCGTCCACTCTCCAGACTCAAGTAAGTCTGTTGTCCGGCCGCAGGCAGATCAGTGCAAGATCGGTCCTTCGCCTCCTCGGGCTCATGGTGGCTGCTATCCCGACAGTCCCTCGCGCTCAGCTCCACATGAGGGTTTCCCAATGGACGCTTCTCTCCCAATGGGACCAGTTGGTGGACGACGTGGATCACTTGGTTCTAGTCTCCTCACTGATGCTTCGAGACTTGCAGTGGTGGATGGTTTGAGAGAACCTGCTTCGGGGAGTTCCTTTCTTCCTTCCTCCCCCCTCCCAGACTCTAACCACAGACGCCTCGGGCGAAGGTTGGGGAGCTCATCTCAGTCCCCATTGGACCCAGGGCTCTTGGTCCAAGCTCAGACAAACACTCCACATCAATGTGCTCAAGCTTCGGGAAGTTCTTTACGCTCTCCAGGCCCTTCACCTGTTCATTCTTCCCGGCCACCTAGCCATCCAAACGGACAATATGTGCGTGGTTTGTATATCAACAAACTGGGGGGACCCGGTCCTATCCTCTTTGCAGGGAAGCAGTGAGGTTTTGGGATTGGGTAGCACAACACGACCTTCACCTCACGGCAGTTCACGTTCCGGGAGTCGACAACACCTTGGCAGACAAGCTAAGTTGCTCGTCTGCTCTGGCTCACGAGTGGGAACTGGATCAAGGGGTTCTAGACAATATCTTCCTACGCTGGGGAACACCGGAGGTCGACCTGTTCACTTCCCCTCTAAACGCAAAACTTCCCAAATTCTGCTCGCTCGTTCAAGAGCGAGGCGTTTTCTGGAGAGACGCTCTGTCTCTAAATTGGAAGGACAGATTCATCTATGCTTTTCCCCCAATTCCTCTGACCCCACGACTCTTGCAGAAACTAGGTTCAGAAGGAGCACGAATGATTCTAATTGCTCCTTTCTGGCTCAGGCAAGTTTGGTTCTCTCTTCTACAGCAAAACTCGGAGGATCCTCCTCTTCCTCTGTCTCGAGGGTTGCTGACCCAGGATCAGGGGACTCTGGTCCATCCAGGTCTCAAGTCCCTTCAGCTTCATCGCATGGCTCCTGCAGACATAGCTCAAAGTCGATTCGGGGTTTCTCCCCAAGTGGCGGAGATTTTGGTGGAGGCTAGAAAACCCTCCACTAGATCTACATATACCATGAAGTGGAAAAAGTTGACAATCTGGGCTGCTTTGAAAGACGTGGAACCTTTTTCCTGCTCGGCTGGGCTACTGCTAGAGTACCTGCGCCATCTTTTTGACCTGGGTCTTAGTCACTCTTCTCTGAAGGTTCACATGGCGGCCATCTCGGCCCATCATGTTCTCTTTGCAGACAGAACATTCGCTCAGCTGGAGGTCTCTAAGACTTTCCTCAGAGGGGTTCTCTATCTGAGACCTCCTATCCGTATTCCCGCCCCTCCTTGGGATTTGAATTTCATTCTTGAGAAACGTACCCTGCCTTCTTTTTGAACCGGCAGCTTCCGCAGACTTGAAGTTCCTTTCATGGAAAACTCTCTTACTTGTGGCCAATTCGTCCGCTCGGAGAATTTCCGAGCTCCAGGCCCTGATGTGTAAAATTCCATACTTGATTTTTCACAAGGAACGTGTGGCTCTATGCACTAACCCCAAGTTTCTTCCCAAGGTGGTAGCGGGGTCTACTCTGAACCAGTCCATGGAGTTACCCACCTTTTTTATGCAGTACTCCAATCGGGGGAGTATTTACTGCATACTATGGACGTTCACCAGATTCTGAGATACTACACTAACAGGACAAAGGATCTCAGGAAAACTGATCAACTCTTTCTCTTTTGCACCCAAAAGAGAAGGCAATGCTGTTTCTAAGCAATGCCTGTCTAAATGGTTGGCTCATTGTATCACTTTCTGTTATGACAAGTACAACAAGACCCTCCCGGGTCAAGTAAGAGGCCACTCCACCAGAGGAGTCGCTGCCTCATCGGCTTGTTTCAAGAATGTGTCAGCGGCAGACATCTGTGCTGCTGCCACTTGGACTTCCATCCATACATTTACAAAACACTACAGTTTGGATATTGCCTCTCGCCATAGAGCAGGCTTCGGGTTGGCTGTCCTGCAAGGCCTCCTTTCTTAAGGCCTTCACAGCTAAAGGAGCTACTCTGAGTAGCTTTCCTCCCCCCGTGTGCTTCTTCTTGTTCCCGACTGCTTGGGACTCAGTCCTATATGTAATTATCTACTGCAAGAGCCCTCTCGAAGTAAGATAGTACAGTTACGTAAGAACTTACCGTAACAGTAGATCTTCGAGAGAGGCTCTTGCCGTAGGGTAATACCTTCCCACCCTCCATCCCCCTAAGCTTTTTCAGCTCCTTTTCCGTTGAGGAAATATTCCTCCTCTCGTCGGCCTCCTTTGGCCTGTGGCGGGAAAAGAACTGGAAAGCGGGCGTCAGGAACCGCCCTTATACGGCGTCTCCTGATGCTGGTCACCTACTAGCCTAGAAATTTTTCCGTGAGGTCCTGCCGCCTGCCGGCATCAGTCCTATATGTAATTACCTACTGCAAGAGCCTCTCGAAGGTCTACTGTTACGGTAAGTTCTTACGTAACTGTACTTTCTGATGCCGGGACCGCTGGCGACTTCAATGCCGCCCGTTTCCACAGCAGTCCCGACGCCGGTACCTACAACACTCGCGACGCCGTGCCTGGTGGTCAGGCCTATTCCGCTGGACCCAACTCCTACCACTGAGACCCTTCGTCCGGTGCTGACGCCGGATCGAGTGGCGCTGGTGCCGACGTCGGTCCCTATAACATGGACTGTTCTGACGCCGGACCCTAATTTAATATATACTAGAGCGGGTCCAACGTGGGTTCCCCCGACGTCTGGGTTCTATAACCCTCCCCTCACTGCCCCCATAACCCACATGGGTATCCTGGGGATCCTTACCCGGAGGTTCCCACTCTTGGATGGAATCCAGTGGGACAGTTTTATCAGGGTTATCATCCATATACCCAATACATGGATCCGCATGGGTATTGCTCTCCGCCAGTTGCTGTTCCCCTCCACCTCCCCAGCCTCATCAATCCTCCTCCACCCCTCTGGCTATGCTGGATTTCAAGTCTTTCTTACTGTCTTGGTGGCAGAGAGCGAGGTCGGAGTTGGTTTTGGACCTAGAAGCAAGACTCCCACCTCCGCCGCTTCATAGGTCCCCTTCCCCGAGCAGTTCAGGTCCGATTGTCTACCTGTCGGGGAAGACTCGACTGCATGTTCTCCTTTCTCGCTTTGAACGTCGTCCAGTGGAGGAGGCCGACAGTAGTTCTGATGGGAGAGAGGACTCTTCAGAGGAGGAAATCGTGGAGGAACCTGAGCCAAGAGGCAAGACCTTACCGAAATCACCACCTGAGGACCCTTCCTTCTTGGATCTCTTGAGGGCCGTCAGAGATTATGTTGATTGGGAGTCGGAGGAACAGGACTAAATGAGACAGCGTCTCACGGAGCACCTCGATTTGGAGTCCCTGTCTCCAGTCCCAGTTCCTCCATGGATGCCCCCCCCCCCAACCAAGACCTCACCACCACCACCATCGGGCAGATGCCTCACTCTATCCTGGCTGTCCCCAAGTGGGCGGACAGGCTTTACCGGGCACCTAAGGATGCTCCTTTTTTGAAGACCCATATGAAGGCAGACTCCGTGGTAATTTCAGCAGCTCATGATCGCTCTGCTACGCCCAAGCACTTGAGCACTACTCCTCCAGATAAGGAGTCGAGGCAGATGGACCAGTTTGGCAAAAAAGTCTATTCTTCAGCCACGTGTGCGCTCCGCTCCCTCAGTTACGTGGCCCATATGGTGTCTCACCAAAAAGCGACCATGGCCAGGTTGGAGCCAAAGGTCCAGTCTATGGATCCTTCACCTCTCAAGGAGGAACTTGCCAAGGACCTTGACCTCTCCAAGATTTCTTGTAGGCATGCTTTACGGGCCACTTACAATTCGGTCGATTCCGTGGCCCATACTTCGGCGACTGCCGTGGCTCTGAGACGGCACTCCTGGCTTCACTTCTCTGGCCTCGCTAACGAGGCTCAGTCGGCGATTCAGGACGCTCCTTTCCAGGGCTCGGTACTTTTTGGAGGCGACACCAAAGACATAATTACAGAACTACAGGACAAGGGTGTTGCCCTTAGATCTGTTTGGTCGATGTACCGATCGGGTACTCCTCAACGTAGACAGCAGCAACCCTTTTGGAAGAGGACCTGGCGGCAGGGGAGATCCACTCAGGCGCGTCGCCAAGGCAAACGGAAGGCCACGGGTACTGTTACCCCCTCGCCTCCAAGAATATGTGTCGGTCAGGGGTTCCCCCCCCCCGACAGACCCACCACTTCTTGACTCCCCGGCCCCACTGCCTCTTCAGCCTCTTGGTGAGGAGCAGGTGGGGGGGAAGTTTGCTCTCCACGTGCAGGAGTGGAGGGCAATTACCTCCGACGAGTGGGTCGTGCAAATAGTGGCCTCAGGTCACACTATAGAGTTCCTGGAAATTCCTCCGGGAAACCCTCCGGTGAAGTCCTCATACTCTCGGGACCAGGCTTTCCTCGTCCAAGAGGAAATAAATTCGCTCTTGCTAAAACAAGCGATCCCCTCCAGGGCAAACAGGGAAAGGCTTCTACTCCAATTTTTTTTCCTGGTTCGGAAAAAGAACAGGGACTTCCGACCCATTCTAGATCTCAGTCAGCTGAATCATTTTGTCGAGTACAAGAAGTTTCACATGCTGACACTGCAGAGCCTTCTGCCACTACTGTTGGAGAATCACTGGCTCTGCGCCCTGGATATGCAGGATGTCTACCTACATATCCCTATTTTCCCCAACCACCGTCTTTTCCTGCGGGTCATGTTCCGGGGAAGGGGGGGCACTTCCAGTTCCAAGCACTCCCCTTTGGCCTGTCTTTGGCACCTCGGGTTTTTACCAAGTGCCTAGCGGTGGTGGCGGCGTTTTTACGCCGCAGGGGTATTGCAGTGTTTCCCTTCCAGGGATGCATTATTGGGGGCTCTGTCATTTACCCTGGATCTGTTCAGTTGACTTGGGATCACTGTCAACGTGCCCAAGTCATACCTCATTCCCACCCAGAGACTACAGTTTATTGGGGCGGTCCTCGACACGGTCCAGTGCAGAGCTTTCCTTCCTCTGGACAGAGTGGAGACTCTGGTCCACCAGGCCACCAAGGTGGCATCTTGCCGGACCTTTCCGGCCAGGGAGGTCCTTCGCCTGTTAGGCCTCATGGCAGCTTCCATTTGTACCGTTCCCCTAGCCAGGCTCCACATGAGGATCACTCAGTGGGACCAGCTTTTGGACGTTCTGGACCATCCGGTTCTCATCTCCTCAGCGGTCCGGAAGGATCTTCTATGGTGGATGAATCCACACAATCTTTCCTTGGGTCTCCCGTTTCGAAGACCAGCGCCCGTAGCCACACTCACCACAGATGCCTCGAACATGGGGTGGGGTGCGCATCTGGGGGCCCACCAAGCCCAGGAACTGTGGTCCAGCTTGGAGCTTTCTCTTCACATCAATGTTCTAGAGCTCAGGGCAGTCCTGTTTGCCTTACAGGCCTTTCAACCCCTGCTGCCCGAGGGAACACTGCTGATCCAAACGGACAACATGTCGGTGGTTTGGTACATCAACAAACAAGGAGGAACCCGGTCGTACCCTCTTTGCAGGGAAGCAACCAGGATGTGGAACTGGGCAGTCCTGTATCACTTGTCCCTAGTGGCCATGCATGTACCGGGCATTCTAAACATCCTGCCGGACAGTCTCGGCAGATCAAGGACCCCTGCTCACGAGTGGGAACTTCATCAGGAAGTGGCGGAATCCATCTTCCAATATTGGGGGCGGCCAGAACTCTACCTATTCACCTCTCAATTCAACGCAAAACTTCCCAAGTTTTGCTTGCTTGTTCCAGAGCTAGGTGCTTTCTGGAGCGACGCATTGTCTCTATTCTGAACAGGGAAATTTTTGAATGTCTTCCCTCCATTTCCCATTCTGCAGAGGGTCCTCCTCAAACTACAGACGGAGAAGGCCAAGATGATTCTCATCACTCCTCTTTGGCCAAGACAGATTTGGTTCCCGCTGCTTCAGCAGCTATCCAGGGAACCACTGGTTCCACTTCCATTGACACATGACGTCCTTACTCAGGATTAAGGTCGTCTGGTTCATGCGGGGCTCAGGACCCTGCATCTGCATGCATGGCTTCTGCAGACGTAGCCATCTCTCGCTTTGGGGTATCCTCTAGAGTGGCACGGATCCTTGTCGAAGCCAGAAAACCTTCCACCCGTTCCACTTATGCATTGAAGTGGAAGCGGTTTTCCATTTGGACAACAGCGAAGTGCTGGAACCCTTTTTCTTGCTCGGCCCCACAAGTCATGGAATATCTCCTTCACTTATTGGACTCTGGTCTAGCCTATTCCTCTCTGAAAGTACATCTCTCGGCTATCTCGGCGTACCATGAGCTGGTGGATGGTAAACCCGTGGCTCAGTTGGATATCTCAAAGACTTTTTTGAAAGGGATTCTCCATCTGAAACCCCCATCTGCAGCCCACCACCACCATGGAACCTGAATTTCGTCCTGGAAAAACTCACCTTGCCTCCTTTCGAACCAGCAATGAGCCGTGACCTACGCTTCCTATCTTGGAAGGCGTTGTTTCTGGTTGCCATCACTTCAGCGCAAAGAATTTTGGAGCTTCGCGCGTTGGTTTGTAAGGAGCCTTACCTTATTTTTCACTGGGACAGGGTGGTTCTCAGAATCCATCCGAGGTTCCTTCCAAAGGTGGTGTCGGAAGCTACTCTGAACCAATCGGTAGAGCTTCTGGTATATTATCCAGCTGTCACTAACAAGGGTGAGGCACTCCTCCATACAGTGGATGTGCACCGGATTCTCCAGTGTTACACACACCGAACCAAGGACTTTTGCTCTTGTGACCAGTTGTTTGTCTCCATTGCGTCTCGAACTCGAAGCAAACCGGTTTCCAAGCAGGACCTTTCCAAGTGGTTGGGCAACTGCATCAGATACTGTTACCAAAAGTATGACGTACCCCTCCCGGGTGTTATCAGGGGTCACTTACTAGTGGCATGGCTGCTTCTGCAGCCTTCCTTTTTAATGTTTCTACAGCGAGCATTTTTGCTGCCGCTACTTGGAGTTCTGTCTATACTTTTACCAAGCATTACAGTTTGGACATTGCTTCTAGGCGGAGGGCTGGCTTTGGCCTAGCTGTCCTGCAGGGTCTGTTGTCCTAGGCTGGGTCCTTTTCGGACCTCAGTCTTTTCCGTGGATTTTGTTTGGCCCCCTCCCTAGTTTCTCACGGTCTCTCCTTAGAGGGACTGCTTGGGACTCGGTCCTACTTGTGATGACCTACTGCATATGTAAAATCACAGTGATTCTGTTCATGAGTAGAGGTCCTAAAATGCCTGTGTTGAAAATTTGGTGACAAACGTCCATAAAATAACTATTACAAGTGTGTGTTGTGTAGTTTCCACGCACCTTTGTAACTTTGCAAATTTGTAGTACTTTCACTCCAGATTTCAAACATTGGCATTTTTTCAGACCTTACCACCTTATGAACAGTACAGCTGTCATTTTTCACATCCTGCCCGAAATATGCATTTACACATGTGGCGCAGAATAGCATGGTTGCTGTCGGAAATCAATGTTCGGGACAGATTAAGAAAATCATACTGACAGTGTTCATGAGCAGAGGTCACAAAATGCAAATGTTGAAAATTTGGTGAAATAATTCCACTAAATGACTGTGTTACGAGCATGCGTTGCGCAGTTTCCACGTACGCGCGGATGTTCTAGCATTTTTAATATTTTCACTACAGATTTTCAACATTGTCATCTTTTCTCACCTCCCTATAAATGGTGCAGCTGTTATTCTTCACATCCTGCCCGATCTCTGTTTTTGTACATCTGGCTCACAGTGGCACGGTCGCTGTGGAAACTCAAAAGTTCGGGACACATTGACAAATTCACAGTGCCACTGTTCATGAGAAGAGGTCCCAAATGCTTTCATGAGGGGGTCACAAAAAGGTCATGTTGAAAATTGTTAGTGCAAATACCAACAAACACCCGGGGCGTTAGGGTTTCTAACCATAACGTCCCACCCTGAACTGACAGGCATCAAGGGTGGGCCTTTGGATTGCCAACTGTAATGCTCATGCTGTTCCACCCTCCCCTCCCACCCTGCAGCCAGTGACAGGCATCGAGGTGTGCCTTGGACTCTTTGGCCCCAGAGTTCACCTCATTCTCCTGTATTGCACCCATTTCAGCATATGTCCTTATGGAGTGGGGCGACTGCAAAGTCGAACACCCCAAGGCACAGCTCAACACTTGTCGGTGTCTGCAGGATAGGGTAAGGTGAAATGGCATGAATGTTATGGGTGACAACCCAAACGCATACCCCAATGCCTGTCTGTCTCTGTAGGTTGGAGGTGGGGTTGGCATGAAATTCAGTACTTCACTGCCATTCCTACACTGCATCTGTCTAACTCCTGCATTTTTTTTTTTTTTTATATACTTTATTTTTATTGTTTTGTATAAAACATCATACAGTTGAATACAAGATCAGGACATTACATTTGTTTACAATCGATGAGGTCACCACTCCTCTCATTATACACAAAACTTCCCGTCCTGCACTTTTTGATACATCAGTGGGGGGATTCCTAGTACATTTATCACTCCAGAAAATAAAAATTTCACTTAAGCTGATCTAAAGCCCATGAGCTACATAGTACTAAAAGAACACCTCCCATATAACCTAATGGTTTCCTCATAATTAGGACACCTAATCAATAGGTACAACCTTAATACACCATGCTAATTCTTAGTTCTAGGGACATGGATATGTTGTTCATCCACACTGTCTGGCAGGTTCCTTGCCGCTTTAAATCTTGCCGGAAGGTCTTCAAGCTGGCTCCTCCCACCCACCCGGGTGGTAAAACTCTCAGCTCCGCCCCATGACGCCAGATCTTCCTTACTGCTTGGAAGCTCAGGTTCCCTCCTTACGCTCTGCGTTTAGACTGGATCCAAACTCTTCGGTTCACCTGAAAATAATTTTAAAGTTTTCTAGACTTTGGTCTACTTCTTCCTTCGCGGCTGCGATGGACAAATGGACTCCTGGTTTTCGGCGGTGCCCATGCGGTCAGAAGATATCTAGGACTGATCCGCACTCCACGTGCATCTACTGCCTCGGGCTTGACCATGACCCGCAGGCTTGCAAGTTGTGCAGGTCTTATTTGGCAAACGTCCTCGAAGACTGTGCTGCCCGGCTCCAACTTGGGCACCCCGAGAGATGTTATCCGCCGGTGAAGTCCAAGAAGGCCCGTTGGAAGGTTTCTGCGGCGGCTGGCTCAGCTGAGCAACTCAAGCACATGATCGCCCTTGAGGAGGCTGCCCAGGCCGCATCTTCATCATCCTCCTTGGTCGCGGCATTTATCCCGCTCTCCTTGGGGTCCTCCTACACAACTTCTTTTAAGGAGCTTTGCCAATCCCTCTCCACGAAAGGCGAGGGGCCATCGGGACACTTCTCTTGGTCAAAGAAGAAAGACTCGAAGGGTAAGTCCCACCGCTGGCGCTCATGGGAGCGGGAGGTCCCTCCGCGCAGTCGACATGACCTTGATTGGTCGAGGTTGCACAGGCCGCTGGCTTCACGGTGTCCCGCAGCTACAACGGCGAGACACCCATTGACGCGTTGAGATTTTTCTTGACCCGTCGGATGGGCTGTCGACTGGAGAAGCCGACAATCCTTCTTCACCGATTCCCCCAGTGGAAACCGAGGACTTGCCTGCGCCTCCGGTGTCAGAGTCCCCGGTTAAGGCTCCCAAGCCGAGGGAGGAACAGGTTCCCCCGCTCCCTCCCAAACCCACCCTCGGAAACGCCGCTGGTGTCGGACCTCTTCTTGGTCCAACGGCGGGATCGGTCTCGGCACCGAGGAAAGCGGCGGCGCCGCTCGTCCTTGGAGGAGAGGCTTCAGCGCAAATTGTGTCAACGCTATGAGGACTTAATGTGGCAGCAGCTCCTTCTGACCGGGAACAAGCCGATGCCATCTCCTTCCCTGGCCATTAAGTGGCTGTCACCCGAAAGGCCAAAACAACCCTTTGCGGTGGTCGAGGTGCCCAAACCTGGGCTGGTTGTTCGGCCAAAACCAGCTGCCCCACCGATTGTGGTGGAACCCCCGCCTCCACAACCGAAATCGGTGGCTCCGACCAAGGATTCTCGGTCGGGTCAGGGACTGCCCCACCGGTTGTCGGTCACCCTCACTCCCGACCGTCCTCTGCAGGCGGAGGGTGGCTCAGGCCCTAGGCAGCTGTTCGCAGACTCCTCGGAGTCTGACGATGACTCCTCCCTGTTCTAGAGGCCCCTTGACCTGGAGTCCTCCGGGGGACAGTCGATGGACCAGAGCCCATCATCGTTCATGGGTCTGCTTCGACTCATCTCGGAGTCCACCGGGATGCAGCTCGAGCCCATATCCAAGCAGGCCAAGTATCCCCTCACGGAGATACTGGACCGAGGGGCTTCTCCCACGGAGGCCTTTCCGGTGGCTGAAGCCATTGTTGGCCCAGCCTTGGAGTTATGGCAGCAGCCGGCTTCTTGTCCTGCTCTTTTGGCCAGGATGGCCAGGAAGTATGCGGTCCCTACCGGGTCTCTGTCCGGTTTCTCGGAACACCCCTCTGCGGAGGGGTTGGTTACCGACAACGTTTTCCGGCGTTCCGGGAACACTAGGGACGTGGACAAGCCCCCCGACAAAGAGTCCAAAAAGCTGGACTATGCCGGGTGTAAAGTATATGCTGCGTCCTCCCTCGGCCTCCGTCAGGCTAGTTCGGCCGTACTGATGGCGCACTTCTCCCATGCCCTTATGGGCTCCCTGGATGAGG
The DNA here is from genome assembly GCA_016271365.2 of Neoceratodus forsteri. NCBI lineage: Eukaryota > Metazoa > Chordata > Ceratodontiformes > Ceratodontidae > Neoceratodus > Neoceratodus forsteri. The sequence continues at coordinate 116,283,426 of JADMNL010000024.1, read as the reverse complement.
TGATCCCTCATCTCCCGGCTGGTCTGCAGACTATGGTCAAACAGGTGGGGGATCAGGGAACGGCAGTGGCGAAACAGCAGCTCCAATCGGCTCTCGATATTGGAGACTCCTGTGCCCTGTCAGTAGTGGCTGCAGTGGCCATGCGTCGCAGAGCTTGGCTGCGGATCTCCACCTCTACGGCAGATACCCAGCACAAGTTGGCAGACGTCCCCTTCCTGGGTACCGACTTGTTCGGGCCTGGGGTGGAAGGCCACCTCCAGAGAATTGAAAAGTCCAGTGCCACCTTGGACTCTGTCACGTCTGCCCAGAAGGACAAAGGCCGCCGACAGCAGCATAAGTCCTTTCGCCCTTCTGCCCCTGCGGCACGTCCGGCCCAGCAACACCAGCATCAGGGCCAGCAGGCTCGCACTTGGCACCCCAAAGCCAAGCCTGCAGCTTCCTCCAACAAGAAGCGGGGAGGAAAAGGCCCAGGAGGTCCCTCGGCAGGTTCTTCCTCCAAGCCTGCCCAGTGATGGGTTGACGCCCCCAGCCGTGTCACTTCCCCCTGGGTTCCCCCCGTGGGGGGACGGCTCTGCCACTTTCTTTCCGCCTGGTCCGCTATCACCACGGACCGTTAGGTGTTGTAGGTGGTAGGAAAGGGTCTGCCTCTGGAGTTCGAGCAGGCTCCGCCCTTCCGAGCCGCCGCCCCACGGGGGGTTACGGAGTCCGCAGTCTCTCTGTCAGCCCATCGAGCCGACATTGCCCTGCTCCTCCAAAAGGAGGTGATCAGGAAGGTGGCGGATCGTCCACCAGACCCAGGGTTTGTGTCCAGGTACTTCCTGGTCCTGAAACGGACCGGGGGCTGGTGCCCCATTCTAGACCTGCACGACCTGAACAGGTTCCTAAGGTCTCGAACCGTCAGGATGGTCACTCTGGCTCAAATCATTCCATCCTTGGAACAAGGCGTGTGGTTCTGTTCTCTGGACCTCCAGGACACGTTCTTTCACGTCCCAATCCGTCCGTCCCACCAGCGATTCCTCTGCTTCAGAGCAGAGGGGTCCCTCTACAAGTTCCGGGCCATGCCCTTCGGCCTTTCTCTAGCTCCCAGGAACTTCACCAAATGCATGGCAGTGGTGACAGCATTCCTGCGGCGCCGAAGAGTCCGGGTGTACCCCTACCTGGACGATTGGCTGATTGCGGCCTCCTCCAGACCAGAGGTGGAGCGGTACAAGGGATCTGGCCCTCCAGGTTTGCTCTCAAGTTGGCCTCCTCATCAACGAGGCCAAGTCGGAACTCATGCCAAAGCAGGTAATCCAATTCATTGGTGCACAGCTCGACTCTCTGCGAGTCAGAGCACGGCTCCCGGCTGACAGGGCCGAGGTTCTTTCTTCCTTTGCCCAGTCATTTCAGGTTGGGCAATTGTGCCCTGCCCGGGACTTCCTGTGCCTCTTGGGACTCATGGCGACTTGCACCAACGTGGTCCTTTGGGCCCATTGGCACATGCGTCCCCTACAGTGGGGACTGGCCAGCCAGTGGTCACAGTGCTCCGGTCCTTTGGATCAGCCAGTGACAGTGACCAAGAAGATGTGGAACGCTCTCCAGAGGTGGATCATTCCAGCTCATCTGCAGGAGGGCATCCCGTTTGTCTGCCTGGAGCCAATGGTCTCTCTTTCGACCGACGCCTCTCTGATGGGTTGGGGTTCCCATTTGAGGGAGCACAGAGCGCACGGCCTGTGGTCCCCTCGGGAGTCCCGATGCCACATCAACCTGCTGGAGCTTCGAGCGGCTCATCTAGCCCTCACCATCTTCAGTCCATTTGTACAGGGTCAAGTGGTCCAGGTTCAGACAGATAATACCACGACCATGTACTACCTAAACCGCCAGGGTGGGACACGCTCCATGTCTCTGTGCAGGGAAGCTCTCCGCACTTGGTCCCTCCTGTGCAGCCTGGAGGCTGATCTCCTTGCCATCCATGTGGCAGGAGCCTTCAACATTCTGGCTGATGCCCTAAGCTGGATAGGAGCTGTGTCCCACGAGTGGTCTCTCCTGCCGGAGGTAGTACAAGATCTGTTCTCCCACTGGGGCATGCCTCAGGTGGACCTGTTTGCCTCCAGGGAGAATGTGAAGCTGAGGCTGTTTCATGCCCGCCCTCCTCAGCAGGGCTCGCTGCAGGAGGATGCCTTCTTGAGGCCGTGGACCCCGGGCCTCTTCTACGCCTTTCCCACATTTCCCTTGATCCACAAGGTGCTCCCCAAGTCAAGGAGGGACAAGGCACAGGTGATTCTGGTAGCCCCAAACTGGCCCCGCCAGTTCTGGTATCCAGATCTCCTCAGCCTCAGCTCCAGGCTCCCAAGGCGGCTTCCAGCCCGCCTGGACCTGATCTCAGTCAGTCAGGGGAAGGTATTCCATCTGGAGCTTCAAACCCTGCACCTGACGGCCTGGTTCCTGAGCGGCTAGAGTTCCAGGCCTTTGGTCTTTCCGACGAGGTCCTCAACGTTGTTGAGGCTTCCCGTAAGAGGTTGACCAGGAAATGCTATGCCTTCAAATGGAAGAGATTCTCCATTTGGAATCAGGGCAAGGGGTTGTACCCTTCGTCCTGTTCCTGTAGAGTGTCAGTGTGGCTCAGTTGGTAGCACATCCGCCTCTGGACCAGAAGGTTGTGGGTTCTCGTCCCACACCGGGTTTGGACTTGCACCTAAAAATCGCTGACATCCGAGTGCAGTATTGGGGGGGTGCTGTACTGCTGGGTTGTGCCGTCCTTCAGATGAGATGTTAAACCGAGGTCCCTTCTGCCCATCCTGATGTTGTCCTAGTGGGTGTCCAGGTGGAAGTAAAAGAACCCAGGGCACTCTTCGCAAAGAGTAGGGAACATTCCCGGTGTCCTGGCCAACATTTCCCTTCCCATAAACCGGTTCATGCAATTATCCAGGCTGTGTGTGGGTGGTGATGTGCGATATGGCGCCACCACACATTCAGTCACTTCACTACCAGTCTAGCATTGCTTGTAAAAGCGCTTTAGATCATATGAAAAGCGCTATATAAATGCTGATTCTTCTTCTTCTCCCTTGGCAAGCATTCTGGACTATCTGTGGTCCCTTTTTCAGCTAGGGCTTGATGTGACAACAAGTGCATAGCAGCCATCTCTGCTTGCGAGGCGTGCCAGGCGGCAAGCAGTCAGTGGTGCAGGAGAAGGTGGTCGGCGCTTTTCAAAGGCCTTGATCACATATCCTCCGTGCGAGGAACCTCCACCTCCTGGATCTACTGCTGGTATTGGCTAAGCTCATGGGCAAGCTTATTCAACCGATGCACAGGTGTGACATCTTCACCTGTCGTGGAAGACCGCCTTCTGGTGGCTATCACGTCCAGCCAAAAGGATGGGAGAGCTCCAGGTGTTTTCCATGAGTCTCCTTATCTGGTCTTCCACAGGGACAAGGTTGTCCTCGTCCCCACCTGAAATTCCTTCCGAAGATGGTGTCGGGAGTTTCATCTTAACCAGGTGTTGACTCTGCGGTGTTCTCCCCATCACACCTCAGAGGCCAGGTTATAGGCTCCATACTTTGGACCTAGAAGGCTCTCTTATTATAAGGAGCGGACGGCTGAAGTTTGGGAGATGTTCGCCAGCTGTTTGTCACTCATACGCTGAAGTCGCACTTGGCAGTGACCTGCAGCCATGCGGATCCATAGGCAGGTGGGTCACCTCCTGCATAGACCTCTGCTATAGGTTGGCGGGCATGGAGCTCCCAGAGGGATAAGAGCTCATTCTACCCACTATACCGCTGCTTCGGTGGCTGCTTCCAGGGACGTCCTTATCCAGGAAATCTGCAGGGCTGCTACCAGGAAGTCAGCACACACCTTCATTACCCACTACCACATCGACTTTGAGTCACGCCGGGATGCTGGTTTTGGGACCTCGGTTCTCCAGTCCTTATTCCCTAAGTAGGGGATGTGCGCCTTGCCTCCCTCCTCCCGGTGAACTGCTAGGAGTCTGCCAGACAGTGTGGATGAACAACATATCCATGTCCCTAGAAATACAGGTTACTCACCTATAACAGGAGTTCTAGGAATGGTATATGTTGTTCATACACGACCCACCCGGCCTCCCCGGCTTCGACACACAACCTGGCTTCCAGCGGGCTAGATCTGGCTTCATGGGCAGAGCCGAGTTTTACCACCCGGTGGGTGGGAGAGCCAACTTGAAGACCTTCCGGTAAGATTTAAAGCAGCAAGGAACCTGCCAGACAGTGTGGATGAACAACATATACCATTCCTAGAACTCCTGTTACAGGTGAGTAACCTGTATTTATGCACCTGCGGTGCTTTTCCAGAATTATATGCTACTAAACCAACTTTGTAGTTACTTCTTTAACAAGTTCTGTAACATTTGTAATAAGATCAAGTCGTCAATATTAATAACTTCTCCTATAGTAGATGTAACTCTACTAAACCGATATCTGCATCAAACTATCTACTGGAACTTCCCCAAAAACTATACCAACACAATCAGGATTGCCTCCAACATTTTAATTAGAAGAAAAATTAGTCTCTCTTATTCACCACACAGATAGGCACTCTAAACTATTGTCCAGTTTTTAACCCAGAGAGCAGTGTTGATCTCAAGAGTGGTTAAACGGGACAGTCATAGTTCCTATAGTTCTGTATTTCAAATTTGAGTGTGGCCATACCCTTCAAGTATCATCCTCCTCTCCTTCCGATGAATCCACCTCTGGTCCACGTCTGCTGTGATCATACTGCACATTTCTGACTCCATTTTATGGCCTCACCCGGGTCGGAAAAAATGTAGATTTTGCCATCTTGAACAATTCTCCGCTGTGCAGGAAATATCATTCCATGATGTATTTTGGCCTCTCGTAGTACAGCACGCACCCCCCCGAAGTTCTTTCTTTTTTGGCGCGTTGCATAGCTAATGTCCGAAAACATCTGTACTGTTTGACCCTCACAGAAAAGATGCTGCTTCTGTCTAGACAGTGCCAGTAAATAATCCCGAATGCCCGTGCCATCAGTGACCAAGACCACAGTATGTGGTGCCTCTGGGTTCATCGGACACCTTCTCGGAGTAATACGGTAAGCCTTTTGGGCATTTTGAATTTTTGGAACCGTTTCTTCCCCTAATTGTTGTGCGAGCCAGTCTTGAAGAAAAAGTAATAAATGATCTCCCTCAACATCTTCGGGGATCCCAATTAAGCGAATGTTCGCCGCTCGTACCTGATTTTCCAGGGTTTCAAGCCTGGTCTTGAAATGATTTGTTTCCTTTGCCATCGACGAAAAACAGCTCCCACTGCTGCATCGGCTCTGCGAGTCGATTTCACGGCCGATGTCTGTACCGCATCCAAGTTGGTTTCTAGAGCCACCACTCGATTTGTCAGGCTGTCAGATCTCTCTGCTAGCCCTGCTACTGTGGAGATGTCTGTCTGTTTTCAGTCCAAGTGTTTGCAGGGTTTCTTCGCTGGACTCTATCGCTTCTTCTCCATGGCCTTGAGCTGAGCGTGTGGTAGGGGCAGTAGAAGTTATTTTGCTCTTAGCTCCTGACCCATGCATTTGATCCTTACGAGGATTTCCCATCTTATTGTAGGCAGGTTCCGATGTTAGCAAATCCAATTTTTATTCCTATAGGTTCCTTATAGATCGTTTCCAAAGTTGATAATCTCTCGAGTTACTTTAAGCTCTAGGGTTTAGCAGCCATTTTGCTCGGGCTCTGCAGCGCCCCCTTAACTCCTGCATTTCCAATGCTAATACTAGCAAGCAAACATTCGCCATTGATAAATGGTTGTTTGTTAAGCTGTTAGGCCAGTGTGGATCAATGGTACCATGGCTTGTCAGAGATCAGTACTGTTTAAGAGATGCAAGACCCGCAGGAAGATGAATGTGCGCTTAACAGAATTGTACATAGCCTTGTCTGCCATTGGAGTAACATCTTACTTCTTGGGGCTCTCCTCCAGGAATGGGTAACATCTCACGCTTGGCCTAGGGAGCTGTTTCCGCTCATCTGCTCCACCTCATTCCTGCTCAATAATCTGGTCACAGTGTGAAATGTGTGGGACACACTTTGGTGCAGAGGCCTAGGCAGACAAGAGAGGAGTCTCATTCAGGGACTCCATGTCCTGCATCTCCTTCAGCTGCAGTGTTTGGCATGCATTTGTTATAAGAAAATGACTTTCATCGAACAAGGGTGGGATCAGAATCTTTTTAAGTTCCGTCCATTCTCCCTCTTCCACTGAGGATCTTCTTCTTCATCTAATTACTCCAGTGCTGGTGGGTCAGGATTTTTCTCATACCCCCCCAAATCCTTTTCTTGACCTTGACCTTCCGTACCGTCAGGGTGGTGGTCACGTGCAAATCTGGGTGTGCAAGACCACTCTGCTCCGGTGCACCAGAACGTACCTGTAGGGGCCTCATCTAGTCCGAGGGGCCTGGCTTGTGTTCGGGTGTGTTGATGGGCATGTCCTGTAGGGCAATGGAACTCGGCAGCGCATTTTAGAGTAGTAAAGAGGATATGCGCAACTCAGCCTTAACCACCGTCAGTCGGTAACACAGGTGCACCCCTCCACCAACTCAGAGGTTCAGCGGGTGTGGGGGGGGGTACTGAAATAGACATGTTAGATTGCGTTACACAATTAGGGCAGTGCGATCCCAAAAGAGAGGGTCTTACTGTACCTATCAAAGGCATGATGGCCGTGTCGGACTCGAACGGCAAGAGAATGGATGCTTCAAACAACATGAAGTCTTGCTGTATTCTGACACATGCAGTTAGCCCCAGCACTTGAACTGCCCCGGAGAGGAAAGAGTTCACTCTATGCAGAAGCATAGAACGTTGAGCTCGAGCTCTGTTTTCAAACCTCTGTCTGTGGTGCTTTAGAGTGTAACCGTCAGATTCTTTACACTGCCTAACTGTGAAGTCGCTCCCGAGATTGCTCCTTCGCTATCAGTTTAGTAAAGTTTCAAAACTCATCGTTTTTTCAACTGATTCGTTTATTTTCTGTTTCGAGCCTCTGTCTGTGGTACAGTAAGTAGTGTAGATAGGTAGTTGACTGTGATTGTGTTTTCTTCTGTGGAAATTGTAAACTTCGGTTCTTTCTTGGTAGGTCTGGTTGGGAACTGCCCTTTTGTGTTTAAATTTAATTTCTGGGTTTAGTAATGGTGTGCCAGTTCCTATCGGTCTAAAAAAAAAAAAATTTTGTTTTCTTTACGCAACCCGTGACATGGTTGGTAACCAATAGGGGTGTATTAACATAGAAACATAGACGTTGATGGCAGATAAGGACAGCTTGGCCCACCTAGTCTGCCCATTTCCCTACCTAGAGGATAAGCTGCAGATACTATTTAACCAACAGCCTATTTCTTCCTACCCCCCAACAAAAATTGCCTTATGTCGGTCCCATGCATTCTTGAATTCTCCCTGAATTACCTGGCTAAAAGCTGTAAAGGATAATTTTTTTCTAGTCTGGCCATGTCTGAAAAACTCAAGAAAAAAGCTTTCCCACTGGGTTTCAACACTGTACAGAGTGTGGGGAGGCCTTTGCTAAGGCCGACTCTCACCTCGTCTGTGTTTATTGTCTGGGGTTTGACCACCTCAAAACAGACTGCCAGATCTGTAAAAATGTTCCTAAGGCCACTCTGGAAAAAAGATTGGGTAGGCTAAAGGAAAAGGAGGCAGAGAAGTCCACTGACCCAGATGGCCAGCCCTGTTCAGTTCCGACCAAACCTGAGGAGGTGCCCACTGACCAGGGCATTACGTCCTCTGGCAAAAGGAGAGCCGACCCTGAGGGGTCAGTTCTGTCAAAAAGAAGAAAAAAGTCAGCCGGTTCGGATCCAGCATCTGTTACTCCAACCGCTGAAGAAATCGCCAAAGCGATCAGTATTGTGCAGTCGCTTCGTCCGGTTCCGTCTGAACTGGCGCAGTCGGTTAGGCACTCAGTTCGGTCGGACCCATCTCCATCGGATTGTGATCCGGATACCTATTATGAACTGGAGTGGGAGGGGGATGAAGAGTTACCGGATAATGATAATGATTATGAAGGTTTGGATGTACCCATTGAACCGACATCTCCCCAGACAGACCCTCCAGTGTCTCTCCTCCAAGGCTTTCTGAGTCCCCATCTCACTTTTTGTTTTACAAAAAGGTGGCTGAAACCCTCCAGCTCCCTATGGTCAAAACTGTTGAGGAAGAAGAGCCTGATTTTGTGGAGATGATGGACATCCCAGAGTCCAAGAGGTTGTCTATTCCCATCCATAAATCCCTGGGGAAATGGACACAAAAGATTTTACAGACTCCAAATTCTTTACCCCCTGTGGACAAGAGAATGGACAGCAGGTATATGCTTTCAGGCTCAGGTACGGAGTTTTTGTTCGGTCATTGCAGCCATGTTGGGGTAGTGCAGGCTGCAGCCTGTGACAGGGCTAACATACCTTTGGCTTCACACCCCCAGATAAAGACACCAGAAAGATGGATGCCATGGCCAAGAAACAATATTTGCCATCCTCCTTGGGACTCTGGCAGGCTAATTATATGACCTACACAGCCAGATACCAGAAGTCCAGGTGGGATACGGTTCTGGAACTGGCTAAACAGGCTTTTCCCCCCAGCTAGCCAGAGAGCTGGAGGAGGTGGCTGCTGATGGGATTAAGGCATCCAATGTGCAATTCCATGCTGCTGTAGACTCTAATGATGTGGCGTCAAGAGTTATGGCTACATCTGTGTTTCTCAGGAGATTTGCTTGGCTCAGATGCACTAGCTTTTCTCAGGACACCCAGGCTAAGGCCATGGATTTCCCTGTGGTGGATAACACTCTGTTTGGGGAGCAGACAGAGGCTTGCATGAAGAAAATGGATGAGTACAGGACCACCTACAGGAGTGCACAGGCCAAAGAAAGGCAAGCCACTCTGCAAAAGCAGCAGTCTAGGGGCAAGGACTTGCCTTTTCACAGGCCTTTCTACCAAGCCCAGGCCTCCTCTCCCTTCCCACGGGGGGGGGGGTTCTTCCAAGGGAGAGGCAGGAGGGGGGTGAGCAGGGCTGCATCCTCTTCCCAGTCCAAGGCTTCTGCCAAGCAGACACCCTGATGTGTCAGCCCGGGTCGACTCCCACATCGCAGTAGGAGGCAGGCTTGCTTACTACTTCCAGGCCTGGAAGTCTGTTACCTCAGACAAGTGAGTCCTGGAGGTAGTAAGCCAGGGACTGGCCCTCAGTTTCAAAAAGTTTCCAAAAATGAGGGTCAGGTCTTTTCCACCTGCAAACATCTTCGAAACCATTCCTGTAGAAGCGGAGGTTTCCTCTCTGCTGGCTCTCAGAGCCGTAGAGAGAGTTCCTGCTCTACACAGGGGCAAGAGTCTGTACTCCAGATATTTCCTTGCCTCAAAAAAGACAGGGGAGTGCAACCCATCCTAGACCTAAGGTATTTGAACAAACACATTTTAAAACCAATGTTCAAAATGGAGACTCTTATTTATTTATTTATTTATTTATTTATTTATTTATTTAAGCTTTTGTTGACCAGGTAGGTACACTAGACAATCTGTATGCCTATTTTCAGGTACGACCCGGGAGAGTACAATGAAAATACAGGTTCAAACAAGGTACACAACAACAAAAGGGGCAATGTACAGAGTTACAAGAGAGCAACATAAACACAGATAGTATACAGTGAGCAGTAATAGGTAAAATATACATATACACACAGAACAAATAGACTAACACATTCAATGGTAATTACATTGCATGAGTGATTCTATTTACCAGGGCCACTTAATACATAAGCAGATGGCGATCAATCACATGCTACACAGAGATTAAAGGACAGTAGGCATGGATCAGAAAGGGACCAATTTCGAGACCTGGTTAGGGCGGCTTGGGACACCCACACACTGAGGACAGTTTCAACTGCTCCCACAGCGAATTCCGGAGACACAGTTGGGAGGCGGAGGAACGTAAGTGGTTAGGAAGGGAGTTCCATAGCCTTGAAGCACATGTAGCAAAGTCCCTATCCCCCATTAGGGTTTGAGTATATGGAACTTCAAGCACTGCCAGACTCTGAGACCTGAGGGAGTAGGAGGAGGATACAGCAGGCAGGAGAAGCTGCGCAAGCCCTGGTGGGGTGCCAGTTCTGAACACCTTTCCTACGAAGCAGCCCAACCCGTATTTCAGGTGATTGGCCGGGGAAAGCCAGCTCAGTTTGTCGTATAATTGACAATGGTGGGTGAGACGTGGGACAGCCGGGGCAAAGCGACAGATGTTGTTATAGGTCGTGTTCCACCTGGCAAGGTGGACCTTGGAGGTGCCAGCGAACAGGAGAAGGCCATAGCTTAGTGAAGGGAGCAGCACACCTCTGGCCAGTGCCAAGCGAGCTGCAGACGTCGAGTTTTTCTTTGCCCTGTAGGCAAGACCCAGTTTGCAGTTTACGGTTCTACAAACATTTAGGATGTGACTCCCCAGGTCGAGCTGGGGGTCAAGTGTAACCCCAAGGTATTTTATTGAAACTGTGATTAGGAGGGGAGAGCCATCCACACCACTGACACATAGAGGGACAGGGGAGGCCTTGATCTTGGCTGCTGACCCAGAGAGCATGGCCTGAGTTTTTTTCAGATTGAGGACCAGCTTGTGGGATGTTACCCAGGCTTAAGTATTCTTAAAGGCCTCACTCAGCTGAAGGTTAAGAACCCCAATGTCTTGGGAATGTGCAAGGATGACAAGATCATCTGCATAAAGGGTAGCACTACAGTTGGAAGCAGCAGCATGGAGGTTGTTAACAAATGTGGAAAAGAGAATGGGCCCCAAAACTGATCCCTGTGGGACACCGGAGGTCACCGGACTGGGGTCAGAGAGGACCTTGTTGAATTTAGTCTGCTGTGTTCTGCCCTGGAGGTAGTTTCTCAGCCAGCTCAAGGGGGGGGGGGACGGGGACAGGATAGGCAGAAGGATTTCATCTGTGAGAAGAGTAATGCATGGTCAACAAGGTCAAAGGCCTTGGATATGTCAATGAATATGGCCCCAGAGAGTTCTGGTAGTAATTCTTCCCTCTCTAAGGCCAGGGGACTGGTTAGCATCCCTGGACCTCAAGGATGCCTATTTCCATATTCCTATCTGGTGCTCCCACAGAAAGTACCTGAGGTTCAAGTTGCCTTCAGGCCATTATCCGTTCAGAGCCATGCCTTCAAACACCATGAAGTCTTGCTTATATTAGGACTTATGCAGTATGCCCATGGCTTTGAACTGCCCCAGAGATGAAATAGTTAACTCCAGAGTAATCTGGAGTTCCACAGCGTGAGGGCGCTATTCAAAGCTCTGTCTGGGTTGTTTGAACCCAAACTGTCAGATTCTTTACTCCGCTTTCACTGAACAGACGCTCCGGAGACCAGCTCCTTCAGTTTGGTTCGTTTTGCGGTTTAAAGTAATTTTATCGGTTCATTGAACCGGGAAAGTGTTTAAATTTACCGCGGTTTTCGGTTTGAAGCTCTATCTGGTAACCGTAAGTAAAAGAAAATTAGTCTGTGTGGAAACTCATTATCGGTTCACTCTGAACCGATCGGTTTGCTTTAAAACTCATTTTCTTTGCATTTAGAGTGAGGTACCCGGTTCTTATCGGTCCTAAAAAAACCTAGTATTTTAAATTGTTTTTTCCTATACCCGTGACACGGTTAGGGACCGATAAGGGTGTCTTGTCCTGGCAAGGCCGGAAAAAAAGGACAAGTTTGGTTAGGCTGGCATTATGTCTGAGAAACCCAAAAGAAAAACCGGGCCCACTGGGTTTCAACACTGTGATGTCTGTGGGGAAGCCTTTGCCAAGGCTGACCCACACACCACTTGTGTCTATTGTCTGGGGGCTGACCACCTCCTGTCAGACTGCCAGGTGTGTAAAAATTTCCCTGCAGCCACCCTGGAAAAGAGATTGGGCAGGCTCAGGGCAGAGGCAAAAAGTCCGCTGACCGGATGGCCAGCCGGTCCAGCTCCGGCTGGACCAGAGGGAATGCCCTCTGACCAGGCGTGACTTCCTCGGGCAAAGAAGGCTGGTCCTGAGGAACCAGTCTAAGTAAAAAGACAAAGAAATCAGCTAGTGTGGAGTCCAGTTTTGTTCTCTCCTTCTGCTGTAGAAATAGCTAAAGCCATACAAATTGTCCAGTCTTTGTCTCAGGGACTTGTTGAACCCTCTCTGGTTGGAAAAAGGGGTCTCGTTCAGGTCCAGTGGTTCAGGATTATGATGTTGAGGATTTTATGAACCACAGGAGGAGGAGTTTTGATGATTGTAATTGTGATTGGGAAGGTCTGGAAGTGCCAATAGAACCACACATTTCTCCAGACAGACCCTTTGAGTCTCCCCCTTTGTTGTCTGAGTCCCCCCTCTCATTTCAGATTTTATAAGAAAGTAGCAGAAACTCTCCAGCTCCCCTTAGAAGAGGCTGTGGATGAGCAAGAGGAGCCTGACTATGTGGAAATGATGGATATTCTAGAGGCTAGAAGGTTGTCTATTCCTTTGCATAAGTCATTTAGGAGGCAAACCACTAAGATTTTAAAAAATCCTTTTTCTGTCCCTCCTGTAGATAAAAAAATGGACAGAAGGTATACTTTGTCAGGCCCTAATACAGACTTCCTTACTGAGCAGTGTAGTCATGTAGGTGGTGTTCAAGCTGCAGCCTGTGACAAGGTAATATTCCCTGGCTTCACATCCTCCTGATAAAGATTCCAGGAAGATTGATGCCATGGCTAAAAAACAGTATGTGGCAGCTTTTTGGGACTCAGACAAGCTAATTATATGGCTTATGTGGCTAGATATCAGAAATCTAGATGGGACACTATATTGCAGTTGGCCAAGCAGGCTCAGGGCCCGCTGGCTAGTGAGTTGGAACAGGTGGCTGCCGATGGCATTGAAGCCTCTAAAGTTCAATTTCATGCTGCTGTTGATGTTAATGATGTTTCCTCTAGGGTCATGGCCACTTCTGTAGCTCTCCGTAGGTTGGCATGGCTCAGATGCACTAATCTGTCCCAAGATACCCAGTCAAAGACTATAGATTTTCCTGTCATAGGAAATTCTCTGTTTGGAGAACAAACAGAAAATTACATGAAAAGATGGATGAATACAGAACTACTTACAAAAGTGCCCAAGCTAAGGAGAGGCATGCCACTCCACAGGCATGCCTCCAGGGGTAGGGGCAGGCCTTACCATAGGCCCTTTTACCAATTCCAGGCATCCTCTGCTTTAGCGCAGAGAGGATTTTTCAGAGGCAGAGGCAGACGGGGCACAGGCAGGCCCTCTCCCTCTCCCCAACCTAAAGCTGCTCCTGCCAAGCAGGCACCCTGACGGGGTATCTGGGGCCGACTCTCCTGTACCGGTGGGGGGCAGACTGGCTTATTTCTCCCAGAACTGGTTGTCCCTAACCTCGGACAAATGGGTTCTGGAGGTGGTAAGCCAAGGCCTGTTTCTCAGCTTCAAACAGTTTCCCAAGATGAGAGCCAGACACTTTCCCCTTCAAGTCTTTAGAAACCCTTGCACTAGAGCGGAGGTTTCTTCTCTTTTGGACTGCAAAGCAGTGAAGGGTCCCCTTGCCACCAGGGCAAGGGTCTTACTCAAGGTACTTCCTGACCCCAAAAAGACAGGAGACTGGCGGCCCATCTTGGATTTAAGATTTCTGAACAAGCATCTTGTAAAACCAAAGTTCAAAATGCTAACTTTGGCAATGATTTACCATCCTTGAGACCAGGGACTGGTTGCTTCCCTGGACCTCAAGGACGCCTATTTCCATATCCTAATCAGGCCTCTCACCGAAAGTACCTCAGGTTCGAACTACCTCTGGCCACTACCAGTTCAGGGCAATGTCCTTCGGACTCACTTCTGCTCCAAGAGTTTTCACAAAATGTCTAGCTGTAGTAGTGGCCCACCTAAGAAGACAAGGGGTAGCTGTGTTTCCCTACTTGGATGACTGGCTCATTGTGGGTCAGTCACCAGAGCAGGTAAAATCCCACTTGCAAATCACTCAGGAACGCCTCACCTTTCTGGGGCTCCTGTTGAATGTTCCAAAGTCAGTTCTCGAACCAGTTCAGGTACTACTAACTTTTATAGGTGCAGAGCTGAACACAAAGTTAGCCAGGGCATTCTCCCCCTCCGAAAGAGTGGACAAAATTATTGCCCTGGCATCTTCTTTCACCCTGCAGGTCTCTCGACCAGCAAGGCACTTTCTACAACTCCTAGGGCACATGGCTGCTTCTACAGCTGTTGTGCCAGGAGCGAGATTTCAGATGAGGGACATTCAGTTCCACTTGAGGTCCTATTGGTCTCAAAGGAGGGACCCCCTTACCAAATTGGTCCCAGTGACCAAGACCTTGATCCTAGCTCTTCAGTGGTGGCTGGATCAAAGCAACCTGTCCACAGGGGTCCCATTCCTACCTGTTCTTCATTCCCTCACCCTCACCACGGACGCGTCCTTGCTGGGTTGGGGGGCTCACCTGGGCGACCTTTCAACTCAGGGAGTTTGGTCCCCTCAGGAATCTCTGCTTCACATCAATCTACTGGAGCTCAGAGCTGTCTTCCTAGCTCTCCAGGTTTTTCGAAACTGTCCAGAACAAGGTTGTTCAAGTCAGGACAGACAATACCACAACAATGTGGTACATCAACAAGCAAGGGGCACTCGCTCTTCAGCCTTGTGCACAAGCAATGAAGTTGTGGTCTCTGGCCTACTCCTGAACACCTCTCTCTTAGCGGTTCACCTCCCAGGAAGGACAATGTCCTAGCGGACGCCTCAGCAGGATTTCTCAGGGCCATCACGAATGGGCTCTGAACCCTCAAGTGCTGGGGTGGGTCTTTGCCAGTTTGGGCACCCTCAGATAGATCTCTTCAGCCCCAGACAACCACCAACTTCCCCTGTTTTGCTGCAGGCCCCAGTTCTGGGATCAGTCCCTCTGGATGCCTTTCAACTGAATTGGGAGGAAAGTCTCTATGCTTTCCCTCCGCTCCCTCCTCTTCAGGGTACTGGTGAAAATCAGAACTCAGCCTTGCAGAGTGATTCTGATTGCTCCAGACTCGGGCCAGGCAGCCTTGGTACCTCTTCTTCTGTCCCTCTCATTCCGCCTCCTGACCTTTGCCCAGGACCCACGACCTACTGACCTGTGCACAGGGAGAGTGTGGTATCCGGACCTCAATTCCCTCACCTCAAGGCCTGGTTCTTGAGGAGTTAGAATTTGCTGATTTACACCTTTCTCAAGGTGTCCTGATATTTTGAAGGCTTCTAGGAAGCCTTCCACTAGAGCCACTTATAATTCTAAATGGAAGAGATTCTCATTTTGGTAGTTCTGAGAGGCAGATCACCCCAGAATCTGCTGACCTGCCTATTTTGTTGGACTATTTGGTCCACTTAAATTCCTTAGTCCTCAAACCAGCTACCTTGAAGGTTCATTTGGCAGCTGTTTCTGTTTTATTTCTGCAGGAAACCAGTTTCCTTTCCTCTCACCCTGTGTTTTCCAAGTTTTTCAAAGGGTTACTTCATACTAACCTTCCCTTTCGGGAACCTTCTCCGCATGGGACCTGAATGTTTGCATTGCCCAGCTAATGCAACCCCCCTTTGAGCCTCTGGTTTTGGCAGACCTCAAGTTTTTAACTTGGAAAACTGTTTTTCTAGTGGCTATCACTTCTGCTAGGCGTATAAGTGAATTACAGGCCTTGTCAGTGGAAAAGGATTTCATTTCTTTCCACAGAGATAAAGTGGTCCTCAGGACTAACAGAAAGTTTTACCTAAAGTGGTTTCAGATTTTCATCTTAACCAATCCATCTCTCTTCAGTATTTTTACTGAGCACTCTTCTTCTGGTGAGAGAAGGCTGCACAGTTTGGACGTTAAAAGAGCTCTTAGCTACTATTTGGAACGTACCAAGGGTCACAGGTTGAATCCTCCAGCTCTTCCTTACCTATGGAGATGTGGGTAAGGGAGACCTGCTACTAGGAGGACAATCGCTAGGTGGATCGCTCTTGTATCCAGTTCTGCTACCAAAACTGGGTAAGAAGCCTCCCTCAGGCCTGAGGGCTCATTCCACCAGGGGTACAGTTGCATCTCTAGCGGCTGCTAGAGATATTCCCATTTTGAAATCTGTCAAGCTGCCACCTGGAAGACAGTCCACACTTTCACTAAGCATTATTCTCTGGACGCCCAGTCCAGGAGAGATGCTAGCTTTAGCACAGCTGTGCTTCAGAGCTATTCCCCAAGTAGATTCTGACCCTCCTCCATGGAGGTACTGCTGTATAATCTGCATAAGTCCTAATATAAGCAAGACTTCATGGTGTTTGAAGAAAAAATTACTCACCTTAGTAATTGCTTTTCTTCTCATGGAGTCTTGCTATATTAGGACAACCCTCCCTCCTACCCCCCTCTCAGAATCCCTACTTGGGTATGGGGTTGACATTTGGTGCAAGCACTGTGTCATGCCTTCTAGTCCCCCCTTTCTTCTCTTGGGTTAGGAACTAGATAATTTCTGTTTTTTGTTATGGTAGCTGGGCCCCTCTGACTTGAGTCTTTGGGCAGAGGGGCCTAGTACTGATGGTCAAGGGTTATCCTAACAATAATAGGTAATATTGTTTTCATTATGGTTTGTTGTTGTGTTTGTGGTTCTACTGTTAGTAGATAGCCAATGGTTAGTGTAGGGTTTTCCACACAGACTTGCTATATTAGTTTAGCCTCGTAAAGAACCTGACAGTTTGGGTTCAAACAACCCAGATAGAGCTTTGAATAGTGCCTTCGCGCTGTGGAACTCCAGATTACTCTGGAGTTAACTATTTCATCTCCGGGGCAGTTCAAAGCCATGGGCATACTGCATAAGTCCTAATATAGCAAGACTCCATGAGAAGAAAAGCAATTACTAAGGTGAGTAATTTTTTCTTTTGGCCTAACATCGGCTCCAAGGGTGTTTACAAAGTGCCTTGCAGTAGTAGTGGCCTTCCTCAGAAGGCAGGGGTTTTCTCTGTTCCCATACCTGGATGACTGGCTCATTGTAGGACAGTCTTCGGACCAGGTCAAGTCAGCTCTACAGGTCACTCAAGACCTGCTCAGTTCCCTGGGATTCCTTATCAACCTGCCAAAGTCGGTTCTCGAACCAGTACAGCTTCTCACCTTCATAGGAATAGAATTAGATACTGTTCAAGCAAAGGTCTTCCTCCCACTTGCAAGAGTTCAGGCCCTTACAGATCTTGCTTCCTCTTTTCATCCTCTGGTTTCTTGTCCAGCAAGACATTTTCTTCAGCTCTTAGGCCACATGGCAGCTTGCACTGCAGTGGTGCAAGGAGCCAGGTTCCAGATGAGGAACATTCAGTTCCACCCAAGTTCCTTTTGGTCTTAGAAGAAAGATTCTCTTACCAAGCTGATTCCAGTGACTCAGACTCTGGTCCAAGCTCTCCAGTGGTGGCTGGACCTGGACAATCTCAGGCAAGGTGTCCCATTTCTCAAGCAAACTCCTTCAGTGGTCCTTACTACAGATGCTTCTCTCCTGGGCTGGGGAGCCCACCTGGGAGCCCTCACAGCATAGGGGGTTTGGTCTCCAAAAGAATCTCTCTCTCTCTCTCTCATATCAACCTTCTGGAACTCAGGGCAGTATTCTTGGCCCTTCACGGAGTCTGAGAAAACTTGAGGAACAAGGTGGTTCAGATCAGGACAGACAACACCCACCACCATGTGGTACATCAACAAATGAGGGAATTCAGTCTATGGGCTTGTGCACAGAGGCCATAAAAATGTGGTCTCTGGCCTACTCCCTACAAACTTCCCTAATAGCAGTCCACCTCCCAGAGAAGAACAATGTGCTAGCAGATGCTCTGAGCAGAATCTCCCAGGGCCATCACGAATGGACCTTGGATCCTCTCATCCTGAAAGTAATATTCACCAGGTGGGGCACTCCAGAGATGGATCTCTTCGTAGCCCCAGACAATCATCAACTTCCCCATTTCTGCTGCAGACTCCAGTCCTGGGAACTGTTCCCCTGGATGCTCTGATATTGGATTGGGAAGGCAAGTTCCTTTATGCCTTTCCTCTCTTTCCCCTGTTGTTCAGGGTTCTAGTCAAGATCGGGTCACAACCCTGCACAGTGATTCTAGTTGCTCCAGACTGGGCCAGGCAACCTTGGTATCCTCTGTTGTTGTCCTTAGCAGTCTCACTCCCCATGTCTCTTCCCAAGAGACAGTCTTTTAACCTTCTCTCAGGGGAGGATCTAGTACCCCAATCTCCAGTCTCTCAATCTCAAGGCCTGGCTCTTGAAGAGTTAGAATACGCAGGCCTGCATCTTTCTCAGGGAGTTTTGGACATCCTTAAGGTTTCTCGGAAGCTTTCTACCAGGACAACTTATAACTCCAAATGGAAAAGATTCAGCATTTGGTGTTCACACAGGAATATTCTGCCAGATGCTGCGTGTATTGCCACAGTCTTAGATTACCTGGTTCACCTTAATGGCTTGGGGCTTGGGCCTTAGGCCAGCCACTTTAAAAGTTCTTTTAGCAGCTGTCTCTACATTCCTGTCAGCAGGGAAGGGCACTTACCTGGCTCTCACCCTGTCTTTGGTAAATTCTTTAAAGGTCTGGTTCATATCAACCCTCCTTTTAGAGAGCCTGCTCCGGCTTGGGATCTCAATATCTGCATTGCTTAGCTTATGCAGCCAGCCTTTGAACCTCTGGCTTCAGCCGAGCTTAAGTACGTAACCTGGAAAACTGTGTTTCTGGTAGCTGTCACTTCTGCCAGGCAAATTAGTGAATTACAGGCCCTGTCAGTTGAACCTAATTTTATCTCATTCCACAGAGATAAGGTGGTCCTCAGAACTAATAGGGGGTTCTTACCCAAGGTGGTCTCAGACTTCCTTCTAAAACAGTCCATGTCTCTCCCTGTGTTTTTCACTAATCATTCTTCTTCAGGAGAAAGAAGGTTACACAGTTTGGATGTTAAAAGGGCACTTAGCTATTCTATAGAGCATACTAAGGCACATAAAAATGACTGTCTTCAAGTGTGTCTCACTTATGGTAAACTGGGAAAGGGTAGGCCTGCTACTAAAAGAACTATTGCCAGGTGGATTGTAGCTTGTATACAATTCTCCTGTACCAAGCTAGGTAAAACACCTCCTTCAGGCCTGAGGGCCCACTCGACTAGAGGTACAGCCGCTTCTGTGGCTGCTGCCAGAGATATATACCTTAACTAGTGATCAGCAAAGCAGCCACCTGGAAAACAGTCCATACATTAATCAAGCATTACTCTCTGGGTATCCAGGCTAGGAGTGATGCTAGGTTTGCTACAGCAGTACTGCAGAGCCTATTCCCAAAATAGGTTTGGTACCCTCCTCCATGGAGGTACTGCTTGGTAGTCTGCATATGTCAGAATACAGCAAGACTTCATGTTGTTTGAAGAAAAAATTACTCACCTTAGTAATTGCATTTCTTCTAATGGAGTCTTGCTGTATTCTGACCTTCCCCCCTCCTCCCCTCTCAGAACATAGTTTTGGGAAGTAGGCTGGCAGGTGCAGTGTTGCACCTCAGGGATGTACCTTGCACTCCTCCTCCTCCTTCAGGGTGGGGTGGTGGTTATGTTTTAGATTTGTGTATTATATATCCTGTTCACTACTTGTTTTTTTTTTTTGTTTTGTTTTTTTTTTATCTTGGGTTCTCGACTTGAGTCTTTTGGGACCCAGGTACTGCCTGTTGGTATATTTGTTACAATTTCCACACTGGAAGTGTAGTTAGTTGCTCGTAAGAATCTGACGGTTACACTGTGAAGCACCACAGACAGAGGTTTTAAAACCGAGCTCGAGCTCAGCGTTCTATGCTTCTGCATAGAGTTAACTCTTTCCTCTCCGGGGCAGTTCAAGTGCTGGGGCTAACTGCATATGTCAGAATATAGCAAGACTTCATTAGAAGAAACACAATTACTAAGGTGAGTAATTTTTTTTTCATGCAGATGGGCATTCGCCTCGAGTGAGGCGAACCTCTGAATGATATATGCATCTTTTTTTTGTTTCCAGAGCATTAAACTCGTGGGTCACTGCCTTGTGCATCTGCATCCCTCCAGAGTCAGAGGGAGCAAACATTTTATAGCTTGTGTCCATGGCTTCCGCCTTCCTAGGGGATGCAGCAGTGTACAGCTTGTGGAGCTCGGCTGCATATCATATTGTGGCAGCTATGCAAGGTGTCTGGCTTCGGCATTGGGTCACGGACCAGGCATCCAAGTCGAAACTGTTTAATCTCTCTGTTGCCAGAGGCTTGTGATTCAGTTCTGAGCCAGATGATATTCTAAAAGATGTCCAAGACAAGGGACAACTACTGTTGTCCAGACACCAACAGAAGGCGAACCCAGTCTCGAGAGGGTGTGGGTTTGGCCATTGGCGGTGGGTCAGAGGTGACTTTGGGCACTTTCAGAATTTCAGAAACTAGAGGAACAGGGGAGCTTATTCTGGATTCAAGAGTAACAATAACTGAGAATCCTTTGCCTGCAGATGTAATGGAAGTACAGGGAGAAGAGGAGGTGCCTCACAGTGAAGGTACAGGTCCCCATCTTGGCCTTCATTCCCTTAGGAGAAGACTGTAGAATTTTTACCAGCGATGAGCCCAAATAACTTGAATGTATGGGTGTTGGAGATCCTGGCTGTGGGCTATGCCATAGAGTTCTCCATGGTATCCACCAGAGGTCGCTTCCTACCCTCTCTGGTAGCACAAAATCATGTGAAAAGGCAGGCGGTGAGCCAGACCTTAGATCACGGATTGAGGCAGTCATTCCAGATCTTACTTCGAGAGGGCTATTGCAATAGGTATTCACATATAGGACTAAGCCGCCAGGCGTCGGGTCCTCACAGAAAACTTCTAACTAGCAGTCTCTGGCAGGGGACCACCCCCACGTCAGGTGACCGGAGTCATATGACATCGGTATAAAGGGGCGGTCCTCCACGCTGCCTTCCAGTTGTTTCCCTCCATCGGCTTGTGAAAGTTCCTCATGGTAGAACAGTGCTCGTCAGTACATTCGTTGATCCTGAAGTTTTCAACTTTTTAGATCTTTTTTCTCAATTTCTTCAATTTTTTTTCTTAACATCTGCTGCGTATGTCGTCCCTGACGCCCTCCGAATCGCATAAAAACAAGTGCAACTTGTGTGGTTACCAGCTTTCACACAGGACAGGCCTCCTTGTGCCTCTTCGGTCTAGGTGAACCACCCCATGGAAGTGCCAGCACTACAGAAGTCTCAGCTCGCCTACCGCAAGAGAAGGCAGCAGTCGCCGGAAGCCCATCTTCAAGAAAATGGCCTCCATGGAAAAGAGTTAAAAAAAAAAAAAAAAAACTTAGGCAGTCGCTCTCTTCCCTGAAGGCCACAAAGAAGCGTGACAAGGAGAAGCACCGGAGCGGGAGTCTCTTTCCACAGCAGCCACGACTTCGGCTGGAGTCATGGCCTTGAAGGTAACATCCGTCAGGGATCTCCTGACGGCCGCCTTGGCAGGCTACCAGAAGGTGTCGCCCCTCCCATTGGGCTCGGGCCCTTCGGGAGCCTCTGGGGCAAAGGAGGCCTCAGCTCCCATCAAGGCCACTCCTCCTTTGCGGCCTTCCAGTCCGAGCGGGTCCGGTAAGTCGGACGTCAGTCCCACCGATGCATGCCCGGACAGGGCTGCTAAACCGCTCACCTCCTCGGATGATCGCGCAGCTCAACCCCCTTCCAACAAGGCTGCCACTCCTTCAGGGCCTTCCTCGGACAGTGAGTCCGATAAATCGGACGCCGGCTCCTCCGATGTCCGCCCGGGCACTGCCGATAAGACTGTCGCCAGCTCCTCAGACGACCGCCCGGTCAATCCGCCTGTGTCAGACCCTGTCGTCACGTCTGACGCCCCATGCTCTCCACAACGGATAACCCCATTACTTACTGAGGTCCCAGTGTCCCCTCTGTTTACACCCAGGGATTTCAACCCTCCTTCCACGGTTGAGACAGATGACTTTGGGACACTGCCGTCAGGGACCACACCTCCTACGTCGTACCCTCTGACGCCGAAGCCTCAGATGCCGGTTGACCCGATGCCGCCCTCCGGCGTCCCTTTGCCATATGTAAGACCTGTTCCTCCGTCAGGACCGTCTGACCCATTCGGACGCCCTATGCCAGGCCTGATGCCCCACGGTGCCAATGCCTCTTCCGTCCGGCCTGCCAGCAGGGCCTTTGCCAGGTCCTTCTGCTCTGTCAGAGCCCCTGGTGCCAGGGTATCCGACACCACAATACCCTGTACTACAGTACCCGGCCCCTCAGTAGCCGCCGCAGTACCTGACACCTCAGTACCAGATGCCTTGGCTTCCCGCCATCGGGCTATGGATACTCTTATTACGGGTACCCACACTACCCATATCCCCCACCTCTTCCTCCGCCGCCAGCAGATCTGAAGGAGCCCTTGTCCTCCTGGTGGCCTGAGGCCAAGGCTCGTCTAGCCAAGGAGGTCGAGAGTCATCTCCCAAGGTCGGTCCCTACACCGGACCCCCTACGTTGGAGACTCCCTCCCCTTTACCCGACGCCAGAGGAGAACCTTCCGGCGCCTGGGGTGGGAGGGCACGCGCCTGAAGCTCACCAGAGGGGTTGTTCCTCCCCCTCCCAGGGAGGAATCTTCTTCTTCCACTTCAGAGACATCTGAGTCCGACCACTCTGATCATGGAGATGAGCCCATACTCCAGAACTCCCATTGCCGAGGGACCCTCCGAAGTCCCTTCCGGAAGACCCTTCCTTTCTGGTGCTCTTAAGGAGGATCCAGGAGACACATCAGTGGCAGTCAGTGGAGCCAGACCAACAGCGTAAGAAACTAGCTGCTCATCTGGATCTGCCCGAGACCGCTCCCACACTGATTCCACCTTGGATAGAACCTCCCGCCGATCTTGTTTCCACTATCTGGAAACAACCTTCCTCGCTAACCCTCCTTCCAAGGAAGGCTTATAGGCTATACCAGGCTCCGGAGGGTATAGACTTTCTCAGTCTTCACCTCAAGGCAGATTCAGTTGTCATCAGCGCTGCCTACAGCCGCTCTGCCAGCCCAAAACATCTGAACTCGTCCCCACCCCACCTGATAAGGAATCCCGGCTTCTGGATCAGTACGGGAAGAAGATTTACTCCTCTTTGATCCTAGGCATCAGGGCCCTCAATTATGTCGGCCATGTGGGGGATTTCCAGAGGTCCATCCTTAGCCAGGTGGAATCCAAGTTGGACTCCCTGCCTGTTTCACAGACTAAGCAGGAACTGGGAGACCTAGTCTGTTCTGCTTGTTCGGCCTGTAGGCACATGCTTCATGCCACCTACGACACGGTAGTCACAGCTGGCAGGAACTCTGCTTTCACCATGGGTCTACAGCGTCATACCTGGCTCCGTGTGTCAGGATTGGTCCCTGAAGTACAGTTCGCTGTACAGGATGCTCCCTTCAGGGGTTTGGTGTTGTTCAGGGGTGATGTCAAAGACATCGTAACTGAACTGCAAGAGTAGGGCACTGCACTAAAGTCTGTCCAGACTATGTACAGGCCCCCATCAGGGGCAGCAACATCCTTTTTGTCGCCAAACCAAACAAAAGCCTCAAGGAAAGTGCGCCAACAAACGTCAGGCCCCTGCAGCAACCAAGACTGCCCTCTGCAAGAAGTCTGTGGGAGCCTCTGCTGCTGTGCTGCCCCACACCTCCTGACTCCCTGACTCTCCCTCTGCCTCTGGCCATTCCAGAGGACCCGGTAAGGGGAGATTCTCTTCCCATCTGCCAGGTTGGGAGAGGATAACATCGGACGCTTGGGTACTCCAGATAATATCGGCCGGACACTTGATAGAGTTTCTGCAGAAACCTCCTTGAAAACCACCCCCTCATTCATCTTACTCCTCGCGACATCTTCCTCTGGTTCTAGAAGAAATCCTATCCCTTTTGTCGAAGGCATCGATTGAGCCAGTCCCCACTCATCTTTGGGGGGGTGGGTTACTAGTCCCATTTCTTTCTAGTTTCAAAGAAAACTGGAGACTTGAGGCCAGTTCTAGACCTCAGCTCCGCGAACATGTTTGTGTAGTACAAATGCTTCAGAATGCTCTCCTTGCAGAGCCTTCTACCATTACTCTAGCCGGGACAGTGGCTGTGTGCTCTGGACATGCAGGATGCGTACCTGCATATCCCTATATGCCCTTCCCATTGCAGATACCTCCGTTTTTGTTTTCAGGGGGACCACTACCAATTCAGGGCCTTCCCATTTGGTCTCTCCTTGGCTCCCTGAGTGTTTTCGATATGCCTGTCTGTGGCGTGGCAGCGGCCCACCTGTGTAGCCAGGGTGTGCAGGTCTTCCCATACCTGGATGATTGGCTTGTGGCAGCCCCATCCAGGGAGGAACTCCTGCACTCCCTTTCCCTTACCCTGCAGGTTTTTACCAGCCTGGGTATTACCATCAACCTGGCCAAGTCCCACTTGGTCCCTTGCCAACGCCCCCAATTTATAGGGGCGATACTGGACACAACCACAGGCAAAGCCTTTTTGCCTCCGGACAGGGTCGAGACCCTTCAGAATCAGGCTCGTCTTCTATCTCGTCACAGATGGGTCGGAGCCAGGTCAGACCTCCGCCTCCTTGGACTCATGGTAGCTGTCATTCCAACAGTCCCGTTCGCTCGGCTCCATATGAGGTTCTCTCAGTGGACGCTTCGGCCGCAATGGGACCAAACCATGGATGATCTAGACCAAGAGGTGCTAGTGTCAGATCCCATGAGGAGGGACTCGCACTGGTGGATGGTTCAGGAAAACCTGTGTCTGGGAGTTCCTTTCTGCATCGCTCCTCCTTCCCAGACCTTGACAACAGATGCGTCAGGGGAGGGCTGGGGTGCCCACCTAGGGTCTCACAGGACTAAGGGCAGCTGGTCCAAGTTCGAGCAGAGACTGCACATAAATGTGCTTGAACTGAGGGTAGTCCTTTATGTTCTACAGGCTCTTTTTCCCTTCATTCTTCCCGGTCATCTTCTCATCCAATCAGACAACATGTGCATAGTCTGGTACCTCAACAAACAGGAAGGAACACGTTCCTATCCCCTGTGCCAGGAGGCGATGAGAGTCTGGTATTGGGCAGTCCAGCACCACCTTCACCTGACCACAGTTCACATTCTCGGAGTGGAAAACACACTGGCAGATGAACTCAGTCAATCGTCGGCTAGGACTCGCGAATGAGAGGTAGATCAACAGGTCATAAATGACATTTTATGGCGGTGGGGGACACCTCAGGTAGACTTCTTCGCCTCCCCCCAAAATGCAAATCTTCCTGCCTTTTGCTCTCTTGCTCTAGGGTGAGGCACTTTCTGGTGGGACGCTCTGTCTATGTTGGAGGGACAGATTAGTTTATGTCATCTCTCCCATTCCTTTGATTCCGAGGGTCCTGAGCAAGTTCAGTTCAGAAGGGGCTCGAATGAGTCTCATGGCCCCCTTCTGGCCCAGGCAAGTTTGGTTCTCTTCTGCAACAGTTTTCAGAGGAGTTTTCCTCTGTCGCAGCACTTGTTGACCCAGGATCAGGGGACCCTTGTTCACCCAGGCCTCAAATCCCATCATCTTCATGTGTGGCTCCTGCAGAAGTAGCCAAAGCCCGCTTCAGAGTCTCTCCCTTAGTAGCAGACATTTTTGTGGAGGCAGGGAAGCCTTCCATCAGGTCCACCTACGCTATGAAGTGCAAATGGTTTTCCATCTGGGCATATTCTAAAGACTTAGAGCCTTTCTCTTACCCAGCCAACAAAGTCCTGGATTACATGTGTCATGTCATCGACCTGGGTCTCAGCCATTCCTCTTTAAAAGTTCATATGGCAGCTATTTCAGTCTACCACATTCCCTTTGGCGACTGTGCTTTTGCTCAGTTGGAAGTCTCGAAGACTTTTTTTAAAGGGGTCCTCCACCTGAGACCCCCTATTCGCAATCCTGCCCCTCCATGGAACTAGAATTTTATCCTAGAGAAGCTCACACTGCCTCCTTCAAACAACATGAAGTCTTGCTATATTATGACAGTAGCAGTTTGATCCAGCTCTAGAACTGCTCCGGAGGTGAAATGGTTAATACCATTCCAAAATAGAACTTTGAGCACGAGCTCTAAGAAGCAGCTCTATCTGTGTAATTTCAAACCTGAACGGTCAGATTCTTTACTCCGCCTCAGTGAACAGTCGCTCCGGAGATTTCTCCTACTGCTCGGTTCATTTCTCGGTTTAAACAGTGTTTTCTCAGTCCGATTCAACCGAGAATAGTTTATTTTAACCGCAAAACCGTTCGGTTCAAGCTCTGTCTGTGGTAATCGTAAGTAATTAAAAGGTTTTGTCTGTGTGGAACTTGTAAGTTTATCGGTTCGGTTTTGAACCGATCAGCTGGGTTTAAAACACATTAATTTTAAAGTTTAACATTGTAGAGTGCGGTTCCCGGTTCTTATCGGTTCTAAAAAAAACGGATTTTATTACGTTTTTTTCCAGTACCCGTGACACGGTTGGGAACCGATAAGGGTGTCTTGCCTGGCACTGCCGTTTAAAGGGCAAGTTTTCTGGTTAGGCTGGCATTATGTCTGAGAAACCCAAAAGAAAAACCGGGCCCACTGGGTTTCAACACTGTGATGTCTGTGGGAAGCCTTTGCCAAGGCTGACCCACACACCACCATGTGTCTATTGTCTGGGTTTGACCACCTCCAGTCAGACTGCCAGATATGTAGAATTTCCTGCAGCCACCCTGAAAAGAGATTAGGCAGGCTCAGGGAACGAGAGGCCAAAATGTCCTCTGACCCGGATACAGCCCGGTTGGTGCCAACCGAACCGGAGGAGTGCTCTCTGACCAGGGCGAGACTTCTCGGCAAAGAAAAGCTGGTTCTGAGGAACCAGTTCCAGTAAAGAAAACAAGAAAGTCAGCAGGTTTGGAGTCCAAAATCCCTTCTCCAACTGCTGCAGAGATAGCAAAAGCCATACAAATTGTCCAGTCACTGTCTCAGGTTCTGTCCGAACCGCCACACTCTGGCAAAAGGTCGGTTCGTCCGGTTCCAGTGGTTCAGGAATATGATGTTGAGGAGTTTTATGAACCAGAGGAGGGGGAGGATGATTATGAACAGTATGAATGTGGCTGTGAAGGTCTGGGTGTGCCCATTGAACCGGACATTTCCCCAGACAGACCTTTAGAATCTCCCCTATGCTATCAGTCCCCATCTCATTTTATGTTTTACAAAAAGTTGCTGAAACCCTCCAGCTTCTCTTGGAAGAAGCTGTGGATGAGCAAGAGGAGCCTGAATTTGTAGAAATGATGGATATTCCAGAGTCTAGGAGATTGTCTATTCCTTTGCATAAGTCTTTTAGGAAGCAAACAATAAAATTTTAAAAGCTCCTAATTCTGTGCCTCCTGTAGATAAAAGATGGACAGAAGGTACACATTGTCAGGTCCTGATACAGAATTCCTTTCTCAACAATGCAGTCATGTTGGGAGTAGTTCAGGCTGCAGCCTGTGATAAAGCTAATATTCCCTGGCTTCACATCCTCCTGCCAAGGATTCCAGGAAGATTGATGCCATGGCGAAAAAAACAGTATATGGCAGCCTCTCTGGGACTCAGGCAAAGCAAATTATATGGCTTATGTAGCTAGGTATCAGAAATCTAGATGGGATACTGTTATGGAATTAGCCAAGCAAGCCCATGGCCAGCTGGCTAGCGAACTAGAACAGGTGGCTGCTGATGGCATTGAGGCTTCTAAGGTACAATTTCATGCTGCTGTGGATGTTAATGATGTTTCCTCTAGGGTCATGGCCACATCTGTAGCTTTTCGTAGGTTGGCCTGGCTCAGGTGTACTAGCCTGTCACAGGATACCCAGACTAAGGCTATGGATTTTCCTGTGGTGGGAAATTCTCTGTTTGGGGAGCAGACAGAGAATTACATGAAAAGATGGATGAATATAGGACTACTTACAAAGTGCCAAGCTAAGGAGCGGCAAGCCACTCCCCAGAGGCATACCCCAGGGTTGGGGTGAGCCTTTTCACAGGCCTTTTATCAGACTCAGGCCTCCTCTGCCCATGCTCAGAGGGGCTTCTTCAAGGCAGAGGCAGGCGAGGGGTGGGCAGGCCTGCTCCACCCCTCAGCCTAAAGCACCTGCTAAGCAGGCACCTGATGGGGTGCCCAGGGCCGGTTCTCCTTTACCGGTAGGGGCAGGCTGGCTTACTTCAGTCAGAACTGGGCTTCTTTAACCTCAGACAAGTGGGTTCTGAAGTAGTAGCCAAGGTCTGGTTCTCAGCTCAAAAAGTTTCCCAAGTTGAGAACCAGATTTTTTCTACTGCAAGTGCTTCAGAGACCCTTGCTCTAGAAGCAGAGGTCTCAACCCTGTTGGCTCTCAGAGCAGTGGAAAGGTTCCTCCTGCACCAGGGCAGGGTCTGTATTCCAGATACTTCCTTGCTCCAAAAGACAGGAGAATGGCGGCCCATATTAGACCTCAGATATCTGAACAAGCATCTTTTGAAACCAAAGTTCAAATGGTAACTCTGGCAATGATTTTACCCTCCTAAGGCCAGGGGACTGGTTAGCCTCCCTGGGCCTCAAGGATGCCTATGTCACGTCCTAATCGGAGCTCCCATCGAAAGTATCTCAGATTCGAACTACCCTCAGGTCATTACCAGTTCAGAGCAATGCCCTTGGCCTCACCTCTGCCCCAAGGGTATTCACAAAGTGTCTGGCAGTGGCAGTGGCCCCTTAAGGAGGCAAAGGATTGCTGTTTTCCCTATCTAGACAATTGGCTCATTGTGAGGCAGTCCCCAGAACAGGTAAAATCTCACCTGCAAGTCACCCAGCAGCTTCTTACCTCCCTGGGCTTTCTGCTAAATCTGCCAAAGTCGGTTCTGGAACCAGTCCAGGTACTCACCTTTATAGGGGCAGAGTTGGACACAAAGCTAGCCAGAGCTTTTCTTCCCTTAGAATGGGTGACGAATTTTGTGGCTCTGGCCTCCTCCTTCACTCTGCAGGTCTCTCGACCAGCAAGACACTTTCTGCAGCTCCTGGGGCACATGGCTGCATCCACAGCTGTTGTGCAGGGAGCAAGATTTCAGATGAGAGACATTCAGTTTCACTTGAGAACCTATTGGTCTCAGAGGAGAGACCCCCTTTCCAAGTTGGTCCCAGTGACTCGAACCTTGATCCAGGCCCTCCAGTGGTGGCAGGATCAGAGCAATTTAAGATTGGGGTTCCCCTTCATTTCCCCTGCTCACAATTTGACTCTCACTACAGATGCTTCCCTTCTGGGTTGGGGAGCCTACATGGGCGACCTTTCCACTCAGGGAGTGTGGTCCCCCAGGAATCTCTGCTCCACATCAATTTGCTGGAACTCAGAGCTGTCTTTTTAGCTCTTCAAGCATTTTCTGCATCTGTCCACAACAAGGTGATACAAGTCAGAACAGACAACACCACAACAATGTGGTACATCAACAAACAGGGGGGCACTCGGTCTTCGGCCTTGTGCACCGAGGCAATGAAGTTGTGGTCTCTGGCCTATTCCTGAACACTTCCCTCAAGCAGTTCATCTTCCAGGGAAGGACAACGTCCTAGCAGATGCTCTCAGCAGGATTTCCCAGGGCCATCACGAATGGTCCCTGGATCCTCAAGTGCTGGGGATAGTCTTTGCCAGATGGGGCACCCTCAGATAGATCTTTGCAGCCCCAGACAATCACCAACTTCCTCTGTTCTGTTGCAGGCCTTCAGTGCTGGGCTCCAGTCCCCTGGATGCCCTTCTCCTGGATTGGCGGGAAGTTTCTTTATGCTTTCCCCCTTCCTCTCCTATTCAAAGTATTAGTCAAAATCAGATCTCAGCCTTGCGGGGTGATTCTGATTGCCCCGGATTGGGCCAGGCAGCCCTGGTACCCACTCCTTCTGTCACTGACAATCCATCTTCCTTTGCCTCCCAGGAATCACAACCTATTAACTTGTGCCCAGGGAAGGGTTTGGTATCCGGACCTCAAATCCCTCAACCTCAAGGCCTGGCTCTAGAGGAGTTGAGTTTGCTGATTTACACCTCTCAGGGTGTTCTTGAAATCCTAAAGGCTTCCAGAAAGCCTTCCACTAGAGCTACTTATAGTTCTAAATGGAAAAGGTTTTCCATTTGGTGTGCTAGGAAAATATTTCCCAGAATCTGCTGAATTGCCCATTGTATTAGATTACATGGTCCATCTTAATTCCTTGGGTCTCAGACCAGCTACCCTGAGAGTCCATTTGGCAGCTGTATCTGCTTTTGTTTCAGAGGAAAGTCATCCTCTTTCCACTCACCCTGTGTTTTCCAAGTTTTTAAGGGATTACTCCATACTAATCCACCTTTCGGAACCGGCCCTGCCTGGGACCTTAATGTTTGTATTGCCCAGTTAATGCAACCCCTTTTGAACCTCTGTTTTCTGCAGAGCTTAAGTATCTAACTTGGAAAACTGTTTTTCTGGTGGCTATCACTTCTGCTAGACGCATAAGTGAGTTGCAAGCCTTGTCAGTAGAAACTGACTTTATTTCTTTCCACAGGGATAAGGTAGTCCTTAGGACTAATAGGAAGTTTTACCTAAGGTGGTTTCAGATTTCCATCTTAACCAATCTATCTCCCTTCCAGTATTTTTCACTGATCACTCCACTTCTGGTGGAGGAGGTTGCACAGCCTGGATGTTAAGAGAGCTCTTAGTTACTATATAGAGCGTACTAAAGGTCACAGGTTCGAATCCTCCAACTTTTCCTTACCTATGGTGAAGTTGGGAAAGGCAACCTGCCACTAAGAGATCAATTGCCAGGTGGATTGTCTCTTGTATCCAATTTGTTATCAGAAACTGGGCAGAGTCCCCCTCTGGCTAGGGCTCACTCTACCAGGGGTACAGCTGCGTCTCTAGCTGCTGCCAGAGACATCCCTATATTAGAGATATGCCAGGCTGCTACTTGGAAAACGGTACACACTTTCACCAAGCATTACTCCCTGGATGTCCAGGCCAGGAGAGATGCTCGGTTTGGCACAGCTGTTCTTCAGAGCCTATTCCCTAAGTAGGTTCTGCCCCTCCTCCATGGAGGTACTGCTGTGTAGTTTGCTACTGTCATAATATAGCAAGACTTCATGTTGTTTGAAGAAAAATTACTCACCTTAGTAATGTTGTTTCTTCTAATGGAGTCTTGCTATATTATGACCTCCCCCAGCCTGCCCTCTCAGAACTTCTACTTGGGTGGGTGCGAGCAACCCTAGTGTGGGCACTATTTTGTGCCTTTTACGCTTTCTCCCTTTTGGGGTTTGGGGTGTGTTTTATTATACTGTTGTTTTATTCTCATGTTGTTAGAATTGTATTAGTAGTTCTCGTCCCTTGACTTGAGTCTTGGGTGTTGGGACCAGCAATGGTTGTTGGTATTTAGGTAGCCATTTGGCTAGTGTAGGTTACAGCTTCCACACAGACCTTAGTGAGTTTTTGCTCGTAAAGATCTGACAGTTCAGGTTTGAAATTACACAGATAGAGCTGCTTCTTAGAGCCCGTGCTCAAAGTTCTATTTTGGAATGGTATTAACCATTTCACCTCCGGAGCAGTTCTAGAGCTGGATCAAACTGCTACTGTCATAATATAGCAAGACTCCATTAGAAGAAACAACATTACTAAGGTGAGTAATTTTTTCTTTCGAGCCAGCAGCGGAAGCTGACTTAAAGTTCCTTTCTTGGAAGTCACTTTTCCTAGTGGCCATCACTTCTGCTCGGCGCATTTCCGGGCTTCATGACTTGATGTGTAAAATCCAGTATTTGATTTTCCATAAGGAACGTGTGGCTTTATGTACCAACCATAAGTTTCTTCCTAAAGTGGTGGCCGAATCTACGTTGAATCAGTCCATCGAGTTACCAGCTTTCAAACAGCATGAAGTCTTGCTGTATTCTGACTATTGCAGTGATCTCCAACCCTTGAACTGCCCCGGAGAACAAAGAGTTAACTTTCCATGCAAGGCATGGAACGCTGAGCTCGAGCTCGGTTGAAGCCTCTGTCTGCTGTAGTTTTTACCCCAACCATCAGATTCTTTACTCCACCTCACTGAACAGTCGCTCCGGAGATTTCTCCTTTGCTCGGTTCAAAAAGTCGGTTAAAGTGTCGTTTTTTTCGCTCGGTTTCAACCAAATTTCTGCTTCTAACCTGTCTAAGTCTCTGTCTGTGTTACCGTGAGTACTAGATAGGTTTTTCTATATTAGTTTTCTGTGTGGAACTTGTAAACGTTGGATCGGTTCGGTTTGAACCGATCAGGTTTGTGTCAAAAAACTTTTGTCTTTATTAGAGTGTGGTACCGGTCTGTATCGGTTCTAAAAAAAAGAAACGGATTTCATTACGTTTTTTTCGAAGACCTGTAACACGGTCAGGAACCAATAGGGGTGTCTTGCTTGGCGGATTGCCGAAAAAAGGGTAAATTTTGGTTAGGATTGATCATGTCTGAGAAACCCAAGAAAAAAAAAAACGGGCCCACTGGGTTTCAGCACTGTAGTGTGTGTGGGGAAGCCTTTGCTAAGGCTGACCCCTACACCACCTGTGTTTATTGTCTGGGGTTTGACCACCTCAATGCAGACTGCCAAATTTGTAAAAGTTTTCCCAAAGCTACCCTGGATAAGAGAGTAGGTAGACTGAGGGAAAGGGAAGCCGAGAAGTCCACTGACCGGATGGCTAGCCCGGTTTGGTTCCAACCGAACTGAGAAGGAGTGCCCTCTGACCAGGGCGAACTGTTCGGGCAAAAGGAGAACCGATTCTGAGGAGTCGGTTCTGGTTAAAAGAAAAAGAAGGGATAAATCATCCGGTTCGGATCCACAAGTTCTTTCTCCGACCGCTGATGAGATAGCCAAAGCGATAAGGATAGATCTTACTTCGAGAGGGCTCTTGCAGTAGGTAATTACATATAGGAGGACTGATGGCGGTCGGCGGCAGGACCCCACGGAAAAATTTCTAGCTAGCAGTCCCTGACGAGGGACCATCCCCACATCAGGTGACCGGCGTCAGGCGACATTGGTATAAAAGGCGGGTCCTGGTCGCCTCGCCTTCCAGTTCTTTCCCTACCGTTAGCTCATGCAGCGCCTGGTAAAGTTCGTGGTTTCGGCCAGCCCTGTCTTCGCCGCTTTTTACCGAAATTAGTTATTCTTTTCAAATCGTCGGGTACATCGTCGGTGTATGTCGTCCCCTACACCCTCCGAGCACAAAAACAAGTGCGACTTGTGCGGCGCCCAACTGCCACACAAGGACGGCCGTTCCCTGTACCTTTTCTGCCTTGGCCCCGATCACCCGGTCGACAAGTGCCAGCATTGCCTCAACTTCAACGCGGCCACCCGTAAATGGCGCCAACAGTCCCTGGAAGCCCATCTCCTCAAGAAAAGATGTCTTCTATGGAGAAAGAGTTGAAAAGTTGAAGCAATCCACTTCCCCAGAAGGACATCGGAAAAAGAAGGACAAGGAGAGGCACCGGGAGAAGTCCTCCTCTACCGCGTCTCCCGCTGGAGTCGCAGCCCAGGTAACATCCCCTCCGGGGGACCGTTCGGCAGCCTCCAAGGGTTTGGAGGAGGCATCAGCCCGCCCGTCTGGCTCATGCTCGGGCCTTGCGGGCGCCTCTGGGTGAATGGAGGCCTCCGCCCCCGGTTCGGCCGCAGGTTTGCGGCCTACTGGCGTGGGCGACTCCTCTAAGTCGGACGTCGGCTCCTCTGACGTCCGCATGGAGAGGGTTGATAAGATGCCTGACCCTTCGGGGCGGTGCACGACCACTTCCCCATCGGACCGGGCCACCCCTCTCCCTCGGCCCGCCTCCGGTGAGGGCTCCCATAAGCCGGACGCCGGCTCCTCCGGCGCCCGCCGGGAACTCGCCCCTAAGCCACACGTCGGCTCCTCCGACGTGCGCCGGGCGATGGAACCGACGACGGACCCCCCTACGTCCGTCGTACCTGGTCCCCCGCAGCCTTTGCTGCTGTCTGGGGAGCCCGAGTCACCCCAGCCTGACCCCGGGGATTTTTCTCCTCCTTCCTCTGGCGTCGCGGGGGATCATCCACCTCCATCAGACCGTCCTCCGACGGAACTGGATCCGATGCTGGCACCTCCGCCGGTCCTGACGACGCCGGCAGGGGATGTTCCCCTTCCGTTAGGCCCTCCGCCCCAGGCCCATGCGTGGATCCGCCTGTGGGGCTGCCAGACGGGCCGTGTGCTCTGACAGCTCCCTGGCTCCTGGGTACCCGCCAGTCTTATCCGGCGCATCGTGCCGGGACCGCGTATCGCGCGCAGTACCTGGCGCCGGTTCCTCCGGCGCACATTACCCGATGCGGGTTTCCCGCAGCGGGGTTATGGATACTCACCTTACGGGTACAACCCGTACTCTTTTCCCCCTCCTCCTCCTCCTCCTCCACCGCCCCTCCGGCCACCGGTGGATCTGCAGGAGACTCTGGCCTCTTGGTGGGCTGAGGCCAAGGCTCAGCTCACCAAGGAGGTGGAGAGCTGCCTTAGGATGATGGTGCCGCCCCGGCTCCCGTACGTCCAAGGTGGCACACTCCATCACCGCCTCCTGACTCCAGGGCTCTTCCATCTGGATCCAGAAAGGGGCAGGATACGCATTGTCGGGTACCACCCAAGGAACCCGTTCCTCCCCCTAGTCGTGTGAGGGAGTCTTATTCTTCTTCTGCTTCTTCTTCCCTCTCGGATTCTTCCGACGGAT
This sequence comes from Neoceratodus forsteri, assembly GCA_016271365.2. Lineage (NCBI taxonomy): Eukaryota > Metazoa > Chordata > Ceratodontiformes > Ceratodontidae > Neoceratodus > Neoceratodus forsteri. The sequence continues at coordinate 116,248,831 of JADMNL010000024.1, read as the reverse complement.
GTTCCGAGAGAGACGACGAGCCCCGCTCTCCATCTAAGCCCCGGCCGGGGACCCCTCTGAAGTCTCCTCCGGAGGATCCATCCTTCACGGAGTTGCTTAGAAAAATCCAGGAAATTCACCAGTGGCGTTCCCTGGAACCAGATCCTCAATGTCTGAAACTCGCCGAGCATCTGGACCTGCCCATGACAGCTCCTACTTTAGTGCCACCCTGGATCGAGCCTCACGCCCACCTTGTTACCACGATTTGGAAACAACCGTCGGCGTTAGCCCCACTTCCTAGGAAGTCCAACAGGCTATACCAGGCTCCCGAGGGTGTAGACTATCTTGACTCTCACCCTCATGCCGACTCAGTCATGATTAGCGCCGCTCACGGCCGGTCGGCACATCCAAAACATCTGAGCTAGACTCCTCCAGATAAGGAATCTCGCCTCCTGGACCAGTATGGAAGAAAGATTTACGCCTCTTCCACACTGAAATTCAGACCCTGATCACGTCACCCGTGGGGATTACCCAGAGGCCATCCCTACCCAAGCGGAAATCTAAGCTAGACTCCTTACTGACTCTCAAGTCAAACAGGGCTAGCAGATCTTGTCCGTTTTGCTCGTTAGGCCAGTCGCCACATGCTACGGGCGACATACGATGCAGTGGACACTGCTGGGCGGAGCTCCGCTTTCGCCGTAAGTCTACGGCGTCATGCCTGGCTCCGCGTGTCAGGTTTGGCCCCGGATGTGCAATCTGCCATTCAAGAGGCACCTTTCAGGTGGTCGGTGCTTTTCGGGGGTGATGTCAAAGACATCATCACCGACTTGCAAGAGAAGGGGACGGCCCTGAAATCCGTCGATTCCATGTACCGTCGCCATACTCCGCAGTGCTGTCCTTTTCGCAGACGGACTCGGCCTGAAGTGAAACCCCAAGGAAGGCGGGCCACTAAACGGGCCTCCGCAGAAAGCCAGGCCCCCTCCGCCCAAAAAAGCAGTGGGCGCCTCAGCTGCGGCGCTGCCCCACACCACCTGACTCCTTCCCTCTCCCACCGCCTCCGGATCAACCGGAGGAACCAGTAGGAGGGAGATTTTCCCTCCACCTTCCGGGTTGGGAGAGGATAACCTCAGATTCTTGGGTGCTCCAGCTTACAGCGGAGGGACACTCCATAGAGTTTCTTCAGAAACCACCCCGCCACCCTCCTCCGAAGTCGGCGTACTCCAGAGACCATCTTCCCTTGGTCCAGGAAGAAATCTCGGCCCTTCTCGCGAAGCAGGCCATAGAACCCGTTCCCCTTCATCTTCGAGGGACAGGTTACTATTCCCATGTCTTCCTGGTCCCAAAGAAGACTGGAGATCTCAGACCCATTCTAGATCTCAGCTCCTTGAACCTTTATGTGGAATACAAAATGTTCAGGATGCTATCTCTGCAGAGTCTTTTGCCCCTTCTTCGGCCGGGTCAATGGCTTTGTACACTGGATATGCAGGATGCCTATCTGCACATTCCCATTCGCCTTTCTCATCGCAAGTATCTTCGTTTTGCGTTTCAGGGAACCACTACCAATTCAGAGCGCCCTCATTTGGTCTTTCCTCAGCGCCCCGAGTATTTACCAAATGCCTGGCTGTGGTAGCGGCCCACCTGCGTACAGTGGAAGTTCAGGTGTTCCCTTACCTGGATGACTGGCTCCTGGCGGCCTCGTCCAAGGAGGAGCTCCTACATTTTCTCTTCCTCACCCCGCAGGTTTTCACTGGCCTGGGTATTACCATCAGCCATTCCAAGTCCCATCTGGACCCCTCCCAGAGACTTCAGTTCATCGGGGCTGTCCTCGATACGACAGTGAGCAAGGCCTTCCTGCCTCCAGACGGGGCAGCCTCTCTTCAATCCCAGATTTCCCTGCTATCAGAAAGCAGGAAGGTTCCGGCGAGGTCGGTCCTCCGTCTTTTGGGGCTCATGGCGGCCGCTATTCCGACGGTCCCCCAAGCTCGACTCCACGTGAGGATCTCTCAGTGGACTCTTTGCTCCCAGTGGGATCAACTTGTAGATGACCTAGATCATCTAGTTCTGATCTCCTCGCCGTTGGCACAGGACTTGCAATGGTGGATGGTTCGAGAGAACCTTTTTCGGGGGGTCCCCTTCTTTCATCCTCCCCCCTCCCAGACTCTGACCACAGATGCATCAGGCGAAGGTTGGGGAGCCCATCTGGGCCCTCACCGGACCCAGGGCTTATTGTCCAGACTGGAACTAGGTCTCCACATCAAAGTGCTCGAGCTTCGAGCTGTGCTATACGCTCTCTGAGCCCTTCACCAACACATTCTTCCCGGCCACCTAGCCGTCCAGACGGACAATATGTGCGTGGTGTGGTACATCAACAAGCAGGGAGGAACTCGTTCCTTCCCTCTATGCAGGGAAGCTATGAGGGTTTGGGATTGGGCAACTCTTCACAGCCTTCACCTCACTGCGATCCATGTTTCTGGAGTCGACAACACCCTGGCAGACAAACTAAGTCGCTCCTCTGCCAGGGCACACAGTGGGAGTTGGATCAAAGGTGCTTGCAGCGATATCTTTTCAGCTTTGGGGGACTCCACAGGTGAGACCTCTTCGCCTCCCCAAAGCAAAAACTTCCCAGCTTTTGCTCCTCGCTCCAGAGCGAGGCGCTTTCTGGAGTGACACTCTGTCTCTAGACTGGAAGGACAGATTTGTCTATGCCTTCCCCCAATTCCACTGATCCCAAGAGTTTTGCAGAAACTATCCACGGAAGGAGCGAGAATGATTCTCATTGTTCCTTTCTGGCCCAGGCAAATCTGGTTCTCTCTTCTACAACAATACTCAAAGGTTCCTCCTCTTCCTCTTCCTTTATCTCGAGGTTTGCTGACCCAGGATCAGGGGACCCTGGTCCATTCAGGTCTCGAGTCCCTTCAACTTCATGCATGGCTCCTGCAGACTTAGGCCAGTCCCGTTTTGGCGTCTCTCCTAAATGGTGGAGATTTTGGTGGAGGCTAGAAAACCCTCCACTAGGTCCACCTATGCCATGAAATGGAAGAGATTCTCTATTTGGGCCGCCTCTAGGAATGTGGAGCCATTCTCCTGTTCAGTGGCTGTTCTGCTGGAATACTTACGTCATCTCTTCGACCTGGGTCTCAATCATTCCTCCTTGAAGGTGCACATGGCTGCTATCTCAGCCTACCATGCTCCCTTCGCAGATAAAGCCTTTGCCCAACTGGAGGTCTCTAAGACCTTTCTCAGAGGGGTCCTTCATCCGAACCCCTGCTCCCCCTTGGGACTTGAACGTTGTTCTCGAGAAACTTACTCTTTCTCCCTTCGAACCTGCAGCAACTGCAGATCTGAAGTTTCTTTCGTGGAAGACGCTCTTCTTGGTGGCCATTACTTCAGCTCGAAGAATTTCCGAGCTCCAGGCCCTTATGTGTAAAATCCCCTATTTGATTTTTCACAAAGAACGAGTTGGTCTTCTCACGAATCCTAAGTTTCTACCTAAAGTAGTAGCTGAGTCTACCTTAAATCAGTACATAGAGTTACCTGCCTCTTTCACGCAGTACTCCAACCAAGGGGAATATTTACTCCATACCATGGATGTTCACCGGATTCTGAGATACTACACCAACAGGACAAAGGATCTCAGAAAGACTGATCAGTTGTTCATCTCTTTTGCTCACAAAAGGGAAGGCAATGCTGTTTCCAAGCAGTGCCTATCGAAGTGGTTGGCTCATTGCATCACTTTCTGTTATGACAAGTACAACAAGACCCTTCCGGGTCAAGTCAGAGGTCACTCCACTCGTAGAGTAGCGGCCTCTGCGGCTTGTTTCAAGAATGTGTCTGCAGCAGACATTTGTGCTGCCGCCACCTGGACTTCGGTTCATACCTTTACGAAACACTCAGGGTTCGACAAATCCTATTGCCCGACGTCCCGGGCTACCAGATACAGTGCAGGGACAAGCACTTTCTGTTGTGCCACCTGTCCACGGGCTAGCACTGATTTAAAAATCTTTGCTGCAGTTCTACCTTCCACCAGTAGGGTGCTCACTGTAGGCTGTGCACCTACTGGTCGGGAAACGAGCGGTGAGTGTATGAGCTTGCCTCTCAGCCTATGGAAGCTCTGGAGTGGCATCAGGAGCGAGCACAAGCAGCGCCTCGTCGGAGGAAAACGGAGGAGAGCAAGCTGTCGGACTGGCAGGCATGGGGCCAAATGGAGGAAGACAATCTTGAACTGTAAGTGATACAAAGAATGCCCATTGGCAGCGGTGGTGATTTGGCAGAGTGGAGATGAGTGTAAAGGCGTGCATTGCGTTAGAGCCCTCATTCACTGTCTGTTGGAGGATACTAGAGGATACACAAATTAAACAGTCCGTTGTTGTGGATATCGGGAGTGGGGACTCGAGTTCTTTGTGTGTGTGGAGTGGACTTGACTACTCGGGAAAACAAATTTAAAACTGAATTAAGGAGGAGGGTTGGTGAGAGTGAAGGCGGGGAGGAGGAAGGCAGGAGCTAGGAGGACTAAGGAGTGGGGGCAGCGTGGCTGAGCACTGTTGACTGCACACAAGTGCATTAGTGCAGCAGACAAGCAAGCCATGCCAGTTTTGCCAAAATTGAAAGAAGAGACTAATCTGAGTAAATAAGGAGTGTGCAGGCAGGGTAAATAAAATATTGAGAAGGGTTAGGTTGGGCATAACAGGGTGAAAGCAAACCAAGGCGCTTATAAAATAAATTAAGTAGGCAGTATAGTGCAGTGGTCTAAGGCTCTGAGCTGCAAATCTGGTGACATCCAGCAGACCAGACCTGGGTTTGAATCCACAGCTTCCACTTGCATACTGCCTGAGCAAGTCACTTAACCTCCTTGTGCTCCCAGGTCACTTAGCTTAGTGTGCTATACCTGGTTAAACAACTAAAAAATAATTGAAACAAGGAGAAAAGGAAACAAAACAGAAACTTGGGAGGGGACTGTCTGCCGTCTGTGACAACTGAGAACTAGCAGCAGCTTAAGTGTCACTGACTACAGAAAAGGAAGAAAGCAAGGGCAGGGGACTACTGCTGTGGGGCGGGAGCTTTGTGTTGCCCAGTGCCCACCAGTAAAAACAGCAGTTTATTTGACTACTAGCTGCATAAACAAAGAAAAAATAAAATAATAAAAAGAAAGCAAAAAAAAAAAGAAAGAAAATAAGGGAAGAGGCTGGTGGGTTGTTGGGAGAGGAGAGCGCAGATATAGAGATTGTGTGTAAAGGAGTGAAGGAGGAGCTTGGAGAGAGGAGGGGCGAAGGAAAGGACTGACTTGAGAAAGTTAGTAAAAAAAAAAAAAAAAAAGTATAGTAAGAAATAAGCCTATAACTCAAACTGTGTGTGGTGTGGGGCTATGCAATGGGCTTGGTTGGGCTGTTGGGAGAGATTTTGTGAAAAGGAGTGAAGGACCCAGTGTCCTGCAGCCAGTTGGTTGGCTTTTGGCTTGAAGCACCCAAGAAACAAAAAGAGAAATATAGTAAAAAAATATATATAATACAAGTGTAAGTAATAGTAAAATAAGGGAGCCTAACTGGGGGGTGGGCTTGGGCTGTGCTGGGAGAGAGGAGCGTGAGTGACTGTGTGGAGAGTGTTTTGCAGCCAGCTGCCTGACTTGTTACAGGACAAGACAACTTGCAGTGTATAGAAGAAAAACCCAACCCATGAGCCCACCAGTGAAAAAGGATACACAGACACCAGTGTTTAAAATAAGTTTATTATTATTGGTTCCATTAGTCTTTAAAAAAAAAAGTGACCACCAAATTTATATGGACAATATGCAGACAAAGCCAAACAACAAAGTCTCTTGTCTCTCTGGTCAGCAGCAGCACCATCTTTTACGAGACAAACACAGTCTGGTACTACTTCCACAGATAAGTCATGAAACTGAATCTGCATCTGTGGTTCTGGATATAATTGCTGACCAGGTACTTGATGTAAACAGAGAAGCTCTAGTAGCCTTATCTCAAAAAGCCCCTGTGTCACTTGCTAAGAAACGTAGTTTACTGCTTGATAATGAGGTGGCAGTTGGGAGTAGTAAAGACAAGAAATATGACCAAGAGAAAAGGGCCAGACTATTTCAGTGTCATTGGCTGTCCACTTATAAATGGTTGAGATACGATGATAAAAAGGGGCTTATGTACTGCACACTATGTGAAAGGTATCCCAGTATTGCAACTCCAGCATTTTCAAAAAACAAATGTCTTTGCCACAGGCTCTAACAACTTCGCATTGAGTCACTACGTGCACATGAAAATCCAATCCACATGTGCTATGCCAGAATCAACATATTCTGGAAAGTGGCCAAGCGAGATATGTTGTGAGATTAGTGAGTCACCACTTTACCAAGCCTTTGCACAGTTGGAAGAGGCCACAAAAGCAAAGATGAGACGCCTTGTTTAACACAGCGTATTCCATAGCCAAAATCTTCGCCTTTTCTCAGACATGGAGTGGCTCTGTGAATTACAGGAAAAAAATGGCATTAAGCTAGGTTCTAATTATACTAACGATAAGCGAGCCAGGGACTTTTGCAGTGCTATTTCAGCAGTGATATCCAGACCCAGATGCAGACTCTTGCTAATGTTAAGTATGTGACAGTTCTTGCTGGCGAGAGTACTGATTACAGTATAACTGAGTGGGAAAATGTTTTCTTAAGGTTTGTTGAACCTAATTCAAAACAGGTGCATACATTGCTTATCCAAGCTGTGCCACTGGAACATGCACATGCAGAAGGTGTATTCCATGCAATATCAACTGCATTGAGTCAGTAAATCTTCCTCTCAGTAATCTACAAAATGTTAACAATCCAGGACCGCTTCTTATTTCAGCAAATTTTGATGGGGCCAGTGTCATGATGGGCGAAAGAGGAGGAACCATAGCAAAGTTGCGGGAACACTGTCATTCTGAAATAATTGGCGATGCACTGCGTTGCCCATAAGCTAGAGCTGGCAGTTCTCATGTGTTAAAAAAATCCATTTGTATCAAAGCTGGAAAGTACTCTCAAGGAATATTTAAATTTTATCACTATAGTCCCAAAAAATGAGAGAGCTCCAAGAAATTGCTAACGTGATGGATACTGATCTGACACTTTACTGCAATTAAACAAGTGAGATGGCTTGCCAGTAGGTCACGCTCGTACATGCAGTTCAGGTTAACCTACCCACTGTTGTACAACACCTACATGCATCTTTGACTGCTGGTGGTGGTGAAAGTTCAAAACAAAGAGCCTCTAAAAGAAACACAGAGTGTGCAGTTTGTAAAAGCTATCCATATACTGCAAGATTTCCTGCCAATACTAAAAAACCTGTCACTGCAGTTTCAACGAGATGACATAGTAATACTGGAAGTTCCACAGCTTGTTGAGACCTGCCTACTCTAGCTTATGGAACTGAAAACCATGCCAGGGCAATACATGGCAGCTTTCCTCAGCCATTACAAACCAGAACAGAAATGTATGGAATATGTTGTGACAAAGAGAGGAGGGGAGGAGAAGACTGTTCATTTCCCATTCAGAGTCAACTGCCCAGAAATCAATTTTGTGACAGATGGACAACTGCAGACTTTAATAGATGCAGCAATAATGTATATTGACAACAGATTTAAAAATTTCTCAGAGGTGCCTCTCAAATGGTTCAACTGCTTAGATTTTAAGCAGTTTGATCTGCCAAGAGACCAACTAGCGGTGTTTGGGACCTCTGAACTTGCAAACCTGGCAGAATATTTTCACTTTTTTAAGGAGGAGCAGCAGGAACATATAAAGTCAGAGTATGCTGCATTTAAAACAATATTGAAATCTGCCATTGAAAAACCCTATTTGCAGGTATATACCAGATTACTAAAGAAAAAAACACCCCAGATTATACACATTCTTGACTTAGTTGAAATACTCATGGCAATGAGTGTATCGACTGCAAAATGTGAGAGAGTTTTTTCTGTTCAGAACCTAATCAAAACAAAAATCAGGACAAGGCTGGCTGATGATTCACTACAGTCTCTCCTGCAGATAGCAGTAGAAGGTCCTGAACTGCATGACTTTGATCCGGATCCAGCAATTAACCACTGGCTGCTTTCTGGTCCAGGCACTCGACATGTTCGTGGGCATGCTGTTGCTGCTGATACATTATCTTCTGGTTTAGCTGCTTCTGCTGCTGATGATCTTCTTGATGCTAGTACTCCTGCTCCAGTGCCCCATCATCTTCTTCCTGGCTAGCCCTTAATCACCATTTCATGTTCTTCTAAACCAACGGCCTAACTGGTTGGCTTGTCCTTAACTAATTCTGTATCATTTCTCCAATCTCTTCTAATACAGACTTCTGCCTGGGGTGTCTTAGTGTCCTGCCTGTACTACCCTGGCCTGTATTAACAAAAATATATGAAAATATTGTTTTCCTGATTTATGAAGTTCTTCACATCTCTCCATCCATCCTATGAAATAATAGTACAACATATAAGCCCTGCCCACAGCCACACCATTTAACTTATTTCTGTTAAGTCGGTTTAATATTTCAATTGAAATGTACTGGACTACCACTCGGAACTCGAGGACTACCATTTTTGTCAAGGCCACTTGTCCTGGACTAGCATGAGATTTTAAAATTTGTCGATCCCTGGAAACACTACAGTTTGGACATTGCCTCTCGCCGTAGAGCAGGCTTCGGGCTAGCTGTTTTGCAAGGCCTCCTGTCTTGAGGCCTTTAAGGCTACATATAGAATAGTGGATGGTGACCATCCACAACAAGGCTGTGTTTCCCTCGAGGGGGTTGATGACATCATAGAGACGCTCTCGAGGTCTCCCTGATGTCATCAACTCTGGAGAGGGAAACTGCCTTAGTTGTGGATGGTCACCCATCCACTGTTTTGTATAGTATATGGTTAGGGCTTATTTCAATTGTTTTACCTCATGCCGTTCACAGCTTCTCCTGCTCCTGTTGCCACTTGCTCCAGATTTGCCCTGCTCCCACTCGCTCCGGCTTCTCCCTGTCGGCCCGCTGCCACTTGTTCAGCTTCTCCCGCTCCTGCTCACTCCAGCGTTGGAAATTATAAATTTTTTTTAAATTAAATGTAAAAAAAAGTTTGCTTTTGTGACACGGAGCAACAATAGCTCCTCGTGGCAAAATAAGCAGTGTCCACTACTCCGCCTTCGCTAAACTGCAGTCGCCATGTTCGGATAATTTTTTTCCGTTGAGCTAGGTGGAGTGAGCCAGTCAGAAGGCAGATCAAAGCTAAAAAGTTGTTGTACTATCGATGTGACGTCAGATCAATAGTACAACTTTTCTGACCTTTGAACTGTCCTACAACAACGTTTGAAAAGCCTCTGATTTCCATCTAGAATAAGCCCTAACCATATACTATTGCTTCTTTCTGGAGTAGTTCCCTCCTCCCGGGGCCTCTTATTTGTTCCAGACTGCTTGGGATTCAGTCCTATATGTAATTACCTACTGCAAGAGCCCTCTCGAAGTAAGATAGTACAGTTACGTAAGAACTTACTGTAACAGTAGATCTTTGAGAGAGGCTCTTGCAGTAGGTAATACCTTCCGCCCTCCTTCCCCTAGGCTTTTCAGCTTCTTTTCCAGGAATGGAAACATCTGTTTCTCTCGTCGGGCCTGTGGCAGGAAAGAACTGGAAGGCGGGCGACAGGACCTCCCTTTATACTGGCGTTGCCTGGCGCCGTCACCTGCGTGGGGCAGTCCCTCCAGGGACTGCTAGCTAAAAAATTTCCGTGGGGTCCTGCCGCTGACCGGCGTCAGTCCTATATGTAATTACCTACTGCAAGAGCCTCTCTCGAAGATCTACTGTTACAGTAAGTTCTTATGTAACTGTACTTTCAATCGCTAACTTCGGTTCTGGCCGAACTGGCACCATTGGTTAGGGGATCGGTTCCCCCGGTTCCGGATTATACTTTAGAAGAATTTTATGAACCGGAGGAGGAGGAGGGAGAGTATGAGGATAATGATGATGATGATGGTGATTATGAAAGTCTGGATGTGCCTATTGACCCGGACATCTCCCCAGACAGACCTTCAGGTGTTTCTCCTCCTAGGCTTTCTGAGTCCCCTTCCCACTTTATGTTTTACAAAAAAGTGGCTGAAACCCTCCAGCTTCCTATGGAAGAAGCAGAGGATCAGGAGGAGCCTGATTTTGTTGAGATGATGGACATCCCAGAGTCCAGGAGATTGTCGATTCCCTCCATAAATCTTTTGGGAAACAGACATTTAAAATTTTAAAACTCCTAATTCCATACCTCCTGTGGACAGAAGAATGGACAAGAGGTATACTCTTTCAGGTTCAGACACGGAGTTCCTTTCCCAGCAATGCAGCCATTTTGGGGTAGTGCAGGCTGCTGCCTGTGATAAGGCAAATATTTCCTTGGCTTCACACACCCCCAGACAAGGACTCCAGGAGGATTGATGCCATGGCAAAGAAACAGTACATGGCAGCATCTTTGGGACTCAGGCAGGCTAACTATATGGCCTACACAGCTAGATACCAGAAGTCCAGGTGGGACACTGTCATGGCTCTAGCTAAACAGGCCCCTGACCAGCTTGCCAAGGAGCTGGAGCGGGTGGCTGCGGATGGGATTGAGGCATCCAAGGTGCAGTTTCATGCTGCTGTGGACTCCAATGATGTTTCATCTAGAGTTATGGCTACATCTGTGGCCCTTCGGAGGATGGCTTGGCTCAGATGTACTAGCCTGTCACAGGATACCCAGGCTAAGGCCATGGATTTTCCTGTCATTGGTAATTCTCTGTTTGGGGAGCAGACAGAGAATTACATGAAGAAGATGGACGAGTACAGGACCACCTACAGGAGTGCTCAGGCCAAAGAAAGGCAGGACACTCCTCAGAGGCAGCATTCCAGGGGCAGAGGCAGGCCTTTTCATAGGCCTTTTTACCAAGCCCAGGCCTCCTCTTCTGCTTTTGCTCAGAGGGGGTTCTTTAGAGGGAGAGGTAGACTGGGTATGAGCAGGCCTGCTTCCACCCCTCAGCCTAAAGCCCCTGCCAAGCAGACACCCTGATGGGTCTGGCCGAGCCGATTCTCCACTACCTGTGGGGGGCAGGCTGGCTTACTTTGTCCAGGACTGGAAGTCTTTAACATCAGACAAGTGGGTCCTGGAAGTAGTAAGCCAGGGACTGGTTCTCAGCTTCAAAAAGTTTCCCAAGATGAGAACCAGATCCTTTCCACCTGCAAATCCTTCAGAGGCCCTTACTCTAGAGGCAGAGGTTTCTTCCCTCTTGGCTCTCAGAGCCATAGAAAGGGTTCCTACCCTACACAGGTGCTAAGGATTGTACTCCAGGTACTTCCTAACCCCCAAAAAGACAGAATGGCGGCCCAACCTGGATCTGAGATACCTAAACAAGCACCTTTTCAAGCCAAAATTCAAAATGGTGACTCTGGGAATAATTCTGCCCTCTCTAAGGCCAGGGGACTGGCTAGCCTCCCTGGACCTCAAGGATGCCTACTTTCACATTCCCATCAGGTGCTCCCACAGAAAGTACCTCAGTTCGCGTTGCCCTCAGGCCACTATCAATTCAGAGCAATGCCCTTTGGTCTAACGTCAGCCCCTAGAGTGTTCACAAAGTGCCTGGCAGTAGTGGTTGCTTTCCTAAGGAGAGAAAAAAGATCTCCATCTTTCCATACCTGGACGACTGGCTCATAGTTGGTCAGTCTCCAGACCAAGTCAAGTCACATCTTCAGATAACTCAGCAACTGCTCACTTCCTTAGGGCTCCTCCTAAACCTTCCAAAGTCAGTTCTAGAACCAGTGCAGCTCCTCACCTTTATAGGGGCGGAGCTAGATACAATAAGAGCAAAGGCCTTCCTTCCTCTGGACAGGGCAAGGACACTAATAGAACTGGCCTCTTCTTTCACCCTTCAGGTGTCTCGACCAGCAAGGCACTTCTTGCAGCTCCTGGGCCACATGGCAGCCTCTACAGCAGTGGTCCAGGGTGCAAGATTTCAGATGAGGGACATTCAGTTCCACTTGAGAACCTTCTGGTCCCAGAGAAAGGATTCCCTGACCAAACTAGTCCCAGTGACTCGAACCCTGATCCAGGCTTTGCAATGGTGGCAGGATCAGGACAATTTAAGGCAAGGAGTTCCTTTTGTCACTCAGTCTCCTTCTCTAATCCTCACTACAGACGCCTCCCTCTTGGGCTGGGGAGCCCTCTTGGGAGATCTTACCACCCAAGGGCTGTGGTCACCTCAAGAATCTCTGCTTCACATCAATCTCTTGGAACTCAGAGCAGTGTTTCTGGCATTACAAGCTTTTTCCAAGTCTGTTCAGAACAAAGTAGTCCAAATCAGAACAGACAATATCACCACAATGTGGTACATCAACAAGCAAGGGGGCACTCGGTCTGTGGCCTTGTGCACAGAATCAATGAAGTTGTGGTCTCTGGCCTATTACCTGCAAACTTCTCTCACAGCAGTTCACCTTCCAGGGAAGGACAATGTCCTGGCAGATGCTCTCAGCAGGATATCTCAGGGCCACCTCGAATGGTCCTTGGATCCCCTAGTTTTGAAGGTGATTTTCTCAAGATGGGGCACTCCACAGATCTTTTTACAGCCCCAGACAATCACCAACTTCCTCTCTTGCTGCAGACCCCCAGTATTGGGCTCAGTCCCCCTGGATGCTCTGGTTCTCAATTGGGAAGGGAAGTTCTGTATGCCCCCCCCCCTTCCCTCTCCTGTTCAAGGTACTAGTCAAGATCAGGTCTCTACCCTGCAAAGTGATTCTGATCACTCCAGACTGGGCCAGACAGCTCTGGTACCCACTGTTTCTGTCCTTAGCAGTCCACCTTCCCCTGTCTCTTCCCAGGAATTACAACCTGTTGACATCCTCTCAGGGGAGGGTCTGGTATCCGAGTCTCAAATCTCTCAATCTCAAGGCCTGGCTCTTGAAGAGTTAGAGTTTGCCGATTTGCACATCTCTCAAGGTGTCATGGATATTCTAAAGGCTTTTCAAAAGCCTTCCACCAGAAAGACTTACAACTCCAAATGGAAAAGGTTCACTGTTTGGTGCTCTGGTAAGCATATTCCCCCAGAATCTGCTGGGTTGCCTACAGTCCTGGACTATATGGTTCATCTCAATGGCTCGGGACTTAGACCAGCTACACTCAAAGTACATTTGGCAGCTGTTTCTGCTTTTTTGTCAGTAGGCAAGCCCTCTTCTCTTTCAGCCCATCTTGTATTTCGCAAATTCTTCAAGGGACTGTTGCACACCAATGCTCCCTTCAGGGACCCTGCTCCTGCTTCGGACCTTAATGTTTGCATTGCTCAGCTTATGCAACCCCCTTTTGAGCCTTTGTCCTCTGCAGAGCTTAAGTACTTGACTTGGAAAACTGTGGTTTTGGTAGCCATTACCTCTGCCAGACGCATTAGTGAATTGCAAGCCCTGTCAGTGGAGCCTGATTTCATCCCTTTCCATAGAGATAAAGTGGTCCTAAGAACTAACAGGAAGTTTCTGCCTAAGGTGGTTTCAGATTTCCACCTTAATCAGTCTGTTTCTTCCTGTTTTCTTCACTGACCATTCCTCTGGAGAGAGGAGGCTGCACAGCCTGGATGTAAAAAGGGCCCTTAGCTACTAAATGGAGCGCACCAAGGGTCACAGGTTTGACTCCCTCCAGTTGTTTCTCACTTATGGAGAGGTTGGTAAGGGAAAACCTGCCAATAAAAGATCTGTTGCCAGGTGGATTGTCTCTTGTATACAATTCTGCTACGAAAAATTGGGTAGAATCCCACCCTCAGGCCTAAGGGCTCACTCTACTAGAGGTACAGCTGCTTCCCTGGCTGCTGCCAGGGATATTCCTATCTTAGAGATTTGTCAAGCAGCCACCTGGAAAACAGTCCATACTTTCACCAAGCATTACTCTCTGGATATCCAGGCTAGGAGTGATGCTCGGTTTGGCACAGCAGTACTTCAGAGCCTATTCCCAAAGTAGGTTCTGTCCCTACTCACCTTAGTAATGTTGTTTCTTCTAATGGAGTCTTGCTCTATTCTGACCCCCCACCCCACCCCACCTAGCACTCTCAGAACCTGTTTTTTGGGATGTGGGTGGGCTGGAGCAGTGTTGGCACGTAGAGGTGCCCCTTTTTCTCACCCTCCTTTATTTTGGGTGTGTGTTGTTTTGTTTTTTGGGTTTCCTGACTTGAGTCTTTGCTTTGAAACCTAAAAAACCCTTTTTATCAAATTTAGTTGCCAGTTGGCTAGTGTGAGTTTACAGTTTCCACACAGAACTTCCAGTGAGTATAGCTCGTAAAGATCTGATGGTTGGGGTTCAAACAACAGCAGACAGAGGCTTCAGCTGAGCTCGAGCTCAGCGTTCCATACTTGCATGGAAAGTTAACTCTTTGTTCTCTGGGGCAGTTCAACGGTTGGAGATCACTGCAATAGTCTGAATACAGCAAGACTCCATTAGAAGAAACAGCATTACTAAGGTGAGTCATTTTTTCTTCTTTACGTAACACTCCAATCAGTGGGAGTGCCACTTGCATACTCTGGATGTTCACAGAATCCTGAGATACTACACCAGTCTCACTAAGGATGTCTGGAAGGCTGATCAGCTTTTTGTCTCTTTCGCTCACAGATGAGAAGGCAATGCAGTTTCTAAGCAATGCCTTTCCAAATGGTTGGCCAATTAGAAACATAGACTTTGACGGCAGATAAGGACCACTTGGCCCACCTAGTCTGCCCATTTCCCTACCTATAGGATAGGCCGCAGATCCTACATTACCAACAGCCTATTTCTTCCTACCCCCCACAAGAACTGCCTTATGTCTGTCACATGCATTCTTGAATTCTCCCACAGTTTTAGACCCCAAAACCTCCTCAGGAAGGCTGTTCCATGCATCCACTACCCTTTCTGTGAAAAAAGACTTCCTCACATTGCCCCGGAACCGCCTCCCCCCCCATCTTTAAATTGTGTCCCCTTGTTCTTGCACGTCTCTTTTTCTGAAAGATCCTACCCTCTTGGACTTTATTGATTCCACTGAGGTACTTAAAAGTTTCTATCATGTCCCCCCTCTCCCTTCTTTCCTCAAGGGTATACATATTAAGCTCCTTTAGTCTCTCCTTGTACGGCTTCTCTTGCAGACCCTGCACCATTTTAGTTGCCTCCTCTGGACTGCCTCTATCCTGTCTATGTCCTTGCGGAGATGGGGTCTCCAGAACTGGACGCAGTACTCCAGATGGGAGTCTCACCAACTGTCTGTACAGGGGGAT
Organism: Neoceratodus forsteri; assembly: GCA_016271365.2. Classification (NCBI taxonomy): domain Eukaryota; kingdom Metazoa; phylum Chordata; order Ceratodontiformes; family Ceratodontidae; genus Neoceratodus; species Neoceratodus forsteri. The sequence continues at coordinate 116,233,627 of JADMNL010000024.1, read as the reverse complement.
AACAACTTCCTGTTTTCTGCTGGTGATGCCTCTCCCTATGCATCCCAGTGTCCCCCCTGCCCTCCCTACTGCCTTCTCACGTTGCTTGCTAACCTTAAGGTCATCTGGTATGATTACCCCAGGTCCCTTTCCTTTTTGTTGTTGTTACTACCCCCCATTGTGTAATCTTCCCCTGGGTTTTTGCTCCCCTGGTGCATTATTTTGCACTTCTTTGCATTGAATCCTAGCTGCCATACTTCTGACCATTCCTCCAACCTTGCCAAGTCCCTTCTCATCCTTTCCACGCCTCCTTGTGTATCAACCCTGTTGCAGATCTTTGTGTCATCTGCAAAGAGGCTTACTTTTCCTTCCAGTCTCTCTGCAATGTCTCTTATAAAGACATTAAAAAGGACTGGACCCAGTACTGAATCCTGCGGTACCCCACTAGTAACCCCTCTTTCTTCAGAGTGGACTCCATTTACAATTACCTTCTGTGTTCTGTTGTCCAGCCAATGTTTTACCCAGGCTACCACCTTGGGACCCACTCCCAGGCTGGTTAATTTGATTATTAATCTTTTGTGTAGGACTGTGTCAAATGCCTTGCTAAAGTCTAGGTAGGCAATGTTCACAGCCCCTCCCTGGTCTACTACTTTGGTCACCCAGTCAACGAAATCAATTAGATTTGTCTGACATGACCTTCCCGCTGTGAACCCATGCTTGCTGCCTTGGGTCCTGTGCCCCACTGGCCTCAAGGTACTCAACAATTCTTTCCTTCAGAAGTGACTCTCATCACTTTCCCTACCACAGAGGTCAAACTGACAGGTCTGTAGGTTCCTGCCTCTGTCTTGGTCCCACTTTTGTGAAGGGGAATCACATCCGCCTTCCTCCAGTCCTCGGGTACCACACCATCCTCCCATGATTTATTAAAAGAGTAGTCTGTGGTTTCACTAGTTCTCCCCTTTAATTCTTTTAGAATTCTGTGGTGAACCCATGCTTGCTGCCTTGGGTCCTGTGCCCCACTGGCCTCAAGGTACTCAACAATTCTTTCCTTCAGAAGTGACTCTCATCACTTTCCCTACCACAGAGGTCAAACTGACAGGTCTGTAGGTTCCTGCCTCTGTCTTGGTCCCACTTTTGTGAAGGGGAATCACATCCGCCTTCCTCCAGTCCTCGGGTACCACACCATCCTCCCATGATTTATTAAAAGAGTAGTCTGTGGTTTCACTAGTTCTCCCCTTTAATTCTTTTAGAATTCTGTGGTGAATTCCATCAGGCCCCATTGCTTTGTCCACCTTCAGTTTTAGGAGTTCTTGCAGAACCCTTTCTTCTGTGAAAGGGCTGGGATCGACTTTCAATCAAGAGTGCCTTCTGTTAATTGGATTAGGCACTTCCCTCCTCTTTTTGAATACTGAGCAGAAATATTTGTTCAGTATCCCTGCTTTTCACTGTCCCCTCTGCCCACCCACCATTCATTCTATTCAACCTCACTATCCCTCCCTTTGTCTTTCTACGCTCTCTGATATACCTGTAAAAGGTTTTATCCCTCTTCTTAACCGAGTTGGCTATCTTTCCCTCAGTTTGGGCCTTTGCTATTCTGACTTCCCTCCCTGCTTCCTTCTGCCTTAACTGGTACAGCTCTCTGTCCTGCTCCTTCTGTGTTTCCTTATACTTCCTGAATGCTATCTTTTTCTCCCTGACTTTCCCAGCCACCTCTTTTGAGAACCATAGTGGCTTTTTCTTTCATTTTGATTTGTTTATTTGCTTCACACAAAGGCTTGTTGCCTCTGTGATGGCAGTTTTGATTCCCCATTGTTGCTCCACCCCTCCTTCTAGCCTGTTTGCTAGTGCTTTTCTTAGGCACTCTCCCATCTTGCCAAAGTCAGCCCTCTTGAAGTCCAGTACCCTCACTTTTGTATGGCTTGACTCTGTAGCTGAGTTTAACATAAACCACACTGTTTGATGGTCACTTGTTCCCAGATGGCAACCCACTTCTAGATCTGAGATCCTCTCACTGCCCCCATTTGAGAGTACGAGGTCTAAGATTGCTCCCTTATGAGTGGGTTCTGAAACTAGCTGTCTGAGGCCTGCCACCTGTAGGGCATCGAGAATGGCCCTGCTTTTGGATGTGGCTGCAGCAAATGTGCTTCAGTTAACATCTGGCATATTCAGGTCTCCCATCAACAGTATATCCCCCTTTCTCTGCCATCCTAAGAATGCCTTCTATCATATCCTTGTCCAGTCCCTCCTCTTGACATGGGGGTCTGTACACAACCCCTGTGCGGATTGTGGTGCCCTTTCCAGTCTCCAAGGTGACCCACAGTGCCTCCTGTCCTCCCTGTTTACTCTTTTGTTCAGTTGCTTTTATCCCTACCTTTACAAAGAGAGCTACTTCTCCCCCTCTTCTCTCCTGTAGGTTATGTACCCTGGTATGTTAACATCCCAGTCATGGTTCTCTGTGTACCATGTTTCAAACACCATGAAGTCTTGCTATATTATAACAATAGCAGTCAGCCACTGCAGCTGAACTGTCAGCCACTGCAGCTGAACTGCCCTGGAGAGGAAGGAGTTAACTCCAGAGGATCTGGAGTTCTACAGCGCGAGGGCGCTGTGCCAAAGCTTTATCTGGCCAGTTTCAAATGAAACTGTCAGATTCTTTACTCCGCTCCACTGAACAGTCGCTCCGGAGATCAGCTCCTTCAGCTCGGTTCATTCTCGGTTCAAGCGAGTATTTTTCGGTTCATTTGAACCGCAAAAGTATTTATTTTACCGCATTTCGGTTAAAAGCTCTATCTGGTAAACCGTAAGTACAAATTTAAAGTCTGTGTGAAATTCAATTATCGGTTCGGTTTTGAACCGATCGGTTTGTTGATTTTAACGTTTTGAAGTGTTTGGTTGGGCTTTTAGAGTGCGGTTCCGGTTCTTATCGGGTTCTAAAAACCTGGTTTTAAATAGGTTTTTCAAATACCCGTGACACGGTTAGGAACCGATAAGGGTGTCTTGTCTGTACTGCCATCAAAGGGCAAGTTTTTGGATAGGCTGGCATTATGTCTGAGAAACCCAAAAGAAAAACCGGGCCCACTGGGTTTTGACACTGTGATGTCTGTGGGAAGCCTTTGCCAAGGCTGACCCACACCACTGTGTCTATTGTCTGGGGCTGACCACCTCCTGTCAGACTGCCAGGTGTGTAAAATTTCCTGCAGCCACCCTGGAAAGAGATTGGGCGGCTCAGGGAACGAGAGGCCAAAAGTCCGCTGACCCGATGGCCAGCCCGGTCCAGCACCCACTGGACCAGAGGGAGTGCCCTCTGACCAGGGCGAGACTTCCTCAGGCAAAAGAAAGGCTGGTTCAGATGAACCAGTCCCAGTTAAAAAGACAAAGAAATCAGTAGGTTTGGAGTCCAAAATTGTCTCTCCAACTGCTGCAGAGATAGCTAAAGCCATTCAGATTGTCCAGTCACTGTCTCAGGGACCTGTCGATCCACCAACAGTTGGTAAAAGGTTGGTTCGTTCAGTTCCAGTGGTTCAGGAGTATGATGTTGCGGAATTTTATGAACCACAGGAGGGGGAGGAGGAATTTGATCAATATATGTGTGGTTGGAAGGGTCTGGACTTGCCCATTGAACCGGACATTTCTCCAGACAGACCTTTAGAATCTCCTTCTATTCTGTCTGAGTCCCCTTCTCATTTTATGTTTTACAAAAAGGTTGCAGAAACCCTCCAGCTTCCTTTAAAGGAGGCTGTGGATGAGCAAGAGGAGCCTGATTATGTAGAAATGATGGATCTACCAGAGTCTAGGAGGTTGTCTATTCCTTTGCATAAGTCATTTAGGAAGCAAACAACAAAGATTTAAAAAAAATCCTCATTCTGTCCCTCCTGTAGATAAAAAAAAAATGGACAGAAGGTATACTTTGTCAGGCTCTGATACAGACTTCCTCACTGAACAGTGTAGTCATGTAGGTGTGGTACAAGCAGTATATGGCAGCTTCTTTGGGACTCAGGCAGGCAAATTATATGACTTATGTAGCTAGATATCAGAAATCTAGATGGGACACAATATTGCAGTTAGCCAAGCAGGCCCATGGCCAGCTGGCTAGTGAGTTGGAACAGGTGGCTGCTGATGGCATTGAAGCCTCTAAAGTTCAATTTCATGCTGCTGTTGATGTTAATGATGTCTCCTCTAGGGTCATGGCCACTTCTGTAGCTTTCCGTAGGTTGGCATAGCTCAGATGCACTAATCTGTCCCAGGATACTCAGTCAGAGGCTATGGATTTTCCTGTAGTGGGAAATTCTCTGTTTGGGGAACAAACAGAAAACTATATGAAAAAGATGGATGAATACAGAACTACCTACAAAAGTGCCCAGGCTAAGGAGAGGCATGCCACTCCACAAAGGCACGCTCCCAGAGGTAGGGGCAGGCCTTTTTACCAATTTCAAGCCTCCTCTGCTTTTGCGCAGAGGGGTTTCTTCAGAGGCAGGGGTAGGCGAGGCACAAGTAAACCGTCCCCTCCCCTCAGCCTAAGGCTGCTGCAAGCAGGCACCTGATGGGGTGCCCAGGGCCGATTCTCCTGTACCAGTGGGGGCAGGTTGGCTTATTTCAGCCAGAACTGGCTGTCCTTAACTCGGACAGATGGGTTCTGGAGGTAATAAGCCAGGGTCTGTTCTCAGCTTCAAACAGTTTCCAAAGATGAGAGCCAGACATTTTCCACCTGCAAATCCTTCAGAAGCCCTTGCTTTGGAAGCAGAGGCTTCTTCTCTTCTGGACTACAAAGCAGTGGAAAGGGTCCCTCCTTGCCATCAGGGCAAGGGGCTATATTCAAGATACTTTCTTACCCCAAAAAAGACATGAGAATGGTGGCCCATTCTAGATTTAAGGTACCTGAACAAGCATCTTTTGAAACCAAAGTTCAAAATGTTGACTCTGGCAATGATATTGCCTTCTCTAAGGCCAGGGACTGGCTAGCTTCCCTGGACCTCAAGGATGCCTATTTTCATGTTCTGATCAGGCCTTCTCACGAAAGTACCTCAGGTTCGAACTGCCTCAGGCCACTACCAGTTCAGTGCAATGCCTTCGGCCTTACCTCTGCGCCAAGGGTATTCACAAAATGTCTAGCTGTGGTAGTGGCTCACTTAAGAAGGCAAGGGGTTGCTGTGTTTCCCTACCTGGACGACTGGCTCATTGTGGGTCAGTCTCAGATCAGGTGAAATCCACTTGCAAGTCACCCAGCAGCTTCTCACTTCCTGGGATTCCTGCTAAATTTACCAAAGTCAGTTCTGGAACCAGTTCAGGTCCTAACTTTCATAGGTGCAGAATTGAACACGAAGTTAGCCAGGGCATTTCTTCCCTCGGAAAGGGTAGACAGACTCATTGCCCTGGCATCCTCCTTTACCTCTGTGAGTCTCTCGACCAGCAAGGCATTTTCTGCAACTCCTGGGGCACATGGCTGCTTCCACAGCTGTAGTGCAAGGAGCAAGATTCCAGATGAGGACATTCAGTTCCATTTGAGGGCCTATTGGTCTCAAAGGAAGGACCCCCTTTCCAAATTGGTCCCAGTGACTCAAACTCTGATCCTGGCCCTCCACTGGTGGCAGGACCGAAGCAATCTAAAACAAGGGGTTCCCTTCATTCCCATTTCCCACTCCCTGACCCTCACCACGGATGCCTCCCTGTTAGGGTGGGGAGCTCACTTGGGCGACCTGTCCACTCAGGGAGTGTGGTCTCCTCAGGAATCTCTGCTCCACATCATTCTTTTGGAACTCAGAGCTGTCTTTTTAGCTCTTCAGGTATTTTCAGTTTCTGTCCAGAACAAAGTGGTTCAAGTCAGGACAGACAACACCACCACAGTGTGGTACATCAACAAGCAAGGGGCACTCGGTCATCAGCCTTGTGCACCGAGGCAATGAAGTTGTGGTCTCTGGCCTACTCCTGAACACCTCCCTGATAGCAGTTCACCTCCCAGGGAAGGACAATTCCTGGCGGATGCCCTCAGCAGAATTTCTCAGGGCCATCACAAATGGGCTCTGAATCCACAGGTGCTGGGGTCTGTCTTTGCCAGATGGGGCACCCCTCAGATAGATCTTTTCGCAGCCCCAGACAACCACCAACTTCCTCTATTTTGTTGCAGGCCTCCAGTGCTGGGCTCAGTCCCCTGGCGCCTTTCTGTTGGACTGGAAAGGAAATTTCTGTATGCCTTTCCCCTTTCCTCTTCTTTTCAGGGTACTAGTGAAATCAGATCTCAACCCTGCAAAGTGATTCTGATTGCCCCAGATTGGGCCAGACAGCCCTGGTACCCTCTGCTTCTGTCCTTGACAGTCCACCCTGCCCTGAGCCTGCCCAGAGTCCACGACTTGCTGGCCTGTGCACAGGGGAGAGTGTGGTATCCGGACCTCAAATCCCTCCATCTCAAGGCCTGGCTCTTGAGGAGTTAGAATTTGCTGATTTACACCTTTCTCAAGGTGTCCTGGATATTTTAAAGGCTTCAAGGAAGCCTTCCACTAGGGCCACTTACAATTCTAAGTGGAAGAGGTTTTCCATCTGGTGCTCTGAGAGGCAGATTATTCCAGAATCCGCTGATCTTCCCATTTTATTGGACTATTTGGTCCATTTAAATTCCCTAGGCCTTAGGCCAGCTACCTTGAAGGTTCATCTGGCAGCTGTCTCTGCTTTTGTGTCAGCAGGGAAGCCTGCCTCCCTTTCTTCTCACCCTGTGTTTTCCAAGTTTTTTAAAGGGTTACTTCATACTAACCCTCCTTTTCGGGAACCAGCTCCTGCCTGGGACCTGAATGTTTGCATTGCTCAGTTAATGCAACCTCCCTTTGAGCCTCTGTCCTCAACAGAGCTCAAGTATCTAACTTGGAAAACTGTTTTCCTAGTGGCTATCACTTCTGCCAGACGCATAAGTGAATTACAGGCCCTGTCAGTGGAAGAAGATTTTATTTCTTTCCACAGAGATAAGGTAGTCCTCAGGACTAATAGAAAGTTTTTGCCTAAGGTGGTTTCAGATTTCCACCTGAACCAGTCCATCTCTCTCCCAGTATTTTTCACTGAGCATTCTTCCTCAGGTTAGAGGAGACTGCACAGCTTGGACGTCAAAAGAGCCTTAAGCTACTATTTGGAATGCACCAAGGGTCACAGGTTCGAATCCCTCCAACTCTTCCTTACTTATGGCGAGGTTGGCAAGGGGAAACCTGCCACTAAGAGGACAATTGCAAGGTGGATTGTCTCTTGTATCCAATTTTGTTACCAAAAACTAGGTAGAGAACCCCCCTCAGGACTGAGGGCTCACTCCACCAGGGGTACAGCTGCATCTCTAGCGGCTGCTAGAGATATTCCCATTCTGGAAATCTGTCAAGCTGCTGCTTGGAAAACAGTTCACACTTTTACAAGCATTATTCCCTGGATATTCAGTCCAGGAGAGATGCTCGTTTTGCCAGCTGTGCTTCAGAGCCTATTTCCTAAGTAGGTTCTGACCTCCTCCATGGAGGTACTGCTGTGTAATCTACATTAGTCATATATAGCAAGACTTCATGGTGTTTGAAGAACAATTACTCACCTTAGTAATTGCTTTTCTCTCATGGAGTCTTGCTATATTATGACCACCCTCCCTCCTGCCCTCTCAGAACTTCTACTTGGGTAGGGGTGGCAAATTAATCAAAGCACTGTGTCATGCCATTGTAGTTTTTTTCCTTACCTTCTTTTATTTAGGGTTAGGGAACTAGGTTATTTTATTTAGGTATATATTGGCCCCCTTCCTGGACTTGAGTCTTTGGGGAAAGGGGGGGTCCTAATGGTGCTTGTCAGGGGGGTAACTAATAATACTATTATTCATTGTTATTATTGTTATTGTTGTTTATATTGTTGTTATTTCTACTAGTAGGTAGCCATTTGGCTAGTGTAGAGCTTTCCACACAGACTTGTTGCTTAGTATTAGCTTCGTAAAGATCTGACAGTTTCATTTGAAACTGCCCAGATAGAGCTTTGGCATAAGCGCTCTCGCGCTGTAGAACTCCAGACTCCCTGGAGTTAACTCTTTCCTCTCCGGGGCAGTTCAAGTGCAGTGGCTAACTGCATTAGTCATAATATAGCAAGACTCCATGAGAAGAAAAGCAATTTCTAAGGTGAGTAATTTTTTCATGCGTGCTACTTGTCTAAGGCCTCTCCCCAATTCCACAAACTCTTCCTGCACTGTCACAATCCATTTCTTAGCCAGGTCATGTGTCCCTAGGTGGACAATGACATCCAGCTCCCTCCCCTGTGGAGCTGCTCTGGCAATCCTGAGGATTCGTTCCCTGTCCCTCCAAGCCATGGTGCCAGGCAGGCACCTTACCTCCCTGTCCCCTTCCTCCTCCAGTTCTACCTTCCTAACAATGGAGTCCCCCACCAAGAGTTGTTTCCTTTCCCTGTGGGGTCCCATGCCACCCTCCTGTGGGTCTCCTTTGTGTAGGTTCCCAGCATCCTCCTTGGTTTCCACTGCAGGTGCCTCCATAGAGGAACCACACTTTGCCAGAATGGCATAGGAATTGTGAAGAGGTACAGCTGGAGAGATGCGCCTCTGTTCCACAACCCTCACCCTCCCTGAGCCCACTGTGGTCCAACCTCTCCTCTTTCTTGGCAACCTCTGAGGCAGTGGCACTGGTGGTCCCTGGATGGAGGAGGAGGTCCCACAAATCCTGGACAACTCAGCCTGGAGATGAGCAACCTCCCCCCTCAGCCCAGAAAGGTGCCTGCAGATGGGACAACACCGCATCCTCCAGAACGTCTCCCGGAAGACTGCTGCTCCACAGCCACTGCACTGCACCACTCCCATCATGTCTTATTTCTGGCCCCTTAACTGTTGTTTGGAATCCTTACTCCTTCCTCTGTTTTTTTTTTTTTTCTTTCTCTTCTCTCTCTGCTTACTTTCTGCCTCTGTGCCCTTTAGGCTTACCTGATTGTCCTGTTCTGTGACAAGAATATCCTATATTTCTCAGTAGACCCCTTACTTGCTCAGAGGCAGGCCTCCAGCAGCTAGAGGGAGCCAGAGGGCTACTCTTGCCCTTCTAGGATGGTGGGTCTTTGGTGGCTCTGTGATCACTCACTTCCTGCTCCCAAACAGGAAGTTCCTGTTGTCAGTCAAATCCTGTGCCTATAAAAGTAGAACTAGCTGAGGGTGGAAAGTTTTTTACCCTAAATTAAAGGTCCAAGTACAAGAGTTCTATTTCTTTAGTCCCAGTAGAGAAGTCCAGTCACACAGCACTCCTTCCTCCTGGTGTCTTCTGCCAAGCTACTAACAGAATCTTTCTAAGGCAATAGTTCTTAGTCTTTGTCACACTGAGCCTCCCCAAATCCATGGAAAATATTTTGGGCCTCCCCCAAAAACTGAAATAATCTTGGACCTCCCCAAAGGAACATAACATATTGTACTTTGCGCAGTACACCTTGAATAAATTGAAACCCCTTTGAGTACTTGGCTCACATTCAGTTCTTTCATTTGGTACTTTGTCTTATACTGATGTGTAACCTTTGAAAAAGAGCTCCTGTGCTCAAAGGTGTTATCTGAATAACAAAATAACAAAAAAATAAAATAAACGAATATTATTATTCAGCTTATTGTAACCCCCATCACCCTCGGCCAGTCTACTTGCTCTGCTATTTTCATTCTTGAACCACTGTTACCCCTTGTTGCAGTACCTTCATGGGTCAGACAACTTTCTGTTTCCTCTCTATATGAAATAACCTTCCTACATACTTTGCCGCTCCCCCTCCTTCCCTGCTCCTAAGCAACTTCTCTGGGATTACTTTGCTCCTTCCTGCTATTACGCTTAGCAATTCTATGCTCAACCCTTGTATTTGGGCTGTTCTGTCATCAGTCTACAAATTGATCAATTACCAGCACTCATTATTAGTTTATTGTTCATATTTGTTTGCACTATTGTTCATTGTGCATTTCTTGATTGTTTTGCAATTACATTTTGAAATGTATTCATTACCTACCCTTCCTTGGGTATACCTGAAATGAGCCTTGGCTCATTCACCTTCCCTTGTCACCTATTAGTAAATAAACACATAAAATTCACCTACTATTATCCTCTTTCAGTTTGTTTCGTCTCTTCATACAAAATACATAAAACTCTAAATTTAAATACAGTACTTTTTCAGACTTGCTTGAGCCCTGGAACAGGTTGGGGCCTCCCCAGGGAGGCTGGCCTCACCATTTGAGAACCCCTGTTCTAAGGCAGTCTTTAAATGTAGCTTCCTTCTAGCTAAGCCACTCCCCCACTTACAGATCTTTCTACAAGTAATTTAATCTACACAGCTATCAAGCCCTTTCAATCACCTGAGATTTACACCTAGATAACTGTTCAGATAACCATTCAGTTCAGTTAACTCAGACAGACACACTATGTTTTTTCTGTTTTGTTTGTTAGTTGTTTTGTTTTTTTTTAATCCTAAATTAAAGGTCCAAGTACAAGAGTTCTACTTCTTTAGTCCCAGTAGAGAAGTCTAGTCACACAGCACTCCTTCCTCCTGGTGTCTTCTGCACTTTCTCTTATGACAAGTACAAGAAGACCCTCCCGGGTCAAGTCAGAGGTCACTCCACTGGGGAGTAGCTGCCTCTGCTGCTTGGTTCAGGAATGTGTCCGCGGCAGACATCTGCGTAGCCACAGCCTGGACTTCAGTCCATACCTTCACGAAACACTACAGTTTGGACATTACCTCTCGCCGCAGAGCAGGCTTTGAGTTGGCTGTTCTGCAGGGCCTCCTTTCTTGAGACCTGCTCAGCCCTGAGGTTATATTGTGGATGACAACCCTTCTCCTGGTCTTTTCTTGTTCCAGACTGCATTAGATTCAGTCCTATATGTGAATACCTACTGCAAGAGCCCTCTCTAAGTAAGATAGTACAGTTAAGCAAGAACTTACCGTAACAGTAGATCTTCGAGAGAGGCTCTTGCAGTGGGTATTACCTTCCCGCTCTTCCATCCCCCTAAGTCTTTTTTTCTTCCTTTCCATGGGAGCATATCCTCTTCTCTCTCTCATCTTGCCGCTTTTGGTGGGGAAGAACTGGAAGGTGGGCGTGGGGGACCATCCCTTTATACCGACGTCGTATGATGCCGGTCACCTGACGTGGGGGCGGTCCCCCACCAGAGACTGCTAGCTAGAAGTTTTTCCTTGGGGTCCTGACGCCTGGCGGCTTAGTCCTATATGTGAATACCTACTGCAAGAGCCTCTCTCGAAGACCTACTGTTACAGTAAGTTCTTACATAACTGTACTTTCCCTCAAGCAAGGAGGGCCTGGGATTCTACTCTGTTTAGTAGTCCTCAAGAATGGGGGTCTGACTGATTCTGCACATGAAACATTTAAACAAGTTTGTTGGCCCCACATTCTTCAAGATGGAGTCCTTGAAGTCCATCATCCATGTGGTTGAGCCAGGGGATTATGTAAAGTCCATAGATTTGAAGGATTCCTATCTCTGCATCCTCATCTGTCAGTCACACCAGTAGTTCCTGAGAGTCACGATTCAGGGACAGCATTTCCAGTATCTTGTGCTCCCCTTCGGTGTGGTGACAGCCCCCAGGTGTCATTCAAAGATTCTGATTGCACTGGTGGCACAGTTGAGATGGGGGCATCATGTATACCAGTACCTGGATGACTTGCTTATCCAGGCTCCGACTGCATGCTTGGTGGAGAGGTCAGTGATAAGGACCTTGGAGGTTCTGGAGACTCATGGTTGGATCATTAATCAGGCAAAGAGTTCACTGGTACCATCTCTGAGGTTGGAGCACCTGGGAGCAGTGCTCCAGAGGAATGAGGGGAAGGTTTTCCTCTCCTCATCCAGGAGGGAGACCCTAAGGCGAGAGATTCAGTGGCTGAAAATCCAATCAGTGGTTTCTGACCACAGGCTTCTCCAGATTCTAGGTCTGATGACTGACGTGATCGAGCTAGTACTGTAGGTTTGTTTTCATATGCAACCTTTTCAGAACAGCATTCTGTAGGTATGGTCACTGGATTTGGAGGACTACCAGGTTCTGATCCCACTGTCTTGGTCGGTTCTACAGTTGCCGGTATGGTGGGGGAGTCCAGAGAACCTCGGCATGGGGGCTGTCCTGGAAGTCACGCAAGAGCATATCCTGACAACCATCTTCAGCCTGTCTGGCTGGGGAGTCATCTTGGACCAAGTCCCAGTTTGAGACCCCGGGGAACAGCACCTCCAGATAAATGTATTGGAAATGAGAGGAGTGTACCTTGCTTTGCTTCACTTTCAAGGCATGGTGCAGTCCAGGTTCGTGAAGGTAAGGTCAGACATTCACCGTGGCATGCATAAACAACCAAGGAGGCATATGAAGCCAGGGTATGCTTTCGGACGCAACAGAGGTCCTACACTGGGCAGAGAAAAATGTTCTGGCTCTCTTTACAGTTCATCTGGCAGGAGAGCGGAGTGTGCCGGCCGATTGGCTAAGCTGAGAGAGAGTCCATCCAGGGGAATGGACCCTGAACTTGAAGGTATTCGGTCTCCTCTGCTTGAGTTTCAGTTAGCTAAAGTATTGAAAAAAGCCTTGCTTACCACGTTCCTATTGCTATCTGTAGAACATGCCCCCATACTGTACAAACGATTACATCAGAGAACGGATCATGGAGGGCAGTACAGGGGCGGAGCTGTAGCTAGAAGTGGACCAGCAAGAGGAAGGTGGCCAGCTCCTCAATATGAGGATTTACGATCATAAGGACGGGTAAAGTCCTTTGTAGGTAAGCAATCCACTATGGGTGCTTCGGTATAATTTAAAAAAAGGTGAGCTGTTGCTGTTTAAAGAAGGTAAGGCTTGTGATTGTGTACAAAATTCTGTTTTACGTGAACAGTACTAAAAATGTGCCAACTGTTACAAGTGAACTGTTTTGCTGATCTTCCCCAAATTAATCTTCACCATTCATTATTAAATGGATCCTACCAAAGGTTAGGACCCTGCTTGGGAAATAAAAGAGCACTACCACTTTACATTTTTCTGAGCTGGAGGAGCCAATGCCCATGAGGCCAACGTTCTACGTAGCACTCGCAGATTGGCCAGTAACCGACGCTGATTCCTCCCAGTCCTCAGTTCTGTTTTTACCACCATTGAGGAAGGATTCTTCGAGGGAAGACTGCCTTCAGGCAAGTTCTGTGTCATTCGAAGTCCGCTAGGCCTCATCTTTGATCCAGTGCCGTGAGTATTGGTACTGTTCTGGTTCCAGAGTTTATTTTCCTTATTTCTTATTTTATTGCGGCGCCGAGCTTTTCTTTGATTAAAATTCCCCTTTTTTATTACTTTTTCTTGCAACAGTAGGTCTGGGTCAGTGCGTAGATCTAAATCTAAACACGTGGGACTTGCTCCTGTGCAACGGTGCCCCCGTGGGAACTCCATGACCGTTACGGACCCCCACAGCTGTTGCTTCTCCTGTGTGGGTCCCCGCCATGCGATGGATGAGTGCGACGCCTGTTTTTTCAATGGATTACCGTACACTTGTTATCTGCGCAGCGTGGTTGAGGAGAGACCCCAACTTTCGGAGGGTGTCCGCGTACTTAGGATGCCAAGGCACGGTCTCTGGGTTCCACCCCTGAGCCCCCTCTGGCTCTGTACAGGCCAGCGGGGACAGGACCCCCTTCTGTTCCACAGCTTGCTGGTGCAAGGCCTCCCAGCGAGAGGTTTTTGGGCCAGCCATCCTCCTCCGGGGGGGGGGTGGCTGGTCACCTCTTGTGGTCTCTGGTCTCCTCAGAGACACGGACAACCTCTGGTGTGGAGCCTGCGCTCTCCTCCGGCAGTCCCCTTGGTGCCACAGTCTATCACCGCACCTGCCCCCGGCGTCATCTCTGGTGTCGGTGAGCGGGGCGGCGCCGTCAGTGCACCCAGGCTCCCCTCTGACGATGCCTGCAGTGCCGAGGGGCCGAGAATCCAGGGAGTTGCCCATTTGGAGATTTCCCTGATCTCATGTCCCACCCCTGAAGATGAGGATAGGGATGATTCCAATTGGGTGCCGAGCTCAGAGGAGCCCTCTGATTCTGCCCGGACCTCTCTGAGGCCTTCAGAAGTTTCTAGGTTGGTGCAGTCTTCAGATGGCGCTGCTAGGGGCATCGTCGTTCCAGAGTCTTCTGGCGCTGATTCTGGTGCCAGGGACTCTTTTGGGGGGGGGGCTCTTTCTGGGGCTCCTGGGAGTGGCTGCACAGGTTTGGGTGACAGCACCGTAGCTGGCACCGTTTCATGGGCTGGCGATGCAGTCTGTGCCGGTTCTGTCTCCGGCGACGTGGCCGGTACTGACTTGCAGGCCGGCATCACCTCTGTGGCTGGGTCCAAGCCTGTTGTCATCTGGATCCCGGCTGATGAGGAGGACGCTCAGGATAGCTACACTGCCCCAACCCCCCACCCCCCAAGTTGGCCAGTCCAGATTCTTTGACCAGACCTCTTCCAAGGGGCAGGTCCCTCTCTTTGCAGTCGGGGGGTGGATAGGATTCGGTCTGAACAGCATCCCTGTTGGGGAGCCTCCCGGGGTTTTGACAAAAGTCGTAGTGCTTACCTGTCCTTGGCTTCCTTCGCTTTGGGGAGGGGTCCTGTGGGTGGTGGGACAGGGGCCTTCCAGTGGAGTCTGCATGGCTCCAGTCTCCCCAGATGGGGGGGGCCCCCTCAAGGACACGACCCAGTTTGCCCCTCGCTGGTTGGGCGCACTGTGGTGGGTGGGATAGGCAACCCCCACCTCTCGGAGGGGTCCCCTACACGATCCCACAGTCCTTGAAGAGGACTTTCCCTACTTAGCCAGGCTGTCCCTCCTTCTGTTCCTCTGCCATCCCTTCCCCCACTCTCCAGATCTCCTAGGTCCCAGGGGACCCATGACCTGAGAACAGTTCTGCGGTTCGGTGGCTGCATTTCCCCCCTTACCTTAGGGCCATCTCCGAGGTAATTTTTGGACCTCAGACCCTTGCGCTGCCTACCTCTGACTCGAGCTCCTCCGAGTCTTCGATTTCCTTCACTGAGAAAGAGGATGCCTCTCTCCACTTCTTAGCTGACGTGGACTTTACGTCCTACCAGCGCTTCCTAGCGGAGATGATGAAGGAGCTCCATATTTCCCACTTCGCTGGTCGTAACCCAGGATGTGTGACACTGTCATTTCTGGGGAGAAACATTGCTGACACCTTGGTCATATCTCCCTAGCTGCGGCTGTTTGCGGAGGCTTTGCACGCTGTCTGGCACCATCTCGCTGCCCCTTCTCCTGCCCGTAGAGACTGCATGCGCAGGTATTGCACTGCAGTGGGGTCTCCAGGTACCGTGCCCCACCCTGCTTTGGGAGTGGAACTCCTGGACACCCCGACTGGGCATGGTTGCCCTCGTTACGACCACCCCCCCGACACACACACACACACACACACACACACACACACACACACACACTCACACACACTGACTCGGCAGAGTTTGACTGATAAGGAGAAGGGTGTTCTTGTGTTCTCGCCGGCACGCCGCCTTCTGTGGATTGCCGCTCATCAGGCTCACCAGTTGGCCTATGCTAGACACTTCTGGATGCTGCTGGGCCAGCTCCTTGTGGTGATGCCTGATGGTGAGGAAACCCGGCAAGCCATTCACCTCACTGCTCAGGGCCTGGAGCTGGCAAGACTCCTCTCTAGGGTAGTGTATGATGCCAACGAGGTGGCCTCTAGGCTGTTGGGAACTTCGGTCTGCATTAGGCGGACTGCATGGCTTCACCTATTGAGGTTGTCACCCTTGGCTCGGCGTAGGGTGTTGACCTTGCCATTCCGGGGGGCCCAGTTCTTTTCCTGAAGGGCACGGCATGAATTGGAGGGGGCGCCTTCCATCTCTTGCGTCTTGGGAGCATTCAGCGGCCCATAACCGTCCTCTGGCCTTGCCATGACCATAAAGGGCCCCTCTCCTCCCGTGGTTATCCCCCACAGGAGGCTGGGGGAAAATCTTCTCCCTCAGGGTTTGCCATCTCAGCACTCTGACCCATTTAGTAATGAATGGGGAAGTGATCACAGAGGCACACAAACTTACCATCCTAGAAGGAAAAGAGTAGCTCTCCATCCCTCCCTAGCTGCTGGAGGTCTGACTCTGAGCAAGTAAGAAGGAGACTACTGAGGAATGTAGAAACTTCCTGTCCCAGAACAGGAAGATCAGGAGCTTTAAAGGTATGGAGATAGTAGGAAGGGAAAAAAAAAATTACATAAAAATAAACAGAGAAAAGTGTAAGTATACAAAACAGTTAAGGGGCCACAAATAAGACATGATGGAAGTGGTGCAGTGCAGTGCAGTGGCTGTGGAGCAGCAGTCTTCCGGAAGACGTTCTGGAGGATGCAGTGTTGTCCTATCTGCAGGCATCTCTCTGGGCTGAAGGAGGAGGTTACTCATTTCCAGGCGGAGTTGGCCAGGATTCAGGGGACCTCCTCTCCCACCAGGGCCACTGCAGCTGCCTCAGAGGTTGCCAAGAAAGAGGAATGGTTGGACCACAGTGGGCTCAGGGAGGGTGAGGGTGGTGGAACAGAGGTGCATTCCTCCAGTTTTACCTCTCCACAATTCATATGCCGTTCTGGTAGAGTGTGGTTCCACTGTGGAGGCACCCACAGTGGAGACCAAGGAGGATGCTGGGAAGCTCCGGAAAGGAAACTACTACTGGTGGGGGACTCCATTGTTAGTAGAACTGGGGGAGGGAGGGGAGATGGAGGTAAGGTGCTTGCCTGGCGCCATGGCTTGGAGGGACAGGGAGCGAATCCTCAGGATCGAGGGACCAGCTGCACAGGGAAGGGAGCTGGATGTCATTGTCCACCTAGGGACAAATGACCTGGCTGGGAAAGGGATCAGAACAGCGGAGGAGGAGGAGTTTGTGGAGTTAGGGAGGGGCCTTAGACAAGTAGCATGCGTGGTAACCTCCTCGGAGTTGCTGCCTGTCTATGGCATGAGTGAGGCTAGGGTGCTCTGCACCATGGGATTCAATCAGTGGTTGAAAAACTGGTGTAGAGCTCAGGGTTTTGGCTTCACGGGACTGGGAGTCCACCTGGAGGGATCCAGACCTTTGCTGGCACGATGGTCTGCGTCTGTCTAGGAGGGGAACCAGGATCCTAGGTGATAGGTTTAAATGCTTCATTGGTAAGCATTTAAACTAGCCAAGAGAGGAGGCACTGAAAAGGAGCAGGAAAATCCTAGCCTCCCCCCAAAAATCAGGGTAGTTAGGCAAACACCAAGATAGAGACATCAGTAGGGAGAAGGACGGGATAAATGGAGAAAAAGGCAAAGGCAGTAAGGACAGGGATGGGGCAAAAAGGGGTAAGGCCATAAAAAATGGAGGGTAATGAGTACCAGTGCCCGTAGTCTAGGTAACAAGCTCCCTGAACTGGTGGCCTTGTTGGAAGAGGGATGCCTAGATGTCGTGGCAGTCACAGAAACATGGTACACAGAGAACCATGACTGGGATGTCAACATACCAGGGTACACAATCTACAGGAGGAACAGGGAGAGTAGAAGAGGAGGAGGAGTTCTTTATATAAGGGAAGGGATCAAAGCAATGGAACAAAAGGGTAAACGGGGAGGAAAGGAGGCACTGTGGGTCACCCTGGAGACTGGAAATTGCACCACAGTCTGCACAGGGGTTGTATACAGACCCATGTCTCAGGGAGAGGAAATGGACAAGGAAATGATAGAAGAAAGTCTTAGGATGGCAGAGAAAGGGGAGATATTGTTGATGGGGGACCTGAATGTGCCAGATGTTAACTGGAGCACCTTTGCTGCAGCCACATCCAAGAGCAGAGCCATTCTCTATGCCCTACAGGAGGTCATGCTTCAGATACCTAGTCTTGGAACCCACTCAGGAGGGAGCAGTCTTAGACCTGGTACTCTTAAATGGGGATGGAGAGAGGATCTCAGATCTAGAAGTGGGTAGCCATCTGGGGACAAGTGACCACCAAACAGTGTGGTTCACGATAAACTCAGTTGCAGAATCAAGCCATACAAAAGTGAGGGTACTGGACTTCAGGAGGGCTGACTGTGTTAAAATTGGAGAGTGCCTTAGAAAAGCACTAGCAAACTGGCAAGAAGGAGGGGGTGGAGCAACAATAGAGAAACATCAAAACTGTCATCACAGAGGCAACAAGTCTTTGTGTGAAGCAAATCAAAACGAAAGAGAAAACCACTATGGTTCTCAAAAGAGATGGTGGGAAAGGTTAGGGAGAAAAAGGTAGCATTTAAGAAGTATAAGGAAACACAGAAGGAGCAGGACAGAGAACTATACCAGTTAAAGTAGAAGGAAGTGGGGAAGGTAGTCAGAATATTAACGGCCCAAACCGAGGAAAAGATAGCCAACTCGGGTAAGAAGGGGGATAAAACCTTTTATAGGTGCATTAGGGAGCGAAGAAAAACAAGGAGGGATTGTGAGGCTGAATAAAGGGGACGGTGGGTGGGCACAGATGAACAGTGAAAATGCAGGGATACTGAATGAATACTTCTGCTCAGTATTCACAGAAGAGGAGGAGGTGGAGGTACCTAATCCAGTCAGTAGAAGCATTCTGGATGGGGGGGTCGATACCAGTCCTTTCACAGAAAAAAGGGTTCTGAAAGAACTCCTAAAACTGAAGGTAGACAGAGCAATGGGGCCTGACTGGATTCACCCCAGAATTCTAAAATAACTAAGGGGAGAACTAGTGACACCTCTGACTACCCTTTTTAGTAGATCATGGGAGGATGGTGTGGTACCTGAGGACTGGAGGATTCCCCCTGAACAAAAGTGGGAGCAAGACAGAGGCAGGAAACTACAGACCTGTCTGTTTGACCTCAGTGGTAGGGAAAATGATGGAATCACTTCTGAAGGAAAGAATTGTTGAGATCCTAGAGGCCTTTGGGGCAGAGGACCCAAGACAGCATGGATTCACAGTGGAAAGGTCATGTCAGACGAATCTAATTGATTTCTTTGACTGGGTGACCAAAGTAGTAGACCAGGGAGGGGCACCTGGGAAACAAAAACCGGGGGGGGGGGTGGAAGTAACAGCAGCAAAAATGGAAAGGGACCTGGGGTAATCATATCAGATGACCTAAAGGTTAGCAAGCAATGTGAGAAGGCAGTAGGGATGGCTGGGGGGATACTGGGATGTATAGGGAGAGGCATCACCAGTAGAAAACAGGAAGTTGTTATCTCTTTGTACAGACAGTTGATGACATCTCATCTGGAGTACTGCGTCCAGTTCTGGAGACCCCATCTCTGCAAAGACATAAACAGGGTGGAGGCAGTCCAGAGGAGGGCAACTAAAATGGTGCAGGGTCTGCAACAGAAGCCATACAAGGAGAGACTAAAGGAGCTTAATATGTATACCCTTGAGGAAAGGAGGGACATGATAGGAACTTTTAAGTACCTCAAGGGAATCGACAAAGTCCAAGAGGGTAGCATCTTTCAGAAAAAGACATGTGCAAGAACAAGGGGACACAACTTGAAGATGGGGGGTGGGGTGATGGCTCGGGGGCAGTGTGAGGAAGTATTTTTTTCACAGAGAGGGTGGTGGACGCATTGGAACGGCCTTCCCGAGGAGGTCATGGGGTAAAAAACAGTGGGGGAATTCAAGAATGCATGGGACAGACATAAGGCAATTCTTATGGGGGGTAGGAAGAAATAGGCTGTTGGTTACTAGGATCTGCAGCTTATCTTGTAGGTAGTGAAATAGGCAGACTAGTGAAAATTACATACTTACTGTAATTACTGATCTTCCCAAATATCTTCATTCATTATGCCTCCCTCCTTCCCTGTAACCAGGCGCTGGGCAGTGCTGTTCTCTCCCCCTCACCCCCCCCCCCTCCTTTTCCCCCTACTCTTTTTTTGGGGCATGAGGATCAAGGGAGGGATAACTCTTCCTAGGGGCAAACCCTGCTTGGCATCCTGCATTCTCTGGACAGACACCCTGTTTTTGGGAAGGCTGTCCTCTTTGAAAGAGAAATTTTCTTTAAGATCTTTTCTCAGACATTTCTATTTCCTACTAGTGACGGGGATAGCTTGGCCAGTTTTCTGGTTGGGCTAGGGGCTGAATCTTCTCCTATATCCTTGTTAGTTTGCTAAGAAAGCATTTCAAAAGGCTTTCTACTAAGCTGGAGTCGCCGCTGTTTTGTTTTTTTTCCCAGCCATGACCCTGTTGTCTGATTATTTCATCTCTTTGTCCCTGGTTTCCACAATTAACAGGAGTCCATTTCCTAGTGGATTCCTCTCTGCTACCTGGTTCTCCTTTGGAGACTCACTGGGTGTTCTTTTTTGGGGGGGGGGGAGACACACACACACACACACACCCTGGAGATCTCTCTGGCACTGCATCCTGTCCCTCCTTGTTTCTCTTCCTTCCTCCCCATGTTTAGTGGTGTGAAGGCCTTCATGTTCTCCTGAGCCTTCTTCTTGGCCCAGCTGAGTCTAAAATCTCCCCTTTACAGAGGCCTGTCTGTGGGCAGGTTGGATAACCTGGTCATCCTCCTTGTGGGAGGTTATTTAAAAAAAAAAAAAAAGGGCAGGAAGATGATTAGAGGGAACGAGCCTCCTCAGTAAGGTGGGTCTTCTCTCTCTCTCTCTTTCTCTTCACCTTTTTTTCCTCTTCTGTTGCTTCTTAGGGCTGCCCAGCATTCTGGCCACTCCTACCCTCCTAGCCTATCCCTCTTTTCAAACCCTTTCTGTCGGCTTTATATTTATTTTCCTCCCCTCCCTGCTCTATCCTTCGGGCACCCTGGCCCTCCCTCTATCCTTATCCTTTCCTTCTCTTCCTTGCCTGGCGGACAGAACTGAGGACTGGGAGGAGTCGGCATTGGTTACTGGCCGGCCCGCGAGTGCCACGTAGAACGTTGGCCTCGTGGCTGGCGCCATCCTGATGTCCGCTCCTCCAGCTCAGAAAAATGTAAAGAGGCATCGCTCTTTTTTTCTCCCCGAGCAGGGTCCTGACCCATTTAGTAGTGAATGGTAAAGATGTTTGGGAAAATCAATAATTACGCTAAGTACGTAATTTCCATTTGTAAAACTGTCTGTAGGCATTTATATTTTAGTGTATGGTGGAACGCGATTGTGTGTGGAAAGTTGTTCTGCTGCAGTAATGACGTATTTACTAACAAAGTACGACTTTTTGTTCTACATTAGTAAGGATGTCATAATACAAGCGACCTCATCAGTGCTTGTCATTTAGTTAGTGGCTGGTGGAGAGTCGCGCACATGTGCTGCCCAGCAGGCAGTTGTGGTTTAAGTGCAGTTGGCGGAGCTGACTAGAAACCAAAAGAGTTCTTCTGAGGTGTGTTTTTTTTTTTTTTGTAGTTTGAATGATGGCTGCAGCAATCGTGATCTACAGTACACTTTATAGAATAGTATATGTGAAACCGTACACAACAAGACTATTCTTCCCCCTTGTGGTTACCATGATGACTGAGAGACCACTCAAGCTTCGCTCTCAAGGTCATCAGTCATCATGGTATCCACTCAGGAAGAATAGCCTTGTTGTATATGGCTTCCCATACACTATTCTGTATTTTATGGTAACGACTGTATAATATTGGCCTTTTTATCTTGCATTGATGTGTGACATAGTGGGAGTTCATTTGAAATAAGACTTGGCACAACTGAGTTTCTCCCTTGTTCATATGTAGTATGAATAAAAAGTTTACTACTGGAGATCACGTGATGTCTACTACCCAATAGCAGTTTAGCTCCAGTGCTCCTGCCTCCTCACCTTCCTATCTACAGTTTTCTTGATATTGGGAATAATTCTGAGCCTCAGTATCTACAAAGATAGTAGTCGCCTGCCTGCAGCTACTGATTTCTGTCTTCTCCTCATTGTGATTGGCAAGAATCTGCCGCGATGGAAGCTGATATGCGGCAGGCCCCGCCTCACCACACTCCACCTACCTCACCAGCGAAGGCCCCAAAGAAAGCGAAAGCACTGGCCTCACAATGGACTCGTTAGCCAGCCCAATCTACCTCTCCAGTTCCCTGACTGAGGACTGCTTCCTCCAGGAGCTGGTTCCATTCCGAGAAACGTTGGCTGACATCTCCTTGGAATTAAAATCACTCCAGTCCAATTTGGGGCATTTGAGCCGCAGAGTCTGGGATACAGAAGCCTGCGCTTCCTCCTTGGAGTCCTGGAGGGATACAATCAGTCCTTAAATTGTTAGATTATGGCAGCAAATATCCAAGCTGCAGTTGAAAACAAGATTTGGAGTGCTGTAGTCATAGGAACAATATATTGATTTTAGGTCTGCCCGAATCGGAGGAAGGATTTAACACTATCGCCTTTGTGCAGAAGCTTCTCAATAAAGTGGTCGGCCCATCTCCCTTTAACTCTGCATACCAGATAGAGAGGTCTCCCCCAAGACCCATCATACTGAAGTTTCTAAGTTATTTGGAGAAGCAGCATGTCTTGTACAAGGCCCGGGATTTACAGGCTATACTCTAGGAGGGGAAACCCTTGTGACTGACCCAGGACCTTCCCAGTTAGACTTGCCAGAAGAGAGTAGCCTTTCATTTCGTTGTCGGCAAGCCGATCACTGCCGGGATTAAATTTAAGATGGCATACCCTGCTTGGCTGCAAGCTTCCATAGATGGTGCCTGGCTTTCCTTTGATACCCCTGACTCGGCTAAGAAAGATCTCTCTCTCTCAATGCCTGCTGAATCGATTTAAAGACACTTGAGTTCCTTGCTTTCGGCTGGACTGGCTCTATTAAGTTTGTGTTTAGATCTACTTAATAGTTCCTCGTATGCCCCGACTCGCCCCCTCCTGTTGCCTCTTGTGTACCGGCGAGGAGGGGGTGGGACGGTGGGCTCCTCTTTCCTTAGTTGGTTGTCCTGCTTGGTTCCTGTGGGCTGTGCTTAGGAGTGCCGCCTAGCTAATGGTGCTCCATGGTGGGTCATTTCTTTCCAGGTTTGGAGTTTCTGTTTTTTCAGCTCATGGGTGTGTGGCTGGGGCTCTGACAGTTCTGGGCTCTGCTTTTTGGGAGTGGAGGACCCAGTCTGAGTGGAACTCGCATTTGTGGTAGGGGGTATTTTTGTGAGTCACTGTCCCGTCCCCCAGTTGTGTCCCATTGGATACGCCCTTACCAACGTGCACTCTGCCACTGGGGGGGGATTCCATATTTTGTATCCCCTTTCTCTGTCGCAAGCCCGTATAATCGGCACATGCCCTCTCATCTTCCAGCTATATCGGGAGGGTTCTTCCTTTCAATGGTGGGAGCAGCTATAGCAGTTTAAAGTATTTCTTAGATTTCATGCTGGCTCCCCCTCCGTTTTGGGCCGTTGGTCCAACCAGATGCTGCGGTCTATACGGCTTTCAGATATAGGCGGCATGGGACTAGGATAGAATGTTCCACGGTCATTCGTTCGCTTACCAGGTGACATAACAGAGAAGGCCTGTCTGTTCTGCTCTCCTGCCTTTATTACCGGTAAGCTCCATAATTTTTGTGAGGATGTCCCAATTTAATATTGTTTGCCTTCCGGGGAGGGGCTTACTGGTTCTTGATTCACCAAAGGGTTGTGGCTCACCATGTACTGGGTAATAGGGAGGTTTAGCCTGCTCCACTTCACTTTTGGCACCATATCTTGGCATCCCAGTCACCCTCACGATCAATGCTGGACACCGTACTTTTTCAGAGATCTGATACTCCTCTTGTTTCCTGGCATCCCTTGATGGAGTTTTAACTGCCAGGTAGGTTTCAGCACTTCATCGGGTTTCCTTTTGCCTGAATGGGGTGGAATGGGGCTTATGTTGGGTTGGTCCTTCCTAAATGTTCCTTCATTACACACAGTGTATCACTCTGCTCTGGGGAGAACCATTGTACATAGTTTTTGTAGCCTTGGGGGTAGTGTAAATAGTTTGGGAGTCGGGGGGGAGGGGGATGGGGTGAGTCTGGGAAGGGTTACTTATTAATGCTTGTCTGATGGTGTATTTTACTTCAGTTAATGGGTATGGGGGGGACTGGGGTGTGGGGTCCGCACTGGCCCCCTCTTTACTGTGACTCGGGGGTATTCTTATCTTTAACCTTATATGGATTTCAAAGTTACTATGTTCTCTTGGTGCTTTCTCACATAATTTATTTATTTGTAAGGTATCGGAATTAAAATCCTTTGAGTCGTAGACTCATTTACAGAGGCTCCACTTCACATCACATAACACATAGGACATAACATACAATACAGGGGAGGAGTATACAGTTACATATGCTTACAATAAGTTACCCCGCCAACATACATAATATAAGGTACCGATGTATATACAGTGACTGGTACTTACAATATGTTACACCAGTTTGTGGAATTGTAACAATCACATTGCTGTTGATTGGGCTGCTAGTAATAAGTACAGAGGAGGCAGTGTGCCTATACAAGATGTTAGCTAGGCATATAGTTGCATTACATTGCAGAGACATATTATCAGGCACTATAGAATTTGAAGCAGTCTAGCAGTTAGACTTTGTCATTAATCTAGCCTGTTTATACATTGCAGCTGAACATGTTGTTATTGGTAATATATTAACTGAGGCAGTCTGGTGGTTTGGCTTTGATAGTAGCCCCGTCCGGTTTCTACATGGGTAGTTGCCTGGCCCCTGGGGGCCATTGCAGTTGTATTGCCATGGGCATGTACATGCGCAGGGGTAGTGAGGAGGTGGTTTCTGAGGGCTGCTTTGAACGCACCGAGTTTTTGCAGACTGGCGATAGACACAGATAGGGAGTTGAACCAGGTTGGGGCCCTGATGGGGAAGGATCTCTGGGCTAGGGATGTCCTCACCCTTGGAATGGTTAATGTGGGTTTATCAGCACTGTGAGTGGAAACAGTGGGGCTGGCTGGATGAATGGAGGGAGGACGCAACTCCAGGCGGTGTTTTCCCGAGGAGGGACATTTTGGCCATGAGGCAGGATTGGTATATGAGCCTTTCCTTGAAGTTGAGTATTTGTGCAAGGGAGTAAAGGGCGCAGGTGTGCGTTGATCGGTCAGCACCGAACAGGAGCCTGCACGCTTTATTGATGACCACTTTTATTTTACTGATGGCTGTGGCATCTGCAGCAGCATAGACCAATAGACCATAGTCGATTAGGGACATGACCGATGAGGTGATGGCAAGCCGCAGTGCTTCAGGTGGGAGGCAGTCTTTGTGGCGGTATAGGAGGCAGATACGTGTATTAGCTGCAGATATGAGTGCATTGATGTGTGCATGAAAGGTGAGAATTGGGTCAGAGGGTATACCCATGTACTTATATGAGGAGACCTGTTCAAGGGAGTGGAGGGAGTTGGGGGTGATCTGCAGATGGGTGTTTTTTGAATTTGCTTTGGTGGTGTGCAAATAACATGGCCTTGTTTTTTTTTTTTGTTTTTTTTTTAGGTTTATGACCAGCCTGCGTTCCGCGAACCAGTGCTCGCTCTGACTAAACGAGTGTTGAAGCGAGGCCTGAAGACTGGTGGGGTTAGCGTGGGAGGCACAGAGGACAGCATTGTCTGCATAGAGTAGGACCTTTCCTTTCCTGGGCATGAGGTGGGTAGTGCGTTAAGGAACAGACTGAAAAGTAGTCCCAGTATGGAGCCCTGCGGGACTCGCGAGCGGATGGGGGGTGTATCAGAGAGTGTCATGTTTATTTTCACACGTTGTGGCCTTTAGGACAGGTAGCTTGTGAACCAGTCCAAAAGTCCTTGGGAAAGGCCCACCTGCATGAGGGAGTCAGGCAGGAGGGGGTGACTAACCGTGTCAAAGGCCTTGGAAAGGTCAATAAACATGGCTCCTGCTAGGCGGCCGTTATCCAGTGCAGGGTGAATGAAGTTAGAGAATTCGATTAGGGCCGTGGTGGTGCTATGGCCTGGTGGAAACCATACTGCTCCTTGCAGAGCAGGTCTTGGGTTTCAAGGTAGGATGTCAGTTTGGCCGCCACTACTTTTTCAAGGACTTTGGGGATGGAAATGGCCGGTAGCTCCCAAGAGATAAATTGTCCCCTTGTTTGTGGATGGGTGTTATGGCTGCGTTTTTTCCACGTACTGGAAAACTGCCCGAGGCAGAGGGAGCAGTTTAGCAGGCCAGAAAGTGGGAGGAGGAGCATGTCCGAGGCCAGACAGAGAAGCCTTATATCCAGGGGGTCATTTAGGGGGCTTGATCCATTTAGGGCTTTGGAAAGATGAGGCTTAGCTTCCTGGGGGGTGATAGTCCGAAGGTGAAAAGGTGGGGCATGAGAGGGTGTATGGTTCAGAGACTGTTATTGGATTGAAGAAGTTTTTGGGGAGCACTGAGCTCAGGTCCGTGAAATTAGTGTTGAGACTGTCTGCTATTTCCTTTGGGTGGGTGGTGATAGTTCCGTTAGATGTGATCTGGGAGGGGGAGGAGCCCGAGACTTGCCATTCTGGATTTTAATAATGTCCCAGAATTTACAGGACGTCCCCCAGGAGGCAGTTAGTGTGGACCTGTAGTACTCTGCTTTTGCTTTGCGGATGGCCCAGGTACATTTATTTTGTTCGGCTCGGTATGCCTGCCTATGTGTTGGCTTGCCAGAGTCAGAGGCTCTGTACCACAGGTTGTCTCTGTTTTTGAGTTGTTGGAGAAGGGGTGGAGTAATCCAGGGCGCATTTTGTTGCTCAGTGTGGGTCTTTTTTAGGGGCCCGAAGGTATCACAGGCCCAAGTGAAAGAGCTGGTGAAATAATCCAATGCCACATCAATGCTGATGGCACTGTATATTGGGGAACAGTCCCAGTGGGCAAAATATTGCTTAAATTTTGAGGTGTTCCCCTCAGGTGGAGGGGACGTCTGAGTGTGACCTTAGGCGTTTGTTGCAGATTGCCTGCCGGACCATGAGAATATTACTGGGGAGTGGTCACTGAGGCAGTTCGGTAGGACCGTGATGTCCATAATTTTGTGGGGCCGGTTGGAGAGTAGAATGTCCAGCAGCATTCGAGTGCCAGTAGTGGGGTTGCATCTAGTTGGTTGGGTTACCATCTGATGGAGCTATAGGGCTGCAAGAGCATCTTTGACTGTGGCAGCAGTGTTGGCGAGCCAGTTTATGTTGGTCACCCAGCAGAATGTGCTCAACTTTGTGGGGGAGGCTGGCAATGTATTCTGTGAGGGAGTGTAGTGCCTGGGTTTGTTTATGTAACAGGATGTAGGCCACTCTGATTATCAGGGGGGCCTTTGAGGAGTCTGGGGTAATCCTTAATGAGATGACTTGTGCTCCATGCTCCAGTGCCAGCGGGGGTATGGTTTGGACCAGCAAGGTATCACACAGATATATTGCACAACCACCACCCCATTTTCCCACTCTGTTCACCCTGAAGAGGGATGTAAAGGAGATGAAAGTGTCAGGGGTGGACTTGGAGAGCCAAGTCTCGACCAGTGCAAGAACATCTGGCTGGTGCATGATGATCCAGCGTTGTAGTGCGGCTGATTTTTTTAGTATACTGCATATATTCATGGATGCAGTGCAGAGGCAGCAGGGAATAGGCCAGTGATGCCATGGCCTGGGTTGGGGTGGATGTTTCCGGACAGCAAGAGGAGCGTTATGATGACTCTAAAGAGCGGGAGGTATCTTTTTTTAATCCTAGGTGGTCTGATGTACTTGGTGTGGGGGGTCATGGGGGGTGGGACGGAATGTGTTTACTTCTTACTATTCACCTAAATTTCTGTTCATTTTTTTGTGAGTGTGGCTAGTAATCTAAGTTTTTGACCTGGAATGTTAGGGGAATTGGAGAGCAACTCAAAAGGTATCAGGTTTTAAAACATATTTCTTTGCTTCGGGCCCATATTGTGTTTCTTCAGGAAATGCATCTTCTTTCCCATGAGGTTGTCAGCCTCTGCAGGCAAGGTATTGGCCAGGTGTATGCCTCCGGAGGCTCGTCTTCAAGCAGAGGGGTTGCCTTTTTAGTGAGCCATAATATCTCTCTTCAGGTGGACCAAGTTATATCTGACCCACTGGGAAGATACGTTTTTATTAAGGGCCTGCTTGACCACTGTGAACTTGTCCTGGGCAGTGTTTATGGACCAGTGGGTGGTAATCCAGCTTTCTTCATGGAATTAGCAGACAAACTAGCCCCATATCTCTCTCTCTCTCTCTCCCTCTCCCTCTCCCCTTGATTATGGGTGGTAACTGGAACCTTCCTCCCACCCAAGATCTTGACTGTTCCAGTTACCCCCTCAAACCTCTCTCATCAGCGCAGCGTGTCCTGCAGGATTTTATGGACTTTCTGGGTCTTTGTGATCCCTGGTGGATCCTTAACCCACTCATATTCCTTCTATTCGATGGTACACCACATCTCTTCTAGGCTGGATTATGTTCTTACCAGTCTTTCTTTTCTCCCTGGTTTGTGTTATGCTGGCTTGGAACCCATTTTGCTCTCTGATTATGTGGTGACCTGGCGAATTCTTGCTCCTTACACTGATTTACAGCGGAATACTGCATGGAAATTAAATACTCAACTTCTAAAGGATGATCATGTCTTAACCAGGATAGCAACTCTTATTCAGTCCTTTATTATCTCTAACCAGAATACTGTGCTGAGAGGTGACCACGAATGATGTGCTTTAAAATGTTTCTTGTGGGGTGAACTCATCCACTTAGCCTCCACCCAAAAGCGTCCTAGAGAATCAAAAGCACTCTCTTTACTTGGCCAATTGCGCTCCCTGTAGCAATCTGTCTCTCCCACTTCTTCCCCAGATTCTCTACAGGCCTTACTAATCCTTCGGGACAAATATTTTATTCTCCTACAGGAAAAGGCAGAGTATACTATCTTAAAGACCCAAGCCAAATACATTGAGCAAGGAGAGAAGGCAGGGCAGTTACACGTTCTCTGCTTGCGGGAAGTTGGAGGCCTCAAGAGCCATCCCCTCTCTCTGCCCCGGATGGTTCCATAAAAACTCTTCTTAGGGAGATCGTATTAGTTTTTGAAACCTTCTGTTCTCTGTATGGTAGGTGTCCCTCCTCACCACCTACCGAGGGAAATATTGTCCTATCTTGACTCTGCTTCTCGGCCTCATCTTCCGGACTATCACTGAGAATTTCTTTCTACCCCCATATCTCTGGAAGAGGTGGAAACTGCCATCAACAGTCTAACCCTGGATAAGCCCCCTGTCCCTGATGGCTTCCCTTCAAATTTCTACAAAACTTTCTAAAGACCTGTCTCCTCTCCTGCTTCGCCTTTATCAGTTCAGGGTTTTGTCTGACTCCCTAGATCCCTCCCTCTTAGAGGCCACCATCGTTCTCCTTCTTAAGCCAGATAAACCTCCCTCTCATCCTGCGAGTTACCGTCCTAGTTCCCTATTAAATTGCAATATTAAAATTCTAGACAGGATCCTCTTTATGAGAATTAGGAAGGTGTGGTCGTGTCTACTCAGTTCAGAACAGGTAGGTTTTGTTCCTGGGAGGACTTCCGTCGATCACCTTTGTAAAATATGTCACATCTTTCAGGTAGCCCAAGGCTCTCTTCTTCCTATGGCCTTAATCTCTCTCTACGCCGAGAAGTCTTTTGATAGAGTTGATTGGTCCTTTCTGTGGTTAACCCTACGGAGGATGGGTACCCCCCACCTTTTTGCAATGACTTCAAGTGATTTACTCTTTCCCATCCACTAAGATTTATTGCAGCGGAGTTATTTCCTCTTCATTTGCCCTACATACCAGCACCTGTCAAGGATGCCGTCTTTCCCCTTTTCTTTTTAACTTGTACCTCGAACCACTGATTAGATGCCTCAAGTCCTCCCCTAGCATATGAGGCATTCCTATTGGTAATCTGACGCCATCCTTCTCGGTATATGCAGATGCTATCTTACTATATTTTTCTAACCCTGTTTCCTCTCTTACCGAAGGCTGGAAAGTGATTGATCAGTTTAGCCATTATTCTAACTACAAACTGAACCTCAATAAAACAGAAATTTTCCCCCTTAATCATTTTGTTTATAGTCAGGATTTCGCTACCTTAGGTATGCGATCATCTCCCCGTTCCATCAAATATCTCAGAATATTTCTAACCTCTGATTCCAACCTAACAAAGAAACTGAACTTAGAGGACTTGCTGGTGGTAATACAATAGGACTTATCAAGATGGAAGGACCTTCTAATATCGCTATGGGGTAGGATTAACATTATTAAAATGAATATTCTCCTTAGACTTGTCTGCCCCTTAAACATGCTCAACATACGACTTCCCCTTTCCTTCTTTAAACGTGTCCGTTCACTTATAACTTCTTTCATTTGGTTAGCTAAGTCCCCGAGGCATTCTTACCTTAAGCTGGGTCTCCCTAAAGAATTTGGTGGACTTCGTCTACCCAACTTTTTATTTTACTATTGGGCCAGCCATCTTTACAAATGTGGTAAATGGCTTTCCACTCCGCTAGCTCCACCCATAGATGATTATATTCCTGTTTGGTTACAGATTAGAATCCCACCTGATTTCTGTTCACAGTCTGTCCCCTGCTGCTATTCTTTTCTCTCCTCGGAAATATCTCCCGGCTTCACTGAGCTCATCTCCAATTGGTGTTTCTATTAGTCTTTTCCCAATTCTGTGCCTCTCTGAAAGCATTTCCCTCCAAAGGCCCTTCACAGTCTATCTTTTTTAACCTAAATATCAAGATTGGGGATCGCTTGCTGACCCCAGGTTGGCTTCCCCTGCCTCAGGACCTCAGAGTGGCTGACTTTTGTTCCCAGAACTCTCTCCTCACTTCTCCAGAGCTATTAGAGAAGTTTGGGTTGGACCCAGCAAGTATCTTTAACATTTACCAACTGTGGCTAAACGATTAGACACAGTTCTGCCCTCTATAATTAATTTAGACCAGAACGGATTTGTCAGTGCTAGATCCACCACGGACAACACAAGAAGAGCACTACATTTGGTGCACGAGATGCAGTCCCATACAACTCCCTCTGTCCTCAGCCTAGATGCTGAGAAGGCATTTGACAGGGTTTCATGGCCCTTCCTATTTGCCACTATGGCAAGGATGGGTTTCCCTCTACCCTTTATTACTCTGATTAAAACGCTTTATTCCTCACCCAAAGCATATGTTAAAGTCTCTGGTCATCATTCTTTATATTTCCTCCTGTTTAGAGGAACTGGGCAGGGGTGTCCCCTATTCCTTGGTTTATTCGCCATCTTTATTGAACCACTGGCACAGGCCATTAGAGGCTCTCCTTTAATAGAAGGGGTACAGACTGAAGGTTTGGAGCATCGTATAGCCCCCAACACACCTCTTTAACCTATCCCTAAACTCTGGCTCTATTCCCACACTGTGGAAGACAGCCCAAGTGGTTCCCCTTCTAAAATCAGGGGACCCTGTGGATCTTAATAATTACAGGCCCATTTCATTCTACCAGTGCTATCCAAGATGCTGGAGAAATTAGTGAGTAATCAGTTAAGGGAGTATCTTGACAATGCTAACCTCCTAAACCCAGCTCAATCTGGATTCAGGGCCAAGCATAGCACTATCACTGCACTAGCCGGTCACAAATGTCTGGCAATCCGAATTAGATAAAAAGAATAAGGTCTGTGCAGTATTCCTGGACCTGAGCAAAGCATTCGATACTGTGCACCACGAGCTACTACTTTCATCCCTGTACTCCATTGGCCTAGATCCATCCTCCCTTAAGTGGTTCAGATGCTGTCTCACCGGTAGGTCACAGGAGGTAAAAGCTGAAGGTGACCTATCCCCATTAAAACCACTGTCAAGAGGAGTCCCCCAAGGTTCTATTCTGGGTCCTATCCTAGTAGTATAAGGGGATATAACTTGTCCAATGTTAAATTTCAGCCAATCAGAGCGCGCCACGTCATTTGACAGGTGGTTTCCATGTCAACGCCCCACCCCCTTTCCAACCGGAAGTCCCTTCCCAGCACCATGGCAACGCCCCGCCCCCTTCGTGCCACAGGAAGTGACGTGCATTTTGGTCCTCGAACCCGGAAGTCCTCCCCTTTTCTAGCCCGTACGTGCCTCCTTCTTCTTCCCCTCCTCTCGGATCCTTGCCACAGACTCGCACCCGAGTCCCACCACCTCCTCTCCCTCCCCTCACATCAGAGTGCTAGCAGCTCCTCGAACCCCTCCCCTCGGACCCGGTTCGGCGTCCTAGCTTGCACCCGGGTCCCTCCCCTCACATCGCAACCCAGCCGCACCATCCTAATTCACACCAGAGTCTCCCTCCTCGATCCACCACCGCTTGCACCCGAGTCCCTCTTCCTCCACACCACCCTGCTACCTCTCGCACCCCTGCTGAAACATCCTAGCTCAAACTCGAGTCCCTCTCCTCACCACACACCCCTGCTCCCTCCTCCTCCCCCACCCTTTTGCACCCCTGCTCTCTCCTCCTCCTCCTCGATCCATCCACCTCTTGCACTCGAATCCCTCTTCTCACCACACCACCCTGCCCCTCCTCCACCCCTACCACCGTGTCCTAGCTCAAACCTCGAGTCCCCCCTCCTCCATTCCCTTTCCCTCAGACTCCTGCTCCCCTCCTTCTCCTCCCCCTCCCCATCGCACCCGAGTCCTAGCACCTTCATACACCCTACTCCCTCGCTATTCATTCGCACCCCTGTCGGTCCGGGGATATACGGACAGGATGTGTGTAAATGCATTGTGACTTGGAAATCTGTACAAGGAATGCATCATCAGGCATCTCTGTATAGATAGGTTTTATGTTTTTTGGTGATTTTTGTAATGTCTGTAATTATTTTGTCTTGCTGCCTGTATGGGTGATGCCTCTGCCTGTGCATCCCAGTATCCCCCGCCCTCCTTACTGCCTTCACACATTGTCTGCCTACCTTTAGGTCACTTGATATGACTACCCCGGTCCCTTTCCATTTTGTTGTAGTTAATACCCCCACATTATGTACACATGCCCTGAGTTTTTGTTTCCCAGGCGCATTTCTTGCACTTTTGCATTGAATCTAAACTGCCATACTTTTGACAATTCCTAAACCTTGCCAGTCCTTCTCATCCTTTCAATCTCCTCACCTTGTGTATCAACTCTGTTGCTGATCTTTGTCTCATCAGCAAGAGGCATACTTTCCTTACAGCCCCCAATGCAATGTCACCTATAAAGACATTAGAGGATCGACCCCAGTACTGAACCTGGGGTATCCTGCTGGTATCCCCCTTTCTTTGGAGTGTAGTCCATTTACTATTACCCTCTGCATCCTTATGTCCAGCCAATTTTTTATCCAGGCTACCACCCTAGGACCCACTCCCAGGCTGGCTAATTTGTTTATTAATCTTTTGTGCATGACTGAGTCAGATACCTTGCTAAAATCTAGGTGTGCCATGTCCATATAGAAACATAGACTTTGACAGCAGATAAGGACCCTTGCCCCCCAGTCTGCCCATTTCCCTACCTAGAGGATAAGCTGCAGATCCTATTTAACCAACAGTCTATTTCTTCCTCCCCCCACCAAAACTGCCTTATGTCTGTCCCATGCATTCTTGAATTCTCCCACAGTTTTAGACCCCACAACCTCCTCAAGAAGGCTGTTCAATGCATAGTCCCTCCCTGGTCTACTACTTTGGTTACCCAGTCAAAGAATTATATTAGATGAGTAGTTCTTAGACTTTGTCACAGTGAGCCTCCCCAAATCCATGGAAAAGATTTTGAGCCTCCTCCAAAACTGAAATAATCTTGGGCCTCCCAGTAAAATAGCATCTGTACTTACGAGTACACCATGAATAAATTGAAACCCCTTTGAGTACTTTGCTCACATTCAGTTCTTTGTCTTATACTGACATGGAACCTTTGAAAAAGAGGTCATGTGCTCAAAGGTGTTATCTGAAAAATAAATAAAAGAAACAAATATGATTATTCCGCTTATTGTAACCCCCCCCCCCACAGGCCAACCTACCTGCTGCGCTATTTTCATTCTTGAACCATTGTTACCCCTTGTTGCAGTACCTTCATGGGTCACACTACTTTCTCAGTTTCCTCTCTACATGAAATAACCTTCCCACATGCTTTGCCTCTCCCCACCTTCTCTGCTCCTAAGCAACTTCTCTGGGATTACTTTGCTCCTTCCTGCTATTGTTCTTAGCACTTTTATGCTCAACCCTTGTATTTGGGCTGTTCTGCCATCATTCTACAAACTGATCAATTACCACCACTCATTATTAGTTTACTGTTCATATTTGTTTGCACTATTGTTCACTGAGTATTTCTTGATTGTTTTGCGGTTACCTTTTGAAATGGTATTCACTCCTCCTCCCGGGTACACATCGGAGTGGGCATGGCTCATTCACCTTCCCTTGTCACCTATCAGTAAATAAATACATAAAATTCACCTACTGTTATCCTCTTTCAGTTCGCTTCATCTCTTCACAAAAATATATAAAACTCAAAATTTAAATACAGTACTTTTCAGACTTGCTTCATCCTCCCTGAAAGAGGTGGGGCCTCCCCAGGAAGGCATGCCTCACCATTTGAGCATCCTGTATTAGATTCATCTGACATGACCTTCACACTGTGAATCCATGCTACTCTGTGTCATGTGCCCTGCTGCCTCTAGGTGCTCAACAATTCTTTCTTTCAGAAGTGATTCCATAATTTCCCCTAACACTGAGGTCAAACTAACAGCTCTGTAGCTTCCTGCCTCGGCCTTGCTCCCACTTTGTCAAGGGAATCAGATCAGCCTTCCTCCAGTCCTCAGGTACCACACCATACTCCCATGATTTGTTAAAAGGGGTAGTCCGTTGAGTCACTAGCTCACCCCTTAATTCTTTTAGAATTCTGGGTGAATCTATCGACCCCATTGCCTTGACCACCTTGAGTTTTAGGAGGTCTTTGGGATCCTTTCTTCTGTGAATGGACTTGTATCACAACCCTCCCCAACCCATCCAGAGTGCCTATATTGTATGGGTATGGTATTGTATATATGGAAAGTGCAATTAAGTGACCTCCTTGAAAATGAGTTTAGCTCAATAGAGCTCCATTTCTATTCATAGTTTGTGAATAAAAACGTTTGATACTTGCTAATGTTGCCTATGAATGTCCAGTTAACATTCTACAGAACACTGTATATGTGTGTGTAGGTGGGGGGGGGCATAATTTTGAAGTACATACAGTAGTTGAAGGAAGACCCATCTAGTTCTATGAAAGGCTGTCTAGCATACAAGCAACATCAGCACAATACTCCAAAAAGGCTCCCTAAACTGAAAATAATAACCAACATTTGAATTAATGTATTTAAAAACATCATCGGGGGTCAGAAAAGCAATGACAGTCCATCCAGTCTGCCAATGGTTAGCTATTTAACTTCATGATCAGGATTTCATGCAAATGTACATATTTGTTATATCATCTTTTTTTCTTGAAATCTTCACTGTGTGGCAATCTCGATGGTATAACATGGCAGTGAACTAAAATAATAAGTAATGATAAGCACATTTGTTATATTGCTGTAGAGGGATCAAAATTTCATGCAAATGTACAAAAATTATTTTTTATACATTTGTTCATGGAATCATGCTTATAAGTGATTGTAAATACTGATATATTGTTGCATATGACAATCATTCATTGAGAAACATTAATTACTGACTTAAGTGCAGTAGGAACAGAATTTCATGCAAATGTATTTGTTGGTGTCTTTTCATGAAATAGTGATTAGGTGTTAATCTCAATGGTATAACATGGCTGTAAATCACAATAATAGGTTAAAATAATGAATTTGGAACAGTTGTAGTCGGATCAAGAATTCATGCAAATGTCCACACAGTATTTTCTTATAATGTATTCATGGAATCGTGATTATATCCTAATGGGAATATTGATATATTGCTTAATGTGACAGTCATTCATTAAGAAATATAAATTACTGATGATAATGCTAGAATCAGAATTTCATGCAAATGTACACTGGAGTTGGGGATCATTACATGAAATCTTCATTGGTGGCAATCTGAATGGTATAAAAGGGTTGTGAACCATAATAATAAGTTATGATGAACACATTTGTGACACTGCCGAGTTGGGATCAAAATTTCATACAATTTCTCTAACACTTGTTTCCACATTTTCCTTGTCATTAGAGCATACAGTCTACCATTTTCCAACAACCCTCTCTGTGCCAAAGGGTAACATTTTGCACAAATATCCTCATTTTAAGACCAATTTTTAGACCAAACTTTAATCAGTCTCATTGGTCTTTGTGAGACTGGACCAGCTCTTGAACAAGCAAGATCTTGCAAATCCTCACCCTTACTACCATCCTTTTAAGACCAACTCCTCTCTGTAAATTCCTGCCTAATATCATCATCATCGATGCTTCTACCAATGTCTTGTGTTCTACATGTAGTACTGCATCTAGGGTTCACTACCTGGCTCTTTAGTACATCCACAGTCCTACTCTTCAGGTGAACTTTTGTAACCTGTAACACAGCTTTCCATCCTATGTTATTTTATTTTCCTTACAAACTGTTCCATCTAGGAAGCTGAATCTCTGATAGCTCCTAGCTGTCTAGGTGCCAAAAGGTGCTATGCTCGTTCCCTCCTCCACTGGCCACTTACAGCCTTCCTTCTCTTACATTACATCGGCCAGAACCCTGAGTTATTACTATGACTCACAAGAGATTATGCTGTCTCTTGTCTACTTTGTGCCCCAGCGACTGTTCTCCAATCTACGTTATACTATGGTATTGTATACATGGACAGTGCAATTAAGTAGCCTCCTTTGAAAATGAGTTTAGCTCAATAGAGCTCCATCTCTGCTCATAGTTTGTGAATAAAATGTTTGATACTTGTTAATGTTCCCTATGAATGTCCTATTAACATTCTACAGAACACTGTGTGTATGAATGAGGGCATCAGCCAATTCATAAGTAAAGAAAAAAACATCTTACACTGCTTTGGACGAAAACTAACTACAAATCTTACCTTGTTTGTAATATATATATATATATATATATATATATATATATATATATATATATATATATATATATATATATATATATATATATATATATATACACACACACGTCCCCAAGTTTCCTGTAGAATGTTACAGAAAAAATTATTCCTATTGAGGATGATAACATTTTAAACACACAGTAAAAGATGATAATTCACACAAAAGTACTCAGCTTTTGTCAAGGGTTGCCAAAGTGTATTTCCCATTTACTCCAGTGAGTCAGGAAAACAAATTTCCCGTTTAACACAGTAAAATGAAGGTAATCCATAGAGTTCCCAACTTTTGTCAAGGGTTATAAGTATATTTCCATTCTCTCGGTGAGTCAGGAAAACAAATTTCCTTTTAACACACAATAAAATGAAGGTAGTCCATAAAGTACCAACTTTTTCAAGGGTTGCAAAGTATATTTCCATTTACTCAGTAGTCAGGAAAACAAATTTCCCTTGAACACACAATAAAATGAAAGTAATCCATAGAAGTTCCAACTTTTCAAGGGTTGCCAAAGTATATTTCCCATTTACTCCAGTGAGTCAGGAAAACACATTTCCTTTAACACACAATAAAATAAAAGTAATCATAGAAGTTCGAACTTTTTTCAAGGGTTGCCAAAGTATATTTCCCATTTACTCTGGTGAGTCAGGAAAACAAATTTCATACAACACAGAATAAAAAGTATCAAAGTTCCCGAATGCCACATAAAATGTCTAACGTGTTAAATCCATCTATGGTCATTGCATAGTTAGATGTAAAATACTAAATTCTGAAATCTTTAACACAAATGGTATCAACCTAGCTAGCATCCATGAAACACTCTGAATACTGATAGCGTGTCAGAATTCTTAATGAATGAGCAAGTGGTGAACCGTGGACATGCATTTACATATAAGTAGTTTTGATAAATCGTACATAGAGGGTGATGTAAGCTAGGAGACTCCATTCATCTTTGAAAAATAAGATAAACACAGGTTTACAGTGAAAGGATACTTTGATCTTACTAGGATATCATCAGCTATACAAAGGAAGTAAATACATTTACATAGTGGCGTCTGGGG
This sequence comes from Neoceratodus forsteri, assembly GCA_016271365.2. Taxonomy (NCBI): domain Eukaryota; kingdom Metazoa; phylum Chordata; order Ceratodontiformes; family Ceratodontidae; genus Neoceratodus; species Neoceratodus forsteri. The sequence continues at coordinate 116,195,762 of JADMNL010000024.1, read as the reverse complement.
CAATTTCTCCAATCTTAACCCCTGTATTGTTCTTTTTCATGAAAAGAAATGGGGGAGGTGAGACATTCACTATAGGGTTGAAATGTACCAGTTGAAAAGAGACTCAGAGAACACACAGTTTAAGTTTTCGAGACAGCAAAATGGCAATACATCCAGCACAGCAGTAACATTTAGCTAGGTTAGAAGTAGAATCCTTCACAGGTGCATACTGTGTTACACAGGCTAACAGAGGCATTCACCTATACCAGGGGCAGAATAAACACAAGCCAAGAAAAACACCTAGTTGCAGTCTATATAATGACCTGAGAAGGGTATATCCAGTCGTAAGGTTATCTCTAAATGATGAAGTAAAGGGCAGGATAAAACAAAAAAAAGGCATGCCTGTCATATCCCTTTTATATTGTATCAACAATACAATCACACATTGAAGATGCATTCATGGGTGCTAACATACACCGTTAAGTATAACAAACGTACATCATGGAAAAACAACAAACACCACCCACATACCACCACTGCTACTTAATACCCATCCTGTGAAATCATTGAGTATACCTAACATACAATCACAAATAATAAAAAAGTCTAACAATATGTAATATATAAATCAAAGGAAAGGTTATAACGTAATAACCCATCTCGATCTTACCAGTGCTATGGTTATGAGCAGATTAGAGTTATGTTCTAACGGCAAACAACTTTAGTAGCCATGCTTCAGGCTTTACATTGAGTTCAAATAAACTGACTTATCATAAACCTACATTGCATTTATGTTGCATTATAAACATGCGCTACATGTCTAGAGGACTTGGGGTGCAGTGTACTCTGTGGAGCAGAAAGAGTGTGAGAGGGAGACTGGAACATTAAAATACATAAAGGCATTAACAAGGGCAGGCACTGGACATTTTCATTTCAATAAGCCTCCGGGACCAGGACCTGACCTCAGGCTGAAAGCCGGCGGTTCCCTATCAACACAGGAGTTTCCTTCACAGAAAAGTGGTGGATCGTGAAAACCCTGACTTATATGTTGTGACGCCAGCACTTGGGGGGGTGTCAAGAATGCATGGGGAAGACATAGCAACCCTAGTCACGAAGGGCAATTAGAGTGTCAAATAGATCTAACACAAAAGGCAGACTAGATGAACATAAGCGATTCCTTCTGCATCAACTTCTATGTTTCTACATTTTCAAGGTTTCATATAAGTAGCAGGGTTCTTTAGTAGGGTATCTCCTCTATCGCTCTTAATGCGCTAACCAATTATATTGCCAACGCAGGAACATGTCTTCCTGCTGCCAGGTGTCAGGTGGGTTGCAGAGGTTTGCCACTGTCAGCTCCCAGACCCTTCCACAGGCTCAGCCTCTTGATTACTGTGCTGCTGGGCAGGGAAGCTGGAAGTGGGCTGAGTAGCATCCTCAGGTGTGGAGTAGTCCCCCACTGCAGGACACTGTGCCATTTCATGTTTGACTATCACAGTTTGAACGAGAGATACTGCATATAATCAAACTATTTTAAGGATATTATGGAATTGTGTTTCATTCTGTTGGGAAAAACATCACAGTTTCTCAAATATGCTGATTTTAATATGATCAAATTAAGCAACAGCAGGTGTAAAATTGACATATACAATAGCCTATTTCAACATATTACAACTAAACATCACAAAAAGTAAAATACTATCCTCTGCTCAATCTTCTAGCATAACAAACTCATCAGTAGATCAATGCAATTCAATGCAAGTGCAAGATAATGCATATAGGCACAAAACCCAGGCACAATATATCAGTTGGGGGTGAGTATAGCATGCCAAGCAGGAAGGGATCTTGGAGTTATCATCTCTGATGACCTCAAAACGAAACAGTGTGACAAGGCAGCAGGTAAAGCAATGAGATGCTGGGATATAGGCAGAGCATCACCAGCAGGAAGGAGGTCATAATTCTATACAGACACTAGTGAGGCGCACCTAGGTACACTGTGCAGTTCTGGAACCTTACCTCAGATCATCTACGCATGATACAGACAGGGTAGAGAAGGTTTAGAGGAGGCAAGAAGATTGGCATGGATTGCATCACGAGTCCTATGAGGACAGGTTGAAGGCACTGAACATGTATCCCTCTGTCCCAGAGGAGGGAGAGAGGGGATACATGTTCAGTGCCTTCAACCTGTCCTCATAGGACTCGCGGATGCAACCATGCGCCCATCTTTGCTGCCCTCCTCTGAACCTTCTTACCCTGTCTCATGTCCTCACGTAGGTAAGGTCTCCAGAACTGCACAGTGTACCCAGGTGCGGCCTCACTAGTGTCTTGTATAGTGGAATTATGACCTCCTTTTCCGCTGGTGATGCCCCTGCCTATGCATCCCAGCATCCTATTTGCTTTACCTGCTGCCTTGTCACACTGTTTCCCTGCCTTGAGGTCATCAGGAGATGATAACTCCAAGATCCCTTTCCTGCTTGGTGCATGCTATATCCTCACCCCCAACTGATATTGTAGCCTGGGTTTTTGTGCCCCATATGCATTATCTTGCACTTCCTTGCATTGAATTGCATTGATCTACTGATGAGTTTGCTTTATGCTAGAAGATTGAGCAGAGTGACAGTCATTTTGACTTTTGTGTGATGTTTAGGTTGCAATATGTTGAAATAGGCTATTGTATATGTCTAATTTTACACTCAGTTGTTGCTTTAATTTGACTAAGGATATTTAAAATCAGCATGTTACTCTTCAGAGAAACTGTGATGTGTTTTCCAACAGAATGAAAACACTACCTATATAATATCCTGAAACAGAGAAGCCTTGATTATATGCAGTATCTCCTGGTTCTCAAACTGTGATAGTCAAACATGAAATGGCACAAAGTGTCCCTCTCTGCAGTGGGGCTCACTCCTACACCTGAGGATGCTACTCAGCCCACTTCCCAGCTTCCTCGTGCCCAGCAGCAGTTACAGTAATCAAGAGGCTGAGCTCCTGTGGGAGAAGGGTCTGGGAGCTGGACAGTAGTAAACTCTCTGCAACCCACCGACACCTGGCAGCAGAAGAGACACATGTTCACAGCGGTTTTGGCAACATAATTAGTTAATAGCGATTAAGAGCTTAATACAGAGGATACTACCTCACTAAAGAACCCTGCTACTTATATGAAACCTTGAAAAATGTAGAAACATAGAAGTTGATGGCAGAAGGAGACCGCTATGTCCATCTAGTCTGCCCTTTTGTGTTAGACCTATTTTGACACTCCAATTGCCCTTCAGACTCAGGGTTGCCATGTGTCTTCCCCTATGCATTCTTGACACCCCCCACAGTGCTGCACCACACAACATATAAGTCAGGCTGTTTCCAAGCATCCACCACTCCTTCTGCTGAAGGAAACTCCTGGTGTTGATAGAGAACCTGCCGCTTCAGCCTGAGGTCAGGTCCCTGGTCCCGAGGCCTTATTGAAATGAAAATGTTCCAGTGCCGCTCCTGTTAATGCCTTTACGTTCTTTAATGTTCCAGTCATGTCCCTCTCTCTCTCACACTCTTTCTGCTCCACAGAGTACATACTCAGTTCCCAAGTCCTTCCTCTTAGGGACATGTAGCGCAAGGCTTATAATGCAACATAAATGCAATGTAAGGTTTATGATAAATCAGTTTCTATTTCAAGAACTTCAATGCAAAAGCTCCTGAAGCATGGGCTACACTAAAAGTTATTTGCCTGTAAAGTTAGAAGCATAACTCTAATCTGCTCATAACCCATAGCACCAGTAAGACCTGAGATGGGTATATTTACACAACACAATATAAACTTGTCCTTTGATTTATATATTACATATTGTTAGACTTTTTTTTATTATTTGCAGATTGTGCATAAGTTTGTAAGTATACTCAATGATTTCCACAGTGGATGGGTATTAAGTAGTGCAGTGGTGGTATATGTGGGTGGTGTTTGTCAGTGTTTTTCCATGATGATGTAACGCTTTTTGTTATACTGTAACGGGTATATAGAAGCACCCATGAATGCATCTTCACACGATGATTGCATTGTTGATACATATATAAAGGGACATGATACAGGCATGCCTCCTTTTTGTGTATTAGTTTTTATCCTTGCCCTTACTTTCATCATTTAGAGATAAACCTTACTTAACTGGGATATACCCTTCTCAGGCCAAAGTCATTATATAGACGGCAAACCAGTATTTTTCTCTCTTGGCTTTCTTGTGTTTTTATTCCTCTGCCCTGGCATAGGTGAATGCCTCTGTTAGCCTGTGTACACAGTATGCACCTGTGGAAGGATTCTACTTTCTAACCTAGCTAAAGGCTACTGCTGTGTGCTGGATGCATTGCCATTTTACAGTTCTGAAAACTTAAACTGTGTGTTCTCTGAGTCTCTTTTCAACTGGTACATTTTCAACCCTTATGCAGTGAATATCGTCTCACCCTTCCCCCCATTTCTTTTCATGAAAAAGAAACAATACAGGGTTTACCAGATTGTGAGAAATTGCTGTTCCCAGACGCCTACTATGTAAATGTATGTACCGACCTTTTGTATAGCTGATGATATCCTAGTAAGATTTAACAAAAGTATCCTTTCACTTGTAAACCTGTGTCTTATTCTATTCTTCAAAGATGAGCTCATCGGAGTCTCCCAGCTTGCTAACACCTCACCCCATGTACGACATTTATCAAAACTACCTTTTCATATGTAAATGCATGTCCAATGGTCTCACCACTTTGCTCATTCATTAAGAATTCATGAGATTGCTTTATCAGTATTCAGAGTGTTTCACATGGACGTAGCTATAGGTTGATAATCTATTTGTAAGCAAAGATTTCAGAATTTAGTCATTTTACATCTAACTATGCAATGACCACAGATGATTTAATAATGCTAGACATTTTATGTGGGCATTCGGGAACTTTATATACTTTTATTCTGTGTTAAAAGGAAATTTGTTTTCCTGACTCACCAGAGTAAATGGGAAATATACTTTGGCAACCCTTGAAAAAAAGTTCGGAACTTCTATGGATTACTTTCATTTTATTGTGTGTTAAAAGGGAAATGTGTTTTCCTGACTCACTGGAGTAAATGGGAAATATACTTTGGCAACCCTTGAAAAAAGTTGGGAACTTCTATGGATTACTTTCATTTTATTGTGTGTTAAAAGGGAAATTTGTTTTCCTGACTCACTGGAGTAAATGGGAAATATACTTTGGCAACCCTTGAAAAAAGTTGGGTACTTCTATGGACTACCTTCATTTTATTGTGTGTTAAAAGGGAAATTTGTTTTCCTGACTTCACCGGAGTAAATGGAAATATACTTTGGCAACCCTTGACAAAAGTTGGGAACTTCTATGGATTACCTTCATTTTACTGTATAAGTTAAACGGGAAATTTGTTTTCCTGACTCACTGGAGTAAATGGGAAATGCACTTTGGCAACCCTTGACAAAAAGCTGAGAACTTTTTTGTGAATTATCATCTTTTACTGTGTGTTAAAATGTTATCTTCCTCAATAGGAATAATTTTTTCTGTAATATCTACAGGAACCTTTGGGGACGTGGGTGTGTGTGTGTGTGTGTGTGTATATATATATATATATATATATATCTATATCTATCTATCTATATATCTATATATATATATATATATATATATATATATAGTACAAACAAGGAAGATTTGTAGTTAGTTTTCTGTCCAAAGCAGTGTAGAGATGTTTTTTCTTTACCTATGAATTGGCTGATGCCCCCTCCCCCAACACACACACAGTGTTCTGTAGAATGTTAATAGGACATTCATAGGGAACATTAACAAGTATCAAACATTTTTATTCACAAACTATGAGCAGAGATGGAGCTCTATTGAGCTAAACTCATTTTCAAGGAGGCCACTTAATTGCACTGTCCATGTATACAATACCATAGTATAACGTAGATTGGAGAACAGTCTCGGGGGCACAAAAGTAGACAAGAGACAGCATAATCTCTTGTGAGTCATAGTAATAACTCAGGGGTTCTAATGATGTAATGTAAGAGAAGGAAGGCTGTAAGTGGCCAGTGGAGGAGGGAAACGGAGCACAGTACCTTTGGCACCTGAGACAGCTAGGAGCTACTGAGATTAAAAGCCTCCTAGATGGAACAGTTTGTATGAAAATAAATAACATAGGATGGAAAGCTGTGTTACAGGGGTTACAAAAAGTTCACCTGAAGAGTAGGACTGTGGATGTACTAAAGGAGCCAGGTAGTGACCCTAGATGCAGTACTACATGTAGGAACACAAGACATTGGTAGAAGCATCGATGATGATGATATTAGGCAGGAATTTACAGAGGTAGGAGTTGGTCTTAAAAGGATGGTAGTAAGGGGTGAGGATTTGCAAGATCTTGCTTGTTCGAAGAGCTGGTCCAGTCTCACAAAGACCAATGAGACTGATTAAAGTTTGGTCTAAAAATTGGTCTAAAAATGAGGATATTTGTGCAAAATTGTTACTCCTTTGGCACAGAGAGGGTTGTTGGAAAAATGGTAGACTGTATGCTCTAATGACAAGGAAAAATGTGAAACAAGTGTTAGAGAAATTTGCATGAAATTTTGATCCCAACTGCGGCAGTGTCACAAATGTGTTCATCATAACTTATTATTATGGTTCACAACCCTTTTATACCATTCAGATTGCCACCCAATGAAGATTTCATGTAATGATCCCCCCAACCCAGTGTACATTTGCATGAAATTTGATTCTAGCGATTATCATCAGTAATTTATATTTCTTAATGAATGACTGTCACATTAAGCAATATATCAATATTCCCATTAGGATATAATCACTGATTCCATGAATACACTTATAAGAAAATACTGTGTGGACATTTGCATGAATTCTTGATCCCTACTACAACTGTGTCACAAATTCATTATTTTAACCTATTATTGTGATTTACAGCCATGTTATACCATTGAGATTAATATCTAATCAATATTTCTTATGAAAAAGACACCAACAAATACATTTGCATGAAATTCTGTCCTACTGCACTTAAGTCAGTAATTAATGTTTTCAATGAATGATTGTCATATGCAAAAATATATCAGTATTTACAATCACTTATAAGCATGATTCCATGAACAAATGTATAAAAAATAATTTTTGTACATTTGCATGAAATTTTGATCCCTCTACAGCAATATAACAAATGTGCTTATCATATTTATTATTTTAGTTCACTGCCATGTTACCATCGAGATTGACACACAGTGAAGATTTCCAAGAAAAAAGATGATATAACAAATATGTACATTTGCATGAAATCCTGATCATGAAGTTAAATAGCTAACCATTGGCAGACTGGATGGACTGTCATTGCTTTTCTGACCCCGATGATGTTTTTAAATACATTAATTCAAATGTTGGTTATTATTTTCAGTTTAGGAGCCTTTTTGAGTATTGTGCTGATGTTGCTTGTATGCTAGACAGCCTTTCATAGAACTAGATGGGTCTTCCTTCAACTACTGTATGTACTTTCCAAAATTATGCCCCCCCACCTACACACACACATATACAGTGTTCTGTAGAATGTTAACTGGACATTCATAGGCAACATTAGTAAGTATCAAACGCTTTATTCACAACTATGAATAGAAATGGAGCTCATTGAGCTAAACTCATTTTCAAGGAGGTCACTTAATTGCACTTTCCATATATACAATACCATACCCATACAATATAGGCACTCTGGATGGGTTGGGGAGGGTTGTGATACAAGTCCATTCACAGAAGAAAGGATCCCAAAAGACCTCCTAAAACTCAAGGTGGTCAAGGCAATGGGGCCTGATAGGATCTCACCCCAGAATTCTAAAAGAATTAAGGGGTGAGCTAGTGACTCCAACAGACTACCCTTTTAACAAATCATGGGAGTATGGTGGTACCTGAGGACTGGAGGAAGGCTGATCTGATTCCCTTGACAAAGTGGGGAGCAAGGCCGAGGCAGGAAGCTACAGAGCTGTTAGTTTGACCTCAGTGTTAGGGAATTATGGAATCACTTGAAAGAAAGAATTGTTGAGCACCTAGAGGCCAGCAGGGCACATGACACAGAGTAGCATGGATTCACAGTGTGAAGGTCATGTCAGATGAATCTAATACAGGGATGCTCAAATGGTGAGGCATGCCTTCCTGGGGAGGCCCCACCTCTTTCAGGGAGGATGAAGAAGTCTGAAAAGTACTGTATTTAAATTTTGAGTTTTATATATTTTTGTGAAGAGATGAAGCTAACTGAAAGAGGATAACAGTAGGTGAATTTTATGTATTTATTTACTGATAGGTGACAAGGAAGGTGAATGAGCCAAGGCTCCATTTCCGATGTACCCGGGAGGGGAGGGAGGAATACCATTTCAAAAGGTAAACTGCAAAACAATCAAGAAATACTCAGTGAACAATAGTGCAAACAAATATGAACAGTAAACTAATAATGAGTGGTGGTAATTGATCAGTTTGTAGAATGATGGCAGAACAGCCCAAATGCAAGGGTTGAGCATAAAAGTGCTAAGAACAATAGCAGGAAGGAGCAAAGTAATCCCAGAGAAGTTGCTTAGGAGCAGAGAAGGTGGGGAGAGGCAAAGCATGTGGGAAGGTTATTTCATGTAGAGAGGAAACTGAGAAAGTAGTGTGACCCATGAAGGTACTGCAACAAGGCAATAATGGTTCAAGAATGAAAATAAGCGCAGTAGGTAGGTTGGCCTGTGGGGGAGGGGGTTACAATAAGCGGAATAATCATATTTGTTTCTTTTATTTATTTTTCAGATAACACCTTTGAGCACATGACCTCTTTTTCAAAGGTTCCATGTCAGTATAAGACAAAGAACTGAATGTGAGCAAAGTACTCAAAGGGGTTTCAATTTATTCATGGTGTACCTCATGAAAGTACAGTACGTTATTTTACTCGGGAGGCCCAAGATTATTTCAGTTTTGGAGGAGGCTCAAAATCTTTCCATGGATTTGGGGAGGCTCACTGTGACAAAGTCTAAGAACTACTCATCTAATATAATTTTTTGACTGGGTAACCAAAGTAGTAGACCAGGGAGGGACTATGCATTGAACAGCCTTCTTGAGGAGGTTGTGGGTCTAAAACTGTGGAGAATTCAAGAATGCATGGGACAGACATAAGGCAGTTTTGGTGGGGGGTAGGAAGAAATAGACTGTTGGTTAAATAGGATCTGCAGCTTATCCTCTAGGTAGGGAAATGGGCAGACTGGGGGGGCAAGGGGTCCTTATCTGCTGTCAAAGTCTATGTTTCTATATGGACATGGCACACCTAGATTTTAGCAAGGTATCTGACTCAGTCATGCACAAAAGATTAATAAACAAATTAGCCAGCCTGGGAGTGGGTCCTAGGGTGGTAGCCTGGATAAAAAATTGGCTGGACATAAGGATGCAGAGGGTAATAGTAAATGGACTACACTCCAAAGAAAGGGGGATACCAGCAGGATACCCCAGGTTCAGTACTGGGGTCGATCCTCTCTAATGTCTTTATAGGTGACATTGCATTGGGGGCTGTAAGGGAAAGTATGCCTCTTTGCTGATGAGACAAAGATCAGCAACAGAGTTGATACACAAGGTGAGGAGATTGAAAGGATGAGAAGGGACTTGGCAAGGTTCGAGGAATTGTCAAAAGTAGGCAGTTTAGATTCACTGCAAAAGTGCAAGGAAATGGCCTGGGAAACAAAAACTCAGGGCATGTACATAATTGGGGGGGTATTAACTACAACAAAATGGAAAGGGACCGGGGTAGTCTATCATCATGACCCAAAGGTAGGCAGACAAGTGTGAAGGCAGTAAGGAGGGCGGGGGATACTGGGATGCACAGGCAGAGGCATCACCCATACAGGCAGCAAGACAAAAATAATTACAGACATTACAAAATCACCAAAAAACATAAACCTATCTATACAGAGATGCCTGATGATGCATTCCTTGTACAGATTTCCAAGTCACAATGCATTTACACACATCCTGTCCGTATATCCCCGGACCGACAGGGGTGCGAATGAATAGCGAGGGAGTAGGGTGTATGAAGGTGCTAGGACTCGGGTGCGATGGGGAGGGGGAGGAGAAGGAGGGGAGCAGGAGTCTGAGGGAAAGGGAATGGAGGAGGGGGGACTCGAGGTTTGAGCTAGGACACGGTGGTAGGGGTGGAGGAGGGGCAGGGTGGTGTGGTGAGAAGAGGGATTCGAGTGCAAGAGGTGGATGGATCGAGGAGGAGGAGGAGAGAGCAGGGGTGCAAAAGGGTGGGGAGGAGGAGGGAGCAGGGGTGTGTGGTGAGGAGAGGGACTCAGTTTGAGCTAGGGATGTTTCCAGCAGGGGTGCAGAGGTAGCAGGGTGGTGTGGAGGAAGAGGGACTCGGGTGCAAGCGGTGGTGGATCGAGGAGGGAGACTCTGGTGTGAATTAGGATGGTGCGGCTGGCTATGCGAGGGGAGGGACCTGGTGCAAGCTAGGACGCCGAACTGGTCCGAGGGGAGGGGTTCGAGGAGCTGCTAGCACTCTGATGTGAGGGGAGGGAGAGGAGGTGGTGGGACTCGGGTGCGAGTCTGTGGCAAGGATCCGAGAGGAGGGGAAGAAGAAGGAGGCACGTACGGCGTAGAAAAGGGGAGGACTTCCGGGTTCGAGGACCAAAATGCACGTCACTTCCTGTGGCACGAGGCGGGCGTTGCCATGGTGCTGGAAGGCGTGACTCGGTTGAAAGGGGCGGGCTATGCTATGGAAACCACCTGTCAAATGACGGGCGGCGCTCTGATTAGCTGAAATTTAACATTGGACAAGTTATATCCTTATACTACTTATCCTTTTGCCATTTATATAAATAACATTGATTCAACCTTACCAATTCCTCTGTACACCTCTTTTGCTGATGACACTGTTCTGTATGTCAGCAACCCTTCGCCTGCAGCTGCTCGTGAAATCCTACAAACAGAATTCTCCTTGCTACAATATCAGCTACATCGAAAAAAGCTTCTGTTAAATGCAAAGAAAACTAAAGCAATGATGTTCACAAATCAAAGCTCCACCAGCACATCCTCTCCAATCATTCTCCCCAGCTATGCACTATACTTGGAGAAAATCTGGAGTATGTAAAACTTCAAATACCTAGGTGTGTGATTGACAACAGACTTGACTTCACTCATCATTTAGAAGAACTGTTAAAAGCATCGCCAAAGGCTTGGCCTCTCTATAGATTAAAACCCTTCCTAAACAGAGACTCAAAGATGAGGTTAGTCCAGGTCATTTTTCTATCAGTTGTTGACTATGCAGACTTCCTTTATAGTCACTGCCCCATCTCCTACCATCACAAGTTGGATACCTTATATCATAGAGCAGTAAGGTTCATTACAGATCTGCCATCTAATACTCATCATTGCTCTCTTTATGCTGCAGTTGGGTGGGTTTCCCTTCACCTCGGAAGGAACAGAAATGCAGCACTATGGATTTACAGAGCGTTGTCAAAAAAACTTCCAAACTATATCCTGGACTGCTTCACCCAGACCTCTCCTAGCTCCTATGCCCTAAGAAGCAACAACATCATCCTGTTCAAATTGCCCAAATTCATCACCAGGCTAGGGAGGGCAGCAATCAGCTATTCTCTAGCTATAGCATGGAACACCCTACAAAAATCCCTAAAACTGTCCAATATCATTCCATTTGCATCCTTTAAACAGCATTGTACAGTCTTCTTCAAAGAGAAATGCAATTGCTACCACTAGAGCTAGCATTGTCATCTCATAAATCTCCCTTCCAAACCATATATGGCATGTTCTTTCCAGACAGACACCCCATCTTATGGCACCCAGTAATACCTTCACCATCCTAGTATTACATTATGTTGAGTGTCTGCCATGCCCCCCCACTGGGATATATATATATATATATATATATACTGTACATACTGTAAATATTAGCTTAACTTTCCTGTAACCGTTTTTTATCATGTGAATTTACTGTACATCACTGTGTTTATTAACGTTATTTTCCCCTGTATGTATAACTGTCTTATATAAGTGTATGATGTATCTGTTGTGTATCAACTATTGAACCTTGACCTTATCAGGTCCATCTTGTAAATGAGCCTTGCTCAATGATGTTCGCCTGAATAAATAAAGATTTGATGATGATGATGATATGCGGACAACGTCCTGCCTTTTTTTTTTTTATCCAGTCCCTCTCAGTTGATCCCAGCCATCTTCAATATCTTAAAACAATTTGGCACATGCTCAGGATATAAGTTAAATACTACTAAAACTGAGGCCTTGACTTTTAATTTCACCCCTCTGTTATCATTGGCACAAACATACCCTTTTCGCTGGGACTTGACTAAATTGAAATACCTGGGCATCTACCTTTCACATCGGGCAAGTGACGCAGAAAGAAATAACTATACCCCCTTTTTCACCCAGCTCCAGTCTGATCTAGCGCAATGGAACATACTTCCCCTGAATCTCTTGCAAAGAGTTGAGGTTATTAGGATGGTAGTTTTACCTCAAGCTTTATATTTGTTTCAGAATGTCCCTATCCATATCACAGCTAAAACATTCCGAATCTGGAACAAATCTATTAGTTGGTTCATATGGGCTGGGAAGCATCCCAGAATAAACATCTCTACTTTGTTCTTGCCAAGGAAAGTAGGAGGACTGGCCGTCCCAACCTTAAATACTATAACTGGGCATCTCATTTATCATTTTTGTTGGGTCGAATAATGAGGGTCAGCTTGGCCCTTTGGAGAGAAATCGAGGAAGGTCTAATGCCTTTTCAAAACCTGATAAGGACCACATTGTATCACATCCCCCAAAATTCCATTGAAACTAGACTCCCATAACCCATGGATTGCACACCAGTTGAGAACCTGGGGGGTAACCCGTAGACATTTCTCCCTTATCCCATAGCTAGTGTTCATATCTCCCATAGCTCTTCTCGAGAACTTCTCCACGGCCAGTTTAGATCACACTTTTGTGGACTGGGAGCACTTGAGGATTTTTAACCTCTCACATTTTTTTAGTGGCAAAGGTTTTAAGTCTTGCCAGGAGATGTGTCACTCCCACGGTCTAAGACAACTGGACTTCTACCGATACTCGCAGCTGAGACATTTTACTACTCCCTCTCATCAGAGGTATGTTGTGTTGAAAATACCCCGATTGCCTATCTTCAGCAGAGCATCAACAATGGTGGGGCACCTCACATAGTCTCAGTCTGATACAAGGCACTTGGGGAAACACAAGGGCTAAGTACAGCAGGGATCTGTGCAAAGTGGACCCAGGAATTTGGCTTTGACATCCCTTCACAACAGTGCGGTAGGAGCTGCCTTTTGATATCTAAACTCACGTACTCCCACAGCTGGAGACTTTTTTTTCCTGTCAAGTGCTGACCAGATATTTTCGAACCCCTGCCATAACAGCCCATTTTAAATCAGTTGGACTGGGTGACTTGGCGTTAGTGTGGAGAACCCATAGCACGCTATGCCCAAAGTTACAACCCTTTAAGGACTCTTTACAATCTGAATAACAGGAATTGTTTAACTTCCCGATTCTACTTACTGCAGACTTCTTTATACTACACAATTTTCCCTGAGGTTTTGGAGATGCCCATATACGCTACCTGCTGCGAATAGCCTTAATGGCAGCTAAGAAAGCCCTGACTTGCTGCTGGTTGACCCCCAGGGCCCTACAGTACTTGAATGGATGGAAATAATGACTTGTATCTATAGGTCAGAAAAAATCTATCACTTGAATGATAAGTCAGACCTATGCACTATGAAATGTTCTAGATGGATTTTCCATATAAGCTTGCAGGATGCCTCCTTTGTCCCCTGATCAGCGTTCAGGTGTGTGTGTGAATAATGAAGACTATTGATTGAATGGGAGGGAGGACCTGGGGCATGAGGCCCGAGGATGGGAGAGGGATGGAAAAGGACGAGAGTGATGCTTTTAAAGTATTCCTGCTTTAAAGGATCACTCCTAGCATTTCGTAGAGTTTATAATATGAACCGTTGTAACCTATCCATTGCTGTGATCAAAGTAACAAGGTATATTGTATACCGTGTAAAGACTGTCAGGTTGCATGGCTCCATCTATCATCATTTTATAGTCTTTGTATAAAATGAATTTGTGACTGATACCAACCTGTCCCCCCACCTGTTTATTGTGAAAAATTTGAATACAAATTAGAACAACAAAGAAAATTTTTTTTTTTTTTTACCAACTATAACAGTTTGATCCTGCTCCAAAACCTTTCATTCTCATAGATCTCATTAACCAGATCCAAGATTTTTGCATTCCAATCCCAATTCGTCTCCTCCTTATACTTGTACCTAATCACCATCACCCACTCCTCTCCCCTGGTGGGTTCCAAGGTATGGCATACCTTGTTGCCAGATTGTACCTTCAGTTGGCCACGTCTCTGGAAGGATCTCTACATCTGTCTAATTCCAGATCGGTTGAGACTTACCCAATATCATATCTTAAATAATATGTAATCTTACTTCGAGAGGGCTCTTGCAGTAGGTAATTACATATAGAACTGACGCTGGCCGGCGGCAGGACTCCTCGCGGAAAAATTTCTAGCTAGCAGTCCCTGGCAGAGACCGCCCCCGTCAAGTGACCGCATCATGCGACGTCTGTATAAAGGCATGTCCCGACGCCCCCGCCTTCCAGTTCTTTCTCCCCGTCAGTTCGTGCAGCGCCTGCAAAGTTCGTGCTCAGCCCTGTTCTTCGGCTGGTTTTACCGAAAATTATTAGTATTTTATCGCTATATCGTCAGGTGAACGTCGGTTTATGTCGTCCCCTTCCAAAAATAAGTGCGACTCGTGCGGCGTCCAACTGCCTCACAAGGACGGTCACTCTCTCTGCCTTTTTTGTCTAGGCCCCGACCACTCGGTCGACAAGTGCCGCATTTCAACGCGGCTACCCGCAGACGCCAGCAGCTCAAAAAGATGTCTTCAATGGAGAAGGAGTTGAAGAAGCTTAGGCAGGCGTCGACCTCTCCAGAAGGACACCACAAGAAGCGGGACAAAGAAAGGCACAGGGAGAAGGCCTCCTCATCCGCGACTCCGGCTGGAGTCGTGGTTCAGGTAACGTCCCCTCCGGGGGATCGCCCGACGGCAGCCTCCAAGGTTTTGGAGGAGGCATCGGCCTGCCCATCGGGCTCACGCTCGGGTCCTGTGGGCGCCTCCGGGCTAAAGGAGGCCTCTGCCCCCAGTACTGTCGTAGGCTTGCGGCATACTGGTGCGGGCTCCTCCCATAAGCCGGACATCGGCTCCTCCGCCCGCCGGGAGAAGACCAATAAGACGCCCGACCCTTTGGGGCGGCACACGGTCGCGTCCCCCTCGGACCGGGCCGCTTCCCCCCCTCGGCCCACCTCCGACGAGGGACCCCTTAAGCCGGACGCCGGCTCCTCTGGCGTCCGCTGGGACTCAGCCCCTAAGTCGCACGTCTGCTCCTCCGACGTGCGCCAGGCGTTGGAGCCTGCGACAGACCCTCCATCGTCTGTCGTCCCAGGTTCCATGCAGCCTTCCTGCTGTCCGGGAAGTCGAGTTGCCCGCTTGACCCCAGGGACTTTTCCTCTCCATCCCAGGCGATGCGGATGCTTTCCACCGTCAGACCCTCCTCCTACAGAACCCGGATCAGCGCTGGCCCTGGCGGTCCGCTGATGCGGCTCCGACACCAGCCCGCCGGGCGGTTCCGGCGCCGGCGGGGATATCCCTCCTCCGTCGGGCCTGACGGCCCCCACGGGCCTATCACTGTTGATCCGCCCGTGGGGCTCCCTACTGGGCCGTCTGCTCCGGCAGCTCCTCCAGTACCTGGGTATCTGCCATCCTATCTGGCGCCAGCTTACCCGGGTCGCGAGTATCCAGCGCCGCAATACCCGGCCCCTTGCTCCATCGGCCCTGCAGTACCCGACACCACGCAATACCCGGCACGGTGTTCCGCAGCCGGTTATGGATATCACTTACGGATATAATCCGTATAATTATTCCTCCTCCTCCTCCACGCTCCCCAGGCGCGGTGGATTTTCAGAACTCTGGCTTCCCTGGTGGGCTGAGGCCAAGGCTCAGCTCACCAAGGAAATGGAGAGTCCCTCATGGCGATAATTGCCACCTTATTTGTCATAAGGCAGCACACTCCCTCTCCGCCTCCGGATTCCCGAGCTCTTCCTTCTGGATCCAGAGAGGGGCAGGACACGCGCCAGGGATTCCCCCTAAGGAACCCGTTCCTCCCCCTAGACGGGTCAGGGAGTCTTACTCTGCTTCTAATTCTTCTTCTTCCTCACTCTCGGATTCCTCCGATGGTTGCTCCGAGAAAGACGATGAGCCTCGCTCTCCGTCCAAGCCCCGGCCGAGGACTCCTCCGAATTCTCCTCCGGAGGATCCTTCCTTCCGGGAGTTGCTCAGGAAGATCCAGGAAGTCCATCAGTGGCGTTCTTTGGAACCAGATCCTCAGCGAGTTAAACTCGCCGAACATCTGGACCTGCCCCTTACGGTCCCTACTCTAGTGCCACCCTGGATCAAGCCTCATGCCCACCTTATTTCCACTATTTGGAAACAACCGTCGGCTTTAGCCCCGCTTCCTCGGAAGTCCAACAGGCTATACCAGGCTCCGGAGGGTGTGGATTTTTTTGATTCTCACCCTCGTGCAGACTCGGTCGTGATTAGCGCCGCTCACGGCCGGTCAGCACACCCCAAACATTTAAGCTCGTCTCCCCCCGGATAAGGAATCTCGCCTTCTGGATCAGTACGGAAGAAAAATATACGCTTCCTCCACACTGGGTATTAGGGCCCTGAATTATGTAGCACATATGGGGGATTACCAGAAGGCTATCCTTACCCAGGTGGAGTCTAAGATTGACTCCTTACCTGACTCCCAAGTCAAGCAGGAGTTAGCTGACCTAGTCCATTCTGCTCGTTCGGCCAGTCGTCACATCCTGAGGACGACCTACGATGCAGTGGACACTGCAGGGCGGAGCTCCGCGTTTGCCGTAAGTCTTCGGCATCACGCCTGGCTCGGCGTGTCAGGTTTGGTCCTGAGGTGCAGTCAGCAATCCAAGAAGCACCTTTCAGGGGTTCAGTGCTTTTCGCGGTGATGTCAAGGACATCATCACCGATTTGCAAGAAGAAGGGATGGCTCTGAAATCTGTGGATTCCATGTGCCGTCCCATCCCACTGGCGCCGTCCTTTCACAGCCGCAGCGACCTCCAAGCCCGAAACCCAAGGGCGGGCCGCAAGCGCCCGGGCCCCGCCAGCTGCTGGGCCCCGCCGCTCAAAAAGCAGTGAGTTCCCCGCCTGGCGCTGCCCACACCACCTGACTCCTCCCCTCTCCCACCTCCGGACTCCCCGGAGGAACCGGTAGGAGGGAGATTCTCCCTCCACCTTCCGGGTTGGGAGAGGATAACATCAGATTCATGGGTGCTTCAGATTATCGCAGAGGGGCACTCCATAAAGTTTCTACAGAAACCTCCACGCCACCCCCCTCTGAAATCCTCGTATGCAAAGGACCATCTTCCTTTGGTCAGGGAAGAAATTTCTGCCGTTCTCGCGAAGCAGGCCATAGAACCCGTTCCTCCTCATCTTCAAGGGACGGGTTACTATTCCCATTTCTTCCTAGTACCAAAGAAGACTGGAGATCTCAGACCCATTCTCGATCTCAGCTCCCCGAACTTCTACGTGGAATACAAAAAGTTCAGGATGCTTTCTCTTGAAACCCTTCTGCCCCTTCTTCGGCTGGGTCAATGGCTTTGTGCACTGGATATGCAGGATGCATATCTGCACATCCCCATTCGTCCCTTGCATCGCAGGTACCTCCGGTTTGCTTTCCAGGGACCATTACCAATTCCGGGCACTTCCGTTTGGTCTTTCATCGGCTCCCCGAGTTTTTACCAAATGCCTGGCGGTAGTGGCGGCCCACCTGCGTACTTTGGGAGTTCAGGTGTTTCCCTACCTGGACGACTGGCTCCTGGTGGCCTCGTCCAGGGAGGAGCTCCTGAATTTTCTCTCCTCCCCAGCAGGTTTTCACTTGCTTGGGTATCACCATCAGCCATTCCAAGTCTCATCTGGACCCCTCCCAGAGACTTCAGTTCATCGGGGCGATCCTCGATACGACAGTGAGCAAGGCCTTCCTTCCTCCGGACAGGGCGGCCTCCCTCCAGTCACAGATTTCCCTGCTATCAGAACGCAGGAAGGTTCCGGCGAGGTCGGTTCTCCGTCTTTTGGGGCTTATGGCGGCCGCCATCCTGACGGTTTCCCGCGCGAGGCTCCACATGAGGATTTCTCAGTGGACTCTCCGCTCTCAGTGGGATCAACTAGTAGACGACCTAGATCATCTGGTGCTGATCTCCTCGCCGATGACCAGAGACTTGCAATGGTGGATGGTTCGTGAGAACCTGTTTCGGGGGGTCCCCTTCGGTTATCCTCCTCTCTCCCAGACTCTGACCACGGACGCATCAGGCGAAGGTTGAGGGGCCCATCTGGGTCCTCACCGAACCCAGGGTTTATGGTCCAGATTGGAGTTAGCTCTCCACATCAATGTGCTAGAGCTACGAGCAGTTCTATATGCTCTCCAAGCGCTTCACCCATACATCCTTCCCGGTCACCTAGCTGTCCAAACAGACAACATGTGCGTGGTGTGGTACATCAACAAGTAGGGAGGGACTCGATCCTACCCGCTGTGCAAGGAAGTGATGAGGGTTTGGGAATGGGCAACACTTCACAGCCTTCACCTCACAGTGATCCATGTTCCAGGAGTCGACAGTACTCTGGCAGACAAGTTAAGTCACTCCTCGGCTCTGCCACACGAGTGGGAACTGGACCAAAAAGTTCTAGAAGGCATCTTCCAGCTTTGGGGGACTCCACAGGTAGACCTGTTCGCCTCTTCCCAAAACGCAGAACTTCCCACCTTTGCTTCGCTCACTCCAGGCGGCGCTTTCTGGGCGGCGCTCTGTCTCTCAACTGGAAGGGCAGATTAGTCTATGCTTTTCCCCAATTCCTCTGGTCCCTCATGTACTGCAGAAACTTGCAATGGAAGGAGCGAGAATGATTCTGGTCGCTCCTTTCTGGCCCAGGCAAATCTGGTTCTCTCTTCTACAACAATACTCAGAGGTTCCTCCTCTTCCTCTTCCTTTATCTCGAGGATTGCTGACCCAGGATCAGGGGACCCTGGTCCATCTGGGACTCAAGTCCCTACAACTTCATGCATGGCTCCTGCAGACCTAGCACAATCTCGCTTTGGCATCTCTCCAAAAGTGGCTGAGATTCTGGTAGAGGCTAGAAAACCCTCCACTAGGTCTACTTACGCCATGAAATGGAAGAAATTTTCTATTTGGGCTGCCTCCAGGAAGGTAGAGCCTTTCTCCTGTCCTGTGGCTGTTCTGCTCGAATATTTACATCACCTCTTCGACCTGGGTCTCAGTCATTCCTCTTTGAAAGTTCACATGGCTGCCATTTCAGCCTACCATGTCCCTTTCGCTGATAAAGCCTTTGCCCAATTAGAGGTATCCAAGACTTTTCTCAGAGGGGTCCTTCATCTTAGGCCCCCTATCTGGACTCCTGCTCCCGCTTGGGACCTGTACTTTGTTCTCGAGAAACTTACCCTTCCTCCCTTCGAGCCTGCGGCCTCCGCAGACTTGAAATTTCTGTCGTGGAAGACACTCTTCTTAGTGGCCATTACCTCTGCTCGGAGAATTTCCGAGCTCCAGGCCCTTATGTGTAAAATCCCCTATCTGATTTTTCACAAGGAACGAGTAGCTCTTCGCACGAACCCTAAGTTTCTACCGAAAGTGGTAGTGGAGTCTACCTTAAATCAGCCTATAGAGTTACCTGCCTTTTTCACGCAGTACTCCAACCAGGGAGAATATTTGCTCCATACCATGGATGTTCACAGGATCCTGAGATACTACACCAATAGGACGAAGGATCTCAGAAAGACTGATCAGTTGTTCGTCTCTTTTGCTCACAAAAGGGAGGGCAATGCTGTTTCCAAGCAATGCCTATCAAAGTGGTTGGCTCATTGCATCACTTTCTGTTATGACAAGTACAACAAGACCCTTCCGGGTCAAGTCAGAGGTCACTCTACTCGTGGAGTAGCAGCCTCTGCGGCTTGTTTCAAGAATGTGTCTGCGGCAGACATCTGTGCTGCCGCCACTTGGACTTCCATCCATACCTTTATTAAACACTACAGTTTGGACATTGCCTCTCGCCGTAGAGCAGGCTTCGGGTTAGCGGTCTTGCAAGGTCTCCTGTCTTGAGGTTGCAAGATTTTTTGGTTACTCCTTGGAGTTTTTCCTCCTCCCGGTGCCTTTCATTTGTTCCAGACTGCTTGGGATTCTGTCCTATATGTAATTACCTACTGCAAGAGCCCTCTCGAAGTAAGATAGTACAGTTACGTAAGAACTTACCGTAACAGTAGATCTTCGAGAGCTCTTGCAGTAGGTAATACCTTCCCGCCCTCCATCCCCCAGGTTTTTTTTTTTCTGCTCCTTTTCCATTGAAGGAAATATCTGCTTCTCTCTCGTCCGGGCCTTCTGGGCCTGTGGCAGGAAAGAACTGGAAGGCAGGCGTCCGGGACTTCCCCTTTATACCGACGTCGCATGACGCCAGTCACCTGACGTGGGGGCGGTCCCTCGCCAGGGACTGCTAGCTAGAAATTTTTCCGTGGGGTCCTGCCGCCGGCTGGCGTCAGTCCTATATGTAATTACCTACTGCAAGAGCCTCTCTCGAAGATCTACTGTTACGGTAAGTTCTTACATAACTGTACTTTATATTCCCATCAAGCTAGCTAAAATGAGTCGCTTCCCCTCTCCTACCTGTACCAGGTGTGGCAAGGCAGATGGTTCCCTGCTACATGTTCTGTGTGAGAAGGTATCGTCCCTGTGGGTACAAATTGAGGAACGGCTTGATCCCCTCTTGGGGCTGGAAGGCCTCTTTTCCCCTGAGGTATGTATTATTGGCAACTACTCCCAGATCCTAGTAGAGGAAAGGAGATACCATATGGCCCTCATTTCCCTGGCTATCAAGAAATTGGTCCTTAGACACTGGCTAGATCAGTCGTCTATTTCATATTGTGAATGGTTACACGAGCTTTCCTTCTCACTCCGGACCGAACATCTGATTGCTAGTTCCCGACATCGCCTGCCCCTTTTTAATAAGAAATGGAGCAAACTTTATGATCTGTATTTGAACTAACCTTCTTCTGAGTTCTCTCTGGTTTCCAACCGCATACTTCTGTAATACAAGATATGTATGTATTACTTCTTGGTGATGCTTATATATCGGGTTCTTATACACACTCCGTTGGGGAGGGGGATCTGGGGGGTTGGGGCAACAGTTGGGATTCCTTGTTTGGTTCTCTGTTCATTGTTTTCTGGATGGATGCTTTGTTTTTTGAAAATAAATAATATTAATTTAATTAAAAAAAAAAAAAAGTTTACCATTACTCCTACAGTGCTTTTGTTTATGACATTGTAATGCTCATGACAACGGACTGTAATGTCACAGACTGCAATTGTGAGGTCAGCTGCGGAGAGTCCAATACAGTTTGAAAAATTCAGTTATTTATTTATTTATTTATTTACATCTCTGATTACAAATACCTTTGAGCTAGGGGCAGCTCATTTACAAAGGTTCCACGTCAAAGGAAAGGGTTACAATAAGGTTGGGAGGTACAGACAACATTCATGGTATCAACGGTGGTACAGACAACATTCATGGTGTCATCGGAGCACAGCAAGTCAGATGGTAACTAAGTGGGAACAGTGCTACACAGTTAAATACGTATTTCATTATGTACCAGTAATTAGTAGGTCAACAAGAAGAAAAAGTAGAAAAAAAGAAATTAATAAAAATTAAAAACAAAAAAAAACTAGAAAACAGTGAAGTTAAAACATAATTGATGATAATTTGATGGTTTTAAGCTTGCTATTCTAACAGAGAGCTGCCCTTTAAAATACATTAAAGCAAGGTTTATGGCCCGTTTGAACTCTAACTTCTTGTGCATTTTTATGGTTTTTCTTTCCTCTTTGTCTGTTTTTCAGCTTGCTTTTACCCTGGTCCCCCAATGATGGATGGAGCAATGGGGTATATGCCGCCACCCCCTTACCCTGGACCAATGGAACCCCCTGCCAGTGACCCAGACCTGCCTTGCAATCCTGCAGGTAAGGTGGAACAATAGATCAGTGTTGTTCATTTGCAAGAATGTTTTTGTTTTTAATAAAGAAAATACGCGTCAGCAGTGGCAGGTTGGCAGTGAGTGGTGCCCATTTTTGCTTTATTAGTGCGATGACATGGCAGTGAATATTCATCTTATTTAGAATAAAGTATTCTGAATAAATATTCCAGTCATGGGAAACGGTAGTACTCCAAATATTAAGTGAATCCTCTGAAAACTAGTATTTGGAATAATACAGGGAGGATATTCCACTTGAATTCTGAATGTTCGTGGATTTTAACTACAAGAATTAGAACAGTCTGTTCAAACTTATGCATCATATCAGCAAGGAATATGGTGGCCCAGAACTTGGAATCTTTTTTTCAAAGATGCTTTCTCTCACTGTGCTGGTATTGAGCCATGATGAATTTCAAAGGTAGTTCTTTATTTTCTGCTAAAGAGACCGGCCACTGTAGTGGAGTTAGGCTACTCCCTTGGCTATGACTGATGGACCACTTTTCTATCTCCTTATTTCCCTAGCAACAGTTAATGCTTTTCTCTTTGCTCTTCTCCCCCCACCCACCACCCTAGGTTGGTTACCTAAGCGTAACTCTTTACTGTCCCTACTAAAATTCCTACTAGTTCTCTCTTTTCATTCTTTTTCCATTTCCATCCATCCAGTCCCTGGAATGATGCCAAACACCCAGAGAGGTGTTGTGTAAAGTGCAGGCTTGCATTTTGTGTACAGAAAGCATGAAGGCTATTTTAAAGAGGAATTAATACAGTTAGTAAAGCCTTTTTAAAGAAAAAAGGATTCCGAAGTCATATAAAACGATAATAATGTCATGATTAGTACAGTTATAAGAAACCCTTAAGGTATTTTCATAAATTCACACTATAGACCTGTTACTGTATAAGGTTCTATGTATGAGAATGTGGTATGCTTTATAAAAGTGCATAGTCACTTTGGATCAGAGATATAGAGAGTCAATATCTGTGGATATATACACTGTACCTTTAACTGCACCAATAAATCCCTGACACATCTCCCCTTGGTTTTGAAACATGTCCAGACATGTAAGGGCTCAGTCAGGTGACCCTACCAAAAAAATTAAAAAAAACTTTGCACAGAGTTTACTTCAGTTCAGTCTAGTAGAGTTCAGTCTTGAGAGTGAAGGAGAGAGGCGTTACTGCAGACAAGCTGTTGAATGCAGATGAGAAGGGTCTTAGGAGCTCTAGAACCCAGGACTGTGTTGTATGAGAAACTACTGATGTTGAGTAGTGATTTTCTTTGCAATTTTTTTGTTTTCATTTATTATTTTTAGAACTTCTGAATAATATCAAACCAAGGTGTGTGTTTAAGCCTGTAAATTTGCCTCGTCTGAAGTTTATTCCCTCATGCTGCGACAGCCACCCTGAATGGTGCGTTCAGCTAATTTGAGGGCCGCATCCTACAAATTTGTTGTTATATAAAGTATTTTAGTTACGTTTGAATGACAGTTTGTACTTGGGCTCAGTATAGCACTGGGACTAGTAAATCGCAAACTGGAGTTATTAATAGCTCTCTGCAGCTACTTACAATACACGCTCCCTGGCTCTGTTGTCAGCTACAGGAGCTTGCAGGATGATCCGCAAGAAGCTCTTGATTTGGAATGCCAGCGGAGAGACGGAAGGATCAGCCAGATGAAATGTAACAAATTGTAAATAACAACAACAAATTATCGTCTTGCAAAAATGCTAATTGGGGGCTGCCCCACACTGAGGTGTGGAGCATTTGTGTATGGACGTTTCCCTTTAAACATGTTGGGACTGACATCAGCAAAAGAGTCAATATCCCTATTGATGACACATTTAAAAAGATGAGTTAAGGTGAAAAACTAGTCTGTTATAGAATACTTCATTTTCTGCTGAAGTGAGTCGCAACTGCTGAATGTTAAGTGGCGTAGAAGTTTGGTGCAGTTTTAACCATGGGACCTCTCCCCCAAAAATCGAGAAGGTGGCAGGAGGCGAGGGTAGCAGGCCGCAGCAGTGAACTTGAAGCAAGGTGCATTGAGTGAGCAGGGAGAAGCCAAAACTACTCTCTCTGTTCTGCGGGTTATCAAAATGCTTTATAAGCAAGTTTAACTGCTCAATTAAAGTCGTGGATTTTCAGTCCTGTATTGCATCCTATGAGATGCAATCAGCGACAGCCCTGCTGGAGGCCAAGATTGCATGTGGTGCAGCCGAATGGGTGATGGTGGCTATGGGTAACCTCATAAGAGAAAACCATCTGTTATGGTATCCATTTGAAAACATCGAAAAACAAGTCTGGGTTCAGTATACAGCAGTTACTATTTGGGGCTGTATCAGTTTTCTTTTCTGAGACAACGCGGGTTGGACCTAAATCTTCAGCAATTTTTGAGTGCTGCTTTCTTTTGGTTACCTTATAACAGGCTGTAAGACCTTTTAGTCTGTTTGGTTAACCCACTACATGGTTTGTTCCTAAGTTTGGACGGGGTCCACCTGGCTATATCTCATTTCCGGGACACTTAGCCAGTGCTCCTGTCATTATACTTAATTTTCAAACAACTTGAAGTCTTGCTGTGTTCTGACAAGTGCAGTTAGCCCCAGCCTTTAAACTGCCCCGGAGAACAAAGGGTTAATCTTTCTATGCAGAACATAGAATGCTGAGCTCGAGCCTGGTTGATGTCTCTGTCTGTTTCCCTTTGAAAGCTAACTGTCAGATTCTTACGAGCAACACTCTTAATAGCTATTCTATGTGGAAATTGTAAAAAACCTTTAAAAGCAAAAGGCTGGGGCTAACTGCACTTGTCAGAATACAGCAAGACTCCAATAGAAGAAATGTAATTACTAAGGTGAGTAATTTTTTCTTCTTTCAGATTGGGATGCCTTGGTTTTGGATGTTATTAGTTTAGAGCTGTTTACTGGTTAGTGGTTATAGGGAAACTTTGACTACTGCAATGGGACTGGGACTGGGGGGTGGTGCTTGGCAGGGAGCATGAAGAACATCACACCAAGCGTGGAATTAGAAGATCAGTTGTATGGACTGGGGGACGTTTATTGCTATGGTCATTATGCTGGTTTCATTTTACATGTTTTTGAGGGGGGTCTTTGGAGGGGAGAGGAGGGTTGAGGGATGTTTTCTTATTTTGGTCATTGCTTGGGAGGGGGTGGGATTCTGAGAGCTGCTTTAAGCGTATCAAGTGGGGCCTCCTTACATTATCCAGGGCCAGCACAGGAAACTACAGTAGAATGTTCAGATATGCGCATAATTTCATGGAACATTAAAGGGGCCCGATCACGGATTAAACAATACCAGATCCTGAAACATTTAGCCCTTATGAGATGCCAGATGGTGTCTCCAGGAAACGCACTTGTTAGAGGCAGAGAACATCCTATTTCAACGGTGCTGTGTTGGCTCTCTATATACTGCGGGTAACTCATCCTCACAAAGGGGATGGCGATATTATTTGCAAAAGGGATTCAGTTCCAAGAACTGCACAACGTTCTAGATCCCCAGGGCAGGTATATTGTACTAAAAGGGGTATTAGACCATACCGAAATGTTGCCGGGGGTTGTGTATGGACCCAATAGACAATCCTGAATGCTTTACCAATCTCTCCATCACTCTTGCTCCTTTTAATCATTTGCCCATCATATTAGTGGGGGACTGGAACCTTGCGTATGCTCCTCAGGTGAATAAATCTTCCCGCCGGGGAATTAACCTCTCCCCTGGGCAACGTTTCCTGCATGACCTCATGGAGACTCTTGGTCTTTATGACCCCTGGCATATTTTAAACCCCGACATCAGAGAATATACTTGTTGTTCCCCATTTCACAAATCCTCATCTCGAATTGACTTCTTTATGGTAAACAGTCCTGTTTTAACTGGTCTGGCTGGCTGTGGTGTTGTACACAGAGTGCTCTCAGACCATTCTCCTATATGGCTTGAAGGCACAGATCTTATCTATGTCAGTCTTCATCATTCATCACCTTTGGGTACATGGCCGGAGGTCATGACCCCGCGGGAGCTTTTTTTGTTTTTCAGGTAGGTGGAGCCGACACATCGGCGTCACCCTCGAGGCCGACGCATTGCGTGGCGCTTGCAGGTTGGCCGTTAGGCGCTGTCGACTCTTCCTGCCTACCAGTTCTTCGTCTCCCGTCGTAGAGGTCACCTTGTGGGAAGCCATATCCAATTTGAGGCCTACCGCCTACGCAGTTCAATCTCCAGCTGTTTCTCTAGCTATTTCTCGTGCCACAGTCCGGTGCCGTGTCCTGCCGGTTCTAGTTGCCTTACTCGACGTCGCTGGTAAGATCTTTCCATATATATTATTTTTGGTGACGTCGAGTTTGTTTTTGGTGTTTTTTCTTCGTAGGTCATGTCTGGGTTGGCCGGCAAGAAGACTTTGAAGACGGGACGGCCCCCCATGCAACGGTGCCCTTGTGGCTGTAAATTTTCTGTCACCGACCAGCATGACCATTGCGTTGCGTGTCTTGGCCCGCTTCACGACATGGATTCGTGCGACGCCTGTTTCTCCACGAACCGCTGAGTCATCAAACAACGCGCGTGGAAAATGGGGCGAGCTCCGCTGACTTTTGGGGGTCGGGTGCGCACTCAGGCCAAGCCACATACTCTTGGCCTTTCCTCCGGGTCCCCTCCCGGTTCTACATGGACCGAGGAGGAGGGAGCATTGGCTACTAGTAGCCTGGCCGTATCCAAGGCTCCTTCCGCAGTGCAGGAGGCCCGTCCGGCCCCTTTTGGGGGGTGGGCGGGAGGTGCCGCCACGGCAGTAGCCCCTTCAGTGGTGAAGGCTCCCCCCGTGTCGGACCCACGGTCCGCAAGGCCCGGGTCTGCGCTGTCCTCAACACTGTTAGGCGCTGTTGTTGAGGTCACCGGCGCTTTATTCATGGCGCCAGTTCGTCGCTCAGCGGTGTGGCTGCTGCTGGCGCCGTTCGTGGCGCCCGGTACTGCTAGTGGAGCCGTGGGAGTTTCTATGGCACCGTCTTTGTCTGCGCGAGGTTGAGCACGCGCCTGTCCTCGGGACTCAGTGCCGTCGGGGCGTCGGATTCCGCTAATCGCACCGTGGCGGGCGCTGCCTCCTGCCCCTACGTGGAGATGGTGGCGCTGTCCTCTGTACCCGATGGCACAGTTGGGGCCATTGTCGGCACAATCTCCGCCCTCGTCGCCATTTGCAATGCTGTGGAGCCAGGCGGCGCCGTCTTCAGCGCCGATGGGGCAGTCGTCGGCGCTGTCTCCGCCCTCGGTGCCATGGCTGGTCCCGAGTCTGGAGCTGCTGTTTGGGCTGGGGTTGTGCCCTCTGTGGATTCCACTTGCGGTGCTGTAGGGGGCACTAGCACGGGCATGGTTTCTGGCACCCCCTTTGGCAAGGATGGTACCGGGTGCCCTCCTACGGTCTGGCACAGGGCCTTGGCCTCTACCTCTTCGGAGGCGGAGTCTGGCTCTGAGTCAGACGAACAGTCTGATTCCTTGGGGTTGACTGTTGGGGTGGGCAGCCATGTAGTATCCTCGACAAGCCGGAGTCAGCCCCCTTCTGAGGTGGGGTCGATGGCTGCCGAGACTGGGGTCAGGGGTGCTGACCAGCGGACAGTGGTGCAGGCCACCATTGCACTGCAGCCTGGTCTTGGTGGGTTCACTGACCCCTCAGCAGTGGTACCCCCCCCGTCTGTGGTGTACCTGGATCGCCCAACTTTGGGGCCGATTAGAGCACCTACAGGAGGGGAGGGTACTGTGCCCTGGATAGCTCCTTCAGGTGCTGGCCAGGGCTGTCGGCTACCTAGGCTGGCCCTCTTGAGGAGGAGGGCTCTTTCGGACTCTGAGGGGTCGAGGAGCATGGGGTCTGTATGGTGACCTTTTTCTGGGGCCTACCCGGGCTTTGGAAAACGCCGTAGTGCGGATCTCCGCTCTTGCTCCTCGGTCTCTTTGAGGGAGCACCATTCTTTTGAGTTAGGGGACCGTCCTTCTGGACCTATATGGCCCCAGTCGCCTCACAGGGGGGATTCTTCCGGGCGCAGCCAAGGCAGTACTGAAATGGCTGTTCAGCTGTCGGCTGTGGAGTCTTCCAGAGCACCTTCTTCTTCGGGCGCTCTTGGTCCGCTCCTTAGCCAGGCGGAGATCAGCCCATATCTCTTCTCGGCTCTGGCCTCATCCCTCTGCCACATTCTTCTGCGCTCCCAAGCATCTTTGGTCCTAGCGGGCCTCTCTCCTGGGAGCAGTTCAGGGCTGTGGCTGCTCGGTTCCCAGCTTACATTAGGGCAATGGACAGACAGGTTTTTCAACCTCCCCCCGAGCAGCCGCTCTCTGAGCAGTCTGTGCCCTCCAACTGTTCATTCCCCTCTTCTGGGGGAGAGGAGCCTTCAAACAACATGAAGTCTTGCTGTATTCTGACATATTGCAGTGATCCCCAACCTTTAAACTGCCCCGGAGAACAAAGAGTTAACTTTCTATGCAGAGCATAGAATGCTGAGCTCGAGCTCGGTTGGAGTCTCTGTCTGGAGTGTTTCAAACTCAAACTGTCAGATTCTTTACTCCGCCTCACTGAATAGTCACTCCGGAGATTTCTCCTTCAGCTCGGTTCGAAAGTCGGTTAAAGTTTGTTTTCGTCTGTCTTTTAAACCAAAAAAGTTATCCGCATAGTCGGTTCAGTCTCTGTCTGTGGTGCCGTGAGTACTAGATAGGAATTGTTCTGTTTTTCTGTGTGTAACTTGTAAAAATGCGGCTCGGTTCGGCTGAACCAGCCATTTGATAGTGAAATCTTGTGTTTTTACTTAGTGTCTGGTTACCGGTCCTTATCGGTTCTAAAAAAAAAAAAAAAAACACGTGTTTTAGTACGTTTTTTTCCAATACCCATGACACGGTTAGGAACCGATAAGGGAGTCTTGCCTGGCGGTTGCCAAAAAAAGGGTAAGTTGGTTAGGTTGGCCATGTCTGAGAAACCCAAGAAAAAAAACGGGCCCACTGGGTTTCAACACTGCAGTGAGTGTGGGGAGGTCTTTGCTAAGGCCGATCCCCACACCAGCTGTGTTAATTGTCTGGGGTTTGACCAGCTCGATTCAGACTGCCAAATATGTAAAAACTTTCCCAAATCTACCCTTGAGAAGAGATTAGGTAGACTGAGGGAAAAGGAGGCCGAAAAGTCCACTGACTCGGATGGCCAGCCCGGTTCGGTTCCGACCGAACCAGAAGGAGTGCCCTCTGACCAGGGCGATACTTCTAAGGGCAAAAGGAGAGCCGATTCCGAGGGATCGGTTCCGACAAAAAGAAAACGCAAAAACAAATCATCCGGTTCGGATGCAGAGGTTCATGTGCCGACCGCCGAAGAGATAGCGAGAGCGATTCACATTGTGGAATCGCTTCGCCCGGTTCCTACTGATCCGGCACCTTCTGGCAGGGGTTCGGTTCAGTTGGTTCCCCTGGTTCAAGATTATACCCTTGAAGATTTTTATGAACCGGAGTTTGAAGAGGAAGTGGAATTTGAGGATGATGATGGTGAAAATGAGGGTCTGGATGTGCCTGTGGAACCAGACATCTCCGCAGACAGACCTTCCGGTGTTTCCCCTCCTAGGCTTTCTGAGTCCCCTTCTCACTTTATGTTCTTCAGAAAGGTGGCTGAAACCCTCCAGCTTCCTATGGAGGAGGCTGTGGAAGATCAAGAGGAGCCTGATTATGTAGAAATGATGGACATCCCAGAGTCCAGGACACTGTCTATTCCCCTCCCCAAATCCTTTGGGCAACGGACACAAAAAATCCTAAAGTCTCCTAACACTATATCTCCTGTGGATAGAAGAATGGACAAGAGGTATACACTTTCAGGCTCAGACACGGAGTTCTTATACCAGCATTGCAGCCATGTTGGGGTAGTGCAGGCTGCTGCCTGTGACGAGGCAAATATTCCCTTGGCTTCACACCCCCAGACAAGGACTCAAGGAAGATTGATGCCATGGCAAAGAAACAGCACATGGCATCTTCCTTGGGCTCAGGCAGGCAAATTATATGGTTTATACAGCCAGGTACCAGAGGTAGGACACTGTACTGGCACTGGCTAAACAGACCTTCCCCCACCCCAGCTAGCCAAGGAGCTGGAGGCGGTGGCTACAGATGGGATTGAGGCATCTAAAGTTCAGTTTCATGCTGCTGTGGACTCTAATGATGTCATCAAGAGTCATGGCTACATCTGTGGCTCTTCGAAGGATGGCTTGGCTCAGATGTACTAGCCTCTCGCAGGACACCCAGACTAAGGCCATGGATTTTCCTGTAGTGGGTAATTCTCTGTTTGGGGAGCAGCCAGAGAATTACATGAAGAAAATGGACAAGTACAGGACCACTTACAGGAGTGCTCAGGCCAAGGAGAGGCAGGCAACTCCTCAAAGGCAGCAGTCTAGGGGCAGGGGCAGGCCTTTTCAAAGGCCTTTTTCACCAAGCACAGGCCTCTTTTTCCTTTTCTCAGAAGGGGTTCTTCAGAGGGAGAGGCAGAAGAGGGATGAGCAGGGCTGCATCCACTCCTCAGCCTAAAGCCCCTGCCAAGCAGACACCCTGATGGGCCTACCCGGGTCGACTCTCCTATTCCAGTAGGGGGCAGGCTGGCTTACTTTGTCCAGGACTGGATGTCTGTTACATCAGACAAGTGGGTCCTGGAAGTAGTAAGCCAGGGACTGGTTCTCAACGTCAGAAAATTTCCAAAGATGAGAGCCAGATCTTTTCCACCTGCAAATCTCTCAGAAACCCTTGCCTTAGAGGCAGAGGTTTCTTCTCTTCTAGCCTTAAGAGCCATAGAGAGAGTACCTACCCTACACTGGGGCAAATGACTGTACTGCAGGTACTTCCTGACCCCCAAAAAGACAGGGGAGTGGCAACCCATCCTAAACCTAAGATATCTAAACAAACATCTTTTAAAACCAAAGTTCAAGATGGTAACTCTGGGAATAATCCTTCCCTCTCTTAGGCCAGGGGCTGGCTAGCATCCCTGGACCTCAGAGATGCCTACTTTCACATTCCCATCCGGTGCTCCCACAGAAAGTACCTCAGGTTCGAGTTGCCTTCAGGCCACTATCAGTTCAGAGCAATGCCCTTTGGCCTAACATCAGCCCCAAGGGTTTTCACAAAGTGCCTGGCAGTAGTTGTTGCCTTTCTAAGAAGGCAAAAGATTTCCATTTTTCCATATCTGGACGATTGGCTAATAGTGGGTCAGTCTCCAGACCAAGTCAAGTCTCACCTGCAAGTGACCCAGCAAGTGCTCACTTTCTCTAGGATTTCTTCTCAACCTTCCCAAGTCAGTTCTCAAACCAGTCCAGCTTCTTACCTTTATAGGGGCAGAACTGAACACACTCAGAGCAAGAGCCTTTCTTCCTCTAGAAAGGGCAAGGGTTCTTATGGAACTAGCCTCTTCCTTCAGCCTTCGGGTATCTCGACCAGCAAGGCATTTGCTCCTGCTCTTGGGCCACATGGCAGCTTCAACAGCTGTGGTCCAAGGGGCAAGATTCCAGATGAGGGATATTCAGTTTCACCTGAGAGCTTTTTGGTCTCAGAGGAAGGATTCCCTTACCAAACTGATCCCAGTAACTCTGACCTTGATCCAAGCCCTCCAATGGTGGCAGGATCAATACAATTTAAGACAAGGTGTTCCTTTTGCTACTCAGCCTTGTTCAGTGGTCCTTACCACGGATGCTTCTCTTCTGGTCTGGGGAGCCCACCTGGGGTCCCTTACTGCCCAGGGGCTGTGGTCCCCTCAAGAATCCCTTCTCCATATCAATCTCCTAGAGCTCAGGGCAGTTTTTCTGGTCCTAAAAGCTTTTTCTCAGTCAGTACAGAACAAGGTGGTTCAGGTCAGAATGGACAACACCACCACCATATGGTACATCAGCAAGCAGGGAGGCGCTCTGTCCACGGCCTTGTGCACAGAAGCCATTAAGTTGTGGTCCCTGGCTTATGCCCTGCAAACCTCTCTGGTAGCAGTTCACCTTCCAGGGAAGGACAGTGTGCTAGCAGATGCACTGAGCAGGATCTCTCAGGGCCATCACGAATGGTCCCTGGACCCTCAGGTGTTGAGAATGATTTTTTTCAAGGTGGGGTACTCCAGAGATAGACCTCTTTGCAGCCCCAGACAGTCACCAACTCCCTCTCTTTTGTTGCAGACCTCCAGTCTTGGGCTCAGTTCCCCTGTACGCCCTGATTCTGAATTGGGAAGGGAAGTTTCTGTATGCCTCCGGCCCCCCCCCCTTCCTCACTCCTGTTCAAAGTTTTAGTCAAAATAAGGTCTCAACCTTGCAAAGTGATTCTGATTGCTCCAGATTGGGCCAGACAGCCCTGGTACCCCCTTTTGCTGTCCCTAGCAGTCCATCTTTCCCTGTCTCTTCCCAGGAATTACAACCTGTTAACATCCTCTCAGGGGAGGATTTGGTACCCCAATCTTCAGTCTCTCAATCTCAAGGCACGGCTCTTGAAGAGTTAGAGTTTGCAGATCTGCATCTTTCCCAAGGGGTTCTGGATATTTATTTAGTTTTTGTTAACTGGGTAAGTGCACTAGACAAATCCTGCCTATTTTCAAGCACGACCCGGGGGAGGGGGATACAGATGAATGCCGACTGACCTTGAACCAGATTAAGCTGTTGGTGGTATTTTTAGTGAATGAGGGAAATTTGGCCAGGACACCGGGGAAATTCTCCTACTCTTTTCGATAAGTGCCACGGGATCTTTAACATCCGCCTGAACTATCACCAGTCCAGGCAGATGGGACCTCGGTTTAACGTCTCATCCAAAAGATCCTCAAGGCTTCTCAAAATCCTTCCACCAGAAAGACTTATAACTCCAAATGGAAGAGATTCAGCATTTGGTGTTCTAAGAAGCATATTTCTCCAGATACTGCTGGATTACCTACGGTTCTGGATTATATGGTCCATCTTAATGGCCTAGGCCTCAGACCAGCTACTCTCAAGGTACACTTGTCAGCTGTTTCTGCATTTTTGTCTGTGGGGAAGTCTTCCTCACTATCTTCTCATCCTGTGTTCTGTAAATTTTTTAAAGGATTGCTTCACACCAGTCCTCCTTTTAGAGACCCTGCCTCTGCCTGGGATTTGAATGTTTGCATTGCTCAACTTATGCAACCCTCTTTTGAGCCTGTCTTCAGCAGAGCTTAAGTACTTGACTTGGAAAACTGTGTTCTTGATAGCCATTACCTCTGCCAGGCGTATCGGTGAATTGCAAGCCCTGTCAGTGGAACCTGATTTTCTAGGGACATGGATATGATGTTCAATCCACACTTCATGACAGGTTCCTTGCCGCTTTAAATCTTGCCGGAAGGTCTTCAGGCTGTCTCCTCCCACCCACCCGGGTGGTAAAACTCTAGTCTTCGCCCCATGACGCCAGATCTTCCTTACCGCTTGGAAGCTCAGGTTCCTTCCTTGGCGCTCTGCGTTTAGACTGGATCCAAACTCTTCGGTTAACCCGAAACTAATTTTAAAGTTTACAAGACTTCGGTCTGTTTCTTCCTTCGCGGCTGCGATGGATAAGTAGACTCCCGATTTTCAGCGGTGCCCATGCGAGCAGAAGATGTCTCGGACCGATCCGCACTCCATGTGCATTTATTGCCTCTGACTTGACCACGATCCGCAGGCCTGTGATTTGTGCAAGTCCTTCTTGGCCACTGTCCTCGAAGACCATGCTGTCAGACTCCAACTTGAGTGCCCCGAGAGATGTATTGCACCGGTGAAGTCAAAGGGGGCCCGTTGGGCGGTGTCCGGCGGCGGGCTCGGCTGAGCAACTTGAGCAGATGATCGCCCTCGAAGAGGAGGCGGCCCAGGCCGCATCGTTGTCCTCCTCGGTCGTGGCATTTATCCCGCTCTCCTTGGGCTCCTCCTACACGGCTTCTTTTAAGGAGCTTTGTCAATCCCTCTCCACGAAAGGTGAGGGTCCATCGGGACACTCATCTCAGTCCAAGAAGAGGGACTCTAAGGGTAAGTCCCACCGTCGGCGTTCGTGGGAGTGGGAGAGGTCCCCTTCCCTGGACGGTCGAGGTTGCCTTCACGGTGTCCCTGTCAGGTCAGCAGGCCGAGACACCCGTCGACGCGGTCGAGATTTTTCTCTGTCGACCACCTCTCTCATGGGTTGGGGTGCCTATCTGGGGGAGCACAGAACGCATGGCCTCTGGTTCCCTCGGGAGTCCCGATGCCACATCAACCTGCTGGAGCTTCGAGCGGTCTTTCTAGCCCTCACCGCCTTTGCTCCGTTTGTGCAGGGTCACGTGGTCCAGGTCTAGGCGGACAATACCACGACCATGTACTACCTAAACCACCAGGGCGGGACGCGCTCCATGCCCCTGTGCAAGGAAGCTGTCCACACTTGGTCCCTCGTGCACAGCCTGGAGGCGGATCTCCTAGCCATCCATGTGGCAAGAGCCTCCAACACTCTGGCCGATGCCCTAAGCTGGATAGGGGCTGCGTCTCACGAGTGGTCTCTCCTGCCAGAGGTAGTACAAGATCTGTTCTCCCACTGGGGCATGCCTCAGGTGGACCTGTTTGCCTCCAGGAAGAATGCAAAGCTGAGGCTGTTTCATGCCCACCCCCCCCATCAGCAGGGCTCGCTGTAGGGGGATGCCTTCTTGAGGCCGTGGACCCCGGGCCTCTTCTACGCCTTTCCCCCATTTCCTTTGATCCACAAAGTGCTTCTCAAGGTGAGGAGGGACAAGGCGCAGGTGATTCTGGTAGCCCCAGACCGGCCCCGCCAGTTCCGGTATCCAGATCTCCTCAGCCTCAGCTCCAGGCTCCCGAGGCGGCTCCCAGCCCGCCCGGACCTGATCTCAGTCAACCAGGGGAAGGTTCTCCACCCGGACCTTCAATCCCTGCACCTGACGGCCTGGTTCCTGAGCGGCTAGATTTCCAGGCCTTAGGTCTTTCCGACGAGGTCCTCAACGTTGTTGAGGCATCCCGTAAGGAGTCAACCAGGAAATGCTATGCCTTCAAATGGAAGAGAGTCTCCATTTGGTGTCAGAACAGGGTTGGACTCTTCCTCCTGTTCCTTGGCAAGCATTCTGGACTACCTGTGGTCACTTTCTCAGCTAGGGCTTGATCGACGAGCCTTAAGGTCATGGCAGCCATCTCTGCTTACCGGGCGCGGGCTGGGAAGCAGTCGGTGGCGCAGGAGAAGGTGGTCGGGCGCTTTTTCAAAGGCCTTGATCACATATCCCCTCTGGTGCGAGAACCTCCACCTCCGTGGGATCTACTTCTGGTACTGGCTAAGCTCATGGGCAAACCATTTGAACCAATGCACAGGTGTGACATCTCTCACCTGTCGTGGAAGACCGCCTTCTTGGTGTCTGTCACGTCAGCCAGAAGGATGGGAGAGCTCCAGACGCTTTCCATACAGTCTCCTTGTCTGGTCTTCCACAGGGACAAGGTTGTCCTGCGCCCCAACCCGAAGTTCCTTCCGAAGGTGATGTCGGAGTTTCACCTTAACCAGGTGTTGACTCTGCTGGTGTTCTACCCCAGTCACACCTTGGAGGCCCGAATATAGGCTCCATACTTTGGACCCTAGAAGAGCGCTCTCTTATTATAAGGAGCAAATGGCTGAAGTTGGGGGAGAGGTTCGCCAGCTGTTTGTCACCTACGCTGAAGCCGCACCTGGCAGACCTGCAGCCAAGCGGACGATAGGCAGGTGGGTCACCTCCTGCACAGATCTCTACTACAGGTTGGCGGGCATGGAGCCTCCCAAAGGGATAGCTCATTTTACTCGCCATGACACTGCTTCGGTGGCTGCTTCCAGTGACGTCCCTATCCAGGAAATCTGCAGGGCTGCTACCTGGAAGTCAGCACACACCTTCATTACCCATTACCACATCGACCTTGAGTCACGCTGGGATGCTGGTTTTGGGACCTCGGTTCTCCAGTCCTTGTTTGCTAAATAGGAGGTGTGCGCCTTGCCTCCCTGCTCCCGGAGAACTGCTAGGAGTCTGCCATGAAGTGTGGATTGAACAACATATCCATGTCCCTAGAAATACAGGTTACTCACCTGTAACAGGAGTTCTAGGAATGGTATATGTTTTTCATCCACACAACCCACCCGACCTCCCCGGCTTCGACGCACAACCTGGCTTCCAGCGGGCTAGATCTGGTGTCATGGGGCGGAGCCGAGAGTTTTACCACCTGGGTGGGTGAGAGGGAGGAGCAAGCTTGAAGACCTTCCGGCAAGATTTAAAAGCGGCAAGGAAGCTGCCATGAAGTGTGGATGAACAGCATATACCATTCCTAGAACTCTTGTTACAGGTGAGTAACCTGTATTTATCTCATTTCACAGGGATAAAGTGGTCCTTAAAACCAATAGAAGGTTATTGCCCAAAGTGGTTTCAGACTTCCATTTAAACCAGTCTGTGTCTCTTCCTGCTTTCTTCACTGATCATTCTTCCTCAGGAAAGAGGAGGCTACACAGTTTAGATGTTAAAAGAGCCCTTAGTTACTACATAGAGCATACCGAGGGTCACAGGTTTGACTCCCCCCAGTTGTTCCTGACTTATGGAGAAGTGGGAAAGGGCAAACCTGCCACCAAGAGATCTGTTGCCAGGTGGATTGTGTCTTGTATGCAGTTCTGCTATGAAAAACTGGGAAAAATTCCACCCTCAGGCCTGAGGGCTCATTCCACAAGAGGTACAGCTGCTTCCCTGACTGTTGCCAGGGATATTGCTCTCTTAGAAATTTGTCAAGCAGCCACCTGGAAAACAGTCCATACCTTTACCAAGCATTACTCTCTGGATATCCAGGCTAGGAGTATTGCTCGGTTTGGCACAGCAGTACTTCAGAGCCTATTTCCAAAGTAGGTTCTGTCCCTCCTCCATGGAGGTACTGCTTGTTAGTCTGCAATATGTCAGAATACAGCAGAACTTCATGTTGTTTGGAAAAAAAAATTACTCACCTTAGTAATTGTGTTTCTTCTAATGAAGTCTTGCTGTATTCTGACCTCCCTCCCTGCCTCCCCTCTCAGAACCTGTTTTTGGGAAGTGGGTGGGCAGGTGCAGTGTTGCACCCTGGGGTGCTTTTTTGCTTACACCCTCCTCCTTTTTGTTTGGGTGCTGATGTATTACTGTTATTTGTATTAGATTGGTTTTTGGGTTTCCTGACTTGAGTCTTCCTTGGAAATCCAAAACTTTTTTCTGCCAGTTGGCTAGTAGGAATTTTTACAATTTCCACATAGAATTTTTAGTTAGTTGGGCTCGTAAGAATCTGACGGTTTAAGTTTGAAACACTCCAGACAGAGACTCCAACCGAGCTCGAGCTCAGCATTCTATGCTCTGCATAGAAAGTTAACTCTTTGTTCTCCGGGGCAGTTTAAAGGTTGGGGATCACTACAATATGTCAGAATACAGTATGACTCCATTAGAAGAAACACAATTACTAAGATGAGTAATTTTTTCTTCTGTCCACATCTTTTCAGCCGCTGATCTCGCTGAGTATCAGCGTTTCCTCGTGAGGATGTTGGAGGACTTGCACCTCACCCCTGCCACTGTAAGCAATCCAGAGCACTTGGTGCATGCCTTTCTAGGCTAATTCAGCGAGACCACCCTGGTGATGCCTCCCTGGCCTGCTCCCTTTCGGGAGGTGTCATTGCGCTTCTGGCAGAGACCCTTCTCCGGAGTTCCTGCCCCTAGGGATCTCTTCCAGCGGTATTGCCCCGGAGTCTCCAGGTTCCATGCCTCCTCTGCAGTCCGGATTGATGCAGTTGGACACTCCTGATGGGCTTTTAGCCCTTCACCGTGACCGCCCCCAGATCAAGATTCCTCGGATTTTGACTTCTGGGGCAGTCTGCACATCAGGCCCACTATGCAGCCTATGACAGGTTCTTGTGGTCCAGTCTAGGTCAACTCCCAGCCTCGTTGCCTGACACGGAGCAAACCAGACAAGCCATTGCACTCTCTATGAATGGCCTGGAGCTAGCAAGGCACCAAGTGAGGGCATCCTGTGATGCCAATGAGGTAGCTACCAGGGTCATAGGGACAGCGATCTGCACTAGGTGGACGGCATGGCTGTGTCTTTCCCGGTTGTCATCCTTGACCCGGCCAGCGTAGGGTGATTAACTCCGCTCACCAGAGAACCTATCTTTTCTCCCATAGAGCGAGATGACGTTTGTCAGGGCAACTTCCTTCCCCCTCCGGGGGGGTCCCCGTCTCACTCTCCCCACTTTCGAGCCTCTCCAGGCCCTGAAGGTTCTCCCTCTTAGTGCGTCACCCACTGAGAGCTAAGGGACTTTTTCTCTTAGGCTGTAAAAGAAAACCCCCTTCGGGGGGGGGGCTTGGCACTTACCCAAAGGTGATGAATGGTGAAAATTGACACAGATAAGATATTAAGATATGAAAATTACGTACCTACCATAATTATGATCTTTCTGTGTATCTTCACCATTCATCACAACCCCACCCTCCATCCCCCTGGGGCCTCAGTCTCTGGGTCCACCTCCCTCTTTGTGCCCAACCTGGCCCCCCTCCTTTCTTTGTTAGGAGTGGGGTAAACAGGGGCACATAGGGGAACTATGTTCTGGGTAGAGTGGTCAGCATGGGGGGCACTCCTTCTCTAGTGCATTTTCTCCACCCCTGTGGGGTGGGAGTTGGTAGCTGCCCTCCATTCTCTCCTCCTCCTTGTCCCGTCCATCTTATTTTTCTTTGTCCTTAGGACTATCCTTTATCACACACACACACACACACACACAAAACCCCCAAAAATTTTCCTTTTTCACAAAAATCTTTCCTTGAGAGGGTGTTAATTCTCTGTGCCCTGTCCTTCTTCCAGAATAGCCGATTTTGCTCGGATGGAGTTTTTGCCAACCATTCAGTGCCTTGAATTCTGGCAAGAAGCCTTTGGCTACTCCTTGCAGTGCCTATACAATCTGGAGACAGACCAGGGTCTGGGATGTGTTAACCTTCTCCCCTCTCTTCCTACTTTCTAAATCTCTATTTCCAGAGATTGGGGCCCTTCCCAATCCCTTTAGTTTCCGACTTCTTCTTTCTGTCCTCTCAGTCGTTATTTCTCCTTTTAGTTTTATATATTTTCCTTTTTCCTGTCCCTTGAACTTCCTTGTCCCACTCTCCACTCCCTTCCTCTTACCTCTCTGGCAACTCAGAACTGGCAGGCAGGTGGAGTCGACAGCGCCTAACGGCCAACCCGCGAGCGCCACGCAATGAGTCGGCCTCGGGGGCGGCGTCAATGGTGTGTCAGCTTCACCTACAAAAAAAAAAAAAAAAAAAAAGCTCCTGCGGGGTCATGACCTCTGGCCATGTACCCAAAGGTGATGAATGGTGAAGATACACAGGAAGATCATAATTAAGGTAGGTACATAATTTTCATTTCATCCCACGTTTGAGACACAATGTGGAAACTAAACACTGAACTACTCTTCCTAAGGGAGGTGGTTACTCAAGTAAGTGGCCTTATTTCCCAGTTCATGCTACACAGTGCAAGCTGTATCCCTGCCTTCGACCAGATATAGAGCTCTCTCAAATGTGTACTTGGAGGGGAATTTATTAGGCTTTCTACTACTAGAAAACAGAAATGGGAGGCACTATCCCGGCCCTTGAATCCTCCCTATCCCATTCCCCTTCGGATGAGGACATGTTACGTCTAGTACGTCTTAGGCATCTGTATGAGGAACTCCTGCATGAAAAGGCAGAATACGCATTATTTAAGAGTCAAACTAAGTATATTGAGCAGGGAGATAGGGCGAGTCACCTCATAGCATAAAGGCTTAAGAAGCAGGAGGAGTCACGTCTGATTATCTTCCTGTCCTCTTTAGACGTTGTTTACCACCCCTACAGAAATTGCCGGGTAGTTTGAGGTGTATTACCATCAACTGTACAATCCTACTACACGTGCTCCTTTGGTGGCAGACATACAAACGTATCTTGCCCAAATATCTCCCTACCCTCCACCCCGACCAACAAAGCTTCCTGTCCAAGGCTATTACTGTGTCGGAAATCGTAGAGGCCATCTGTTCCTTACCTAGGGATAGGGCCCCGGGCCCGGATGATTTCCCATCCACTTTCTACAAAATATTTGAGAAGGACCTGGCCCCCCATCCTTCTCCAACTCTTCAATTATATATGCCAGCATGGCGTCTCGGATCCTATTTTAACGGAGGCTATTATTATAGTACTGCCAAAACCTGGTAAACCTAAAAACAGAGTGACTAGCTACTGCCCTATTTCGCTAATGAATTACAATATAAAGATATTTGCCAAAATACTGGATACCCATTAGGCGAAGGTCTGGGAAATCTTAATCAGCCCGGAGCAGATAGGTTTTGTTAAGGGGCGTTCCTCAGCAGACCACATCTGTAAAGTATCCCATATTTTCTCCTGCATCCAGAGCGCCCATTCGGCCTATGGCGTTGGTTTCTCTGGATGCAGAGAAGGCTTTTGACAGAGCCATATGGCCTTTTCTTTTTGAAACTCTAGCTAAATGTGGCCTCCCTTCGGTATTCATAGGGTGGGTGCAGGCGTTATACTCTCAGCCTAGTGCCAGAGTATACTGTAACAGTGTATATTGTCTCCTACATTTCCCCTACGGTCTGGTACCAGATAGGGATGCCCACTATCTCCCCTGTTGTTCAACCTTTATTTGGAACCCCTTCTTTGGCAGCTGAACTCTTCCCCCTCTTTAAAGGGCATCACAGTGGGCCCCCTTAATCTTAAATTGTCTGCAAACGTGGATGACATTCGTCTTGTTACTGATCTGGTTACCTCCATCCCAGCTGCATTAGATATTATTGGGAAATTTAGTCATCTAATTATCAGCTAAATTTGAGTAAGACTGAGGTAATGTCTCTCAACCTGTATGTGCTCCAGGCGGACATTGCCTCTTTAGACTTGACTTGGTCTCCCTGACTGAAATATTTAGATGTTATTTTGGTGCTCTCACATTCCCTCACGAAACAACTCAACCTCGACAACCTCATGCCCTCATGCTGACTATTAGACAGTATCTTGACAGATAGTCCCCTCTTTATCTCCAGGGTAGGATTAGCGTTATTAAAATGAATGTGCTCCCCGCCTTTTTAACCCCCTTAATATGTAGCTTCCCTTGAACTGATTCAAAAAAGTCCACGGGATTATTTCTAAGTTCTTATGGCGCAGTAAACCCCCCACGGTTGTCTTGCGTCCGATTGAGTGCTCCAAAACAGCAGGGTGGTCTCAAACTTCCTAATTTTTTTTAGATATTATCTAGTCAGTCACATGGCTAAATATTTTTGCTGGTTAGCACCTCCTTCCCCCCAAGACGCCCCCACAGTATACCCTGGCGTGGCTCCAAATTGAACACCATATGTTGGACTGGCTCAAAATTGTCCCTATTTCCCTACTTTACACTGCGCCCAAGACTCTCCCAGTATCTTTGTGTAACAGCACCATTTATACCTCCCTTAAGGTTCACAGCCAGCTGTGCAAATCGCTTAAATATGAGCACCAGATAGATGTCTCCCAGCCATTATATGGTAATCCCAGTTTTCGTTTGGAAAGGCGAATGATGGTCTCGGGGAAACTGTTTGCCGGTGAGCAGACAGAAGTTAGTGATTTGGTGTCCCACGGTAGAATCAAGACCACATCAGGCTTATTAATGCAATACTATATTCCTGAGAAACACACCTTCTCAATATATCAAATTCGTCACATTGAATGAATGAATTACATTGAATGGTGTGGTCCATTTTCATGGACTATTAATCAAGCAGACACTCTCTTAGAGTTCCATAATGTGGCCTGGCAACCCTATGCTGTATCCAGATTAGCGCTAACCTTGTTCTTCAGAATATGCCTGGCTAATGTGGGCCAGACTTCCTATTGGACTGCAACTTGCTCCACTACACCCTTTGTTTAGGAGAAGGAGTGGCATGATGTCTACAGATACACGGCCATTGACAGGCTCCAGTCGACTCAGTTTTATATTCTGCATAATCTTTATTTTACACCGGTCAAAATGTATGGTATGAGGAAGCTGCCTGGGCTGGAATGTTTTAGGTGTGGCTTAGAACAAGGGTCACCTCTTCACATTTTTTGGGAATGCCCTAAGGTTGCTCCTCTTTGGGTCTCATACAATCCAGGATGATCCCTTGTTGGGGCTTCAATCCCTTTTTACACCACAAATTTGTATTGTTGGGGATTATTCCTCGATAACAGTACGAGAAAGGTGGTATCATGTAGCTCTTGTATCTCTGTCTGTTAAAAAAAGTGGTGCTGCGGCACTGGAAGGACCAATCTGTGGTATCCTATATGGATGGGGTAAATGAGCTGCTATGTAATCTCAGGTTAAAAAAATCAATTGCCAGTCTTTGGGGGTCTCTCAACATATATAGGTCTAGATGGGAGAAATTGCACACCTTAATAGCACTCCCTCTTACAAAGAGACCATATAGATCTCACTGCCTTGGGGGCATGCCTCACCCCCTTTTTTTTTTGCTTCCAACAATATGGTGTCTCTCCTCCCCCCTTTTACCCCAGTAATTATTAGATACCTCTCCTCTGGTATCATTGCGTGTAATGTCAGGCTATAGACCCTTTTAAGTTGTTTTTTGTAAGGTCTCGCCTATATTGTGGCTCTCTGGGGATTGGTTGGGGAAGTGGGTGCAAGCGGGGCTGATTTTGGGGTGGGTGGGGGAGGGAGGGGAGGTATCACTTCTTAGTGCCCTGTATTTATTACTGTATTACTTCCTGTATCTGCCTTGTAATGTGTTTAAATGTTTATTGAAACTTTAATAAAATATTTAATTAAAAAAAAAAAAAAAAGGGTTCAGAATAACCTCATGTTGTCTCCCAGAATCCTTAGACCCTGTTGCCTTTGTGGCATGATGGTTGAAACAAAACCTACTGTGGAGCACACACCAGACATTATTAAAGAATGCTGTTACCCTGCGCTGCAGGGTAGAGCAAAATGAACTGCCCAGAACTCTCATGATCACGGTGGAAGAAGTGATCCAGGACTGGATTGGGACGCAGCTCGGAGGACGGAGCCAGTTTCACTCCCAGATAGACCATGGATTTCTTATTTCTTGACCTAAGCTTTGCAGTCCAGGCTTGATGTAAATTATTTAACTCCTTGCGAGTGAGCTTTAGAGAACTGGGTGTCTCGTACTGTTTACAAAGTCTAGCCAAGTTGAAGATTTCCTGTGCAAGAAAAGTATACATACATGGGGACCCTGGCTTAACAGGAAAATCTGTGACTAAAATGAAGCAAGATTTCGGGGTCAAGGAGATTGTGGAAGAAGTCAGAGCGCAAGACTGATGAGTATTTTAAATTCACCTGTTGCCTTCTGGTGAAGGCATTGTTGGGTAGAGGGCACGGGTTGGGGGCTGTAGTGCGTGGAGGGGTATGGTGGCACTAGTGTGCTATAGATTAGTAATAAGCTTGTATAAATTGCAGCCCAGTTCTGGTGGTTCAGGACATACCATCTAAATGGCACGGACCGCCTGGTTACATTCTCACCCTGGTCCCCCCCAACACACACACACACACACAGTAATACTAGTTCTGTTATGTTTGGAATGTTTTACTGCAGAGTCTGTATATGCAGTCATAAGCACCCTACCCCTTTTGCACTTTAATGTTAATAATATAAAGGCTGCTGTAGTTTTGTACTTTGTTGTACAGTTTAGCACAAATACCTTATGCCTTGCAAAATTATAAATAAAAAAAAACAAACCCTCTGTTTAAAAAAGTATCGGGCCTAATATTGGGCTATTTCCACTACTAGGCCACGGGAAGAGGAGTGTAGTGCCTTTATATGTAATTTTTAGTGGTATGGTCGTGCCTTGTTTTTAATTCATGTAGGTTATCCAGTATAGCTGGGATGGCTTTTGTGAGGCTGTAGATAAATCACAAAGCCATTATTTAGACGTACTGGACTTTCAGGACCTAGTATGTCTATTAAAGGCTTTATACACAGAGTATACTTTAATCCCATTGTGTCCAGGCTTTGTACTAGCATTGCTTATAATTTCCATTGTTTTTCTGGTTGGCACATTCCCATTGCTATATCAACCTGGATAGTTTTGCAACATAAAATACTACTATATTAAATATACTGTTGCCATTGTATGCACACTGTGGATCAAATATGTCTAGTTATTTTTTTTAAAACTAATAAAAACAAAGTATATAAAAAAAAAAATAAGTAAAAAGATTTTACAGTTGACAGCATCTGCCAAAGCAATTGATGAGACAATTCAGAAAAGACAGATAGTAACCAGGGATGGTTCTGAATTTAGGGGGAAGAACACAAGAGCCAAAGCGCCCAGCTGGTTCAGTTCTGGGGTTGCCCAGGCAGTAAGGGAAAAGAGCTTGGCCTATAGAAAATTCAGGAAGACCAAGAGAGAGATGGATAGGGAAAATTACCTAAGGTTGGCTAGTGAGGCAAGTAAGGAAGCCTGGCAAGCAAAGGCACAGAAGGAGCTGCAGATAGTTGAAGGAATTAAGAAGTGAGAGAATGCTTTCTTTCGGTATATAAGTG
The DNA here is from genome assembly GCA_016271365.2 of Neoceratodus forsteri. Lineage (NCBI taxonomy): Eukaryota > Metazoa > Chordata > Ceratodontiformes > Ceratodontidae > Neoceratodus > Neoceratodus forsteri. Next base: position 116,151,130 of record JADMNL010000024.1, on the reverse strand, counting down.
AGAAAAGGGACAATAAAGGAGGGATTGTTAGGTTTAAGAAAGGGGTGGGGGATAATGGGGGGAAAGCAGAGATACTAAATGAATACTTCTGTTCCATCTTCACCAGGGAGAAGGAGGAACCAGTGCCTTCAGGCGGTGGGGAGACACCGATGTAGTTATAGAGGAGGGATAGAGTGAGGAGGGGCTGCTAGCATTGAAGGTGGTCAAATCGGGCCCAGACTGACCTATAAAGCCCTACAATGACAGGGACCCGCAGTATTGCAAGGTCTCCTCTGTCCCTACTGCCCCTTCACTCTCTCTGCCCCGCCAACGAGGGATTCTGAGAGATTCTTAGGGTCTGTTTGACAACCTTGGGAGCCAGATCTTTTGTTTTGCATCTCTGACCCTTTGGAATTCTCTACCTTGTCTGATCAGAGCGTGCCTGTCCATGGAGGCCTTTAAAGCTGTCCTAAAATCTTATTTATTTGACTTGGCTTTTCTTAACATGTAAAGTCCTGATGTTTTATTATCTGTTTTATTGGTATGGCTTGACCGATAATTGTTTTATAATCCTTGTACAACGCAATGATCTATTGGAATAGCATTTTATAAATAAAAAATTGCTTGCTATATCCAAGGGTACTAAGGGAACTGGCAGGACCACTGGCAGGCCAATTTAATAGTTCACTAGAGTCAGGCATGGTATCGCAGGACTGGAGAACAGCACATGTGGTGCCCCTCCACACATGCGATTCCAGGGATGACCCAGGGAATTACAGACTATTCAGTCTGACCTCAATTGTGTGTATGCTTTTGGAGACCATACTTAAGGAAAGGTTGGTAGAATATCTAGAGGAGCAAGGTCTCCAGGATGTGAGGTAGCACAGGTTCACTGGGGGTGTGTCAGACGAGTCTGATTGACTTCTTTAACTGGGTCACTAAGACAGTAGACAGGGGCCAAGCGGTAGACATCTTCTTAATCTGGATTTCAGCAAAGCCTTTGACTCTGTGCCCCACAAAAGGTTGATCAGGAAGTTGGTAGATCTCTGGGTTGGGAATAAGGTGTCCAGATGGGTGGAAAACTGGCTGAGGGACAGAACCCAGAGGGTGTGTGTAGGGGACAGTTATCAGGCACCAAAGAGATCACCAGTGGGGTCCCGCAAGGCTGGGTACTGGTGCCGGTGTTGTTCAATGTCTTCATCAGTGACATTGAGGATGGCATTAAGGGCAAAATGTGCCTAGTCACAGACGACACCAAGCTCTGCGGGAGAGTGGGCACAGCTGAAGGGATACAGGAACTACAGGATGATCTGGAAAAGATGGAGAGATGGCAGCTTGGCTTTAATTTCAAGAAATGCAAAGTTATGCACATTGGAGCCAAGAATCCCAAGACGGAGAAGGACGTAGGAGAGACAATCACTAGTGACTTGAAGCATGCCACGCAGTGCAAGAAAGCAACAGCAAGGACAAACAAGATGCTGGGATGCATAGCTAGGGGTATCAGTAGTGGGAGAGAGGAGGTTATACTACCCCTGTACAGGTCACTGTTGAGGCCACATCTAAAGTATGGAGTTCAGTACTGGTGCCCATACCTCAAAAAGGACATGAACCTTCTGGAGAAGGTCCAGAGGAGGGCTACAAAGGTGATAGCGGGTCAGCAGGGTAAGGCATATGATGCGTGGTTGAGGGCACTGAGCATGTATCCTCTGGAAGAAAGGAGAGAGAGGATATGATTGGGGCCTTCAAGTAATTGAAAGGGATGAATAAGGTGGGTAAGGAGGGACTCTCTAAGCTGAGTGGTAACCATAATACAAGGGGGCACAGTCTTAAACTGAAGGGGGGAGGTTTAGGAGGCAGGTCAGGAAGCACTTCTTTACAGAGAGAGTGATGGACACTTGGAATGCGCTGCCAGATGAGATGGTCTCGTTGAAGACAGTGGGCAGCTTCAAGAGAGTCTGGGATAGGTATAGGGGGAAGGTAAGGATGATGGGGGGGGGGCAGGGACTGTAGCTCAATCTGTGGACCCTACAATACGAGCAGACTAGATAGACTAAATGGACTTCTGCTGGCTTCTTCATATGTATGTTCATGTGAATGTTTTACCAACACCCTAACCCTGTGGATCTACTGCAGGCAGCTACATGTGAAAAGACATACAACGGTCTTTTCTACCTGACAAAGATTTCAGGAATATTGGCCCACTTGGGAGGGATAAAAAAAAAAAAAAGTACCCTTATGCCACACTTCTCATGAGTGAGGCAACATTTCTGAGTCACGCATAACAGTAGCAGGAAATACTCTGGAAAACTGTGTGACCCTTTTGCATCAGTCTGCCCTCTGATAAGAGTTCACAGATGTTGCAACATCTAAAATCTGGTCTGATCCAGCCAAAGATGGTTGCAGATGTCTGTGGAATTTAGTGATGACTGCATTTGGCCAGGCTTTGGTTGCTGTTATCTGCCAGAAGATAAAAGTGGTTAAGAACCACAGGTTTATCTGTGGACCTTCGGAACAAAGCTGCAGACTTCCCCTTTGAGGATATGTCTCTTTGGAGAGCCGACAGAGAGCTTGTGACAGGGTAGGTTTGCCATTTGCCTTCCCTTGTCACTTTCAGAACCAAAGAGGGTTTTGTCATGGTCTCTAGTGGGATCCTAGCCAAACTGGGATTTAGCAAGAGATGCCTTTTTGGAGTTGGCCTTTAAGAATACTATGCAGGGAGACCTGGAATGTGCAGTCAGCCCTTAATTGGATAATTGGATCAGCTAAAGGCTGAGGTGCTGAATAAAAATGAACATAAAGCAGTGTGGAGTTTTTTTTTGCTAGAATCTGCAGGGAGGGAGAGAGAAACCTTGTGGAGCATAACACTGAAGGGAAGCTTTGAAAGACCTTGTGGCCGAAGGTATAGGGGTAGGTTAACCCTGTAAGCCAGAGACTGGCAGAGTGGGGGAAGTCTACTTGGTAGTCTGTTTGAAAGCATGGAGAGCTGATGAAAGCTTTGAGAAAACCATGAATTCAATATAGACTGAATTGGGGCCCTAGAGTTAGTGGCTAGAGAAAATCGATTAATTCCTGCTGTACAGAGAAGGGAAATTTGCTGATGAGAGATTTTGGAAAACTGGAAAAGAAACCATTTTATTTAGAACTATTTAAACAAGTGCAAATTAAATAGTTTAGGTATTTGAACTTTGAAACCTGTCTGATGTATCATTTTGAATATTCCTGAATAGACTAGACCACACAGTTGCATGCTGCCTGTTACAGAGCTATATGAATAAGGTAACAAAACTGCTTTTAAATATTTAGCAGAAAATAGATATCCTGGGCAAGACATGGCCTCTGACAAGATGGCCATTTAAACATTTTACTTCTGAAAAAAAAAACTTTTATAATCTTTTAACATCCACCTAAGTGAACATCAGTATAACAGAATCAAAATTTACCTGATACTTCTAGCTCCTGGCATCCAGTATACCTGCAAAGCTCTTCAGAATCCTTGCTCTGTGCTCAGTAAATCCGTGGTGTTTGATTTAGACACTGACATTGGAAAATGGGGCTCTGTTCCTGTGGTGCCTGTGGCTGCTTCAGCCTGTTCTCCCTCTGACCTGACAGAGATCAGAAACATGTTTGCTCAATTATGTTGAAAGTGGGGGAGCTAAAAACAGCAGCACATCGAACCCAGGAGGACATAATTTCACTATCAAAGCACTTCACTGATGTTGAGACCCACACCTTCTTTCAAGAGACCCAGTCGGATGGCATGGCAGCCCACCTCCAGGATCACGAAGTACCATCCACCTCCTGTGGTACAGCATAGAAAATCTTGAAAAAGGAGGCCGCCGGAAGAACCTTCAGTTTGAGGAGGTCCAAGGGGTCTGAAGGAAAAGACACCAACTCCTTTCTTAAACAGGTTCTACCAGGGCTAAGCAATCGGTGTCTAGTCCTGTTGGAAACAGAGATCACACCAGTCGCTAGCCCCTCCACCTAAGCCAGAACAGGGACCACAACTCATCCTTGCCAAGTTCCTATAGTTCCCCAGCAAAGAACGTATTAAGCAGCTAGCTAAGGTGGGGGGCTGCTAGAGTGTCAGGGAGATTGCATCCAAGTGTTCCCTGATTTCTCTCCAGCCCACTCAGAAAGACAGTGGGTCTACACTAGGGTCCATCAAATATTGAGTCAGCTCAGTGCCCACTACAGTCTGTGATATCCGGCTACTCTCTGGATTACCAGAAATGGGATCTTCCACTCCTTTGACACCCCGGCATCATCAGAGGCTTTCATACAATGCTTGTGGCCTACAGCCATTTTTCCCACTGGTCTCTTGTGTACAGTGGCCTACTTGATGGACACTGTCCATGACATAGTGTTAGTGCAGCAGCCCTCTCTGGGTCTGCCTACTTTGCCCACCACTGATACGAGATGACCAGGAATGATCTCAGTTCCAAAGGAAAAAAAGAGGTGGGGGGATAGCGCAAAATTGTGAAGACAGAGAAACCAGAGACCTTTGCTGCACCAAGGTCTCGTAGCCATAGCCAGGAATCCAGTACCTCATCACGACAGTGGGCTGGAGAGTACCCTAGGGAGTTGATTTGCCCCACTTCGCAAAGGCTGTACTCCCCAGGTTCAGATAAACAGCCACTTGCAAAACCGACATTTCAGCCTCCTCTTCAAACGTTACCTCAGCAGTATGCGGCCTGTTCCTCCTCCTCGATGGCAAAGAATACATACTTTGCTGCTTCTGAGTAGGCCTCTGTGCTCCGAGGACACCTGCTTTTGTTCGTATGTGACCTGAAGCACTCCCTTGCAGTGTAAAAAGGCAGCAGCAAGGACAAACAAGATGCTGGGATGCATAGCTAGGGGGTCAGTAGTAAGAGGAGGTTATACTGCCCTTGTACAGGTCACTGGTGAAGCCACGTCTAGAGTATGGAGTTCAGTACTGATGCCCACACCTCAAAAAGCACAGTCTGCTGGAAAAGGTCCAGAGGACGGCTACAAAGATGATGGTGGGTCAGCAGAGTAAGGCATACGAGGATAGGTTGAGGGTGTCACAAACCCACTCCTGAGGGTCAGAGCCACTGAGCTCACAGTGCCCACCCTTAAGGTGCAGTCCATGACATGGAGGGGGAAACAGAGATACCCTCTTCATGTCCTTCAATAGTTCCCACTGAGTTCACAACTGAACACTCGCCACGAAGTCCTAGAGTCCCTTCTTTATTCTGGATCAGGGTGCAATACTAGTCTTAAAGCCAACTATGAACCCTTCTTGGTTGTTACACAAAGGGGAAGATCCAGGCATTGCAACTTCTCTGGGGTAGCATTGTAACCCTGATTCTGCCTTCTCCCACAAGGTGTGCAATAACCTGGTTCAAATCCCCATAGACCCTTCCTTGAGACTTTGGTATTCCCCCTATCTTTATCCAGACTTTCCCTTTTCAGACCCTTTGATTTGGTAGCTTATGATGGCACCCCTTAGTGTTAACAGATTATTACTGAAACATCCCACAGTCACGTGCAATATAGAAATCTCGCTCAGGCAGGTTTCTTAAACGAAACAAATGTCTTTACTAAATAATTAAATAATTATCATATATCACAACAAAAAGGTTTGATCAATTTGGTCACAGAATAACAAATAAAAAGTGGACATCTACATACAAAAAAACCCTTAAAACTATTAGCTAAGTTCTGCTTTAAGTTCGTAGCAGATTGAAGTCCAGGAAAAGTAAATGGAAGTTTCAGTTTCCTCTGATAGCAGTCTTGCTTCCTGTGTGTCAGGAGAAGAGTTTCCCCTTGAAGATGCTCAGCAAAATGAGAGAAAGCCACTCAAAATCCCTGGCCGGCCTAGCTTTTAGGCCAGTAGATGTCACTCTTGTGCTTTCCCAACAACACAATTTTCTGGCTACCTTGTGATGTCATATTTCTTTGACAGGTATGACACCTGTAAGAGAATTTGCAGTAGTCTACCGGAATGGATATTTCTGTCCTTTCCTTTTATCTCATCAAAGGCAATATACCATGACAGTTTCCTGGGACCAAAGCATCCTGCCTTTGAGGTGAAAAAATGCCATCTCCTGAACATTTTACTTTCCTGCGTTAGTTAGCCAGGGATTAAATACCCTTTGATTAGCTACCCCCAAGCCTTTAACAAGTAGTTGTCTGCTTCCTGGCAAGCAAGTTGGTTTCTCTCAGGTCTGAGGAAGGTCAAACATTTTAAAAGAAATCCAGTGTCTCTCACTATCCTATGAGACCTTTCTTTAACACTGGCATTTTTGTGGCATGTACCCATACACAAAATATAACAATGTAACACCATACATCTGCACATCTGACCAGCAGTGGCATAGCTCTCCACAGAGGGCACTGAACATTTACTCCCTGGAGGACAGGCGAGAGAGAGGGGACATGACTGGGACCTTCATGTACTTGAAGGGGTTAAAAAGGTGGATAAGGAGTGTCTCTTTAAGCTGAGTGGCAACCATAACACGAGGGGGCACAGTCTTAAGCTGGGGGGTTTAGGGAGATCAGGAAGCACTTCTTCATGGAGCAGGTGGTGCACACTTGGAATGTGTTGTTGGACGAGATGGTCTTGTTAAAGACAGTGAGCAGCTTCAAGAGAGGCTGGGATAGGCATGGGGAAGGTAAGGATCATGGGTAGGAGGATGGGGAAGTGGGGAGGAGAGGAGGGCAGGGACAGTAGCTCAGCGATGGACCCTGCAATACGAGCAGGCTGGATAGACTGGATGGCCTTCTTCTGGCTTGTTTGTATGTATGTATGCATGTGGCTGGTGCTGCTGCTGCTACTGCTACTGTTGCCTGTTCCTCCAGCTCATGGGTGAACAAATTTCTACAGAATGGCAGGTTTTATATTGCTGGTTTTATAAGGATTCACAGGGGCTTGCTGTGTGACGATACTGAGCAATATCTGGACTGCTTACATCAAGGCTTTGGGGGGGGCACACCTCCCTCTTAAAGTAACTTTCATGTGGGTCTTTTAGGCTAGGCGCTATTAAATGTGTTGTATTTTGAAGGCTAAATTATAATGCTGCTTTAATTTTTCCCTTCCTTCAGGGTTTTTCTCCCCTCTCTTGTTAACCTGAGGGGGGTGATGCAGTGACTTGGGCGTCATATCCTTTTTTTATCTTGGCGCACTTGCACAGCCAACATCTTGGGACAGTGCAGCTTTGGAGGAGCGGTTGCTGTTGGGCGAATGCAGGGCACACACCAGTAGGTGCGTCCCTCATTCCCCAATCAGCCTGCATGCCGGCGCCACACCATGCATACATAATGTGGCGAGCACATCTAAGAAAAGGTCCGCTGCAATCCAAGCAAAGTCAGTCCCACGCAGCTAACCCTTCCTGTGTGTTCGCCCGACATTATCGACATGGTGGGCGGGCAGCCGCGTAACTGCCGACCGAGTGCCCAATCCCCTGTCGGTTACCCCTGGCATTCTCTGCTGCGATGGGGTGCCCAATCCTATCGGCATAACTTCCTCCACCCCCTGCTGTGTGCCGACGAGGGTGCCCAACCCCTGTCTGCTACAGACACCCCCCCCAAACATTTAGGGTGGCATGCTGGGAGCCCACCCCAGCGTGCCAGGTCCCCTGAAATACAAAAACTGTCCCTGATGTGTTTTTCCACCTGTAAAACGAAATGGCTCTTCATAGTCTCCTGGCCCCAACCCGCACTCCACTCTTGCCTCCCCACCCCCCACCTTATACTTACCTCCAGAGTCCGGCGCGACAATCGGTGGACAGGGAACAGGTCTACACTCTTCAAAGCCAAGCTGTGAACTGAGGAAATGCCAGTAAGCTGTATAATGAATAAACAGGATCTTACCGAGATACAGCTCTTGCAGCAGGTTACACATTAGGACTGAAGCCGTCAGGCATCAGGACCCACGGAAATTTTCTGGCTAACCAGTCTTCAGGCGGGGACCGCCTCCAACGTCAGTCCGCCCGGCGTCCGGCGTGGTACATAAGGAGGCGGTCCCCCATAATCCTAAGTTCTTTTTCCCCGACCGACATCGCAAGTATTGGTCTTCTCGGTCCTTTTCTAGCGTACTTACCTTTTGAACTGCGACGATTTCGCCTTCCTTCGCAATTCTGGATCCAACTGATGTCCTCTCCAAACACTTCTGGAGGGTCACCCATCAAGTGTGCTCAGTGCAGACAGATCCTCTCAAGGATCCACATCTGCCTGCGTGCGCTGCCTAGGCCCGAACACGACACCAAGTCCTGCTCCTTCTGCCAGGGCTTCAACAGTTGCACCAGGATCCGCCGCCAGAAGGCCTTCAAGTGTTTCTCTTAGAGGAGAAACGAAACCATGGACAAGGAAACCTCCGGGGGTCAGCCTGGTAAAACCCACAAGCACCGGGAAAAACACCGGGAGAAGGAAAGGCCCAGGTCCCTTGCGAGGGCCTCGGACCCCCGAAGCTCCGGCTCGCGGTTGGACCACTCTCCCTCCAGGGCTCAGTCGCAACCTCCCCCGGTTCAGGTCAGATCCTCCAGCGGCTCCTCTTCCCTGCAGCCCCTGAAGACTTCCAGGCCGTCGGCATCTTCCACTCCATCTAAGCCCTCATCGAAGTCTGGGGAGCGCCACAAATCTTCTTCCCACCGGCGGGACTCCGACGCCAGGTCGGTTTCCCAGCCTCCGCGTAGGTCGGACCCGGTTCCTCGCAAGACCAAGGACCTGACATCCCTCAAACAAACGTCTGACCCGACGTCGGCCCACCCGACGTTGACCAAACATCACCGGCGCTCCCAGGAGCTGGCGACACCGAAACACCCGTTGCCGGCCAGGCGTTTGCCTCAGAGGGCATCGGCCAGGGGACAGACGTCAGCTACCCCAGAGAGGAGGACCGCACCACCGTTGCCGGCTGACACCGGTCGGAAGGACTCTGAGGAGGATACCACACAGCTCGAGGACCAGGCGGGCGACACCGGAGACGCTGGGCTCCCACGGGAACCTTCGCCGGAGCGGGAGACCCCCGGGGACCCAACGCCCGACCCCAGCGACAGGCCACCGGCGCTGGGCCCGTCGTCTGGCATGAACTTGGCAGAGGTAAAGGAGCTCTTTACCTTCTGGTGGGACACCTTCAGGAAAGATGTGGTCGCCACACGTCCTCCTATTCCGCCTCCTCCTACTCCTTCACCGCCTATGCCCCCTCCTCCGCCCAAAGGGCCTGTAGGACGGTCGCCAACCCCCAAGGAGCAAACACCACCTCCTCGGGGCAGATCCTCAGACAGGAGAAGACCTCCCTTCAGATCCACCTCAGGGTCACCCAGTCCTAAGAGACCCAGACGACACCAGTACACCCGGTCTGAGGAGGATTCTAGATCTGACACCTCAGGGTGCTCCAGATCCCCTTCTCCCATCAGCATTCCCTCTCCGGACCCACACGACCTACCTAGGTCTCCTCCGGATGATCCCTCTTTCGCGGAGATCATGAGGCACATCCAGGAGAATATAGGGTGGGATGCTGAAGAGCTTGACCCCGAGAGACAGCACGCCTGCCCGCTACCTTCGCAGAAAGACCCAAAGCCTGTGGTAGTGCCGCCCTTTGGTAGATCACCTGCGGGACGTCCACCAAGGCTGCCTGGAAACGTCCGCGTTTCCACTCCAGCAGTGCCAAGAAGGCTGACCGCCTATACAAGGCCCCTAGGGAGGACCTGTATCTGGCGAACCATCCTCTGGTTGACTCCCTGGTCATCACTGTTTTGCATGACCGGTCGCAAAGACCTCAGCATTTGAGCACACAGCCACTGGACCAGGAATCCAAGCAATTGGATGTCCTGGGTAGGCGCACGTAAGCGGCTATGACTTGCGCCATCAGGTCACTGAATTACCTCACTCACATGGTTCAATTTCAGAACGCACTGTGGGAACAGGGATAGGACCTGGTCGAGAAGATGCCCGATGGCGACCAAAAGGAGGAGCTCTTGAACCTCCTCCGCATGGGTTCGGATGTGGGAACCCAGGTGCTCAGAGCCGCACATGATTCTGTGGACTCTTCAGCCAGAGCTGCAGCCTCAGGCGTGTCTCCGGAGGCGCTCTTGGCTCCGTGTCTCCGGTTTTACCCCAGATGTCTAGAAGAACATCTTAGGCGTCCCTTACAACGAGGGTCCTATTTGGTGAAGCCTCTGAGAAGGTGATCACCAAACTTCAGGACGCAGGGAAGGCAGTCAGATCTGTACAGGTCTCGGCCCAGTTCCTTTCGTAGGAACCAGAGCCGCTTTCGTGGCCGGCCACAAAGACAACAGCCACGTTCCAGCCAACAGCAGAGGGGCACTTTCACCCACAAAGCCCAGGCCAAGTCATCCCCAGGCAGAGGCCAACGATTTGCAAAGTCGGCGCAGCCTGCTGGATTGAACGCTGCCACAGCATGACTTATTCCTGGCCCCGGCCCCTCCTCAGGATCAACAGGAAAAGAGAGTCGGGGGTTGCATCGCACGCCACCTGCCAGGGTGGCTGTCGATCACCACCGACAGGTGGGTTCTGTAATTGGTCGAAAAAGGCCGCTATATAGAATTTGTAGGCAGCCCACCCACAAGACCTCCCCTGCTTTCCCGATATTTGGGTCAGCATGCCCTGCTCATACAGCAGGAGATGCTCGCGCTTCTGGAAAAGGAAGCCTTAGAGCACGTTCCAGTGAACCAGAGAGGACTAGGGTATTATTCTCACTTCTTCCTGGTTCCAAAGAAAACAGGGGACCTCCGTCCAATACTGGACCTCAGCGACCTCAACCTGTCGGTCGTTTACAAACGCTTCTGCATGGTGACCCTTCTGGGCCTAATTCCCATGCGGAAGCAAGACGCTTTTCTGGCGTCTTTGGACATGCAGGACGCCTACCTGCTCATTCCGATTGCTCAACCGCACCGGAGGTTCCTGCGCTTAGAGTTTCAGAGCCGCCATTATCGGTTCTGAGCTCTTCCCTTTGGGCTGTCATCAGCACCTTGCGTTTCTACGAAGTGCATGGCGGTCGTAGCGGCGTCTCTCAGGAGACAAGGCCCTCGTGTTCCCATACCTGGACTACTGGCTTCTCATGGCACCCCTCCAGGAGGCACTGATGGCGGCCTTTCACTGCACCAGTCCCTTTTTCCAATCACTGAGTATTCTCATCAACTCACGAGGAAGTCCTCTGGTGCCATCCCAGAAACTGCAGTTTATAGGGCAGTTCTGGACACCGTCAGAGGGAAGCTTTTCTTCCCTCGGACAGAGGCGGAATACGTCCAGATCCTCATCAGGGACCTGTCGGTGAAGAAGACCGGCCTGGCCAGATCGGTCCTTCGCCTGCTTGGACACATGGCTGCGGCCATTGCAGCAGTCCCGATGGCACGTCTCCACATGCGGGTAACCCAGTGGATGCTAAGGGTGCAATGGGACCAAAGGCAAGACCATCTGCAGCAGCCAGTTCGAATCACTAATGCCATGATTCGGGATTGGCAATGGTGGCTAGATCCTGGGAACCTCTTCGGGGGAGGTTCCCTCCATAGCGCCGTCTCCGACTGTGACACTCTCCACAGACGCCTCAGGGCTCTGGTGGGGAGCACACCTGGATGGTGTTCGGTCTCAGGGCCTTTGGACAGCCCAGAAGTCTCATCTCCACATCAACATTTTGGAAATGAGGGCAGTCCTTTACGCTCTGCAAGCCTTCCAGTCAGAGATTCCACTGGGTACACTCCTGTTACAAACAGACAATACCGCAGTGATGTATTACTTCAACTAACAAGGAGGCACTCACTCCTGCCCACTTTGCAGGGAGGCCATGAGAGTGTGGGAGTGGATATTGCAACACGGCGCAAACCTAATTGCAGTACACGTCCTGGGAGTGGACAACACCGTCGCAGACAGTCTGAGTCTCTCTCAGGCCAGAGTCCACGAGTGGGAACTTCTACAGGAGGTGGCAGAGGATCTGTTTCACAGATGGGGCACTCCAGAGTTAGACCTTTTCGCGTCCCATCCAATGCAAAACTGCCCAGTTTTTGCTCACTAGATCCAGGGCCTGGTGCTTTGTGGCGAGATGCGTTGTCCCTCTCCTGGGTGGGCAGATTCCTCTATGCCTTCCCTCCTTTCCCGTTGATCCAGAGAGTTCTCTTAAAACTTCGCAGGGAGCAAGCGACGCTCATTTTGATCGCGCCTTTCTGGCCCAGACAAATTTGGTTCCCTCTTCCGCATCAGCTATCCCGGGAACCTCCAGATCTTAGTTCGAGAGGGCTCTTGCAGTAGGTAATACATATAGGACTGGCGCGGCTGGCAGGACCTGAGAAAACTTTAGCTAGCAGTCCTGGCGGGTCCGCCTCACGTCAGGTGACCGGCGTCATACGACGTCGGTATAAAGGGGCGGTCCCAGATGCCCGCCTTCCAGTTCTTTCCCGCCGTCAGCTCGTGCAGCGCCTCGCGGTTAAGTTCTTATCGCTCAGTCCTGTTACTTCGTCGTTTTTTCCGAACAAGTTTTCAGTATAGAATTTTATTCTTCTTTCGTCAGGTGAACGTCGGTTTATGTCGTCCCCTTCAAAGAATAAGTGCGACTCGTGCGGCGCCCAACTGCCTCACAAGAGCGGTCACTCCTCTGCCTTTCTTAGCAGGCCCTGCCGCGGTCAACAAGTGTCCGCACTGCCTTCGATTCAACATGACCACCCGCGAGAACGACGCCAGCAGTCCCTCAAAAAGAAGATGTCAGCGATGGAGAAGAGAGTTGAAGAAACCGGCAGGCATCGACCTCCCTGAAGGGCATGAAGCGGGACAAGGAAGGCACCCGGAGAAAACCCCCTCCGGTCGCGGGCAAGGTAACATCCCTCGGGGATACGTGACGGCAGCCTCAAAGGCTTTGGAGGCGTCGGCCCGCCCGCCTGTCGGGTTCGCGTTCGAGCCGCCGGGTGTCTCAGGCAAAAGGAGACTCCTAGCCCCCAATCGCCGCAGGCCCTCGGCCTGAATGCAGGCGCACCTCCCTTAAGCCAGGCGTCGGCTCCTCTGGCGTACACTGGGATAAGGCCGCTAAGACGCTCGACCCGGTGGCGCGCGGCAGCCCCCTCGGACCGGCCTCCTCCCATACTTCTGGCCCGCCTCCGATGGGGACCCCGAAGGATTCAGCCCATAAGCCACACTCGCGCTCCTCAACGTCACGCTGGGCCTTGGAGCCACGGCAGACCCTGCTGCGTCCTGTTGTACCAGGCTCCCGCAGCTCGCTGCCCTCAGGGAGCCCCAGTCCCCCTGCCCGACCCGAGGTTTTCCCCTCCATCCCGGACGAGGCTCGGGACCCTGGGCTACCGTCCAATCCTCTTCCTGAAGAGCCAGATCTGACGCTGGCCCTGGCGCCGGCCCCGCCGACACCGGTTCCGATACTGGCCCCTCCGACGCCGGCGGGGGATATTCCTCTTCCACCGGGCCCTCCACCCCACGGGCCTATCCCGACTGATCCGCCCGTGGAGTACCCGGCTGGGCCGTCTACTCCGGCAGCTCCTCCAGTGCCTGGGCATCCGCCATCATATCCAATGCCGGTTTTCCCAGGTCTGCAGTATCCTGCGCTGCAGTACCCGGTGCCGACCCTTTTGACGCCGCAGTACCCGGCTCCGGTATACCTGCAGCTGGGTTACGGATACTCCCCCTACGGATTTCCTCCGTACACTTATCCCCCTCTTCCTCCTCCACTGCCCCCTAGGTGGCCGGTGGATCTTCAGGAGACTCTTGCCTCCTGGTGGGCTGGGGCCAAGGCTCAGCTCACCAAGGAATTCGAGAACCGTCTCTTCACGCAGTGCCACCCCGCTCCCATACGCCCCAGGCAGGCACACTCCCTTTCCTCCTCCTCCGATTCCCGGCTTTTCCTCGGGATCCAGAGAGGGCAGGACACGCGTTCTGGGATTCCCCCCAAGGAACCTGTTCCTCCCCCTAGTCGAGTTAGGGAGTCTTACTCTGCTTCAGATTCTTCCTCTTCTCTCTCGGACTCCTCGGAGGCTTCCGATGGATGTTCCGAGAAAGACGACGAGCCACGCTCTCCGTCCAAGCCCTGGCCGAGGACTCCTCCGGAGGATCCTTCCTTCACGGAGTTGCTCAGGAAGATCCAAGAGGTCCATCAGTGGCACTCCTTAGAGCCAGATCCTCAACGGGTTAAACTCGCCGAACATCTGGACTTATCCCTTAAGGCTCCTACCCTAGTGCCACCCTGGATCGAGCCTCACGCCCACCTTGTTTCCACGATTTGGAAGCAACCGTCTGCTTTAGCCCCACTTCCCAGGAAGTCGAACAGGCTATATCAGGCTCTGGAGGGTGTAGACTTTTGAGACTCTCACCCCCGTGCAGACTCGGTTGTGATTAGCGCCGCTCACGGCCGGTCAGCACACCCAAACACTTGACTCGTCTCCCCGGATAAGGAATCTATTCTGGATCAGTATGGAAGGAAGATATATGCTTCTCTCGATTACTGGGATTAGGCCTGAACTATGTAGCACATATGGGGGATTACCAGAAGGCCGTCCTTACCCAGGTGGAATCTAAGATAGACTCTTTGCCTGACTCCCAAGTCAAGCAGGAGTTGGCCGACCTGGTCCGTTCTGCTTGCTCGGCCAGTCGTCATATTTTGAGGACGACCTACGACGCAGTGGACACCGCAGGATGGAGTTCTGCCTTTGCCATCAGTCTTCGGCGTCATGCATGGCTCCGTGTGTCAGGTCTGGTCCCGGAGGTGCAGTCAGTGATCCAAGAAGCACCTTTCAGGGGTTCTGTGCTTCTCGGTGGTGATGTTAAGGACATCATCACTGATTTACCAGGAGAGGGATGGCCCTTAAATCTGTTGATTCAATGTACCGTGCCCATCCCCGACAGCGCCGTCCCTTTTGCAGACGCAGCCGGCCTCAAGCGAAACCTCAGGGAAGGTGGGCCACTAAACGTCGGGCCCCCACAGCTGCCAGGCCCCCGCCACCCAAAAAAGCAACAGGTGCCCCAGCTGTGGCGCTGCCTCACACCACCTGACTCCTTCCCTCTCCCACCGCCTCTGGCAGCCCTGGAGGAACCGGTAGGAGGGAGGTTCTCCCTCCACCTTCCGGGTTGGGAGAGGATAACATCGGATTCATGGGTGCTTCAGATCATAGCAGAGGGGCACTCCATAGAGTTTCTACAGAAACCTCCGTCACCCCCTCTGAACTCCGCTTACTCAAGGGACCATCTTCCTTTGGTCAGGAAGAAATCTCGGCGCTCATGCGAAACAGGCTATAGAACCGTCCCCCTCACCTCTACAGGACCGGTTACTATTCCCACTTCTTCCTTGTACCAAAGAAGACAGGAGATCTCAGACCTGTTCTCGATCTCAGCTCTCTGAACCTGTATGTGGAATACAAGAGGTTCAGGAAGCTTTCCCTTCAAACCCTTTTGCCCTGCTTGGCCGGGTCAATGGCTTTGTGCGCTAGATATGCAGGGCGTACCTGCATACATTCGCCCGCCGCGAAAAGTACCTCAGTTTGCGTTCCAGGGGTCCACTACCAATTCCGGGCGCTCCCGTTTGGTCTTTCCTCGGCCCCCCGAGTCTTTACCAAATGCCTGGCGGTGGTTGCGGACCACTTGCGTTCTTTGGGAGCTCAGGTTTTTCCCTACCTGGACGACTGGCTCCTGGTGGCCTCGTCCAGGGAGGAACTCCTGCATTCTCTCCTCACCCAGCAGGTTTTCACTAGTCTTTGCCATCTGGTGGCGGATCCTCGCTCTCCTCTTCTGATGTCATCCAGCGGCCGGGAGAACTGAGGATTATTGGGGGGACTGCCTCCTTATGTACTACGCCTGATGTCGGGGGTGGGACCGACGTCGGAGGCGGTCCCCGCTGAAGACTGCTAGCTAGAAAATTTCTGTGGGGTCCTGACGCCTGCCGGCTTCAGTCCTAATGGTGTAACCTGCTGCAAGAGCTGTTCTCGAAGATCTACTGTTACGGTAAGTTCTTTCGTAACTGTACTTTTTCAACTTTGCTGCATATCTCCGGCATTTTGGGATTTTGGTTAAATTTTCAACATGGGGTTTTGGGACCCCTCCTCACTTAATTCTTGCACTGTCATGGCATTATACGGTCCTGAAAGGTGATTTCGCAGTCACTGCGCGAATCACCTTCGGGCCGAGTAATGAAATGACAGTGCCACTGTTCATGAGGGAGCTCTAAAAGCCTATGTTGCAAATTTAGTGGGAAAAATCAAAAATGACTTTACTTAGCATGCATTGCCCAGTTGTTACGCACGCTTGAGTTAGCAAATTGCAATATTTTCATGCCAGATTTAACATTGGCATTTTACCACACCTTCTTGTGAACCGTTCAGCTGTCATTTTTCACATCCTGGCCAAAATGTGTTTTCGCACTTCCGGTGCAGAATAGCGCGGTTGCTGTGCGAAATAGCTGTTTGGGACATATTACAAAAATTACAGTGACTCTGTTCATGAGCAGAGGTCCTAAAATGCCTGTGTTGAAAATTTGGTGACCGTACGGCATACAATGACTGTGTTACGAGCGTGCGTTGCGCAGTTTGCACGCATGCTCGTAAGTTCGTAAACTTATAATATTTTCACTCCAGATTTTCAACAGTGCCATTGTTCTACACCTCTTAATGAACAGTACAGCTGTCATTTTTCACATCCTGACCAAAATTTGTTTTGCAGTTCCAGCGCACAATAAGCTTGTTCGCTGTCGGAAAGCCTGTGCTCGAGACACATTATGAAAATGGCAGTGACACTGTTCATTAGCAGATGTCCTAAAATGCCTATGTTGAAAATTTGGGACAAAAGCTAATAAATGAGTGTTTTATTTAGCTGCTGTGCAGTTTGCACGCATGCTCATGACTTTGTGAATTTGTAATACTTTCACTCCAGCTGTTCATCATTGGCATTTTTCCATACCTCCTTATGTACAGTACAGTACAGCTGGCTGAAATGTGTTTTCACACATCCAGTGCAGAATTGCACGGTCACTGTGTGAAATCCCTTTTTGGGACAGTTTGAGGAAATGACTGTGACATTATTCACCAGCAGAGGTCCTAAAATGTCTATGTTGAAAATTTGGTGCCGAAAGTCCATACAGTGACTGTGTTGCAAGCGTGCATTACGTAGTTTCCATTCACCCTTGTAACTTCGTCACTCTGCAATATTTTCATGCCACATTTTCACCACTGGCATTTGTGCACACCTCATTATCAATAGTCCAGCTGCCATTTTCCACAGCCTGCCCAAAATGCATTTCCGCAGCTCTGCCACACAATGGCGTACTCGCTGTGCAAAATCACCTTTTGGGACACATTAACAAAATCGCAGCGCTATGTGTCTCCACCTCCGCCACTGCCAATGCCAGCGCGACAACATTCGACATTGACAAATGCTTGTTTCATTTTACCCAATGTCACATTCCTCTGGACACTCCCCTGCCTCCTGTTTGCTGGAGATTCATACTCTTAAAGTTGTTAAGTATTCCATTTTTTTTTGTTACTGGCGAGAAGGGTGAATTACTTCAACACGCCACTCCTTGCTTATCCATCAGGCGGAAACAGGAGATCCTGAACGGTTTGGCAATTCGTACCCTCATGCAACCAGTTGTGCTGACTTTTGGATGCAGTACCGAGGTGTTTAAATAAAATGGTGAGGTTTTTCTTTTCACAGATACAGATGTTTCTCCAGGGGCAGCTTCTGTGCCACAGTACATGGTGTCAAATGAATCTGGCATTTCACCTCTTGCCTGCAGTACTCCTTATTGGCTGCTTGACTCGTATTCTTCCAGATTGCTCAGCTGGGTATATGCTTACAGTCCTGCTGTGTACGGTCACCTGCTCCCCACTGGCATCAAGCAGCTAACGAGTAGACAAGAAGTTTAGGGGGAGTGCTGCCTCTCTTCTTTCTTCCCTGTTCAACCCACTATACTGTTTTTAGGCTGAGGTATAATTAGTCTCTCCTCTCCCAGATGGTATGAGAGAGTTTAGTTTGGCCATCTCTCATTTGGGGTGGGCGGGCGTCAGGGTCCTGTCACAAGAACCTGATGTGTCTCACATGACAATCTCTTAACTCATTGCCTCCACATGCACTCTCTGAAATTGTGCCACTTGTCTCCTATATACTGTTAACAGTGATTCCTGGGCCTTTCTAAGCAAAATCGAGCCATAGTCCGTATGCATACACAAATCCTAATAGCTCCAGAACCGTAAGTGCTAGACACAAAACAAAGAACGAGTGGCAAAGTTGTTCGGCATAAAATTATCTTTTCAATGGTGGTATGCAAGTAATAATAAGTAATGTTATTTTTCCCTGTGCTGGTCGAAACAGCAAAAAAAAAATTTCACTAAAAAAGGCAACATAAGCCATTTTGTGTTGGGGAAATATGTAACATATCAACACCAAATTAATCATCCAAACATTAGATGTAGTTTTAATATGTGTGAGTGTATAAAAAAAAAAAAAAAGCAGTCTTTGTAGTATGAATTATCATTTTTCCCCATTTTAGTCAAGGTGCTTTGGTGAGGTTTGAGGGACGAATCTCAACCATACACACCATACCATAAACAAATGCGTATAACTCTTAAAGTATACACGATACACACAACATATCAGCAGCAAAGTTGTTCAGCACAAAATTACCTTTCCAATGGTGCTATGCAATCAATTCATTTTTTGTTTTATGCTGACTGAGATGCCCCAAAAGTGTGTTTTATTCAAGGTGCTTAAATAAGTCTTGATAGACAAAATGTCAGCCATACACACCATACCATAAACAAATGTAAATTACTCCTAAAGTATACATGATATACACAAAATATCAGTGACAGTTGTTCAGCACAAAATTACCTTTCCAACAGTGCTACGCAATCAAATATATATTCTATTATATATTAAAATATATAAGTGACGTCTCCAGACATTGCAAGAGCACACAGGAAGTCAGTAGCTGACTTCTGTAGTCATCCTCAGGACACACCAGTGTATTTTACTGCAGACTACAGACATTTGCTAGGAGACAGTGAGTTAACAGTTGGTCCAGAAAGTGGAGTGACACTGGCCTTCAGGGGCACTGCACCATTCCACTCTTTCTCATGCCTCAACTCCTGAGGTGAGAAAGGGGAATTGTACAAGCAGTATTATTTATTATTTATGTAGTATTATTTGGCTGTCACCTCTTCTGTCATATCTCTCATCGACTATGGCCTCCCGGTCTATGGGTCAGCTGATCAGACAGCCCTCAGCAAGGTCCGCCTTACACTTAACAAAGTCTGCAGACTTATCACCAGTGCACCTAGACATACACACACATGTCAGCTGTATGCCTTGGCTACCCTACTCAA
Organism: Neoceratodus forsteri; assembly: GCA_016271365.2. NCBI lineage: Eukaryota > Metazoa > Chordata > Ceratodontiformes > Ceratodontidae > Neoceratodus > Neoceratodus forsteri. The sequence goes on along the minus strand of JADMNL010000024.1, from coordinate 116,131,871 downwards.
CCTGGATGAGCGGCTCATGTATCAAACCTGCCAGCTCACCTTTAAAGCCCTGCATGGCCTATCTCCCACTGGCCTATCTGGCTCTATTCGCCATACTGTACCGGCTGTGAACACCCGCAGCTTGTCCAAAACAACTCTGGTCATACCAAGGGCTAGGACTTTACAAGGCCAAAGGGCATTCCCCTACAGAGCACCTACCTGGTATAACTCACTCCCTACCAGTATCTCTGACTCTCCCACATTACAAGCTTTAAACTCAGCCTCAGAAACCACACATGTTCATCTCACCCAGGTGTTGCTGCGCTAAAAAAGCTCTGACAAGCACTCGCCCGTGGCAGCACTCCCCCCTTCCTACTTTCCTCCTCCTTTAACACCCTCCTTCCCTGGCCTTCCCTCTTCTTTCTGCTCCCCATCCTTCTCCCTCTTACCCCTCCTACTCTCACCCCCTATCCTAACTCTTAACTTATTTACTCTCATATGTATTGTGCCTACTGTAACCCTGAATTGTAACTTGCTTGAATCTGTATTAACTGTTGTTTCTTGTGCTACTGTCTGTTGTCGTCTATGTGACGAGGTACCTTTGTAAATGAGCCTCTGGCTCAAAGGTTATTAAACTGATGTTTAAATAAAATAAAATAAAATAAAAAAATAAATTACGTAAAGGGGTAACAGTTCCAACATAATGAGAGCACCAGGACCTCCATAGGGGAGTTAACTGGAATTGGTAAATGTTAATTGGGTTTTCTCTGTTCACTTAGGTGCAAGCAGTCTTTATCAGGCCGGGGGAAATGTAAGTTACAGTCACACACCAGCCCACTGTTGGCTACTTAGGTGACTAGCTCTTGTTCCATCTGTAATGCAGCAAAGTCAGTTTCTTGCAGCATAAGTGGATGGAGGGGAAGGGTGTAAGGGGTAAGTAACTCAGTTATTACACAAGTTTGTAACTTGGTTGTGAGAAGTGGTTGGGGAGTTTTGGGTAGGTTTTGTATGCCAAGTTCGTCTCTCTGCCCCAGGTGGGCAAGGACTGTTGCCACTTGGTTGTTCAAGATTACAGTACAGATGAGTTTCCACCATTGGTTCTTGAAGTTACTCTGGAAATGTTTGTTCAACCTGTTTGAGATACCTGATTCATTACTTGGTGGTTATAGACTGTTCCTCAAAGGTCTTTTTTTTGGGGGGGCCTGCTAGACCTTTACAAGTCATTCCTACTCCTCTGACTGATCTAATTAGGGTTGATATAGTTTTTACCTCTTGGAATGTTAGGGGACCAAACTCCATTATCAAGAGAAAAAAGGTTTCAGCCCATTAAAAAAAAAAAAAAAAAAAGACCAGGGAATGGGTCAGTCTTGAGAGTCACAGTTCTGCTACCACTAAGAAAGGGGTCGTCTCGATTTTGATTCGCACATCTCTGAAGTGAATGATTTCTGGGTCCAAAGTCGAACCAAACAGGGCAGATGGATGATTGCAAATACACTGGAAGGTCCCTTACTTTTGCTGAACATCTGTGTTGTATACATGGACAACCTTTTCTTTTTTAACTTGCTCAGTCAAAACCTCGCCTCTCTGACCTCGCATACACTTCCTATACTGGTTGGGGAGATTTTAGTTTGACACTTGATTCAGTCTTAGACCATAAACACCAGATTCCACCTCAGAGCAGTTCAAGCTTTCTGTGAGCAGCCCAGGAGCACACCCTGATGGATATTTGGTGGCTTTTGCACCATGCTGATAGATATTTCATGTGTTATTCAGCTCCTCACCGCACCTCCCAGCAGGATAGATATGTGGTTTCAAACAACATGAAGTCTTGCTGTATTCTGACTAATGCAGTTAGCACCAGTCTTTAAACTGCCCTGGAGAACAAAGGGTTAAACTTTCTATGCAGAGCATAGAATGCTGAGCTCGAGCTCGGTTGATGTCCCTGTCTGTTTCCCTTTGAAATCTAACCGTCAGATTCTTTACTCCGCCTCACTGAACAGTTGCTCCGGAGATTTCTCCTGCAGCTTGGTTCGAAAGTCGGTTGAAGTCAGTTTACCATCGGTTTTTAATCGAAATTTATTTCCTCATAGTCAGTTCAGTCTCTGTCTGTGGTACCATGAGTACTAGATAGGATTTGTACTGTTTTTCTGTATGGAACTTGTAAAAGTGTGGATCGGTTCGGCTGAACCGATCATTTGTTGATCTTGTATCTTTGTTTAGTGTGTGGTTACCAGTACTTATCGGTTCTAAAAAAAAAAAAAATGTTTGATACGTTTTTTTCCAAGACCCGTGACATGGTTAGGAACCGATAAGGGAGTCTTGCCTGGTGGTTGCCAAAAAAAGGGCAAGTTGGTTAGGTTGGCCATGTCTGAGAAACCCAAGAAAAAAAAACAGGCCCACTGGGTTTCAGCACTGCAGTGAGTGTAGGGAGGTCTTTGCTAAAGTCGATCCCCACACCACCTGTGTTTATTGTCTGGGGTTTGAACACCTTGATTCAGACTGCCAAATTTGTAAAAACTTTCCCAAATCTATCCTTGAAAAGAGATTAGGTAGACTGAGGGAAAAGGAGGCTGAGAAGTCCGCTGACCCAGATGGCCTGCCTGGTTCGGTTCCGACTGAACCAGAACGAGTGCCGTCTGACCAGGGCGATACTTCTTCGGGCAAAAGGAGAGCTGATCCCCGCGGGTTTGGTTCCGACAAAAAGAAAACGCAAAGAGAAATCGTCTGGTTTGGATCTAGAAGCCCATGTTCTGACTGCCGAAGAAATAGCCAGAGCGATTCGGATTGTAGAATCGCTGCTGTTTCCGACCGATCCGCGGCTTTTGGCAGGGCTCGGTTCGCCGCCCCTGGTTCATGATTATACCCTGAAGAATTTTATGAACCGGAGTTTGAGGAGGGGGAGTTTGAAGATGGTGATGGTGAAAGTCTGGATGTGCCTGTGGAACCGGACATCTCCGCAGACAGACCTTCAGGTGTATCCCCTCCTAGGCTTTGAGTCCCCTTCCCACTTTGTGTTCTACAGAAAGGTGGCTGACCCTCCAGCTTCCTATGGAGGAGGCAATGGAGGATTAAGAGGAGCCTGATTTTGTGGAAATGGACATCCCAGAGTCCAGGAGACTGTCTATTCCCCGCCACAAATCTTTTGAGAAGCAGACACAAAAAATCCTGAAGTCTCCCAATTCAAACAACATGAAGTCTTGCTATATTATAGACATTAGCAGTTTGATCCAGCTCTAGAACTGCCCCGGAGTGAAATGGTTAAAACCATTCCAAAATAGAATTTTGGCACGAGAGCAGCTCTATCTGTGTCATTTCAAACTTGAACTGTCAGATTCTTTACTCCGCCTCAGTGAACAGTCGCTCTGGAGATTTCTTCTTCTGCTCGGTTCATTTCTCTGTTTAAAAAGTGTTTTCTCTGTTGGATTTAACCGAGAATAGTTTTATTTTAACCGCAAAACCGTTCGGTTCAAGCTCTATCTGTGGTAACCGTAAGTAAATGAAGGTTTTGTCTGTGTGGAACTTGTAAGTTATCGGTTCAGTTTTGAACCGATCAGTGGGTTTAAAAGTCATTTAAACTAAAAGTTACTATTTTAGAGTGCGGTTCCCGGTTCTTATCGGTTCTAAAAAAAACGGATTTATTACGTTTTTTTCCAATACCATGTGACACGGTTAGGAACCGATAAGGGTGTCTTGCCTGGCACTGCCGTTAAAAGGGCAAGTTTTTGGTTAGGCTGGCATTATGTCTGAGAAACCCAAAAGAAAAACCGGGCCCACTGGGTTTCAATACTGTGATGTTTGTGCAGAAGTCTTTGCCAAGGCTGACCCACACACCACATGTGTTTATTGTCTGGGGTTTGACCACCTCCAGTCAGACTGCCAAGTATGTAAGAATTTCCCTGCAGCCACCCTGGAAAAAAGATTGGGCAGGCTCAGGGAATGAGAGGCCAAAAAGTCCGCTGACCCGGATGGCCAGCCCGGTTCGGTGCCCTCTGACCAGGGCCAGACTTCGCGCAATGAAAAGCTGGTTCTGAGGAACCAATTCCAGTAAAGAAAACAAGAAAATCAGCAGGTCTGAGTCCAAAATTCCTTCTCCAACTGCTGCAGAGATAGCAAAGCCATACAAATTGTCCAGTCTCTGTTCAGGTCCGTCCGAACACACCACTATCTGGTAAAAGGTTGGTTCGGTCTCGGTCCCAGTGGTTCAGGATTATGATACTGAGGAATTTTATGAACCAGAGGAGGGGAGGAGGATTATGAACAGTATAGAATGTGGCTGGAAGGTCTGGTGTGCCCATTGAACCGGACATCTCCCCAGACAGACCTTTAGAATCTCCCCTATGCTGTCTGAGTCCCCATCTCATTTTATGTTTTATAAAAAGTTGCTGAAACCCTCCAGCTTCCTTTAGAAGAGGCTGTGGATGAGCAAGAGGAGCCTGATTTTGTAGAAATGATGGATATTCCAGAGTCTAGGAGATTGTCTATTCCTTTACATAAGTCTTAGGAAACAAACAATAAAATTTTAAAAGCTCTAATTCTGTGCCTCCTGTAGATAAAAAGATGGACAGAAGGTATACATTGTCAGTCCCTGATACAGAATTCCTTTCTTAGCAATGCAGTCATGTTAGGGTAGTTCAGGCTGCTGCCTGTGATAAAGCTAATATTCCTTGGCTTCACATCCTCCTGACAAGGATTCCAGGAAGATTGATGCCATGGCAAAAAAAACAGTATATGGCAGCCTCTCTGGGACTCGGCAAGCAAATTATATGGCTTATGTAGCTGAGTATCAGAAATCTAGATGGGATACTGTTATGCAATTGGCCAAGCAGGCCCATGGCTAGCTGGCTAGTGAACTAGAACAGGTGGCTGCTGATGGCATTGAAGCCTCTAAGGTTCAGTTTCATGCTGCTGTGGATGTTTCCTCTAGGGTCATGGCCACATCTGTAGCTTTTCGTAGGTTGGCTTGGCTCAGGTGTACTAGTTTGTCACAGGATACCCAGACTAAGGCTATGGATTTTCCTGTGGTGGGAAATTCTCTGTTTGGAGAGCAGACAGAGAATTACATGAAGAAGATGGATGAATATAGGACTACTTACAAGAGTGCCCAGGCTAAGGAGCAGCAAGCCACTCCTCAAAGGCATGCCCCCAGGGGTAGGGGTAGGCCTTTCTACCAGACTCAGGCCTCCTCTGCCTATGCTCAGAGGGGCTTCTTCAGAGGCAGGGGCAGACGAGGGGTGGGCAGACCTGCTCCCACCCCCCAGCCTAAAGCTCCTGCGAAACAGGCACCCTGATGGGGTGCCCAGGGCCGATTCTCCTGTACCAGTGGGGGGCAGGCTGGCTTACTTCAGTCAGAATTGGGCTTCTTTAACCTCAGACAAGTGGGTTCTGGAAGTAGTAAGCCAGGGTCTGCTTCTCAGCTTCAAAAGTTTCCCAAGTTGAGAAGCAGACTTTTCTACCTGCAAGTGCTTCAGAGACCTCAGCTCTGGAAACAGAGGTCTCATCCCTGTTAGCTCTCAGAGCAGTAGACAGGGTTCCTCCCCGCATCAGGGCAGGGGTCTGTATTCCAGATACTTCCTACCCCAAAAAGACAGGAGAATGGCGGCCCATTTTAGATCTCAGATATCTGAACAAGCATCTTTTGAAACCAAAGTTCAAAATGGTAACTCTGGCAATGATTTTACCTTCCTAAGGCCAGGGACTGGCTAGCCTCCTGGACCTCAAGGATGCCTATTTCCATGTCCTAATCAGAAGATCCCATTGAAAGTACCTCAGATTGAACTGCCCTCAGGTCATTACCAGTTCAGAGCAATGCCCTCGCCCTTACCTCTGCTCCAAGGGTATTCACAGAGTGTCTAGCAGTGGCAGTGGCCCACTTAAGGAGGCAGAGAATTGCTGTTTTTCCCTATCTAGACGACTGGCTCATTGTAGGCCAGTCCCCAGAACAGGTAAAATCTCACCTGCAGGTCACCCAGCAGCTTCTCACCTCCCTGGGTTTTCTGCTAAACCTGCCAAAGTCTGTTCTGGAACCAGTCCAGGTACTCACCATTATAGGGGCAGAATTGGACAAAAGCTAGCCAGACCTTTCTTCCCCAGAAAGAGTAAGGAATTTAGTGGCTCTGGCCTCTTCCTTCACTCGGCAGGTCTCTCGACCAGCAAAACACTTTCTGCAGCTCCTGGGGCACATGGCTGCATCCACAGCTGTTGTGCAGGGAGCCAGATTTCAGATGAGAGACATTCAGTTTCACTTGAGAACCTTTTGGTCTCAGAGAAGAGACCCCCTTTCCAAGTTGGACCCAGTGACTCGAACCTTGATCCTAGCTCTCCAGTGGTGGCAGGATCAGAGCAATTTAAGAGCGGGGGGTCCCCTTCATTTCCCCTTCTCACGACTTGACTCTCACTACAGATGCTTCCCTTCTGGGTTGGGGAGCTCACATGGGCGACCTTTCCACTCAGGGAGTCTGGTCCCCCCAGGAATCTCTGCTCCACATCAATTTGCTGGAACTCAGAGCTGTCTTTTAGCTCTTCAAGCTTTTTCTGCATCTGTCACGACAAGGTGATACAAGTCAGAACAGACAACACCACAACAATGTGGTACATCAACAAACAGGGGCACTCGGTCTTGACCTTGTGCACCGAGGCAATGAAGCTGTGGTCTCTGGCTATTCCCTGAACACTTCCCTCATAGCAGTTCATCTTCAGGGAAGGACAATGTCCTATGGGATGCCCTCAGCAGGATTTCCTTCCCAGGGCCATCACCAATGGTCCCTGGATCCTCAAGTGCTGAGGATAGTTTTTGCCAGGTGGGGCATCCCTCAGATAGAATCTTTTGCAGCCCCAGACAATCACAGACTTCCTCTGTTCTGTTGCAGGCCTCAGTGCTGGGCTCAGTTCCCCTGGATGCCCTTCTTCTGGATTGGGAGGAAGTTCCTCTATGCCTCCCCCCTCCTATTCAAGTACTAGTCAAAATCAGATCTCAGCCTTGCAGGGTGATTCTGATTGCCCGGATTGGGCCAGGCAGCCCTGGTACCCACTCCTTCTGTCTCTGACAGTCCATCTTCCCTGTGCCTCCCCAGGAATCACAGTCTGTTGACTTGTGCCCAGGGAAGGGTTTGGTATCCGGACCTCAAATCCCTCAACCTCAAGGCCTGGCTCTTGAGGAGTTAAGAGTTTGCTGATTTACACCTCTCTCAGGATGTTCTTCAGATCCTAAAGGCTTCCAGAAAGCCTTCCACTAGGGCTACTTATAGTTCTAAATGGAACAGGTTTTCCATTTGGTGTGCTGGGAAAAATATTTCCCCAGAATCTGCTGAATTGCCCATTTTGTTAGATTACATGGTACATCTTAATTCCTTGGGTCTCAGACCAGCTACCCTGAGAGTTCATTTGGCAGCTGTGTCTGCTTTTGTGTCAGCAGGAAAGTCATCCCTCTTTCTTCTCATCCTGTGTTTTCCAAGTTTTTAAGGGATTACTCCATACTAATCCTCCTTTCGAGAACCGGCCCTGCTTGGGACCTTAATGTTTGCATTGCCCAGTTAATGCAACCTTTGAACCTCTGTCTTCTGCAGAGCTTAAGTTCCTAACTTGGAAAACTGTTTTTCTAGTGGCTATTACTTCTGCCAGGCGCATAAGTGAATTGCAAGCCTTGTCAGTGGAGACTGACTTTATTTCTTTCCATAGGGATAAGGTAGTCCTTGGGACTAATAGGAAGTTTTTGCTCTAAGGTGGTTTCAGATTTCCATCTTAATCAATCTATCTCCCTTCCAGTATTTTTCACTGATCACTCCTCTTGGGTGAGAGGAGGTTGCACAACCTGGATGTTAAGAGAGCTCTTAGTTATTATATAGGCGTACCAAGGTCAGGTTGAATCCCTCCAACTTTTCCATACCTATGGTGAAGTTGGGAAAGGCAAACCTGCCACTAAGAGATCATTTGCCAGGTGGATTGTCTCTTGTATCCAATTTTGTTATCAGAAAGTGGGCAGAGCCCCAACCCCCCCCAGTTTGAGGCTCATTCTACCAGGGTACAGCTGCGTCTCTGGCTGCTGCCAGAGATATCCCTTTATTAGAGATTTGCCAGGCTGCTACTTGGAAGGCGGTGCACACTTTTACCAAGCATTACTCCCTGGATGTCAGGCCAGGAGAGATGCTCAGGTTTAACACAAGCTGTTCTTCAGAGCCTACTCCTAAGTAGGTTCTGCCTCCCCCATGGAGGTACTGCTGTGTATTCTGCTAATGTCTATAATATAGCAAGATTATGTTGTTTGAAGAAAAAATTACTCACCTTAGTAATGTTGTTTCTTCTAATGGAGTCTTGCTATATTATAGACCTCCCCCCCAACCTGCCCCTCTCAGAACCTCTACTTGGTGGGGTGCGGGCAACTTAGTGTGGGCACTACTTATGTCCTGTTAGCATTTTGTCCCCTTTGGGACTTTGGGGGTGTGTATGTGTATGCGTGTGTGTGTGTTTTATTATACTTATGTTCCATTTTCATATTATTAGAATGGTGTTAGTATTTCTGGTCCCCTGACTTGAGTCTTTAGGTGTTGGGACCATCAATGGTTATTATTATTTAGGTAGCCATTTGGCTGAGTGTAGGTTACAGCTTCCCACACAGACCTTAGTGAGTTTGGCTCGTAAAGATCTGACAGTTCAAGTTTGAAATGACACAGATAGAGCTGCTCTCGTGCCAAAATTCTATTTTGGAATGGTTTTAACCATTTCACTCCAGGGCAGTTCTAGAGCTGGATCAAACTGCTAATGTCTATAATATAGCAAGACTCCATTAGAAGAAACAACATTACTAAGGTGAGTAATTTTTTCTTCTGTACCTTCTGTTGATAGAAGAATGGACAAGAGGTATATACTTTCAGGCTCAGATATGGAGTTTTTATATCAGCAATGCAGCCATGTTGGGGTTGTGCAGGCTGCTGCCTGTGATAAGACAAACATTCCCTTGGCTTCACACCCCCCAGACAAAGACTCCAGGAAGATTGATGCCATGGCAAAAAAACAGTACATGGCATCTTCCTTGGGACTCGGGCAGGCGAATTATATGGCCTATACAGCCAGGTACCAGAAGTCCGGTTGGGACACTGTACTGGCACTGGCTAAACGGGCCTCCCCCCAGCTAGCCAAGGAGCTGGAGGAGAGGTGGCTGCAGATGGGATTGAGGCATCAAATGTTCAGTTTCATGCTGCTGTGGACTCCAGTGATGTGTCATCAAGAGTCATGGCCACATCTGTGGCTCTTCGGAGGATGGCTTGGCTCAGATGTACTAGCCTCTCACAGGATACCCAAGCTAAGGCCATGGATTTTCCTGTAGTGGGTAATTCTCTGTTTGGGGAGCAGACAGAGCATTACATAAAGAAAATGGATGAGTACAGGACCACTTACAGGAGTGCTCAGGCTAAAGAGAGGCAGGCAACTCCTCAAAGGCAGCAGTCTAGGGGCAGGGGCAGGCCTTTTCGTAGGCCTTTTTTACCAAGCACAGGCCTCTTCTCCCTTTTCACAGAAGAGGTTCTTCAGAGGGAGAGGCAGAAGGGGGATGAGCAGGCCTGCATCCATTCCTCAGCCTAAGGCCCCTGCTAGGCAGAAACCCTGCTGGGCCTGCCCGGGTCGACTCTCCTATTCCAATAGGGGGCAGGCTGACTTACTTCGTCCAGGACTGGATGTCTCTTACATCAGACAAGTGGGTCTTGGAAGTAATAAGCCAGGCACTGGTTCTCGGCTTCAAAAAGTTTCCGAAGATGAGAGCCAGATCTTCCATCTGCAGGGCTCTCAGCAACCCTTGCACTAGAGGCAGAGGTTTCATCTCTGCTGGCTTTAAGAGCCGTAGAGAGAGTACCTACCCTACACTGGGGCAAAGGTCTGTACTCTAGGTACCTCGTTACCCCAAAAAAAGACAGGGGAGTGACAACCCATCCTAGACCTAAGATACCTAAACGAACATCTTTTAAAACCAAAGTTCAGGATGGTAACTCTGGGAATAATCCTTCCCTCTCTAAGGCCAGGGGACTGGCTAGCCTCCCTGGACCTCAAAGATGCCTGTTTTCACATTCCCATCAGGTACTCCCACAGAAAGTACCTCAGGTTCGAGTTGCCCTTCGGCCACTATCAGTTCAGAGCAATGCCCTTCGGCCTAACTTCAGCCCCAAGGGTCTTCACAAAGTGCCTGGCAGTAGTAGTTGCCTTTCTAAGGAGGCAAAGATTTCCATTTTCCCATATCTAGACGACTGACAATAGTGGGCCAGTCTCCAGACCAAGTCAAGTCAGACCTGCAAGTGACCCAGCAAGTGCTCACTTCTTTAGGATTTCTTCTCAACCTTCCCAAGTCAGTTCTCGAGCCAGTCCAGCTTCTTACCTTTATAGGGGCAGAGCTGGATATGGTCAAAGCAAGAGCCTTTCTTCCCCTGTAAAGGGCAAGGGTTCTTGTAGAACTAGCCTCTTCCTTCAGCCTTCGGGTATCTCGACTAGCAAGGCATTTCCTCCAGCTCTTTGGCCACATGGCAGCTTCTGCGGCAGTGGTCCAAGGGACGAGGTTTCAAATGAGGGACATTCAGTTCCATCTGAGGCCTTTTTGGTCTCAGAGGAAGGATTTCCTTAGCAAACTGATCCCAGTGACTCTGACCTTGATCCAAGCCCTTCAATGGTGACAGGATCAGGACAATTTAAGAAAAGGGGTCCCATTTGCCACTCAGTCTGATTCAGTGGTTCTTACCACGGATGCTTCCCTTCTGGGCTGGGGAGCCCATCTGGGGGCCCTCACTGCCTAGGGGCTGTGGTCCCCTCAGGAATCCCTTCTTCATATCAATCTCCTAGAACTCAGGGCAGTTTTTCTGGCCCTGCAAGCTTTCTCTCAGTCAATACAGAACAAGGTGGTTCAGGTCAGAACAGACAACACCACCACCATGTGGTATATCAACAAGCAAGGAGACACTCTGTCTACAGCCTTGGGCACAGAAGCTATGAAGTTGTGGTCCCTGGCTTATTCCCTGCAAACCTCTCTGATAGCAGTTCACCTTCCAGGGAAGGGCAGTGTGCTAGCAGATGCACTGAGCAGGATCTCTCAGGGCCATCAAGAATGGTCCCTGGACCCTCTGGTATTTAAGGTGATGTTTTTCAAGGTGGGGCACTCCAGAGATGGATCTTTTTGCAGCCCCAATCACCAACTTTCTCTCTTTTGTTGCAGACCCCCAGTCTTGGGCTCAGTCCCCCTGGATGCTCTGATTCTGAACTGGGAAGGGAAATTTCTGTATGCCTTCCCTCTTCTGTTCAAAGTTTTAGTCAAGATAAGGTCTCAACCTTGCAAAGTGATTCTGATTGCTCCAGACTGGGCCAGACAGCCCTGGTACCCCCTATTGCTGTCCCTAGCAGTCCATCTTCCCCTGTCTCTTCCCAGGAATTATAACCTGTTAACCTCCTCTCAGGGGAGGATTTGGTACCCCAATCTTCAATCTCTCAATCTCAAGGCTTGGCTCTTGAAGAGTTAGTTTGCAGATTTGCATCTGTCTCTGGGGTTCTGGATATTCTCAGAGCTTCTCAAAAGCCCTCCACCAGAAAGACTTATAACTCCAAATGGAAGAGATTCAGCATTTGGTGTTCCAAGAAGCATATTTCTCCAGATACTGCTGAATTCCCACAGTTCTGTATTATGTGGTCCATCTTAATGGCCTGGGCCTCAGACCAGCTACTTTCAAGGTACACTTGTCAGCTGTTTCTGCTTTTCTGTCAGTGGGGAAGTCTTCCTCACTATCATCTCATCCTGTATCATGTATTCTGTTAATTTTTTAAGGATTGCTTGATACCAATCCTACCTGTAGAAACCCTGCCCCTGCCTGGGATTTAAATGTTTGCATTGCTCAACTTGTGCAACCTCCTTTTGAGCCTATGTCCTGAGCAGAGCTTAAGTACTTGACTTGGAAAACTGTGTTTCTGGTAGCCATTACCTCTGCCAGACGTATCAGTGAATTGCAAGCCCTGTCAGTGGAACCTGATTTTATCTCCTTTCACTGGGATAAAGTGCTCCTAAAGGAAACACAGAAGGAGCTGTACCAGTTAAGGCAGAAGGAAGCAGGAAGGGAAGTCGGAATAGCAAAGGCCCAAACTGAGGAAAAGATAGCCAACTCAGTTAAGAAGGGGGATAAAACCTTTTATAGGTACATCAGCGAGCGTAGAAAGACAAAGGAGGGATAGTGAGGCTGAATAGAATGAGCGGTAGGTGGGCAGAGGGGACAGTGAAAAGCAGGAATACTGAACGAATATTTCTGCTCAGTATTCACAAAGAGGAGGGGAAGTGCCTAATCCAATTAACAGAAGCACTCTTGATAGGGGATCGATCCCAGTCCTTTCACAGAAGAAAGGGTTCTGCAAGAACTCCTAAAACTGAAGGTGGACAAAGCAATGGGTCCTGATGGAATTCACCCCAGAATTCTAAAAGAATTAAGGAGGAACTAGTGAAACCACTGGCTACTCTTTTAATAAATCATGGGAGGATGGTGTGGTACCGAGGACTGGAGGAAGGCGGATGTGATTCCCTTCACAAAGTGGGACCAAGACAGAGGCAGGAAACTACAGACCTGTCAGTCTGACCTCTGTGGTAGGGAAAGTGATGGAGTCACTTCTGAAGGAAAGAATAGTTGAGTACCTAGAGGCCAGTGGAGCACAGGACCCAAGGCAGCATGGGTTCACAGTGGGAAGGTCATGTCAGACAAATCTAATAGATTTCTTTGACTGGGTGACCAAAGTAGTAGACCAGGGAGGGGCTGTGGACATGGCCTACCTAGACTTTAGCAAGGCATTTGACACAGTCCCACACAAAAGATTAATAGTCAAATTAACCAGCCTGGGAGTGGGACCCAGGGTGGTAGCCTGGTAAAACATTGGCTGAACAACAGGACACAGAAGGTAATTGTAAATGGAGTCCACTCTGAAGAAAGGGGTTGCTAGTGGGGTACCATGAGGGTTCAGTATTGGTCCAGTCCTTTTTAATGTCTTCATCAGTGACATTGCAGAGGGACTGGAAGGAAAAGTATGCCTTTTTGCAGATGACACAAAGATCTGCAACAGGGTTGATACACAAGGAGGCGTGGAAAGGATGAAAAGGGACTTGGCAAGGTTGGAGGAATGGTCAGAAGTATGGCATCTAGGATTCAATGCAAAGAAGTGCAAAATAATGCACCTGGGAAACAAGAACCCAGGGGAAGAATACACAATGGGTGGGGAGGTAGTAACAACAACAAAAAAGGAAAGGGACCTGGGGGTAATCATATCAGATGACCTTAAGGTTAGCAAGCAATGTGAGAAGGCAGTAGGGAGGGCTGTGGGTATACTGGGATGTATAGGGAGAGGCATCATCAGCAGAAAACAGGAAGTTGTTATCCCTCTGTACAGAAAGTTGGTGAGACCCCATCTGGAGTACTGTGTCCAGTTCTGGAGACCCCATCTCCGCAAGGACATAGACCAGATAGAGGCAGTCCAGAGGAGGGCAACTAAAATGGTGCAGGGTCTGCATGAGAAGCCATATGAGGAGAGACTAAAGGAGCTTAATATGTATACCCTTGAGGGGGGACATGATAGAAACTTTTAAGTACCTCAGTGGAATCAACAAAGTCCAAGAGGGTAGCATCTTTCAGAAAAGAGACTTGCAAGAGCAAGGGACACAATTTAAAAGATAGAAGGAGGCGGTTCAGGGGCAATGTGAGAAGTATTATTTCACAGAGAGGGTAGTGGATGCATGGAACAGCCTTCCTGAGGAGGTTAGTGGGGTCTAAAACTGTGGGAGAATTCAAGAATGCATGGGACAGACATAAGGCAATTCTTGTGGGGGGTAGGAAGAAATAGGCTGTTGGTTAACTAGGATCTGCGGCCTATCCTGTAGGTAGGGAAATGGGCAGACTAGATGGGCCTAGCGGTCCTTATCTGCCGTCAAAGTCTATGTTTCAATAGAAGGTTCTTGCCCAAAGTGGTTTCAGATTTCCACTTGAATCAGTCTGTCTCTTCCTGTTTTCTTCACTGATCATTCTTCCTCAGGAGAGAGGAGGCTACACAGTTTAGATGTTAAGAGCCCTTAGCTTCTACATAGAGCATACCAAGGGTCACAGGTTTGAGTCCCTCCAGTTGTTCCTCACTTATGGAAAAGTGGGAAAGGGTAAACCTGCCACCAAGAGAACTATTGCCAGGTGGATTGTGTCTTGTATACAATTCTGCTATGAGAAACTGGGAAAGATTCCACCCTCAGGCCTGAGGGCTTACTCTACAAGAGGTACAGCTGCTTCCCTGGCTGCTGCCAGGGATATTCCTCTCTTAGAAATTTGTCAAGCAGCCACCTGGAAAACAGTCCATACCTTAATCAAGCATTACTTTCTGGATATCCAGGCTAAGAGTGATGCTCGGTTTGGCATAGCAGTACTTCAGAGCCTTTTCCCAAAGTAGGGTCTGTCCCTCCTCCGTGGAGGTACTGCTCGGTAGTCTGTATTAGTCAGAATACAGTAAGACTTCATGTTGTTTGAAGAAAAAATTACTCACTTTAGTAATTATGTTTCTTCTATTGAGTCTTGCTGTATTCTATCTCCTCCCTCCCTCTCAGAACCTGTTTTTGTGAAGTGGGTGGGCAGGCGCATTGTTGCACCTCAGGGGTGCTCCTTTACACCCTTTGCTTTTTGTTTGGGTGTTTATTTTGTAGTTATTCTTATTTGAATTGGTTTCGTATTTTGTGTTTCATGACAGGAGTCTTCCTTTGGGAATCCAAAACATTTTGTTGCCAGTTGGCTAGTAAAAATTTTACAATTTCCACATAGGATAGCTAATGAGTTTTTGCTCATAAGAATCTGACTGTTAGATTTCAAAGGGAAACCGACAGAGACATCAACCAAGCTCGAGCTCAGCATTCTATGCTCTGCATAGAAAGTTTAACCATTTGTTCTCTGGTGCAGTTTAAAGGCTGGGGCTAACTGCATTAGTCAGAATACAGCAAGACTCCAATAGAAGAAACATAATTACTAAGGTGAGTAATTTTTTCTTGCCACCCATGACATAGTAGACAATCCCAGGAAATTGGCACTCCAGGGCAAAGAGCACAGCAACAAATAAAATCACAAAAAAATACAGTGCAAATGCTGTGTTTGTTCAAGCTGTGCCACTCTCTGTCAGCGCCTAATCATCACTGTTGTTCACGGTGGCTCACCTTTGAAGCTGTTCACCCACCAAGACATAGTACAACATGTGATGGACTCTCAAATCTACCCGATCATAATATCGGACCATGCTGTGATAAGGCTTGCAGCTCCCTAGGGCCTCCTCAATACCCTGTTCTAGGGACATGGATATGTTGTTCATCCACACTCATTGGCAGGTATCCTTGCCGCTTTAAATCTTGCCGGAAGGTCTTCAAGCTTGCTCCTCCCACCCACCCGGGTGGTATAACTCTCGGCTCCGCCCCATGACGCCAGATCTTCCTTACCGCTTGGAAGCTCAGGTTCCCTCCTTAACGCTCTGCGTTTGTGACTGGTTCCTATTTCTCCGTTTGCGGATTTAAAAATAAATTTTGCAAAAGACTTTAGTCTTCTATCCTCGCGCTCGCGATGGACAAATCGACTCCGATTTCGGAGATGCCCATGCGGGCAGAAGATGTCTCGGACGGATCCACACTCCACGTGTGTCTACTGCTTAGGCCTTGAGCACGACCCGCGAGCTTGCGACCTGTGCTCATCTTTCGGCCCTACGTCCTCGAAGACCGTGCTGCCCGATTACGCTGGGCCTCGAGCGTTCCCTCGGTGAAGTCAAGGAGGCCCGTTGGCGGTGTCGCGGGCGGGCGTGGTTTGGCGGATCAGCTCGAGCGGATGGTCGCCTCGAAGAGGAGGCGGCGCGGGCCGCTGATCTTCCTCGCCGCGCATTTATCCCGCTCTCTGGGTTCTTCCTACACGGCTTCTTTTAAGGAGCTTTGTCTGTCCCTCTCCACTAAAGGAGAAGGGCCTGCGTCTGCTGGACCTTATTCTCGGTCCAAAAAGAGGGACAGGGGTAAGTCCCTCCGTCGACGCTCTTGGGAGCGAGAAAGGTCCCTCTCCCGGGCCGTCGACAGTCGGCTTGATCGACCCACTCGGCCGACCACTGGCCTCACGGTGTCCCGTCCAGGTCAGTTGACCGAGACTCCCACCGATGAAGTCGAGATTTTCTCGACCCATTGACAGGCTGTCGCCTTTAGCAGCCGAGATTCCCTCTCCCGGTTCCCCGGGAGGAGTTGAGGATCCGTGGGCTCGCCTGTGCCTCCGGTTCCGGACCCTCGGATGGACCATCCGAGCGAAGGGGTGCGGTTCCGCCGACACCTCCCGCACCGACCTCGGAAATTCCGGGACTCTCGTCTCGGACCTCTTCAGGTCCAGCCGATCCCACCGTCATAGGCGGTCTCGGCCCCGGCACCAAGCGGCCGCCGTCAGTCTCGCCCTCCTCTCGGATGAGGGAGGCTTCGCGCGAATTACGCCGACGGGTACGAGGACCTTATGTTGCAACAGACTCCTCCTGGCCGGGAATAAGCCGGACCGCCGCCTTCCCCGGCCATTAAGTGGCTGTCACCGGAACGGCCGACACAACCCCTCGACTTATCCGAGGAGCCTATACCCAGGCCGGTTGTTCGGCCAAAACCAGCTGCTCCACCGATTCCGGTGGAACCTCCGCCTCCACAGCCACCAATTGGGGCTCCGACCAAGGATTCTCGGTCGGCTAAGGGTCTACCCCATCGGCTGTCAGTTACCCTCACTCCCGACCGACCTCGGCAGGTGAAGGGTGGCTCAGGCCAGAGGCAGCTCTTCGAGGACTCTTCCGAGTCCGAAGATGATTCCTCCTTTTCTCCAGCGACTGGACTTGGAGTCTTCAGGAAGTCAGTCAATGGGCGATAGCCCGTCGTCCTTCCTAGGACTGCTCGGCTCATCTCGGAGTCTACCGGGATGGAGCTCGAACCCGTTCCAAGCAGGCCAGGTATCCCCTCACGGAGATTCTGGACCCGGGGATTCTCCGGCGGAGGCCTTTCCGGTGGCCGAGGCCATGAGTGGGTCCGGCACTGGAGCTTGGCAGCGCCCTGCTTCCTGCCCTGCGCCTTGGCCATGATGGCCAGGAAGTATCACGGTCCCTACGGTTCCTTGTCGGTTTTGAACACCCCTCTGCTGAGGGGTTGGTTACCGACAGCGTTTTCGGCCGCGGCCGGCGCCAGGGATGTGGACAAACCTCCTGACAAGGAGTCCAAGAAATTGGACTATATAGGAGCGAAAGAGTCATGCGTCCTCTCGACCTTCGTCAGGCCAGTTCGGCCGTCCTCATGGCACATTTTTCTCATGCCCTGTTGGGCTCCTGGATGAGTCATCCCTCATCTTCCGCCGATCTGCAGACTACGGTTAAGCAGGTGCGGGACCAGGCAGGGCAGTGGCCAAACAGCAGCTCCAGACTGCTTTGGATATAGGGGACTCATGTGCCAGATCGGTGGCGGCCGCGAAAGTGGCTATCGTCGGGCGGGCTTGGCTGAGGATATCCACCTTTACCCGGATACCCAGCACAAGTTGGCGGATGTTCCTTTTTGGGGACTGACCTCTTCGGCCCTGGGGTGGAAGGTCACCTGCAGAGGATCGAGAAGTCCAATGCCACCTTGGACTCGGTCTCTTCCGCTCAGAAGGACAAAGGCCGCAAACCACAGCCTAAGCCCTTCCGTCCTTCTGTGCCCGCGGCGCCCGGCCCAGCAACGTCAGGGCCAGCAGGCTCGGCCTTGGCATCCCAAACCCAAGCCGCCGGCTTCCTCTAACAGGAGGCAGGGAGGAAAGGGCCCAGGAGGTCCCTCGGCGGTCCCTCCTCCAAGCCTGCCCAGTGACGGGCTGAGGGTGTCGCCCCATTCCCGTCACCCACCCCTAGGGTCCCCGTGAAGGCACGGCTCCGGCACTTCCGTTCCGCCTGGTCCGCTGTTACCATGGACAGGTGGGTCTTGGAGGTGGTGGGAAGGAGGCCTGCCTCTGGAATTTGACAGGCACGCACCACCTTCAGGCCGTCGCCCCTCGGGGCCGGGATCCCCAGCCTCACTGGCGGCTCGTCGAGCCGACATCGCTCTCCTCCTCCAGAAGGAGGTGGTAAGAGAGGTGGTGGACCCTCCTTCAGACCCAGGGTTTGTGTCCAGGTACTTCCTGGTTCCGAAGCGGACGGGGGCTGGCGCCCATTCTCGACCTACCGACCTAAACAAGTTCCTAAGGTCTCGAACCTTCAGGATGGTCACTCTGGCTCAGATAATACCATCCTTGGAACAGCAGCGTGTGGTTCTGCTCTCTGGACTTGCAGGGCAGCGTTTTCACGTCCCTATCCGTCCGTCTCACCAGAGATTCCTTCGCTTCCGGCGGAAGGATCCCTCTTCGAGTTCAAGCCATGCCCTTGGCTTGTCTCCAGCTCCCAGGGTCTTCACCAAATGCATGGCTGTGGTGACAGCATTCCTCTTGGCCTTGAGGGTCGGTGTACCCTTACCAGGACGACTGGCTGATAGCTGCTCCTCCAGGAAGGAGGCGGAGTGGTCAGAGATCTGGCCCTCAGGTCTGCTCTCAACTGGGCCTCCTTATCAGCGAGGCCAAGTCGAACTCGAGCGAGCAGGTGATTCTATTCATCAGGCGCAGCTCGACTCTCTTCGAGCCAGGCGCGGCTCCCGGCGGACAGGGCCGAGGTTCTTTCCTCCTTTGCCCGATCATTTCTGGTTGGGCAATTGCGCCCTGCCCGGGACTTCCTGCGCCTCCTGGGTCTCATGGCGGCCTGCACCAGCGTGGTCTGTTGGGCCCGCTGGAACATGCGTCCCTTCAGTGGGGACTGGCCAGCCAGTGGTCCTGGCAACTGGATCCTTGGACCAGCTTGTCGGTGACACAGGGGATGTGGAGCGCTCTCCAGTGGTGGACCGTTCCAGATCATTTGCAGGAGGGCATCCCGTTAGTCCGCCCGAGCCGCGGTCTCTCTGTTGACCGATGCCTCTCTGATGGGTTGGGGTGCCCATCTGGGGGAACACCGGGCTCATGGCCTCTGGTCCCCGCGGGAGTCCCGATGCCACATCAACCTGCTGGAGCTCCGAGCGGTCCGCCTAGCTCTCACTGCCTTTGCTCCCGTTCCTCCGGGGTCAAGTGGTCCGAGTCAGGCGGACAATACCACGACCATGACTATCTAATCCGCCAGGGCGGGAGCGCGCTCCATGCTTCTATGCAAGGAAGCTCTCCGCATTTGGTCACTGCAGCAGCCTGGAGGCGGATCTCCTAGCCATTCACGTGGCAGGAGCCTCCAACACCCTGGCCGATGCCCTGAGCCGGATAGGGGCTGCATCCCGAGTGGTCTCTCCTGCCGGAGGTAGTACAGCATCTGTTCTCCCTTTGGGGCACACCTCAGGTGGACCTGTTTGCCTCCAGGGAAGAGCGAAGCTGAGTCTGTTCCATGCCCGCCCCCTCAGCAGGGCTCGCTGCAGGGGGATGCCTTCTCGAGGCAATGGACCCCGGGCCTCTTTTACGCCTTTCCCCCATTTCCCTTGATCCACAAGGTGCTTCTCAAGGCGAGGAGGGACAAGGCGCAGGTGATTCTGATAGCCCCAGACTGGCCTCGCGAGTTCTGGTACCCAGATCTCCTCAGTCTCAGCTCCAGGACTCATGCAGCTTCCAGCTCGCCCGGACCTGCTCTCAGTCAATCAGGGAAGGTGTTCCATCCGGACCTTCAATCCCTGCACCTGACGGCCTGGTTCCTGGCGGCTAGAGTTCCAGGCCTTGGGTCTTTCGACGCAGTCCTCAATGTAGTTGGGCGTCCGTAAGAGTCGACCAGAAAATGCTATGCCTTCAAATGGAAAAGGTTTTCCATTTGGTGTCAGAACAAGGGCTTGGACCCTTCCTCCTGTTCCTTGGCAAGCATCTTGGACTATTTATGGTCCCTTTCTAGTCAAGGGCTTAGGTCGGCGACCCTAAGGGTGCACCTGGCAGCCATCTCTCTTGCAGTAGCGGGCGGGGAAGCAGTCGATGTGCAGGAGAAGGTGGTCTGGCGCTTTTTCAAGGCCTTGATCACATTCCCCTCCAGTCTTGGGAACCCCCACCTCGTGGGATCTACTGCTGGTACTGGCAAGCTCATGGGCAAGCCATTGAACCTATGCACAGGTGTGCTCTCTCTCACCTGTCGTGGAAGACCGCCTTCTTGGTGGCTATCACGTCAGCCAGAAGGATGGGAGAGCTCCAGGCGCTTTCCATCAGTCTCTTACCTGGTCTTCCACAGGGACAAGGTTGTCCCCTCGCCCCACCGAAATTCCTTCCGAAGGTGGTGTCAGTTTCACCTTAACCAGGTGTTGACTCTGCGGTGTTCTACCAATCACACCTCGGAGCCAGACCATAGGCTCCATACTCTGGACCCTAGAAGGCGCTCGCTTATTATAAGGAGCGGCTGAAATTGGGGAGAGGTTAGCCAGCTGTTTGTCACCTACGCTGAAGCGATCTGGCAGACCTGCAGCCAAGCGGACGATAAGCAGGTGGGTAACCTCCTGCATAGATCTCTGCTATAAGTTGGCGGGCATGGAGCCTCCCAGAGGGATAAGAGCTCATTCTACCCGCCATACTGCTGCAACGGTGGCTGCTTCCAGGGACGCCCCTATCCAGGAAATCTGCAGGGCTGCTACCTGGAAGTCAGCAAACACTCATTACCCACTACCACATCGACCTTGAGTCACGCCGGGATGCTGGTTTTGGGGCCTCGGTTCTCCAGTCTCTCTTTCCCAAGTAAGTATTGGGGTGTGCGTCTTGCCTCCCTCCTCCCGGAGAACTGCTAGGAGTCTGCCAATGAGTGTGGATGAACAACATATCCATGTCCCTAGAAATACAGGTTACTCACCTGTAACAGAGTTCTAGAGATAGGTATATGCTGTTCATCCTCATGATCTGACCTCGGCTTGACGCAACACTAGGCTTCCAGCGGCGAGATCTGGCGTCATGGGGCGGAGCGAGAGTTATACCACCCGGGTGGGTGGGAGGAGCAAGCTTGAAGACCTTCCGGCAAGATTTAAAGCGGCAAGGATACCTGCCAATGAGTGTGGATGAACAACATATACCATTCCTAGAACTCCTGTTACAGGTGAGTAACCTGTATTTCTTCCTCATGGAGGCTTGACTTCCTCTTATTACTAGATCCCCAGCTTCAGGAATGGGCGAAATCTGAGAGTCCAGTTTCTGGCAATCAGTGACACAGGGTAGCACCAGAGATGCTGTGGGAGACTTACAAGGCCTTTTTCAGGGGCAGGACGATAGGGTTTGCAGTACATGGGCGCAGACAGAGGGATGCCAAAATGAAAGTTTTTGAAACCAAGTTTCTAGAAAAAATAAGTAGCCTACAAGAAAAGTCCCAAGATATCCCTTAACGACCTATCCAAGCTGGTCAGTTTGTGCACAGAGCTTAACAGCACCTTACACATAATGCCGAATTGGCCCTACTGTACAGCAAACACAGATACTGGAAGGGAAAGGCACAGGCTGGCAAAGTGCTCTCCTGTAGACTGTGCAAATTGCGGGAAAGACCAACATATCCCTGGATTTAAAGACAGGAGGGACCCTTCGCACTGCTTATGCAGACACAGACACTAACTCTGCAAGCCCCCCCCCCCCCAAAAAAAAAACAACTCAGAAATGACATTAACCTGCTGGAGAAGGTCCAGAGGAGGGCTACAAAGATGATAGTGTGTCAGCAGGGTAAGGCATACAAGGAGAGGTTGACAGCACTGAACATGTACTCCCTGGAGGACAGGAGAGAGAGAGGGTGGACATGACTGAGACCTTCAGGTACTTGAAAGGGATACATAAGGTGGATAAGGAAGGTCTCTTCAAGCTAAGTGGTAACCATAACATGAGGGGGCACAGTCTTAAGCTGGAGGGAGGTTTAGAAGGGAGGTCAGGAAGCACTTCATGGAGAGGGTTGTGGACACTTGAAATGTGGAAGAGATGGTCTTGTTGAAGACGGTGGGCAGCTTCAGGAGTGGCTGGAATGTACATAGGGGAAGGTAAGGATCATGGGTAGGGAGGATGGAAAGGATGGAAGGAGTAGGCAGGGCGTGGCAAAGTCAGGAGCTCTAGCTCTGGGCCCTGCATTATGAGCAGACTAGATAGACCAAATGACCTTCTTCATCTGGCTTCTTTGTATGTATGTAAGTATTTGTCAATGCTGGATGTTCGCCAGTGGTATAACAGCCCTAGGGTACTGGATGTGTTGTGGTGCACTTTGTGGGTTATGTATTACCAAAGTTAGGAGCCTGCATTTGTAAATTTCAATGCAGGCTCATAACTTTTTTTTAATATTTTTGCCCTAGATTGTCAACATTGCTTTCTTATGACCCCACCTCATGAACAAGTGCAGAGAAAATTTGAAACTCCTGGCCGAAAGGTGATTTGATGCAGGGATTGCAAAATCAACTTTTGAGACGCAAAAACTCGTTTTGTGCAGGATTTAAAAAAATGACAGCTGTCACATTCATGAGGTGCTTTAAAGAAATGGCTGTGTTGAAAATTTGGCTAAAAATATTGAAAATTACCAAAGTTACGAGCCTGCATTTGCAAAATTCAACTTAGGCTCATAACTTTGTTGTGTTTTAATATTTTTACAACAGATTTTCAACATAGCCTTCTTATTACCCTGCCTCATTAACTAAGGGCAGAG
Organism: Neoceratodus forsteri; assembly: GCA_016271365.2. Taxonomy (NCBI): domain Eukaryota; kingdom Metazoa; phylum Chordata; order Ceratodontiformes; family Ceratodontidae; genus Neoceratodus; species Neoceratodus forsteri. The sequence goes on along the minus strand of JADMNL010000024.1, from coordinate 116,109,227 downwards.
AAATTGTTCAGCTCCTGCTCGAAAGGTGATTTCGCACAGGGGTCGTGAAATCACCTTTTGGGACAGATTTGCCTAAAGTCACTGCAGTTGTTCATGAGGTGGGGTCCCAAAAAAAGGCATGTTGAAAATTTGGTGCAAAAATATGCTCAAATGGCCAAGTTATGGCACTAGATCAAAACCCCATTGCAATATATTGAACTGCATACCTGTTTCCTCAGTTCGTGGTCCGGCTTAGAAGAGTGAAGACTTGTCTGCAGTCCACAGCAGATTACAGCATTGGACCTCTGGTGGGTAAGTAACGGATAGGAGACGGGGTGGGTGCTGAGTGGGAGGATCGGGTGGTAAACAGTAATGGCCGCAACAGACATCGATGGACAGTTTTTTTTTTTTTTTGGGTTTCTTTAAGGGGAAAAAAAAAATACACTGGAAGGTTTTCTTTATTTCAGCTCGTGACAGTGGGGGATTGGGCACTCAGTGTCACTGTTATGTTTGTGGTGGGGGGGTGCTGAGAGGAAGGGGTTGGTGGGCAGCATTCTGGAAAACAGAGAAAAAAAAACTAGAGCGGAAGAGATGTGACCACGCATTGGGAGTGGTGCGGTAGTGGGCCACGGGGATTTCACTTGTGGGGTGGTGACACTGGGGGATAGGCACCCCCAGTGTCGGTGTTCTGTTTGTGGGGGGGGGGTGCTGAGGAGGGAGGGTCCGGTGGGCGGTATTATAAAAAAAAAAAAAAAAAAAGAAAGGGTGAAAAAATCTGAGTACAGGAGATGTGACCACACATTGGGAGTGGCGTGGTAGTGGACCGTGGGGGTTCATTTAGGGGTGGCACTACTGGGGGATTGGGCACCCCCAGTGTCAATGTTATGTTTGGGGGGGGGGGTTGCTGAGAGGGAGGGTCAGGTGTGCAGGACCGTCATGGGGCAGAAAAAAAAAATAAAACCGACAAAAAAAACGGAGATGTGACTGCGCATTGGGAGCGGCGCGGTAGTGGACCGCGGGGTTTCACTTTGTTTGGAGGGTGGGTACTGAGAGGGCGGGTTGGATGCGGGGTACAGTCACAGGGCTGACCGTAGTAGACGTTGATGGACGGTTTTCTCTTATAGCTGGCAGACATTCCAGGTGACTGACCATGATGGATTAGCTTTACTTGCTGGGTGGTATCGATTAAAGGGAAGAGCTGTCCCATGATTCTTTTCTTTTGATATACACAAAGTTTCTGTCCAGCAAGCCAAAACTCTGTTATGATCAGCCTTGCTGATGATTGGTGTGCCACTGACTCACCCGTAAAACACTGCTCTCCATTGAACGGACAGTGTCACACTAATCAAAAAGCAGTACTATAGCTATACATTCACTGCAGGCACATGTGCAGGGCGAACATAATAATACAGGAATTCTGTGCTAGCCCTCAGGTTTCTGGGAGGACATTTGCAGATTCTTGCAGTCATTCTCTTTCTCAACTGACAGAGACTCAGGCCACAAACCTTAGTGCCCAGGTCAGTTTGAATGAAGTGCAGCAGGTGATTCTGTCCATGAATAAATGCAACACAAGTCCCAAGTAGGGTGGGGGACTGGCATCCCTGTCGACCTATACCAGATGTTCTGCTGTGGGTGTTTCAGTCAGCAGTCCATTAACAGACCTTTCCCCCCTTCATTGTGAGAAGCAGTTATCACTGTCCTTTCCAGAAGAGGTAAGAATTCTTCCCTCCCTGGTAGTTATAGACCCACTTCACTGATAAATGTGATACAAAGATCCTAACCAGGATCTGGGCACAGAGGCAATGTGGATATCAGGGTCCTACCCAAGATCCGGGCACAGAGGCTTGAGGAACTGCTCCATACTGTTATCCACCCCTCTCAATTTGGGTTCATTAAAGGTAGATTGGGTTCTGTCCACCTTCTTTCCATGCTTAACCTGCATCACCTAGTTAAGGGTTTCCCCATCCTGGCTGCTGCTTTGACCATCAGCTTTGAGAAAGCCTTTGATTCCGTAGAATGGGAATATTTGTTCTAGGATCGTGGCTATGTTGTTCATCCACACTTCTTGGCATGTCCCTTTCCCTTTAAGGATCGCTGGAAGGTCTTCAAGCTGGCTCCTTCCACCCACCCGGGTGGACTATTACTCAGCTCCGCCCCCATGACGCCATATCTTCTTTTCCTTGGAAGATTCAGGTTGCCTCCTTCGTGCTCCCGCATTTTGTAGGCCCTGGCTTCCTGTCCTTCAGTTATTCCGAACATTCGTCTAGTTCGCATTAGCAATTGCGACTTTCTCTTCGATTATGGAAGACAAGTCTTCCCCTGGATTTTGCCAGTGTTCGTGCGGCCAGAAGATGTTGCACACCAATCCCCACCCCGTGTGTGTCTATTGCTTGGGTGTCGACCCTGACACGTCGAAGTGCGATTTTTGTCTTGCATTTCATCTGAACGTCCTCGACGACCGTTTCGCACGCCTGAAGTTGGGGAGGACGGAAAAACTGAACTCTCCAGTAAAATCAGAGTGGGCGGTTTCTGCGGCTGTGGGATCCACCGAGCAGTTGGAACACATGCAAGCCTTCGAGGAGGAACCGGCTAAGGCCGTGGAACCTTCCTCTTGGAGCTTCTTCGTTCCTCTTAACCTGGGTTCCACTTTCTCGGGTTCTTTTCGAGAGTTGTGCCAGTCTCTCCCGACTAAGGGAGAGGGTTCTGCGGGCACGCAGTCCTCTCGGTCCCATAGGCGGGAAAAGGACCCGGGATCATCTTCGTCTCAGCGAAGACGTTCTTGGGATCAGGCGAGATCTGGTCCAGGAACCGGCAGTCTCAACGGTCAAAATGCCTCTTTGGCCGCTGGCTTCTCGGCTTTGCCATCCAGCCAGTCGACCAAAGTGTCGATCGACGAGGTTGAAATAATCATCGATCCAATCAACCCGTTGTCGCCAACTCCGGTCATCTACTCTCTCAATCGGACTCTGGTCCTTTCTTTCTCCGACGAGAAGACCCAGCCCGCTGGGAATCCTGTCGAGGATCTGGTCCCCGACCCTGGGAAATCACCGGTCCCGCCGGTGTCTCCCGAGTGACTGAGTCGGCCTGCCCGATCTCAATCAAGATCCAGGACCCCCTCAACCAACAGGCCAAGGAAAAGCCTCAAGCGCTCGAAAAAGAGGCGACGCCATTGGTCGTCCTCGTCATCCTCGCATGAGGAGAGGCTCTGGTAGAAACTCTGGCGCTATGAGGACCTCATGTGGCAATAGCTGATTTTGACCCGGTCCACAAGCTGACCCGGCTTCTATCCCAGCCATTATTTGACTTTCGCTTCCCAGGCCGAAGCAGACTCCTTCGGAACCGATTAAGTCGGTTCCCCTGCCTGCAGAGCCAGTGAAACCTCCGTTTCTGCTTAAACCAGTTTCTGCTATGATAGCGGTGGAACCGCTGAACAAGCAGCCTGTCGGAGGGGCTCCTTCTATGGAAGCTAGACCAGACACCGGGCTTCCCCGGCGTCTTTCGGTCACCATCACCCCGGACCACCCTCGGCGAGTCGAAGGTGACTTGGGCGGTCGACCGTTGTATCCAGATTCCTCGGATTCGGATGAGACCGGCCTACATTCTCAGCACTGGGATGAAGAATCAGCTGGTGGGATAGAGACGGAGGAATGTCCTTCGTCCTTTCAGAGAATTCTTCACCTCATCTCCAAGTCTACAGGGATGCCCCTGGAGCCTATCCAGAAAAAGGTGGCGTACCCTCTCACGGACACCCTCAAGAGAGGGGATACCCCGACAGAGGCCTTTCCTGTGGCTGAGGCCATAGTTGGCCCGGCCTTAGAACTTTGGCAGCGTCCTGCCTCTTGGCCAGCTCTGTCTGCCTGCATGGCCTGCAAGTATGCGGTGCCCATGTGGTCCCTTGCGGGGTTCACAGAGCACTCTTCGGCCGAGAGCCTGGTGACTGTCTCTGTGTTCAGACGTACTGGCAGTTCTGCCGACATGGATTGACCTCCCGAGAAGGAATCCAAGAACTTGTATCATTCGGCTTGGGAGGTCTGTGTAGCCTCATCTTTAGGCCTCTGTCAGGCAAGTTTGGCCATCATCATGGCATACTTCTCCCGTTCCCTCTTGGGGTCTTTGGATGAAGTCCTCTCACATCTCCCCACGGACATGTAGACCATGGTCAAGCAAGTCTGGGACCAGGGCCGGGCTGTTGCCAAACAGCAGCTTCAGATGGCCCTGGACACTGGTGACTTTTGTGCCCGCTCATTGGCAGCCGCAGTTGCCTCTCGCCTCAGGGCTTGACTGAGACTCTTCTCTTTCCCAGCAGATACTAAACACAAACTAGCTGATGTGCCTTTCCTGGGCACCGATCTTTTCATCCCAGGTGTGGCTGGTCACCTTCAGTGTTTTGAGCAGTTCAGTGTCATCTTGGACACCACTTCTGCTAAAGGTTCTTCGCGTAAGAAGCAGCAGAAGAAGAAGAAGCCTCTTCGGCACTCTTCCCCTGTGGCCCAGCAACCCTCCTCTCAAGGAGGGCAGCAACAGGCTCAAGCTTGGTGCCCCCGACCCAAGCCCGGGCCCTCTCAGGTCCATAAAGGAGGCCGAGGTTCAGGTCCTGTATCCTGCTCCTCCTCCTCCTGCGAGCCTGCTCAGTGACGGGGCAGGGCTGCCACCCCCCCCTCTCCCATCACACCAGCTCTGGGTCCTCCTGTGGGGGGGGGCACCACCACTTCCTTTCTGCCCCGTCCGCTATCCCTACAGACAGGTGGTTCTTGGAGGTGGTTGTTCAGGGACTGCCTCTAGAATTCGAGCAGTGCCCTCTGAACAGAGTCTGCGCCCCACTGGAGGAAAGAGTATCCGCCCATACTCTGTCGGCTCTCTGAGACGACATTGCTCAGCTCCTCCTCCTCAAGGAGGCAGTAGCTCCAGTGGTGGATTCTCCAGCAGACCCAGGCTTTGTCTCCAGGTACTTCCTGGTGCCCAAGCAGACGGGGGGCTGGTGCCCCATTCTAGATCTGCTCGACCTGAATCAGTATCTCAGGTCACACACCTTTCGGATGGTCACTCTGTCCCAGATCATGCCATTCTTGGAGTGAAACATGTGGTTCTGTTCACTGGATCTTCAGGACGCGTTCTTTCACGTTCCAATCCGTCCGTCTCATTGGCGGTTCCTCCACTTCAGAGCCGAAGGGACCCTATACAAGTTCTGAGCCATGCCGTTTGGCCTGTTATCGGCCCTACGGGTCTTCACCAAATGCATTGCAGTGGTGGCAGCCCATCTGGGGGAGGGGGGCAGAATTTACTTCTACTTCAATGATTGGCTCTTAGCAAGTCCCACTCAGCAGGAGGTGGAGAGGTCCAGGGACCTGGCCCTCTAGACCTGCTTCCAACTCGGCCTCTTGATCAACGAGGCCAAGTCGGAACTTGTGCCTTCCCCGGTGATGGGCTTCGTCGGGGCAGAACTCTACTCTTGTCAAGCCAGAGCTCAGCTCCCGGCTGACAGGGTGGAGGTTCTCTCCTCCTTTGCCCGATCATTTCTGGTTGGGCAATTGCGCCCTGCCCGGGACTTTCTGTGCCTTCTGGCCTACATGGCTGTGCGCACTTCCATGTTCCCTTGTGCCCGGTGGCACACACGCCCCCTTCAGTGGGAGCTGTTCACTGTAACCCAGAAGATGTGGGGCACTCTTCAATGGTGGACCGCCCCAGACCGGGTGCAGGAAGGGATCCCATTTGTCCACCCCGAGCCGATGGCCGTGCTCACGACCGATGCTTCTCTCATGGGCTGGGGAGCCCACATGGAGGACAAAAGCCACGGGTTCTGGAGTCCTGATACCACATCAACCTGTTGGAGCTCAGAGCAGTCAGACTGGCATTGTCAGCTTTCGCTCCTCAGCTCCGGGGTCAAGTGGTTCAAGTCCAGCCGGACAATACCATGACCATGTACTACCTCAACAAACAGGACGGTACGCATTCCCATGCGCTTTGCAGGGAGGCACTCCACATCTCGACCCTCGTCAGCCGTCTGGAGGCAGATCTAGCCATTCATGTGGCAGAAACCTCAAATCATCTGGTGGATGCTCTCAGCTGCTTGGGTGAGACATCCCACGAGTGGTCTCTCTATCCAGAGGTAACTTACAGCCTGTTCTTCCACTGGGGCAAACTGATGGTGAACCCGTTTCCCTCCAGGGACAACACCAAGCTGAGGCTGTTTCATGACCACCCCCCCTCAGTAGGGCTCGCTGCAGGGGGATGGCTTCTTGAGGCCGTGGACCCCAGGCCTCTTCTACACCTTACCTCCACTTCTCTTGATCCACAGGGTTCTCCTGAAGGTGAGTAGGGACAAAGCGAAGTTGATTCTGGTAACCCCAGACTGGCCGCGCCAGTTCTGGTATCCAGATCTCCTCGGCCTCAGCTGCAGGCCCCCGGAGCGGCTTCCAGCACGCCCAGACCTGATCTCTCTGTCAGGGCAAGGTACACCATCCGGACCTTCAATCCTTGCACCTTACAACCTGGTACCTGAGCAGCTAGCGTTCCAGGCTTTGGGCATTTCCGAGGATATCCTCACCGTGGTGGAGGCATCCAGAAAGGAATCGACCAGGAAATGTTATGCCTTCAAATGGAAAAGGTTTTCCATGTGGTGTTAGGACCAGGGCCTGGACCCTCTGTCCTATCCAGTGGCTAACATTCTCGACTACCTTTGGTCTCTGTCCAAAACGGGTCTTCGGTCATCGACTCTTAGGGTGCACCTGGCAGCCATCTCTGCTTACCAGGTGTGGGCCGGTCAGATGACGTTGGCACAGGAGACAGTGGTCAGGCGCTTTTTCAAAGGCCTGGATCACACATCCCCTCCAGTGCGTGAACCTCCACCTCCGTGGGATCTACTGCTGGTACTGGTAAAGTTCATGAGCAAGCCATTTGAACCGATGCACAAGTGTGCGTTGTCACACTTGTCATGGAAGATGGCCTTCCTGGTGGCTATCACCTCTGCCAGAAGGACAGGGGAGCTCCGGGCGCTTTCAGTGGACTCCCCTTTTCTGGTCTTCCACAGGGACAAGGTTGTCCTATGCCCCAACCCGAAATTCCTTCCGAAGGTGGTGTCAGAGTTTAACCTTAACCAGGTGTTAACTCTGCCAGTATACTACCCTAATTACAACTTGGAGGCCGAATACAGGCTCCCGAGATGAGCCCTCTCCTATTATAAGGAGAGGACGGCGGAAATTCGGGGAGAGGTTCGCCAGCTGTTTGTCACCTATGCTGAAGCCGCTTCTGGCAGACCTGCAGCAAAATGGACTATTGCATGGTGGATTACATCTTGCATAAGTCTGTGCTACGAGTTGGCGAGCATGGAGCCTCCCAGAGGGATAAGAGCTTATTCTACCCGCCTTACTGCTGCATCGGTGGCTGCTTCAGGGACATCCCTATCCAGAAATCTGTTGGGCTGCTATCTGAAGTCAGCAAACGCCTTCATTACCCATTACCACATCGACCTTGAGTCACGCCGGGATGCTGGTTTTGGGGCCTCAGTTCTCCAATCTCTTTCCCCCAAGTACGTATCAGTGGGAGGGTGCGCCCTGCCTCCCTTCTCCTGGAGAACTGCTAGGAGTCTGCCAAGAAGTGTGGATGAACAACATATCCACGATCCTAGAAAAACAGGTTACTCACCTGTAACAGTAGTTCTAGGAGTGGTATATGTTCATCCACACGGACCTACCCAACCTCCCCGGCTGTGGACGCACAAACACCTGGCTTCCAGCGGGCTAAGATCTGGCATCATGGGGCAGAACCAAGGCATATACCACCCAGGTGGGTGGGAGGAGTCAACTTGAAGACCTTCCGACGATCCTTAAAGGGAAAGGGACAGGCCAAGAAGTGTGGATGAACAACATATACCACTCCTAGAACTACTGTTACAGGTGAGTAACCTGTTTTTCCTGGTGATGCAAACTATGGGAGTGGGCTCATATTTTATGTCAGTGTTCAGGCCTTGTATCATCAACCCTTGGCCAGAGTCCTGACTAGCAGGCTTCTGTCTCAGGCGTTCCTCTTACTGAGCAGTACTCGCCAGGGCTTCCCACTCTTCCAACTGCTGTTTCTCCTGGCCATTGAATTTCTAGCCTTGGCCATTAGGCAGCATCCCCTACTGCAAGGCTTAACCACTGGAGCGACAGAATATCGGGCACCATTGTATGCTGATGATATCCTTATTCCATTGGAGGATGCACCTGTTGGGCTTAACCACCTGAAAGGCCTCCTCTCCTCCTTTGCCTGGGTCTCTGGTTTCCAGGTAAATCAAGGAAAGTCCAAAATTCTCCCATGTAATTCTTTGTGAACGGGAGCAATTCCAGGAACAGGGATAGCAATGGGCAGACAAAGGCATGAACTATCTGGGCATCAGGATCATGCAGTGTTATTGCAGACCTGGTACATGACAACTTCTTCCCTTTATTTGACAGCATAGGTGCTGAACTGGACAGTAGTAAATGGCTCCTTTTGTCCTAGTTGGTAAGATAGCCATCACAATAACTGCTCCTAGGATTTTCTACCTGCTATCTCATAACCCTCTGCTTACACCTAACTGGTGGTCTGTCGAGCTGGATAGGATGATAGGTAATTTTTGTACGGGAGGGCAAACCGACCAGGTTTAGCAGGGCTAAGTTAACGAAACGTTGGTTACAGAGGGTCTCCCACGGTTTCAGGTGTACCTCATTGTTTTTGATATGGTGCAAGTTACTAAATGATTCATACCACCAAAAACATCCCCCCCATGGCTTCAGATGGAAGCATCTGCAGCAGTTGCCTCCTCTCTTTTGATATCTTTGTACACCCCCCCCGCCACACTGAAGGGGAGTAGACCTCACCCTACTGTGTACATTCCTAGCAACTGTTGGTGTAACATGGTAGTTCTCCACCTAACTCCCACGCCTTTCCTGCTTGCACTGCTTTGAGGTAAGGCTGTTTTTAAAGTGGGCAACCTCACCATCCAGTGAGGCAGTGGGAGAGGGTGTTCACTGCCCAGTTGCAGGACCTTTGCCTGTCAGACAGTGACTGTATGCAGTCCTTCAAGACCCTCTCTGCTGTGAAAGGTATCCCAAAGCAAGTCTTTTGGAGGTACATAGATAGACAGCAGATAAGGCCTTCCCACCTAGTCTGCCCATATGCGTATGTAACTTTGCTTCTTCAAGCTTCTCTAGAAGTGAATTGTCCCCTTCCCCTGACTACCAGGACCACTGAAGCCTATCCAGTGCATTCTAGGGCACCACTAGCTTCGCTTTCGGGTTTATGTAGCATCTGACACCTCGGAGGTGTGTAAACTTCTCGTTACACAAATCACTCCATACTTTATTCTATTTATTACCATGCATTGCAGTTCTTCTAAGAAAGGGAACATAAAACAACCAGCAGCATCAACAGCTTTAGAGAAGATAAGCAGTCATAAAATGTGGGGTTTAACTAGAAATAATAATATACAAAAATGGTTTGCTGTGTCCCTTTTACTGCCCTAACTGGCAGATTGGGGCTCCACCCACCCACCCCCCGTGATGCACAGTGTGTTCTAACGCCAATGATACTTAGGTATTCCTAACTTTCTGCAGTATGTCCTTTAGCCAGAACTGCCCAGAGAGAATAGAACACATGCAAATCATGGAACTCTTTGAAACATAGAATTTGACGGAAGGTAAGGACCGCTTGGCCAACCTAGTCTGCCCATTTCCCTACCTAACGGATAAACTGCAGATCCTAGTTAACCAACAGCCTACTTCCTCCTACCCCCCGCTAGAATTGCCTTATGTCTATCCCATGCATTCTTGAATTCCACCACTGTTTTTGACTCTCTGACTTCCTCAGGAAGGCTGTTCCATGCATCTACAAGCCTCTCTGTGAAGAAATACTTCCTTACGTTACCTCTGAGCAGCCCCCATCTTCAAATTGTGCCCCCTTGTTCTTGCACATCTCTTTTTCTGAAAGATGTTACCCTCTTGGACTTTGTTGATTCCCTTGAGGTATTTGAACGTTTCTATCATGTTCTCCCCCAACACTTTTTTTCCTCAAGGCTATACATCTTAAGCTCCTTTAGTCTTTCTTCATATGTCTTCTGGTGCAGACCCTGCACCATTTTGGTTGTCCTCCTCTGGACAGCCTCCACCCTGTCTGTCTTTTGAGAGATGGGGTCTCCAGAACTGTACACAGTACTCCAGATTTGGTCTTAACCAACTGTCTGTAAGGAGTGCCAACAACTTCCTGTTTTCTAGTGGTGATGCCTCTCCCTATGCATCCCAGTATCCCCCCAGCCTTCCTTACTGCCTTCTCACATTGCTGGCCCACCTTTAGGTCATCTGATATGACTGCCCCCAGGTCCCTTTCCATTTTTGTTGTCAGTATCTCACCCCCAACCCCATTGTGTACTCTTCTGTGGGTTTTTGTTTCCCAGGTGCATTACTTTGCACTTCTTTGCGTTGAATCTAAGCTGCCATACATTTGACCATTCCTCCAACCTTGCCAAGTCCCTTTTCATCCTTTCCACCCCACCTTGCTTATCAACCTTCTTGCAGAGCTTTGTGTCATCTGCAAAGAGACATACTTTCCCTTCCCAGTCCCTCTGCAATGTCACTTATAAAGACATTAAAAAGTACCGGCCCCAGTACTGAACCCTGCGGTACCCCACTAGTAACCCTCCTTTCTTCACTGTGGACTCCATTTACTATTACCCGCTGTGTCCTGTTGTCTATCCAGTGTTTTGTACCCAGCCTACCACCCTGGAACCCACTCCGAGGCTGGCTAATTTGTTTATTAATGTTTTGTGCGGGACTGTGTCACATGCCTTGCTAAAGTCTAGGTAGGCCATGTCCACAGCCCCTCCCTGGTCTACTACTTTGGTCACCCAGTCAAAGAAATCAATTCGATTTGTCTGACATGACGTTCCTGCTGTGAATACATGCTGCCTTTGGTCCTGTGCCCCACTGGCCTCTAGGTATTCAACAGTTCTTTCCTTCAGAAGTGATTCCATCATTTTCCCTACCACTGAGGTCAAACTGACAGGTCTGTAGTTTCCTGCCTCTGTCTTGCTCCCACTTTTGTGAAGGGGAATCACATCTGCCCTCCTCCAGTCCTCAGGTACCACACCATTCTCCCATGATTTATTAAAAAGGGTAGTCAGTGGTGTTACTAGTTCTTCCCTTAGTTCTTTTAGAATTCTGGGATGAATCCCATCAGGCCCCATTGTTTTATCCACCTTCAGTTTTAAGAGTTCTTTCAGAGCCCTTTCTTCTGTGAAAGGACTATTAACCCCCCTATCCAGAGTGCTTCTATTGACTGGATTAGGTATGTCACCCTGCTTTTCCATTGTGAATACTGAACAGAAGTATTTGTTCAGTATCCCTGCTTTTTCACTGTCACTCTCTGCCCAACCACTTTCCTCTTTATTCAGCCTCAGTATCCCTGCCTTAGTTTTTCTTTGCTCCCTAATGTACCTATAAAAGGTTTTATCCCCTGTCTTAACAGAGTTGGCTATCTTTTCCTCAGTTTGGGCCTTTGCTATTCGACTGCCTTCCCTGCTTCCTTCCGCTTTAACCGGTACAGTTCTCTGTCCTGCTCCTTCTGTGTTTCCTTATACTTCCTGAATGCTGCCTTTCAAACAGCATGAAGTCTTGCTATATTATGACAGTAGCAGTTTGTCACACCACTAGAACTGCTCCGGAGGTGAAATGGTTAATACCATTCCAAAATAGAACTTTGAGCACGAGCTCTAAGAAGCAGCTCTATATGTGTAATTTCAAACCTGAACTGTCAGATTCTTTACTCCGCCTCAGTGAACAGTCGCTCCGGAGATTTCTCCTACTGCTCGGTTCATTTCTCGGTTTAAACAGTGTTTTCTCGGTTCGATTCAACCGAGAATAGTTTCTATTTAACCACAAAACCGTTCGGTTCAGGCTCTGTCTGTGGTAATCGTAAGTAAATTAAAGGTTTTGTCTGTGTGGAACTTGTAAGTTTATCGGTTCGGTTTGAACCGATCAGCTGGAGTTAAAACTTATTAACTTTAAAGTTTACATTTTAGAGTGCGGTTCCGGTTCTTATCGGTTCTAAAAACGGATTTATTACGTTTTTTCCAATACCATGACACGGTTAGGAACCGATAAAGGTATCTTGCCTGGCACTGCCGCTTAGCGCGGGCAAGTTTTTCTGGTCAGGCTGGCATTATGTCTGAGAAACCCAAAAGAAAACCGGGCCCACTGGTTTCAACACTGTGATGTCTGTGGGAAGTCTTTGCCAAGGCTGACCCACACACCACATGTGTCTATTGTCTGGGGTTTGACCACCTGCAGTCAGACTGCCAGATATGTAAGAATTTCCCTGCAGCCACCCTGGAAAAGAGATTGGGCAGGCTCAGGGAACGAGAGCCAAAAGTCCGCTGACCCGGATGGCCAGCCCGGTTCGGTGCAACCGAACCGGAGGGAGTGCCTCTGACCAGGGCTTAGACTTCTCGGCAAAGAAAAGCTGGTTCTGAGAACCAATTCCAGTAAAGAAAACAAGAAAGTCAGCAGGTTTGGAGTCCAAAACCCCTTCTCCAACTGCTGCAGAGATAGCAAAAGCCATACAAATTGTCCAGTCACTGTCTCAGGTTCCGTCCGAACCGCCACTATCTGGCAAAAGGTCGGTTCGTCCGGTTCCAGTGGTTCAGGAATATTTATGAACAGTATGAATGTGGCTGGGAAGGTCTGGGTGTGCCCATTGAACCGGACATTTCCCCAGACAGACCTCTAGAATCTCCCCCTATGCTATCTGAGTCCCCATCTCATTTTATGTTTTACAAAAAAGTTGCTGAAACCCTCCAGCTTCCCTTGGAAGAAGCTGTGGATGAGCAAGAGGAGCCTGATTTTGTAGAAATGATGGATATTCCAGAGTCTAGGAGATTGTCTATTCCTTTGCATAAGTCTTTTAGGAAGCAAACAATAAAAATTTTAAAAGCTCCTAATTCTGTGCCTCCTGTAGATAAAAAGATGCTGTGGATGTTAATGATGTTTCCTCTAGGGTCATGGCCACATCTGTAGCTTTTCGTAGGTTGGCCTGGCTCAGGTGTACTAGTCTGTCACAGGATACCCAGACTAAGGCTATGGATTTTCCTGTGGTGGGAAATTCTCTGTTTGGGGAGCAGACAGAGAATTACATGAAAAGATGGATGAATATAGGACTACTTACAAAGTGCCCAAGCTAAGAGGCGGCAAGCCACTCCTCAGAAGCATACCCCAGGGGTAGGGGTAGGCCTTTTACAGGCAACACACAGACTGGGCCTCTCTGCCTATGCTCAGAGGGGCTTCTTCAGAGAGAGGCAGACGAGGGGTGGGCAGGCCTGCTCCCCACTCCTCAGCCTAAGGCTCCTGCTAAGCAGACACCCTGATGGGGTGCCCAGGGCCGATTCTCCTTTACCCGGTGAGGGGGCAGGCTGGCTTACTTCAGTCAGAACTGGGCTTCTTTAACCTCAGACAAGTGGGTTCTGGAAGTAGTAAGCCAGGGTCTGGTTCTCAGCTTCAAAAGTTTCCCAAGTTGAGAAGCAGACTTTTCTACAAAGTGCTTCAGAGACCTTTGCTCTGGAAGCAGAGGTCTCAACCCTGTTGGCTCTCAGAGCAGTGGAAAGGGTTCCTCCCTGCACCAGGGCAGGGGTCTGTATTCAGATACTTCCTTACCCAAAAAGACAGGAGAATGGCGGCATATTAGACCTCAGATATCTGAACAAGCATCTTTTGAAACCAAAGTTCAAAATGGTAACTCTGGCAATGATTTTACCCTCCCTAAGGCCAGGGACTGGTTAGCCTCCCTGGACCTCAAGGATGCCTATTTCCACGTCCTAATCAGAAGCTCCCATGAAAGTACCTCAGATTGAACTACCCTCAGGTCATTACCAGTTCAGAGCAATGCCCTTCGGCCGTACCTCTGCCCCAAGGGTATTCACAAAGTGTCTAGCAGTGGCAGTGGCTCACTTAAGGAGGCAAAGGATTGCTGTTTTTCCCTATCTAGACGATTGGCTCATTGTAGGCCAGTCCCCAGAACAGGTAAAATCTCACCTGCAAGTTACCCAGCAGCTTCTCACCTCCCTGGGCTTTCTGCTAAATCTACCAAAGTCGGTTCTGGAACCAGTCCAGGTACTCACCTTTATAGGGGCAGAGTTGGACACAAAGCTAGCCAGAGCTTTTCTTCCCTTAGAAAGGGTGACGAATTTAGTGACTCTGGCCTCCTCCTTCACCCTGCAGGTCTCTCGACCAGCAAGACACTTTCTGCAGCTCCTGGGACACATGGCTGCATCCACAGCTGTTGTGCAGGAGCAAGATTTCAGATGAGAGACATTCAGTTTCACTTGAGAACCTATTGGTCTCAGAGAAGAGACCCCTTTCCAAGTTGGTCCCAGTGACTCGAACCTTGATCCAGGCCCTCCAGTGGTGGCAGGATCAGAGCAGTTTAGATTGGGGTCCCCTTCATTCCCCCTGCTCACAATTTGACTCTCACTACAGATGCTTCCCTTCTGGGTTGGGGAGCCCACATGGGCGACCTTTCCACTCAGGGAGTGTGGTCCCCCCGGGAATCTCTGCTCCACATCAATTTGCTGGAACTCAGAGCTGTCTTTTTAGCTCTTCAAGCATTTTCTGCATCTGTCCACAACAAGGTGATACAAGTCAGAACAGACAACACCACAACAATGTGGTACATCAACAAACATGGGGGCACTTGGTCTTCGGCCTTGTGCACCGAGGCAATGAAGTTGTGGTCGCTGGCCTATTCCCTGAACACTTCCCTCATAGCAGTTCATCTTCCAGGGAAGGACAATGTCCTAGCGGATGCTCTCAGCAGGATTTCCCAGGGTCATCACGAATGGTCCCTGGATCCTCAAGTGCTGGGGATAGTCTTTGCCAGATGGGGCACCCCTCAGATAGATCTTTTTGCAGCCCCAGACAATCACAAACTTCCTCTGTTCTGTTGCAGGCCTCCAGTGTTGGGCTCAGTCCCCTGGATGCCCTTCTCCTGGATTGGGAGGGGAAGTTTCTTTATGCTTTCCTCCCTTCCCTCTCCTATTCAAAGTATTAGTCAAAATCAGATCTCAGCCTTGCAGGGTGATTCTGATTGCCCCGGATAGGCCAGGCAGCCCTGGTACCCTCCTTCTGTCACTGACAATCCATCTTCCCTTTGCCTCCCAGGATTCACAACCTGTTAACTTGTGCCGGGGAAGGGTTTGGTATCCGGACCTCAAATCCCTCAACCTCAAGGCCTGGCTCTTGAGGAGTTAGAGTTGCTGATTTACACCTCTCTCAAGGTGTTCTTGAAATCTAAAGGCTTCCAGAAAGCCTTCCACTAGGAGCTACGTATGGTTCTAAATGAAAAGGTTTTCCATTTGGTGTGCTGGGAAAAATATTTCCCAGAATCTGCTGATTTGCCCATTGTATTAGATTACATGGTCCATCTTAATTCCTTGGGTCTCAGACCAGTTACCCTGAGAGTCCATTTGGCAGCTGTATCTGCTTTTGTTTCAACAGGAAAGTCATCCCCTTTCCACTCACCCTGTGTTTTCAAGTTTTTAAGGTTACTCCATAGTAATCCACCTTTCGAACCGGCCCTGCCTGGGACCTTAATGTTTGTATTGCCCAGTTAATGCAACCCCTTTTGAACCTCTGTTTTCTGCAGAGCTTAAGTATCTAACTTGGAAAACTGTTTTTCTGGTGGCTATCACTTCTGCTAGGCATAAGTGAGTTGCAAGCCTTGTCAGTAGAAACTGACTTTATTTCTTTCCACAGGGATAAGGTAGTCCTTAGGACTAATAGGAAGTTTTACCTAAGGTGGTTTCAGATTTCCATCTTAACCAATCTATCTCCCTTCCAGTATTTTTCACTGATCACTCCTCTTCTGGTGAGAGGAGGTTGCACAGCCTGGATGTTAAGAGAGCTCTTAGTTACTATATAGAGCGTACCAAAGGTCACAGGTTCGAATCCCTCCAACTTTTCCTTACCTATGGTGAAGTTGGGAAAGGCAAACCTGCCACTAAGAGATCAATAGCCAGGTGGATTGTCTCTTGTATCCAATTTTGTTATCAGAAAGTGGGCAGAGATCCCCCCTCTGGCTTGAGGGCTCACTCTACCAGGGGTACAGCTGCGTCTCTAGCTGCTGCCAGAGACATCCCTATATTAGAGATATGCCAGGCTGCTACTTGGAAAACGGTACACACTTTCACCAAGCATTACTCCCTGGATGTCCAGGCCAGGAGAGATGCTCGGTTTGGCACAGCTGTTCTTCAGAGCCTATTCCCTAAGTAGGTTCTGCCCCTCCTCCATGGAGGTACTGCTGTGTAGTCTGCTACTGTCATAATATAGCAAGACTTCATGTTGTTTGAAGAAAAAATTACTCACCTTAGTAATGTTGTTTCTTCTAATGGAGTCTTGCTATATTATGACCTCCCCCCCAGCCTGCCCCTCTCAGAACTTCTACTTGGGTGGGGTGCGGGCAACCTAGTGTGGGCACTATTTTGTGCCCTTTTAGTGTTTCTCCCCCTTTTGGGGGTTTGGGGTGTGTTTTATTATACTGTTGTGTTATTCTCATGTTGTTAGAATTGTATTAGTAGTTCTGGTCCCCTGACTTGAGTCTTGGGTGTTGGGACCAGCAATGGTTGTTGGTATTTAGGTAGCCATTTGGCTAGTGTAGGTTTCAGCTTCCACACAGACCTTAGTGAGTTTTTGCTCGTAAAGATCTGACAGTTCAGGTTTGAAATTACACAGATAGAGCTGCTTCTTAGAGCCCGTGCTCAAAGTTCTATTTTGGAATGGTATTAACCATTTCACCTCCGGAGCAGTTCTAGAGCTGGATCAAACTGCTACTGTCATAATATAGCAAGACTCCATTAGAAGAAACAACATTACTAAGGTGAGTAATTTTTTCTTCCGGCCCATTGGCGCTGAGGGTTGAGGCGCTGGACGCCTCACCTTGTGCCACGCCGGCGACCGGGGTTCAGGAATGGACTTGGGTCGTCGGAGGTGGGGAAGGAGGATCGAGCATCTCAACGGATGCTCTCCTTCTCCTGGGGTGATCACAAGCATTCAACACACCTATGTCTGTGGAAGCACGAGCATTGGGGCACAGGCGGCTCTCCGGAGTCGGGATGGGGAGGATGTCATGGGCACTTGACAGCTCTGGACGTTAGTCCTGCGTGCCGGTGTCCTCAGTTGGATTGGGGAGAAAAACGGGGGGGGGGGGACCTCAGCGGTCCTAGATGACAACCAATCCATGCCTCCCAGTCAGCTACCCACGGGCAGACCCTGTTGAGCAGGCTCTTCTATGAGGGTTGAGGAAGGGGGCAATGGAGAAGCCTGGCAGACTCTGACGGTAGTCGAGGGGGTTGACTGATCCGAAGGAGTGGACGTAGAGGGCAGACAAGCGGGATAAAAAGAAGAGTAAAAGAAAAAAAAGATGCCTTGAAAATCTTACAGATCCCTAACTCTATTCCCCCACCCCACCCAACAAGAGAATGGATAAAAAGTACCAAATGGACAGGGAAGGGGCAGCGTTTCTGTTTACCCACCCTAACCACCAGGGGGGTGGTACAGTCAGCTGCCTGTGATAAGGCTTGGGTCCCTCTGGCTTCACATCCACCAGATAAGGACTCTAGAAATATTACAGTATGGCAAAGAAGGGGTACTTGTCAGCTTCTGTAGCCATAAGACAAGCAAACTTCCAGGCCTATGCTGCCCAGTACCAGAAGTCCTTGTGGCAGTCTGTATTAGCCATGGCGCAGAAAGCCCCTCACCTTTGTCTGATGACCTGGCAGAAACTACCAGATTTGGTTTAGAGGCAGCTAAATACCAGTTCCAGATGGCTGCTGACACAAATAACACTGCAGCCAGATCGATGGCGAACACTGTTACCAAGAGGAGATTTGCCTGGCTAAGAGCCACAAATCTAACTCAGGATACCCAGTCCTCTGGAGGGAAATGCACTCTTTAGGGAGTCAACAGTGGCTTATATGAAGAAGGTGGATGAATATAATGCCACTTACAGAAGTAACTCTGCTAAGGACAAAGTTTCACCGTCCACCAAACCCTATGGAAGGGGAGGCAGGGGCAGGTCCTTCCACACCAGGCCCTTTTTCCAACCGGTGGCTGCACCCCAGTGCCACCAGTACCCACAGCAGGGGTAGTTCAGAGGTAGGGGTAGAAGGGGTTCTAGGCGGGGGTCCCAAATCAAGCCTCAGCCCCAGACAAAGCAAACACCCTGACATGTCTGCACAGGCTGCCTCCTCCCTACCTGTCAGAGGCAGACTGTCTCACTTCCTCCAGGCTTGGCAAAGCATTACCACAGACAAGTGGGTCCTGGAGGCAGTGAGTCAGGGACTGTCTCTGAACTTCAGTTCCCTTCCTCTTCTAAAATCCTGGGTGTTCAGTTCACCCTCCCTCGTAGAATAGAAGCTGTTGGAGGCAGAGGTTTGAAACCTGTCCCAGTTCAGCAGAGAGGAAGGGGTTTCTACTCCAGGTATTTCCTCACCACAAAGAAGAATGGAGAGTGGCAGCATATCTTGAACCTCAGGGCCCTGAACAAGCATCTGAAAAAGCCAAAGTTCAAAATGGTAACTCTGGCATTGATACTGCCAACACTCCCAAAAGGAGCTTGGTTGGCTTCATTGGACTTAAGACACCTATTTCCACATCCCCGTAAGGGAGTCCTACAAAAAATACGTAAGGTTCAGACTCTCATCAGGCCATTACCAGTTTTCAGCCCTGCCTTTTGGCCTAACTTCGGCCGCAAGGGTATTCACAAAGTGCCTGGCTGGGGTTGTGGCATACCTTCGAAGACAGGGTGTCTCAGTATTTCCATATTTGGATGACTGGCTGGTGATAGGAAAATCACCAGACCAGGCCAGACAACATCTGCAGACCCGCCAAAGGCTCCTGGAGTCCCCGGGGTTCTTGATAAATCACAAAAAATCAGTCTTTCTACCTGCGCAGGTCCTGCAGTTCATAGGAGCAGAGATCAACACCCTGCAGGGCAGGGCCTTACTTGCCTCTGGACAGTATAAGAAGTCTCCAGCTGATTGCAAACTCATTCAGCCTGCACAAGCACAAAACTGCAAGGCAGTTCCTACAGCTACTGGGCCATATGGCTGCAGCCACTGGCGCAGTCCTAGGCTCCAGGTTCCAAATGAGACATCCAGTTCCACCTAAGGGCATACTGGTGCCAGAGAAGAGACCCTCTCTCAAAGTCTATTCCAGTAACAAAAACTTTGTTACAAGCACTTCATTGGTGGAAGAAGTAATCCAACCTAAGGGAAGGGGTTCCTTTCCAACGAAAGTCCCCGTCAGTTATTCTCACAACAGATGCATCTCTCCTGTGGTGGGATGCCCATTTAGGGGACCACACAACGCAGGACACGTGGTCAAGTGCAGAGAGAGTCACTCCAGCATACAAATTTGCTGGAACTCAGAGCAGTGTTTGTGGCACTAAAAGCTTTCACAACACTGGTGCAGGAAAGGTGGTACAGGTCGGAACAGACAATACCACCACAGTGTACTACATAAACAAGCAGGGAGACACCAGGTTGGGCCCTCTCTGCACAGAGGCCATGAAAATTTGGAGCCTGTCTTACTCCTTGAGAGTGTCCCTACAGGCAATCCATCTACCAGGAAAGGACAACACCCTGGCAGATGCTCTGAGTCGAGTCAACCAGGCCTATCATGAATGGACACTGAACAGGCAAGTGTTGCATGTGCTCTTCAGGAGGTGGGGCACCCCAGAGATAGACTTGTTCGCATCCCATCAGAACCACCACCTGCGACAATACTGCTGCAGGCCACCAAATCTGGGTACACTCCCCCGGATGCCCTAACTTTGGACTGGTCAGGGAAACACCTATTTGCTTTTCCTCCCTTCCCCTTGTTGTACACGGTATTGCTCAAGCTCAGATGCCGCTCAGCATCACTAATCTTGATAGTGCCGGGCAGGCCCAGACAGCCATGGTACTCTCTTCTGCTCTCCATGTCTGTAGCCAAGCCAGTGCATCTCCCTCGGAGGCACAACCTGTTAACCTCCAAGCAGGGCAGACTTCTGTACCCGAATCTCAGGTCTCTCAATCTCAAAGCTTGGCTCTTGGAGACCTAGAATATACCGGTCTACACCTCTCTGAAGCTGCTTTTGACATCCTGAGAGGCTACAGTAAGCCTTCCACTAAGAAAACCTATGCTTCAAAATGGAAACTATTTTTTATCTGGTGCTCAACCAGGGAGCTGGTGCCAGTACTGGCTGGGGTTCCAACTGTTCTTGATTATCTCTCTTATTTGCACTGCCTGGGACTGCAGCCCAACACCCTGAAGGCTCACCTGGCTGTAGAATCTGCTTACATTTCTGCTGGAAGAAATGTGGCAATAGCTTCAGACCATATCTTTAGGAGGTTCAAGGGCTTGGCCCATCTGCATCCCCCTCATAGGGAACTGGTGCCAGTGTGTGCATAGCTAAGTTCATGGGACCTCCTTTTGAGCCCGTGTCCTCGGCTCACTTAAAATATGTCACATGGAAAACAGTTTTCCTAGTGGCAGTGACCTCTGCAAAAAGAATCGGTGAGGTTCAGGCTCTCTGCATTGAACAGGACTACATTTCTTTTCATAGGGATAACATAGTCCTGAGGACAAACTAGAAATTTCTCCCTAAGGTGGTTTCTGATTTCCACATTAACCAGTCCATTACCCTACCTGTCTTTTTCACTGAGCATTCCACCTCTGGCGAAAGACGACTTCACAGTCTGGATGTCAAGAGCTCTTAGCTACTACATGACCGCCACTAAGGACCATAGGCAGGACAGGAAACAGCTGTTCCTGACTTATGGGGATGTGGGAAAGGGTAACCTAGCATCGAAAAGGTCAGTTTCTCTATGGATAGTCCAGTGTATTCAGTTCTGTTACACTAAAGCTGGGTGGGAGCCCCCAACAGTATTGAGGGTCCACTCCACAAGAGGGACAGCAGCTTTCTTAGCAGCTGCCAGGGTTGTTCCACTGGTTGACATCTGTAAAGCAGCTACCTGGAAAACAGTACACACCTTTACGAAGCACTACAATCTGGATATTCAGTCCAGGGGTGATGCTAGTTTGGCGCAGCAGTCTTGCAAAGTCTGTTTTCCAAATGAGGTTCTGTGCCCACTTCCAAAGGTACTGCTTTGTAGTCTGCAGAAAGTTATGAATACCTGAGTATTATTGGAGTTAGAAGAAAAAATAACCTACTATAGTAATCTTGTTTCTTCCCAGTGATACTTGGGTATTCATAACTTCCCACCCTGCCTCCCCTTCCAGAACCTTTAGCCTCTGCACTCCTGCATACTGTGCTCTGAGGTATATATGCCACTTTCTGGCACAATTCTGATAAACAGGGTTCATGTGCATTTTCCCCCTTTTTCAGGTGACTGACATTTTTGGGGGGGGGTATCTGTTGTGTTTCCCCTCCAGTTGGAGGGTTTTATTTAAGGGGTTATGGGTATAATTTTTACTGTTCTCGTTGATTATTACTGATTTATTAATACTATTCAGTATTCATAGTTCTAGGGGACTGCCTTTCCAGGCGTCTAGTAAATCTGAGGGGTTTTAGAATATTGGCGGTTAGTACAGGGCTGCATTTGAAAAGTTGTCACGTGCAAAGAGTTCCATCATTTGCATGTGTTCTATTCTCTCCGGGCTGTTCTGGCTAAAGGGCATACTGCAGAAAGTTTTGAATACCTGAGTATCACTGGGGAGAAACATGATTACTAGGGTAAGTAATTTTTTCTTCCTGAGCATGTGATGTCTGAAAGAAGGCAAGCAGCAGCTCTAGCTCATCCACCGCATATAAAACGAACCCTCAACGACTCTCAGATTACCACACTTCAGCCTTCTGTGTGGGGGGACACCTCCCTCATCATCTTCAGCAGTGGCTGTCTGTTACAACAGACAAATGAGTGCTGGAGCTTTTACAAGACTGCTTCAGCCTGTCTCTTTCCAAAACAAAGGTACTTCATAATATTCCAACCACATTTAACAGAAGAGGTGCAGCAATTAAAACTGGAAGCTCAAAACTGCAGTCTTTCAGTGCAGTGGAGGAGAGTACCAGAAAAGAAACAGGAAAACATTTTTTCTCAAGGTACTTTCTAACAAAAAAAAAAAAAAATCAGGAGAGTGTTGCCGAAGTCTCGAGCTCAGATATCTGAACAGACATAAAAAAGAAGAAGCTCAAGATGGTCACCTTGCAAACAGTAGTATCATCTTTGCATCAAGGGGTCTGGCTGTGCATGTTGGAGCTGAAGAATGCTTACTTCCATATCCCAAGAAAAGTAAGCCACAGAAAGTACATAAGTTTCCGAGTAAGAGTGTATCCGTGCTTGTTTGTTATTATTTTGTTAACTGGGTAATGACATGGGACAAGCCCATTTTCATGTTTGACCAGAGCACTAGGCAGGTTACAACAGTAATTCAGGCAACTAAAAAAGAAATGTAATCAAATACAAATTTTAAAAACATTTACATACATTAGAAGCAAGCAACCATGATTTCAGTTTACTTTTAAAACAAGCAATAGAACATTGATTCCTTAAATCCTCTGGCAAATTACTCCAAAGTGACTGGGCCAAGATAGAAAAAGCTCTGGTACTTGCCTTAGTCAAACAGGGATCATCAGCAGGTAAAATCCCTTTAAATGATTTTAATGATCTTAAATTCAATGTGGTGGATCTGATGCTGAGCAGATTATATAAGGGAAGTTTATTACAGCCAAAAATGGATTTAAAAATTAAACAATAACAAAAGTACTGAAAACGAAAATTAGACGGTAACATTCATGGAGGGTTGTATAAGAGAGCAGTGGTGCATACGGGGGATGAACACAAAGCGATAGATAAGGCTTGAGTTTCAAACAACATGAAGTCTTGCTGTATTCTGACTATTGCAGTTAGGTCCTGCCTTTCAACTGCCCCGGAGAACAAAGGGTTAACTTTTCTGTGCCTTGCATAGAATGTTCATCACGAGCTCGGTTGAAGCCCCTGTCTGTTGTTTAAACTGCAACCGTCAGATTCTTTACTCCGCCTCACTGAACAGTCGCTCTGGAGATTTCTCCTGCTGCTCGGTTCAAAAGTCGGTTGAAGTGTCGGTTTTCGGTCGGTTTCTACCGAATTGTTGTTTCCGCATAGTCGGTTCAAGTCTCTCTCTGTGGTACCATGAGTGCTAGATAGGTTTTTGTACTGTTTTCTGTGTGGAACTTGTAAACTGTGGATCGGTTAGGCTGAACCGATCAATTTGAGGTAAAAAACTTGTGCTTTACTTTAGAGTGTGGTTACCGGTCTGTATCGGTTCTAAAAAAAAACGGATTTTAATTACGATGGAAAAGGATCATCCAGTACAGCCCATATTCCTCAGAGAATGTAAATTAATGAATGTTCTATAGGGGAGGCCTGATTCCAGTATATAGCTGATGCTAAACGATCGAAAAAGCAATACTGGATAAAAAAAGGCCCGCTCACCCAGAAAAATACCAAAAAATCATGAATTTGCTTCTCAATAATTTATTCAAGTGTCTTCTAGATCAATATCAACGTTTTGGGATACACCCTTCATCAGGAAACTGGTCAAATTCTAAAGGATAATAACACATAAATAATATGTATTAATCTTTTTTACTTAAATTGACTTCTCCGTATGAATTCAAAACTCTTATAAATAGGTACTAATCAAATGTTAACAGAAATCAGACACAATTAACATTAAGTTTCTCTTGTAAATGGTTAGCCTGAAATGAAAAGAATGTATATTTTGAGGAACCATGTTGATAAAAGGTCTTTTTATTTCTTCAAGTGAATTAAACCCGGATGGCCAGCCCGGTTCGGTTCCGACCGAACCAGGAGTGCCCTCTGACCAGGGCGATGCTTCTTCGGGCAAAAGGAGAGCCGATTCGAGGAGTCTTTTTCCGACAAAAAGAAAGAGCAAATCGACCGTTCGGACCCAGAATCTCATACTCCGACCGCCGATGAGACAGCCAAGGCGATTAGGATTGTGCAATCGCTTAGTTCGGTTCCGACCGAACCGGCACCATCTGGCAGGGGCTCGGTTCGGTCGGTTCCCCCGGTTCCGGATTATACTTTGGAAGAATTTTATGAACCGGAGTTTGAGGAGGAGGGAGAGTATGAGGATGATTATCATGATGGTGAAAGTCTGAATGTGCCTATTGACCCGGACATCTCCCCAGGTGTTTCTCCTCCTAGGCTTTCTGAGTCCCCTTCACACTACATTTTCTACAGAAAGGTGGCTGATACCCTCCAGCTTCCTGTGGAGGAAGCAGTAGAGGATCAGGAAGAGCCTGATTATGTTGAGATGATGGACATCCCAGAGTCCAGGAGACTGTCTGTTCCCCTCCACAAATCCTTTGGGAAACGACACAAAAAATTCTTACGTCTCCTAATTCTATACCTCCTGTGGACGAATGGACAAGAGGTACACTCTCTTAGGCTCAGACACGGAGTTCCTTTTTCAGCAATGCAGCCATGTTGGGGTTGTACAGGCTGCTGCCTGTGATAAGGCAAACATTCCCTTGGCATCACACCCCCCCAGACAAGGACTCCAGGAAGATTGATGCCATGGCAAAGAAACAATACATGGCAGCATCTTTGGGACTCGGGCAGGCTAACTATATGGCCTATACAGCCAGGTACCAGAAGTCCAGGTGGGACACTGTACTGGCACTGGCTAAACAGGCTCCGGCCCAGCTTGTCAAAGAGCTGGAGCAGGTGGCTGCAGATGGGATTGAGGCTTCGAAAGTACAGTTTAAACAACATGAAGTCTGTCTATATTATAGACATTAGCAGTTTGATCCAGCTCTAGAACTGCTCCGGAGTGAAATGGTTAAAACCATTCCAAAATAGAATTTTGGCACGAGAGCAGCTCTATCTGTGTCATTTCAAACTTGAACTGTCAGATTCTTTACTCCGCCTCAGTGAACAGTCGCTCCGGAGATTTCTCCTTCTGCTCGGTTCATTTCTCGGTTTAAAAAGTGTTTTCTCTGTTGGATTTAACCGAGAATAGTTTTATTTTAACCGCAAAACCGTTCGGTTCAAGCTCTATCTGTGGTAACCGTAAGTAAATGAAGGTTTTGTCTGTGTGGAACTTGTAAGTTATCGGTTCGGTTTTGAACCGATCAGTGGGTTTAAACTCATTTAAAACTAAAAGTTACTATTTTAGAGTGCGGTTCCGGTTCTTATCAGTTCTAAAAAAGCGGATTTATTACGTTTTTCCAATACCTTGACACGGTTAGGAACCGATAAGGGTGTCTTGCCTGGCACTGCCGTTAAAGGCAAGTTTTTGGTTAGGCTGGCATTATGTCTGAGAAACCCAAAAGAAAACCGGCCCACTGGGTTTCAACACTGTGATGTTTGTGGGAAGTCTTTGCAAGGCTGACCCACACCACATGTGTTTATTGTCTGGGGTTGACCACCTCAGTCAGACTGCCAGATATGTAAGAATTTCCCTGCAGCCACCCTGGAAAAGATTGGGGGTCCAGGAACAGAGGCCAAAAAGTCCGATGGCCAGCCCGGTTCGGTGCCAACCGAACCAGAGGGAGTGCCCTCTGGCCAGGGCCAGACTTCCTCGGGCAAAAGAAAAGCTGGTTCTGAGGAACCAATTCCAGTAAAGAAAACAAGAAAATCAGCAGGTCTGGAGTCCAAAATTCCTTCTCCAACTGCTGCAGAGATAGCAAAAGCCATACAAATTGTCCAGTCACTGTCTCAGGGTCCGTCCGAACCACCACTATCTGGTAAAAGGTCGGTTCGTCCGGTCCCAGTGGTTCAGGATTATGATATTGAGAATTTTATGAACCAGAGGAGGGAGGGCGATTATGAACAGTATGAATGTGGCTGGGAAGGTCTGGGTGTGCCCACTGAACCGGACATCTCCCCAGACAGACCTTTAGAATCTCCCCCTATGCTGTCTGAGTCCCCATCTCATTTTATGTTTTATAAAAAAGTTGCTGAAACCCTCCAGCTTCCTTTAGAAGAGGCTGTGGATGAGCAAGAGGAGCCTGATTTTGTAGAAATGATGGATATTCCAGAGTCTAGGAGATTGTCTATTCCTTTACATAAGTCTTTTAGGAAACAAACAATTAAAAATTTTAAAAGCTCTTAATTCTGTGCCTCCTGTAGATAAAAAGATGGACAGAAGGTATACATTGTCAGGCCCTGATACAGAATTCCTTTCTCAGCAATGCAGTCATGTTGGGGTAGTTCAGGCTGCTGCCTGTGATAAAGCTAATATTCCTTGGCTTCACATCCTCCTGACAAGATTCCAGGAAGATTGATGCCATGGCAAAACAGTATATGGCAGCCTCTCTGGGACTCAGGCAAGCAAATTATATGGCTTATGTAGCTAGGTATCAGAAATCTAGATGGGATACTGTTATGCAATTGGCCAAGCAGGCCCATGGCCAGCTGGCTAGTGAACTAGAACAGGTGGCTGCTGATGGCATTGAAGCCTCTAAGGTTCAGTTTCATGCTGCTGTGGATGTTAATGATGTTTCCTCTAGGGTCATGGCCACATCTGTAGCTTTTCGTATGTTGGCCTGGCTCAGGTGTACTAGTTTGTCACAGGATACCCAGACTAAGGCTATGGATTTTCCTGTGGTGGGAAATTCTCTGTTTGGAGAGCAGACAGAGAATTACATGAAAGATGGATGAATATAGGACTACTTACAAGAGTGCCCAGGCTAAGGAGCGGCAAGCCACTCCTCAAAGGCATGCCCCAGGGGTAGGGGTAGGCCTTTTCACAGGCCTTTCTACCAGACTCAGGCCTCCTCTGCCTATGCTCAGAGGGGCTTCTTCAGAGGCAGGGGCAGACGAGGGGTGGGCAGACCTGCTCCCACCCCCCAGCCTAAAGCTCCTGCGAAACAGGCACCCTGATGGGGTGCCCAGGGCCGATTCTCCTGTACCAGTGGGGTGCAGGCTGGCTTACTTCAGTCAGAATTGGGCTTCTTTAACCTCAGACAAGTGGGTTCTGGAAGTAGTAAGCCAGGGTCTGGTTCTCAGTTTCAAAAAGTTTCCCAAGTTGAGAAGCAGACTTTTTCTACCTGCAAGTGCTTCAGAGACCCTCGCTCTGGAAACAGAGGTCTCATCCCTGTTAGCTCTCAGAGCAGTAGACAGGGTTCCTCCCCTGCATCAGGGCAGGGGTCTGTATTCCAGATACTTCCTTACCCCAAAAAAGACAGGAGAATGGCGGCCCATTTTAGATCTCAGATATCTGAACAAGAAGGATGCCTATTTCCATGTCCTAATCAGAAGATCCCATCGAAAGTACTTCAGATTCGAACTGCCCTCAGGTCATTACCAGTTCAGAGCAATGCCCTTCGGCCTTACCTCTGCTCCAAGGGTATTCACAAAGTGTCTAGCAGTGGCCCACTTAAGGAGGCAGCGGATTGCTGTTTTTCCCTATCTAGACGACTGGCTCATTGTAGGCCAGTCCCAGACAGGTAAAATCTCACCTGCAGGTTCAACAGCTCTCGCTCCCTGGGTTTTCTGCTAAACCTATCAAAGTCGGTTCTGGAACCAGTCCAGGTACTCACCTTTATAGGGGCAGAATTGACACAAAGCTAGCCAGGCCTTTCTTCCCCAGAAAGGGTAACAATTTTAGTGGCTCTGGCCTCTTCCTTCACTCTGCAGGTCTCTCGACCAGCAAGACACTTTCTGCAGCTCCTGGGGCACATGACTGCATCCACAGCTGTTGTGCAGGAGCCAGATTTCAGATGAGAGACATTCAGTTTCACTTGAGAACCTTTGGTCTCAGAAGAGACCCCCTTTCAAGTTGGTCCCAGTGACTCGAACCTTGATCCCTGGCTCTCCAGTGGTGGCAGGATCAGGCAATTTTAGGCGGGGTCCCTTCATTTCCCCTTCTCACGACTTGACTCTCACTACAGATGCTTCCCTTCTGGGTTGGGGAGCCCACATGGGCGACCTTTCCACTAGGGAGTTTGGTCCCCCAGGAATCTCTGCTCCACATCAATTTGCTGGAACTCAGAGCTGTCTTTTAGCTCTTCAAGCTTTTCTGCATCTGTCACGACAAGGTGATACAAGTCAGAACAGACAACACCACAACAATGTGGTACATCAACAAACAGGAGGCACTCGGTCTTGACCTTGTGCACGAGGCAATAAGTTGTGGTCTCTGGCTATTCCCTGAACACTTCCTCATAGCAGTTCATCTTCCAGGGAAGGACAGTGTCCTAGCGGATGCCCTCAGCAAGGATTTCCTAGGGCCATCACAGAATGGTCCCTGGATCCTCAAGTGCTGGGGATAGTTTTTTTCAGGTGGGGCATCCCTCAGATAGATCTTTGCAGCCCCAGACAATCACAAACTTCCTCTGTTCTGTTGCAGACCTCCAGTGCTGAAGCTCAGTTCCCTGGATGCCCTTCTTCTGGATTGGGAGGGAGATTCCTCTATGCTTTCCCCTTTCCTCTCCTGTTCAAAGTACTAGTCAAAATCAGATCTCAGCCTTGCAGGGTGATTCTGATTGCCCGGATTGGGCCAGGCAGCCCTGGTACCCACTCCTTCTGTCTCTGACAGTCCATCTTTCCCTGTGCCTCCCAGGAATCACAATCTGTTGACTTGTGCCCAGGGAATGGTTTGGTATCCGGACCTCAAATCCCTCAACCTCAAGGCCTGCCTCTTGAGGAGTTAGAGTTGCTGATTTACACCTCTCTCAGGGTGTTCTTGAGATCCTAAAAGGCTTCCAGAAAGCCTTCCACTAGGAGCTACTTATAGTTCTAAATGGAAAAGGTTTTCCATTTGGTGTGCTGGGAAAAATATTTCCCCAGAATCTGCTGAATTGCCCATTTTGTTAGATTACATGGTACATCTTAATTCCTTGGGTCTCAGACCAGCTACCCTGAGAGTTCATTTGGCAGCTGTGTCTGCTTTTGTGTCAGCAGGAAAGTCATCCCCTCTTTCCTCTCATCCTGTGTTTTCCAAGTTTTTTAAGGGATTACTCCATACTAATCCTCCCTTTTGGGAACCAGCCCCTGTTTGGGACCTTAATGTTTGCATTGCCCAGTTAATGCAACCCCCTTTTGAACCTCTGTCTTCTGCAGAGCTTAAGTATCTAACTTGGAAAACTGTTTTTCTAGTGGCTATCACTTCTGCCAGACGCATAAGTGAATTGCAAGCCTTGTCAGTGGAGACTGACTTTATTTCTTTCCACAGGATAAGGTAGTCCTTAGGACTAATAGGAAGTTTTTGCCTAAGGTGGTTTCAGATTTCCATCTTAATCAATCTATCTCCTTCCAGTATTTTCACTGATCACTCCTCTTCGGGTGAGAGAGATTGCACAGCCTGAATGTTAAGAGAGCTCTTGGTTATTATATAGAGCGTGCCAAGGTCACGGGTTCGAATCCTCCAACTTTTCTTACCTATGGTGAAGCTGGGAAAGGCAAACCTGCCAGTAAGAGATCAATAGCCAGGTGGATTGTCTCTTGTCCAATTTGTTATCAGAAAGTAGGCGAGCCCCGGTTTGAGGCTCATTCTACCAGGGGTACAGCTGTGTCTCTAGCTGCTGCAGAGATATCCTTTATTAGAGATTTGCCAGGCTGCTACTTGGAAAACAGTACACACTTTTACAAGCATTACTCCTGGATGTCCAGGCCAGGAGAGATGCTCGGTTTAGCACAGCTGTTCTTAGAGCCTATTCCTAAGTGGGTTCTGCCCCTCCTCCATGGAGGTACTGCTGTGTATTCTGCTAATGTCTATAATATGTAGACTTCATGTTGTTGAAGAAAAATTACTCACCTTAGTAATGTTGTTTCTTCTAATGAGTCTTAACTATATTATGAACCTCCCCAACCTGCCCCTCTCAGAACCTCTACTTGGTGGGGGTGTGGGCAACTTAGTGTGGGCACTACTTATGTCCTGTTAGCATTTTGTCCCCTTTGGGACTTTGGGGGAGTAACTGTGATGCGTGTGTGTGTTTTATTATACTTGTGTTCCATTTTCATATTATTAGAATGGTGTTAGTATTTCTGGTCCCCTGACTTGAGTCTTAGGTGTTGGGACCATCAGTGGTTGTTATTATTTAGGTAGCCATTTGGCTAGTGTAGGTTACAGCTTCCACACAGACCTTAGTGAGTTTGGCTTGTAAAGATCTGACAGTTCAAGTTTGAAATGACACAGATAGAGCTGCTCTCGTGCCAAAATTCTATTTTGGAATGGTTTTAACCATTTCACTCCGGAGCAGTTCTAGAGCTGGATCAAACTGCTAATGTCTATAATATAGCAAGACTCTATTAGAAGAAACAACATTACTAAGGTAATTTTTTCTTCATGCTGCTGTGGACTCCAGTGATGTATCCTGTAATTAGTAATTCTCTGTTTGGGGAGCAGACTGAGAATTACATGAAGAAAATGGACGAATACAGGACCACTTACAGGAGTGCTCAGGCCAAAGAAAGGCAAGCAACTCCTCAAAGGCAGCAGTCCAGGGGCAGGCCTTTCCAAAGGCCTTTTTACCAAGCTCAGGCCTCCTCTTCTTCCTTTTCACAGAAGGGGAGTGAGCATGCCTGCATCCACCCCTCAGCCTAAGGCCCCTGCCAAGCAGACATCCTCATGGGGTCTGCCCGGGTCGATTCTCCTATACCAGTAGGGGGGCAGGCTGGCTTACTTTGTCCAGGACTGGATGTCTCTTACATCAGACAAGTTGGTCCTGGAAGTAGTAAGCCAGGGACTGGTTCTCAGCTTCAAAAAAATTTGCCAAGATGAGAGCCAGATCTTTTCACCTGCAAATGTCGGAGACCCTTGCCCTAGAGGCAGAGGTTTCTTCTCTCTTAGTTCTCAGAGCTATAGAGAGAGTTCCCACCCTACACAGGGGCAAGGGATTGTACTCCAGGTACTTCCTAACCCCCAAAAAGACAGGAGAGTGGCGACCCATCCTGGACCTAAGATATCTGAACAAACAAAGTTCAAAATGGTAACTCTGGGAATTATCTTTCCCTCTCTAAGGCCAGGGGACTGGCTAGCCTCCCTGGACCTCAAAGATACCTACTTTCACATTCCCATCAGGTGCTCCCACAGAAAGTATCTCAGGTCTGAGTTGCCCTCAGGCCACTATCAATTCAAACAATGCCCTTTGACCCTATTATCAGCCCCAAGGGTCTTCAAAGAAGTGCCTATAGTAGTTATCTGCCTTCCCAAGAAGACAGAAGATTCCATTTTCCATACTTGGACGACTGGCTCATAGTAGGTCAGTCTTCAGACCAAGTCAAGTCACATCTGCAAGTGACCCAGTAAGTGCTCACTTCCTTAGGATTCCTTCTCAACCTACCAAAGTCAGTTCTCGAACTAGGTGCAGCTCCTTGCCTTCATAGGTGCAAAACTGGATGCAGTGAGGCAAACCTTCCTTCCCTGGAAAGGTCAAGGACCCATTATGGAACTGGCCTCTTCATTTCACCCTTCAGGTGTCTCGAAGCCAGCAAGGCATTTCCTTCAGCTACCGTGCCACATGGTAGCCTCCCACAGCAGTGGTCCAGGGAGCAAGATTCCAAATGAGGGACATTCAGTTCCACTTAAGAGCCTTTTTGTCCCAAAGAAAGGATTCCTTACCAAACTAATCCTAGTGATCAACCCTGATCCAAGCCTTGCAATGGTGGCAGGATCAGACAATTTGGAGACAAGGGTTTCCATTTGTCACTCAGTCTCATTCAGTGATACTCCCCACAGATGCTTCCCTGCTGGGCTGGGGAGCCCATTTGGAGCTCTACCACCCAAGGACTGTGGTCACCTCAGGAATCTCTGCTTCCATCAATCTCTTGGAACTCAGAGCAGTGTTTCTGGACTGCAAGCTTTTCCAATCTGTACAGAATGAGGTGGTTCAGGTCAGAACAGACGAACGCCACCACCATCATGTGGTACATCTAACAAAGCAAGGAGGCACTCGGTCTACGGCCTTGTGCACAGAAGCAATGAGTTAGCGGTCCCTGACCTTTCCCTGCAAACCTCTCTGATAGCATTCACCTCCCAGGGAAGGACAATGTCATAGCAGATGAACTGAGAGACATCCCAGGCCATCACGAATGGGCCCTGGATCCTCTGGTTTGAAAGTGATTTTCTCAGATGGGGCACCCAGAGATGGATCTTTTGCAGCCCCAGGCAATCACCAACTTCCTCTTTTTGCTGCAGACCCCCAGTATTGGGCTCGTCCCCTGGATGCTCTGATTCTGAACTGGAAGGAAATTCCTGCTTGTCTTTCTCCCCTTCCCTCTCCTGTTCAGGGTGTTAGTCAAGATAAGGTCACAACCATGCAAAGTGATTCTGATTGCTCCAGACTGGGCCAGACAGCCTTGGTATCCCTTGTTGCTGTCCCTAACAGTCCACCTTCCCCTGTCTTTTCTCAGGAATTACAACCTGTTAACATCCTCTCAGGGGAGGATTTGGTACCTGAATCTTCAGTTTCTCAATCTCAAGGTATGGCTCTTGAAGAGTTTGCAGAGCTGTATCTTTCCCAAGGGTTCTGGATATCACTAAGGCTTCTTGAAAGCCTTCCACCAGAAAGACTTACAACTCAAATGGAAAAGATTCAGCATTTGGTGTTCTAAGAAGAATATTTCTCCAGACTCTGCTGAATTGCCTATGGTTCTGGATTATATGGTCCATCTTAATGGCATAGGCCTCAGACCAGCTACCCTCAAGGTACACTTGGCAGCTGTTTCTGCTTTCCTGTCAGTAGGCAAGTCTTCCTCTCTGTCATCCCATCATGTATTCTGTAAGTTTTTCAAGGGATTGCTTCACACCAATCCTCCCTTTAGGGATCCTGCTACTGCTTGGGACCTTAATGTTTGCATTGCTCAGCTTATGCAACCCCCCTTTGAGCCCTCCTCAGCAGAGCTTAAGTACTTGACTTGGAAAACTCCGTTTTTGGTAGCCATTACTTCTGCCAGGCGCATCAGTGAATTGCAAGCCCTGTCAGTGGAATCTGATAAAAGGAGAACCGACTCTGAGAAGTCTGTTCCGGTTAAAGGAAAAAGAAGGGATAAGTCAGCCGGTTTGGATCCACAAGTTCTTTCTCCGACCGCTGATGAAATAGCCAAAGCGATAAGGATTGTTCAGTCGCTAACTTCGGTTCTGACCGAACCAGCACCATTGGTTAGGGTCTCGGTTCGGTCGGTTCCCCTGGTTCCGGATTATAATTTAGAGGATTTTTATGAACTGGAGGAGGAGGAGGGAGAATATGAGGATAGTGATGGTGATTATGAAAGTCTGGATGTGCCCATTGACCCGGACATCTCCCCGGACAGACCTTCAGGTGTTTCTCCTCCTAGGCTTTCTGAGTCCCCTTCTCACTTTATGTTTTACAAAAAGGTGGCTGAAACTCTCCAGCTTCCTATGGAGGAAGCAGTAGAGGATCAGGAGGAGCCTGAATATGTTGAAATGATGGACATCCCAGAGTCCAGGAGGCTGTCTATTCCCCTCCATAAGTTTTGGGAAACAGACAAAAATGTTAAAGACTCCTAATTCCATACTTCCTGTGGACAGAAGAATTGACAAGAGGTATACTCTGTCCGGCTCAGATACAGAGTTCCTTTCCCAGCAATGCAGCCATGTTGGGGTAGTGCAGGCTTCTGCCTGTGATAAGGCAAATATACCCTTGGCTTCACACCCCCCTAGATAAGGACTCCAGGAGGATTGGTGCCATGGCAAAGAAACAGTACATGGCAGCATCTTTGGGACTCAGGCAGGCTAATTATATGGGCTACAGCTAGATACCAAAAGGTCTAGATGGGACACTGTGATGGCTCTGGCTAAACAGGTCCCGACCAGCTTGCCAGGAGCTGGAGCAGGTGGCTGCAGATGGTGATTGAGGCATCCAAGGTGCAATTTCATGCTGCAGTAGACTCCAGTGATGTTTCATCTAGAGTCTATAGCTACATCTGTGCGCCTTCAGTAGGATGGCTTGCTCCAGATGTACTAGCCTGTCACAGGATACCCAGGCTAAGGCAATGGATTTTCCTGTTATTGGTAATTCTCTGTTTGGGGAGCAGACAGAGAACTACATGAAGAAAATGGATGAGTACTGGACCACCTATAGGAGTGCCCAGGCCAAGGAAAGGCAAGCCACTCCTCAGAGGCAGCATCCCAGGGGTAGGCTTTTTCATAGGCCTTTCTACCAAGACCAGGCCTCCTCATCTACCTTTGGTCAGAGGGGGTTCTTTAGAGGGAGAGGCAGACTGGGTACAAGCTGGCCTGCTACCACCCCTCAGCCTAAAGCCCCTGCCAAACAGGCACCCTGATGGGTTTGCCCGGGCCGATTCTCCACTACCCATAGGGGGCAGGCTGGCTTACTTTGTCCAGGACTGGATGTCTTTAACATCAGACAAATGGGTCCTGGAAGTAGTAAGCCAGGGACTGGTACTCCACTTCATACAATTTCCCAAGATGAGAACCAGATCCTTTCCACATGCAAATCCTTCAGAGGCCCTTGCCCTAGAGGCAGAGGTCTCTTCCCTCTTGGCTCTCAGAGCCATAGAAAGGGTTCCACCCCTACACAGGGAAAGGGATTATACTCCAGGTACTTCCTAACCCCCAAAAAGAGAGGAGAATGGCGGCCCATCCTGGATCTCAGATATTTAAACAAGCACCTTTTAAAACCAAAGTTCAAAATGGTGACTCTGGGAATAATTCTACCTCTCTAAGGCCAGGGGACTGGCTAGTCTCCCTGGACCTCAAGGATGCCCTATTTCCACATTCTCATCAGATGCTTCCACAGAAAGTACCTCAGGTTCGAGTTGCCCTCAGGCCACTATCAATTCAGAGCAATGCCCTTTGGCCTAACATCAGCTCCAAGGGTGTTCAAAATGCCTGGCAGTAGTGGTTGCTTTCTAAGGAGAAAAAGGATCTCCATCTTTCCATACCTGGACGACTGGCTCATAGTGGGTCAGTCTCCAGACCAAGTCAAGTCACACTTACAGATTACTCAGCAACTGCTCACTTCTCTAGGATTCCTTCTAAATCTTTCAAAGTCAGTTCTAGAGCCTGTGCAGCTCCTCACCTTCATAGAGGCGGAGCTGGATACTATAAGGGCAAGAGCCTTCCTTCTCCTGGACAGGGCAAGGACCCTTGTGACACTGGCCTCTTCATTCACCCTTCAGGTGTCTCAACCAGCAAGGCATTTTCTGCAGCTCCTGGGCCACATGGCTGCCTCTACATCAGTGGTCCAAGGAGCAAGATTTCAGATGAGGGACCTTCAGTTCCACTTAAGAGCCTTCTGGTCCCAGAGAAAGGATTCTCTGACCAAACTAGTCCCAGTGACTCGATCCCTGATCCAGGCTTTGCAATGGTGGCAGGATCAGGACAACCTAAGGCAAGGAATTCCCTTTGTCACTCAACCTCATTCTCTAATCCTTACCACAGATGCCTCCCTCTTGGGCTGGGGAGCCCACTTGGGGGATCTGACCACCCAAGGGTTGTGGTCACCTCAAGAATCTCTGCTTCACATCAGTCTCTTAGAACTCAGAGCAGTGTTTCTAGCACTTCAAGTTTTTTCCAAGTCTGTTCAGAACAAACTGGTTCAGATCAGGACAGACAGTACCACCACAATGTGGTACATCAACAAGCAAGGGGGCACTCTGTCTACGGCCTTGTGCACAGAAGCGATGAAGTTGTGGTCTCTGGCCTATTCCCTGAATACCTCTCTGATAGCACTGCACCTCCCAGGGAACGACAATGTCCTGGCACATGCTCTCAGCAGGATATCTCAGGGCCATCACGAATGGGCCCTGGATCCCCTAATTTTGAAGGTAATCTTCTCCAGATGGGCGCGCATACAGATAGATCTTTTGCAGCCCCAGACAATCACCAACTTCCTCTTTTGCTGCAGACCCCCGTGTTGGGCCCAGTCCCCTGGATGTCTAGTCCTCAATTGGGAAGGAAATTCCTGTATGCTCCCCGTTCAAAGTACTAGTCAGAATCAGATCTCAGCCCTGCAAAGTGATTCTGATTGCTCCAGACTGGGCCAGACAGCCTGGTACCCTCTCTTGCAGTCCTTAGCAGTCCACCTTCCCCTGTCTCTTCCCAGGAATTACAGCCTGTTAACATGTTCTCAGGGGAGGGTTTGGTATCCGAATCTCAAATATCTCAATCTCCAGGCCTGGCTCTTGAAGAGTTAGTTTGCTGATTTACATCTTTCTCAACATGTTCTGGATATTCTAAAGGCTTCTCGAAAGCCTTCCACTAGAAAGACTTACAACTCCAAATGGAAAAGGTTTACTATTTGGTGCTCCGGTAAGCATATTTCTCCAGAGTCTGCTGGGTTGCCTACAGTCCTGGACTATATGGTTCATCTCAATAGCTTGCGACTCAGACCAGCTACACTTAGAGTACATCTGGCAGCTGTCTCTGCCTTCTTGTCAGCAGGCAAGCCCTCTTCCCTTTCAGCTCACCCTGTATTCTGTAAATTCTTCAAGGGTTTGCTGCATACCAGTCCTCCCTTCAGGGCCCCTGCCCCTGCTTGGGACCTTAATGTTTGCATTGCCCAGCTTATGCAACCCCCTTTTGAGCCTTTGTCCTCAGCAGAGCTTAAGTACTTGTCTTGGAAAACTGTGTTCTTGGTAGCCATTACTTCTGCCAGACGCATAAGTGAGTTACAGGCCCTGTCAGTGGAGCCTGGTTTTTATCTCTTATCGTAGAGATAAGGTGGTCCTCAGGACTAATAGGAAGTTTTTGCCTAAGGTGGTTTCAGATTTCCACCTTAATCAGTCTATATCTCTTCCTGTTTTCTTCACTGACCATTCTTCCTCTGGGGAGAGGAGGCTACACAGCCTGGATGTGAAAAGAGCCCTTCAAACAACATGAAGGAAGTCTTGCTGTATTCTGACATATGCAGTGATGTCCAACCTTTGAACTGCCCCAGAGAGGAAAGAGTTAACTTTCCATGCAAGGCATGGAACGCTGAGCTCGAGCTCGGTTGAGACTCTGTCTGTTGTTGTTTGAACTCAAACCGCCAGATTCTTTACTCCGCCTCACTGAACAGTCGCTCCGGAGATTTCTCCTTTGCTCGGTTCAGTTTAGTCTGTTAAAGTGTTGTTTTCCTCGCTTTCAACCGAATTTAATCCGTTTAACCTGTCGGTTCAGTCTCTGTCTGTGGTATCGTGAGTACTAGATAGGTTTATTTTTGTTTCTTCTGTGTGGAACTTGTAAACGTTGGATCGGTTCGGTTTGAACCGATCAGGTTTGTTCAAAAAGTTTATTCTACTTTTTGGTGTGGTAATCGGTCCTTATCGGTTCTAAAAAAACAGATTTCATTACGCTTTTTTCCACGACCTGAATACGGTCAGGAACCGATATGTGTCTTGCCCAGGATTGCCAAAAAGGGTAAGTTTGTTAGGACTGGCCATGTCTGAGAAACCCAAGAGAAGAACCGGGCTCACTGGGTTTCAACACTGTAGTGTGTGTGGGGAAGCCTTTGCTAAGGCTGACCCCCACACCACCTGTGTTTATTGTCTGGGGTTTGACCACCTCGATTCAGACTGCTAGATTTGCAAACAGTTTCCCTCAGCTACCCTGGAAAAGAGAGTTGGTAGGCTCAGGGAAAGGGAGGCCAAAGAGTCCGCTGACCTGGATGGCTAACCTGGTTCGGTTCCAACCGAACCAGAAAGAGTGCCCTCTGACCAGGGCGAAACTTCTTCAGGCAAAAGGAGAACCGATTCTGAGGAGTCGGTTCTGGTTAAAAGAAAAAGAAGGGATAAATCAGCCGGTTCAGATCACAAGTTCTTTCTCCGACCGCTGATAGATGCCAAAGCGATAAGGATTGTTCAGTTGCTAATTCTTGGTTCCGACCGACGTACCATCAATCATTAGGGGCTCCTGTTTGGTCGGTTCCCCCTGTTCCAGATTATAATTTAGAGGGATTTTATGAACCGGAGGAGGAGGGAGAATATGAGGATAGTGATGGTGATTATGAAAGTCTGGATGTGCCCATTGACCCTGACATCTCCCCAGACAGACCTTCAGGGGTTTCTCCTACTAAGCTTTCTGAGTCCCCCTCCCATTTTATGTTTTACAAAAAAGTGGCTGAAACTCTTCAGCTTCCTATGGAGGAAGCACTAGAGGATCAGGAGGAGCTTGATTACGTTGAAATGATGGACATCCCATAGTCCAGGAGGCTGTCTATTCCCCTCCATAAGTCTTTTGGGAAACAGACAATAAAATTTTAAGACTCTAATTCTATACCTCCTGTGGACAAGTGTATATCTCCGGCTCAGATATGGGTTCACTTACCCAGCAATGCAGCCATGTTGGGGTAGTGCAGGCTGCTGCCTGTGACAAGGCAAATATACCCTTGGCTCACACCCCCAGACAAGGACTCAGGAGGATTGATGCCATGAAAGAAACAGTACTTGGGAAATCCTTGGGACTCAGGCAGGCTAATTATATGGCCTATACAGCTAGATACCAGAAGTCTAGATGGGACACTGTGATGGCTCTGGCTAAACAGGTCCCTGGCCAGCTTGCCAAGGAGCTGGAGCAGGTGGCTGCAAATGGTATTGAGGCATCCAAGGAACAATTTCATGCTGCAGTAGACTCCAGTGATGTTTCATCTAGAGTCATGGCTACATCTGTGGCCCTTCGTAGGATGGCTTGGCTCAGATGTACTAGCCTGTCTCAGGATACCCAGACTAAGGCCATGGATTTTCCTG
Organism: Neoceratodus forsteri; assembly: GCA_016271365.2. Taxonomy (NCBI): domain Eukaryota; kingdom Metazoa; phylum Chordata; order Ceratodontiformes; family Ceratodontidae; genus Neoceratodus; species Neoceratodus forsteri. Next base: position 116,070,586 of record JADMNL010000024.1, on the reverse strand, counting down.
TTGTAGGTAATTCTCTGTTTGGGGAGCAAACAGAGAACTACATGAAGAAAATGGATGAATACAGGACCACCTATAGGAGTGCTCAGGCCAAGGAAGTAAAGCCACTCCCAGAATCAGCATTCCAGGGGCAGGGGCAGGCCTTTTCACAGGCCTTTCTACCAAGCCCAGGCCTCCTCTTCCCGCTTTGCCCAGAGGGGAGGCAGGCGGGGTACAAGCAGGTGCTACCCCCTCAACCTAAGCCCCTGCCAAGCAGGCACCCTGATGGGTTTGCCAGGGCGATTCTCCACCACCAGTAGGGGCAGGCTGGCTTACTTTGTCCAGGACTGGATGTCTTTAACATTAGACAAATGGGTCCTGGAAGTAGTGAGCCAGGGACTGGTTCTCAGCTTCAAAAAGTTCCCAAGATGAGAACCAGATCCTTTCCACCTGCAGATCCCTCAGAGGCACTTGCCCTAGAGGCAGAGGTCTCTTCCCTCTTGGCTCTGAGAGCCATAGAAAGGGTTCCACCCCTACACAAGGGAAAATGATTATACTCCAGGTACTTCCTAACTTCCAAAAAGACAGGAGAATGGCGGTCCATCCTGGATCTCAGATATTTAAACAAGCACCTTTTAAAGCCAAAGTTCAAAATGGTGACTCTGGGAATAATTCTACCCTCTCCAAGGCCAGGAGACTGGCTAGTTTCCCTGGACCTCAAGAATGCCTATTTCCACATTCTCATCAGAAGCTCCCACCGAAAGTACCTCAGGTTCGAGTTGCCCTCAGGCCACTATCAATTCAGAGCAATGCCCTTTGGCCTAACTTCAGCTCCAAGGGTGTTCATAAAATGCCTGGCAGTAGTGGTTGCTTTCCTAAGGAGAAAAAAGATCTCCATCTTTCCATACCTGGACGACTGGCTCATAGTAGGTCAGTCTCCAGACCAAGTCAGGTCACACCTATAGATAACTCAGCAACTGCTCACTTCTCTAGGATTCCTTCTGAATCTTTCAAAGTCAGTTCTAGAGCCTGTGCAGCTCCTCACATTCATAGGGGCAGAGCTGGATACATTAAAGGCAAGAGCCTTCCTTCCTCTGGACAGGGCAAGGACCCTTGTTACACTGGCCTCTTCATTCACCCTCCAGGTGTCTCGACCAGCAAGGCATTTTCTGCAGCTCCTGGGCCACATGGCTGCCTCTACAGCAGTGGTCCAAGGAGCAAGATTTCAGATGAGGGAGATTCAGTTCCACTTAAGAGCCTTCTGGTCTCAGAGAAAGGATCCTCTGACCAAACTAATCCCAGTGACTCGAACCCTGATCCAGGCTTTGCAATGGTGGCAGGATCAGGACAACTTAAGGCAAGGAGTTCCCTTTGTCCCTCAATCTCATTCTCTAGTCCTTACCACAGATGCCTCCCTCATGGGCTGGGGAGCCCATTTGGGGGACCTGACCACCCAAGGGTTGTGGTCGCCTCAAGAATCTCTGCTTCACATCAATCTCTTAGAACTCAGAGCAGTCTTTCTAGCACTTCAAGTTTTTTTCCAAGTCTGTTCAGAACAAAGTAGTTCAGATCAGGACAGACAATACCACCACAATGTGGTACATCAACAAGCAAGGGGGCACTCGGTCTATGGCCTTGTGCACAGAGGCAATGAAGTTGTGGTCTCTGGCCTATTCCCTGAATACCTCTGTCATAGCAGTTCACCTCCCAGGGAAGGACAATGTCCTGGCAGATGCTCTCAGCAGGATATCTCCGGGCCATCACGAATGGTCCCTAGATCCCCTGATTTTGAAGGTAATCTTCTTCAGATAGGGCACCCCACAGACAGATCTTTTTGCAGCCCCAGACAATCACCAACTTCCTCTTTTTTGCTGCAGGCCCCCAGTGTTGGGCTCAGTCCCCCTGGATGCCGTAGTTCTCAATTGGGAAGGGAAGTTCCTATATGCTTTTCCCCCCTTCCCTCTCCTGTTCAAGGTACTAGTCAAAATCAGGTCTCAACCCTGCTTGCTCCAGACTGGGCCAGACAGCCCTGGTACCCTCTCTTGCTGTCCTTGATAGTCCACCTTCCCCTGTCTGTTCCCAGGAATTACAACCTGTTAACATGTTCTCAGGGGAGGGTCTGGTATCCGAATCTCAAATCCCTCAGTCTCAGGGTCTGGCTCTTGAGGAGTTAGAATTTGTGGATTTGCATCTCTCTCAATGTGTTCTGGATATTTTAAAGGCTTCTCGAAAGCCTTCCACCAGAAAGACCTACAACTCAAAATGGAAAAGGTTTACTGTTTGGTGCTCTGGGAAGCATATTTCTCCAGAGTCTGCTGGTTTGCCTGCAGTCCTTGACTATATGGTTCATCTCAATAGCTTGGGACTCAGACCAACTACACTTAGAGTGCATCTGGCAGCTGTCTCTGCCTTGTTGTCAGCAGGCAAGCACTCTTCCCTTTCAGCTCATCCTATATTCTGTAAGTTCTTCAGTGGATTGCTGCATACCAATCCTCCCTTCAGGGACCCTGCCCCTGCTTGGGACCTTAATGTTTGCATTGCTCAGCTTATGCAACCCCCTTTTGAGCCTTTGTCCTCAGCAGAGCTTAAGTACTTGACTTGGGAAACTGTGTTTTTGGTAGCCATTACTTCTGCCAGACGCATAAGTGAGTTACAGGCCCTGTCAGTGGAGCCTGATTTTATCTCTTTCCATAGAGATAAGGTGGTCCTCAGGACTAATAGGAAGTTTTTGCCTAAGGTGGTTTCAGATTTCCACCTTGACCAGTCTATGTCTCTTCCTGTTGTCTTCACTAACCATTCCTCCTCTGGAGAGAGGAGGCTGCACAGCTTGGATGTGAAAAGGGCCCTTAGCTACTACATAGAGTGCACCAAGGGTCACAGGTTTGACTCCCTCCAACTGTTGCTCACTTATGGTGAGGTTGGTAAGGGAAAACCTGCCACTAAGAGATCTATTGCCAGGTGGATTGTCTCTTGCATACAATTTTGCTGTGAAAATTAGGTAGGATCCCACCTCAGGCCTGAGGGCTCACTCTACCAGAGGTACAGCTGCTTCCTGGCTGCTGCCAGGATATTCCTATCTTAGAGATTTGTCAAGCAGCCACCTGGAAAACAGTACATACTTTCACCAAGCATTACTCTCTGGATATCCAGGCTAGGGTGATGCTCGGTTTGGACAGCAGTGCTTCAGAGCCTATTCCCAAAGTAGGTTCTGTCCCTCCTCCATGGAGGTACTGCTTGGTAGTCTGCAATAGTCAGAATACAGCAAGACTTCATGTTGTTTGAAGAAAAAATTACTCACCTTAGTAATGTTGTTTTCTAATGAGTCTTGCTGTATTCTGACTCCTCCCCGCCTCCCCTCTCAGAACCTGGGTTTTGGGATGTGGGTGGGCAACAACAGTGTTGGCACCTAGAGTGCCCTCTTTTTCACCCTCTTAATTTGGGTGTGTGTGTTGTGTTTTTTTTGTTATTTTTGGGTTTCCTGACTTGAGTCTTTGCCTTGGAATCAAAAAATCTTTTCATTATATTTAGTAGCCAATTGGCTAGTGTAAGTTTACAGTTTCCACATAGGACACCCAGTGAGTGTAGCTCGTAAAGATCTGGCATTTTGGGTTTAAACAACAACAGACAGAGTCTCAACCGAGCTCGAGCTCAGCGTTCCATGCCTTGCATGGAAACTTAACTCTTTCCTCCCCGGGGCAGTTCAAAGGTTGGATATCACTACAATAGTCAGAATACAGCAAGACTCCATTAGAAGAAACATTACTAAGGTGAATAATTTTTTCTTTCTTGCCTCCTGAGCTTGTAAATTACTATGAAACTATTACTATGAAAATCAAACCCTGGACCACCAGATAGAACAGGGTAAGTAGAAGAAAGGATACTGCTCAAAAGAAACCATACAGGACAGTACCTTTGCTGGCCAAGGTACCTAGCTTCACTTGAGCTCTTTCCTTCTAAGATTGCTTGAAAGGACAGAGCAGAGAACCTTACCAGAGCAAGGGAAACGGATTAAGACTTCTTTTGGCTAAGCAGATTTACTGTGTGTTGTTGTTTTTATTTTGTACTCACAGGGATTGCTACTGTTTGTTGCTAGCATTTAATTGCTTTATTTTTCTCTGATTCAAATTGTTGTTGCTGGTATACCTTCTTCTGCATTATTACAAGGTGTGCCTGCAGGTGTGAGCTAACAGATTACTGCTGTAATCTTCTAATTCAAATTGTTTTTTGTAAGGTATATCTTCTGTTACTGCTTTATTTGTCTCTGTAGCAAAGTGTTTCTTACAGGGTCTATCTTCTCTGAAATTATTACAGGTGGTGCTTTACAGGTTTTACAGTTTTATCTAACATTAGGATAAGCTTTCAGGATTACTGCATTTGTTGTTGACTGATTATTTCTGTTCTTACCTCATTATTCTTTTATCCGTGGTTCTTCTTTTTCGGCAGGGGAAGGGCCCAGCCACCCACCCCCATCCCCACGCCACTCCTTTTATAGGGTACCACAGCTGTGACATTTCCTGTGGCAAAATAGGAAGGGGCGGATCAGTGGGGCATCCACAAGGGGAGATCATTTACAGGGGCACTAGTAATTTAACTTCTTATAACAAGTTATACGAAAACAAAACACAAAATCAAACCATTACTTGCATTTTCTTCGTTCTAATTACTCTGACCAGGTTATAAACCCAGCAACTTATCAGGAATGGATATCATTAACTGTAGGTACTGCTGAACACTTTTCAGAAGGACTGTCTTACAGGATTTAGGACACTGTCCTACATGCTGGGCCATTGGAGATCTTAGGGCTCAGCTCCAGGCAGCATGGGCAGAGATTGCGTGCCTCAAATTTCATATTCAGGAGGAAGTACATTATAAGAACCACCCGCCATTTCCCCAACATCCAACAGAAGAACCTCGACCGCAGAGGGTAGTTGGTCCAGGAGGTTGGCAGGTGGTTAGGAGGGGCAAATCGGGTGCCCCATCACTGTGTGCTCTCCAACATATTATCTCCAAGAACCATATAAACACTACAAACAGGTATCTGCTTCTATCTCTGAAATCAGACAAAGGGGCAGAGGACACTGCAGAGCAGGACACTGCAGCACAGGAGCTAGCACAACAAAACTCACCCAAATCAGGAACCAAAACAAAAAAAGCAAAAAGGAAATCCAAAAAACTTCTGATCATACAAGCCTCCATGATTTGGGGAGTTGATACCCATCTCGAGCCAGGGGGAATGGTCAGATGTCTCCCAGGTACATCAGCATGGAGAGACACTGACCGCATTGCTAAAATTGTTCACAAAGCAGGAGAAAACATTGACGTCCTGGTACACATAGGGACTAATGATCTCGCCAGCTGGTCAGTTTTGGAGACCAAAGAACACCTGACCAGGCTGGGTGACAAACTATCATCCATTTCGTCCGACATCTTCTTCTCTGAGATCCTGCCAGTCTGGGAGAGGGGGGCAGATGGACGGAAGGTCAGAGAAGGGGAGATAGGGGATCTAAACATGTGGCTCAAGGGCTGGTGCCAGGAAAAAGGACACAGATTTGTAGGGAACTGGCAACAGTTCTGGGAGCGAATGTTCTTTAAATTTGATGGACTCTATCTGATTAAGGAGGGAGTCAGTGCATTGGGGCAGAAGTTTGACGTCTTTGCAGAATATTTAAACTAGCAAATGTGGAGAGGGGTGCAGCACCCCATACATCAAATGGGAAGAACACCCCTCCCCCCTCAGCTAGTGGTCAAACAGGGATTCAGCATGTTTGCAGTTCATTTGTATCACCAGGTAAGAAAAAGGTCAGTCTCGTACGACAGGGAAATGCCAAACCTCACCCAACAACTAACACACCGAAATCTGGCCAATGGAAAATCATGTACACAAATGCTCATAGCCTGGGAAATAAGTTCCCAGATCTGCAGGCAATAATGTCAGAGGCTAAACTGGACATAGTAGCAATTAGTGAGATGTGTTTTACCAGTAACCACACTTGGGAGACTTCAGTACCTGGCTATGTACTGTTCAGAAGAGACCGAGGTGCAGAAAGGGGGGTGGAATGGCCCTGTATGTCAATGAAAATATCAAAGCTACAGAAATTCAGAATACACATAAGGAGCCAGAAGAACTGTGGGTCACCCTGGAAACAGGAAATGGGACAGCCATAAAAACTGGGGTTGTCTACAGGCCCCCAGACCAGGGGGAGGACATAGACACATTACTGGTAGAAGATATGCAAAACATGACAGCTAAAGGGGAGGTTCTTATAATGGGAGACTTCAACATGCCGGATACAGATTGGTCAATACCAGCAGAAACGTCTGCCAGAACTAGATACATGGTGGATTCCCTGCAGGGGGAGGGCCTCAAACAACTGGTACAACAACCCACAAGAGACAGGGCTATCCTAGATCTAGTACTGACTAACAGGGAAGAGATCACAGATCTCCATGTAGGTCACCTGGGGGCCAGTGACCATCACATGGTATGGTTCACTTTGGCTGCTACATCTAAATCATCCCATTCCAAGGCAAAAATATGGGACTTCAGAGGAGCTGACTTTGATAAGATGGCCAACAGAGTTAAGCTAGCCCTGGCAAAAAGAAACACAGGTGAGGGGGTACAGGCAAAGTGGGCAAGCATTAAGGATGCAATACTTGAAGCAACATCCCATTGTGTTAGACAGAAAAGGAAGTGCAAAAGAAGAAGGAAACCACTTTGGTTCTCAAATACAGTAGCAGAAAAGGTCAGAGCCAAAAGGCTGTCCTTCAGGAAATATAAGGGAACACAGCGGGATGAAGATAGGGAGGGATACCAAACTACACTAAGGGAAGCAGGGAAGGCAGTAAGGCAGGCAAAGTCCCAAACTGAGGAAACACTAGCACGAACAGTAAAAGAAGGTGACAAGACTTTTTATAGATACATTAGTGAAAGGAGAAAGTCCAGAGGGGGTATTGCTATGCTCAGAGGAGAAAAGGGGGCATGTGAGGAGGAGGACCCTGTAAAAGCATCTATCCTAAATAGATACTTTTGCTCAGTATTTACTGAGGAGTAAGTGGGGCAGGGCCCACAGCTCAGCACCATGGACACAGGGGGGAGGGAGGTGAGCACTACTCCCTTCACAAAAGAAAGGGTCCTACAAGAGCTTGCTAAGCTCAGGGTGGACAAGGCAATGGGACCTGATGGCATACATCCCAGGGTACTTAAGGAGCTAAGGGTGGAACTAGCAGAGCCATTAGCAGAACTGTTTAGTGAGTCTCTGAGCACAGGAGAGGTCCCAGAAGACTGGACAAGGGCTCATATAATCCCGCTCCACAAGAGTGGTAGCAGGGAGGAGGCAGGGAACTACAGACCAGTCAGTCTTACTTCAGTAGTGGGCAAGATTATGGAGGCACTCCTTAAGGAAAGGATAGTGCAACACCTGGAATCCATAGGGCACAGGATCCAAGACAGCATGGGTTTACAAAGGAAGGTCCTGTCAAACTAATCTCATAGATTTCTTTGACTGGGTAACCAGAGTGGTGGACCAAGGGGAAGCAGTTGATGTCACCTACCTTGACTTCAGCAAAGCTTTCAACACTGTTCCACATAGAAGATTGATAAATAAGCTGGGTAGGCTCGGGGTGGGTCAGAAATTGGCCAACTGGGTGGCAAACTGGTTGATGGGCAGAAATCAGAGTGGTGATAAATGGTATACAGTCAGAAGAGATGCAAGTCACAAGTGGGGTACCTCAGGGATCAGTCCTGGGGCCAGTCCTCTTCAATATCTTCATTAGTGACATTGCAGAAGGACTGCAGGGTAAGACTTGTCTGTTTGCAGATGACACCAAGATCTGCAACAGAGTAGATGATCCAGATGGGGTGGGCAGAATGAGAAGAGATCTGGATAAACTAGCAAAATGGTCAGAAGAGTGGCAACGGGGATTTAATGCAAAGAAGTGCAAGATCATGTACACAGGGAAGGGAAACCCTGAAGCCACCTATAGGCTGGGAGGGGAGTTGCTGACAGTCACAAAGGAAGAAAGAGACTTGGGCATCATCATCACCGGTAACCTGAAATCATCCAAGCAGACCTCTAAAGCAGTAGGTAAGGCTAGGGGGATGTTAGGGTGTATTAGTAGGGGTATCACAAGGAGGTAGTACTCCAGATGGGGCCTAACCAGTGTCTTGTAAAGAGGGATTATTGAGTGCAGTACTGGAGGCCACACCTTCACAAGGACATTAACCAAATTGAGGCAGTCCAGAGAAGGGCAACCAAAATGATACAGGGATTGCATCAGAAGACATATGAGGACAGATTAACGGAGCTCAGTATGTATACTCTTGAGCAAAGGAGGGAGAGAGGCGATATGATCGAAACATTCAAACACTTTAAGGGCATTAACAAGGTGAAAGAGTCTAACATGTTTAAATATAAGAAAAATAGCAGGACAAGAGGACACGGCATGAGATTAGAGGGGGGCGATTAAGGGAGAATGTGAGGAAATTCTTTTTCACACAGAGTGGTGGATGCATGGAACGGCCTACCTCAAGAAGTGGTGGCTATGAGTACAGTGCAGGGCTTCAAACAGGCATGGGATAGGCATAAAGGAGCTATACAAATGAGTGTGAATAGATAGGCCACTGACAGAGCAAAGGCCGATGGCACATTTATAAGGTAGAAAAAGAAATGGGCAGACTGGATGGGCCTTGCAGTCCTTATCTGCCGTCAGCCTCTATGTTTCTATGACCTCTGACCCAAGCCACCGAAAGTATGCACATTTCAGCGTAGGTATGTATAAGTACCAGTACAGGACAGTACCTTTGACTGACCTGTGCCCAAGAGTAATAACAAAGCACCTAGCTGTAGTAGCAGCAGGAGCACTTCAAAGAAATGGAGTGAGAGTCTCACCATACTTAGATGACTGGCGATGTGCGGGGGTCACAAGGGAAGAGGCCCAGTCAGCAATGGGGCAAACAGTGTTACTGATGGAATGTTTTTTATGATTAAGTCTCGAGTCTCCTGGACACTTCAGCTCAAAGATCTGCCATTGGATCACTAAGAGGCTCGAGACCAGCACAGTGAGAGAGAGAGAGAGCATCTTTGGGAAAACATGCCAATATCTGGTGCACAGTGCACTCCGCGGAGCTGATGCACATGTTTGACTGACTGTTCTAATCCATTGTAAGAAAAGATGTTACTGCGGTGCGTAACTTTTCCAAACTGTGCCATGTAAACTCAGAATGTTCAGTATTCAGAATATGCCCTTCAAACACCATGAAGTCTTGCTGTAATTAGGACTATAGCAGTCAGCCTCAGTCTCTGAACTGCCCCGGAGAGGAAAGGGTTAACTCCAGAGAAGTCTGGAGTTCCGCATCGCGAGGGCGCTGTTCAAAGCTCTATCTCTGCAGTTTGAAGTCAAACTGCCAGATTCTTTACTCCGCTTCACTGAACAGTCGCTCCGGAGATCAGCTCCTTCAGCTCGGTTCACTACGCGGTTTTCGTTGGTTCCTTCAGTTCAGAAAACCGCAAAAGTCTCAAAATTACCGCGTTTCGCTAAGCTCTATCTGGTAACCGTAAGTAAAACGAAAATTTAGTCTGTGTGAAATAATTATCGGTTCAGTCTGAACGATCGTTTCTTATATTTTGATGAATTTTGAGCGTGAGTGCCGGTTCTTATCGGTTCTAAAAACCCTCGCTTTTAATAGGGTTTTTCCAATACCCGTGACACGGTTAGGAACCGATAAGGGTGTCTTGCTCTGGCACGGCCTGAAGAAAAGGGCAAGTTTTGGTTAGGCTGGCACTATGTCTGAGAAACCCAAAAGAAAAACCGGGCCCACGGGGTTTCAACACTGTGATGTTTGTGGGGAAGCCTTTGCCAAGGCTGACCCACACACCACTTGTGTTTATTGTCTGGGGGCTGACCACCTCCTTTCAGACTGCCAGATATGTAAAAATTTCCCTGCAGCCACCCTGGAGAAGAGATTGGGCCGGCTCAGGGAACGAGAGGCCAAAAAGTCCGCTGACCCGGATGGCCAGCCCGGTCCAGTACCCACTGGACCAGAGGGAGTGCCCTCTGACCAGGGCATTACTTCCTCAGGCAAGAGAAAGGCTGGTTCAGAGGAACCAGCACCAGCAAAAAAGACAAAGAAATCAGCAGGTTCGGAGTCTAAGATAGTTTCTCCAACTGTTGCAGAAATAGCAAAAGCCATACAGATTGTTCAGTCTTTGTCGCAGGGACTTGGAGAGCCCTCCACAAGTGGCAGAGGGGTGGCTCGCCCAGGTCCAGTGGTTCAAGATTATGTTATTGAGGAGTTTTATGAACCACAGGAGGGGGAGGAGAAATTTGATCAGTGCATTTGTGACTGGGAAGGTCTGGATGTGCCATTGAACCGGCATTTCTCCAGACAGACCCTTAGAGTCTCCCTCTGTTGTCTGAGTCCCTTCTCATTTTGTGTTTTATAAAAGGTGGCAGAAACCCTCCAGCTCCCTTTAGAGGAGGCTGTGGATGAGCAAGAGGAGCCTGATTTTGTTGAAATGATGGATATTCCAGAGTCTAGAAGGTTGTCTATTCCTTTGCATAAATCATTTAGGAAGCAAACAACAAAGATTTTAAAAATCCTCATTCTGTCCCTCCTGTAGACAAAAAATGGACAGAAGGTATACTTTATCAGGCCCAGATACAGACTTCCTCACTGAGCAGTGTAGTCATGTAGGTGTTGTTCAAGCTGCAGCTCAAGTATAAGGCTAATATTCCCTTGGCATCACATCCCCTGACAAAGATTCCAGGAAGATTGATACCATGGCAAAAAGCAATATATGGCAGCTTCTTTGGGACTCAGGCAGGCTAATTACATGGCTTATGTGGCTAGATATCAGAAGTCTAGATGGGACACTATTTTGCAGTTAGCCAAGCAGGCCCAGGGTCAGCTGGCTAGTGAGTTGGAACAGGTGGCTGCTGATGGCATTGAGGCCTCTAAAGTTCAATTTCATACTGCTGTTGATGTTAATGATGTTTCTTCTAGGGTCATGGCCACTTCTGTAGCTCTCCGTAGGTTGGCATGGCTCAGATGCACTAATTTGTCCCAAGACACTCAGGCAAAGGCTATGGATTTCCCTGTAGTAGGTAACTCTCTGTTTGGTGATCAGACAGAAAATTACATGAAAAAAAATGGATGAATACAGAACTACCTACAAAAGTGCCCAAGCTAAAGAGAGGCATGCCCTCCAAAGGCATGCCCCTCAGGGTAGGGGTGGGCCTCACCACAGGCCCTTTATCAAGCTCAAGCCTCTTCAGCCTTTGTTCAGAGGGGTTTCTTCAGAGGCAGGGGCAGACGGGCTCTGCAGACCGTCCCCTCTTCCCAGCCAAAAACAGCTGCCAAGCAGGCACCCTGATGGGGTGCCCAAGGCCAATCTCCTGTACCGGTGGGGGCAGGTTGGCTTATTTCAGCCAGAACTGGTTGTCCCTAACTTCGGACAAGTGGGTTCTGGAGGTGGTAAGCAAGGTCTGGTCCTCAGTTTCAAACAGTTCCAAAGATGAGGGCCAGACATTTCCTCCTGAATCCTTTGGAAGCCCTTGCTTTGGAAACAGAGGTTTCTTCTCTGCTGGGATGCAAAGCAGTAGAGAGGGTTCCCTTGCCATCAGGGCAAGGGTCTTTATTCAAGGTATTTCTTACCCCAAAAAGACAGGAGAATGGCGGCCCATCTTAGATTTAAGGTTCCTGAACAAGCATCTTCTGAAACCAAAGTTCAAAATGTTAACTCTGGCAATGATTTTGCCCTCCCTGAGACCAGGAGACTGGCTAGCTTCCTTGGACCTCAAGGACGCTCTATTTTCATTTCTTGATCAGGCCTTCTCACAGAAAGTACCTCAGGTTCAACTACCTTCTGCCACTATCAGTTCAGAGCAATGCCCTTCGGCCTTACCTCTGCCCCAAGGGTTTTCACAAAATGTCTGGCTGTGATAGTGGCTCATCTGAGAAGGCAAGGGTGGCCGTTTCCTACCTGGACGACTGGCTCATAGTGGGTCAGTCTCCAGATCACGAAAATCTCACCTTGTTCGCCACCCAGCAGCTTCTCACCTCTCTGGGATTCCTGTTGAATCTTCCAAAGTCAGTTCAACCAGTTCAGGTACTAACTTTCATAGGTGCAGAGTTGAACACAAAGTCTGCCAGGGCATATCTCCTCCGAGAGAGTGGACAGACTCATTGCCCTGGCATCTTCCTTCACCATGCGGGTCTCTCGGCCAGCAAGGCACTTCCTGCAACTCCTAGGACACATGGCTGTGTCCACAGCTGTCGTGCAGGGAGCAAGATTCCAGATGAGAGACATCCAATTCCACCTGAGATCTTTTTGGTCCCAAAAGAAGGACCCCCTCACCAAATTAGTCCCAGTGACAAGGTCTCTGATCCTGGCCCTTCAGTGGTGGCAGGACCAGAGCAATCTAACTCAAGGGGTCCCCTTCTTACCCATTCCTCACTCCCTCACACTTACCACAGATGCCTCCCTCCTAGGATGGGGGGCTCACTTGGGCGACCTTTCCACTCCAGGGAGTGGTCTCCTCAGGAATCTCTGCTCCACATCAACCTTCTGGAGCTCAGGGCTGTCCTCTTAGCTCTCCAGGCCTTTTCAGCTTCTGTCCAGAACAAGGTAGTTCAAGTCAGGACAGACAATACCACAACAATGTGGTACATCAACAAAGCAAGGGGCACTGGGTCTTCTGCCTTGTGCACGCAAGCAATGAAGCTGTGGTCTCTGGCTTACTCCTTGAATACCTCCCTGATAGCAGTTCACCTTCCAGGAAGGACAATGTCTCCGCGGATGCCCTCAGCAGGATTTCTCAGGGCCACCACGAATGGGCCCTGAACCTCTAGTGCTGGGGTCAGTCTTTGCCAGATGGGGCACCCCTCAGATAGATCTTTTCGCAGCCCCAGACAACCACCAACTTCCTCGGTTTTGTTGCAGACCTCCAGTGTGGGATCAGTCCCACTGGACGCCTTCCAGTTGGATTGGGAGGAAATATCTATATGCCTTCCTCCCTTCCCTCTCCTTTTCAGGGTACTAGTGAGGATCAGAACTCAGTCCTGCAAGGTGATTCTGATTGCTCCAGATTGGGCCAGACAGCCCTGGTACCTCTCCTTCTGTCCCTGATTGTCCACCTCCCTGAGCTTGCCCAGGACCCACGACCTGTTGATCTGTGCACAGGGGAGAGTGTGGTATCCGAACCTCAGTTCCCTCCACCTCAAGGCTTTGTTCTTGAGGAGCTAGAATTTGCTGATCTACACCTCTCTCAAGGTGTCTTGGATATTTTGAAGGCGGCCAGGAGGCCTTCTGCTAGGGCCACCTATAATTCTAAGTGGAAGAGGTTTTCCATTTGGTGCTCTGGGAAGCAAATCTCCCCAGAATCTGCTGATTTGACTGTTTTATTGGACTATCTGGTCCACTTAAATTCTCTAGGCCTTAAGCCAGCTACCTTAAGGGTTCATCTGGCAGCAGTCTCCACTTATGTGTCAGCAGGTAAACCTGCTTCCATCTCTTCTCACCCTGTAATTTCCAAGTTTTTTAAGGGGTTACTTCACACTAACCCTCCTTTTCGGGAACCAGCTCCTGCTTGGGACCTGAATGTTTGCATTGCTCAGCTAATGCAACCCCCCTTTGAGCCCCTGTCTTCGGCAGACCTCAAGTTTTTGACTTGGAAGACTGTTTTTCTAGTGGCCATCACTTCTGCTAGACGTATAAGTGAGATGCAAGCCTTTGTCAGTGGAAGAAGATTTCATTTCTTTTCATAGGGACAAGGTAGTCCTTAGGACTAATAGAAGGTTTTTACCAAAGGTGGTCTCGGATTTTCATCTCAACCAATCCATCTCTCTCCCAGTATTTTTCACTGAGCATTCCTCTTCAGGGGAGAGGAGACTGCACAGTCTGGACGCTAAAAGAGCTTCTAAGCTACTATTTGGAACGCACTAAGGGTCATAGGTTTGAATCCCTCCAGCTCTTCCTTACCTATGGGGAAGTCGGCAAGGAGACCTGCCACTAAGAGGACAATTGCAAGGTGGATTGTCTCTTGTATCCAATTCTGTTACCAAAACTGGGTAAAGAGCCCCTCAGGATTGAGGGCTCATTCTACCAGAGGTACTAGCTGCATCTCTAGCGGCTGCTAGAGATATTCCCATTTTGGAGATCTGTCAAGCTGCTACTTGGAAAACAGTTCACACCTTTACCAAACATTACTCCTTGGATGTTCAATCCAGGAGGGATGCCCGTTTTGCACAGCTGTGCTTCAGGCCTATTTCCAAGTAGGTTCTGACCCTCCTCCATGGAGGTACTGCTGTGTATCTGCTATAGTCCTACTACAGCAAGACTTCATGGTGTTTGAAGAAAAATTACTCACCTTAGTAATTGCTTTTCTTCTCATGGAGTCTTGCTGTATTAGGGACAACCCTCCCTCCACGCCTGCAGAACTCCTCCTTGGGTATGGGGTTGGCAAATTAGTGCAAGCACTGTGTCATGCCTTTTTCTTGCTTATTGGGTTTAGGAACTAGGTAATTCTGTTGTTCGTTGAGTGGTAGGTGGCCCTCCTGGACTTGAGTCTTTTGGGAAGAGGGGTCTGTTAATGCTTCTTTTCAGTAATGCTAACAATATTTAATAATTTTGTTGCTATTCTGTGATTGCTGTGTGTTTTGTAGTTCTACTACTGGTAGGTAGCCAATGGCTAGTGTAGGGTTTTTCACACAGACTTGCTATATTAGTTTAGTTAGTAAGAATCTGGCAGTTTGACTTCAAACTGCACAGATAGAGCTTTGAACAGCGCCCTCGTGCTGCGGAACTCCAGACTTCTCTGGAGTTAACCCTTTCCTCTCCGGGGCAGTTCAGAGGCTGAGGCTGACTGCTATAGTCCTAATACAGCAAGACTCCATGAGAAGAAAAGCAATTACTAAGGTGAGTAATTTTTTCTTATGCCCCAGTTTAAATGCACTAAGCATGTGCATGACCTCTGACATGTTTTTCTTCGTGCCACTTAAACAACATGCGGGCGGTGTACTGAGCATGCTTGAGGTGCTGTTTATTCTGAATTCTGCAGCTAACTTGTAAACTGAGTATACAGGTGGGCCCAGATATTCAAAAGGCGCAACACACTGATGCTCCCCAGCGCGATATTCAAAAGGGAAAAGTGCGCGGCACAAATCCCGATGCGCTGGGCGCATCAATGTATGGTAAGCATAGGGGGGGGGTGCCCATGCATACTTACGCCCAATATTCAGCCCGGAAGTGCAGAGCCATTCATGCGCAACCCCTACCTGCGCCAGCACAAAATTACGCCCCCCAAAAGAGGAACAACTGATGGCAACCCACAGGTGAGCTGCCGCATTGCAGGGCGCAACACGGCAGCTGCCACCTGTGGGTGGCCACCCGAGTTCTGGCTGAACCTGGCGGCACCCCCCCATGCCCGATCGCGGGCATTTGTAAAAAAAATAGAATACTTCATCCAGTATCCCTGGTGGTCCAGTGGACCGCTATCTGCTCGATCACGGGCATTTGTTTAAAAAAAGATCTCCAATATCCCTGGTGGTGTAGAGGTACTCCCTGTACCCACCTGCCCACTGAGCCCCACCGCCCCACTCCCCCGATCAGCCGGCGAGCGGCAGAAGCCCACCCGCCTGCAGCTCCTCACAAGATGACCACTTCTGGTTCCTCCGCTCATGGAAGGTTGGGACCGTTCTCCCTGGTTTGCCCTCATTTCTTCTGGACCGGCGAATAATCCTCCTATCTTGGTGCTGACGGCAGGTGGAGGTTCATCAGAGTCCGGGACTTGGGTCTCGGCCCTGAAGTCCCTGAAGGTGCAGGTTATTTCTAAGTCTTTGGTCTTCTCCTCAGGTGGCATGGCTGGTGCTACTTCGGACAGTGGGTCCATACCCATCATCCGCCCGGCCCCAGTGTTGGCTGCGGCCTCTAAGCCTTCAGATAAGACCACCCAACACCAGGAACATGCATCCACCTCTGCCCCTTTCTACGGTGTCTTCACCATGGGTTCTTGTTCAACCAGTGACAGCAGATGCCCATTCTTTCGACACCTGGTACTCCAGCATAGAATCCAACGATGCCTCAGCCGTCGCCAGTTCCCGCATCACCGGTAGACATGACTATCTCCCCTACACAGACGCTGGAGGGCCTCATGTCCAAGGTTCCAGTTCCCAAGGACCCAATGCCTGGATGTCCACCAGCTCTTCAGACGCCAGCTGACCTCAGCCCCAGGTGCCCGCTGGCTCATCGGTCCATCAGATACCTCTTAGTGAGGTGAAGGACCTGTTTCGTTTCTGGTGGAATGAGGTCAAAAGCGACCTCCTCCCTGCCATGCCTCTCCCCACTCCTTCCGAGCCAACTACAGTGGAGACTGTGCCAGAACCCAGGGAGCCTAGTCTGCCACCCAAGAGTCCTTTTCCTTGCCCCGATGACAGGCATAGGGGCCGTTCTAAGGACAGGGTCCAAAGGCACTGGTGTTCACCTTCTAGATCCTCAGACCGATGCCAGCGTCACTCCAAGGGCAGAAGCCGACGTGGGAACTTCTCTTCCTCCGCCTCTGACTCTGAGGACTCTAGCCGCAGCTCAACTTCCTCCAGAGCCTCTGAACCCAGGGGTCATTCTCTCACCCTGGACTACAAGGATACCCCTAAGTCCCCTCCTGACGACCCAACATTCATGGACATCATGAGTCTTATCCAGGCTGTTAATGTCTGGGAGACAGAAGACCTGGATTCAGAGCAGTGTGGGCTGGCCAAGTACCTTCGCCAAAAGGAGCCTAAGCCTTTGATGGTGTCCCTGTTTATAGACACCTTCCAGGACCTTACTAAGCTAGCCTAGAAGCACCCCTCTGAGGCCGTGTCCAAGAAATCGGATTGGCTGTACAAAACTCCTAGGGACAAGCCCTTCCTTGCTGAACATCCAGTGTCTAAATCCATGGTAATCACTGCTGTCCATGACAGGTCCAAGAGGCCCAAGCACCTTAGCAACCAGCTCCCTAACCAGGAGTCCAAGTACTTGGACTGGCTGGGCAAGAAGGTCTACGCCTCTGCCACCTGCTGTATAAGGTCCTTGAATTTTGTCACCCACATGGTGCAATACCAAAACGCCTTGTGGGAAAAGAGCTTAGAATTGGTTCAAGCTCTGCCGGATGTGCCACAGAAGACTGAGCTTCTGGACCTATTGAAGTCGGTCTTGGACGTAGGCACGTGTGTTTTTGCACGCCTCTTATAATACAGCACATATGGCTGTCAGGACAACAGCTACTGGCATCTGTATCCGGCGCCACTCATGGTTTCGGGTGTCAGGCTTTACCCAAGATCTTAAGGCTGAAATCATGGACCTCCCTTTTAAGCTCTCAGTCCTCTTTGGGGATGAGGCCAAGAACCTTATTACTCGCCTCCAGGATTCTGGCAAGGCCATCTGATCGGTCCAGAAGATGTTCGAGGCCAACCAGAAACCTTTTTAGAAGCAGTCCTTTCGTAGATCCTCTGGACTACAGTCTCAAAACCAGCTGCAGCAAGGTGGTTATAAATGCAAGGCCACCTCCCAGACCCCTGAGGGCTTCTCGTCCAGAACTACCAAATCTTCCCAGGCCACTCTGCCCACCCCTGGTGTTTCAGCCTGACTCCTTGCCAGGCCCCCCTCCTGAAGCAGGGACCCTGGGGGAGGAGGTGGTGCTGGTGGGCTGCTTCTCCCTCTGTCTGGAGGGAGGGAGCAAAATAACTGCAGACCAACTGGTCCTTCAAATCATAGAGAGAGGACATATGCTGGAGTTCCTTGAGAGGCCACCAGAAAATCCCCAGTGTCCTTCCACTACCTTCACTCTCAAATCACCCATATTCAAGAGAAAATTCAGGTGCTTCTTCAAAAGCGGACCATAGAGCCAGTCCACCCATGTCAGAGAGGAAAGGAATTTTACTCCCACTTCTTTCTAGTGCCAAAAAAGACCGGGGATCTTCATCCCAATCTGGACCTCAGCCATCTGAACTAGTACGTAGAGTACTGAAGGTTCAGAATGGTCACTCTCCCAGGCTTCCTTCCCCTTCTGCATCAAGGGGACTGACTCTGCTCCCTGGACATGCAGGATGCATACCTTCACATCCCAGTGTTCCAGCCTCACAGAAGATACCTGTGCTTCCTCTTCCAGGGGCATCATTACCAGTTCTAAGCTCTGTCGTTCAGCCTGTCCTCTGCTCCCAGAGTCTTCACCAAGTGCCTAATGGTGGTTGCTGCGGCCCTAAGGAGAAAAGGCCACTACGTCTTTCCTTATCTAGACAACTGGCTTCTGACAGCACCTACAAGGGTTCAGCTGTCACTAGAAGACACCTTTACTCTCTCCAGAAGACTGGGGATCACTGTCAGCCTGCCGAAGTCATCCCCATGGCCCAGCCAAAGACTCCAGTATATAGGGGCCATACTGGATACAGTACAGGGCAAAGCCTGTCTTCCACCAGACAGGGCGGGACCACCTTCTGTCCCAAGTTCGGATTGTCTCCTTGTCCCATCAAGCCTCAGCCAGGGCATTCTTACGAATGTTAAGTCACATGGCGGCTGACATTCTGAATTTCCCTCTGGCACATGTACGTATGAGTGTCCCCCAGTGGACACTCAGGGTACAGTGAGACCAAGGTTCAGATGATCTGGAGCAACTTGTCATAATCTCTGACCCAGTTTATCAGACCCTGACTTGGTGGATGGATCCCGCCAATCTTTCCAAGTGGGTCCTTTTCAGACGGGAGTCCTCACAGCAGGTCCTAACCACAGACACCTCAGGACAGGATTGGAGAGCCCACTTAGCAGATCAGCATACCCTGGGGACCTGGTCCTCTTTAGAGCAGTCGCTGCATATCAGTGTTCTAGAGATGCGAGCGGTCCTCTGTGCCCTAGAGGTATTTCAAACTGACCTTCTCCCAGGCCCTCTGCTGGTCCAGACAGACAATATGTCAGTGATCTTTTACATCAGCAAGCGGGGGGAACTCATTCATACCCTCTCTGCCGGGAGGCCATGAGAATCTGGTATTGGGCACTGGAAAATTGCCTGGAGCTGACCGCAGTGCATGATCTTACTTCGAGTGGGAGCTCTTGCAGCAGGCTATAACATTTAAGACTATGCCTCAGGCACTAGGACCATCCAGAAAACTTCTCAGCCAGCAGTATACAGTAGGGACCGCCCCCGACGTCGGCCCTGGTACAAAAGGGGGCGGACCCAGCTCCACCTCAGTTCTTTTTCTGCCGCGTCCCACACGTGAAGAGAGGAGATCTACATTCAGCTTGCCAGGAACAGCAAGATTTTCTATAAAAACCCACTTTTCTTACTGTTTTTCAGTGTTTTTTTTTTCTAGTTTAACCGACGTCGGACCGTTTCCGATGGTTTTTGAAGTTTCCCGATGGATGTCTTCACCGTCGTAGGCCTCGCCTGAACACCATCAAAACAAGTGTGAGAGGCAGATCCCGGCCAAGGATGACCATCGACGCTGCGTGTTCTGCCTCGGGCCAGACCATGACACCGCGGCCTGCTCAGCCTGCCAGGCATTTACCAGCCGGACCCGCATCCGTCGTCTGAAGGCTTTTCTTCTGGAGAAAAAGATGGATCTGCACTCCTCCAAGGGGAAATGCAAAGAGAAGAAGCGTCACGGTAAAGACTGTAGTCGGTCCTGGCACCGGTCCCGGTCTCACTCGCAGCCCTCTCCCAAGAAGGCCCGCCCTTCGGGATCAGGAGAGCGTCCGAAATACTCAGGCCAAGGCCGGCCCTTCGGGGGAGAAGCCGGCCAAGTCGTAGGTAACCCCGCTAAGGGTTACCACCAAGCCCTTGGAGGTGAAAGCTGCGGCCCCACCTCCCAAGGCACCGGCGCCACCTGCTGAAGGTATGCCTGTGGAACCCAAGGACTCTCCTGCGCCCCCCGGTGGCACCCCGTCGTCGGTACCACCACCGATGCCGGTCGAAGGGGCAAAGGGTGAGGGATCTGCCATGGAAGAGCCGACGTCCCCGTCGCCCAAGTCCTCCACCTCCCCCCTGGGCCCCCAGGAGGGCTCTGCTTCGCGGGGCGACATCCCGGATACTCCCTTTCCGGGCCGAGCGGCCAAACTTTTTTCGAAGGACGAGCTGCAGGAGCTGTTTTCCTTTTGGTGGGGGCAGGTCCAGAAGCCCCCCCGTCGCCGGCCAAGTCCCTGGAGTGGCCGCCTACACCTCCTTCTAGGGCTCGTTCCCGCACCCGGTCTGAAGCCCACCAACATCGCTCCAAGGACTCTGGAGACCGTCGTCGGTCTAGGTCACATTTTCGGAGTCCTCTGTCTTCTAGACGAGAACACTCCCGACGTCGGTCTCTGCTCCGTCTCGGGACTGGAGTCGGTCTTCGGACAGACGTCGGTCCTCCAGTTACTGACGACAGCGGGAGTCTGGTCATAAGGAGAGGTCAGACTATTTTAGATCTTATAGTCGATCTCCCTCATCCTCTTCTTCGTCATCTTCCTCTCTCAGCTTGCAGCGGTCCCCGGGAGAGAAAGACCAGCCTTGCTCGCTTCCAGACGATCCAACCTTCATGGATGTCATGAGGCATATCCAGGCCTCCGAGTGGGAGACTGAGGACCTGGATCCGGAATGCCGGAGACTGGCAAAGTACCTGAGGCAGAAGGAGCCGAAAACCACTGGTGATCCCTCCTTTGGTGGATACTTTCCAGGACCTTACGCAGACTACCTGGAAACATCCAGCTTCCGTCCCGGCTGTCCCTAAGAAGTCAGACAGGCTGTACAAGGCCCCGAGGGCAGAATCTTTCCTAGCTGAACACCCTCAGGCAGACTCCTTGGTGATCACGGCTGCCCATGATAAATCCAGACAGCTGAAGCACCTCCGCTCACAGCCTCCCGACCTGGACTCTCGCTATTTGGACCAGGTGGGCAAGAAGGTTTATTCTGCCTCCACCTGTTCCATACGGTCCCTCAATTTCTTGACACATATGGTCCAGTACCAGAATACACTATGGGAGCGAGGACAAGAGCTTTGAAGGCCATACCAGATTCTGATCAGAAGACAGAGCTTCTGGACATCTTGAAATCGGGCTCAGACGTTGGCTCCCATGTCCTGAGAGCCTCGTATGACACCACAGATATGGCAGCCAGGGCAGCCGCTTCCAGGGTGTGCTTCACGCGCCACGCCTGGTTGAGAGTATCGAAGCCACCAGATCTGCAGGTCAATATCATGACTTACCCTTCCAGGGTACCGTGCTATTTGGGCCGGAGATGGAAGCTTTGATTTCTCGTCTCCAAGAGTTAGGTAAGTCTGTCTGGTCGGTCCGTCAGATGTACCACTGTGACCAGTGAAGACGACGCAAGCGGCCATTTCATAAGCCCTCAGGTGGCCATGGTCATGCCCGTTGTAACCAGCAGGGGCAGAGGCGATGCCTCAGAGATCCGTAACCAGCAGCCTGAGGCGCCCACCTGGGCCCAAGTCCTCCCAGCCTCTCTGCCTACACCGGCTCAGCCTAATGACTCCTTCAGCCCCCCCTTTCCACAGGAAGACCCAGGGGAGACGGTCTGGGGCCGATTCTCCCTTCATTTCGAAGGGTGGAAGTCTATTACTGTGGACCAATGGGTTCTAGGTATCGTCAGGAGAGGACACATGCAGGAGTTCACGGAGTTTCCCCAAATACTCCGCCAAAGCACTCCTGTCATCCTCCTTCTCACACCCCACTAATAGAAGGAGAAATTCAGACCCTCTTGCAGAAAAGTGCAATAGAGGTAGTCCCCTTGCATCAGCGGGGAAAGGGGTTTTACTCCCATTTCTTCCTGGTCCCAAAAAAGACGCAGGATCTTCGTCCCATTCTGGACCTCAGCTCTCTAAATCTCTTTATAGAGTACAAAAGATTCAGGATGGTGACCTTCCCGGGTCTACTTCCTCTGCTGCACCAAGGGGACTGGCTGTGCTCCCTACACATGCAAGATGCATATATGCATATCGGGGTCTTCCCTCCCCACAGGAAGTTTCTGAGGTTCCACTTCCAAGGGGAGCACTACCAGTTTCGAGTTCTTCCGTTCGGCCTCTCTTCCGCTCCGTGAGTCTTTACAAAATGCTTGGCAGTAGTGGCTGCGGCTCTAAGACGCATGGGACACTACATTTTCCCATACCTAGACGATTGGCTACTTACAGCCCCATCAAGGGCAGGCCTACTTCACACCCTTGGAGATACCTATACACTATTCCGAGAACTGGGAATCACCCTGAATCTACGAAAATCGTCCCCAGAGCCCAGTCAAAAGCTCGTCTTCATTGGAGCGGTACTGGATTCTATCCAGGGCATGGCCTTCCTCCCCCCAGGACAGGGGCGGTCGCCTATGAGAGATTGCCGAAGGGATCTCAGTAACTCCTCAAGTTCCAGCACGGAGCTTCCTCAGGCTACTGGGGCACATGGCGGTGGCCATTCCTGTCACTCCCTTGGCCCGCCTCCACATGCGGATCCCACAATGGATGCTCAGGGTACAGTGGGACCAAGGCTACGATGATCTAGACTTCATGGTCAGGATCACCGAGCCAGTCAGGAGAACTTTGCGTTGGTGGATGGACCCCCGGAACCTGGAGAAAGGGGTCAGCTTTTGTCCAGAGCCACCAGGTCAGACTCTTACAACAGATGCATCAGACCTGGGATGGGGGGGGCGCACCTGGGTGCTCATCAAACACAAGGGGTTTGGTCATCCGGGGAGCGGTCCCTTCATATCAATGTACTGGAGATATGAGCGGTTCTCTATGCCTTACAGGCCTTTCAAGAGGACCTGGTGCCAGGCTCTCTTCTGGTTCAAACAGGCGATATGGCAGTCATCTTTTACATCAACAAGCAAGGGGGCACTCATTCGAACCCCCTTTGCAAGGAGGCGATGAGAGTCTGGCACTGGGTGCTGGAGCGGCACATTCTGCTGTCCACAGTGCACATTACAGGCGTCCTCAACGATCTGGCCGACAGCCTAAGCAGATCTCGATCCAGAGCACACGAGTGGGAGCTGCTACAGTCCGTGGCAGATCAGCTCTTCGACAAGTGGGGTCATCCAGAGCTGGACCTCTTTGCATCACCATGCAACGCCAAACTGCCAATGTTTTGCTCGCGAGAGCACACGCCTGGAGTTTCCTGGCCAGATGCATTATCCCTTTGCTGGGCAAGGAGGTTTCTCTATGCCTTCCTGCCCTTCCCTCTCATTCAGAGTCCAACTAAAGTTACAGCAGAAGGGGCCCGAATGATTCTCGTAGCCCCCAGATGGCCTCGGCAGATTTGGTTCCCACTCCTGCAGCGGTTATCCATGGAGCCTCCAATTCCGCTGCCCATATGCTCGCAGTCGCTGTCCCAGGAACAGGGGTCGCTGGTCCATCCGGACCTTCGGTCCTTACATCTACATGCTTGGCTCCTTCAGACGAAGCTCAACACAGATACGGGGTTTCTCTGGAAGTGGCGGCAGTCCTAGTTTCGGTGAGAAAGCCCTCCACCCGCTCTGCTTATGCTATGAAGTGGAAACGTTTTTGTCTATGGGCCTCGTCACAGCATTTGGACCCCATCACTTGTCCAGTGAACTCAGCGTTGCAGTATCTCCTCTCCTTGTATCAAAATGGCCTGAGTTGTTACTCTGTCAAGGTGCATATGTGGGCTGTCTCCACCTATCATGCTGTCATTGGAGATAAGGCGTTGGCACAACTGGATGTCACCCTCACCTTTTTAAGAGGAATTTTGCATATGAGACCTCCCATTCAGGACCCTATCACACCCTGGGATCTCCTTTATGTGTTGGAGAAGCTCACCCTCCCTTCCTTTGAACTGGCAGTGGATTGTGAGCTGCGTTACCTTTCTTGGAAGGTTTGTTTTTTGGTTGCTATTACCTGAGCTCAAAGAGTTTCCGAGCTTCAGGCTCTGATGTGTAAAGAGCCGTATTTGATTTTCCACAGGGAAAGGGTTTCCCTTTGAACAAATCCTAAGTTTCTTCCGAAAGTGGTCTCGGAGTTGACCCTCAACCAGTCAGTTGACCTTCCAGTTTATTTTCCTTCCCCATCCAATAGAGGGGAGGCCCTTCTTCACACACTGGATGTCCACAGGACTTTGAGGTATTACCTCAAGCGGATGGCTGCGCACCGTCAATCGGAGCAACTTTTTGTGGCCTTTGAGCCACGGTGCTTGGGTAAACCGGTGACCAAGCAGACGATATCGAAGTGGATAGTTCATGTGTTTCCTTCTGCTATGAGAAACGCAATAAGCCCCTACTGGGCCCGGTTAGGGGTCACTCCACCAGAGGAGTATCATCTTCATTCGCCACCCTGAGAAATGTGTCTGTCAGGGACTTATATGCGGCCACTACCTGGAACTCGGTGCATACCTTTGTCAAGCATTACAGCTTGGATATCGTCTCCAGACGTTGAGTTAGCTTCGGCTTGGCTGTTTTGCAAGGACTTCTGTCCTGAGGCCTCTGGAGTCAGCATATTCCACCTCCCGGGGTCGTCTACTTCTTTGGTGTGGACTGCTTGGTATTCAGTCCTGAATGTTACAGCCTGCTGCAAGAGCTCTCACTTGAAGTAAGATAGTACAGTTACATAAGAACTTACCGTAACAGTAGATCTTCGAGAGGAGCTTTTGCAGCAGGCGTTCCTTTACCACCCGCCTTCCCCCTCGAGGTGTGCAGATCCATCTTCATTTACATCTCCTATGTTTGCTTCGTCTCCTTTTCTTGTCAGGGCTTGTTGCGGGCCTTGGCGGAAGAACTGAGGTGGAGCTGGGTCCGCCCCCTTTTGTACCAGGGCCGGCGTCGGGTGTGGTCCCTGCCGTATACTGCTGGCTGAGAAGTTTTCCGGATGGTCCTAGTGCCTGCGGCATAGTCCTGAATGTTATAGCCTGCTGACAGAGCTCCTCTCGAAGATGTACTGTTACAGTAAGTTCTTACGTAACTGTACTTTCCAGGTGTCCAAAATGTCTTGGCCGACAGCCTAACCAGGTCTCAGCCCCGAGCCCGTGAATGGGAACTACTCCAGTCAGTCGCAGAGCAACTGTTTGACAGATGGAGATGGCCAGAGTTGGACCTTTTTAGCGTCCCAACTCAACGTCAAACTGCCTAATTTCTGCTCGCTAGACTCAGGGTCTGGTGTTTTTTGGTGAGATGTGTTGTCCTTCTGTTGGATAGGGAGGTTTCTGTACGCTTTTCCTCCCTTCCTTGTACTCCAGAGGGTCCTTCTCAAGCTGCAGTCAGAGAGAGTGGAGATGATCCTCATAGCTCCCCACTAGCCTCGTCAGATTTGGTTCCCTCTGCTCCAGCAGTAGCAGCGGAGCCTCCGATTGCTCCGTCTCTGAGCTCACACTTGTGCTTCCAGGACTTTAGTCCATCTGGACCTCAAGTCTCTGCACCTGCACGCATGGCTCCTGCTGACTTAGCAGTTGTCAGATTTGGGGTTTCCTCTGAGTAGCTGATGTCCTAGTGGCCGCTAGAAAACCTCACCTATGCTGTGAAGTGGAAGTGGTTCTGCCTGTGGGCCTCGGCCCGCCGCCTCGACCCTTTCACCTGTTAAGGGAACTTGGTTTTAGAGCATCTCCTCTCGCTGTCCGATACTGGTCTGAGTTACTCCTCCATCAAGGTGCACCTTTCTGTCATCTCTGCATACCATGCACCTATAGAGGACAAAACTCTTGCCCAATTGGATGGGTCTCTCACTTTTTTGCAGGGCATCCTGCACCTGAAACCTCCCATTAGGTACCTGGTCCCTCCCTGGGATCTTTTGACCTTACTTTGAGAGTCAGCTCTTGCAGCAGATAATACAATTAGGACTGATGACAGTAGGCAAACTTCTAGCCAGTAGTACCAGGCGAGGACCGCCCCCTCTGACGTCGGCCAGTCCCAGACATCCCATATGGTATAAATAGTGGGCGATCCCCGCCGTGCCCCAGTTCTTTTCCCACTGTCAATTTGCATCAGCTCCACAGTTTGACTCGCGCCCGTCCATGTACTATTTTCTCTGTCATTGCTACTTTTCTTATTTTCATCAATTAGTACACTTGTTCAGAGCCCTTTTCTTCTGTATGTTGTCTTCACTGTCTCCTTTTTCGAGGCACACTAACAAGTGTACCTGTGGGAAGCAAATCCCTGCAAAAGACAGCCATTCGGCCTGCCTGCTGTGCCTGGGCCCCGACCATGATACGGAGTCCTGCCAGCACTGTCAGCACTTCGACGGCCGGACCCACGTATGACACCAGAAAACCTTGCAGGCCCAGCTCACTCAGCTAAAGTTGGCTGCCATGCAGTGGAACTCCTTCTCGGAGAGGGAATCTTCCCCCCACTCCCACAAGAAATCTGGGAAACATTCTTCAGAAAAGCATAAAGAAAAACTGAGAGCAGGAAAGATCCCATTCAAGATCGAGATCCTCTGGATCGCACTCTGCCTCTAAGGGCAGCTCTGACTCCGCCAGCTACGACACCAGGCTTACCTTCGTTAAGGCTCTGGCGGCAGCCCGTGTCTCGGGGCATAAGGATAAGGATTCGGGGTCATGTGCACCGTCTCTCTAGCCTATCAAGATAAGACCTCTGGTCCCACTGACAGGCTATTCTTCGGACCCAGGTAAGGGACATCAGCCTGCCCAGTCGGCCTCTGTATGTAGTGCCGACCCCTGGGACAGGAAAAAGACCTCTGGTTCCTCAGGGAGGTCGTCTT
The DNA here is from genome assembly GCA_016271365.2 of Neoceratodus forsteri. Classification (NCBI taxonomy): domain Eukaryota; kingdom Metazoa; phylum Chordata; order Ceratodontiformes; family Ceratodontidae; genus Neoceratodus; species Neoceratodus forsteri. Next base: position 116,043,951 of record JADMNL010000024.1, on the reverse strand, counting down.
CTCTTCCACCCAAACAATATGAAAAAATTGGCAGAAAAATCTCCCAGACCGCCGTCAGACAAGCGGTCATTCAACAAGCGTCCTCCCTCTTAAGTCCTTGTTGGACCACCACTGACGTCGGACCGCTTGCCGACACTCCTAATGTTCCTCATACGCCGGCGCCGTCAGCAGGAACCCCATCGCCTCTGGTGTCGCCTCCTCCTCCAACCGACACCTAGACCGACAACATCCAAGTAGAAGAAGAGGAACCGACGTCGGTCTCTCAAAGCAAGCAGGTACATGATGTCAGCACAGCTACCATCCTGGCGCCGCCCCCAGTAGATCACTCGATGCCAGGCCAACCCAACGACAGTACAGACACCAGGGCTGGCACAGGTACTGGACCACCGCCAGACCAGATGCCAGGTTCGGAGCCTAGACTGAACCTAGCCCAGGTCAGAGATTTATTTGGCCACTGGTGGGAGACCATTAAACCAGATATTCTCCTCCCAAAGGCAGTATCAGATACCCCAACTAATCCCGGTGTGCAACATCCAGATGGGGAGAGCCCGAGAACCCCCCAAAACTCCGGACAAAGAGAAGGTCCTCAACCACTGTCCAGTGAGGGCTGTAATAAAGAGCCTACCCCTCATGATAAGCCCAAAGGAAAGGCCTCTAGGAAGAGATGCCACAGATCCAGGTCACAGAGCTTTTCATGCTCCCCTGGTAGATGTGTGCACAGGAAAAGACGACATAGGTCTTACTCAGTCTCCTCCTCAGACTCGTACCAGTCCTCGGAATCCTCCTATCAGGACTTAACATTGGAGAATTTTTCTCCTTTGGACCCAGAGGACACACCCAAATTGCCTCTGGGTGATCCCTCTTTTATGGAGGTTATGAGGCACATCCAGACCAGCATGGGTTGGGACACTGAGGACTTTGACCCAGAGAGAATGCGTCTGGCTAAATACCTCAGACAGACAGATCCAAAGCTGGTCGTTATCCCGCCCCTGGTTGACACCTTTGTGGACGTCACCCAGGCGGCTTGGAAGTGTCCTCATTCCTCTATAGCTGTCCCCAAGATCAATCAATCAAACTTTATGTAATCAGGCAGTTAAATCATTGAGCAAGCTTAAGAAGGCTGCTCGCCTGTATAGGGTACCCAAGGATCAACCATTTCTGGCCGAACACCCCACTGCGGGTTCACTGGTGATTTCAGTGGCGCACAACCGCTCCCAGAGACTGAAGCACCTTAGCACCCAACCACCGGATAGGGAGTCCAAGCAATTGGACTCCATGGGATGCAAGGTATATGCTTCCGCAACCTACAGCTTCGGAGTCTGAGATTCTGGACTTGTATGGTCCAGTTTCAGAATGCACTTTGGGGACAGGGGCTGGACATTGTGTAGGAACTGCCAGACTGCCCACAGAAGGCAGAGCTTTCTAAGCTCCTACAAACCGTATTGGATGTTGGCACCCATGTACTCTGATCTGTGTAAGACTCTGCAGATACGGCAGCAAGGGCAGCGGCAACCGGAGTGTGCATCTGCTGTCATTCTTGGCTTCAGGTCTCAGGGTTTGTGCAGGATGTTAAGTCGAACCTCCTCGACGCACCCTTTCATGGATCCATCCTCTTTGGAGAGGACACTGAAAGGGTCATTAACAGGCTTCAGGATTCTGGAAAGGCAGTGAGGACAGTTTAGTCCATGTATTGCCTGAAACAGAAGACAGTTTCGTAGATCTCGTTTTTGTGGCAGAGGGGAACAACAACTACAGCATCCCTGTTTCCAGCCACAACAGCCTCAATGGGGAGACTATAGCTGGAGGAGAGCCTGCAGAGGATCAGCTGGACCCTTCTCTCACCAGGCAAAACCAACCCAGACAACTTTCCCACCCCCTCCCACTGCCTGACTCTCCATTGGACCTGCCCCTCCCCAGTACCCCGCCAGGGGAGGTGATCGGAGGCCGCTTTTCACTTTACGCTGCTGCATGGAGGAAAGTGACCTCCAACCAGTGGGTCCACCAACTCATTGAGAAAGGACACTCAGTAGAGTTTTATCAAACTTCCATCAGACAGGGCGCCCAAATCCCATTACTCTCAGGCGTGCAGGTCTGATCCGACCAGAGATCCAAGCCCTGCTTTCCAAGAAAGCCATAGAACCTGTTCCCCTGACTCAGAAGAACAGGATTCTGCTCACACTTCTTCCTGGTCCCAAAGAAGATGGGTGACCTGAGGCCCATCTTAGACCTCGGCAAGCTCAGTCACTGTGTAGAGTACAAAAGGTTCAGCAGGATGGTCATGCTTTAGAACCTGCTTCCCATGATTCATCAGGGAGACTGACTGGCATCATTGGACATGCAGGACGCATAGCTCCACTTTCCAGTGGCAAAGCCCTACAGGAGGTACTTCAGGCTTGTCTTTCAGGGCAAACCTTTCCAGTTCAGGGTGTTATCCTTCAGCCTCTCATTGGTGCCAAGGGTCTTCACAAAGTGCCTCACTGTGGTAGCGGCAGCACTCAGAAGGATGGGTCATTACGTATTCCCATATTTGGATGATTGCCTTCTCACAGCAGCGTCCAGGGAACAACTCCAGAGATCCATTCAGGACACCTGTTCTCTCTTCGAAGAACTAGGTATCACAATCAACGTCCTGAAATCCTTTTTGTCCCTGTCCCAAAACCTGACTTTTATCGGAGCTTAACTCGACACCATTCGAGGGAGAGCCTCCCTGCTGCATGACAGAGCAGCCCAACTTCAGGGCCTAGCCCAACACATCACTTCAGTCCCGGTAGTACTAGCTAGAACCCTATTATGGCTGTTGGGCCACATGGCGGCGTCCATCATCACAGTCCCCTATGCGAGACTTTGCATGAGGACAATTTAATGTACCCTACATGTCCAGTGGGACCAAAGATGGGACGACTTGGAACTTTCTAGGAGCATGGATATGTTGTTCATCCACACTCTTTGGCATGTCCCTTCCCCTTTGAATCTTGCCATAAGTCTTCAAGCTGGGTCCTCCCACCCACCCGGGTGGTAAATACCTCGGCTCCACCCCATGATGCCAGATCTTCCTTTCCACTGGAAGATTCAGGTTCCCTTGTGCTACCTGTACAAGTACTGTAGGCTCTGGATTCTAATTGACTGTTTTCGCCGCATTTGCTTTCTTTGAAACTTGTAAGAGTTTACGATTCCAATCCGAGTGCATCGGACATGGAAGACAAGTCGTCCCCCGGGTTTCGCCGGTGTCCTTGCGGACAGAAAATGTTGCACACCGATCCCCACCTCTCTTGCGTTTATTGCTTGGGTGTCGTGCATGACACCACTGCTTGCACCATCTGTCTGGCCTTCCATCCCAGCGTCCTGGATGACCGCAAGGCGCGCCTAAAGTTAGGGAGACTGGAGCTTCGCAATCCACCAGTGAAATCTAAGGAGGACAGATGGGTGGTTTCCGCGGCCACGGGATCCGCCGAGCAGCTCGACCAGATGACTGCTTTTGAAGAGCAAGCTGCTCAAGCTTCGGCCAGACGTTTTTTTCGTGCCGCTTAACCTGGGCTCCACTTTCACTGGGTCCTTTCGGGTGCTGTGCCAGTCTCTCCCTACCAAGGGTGAGGTGCCCACGGGCTCGCACTCCTCCCGCCCTAAGAAAAGGGACAAGGACCCTAAATCATCTTCTGTCCGAAGAAGACGTTCCTGGGACCGAAAGCGGTCCGATTTTCAGGACCTGGCGGTCTCGACCTCGGTCGAGATCACTTCCTTGGCCGCCGGCTTCTCGGACCTTCTATCAGGCCAAGGCACTGAGGCTGAGGATACGGCAGAACCAGACGAGATTTCTCTCGACCCGATCAAGCCGTTGTCGCCGACCCTGCTCGACGACTCATTGGGGAGGACACCCATCCTTTCTTCCCCGATGAGGAGACCAGTTCTTCGGGTATCTCAATCGAGGGACAGGAGCCAGAACCTCTGTTTTCACCGAATCTGTCCTCTCCCGATCAACAGAGCCGACACCGTCGGTCTCGATCGAGGACTAGGACCCCGTCGGTCGAAAAATCAAAAAAAGGGGTCACAAACACTCCTGAAAGAGGCACCGCCACCGATCCTCATCCTCCTCGGATGAGGAGAGACTTCGACGGAAGCTCCATCGACGTTATGAGGATCTCTTGTGGCAACAGCTAATTCTGACCTGTCAGAAGCCGGCTACACCGGCCATTACTTGGCCCCAGCCTCTAAGGCCGATGCCGGCTCCTCCTGAACTGATGACTCCGGTTCTCCCTCCGGTAGGACCGGCACGCATTCCTGTTCGGCCTGTTCTGGTCTCCCCACCAATTTTGGTGGAACCACCGCCTAAGCAGCCTCAGGGAGAGGCCCCCTCGAAGGAGGATCGGAAAGGTACGGGCCTGCCCTGTCATCTGTCCATCACTGTCGTCCCCGATCGCCCTCGGCGTATTGAAGGGGACATAGGCGGGAGACCCCTGTATCCTGACTCCTCGGACTCTGATACCACTGGTCTTCGCACCCTGATAAGTTGTCAGTGACAGGCCTGGAGGAAGGTCCTTCCTCTTTCCAGGGCATCCTTCGACTTAGTTCTGAGTCCACCGGTATGCCCTTGCAGCCTATCCAAAAGAAGGCGGAATATCCTCTCACGGATATCCTTAAGAGGAGGGATACCCCAACGGAGGCCTTCCCAGTGGCCGAACCGCCTCAATGTTTAGAAGCACGGGTAGCTCAGCGGATACTGACCACCCTCCGGACAAGGAGTCCAAAAATATGGACCATTCTACCCGGAAGGTATATGCGGCCTCATCCTTGGGCCTTCGTCAGTGATCATGGCATACTTCTCTCACGCTCTCTTGGGGTCACTAGATGAAGTCCTCCCTGATCTCCCAGCGGACATGCAGACCACGGTCAAGCAAGTCCGTGACCAGGACTGTGCTGTTGCAAAACAGCAGCTCCAGACGGCTTTGGACATTGGAGATTCCTGTGCCCGCTCACAAGCAGCCGCAGTGGCCACTCGCCGCAGGGCCTGGCTGAGATTATCCTCTTTTCCGGCAGATATTCAGCACAAGTTAGCTGACGTGCCCTTCCTTGGCACCGACCTCTTTGGTCCAGGAGTGGCAGGTCACCTCCAGCGCATAGAGCAGTCTAGTGCCACCTTGGATGCCACTTCTGCAAAGGGTTCTTCGAGCAAGAGCCAGCAGAAGTTCAAGAAGAGGCCTTTTCAGCACTCTTCTCCTGCGGTTAGACAGCCTCCCTTCCAGGGAGGTCAGCAGCAGCAACAGCAGGCTCAAGCTTGGCGCTCTAGGCCTAAGCAGGGTCCCCAACAGCCCCGCAAAGGAGGCTGAGGTGCCAGTCCAGGAGCCTCCTCCTCCACCTCTAAGCCTGCGCAGTGATGGGTCAGGGGTGGCTAACCCTACTCCCGTCATGCCAGTTCTGGGTCCTCCCGTGGGGGCCGGCTCTGCCACTTTCTTTCCGCCTGGTCTGGTATCTCTTCGGACAGGTGGGTCCTGGAAGTGGTCGGTCTGGGACTACCTCTAGAGTTCGAGCAGTACGCTCCCTGCCGAGCCCGTGCCCCACATGAGAAAAGGATCTCAGTTGGCACTCAGTCGGCCCTTCGGGACGACATTGCTCAGCTCCTCCACAAGGAGGCGGTAGCTCCAGTGCCGGATCCTCCTACAGATCCAGGCTTCGTGTCCAGGTACTTCTGGTGCCCAAGCGGACGGGGGGTTGGCGCCCCATCCTAGATCTCCACGACCTGAATCAATATCTCGGGTCTTGCACCTTCCGGATGGTAACGCTGAACCAGATCATACCATCTCTGGAGCGAAACATGTGGTTCTGTTCACTGGATCTACAGGACACGTTCTTTCATGTCCCAATCCGTCCGCCCCACCAACGGTTTCTCTGCTTCAGGGTCGAAGGGACCCTGTACGAGTTCTGAGCCATGCCGTTTGGCCTGTCATCGGCCCCTCGGGTCTTCAGCAGATGCATTGCAGTGGTGGCAGCCCATTTACAGCATCAAGGAGTTCGGATATACCCCGACCTCGATGAATGGCTCCTGGCGGGTTCCTCCCTGCAGGAGGTGGAGAGGTCCAGGGACCTGGCCCTCCGAACCTGTTCCCAATTAGGCTTCCTGATCAACAAGGCCAAGTCAGAACTCGTGCCCTCTCAGGTGATGGGCTTTATCGGGGCAGAGCTTGACTCTCGACAGGGCAGAGGTTCTTCCTCCTTTGCCCAATCATTTCTGGTTGGGCACTTGCGCGCTGCCCAGGACTTCCTGCGCCTTCTGGGTTACATGGCGGTGTGCACTTCAGTGGTCCATTGGGCCAGATTGCACATGCGCCCCCTCCAGTGGGAGCTGGCCGCTCAGTGGACTCGGTGTCAGGGTCTTTTCGACCAGCTGGTCACCGTCACCCAGAAGATGTGGGACACTCTCCAGTGTTGGACCGTCCCAAGTCATCTGCAGGAAGGAATGCCGTTTGTCCGCCCTGAGCCAATGGTTGTCCTCACGACCGATTCCCCTCTCATGGGCTGGGGAGCCCACATGGGGGACCACATAGCCCACGGGTTCTGGACCCCTGAGGAGTCCCGATGCCACATCAACCTGCTGGAGCTCAGAGCAGTCAGATTGGCACCGTCGGCTTTCGCTCCTCAGCTCCAGGGTGAAGTGGTTCAAGTCCAGACGGACAATACCACGACCATGTACTACCTCAACAAACAGGGCAGCATGCACTCCCGTCTGCTATTCAAGGAGGCGCTCTGGATCTGGACCTTCGTCAGCCGGTTGGAAGCGGATCTCCTTGCCATCCATGTGGCAGGAGTCTCAAACCAACTGGCGGATGCTGTCAGCCGCATAGGCCAGACATCCCACGAGTGGTCTCTCCATCCAGAGGTAGCTTACAATCTGTTCTCCCGTTGAGGCCAACCGTTGGTGGACCTGTTTGCCTCCAGGGAGAACACCAAGCTGAGGCTGTACCGTGCCGGCCCCCCCTCAGCAGGGCTCGCTGCAGGGGGATGCCTTCTCGAGGCCGTGGACCCCAGGCCTCCTCTACACCTTCCCTCCATTTCCCTCGATCCCAAAGGTGTTACTCAAGGTGAGGAGGGACAAGGCGAAGATGATCCTGGTAGCCCCAGATTGGCCCACCAGTTCTGGTAGCCAGATCTCCTCAGCCTCAGCTGCAGGGCCCCGGAGTGGCTTTGTACACGCCTGGACCTGATATCATTGAACCAGGGGAAGGTATTCCATCCAGACCTTCAATCCCTGCACCTCACAGCCTGGTACCTGAGCGGCTAGAGTTCCAGGCTCTGGGTCTTTCCAAGGATGTTTACACCATGGTGGAGGCATCTCGTAAGGAATCGACCAGGAAATGTTATGCCTTCAAATGAAAAAGGTTTTCCATTTGGTGTCAGGGTAAGAGTCTGGACCCCTTATCCTGCTCTGTGGCTAACATTTTAGACTACCTTTGGTCTTTCTCCAAAGGGGGTCTTCGGTCATTGACCCTTAGGGTGCACCTGGCAGCCATCTCTGCTTACTGGGCGCTGGCCGGTCAGTCGACATTGGCGCAGGAGACGGTGGTCGGGCGCTTTTTCAAAGGCCTGGATCACATATCCCCTCCGGTGCATGAACTTCCACCTCCATGGGATCTTCTGCTGGTTTTGGCAAAGCTCATGGGCAAGCCATTCGAACCCATGCAGAAGTGTGAGCTCTCACACTTGTCGTGGAAGACTGCCTTCCTGGTGGCAATCACGTCAGCTAGAAGGACAGGGGAGCTCCAGGCGCTTTCAGTGGACTCCCCTTATCTGGTCTTTCACAGGGACAAAGTTGTCCTGCGCCCCCACCCAAAATTCCTTCCGAAGGTGGTGTCAGAGTTTCACCATAACCAGGTGTTGACTCTGCCGGTGTATTACCCTAACTACACCTCAGATGCCGAGTACAGGCTCCATACCCTGGACCTTAGACGTGCTTTCTCCTACTACAAGGAGAGGACGGCAGAAATTCGGGGAGAGGTTTGCCAGCTGTTTGTCACCTACGCTGAAGCCACTTCTGGCAGACCTGCAGCCAAACGGACCATTGCAAGATGGATTACATCATGCATAGGTCTGTGCTGTGAGCTGGCGGGCAAGGAGCCTCCCAGAGGGATAAGAGCTCATTCTACCCGCCATACTGCTGCATCGGTGGCTGCTTCCAGGGACATCCTTAGCCAGGAAATCTGTCGGGCTGCTGCCTGGAAGTCAGCAAACACCTTCATTACCCATTACCACATCGACCTTGAGTCCCGTCGGGATGCTGGTTTTGGGGCCTCGGTTCTCCAATCTCTGTTTCCTAAGTAGGGGGTGTGCGCCTTGCCTCCCGACTCCCAGAGAACTGCTAGGAGTCTTCCAAAGAATGTGGATGAACAGCATATCCACTCTTCTAGAAAAACAGGTTACTCACCTGTAACAGTAATTCTAGGAGTGGTATATGTTGTTCATCCCCACGCACCAACCCGACCTCCCCGGCTTTAGGCGCATCAGCTTGCTTCCAGCGGGCTGAGATCTGGCTTCATGGGGCGGAGCTGAGGTATTTACCACCCGGGTGGGTGGGAGGAGCCGGCTTGAAGACTTCCGGCAAGATTTAAAGGGGAAAGGGACATGCCAAAGAGTGTGGATGAACAACATATACCACTCCTAGAACTACTGTTACAGGTAAGTAACCTGTTTTTTTGTCTCCCTCACAAGACTGGTATGACAGGAACTCCAATGGTGAATGACATCACCTTCCTTACTGTCAGGGATGCCATTGCAAATGGAGGTGCCAGACCAGATCCTGACGTCAGACACCTTAAACACAGGGTGGGGGGCTCATCTAGGCATTCACAAGACACAGGGTCCCTGGTCTGTGATTGAGGAATCTCTCCACATCAGTATTTTGAAAATGAGGGCCGTTCTCTACACCATGCGGGCCTTGAGCTCGGTTCTCAAACCAGATCCCTCCTTGTACAGACAGACAAACAACATGTCTGTGGTATTTTATATCAAGAAGCAGGGAGGCACACACTCCAACCCCCTTGCAGCGAAGTTATGAGAGTGCGGGATTGGGCCACATCTCATTACCCGATCTCAGCGGTCCATGTCCCCGGGGTCCAGAATACCGTGGCAGACACTCAGCAGAACACGCTCAAGAACGCACGAGTGGTCCCTTCTCCAGTCCGTAGTCGATGAACTGTTCGTCAAATGGGGGACACCCGAACTGGACCTCTTCGTCTCCCCTACTAACGCAGAACTGCCCAGTTTTTGTTCACTAGATCCCGTGCCTGGTGTTTTCTGGCAAGACACGTTGTCCCTTTCCTGGAAGGGAAGATTCCTATACGCCTTCCCTCCACCCCATTTCACACTCCTTCAGAGGGTTCTCCTCAAGGTGCAAACGGAAGGGGCAACAATGATCCTGGTAGCACCACTATGGCCTCGACAGATCTGGTTCCCACTGTTGCAGCAGCTGGTAGTGGAACCTCCGACCACCCTACCACTGAGCACGTATTTGCTCTCCCAGAACAGTGGGACTTTGGTCCATCTGAACCTGCAGTCCCTCCACCTTCATGCATGGCTCCTGAGGACTTGTTCAGGCTATGTTTCGGAGTTTCTGACAAGGTCACCAATGTTATTGTGGTGGCCAGAAGACCTTCCACCAGAGCGGCATACACCATGAAGTGGAAGCGTTTCTGTCTGTGGGCCATGGCTCGTCACCTTGACCCTCTGGCCTGTGTCCAGTGAATATTATCCTAGAGTCCTTTTGGACTCAGGTTTGGGTTACTCTTCCATTAAAGTGCATTTGGCTGCCCTTGCGGCCTATCACACCCCTGTTCAAGGCAGAACGGTGGGCACAGTTGGAGGTAACCTGCACCTTCCTTGGGGATATCTTACGTATTTAGCCTCCCATCAGGGACCCCGTCCCACCTTGGAATTTACTGTTTGTTTTGGAGAAGCTGACCTTACCCCCTTTTGAACCGGCCACGGATTGCGAGCTACGTTTTCTATCTTGGAAAACATTGTTTTTAGTTGCTGTTACTTCTGCTCGAAGAATTTCCGCGCTTCGGGCCCCTGATGTGCAAGGAGCCTTATTTGGTTTTTCACAAGGACAGGGTGGCTTTGAGAACCAGTCCTAAGTTTTTTCGTAAAGTGGTTTCTAGGGACATGGATATGTTGTTCATCCACACTTATTGGCAGGTCCCTTGCCGCTTTAAATCTTGCCGGAAGGTCTTCAAGCTGGCTCCTCCCACCCACCCGGGTGGTAAAACTCTCGGCTTCGCCCCATGGCGTGAGATCTTCCTTACCGCTTGGAAGCTCAGGTTCCCTCCTTAGCGCTCTGCGTTTTTGACTGGTTCCTGAAAAGTTCGGTCTTCAAATTTATTAAAAAAGTATTGAATCTTCGATCTTTCTTCTTCGCTGCGGCGATGGCTTTTTCCGGCCCCGAGAAACGTTCGGTTAGTTCCTCCAGGAGGGACTCGCACTCCACGTGGTCTTTTTGCCTGGACTTGGTTCACGATCCTCGGGCTTGCAATTTTTGTACTGACCTTTCAGTCAGCTCTCCGGAGGACCGCGCGGCCTGTTCAGGCGCGGACATCCGATGTTTTTCCTTCTGGGTCTGCATCGGACCGGCGGGTGCCTGCCCCGACTGCTTCTCTGCAGTCTTTTCCTGCCGGGGAAGGGATGGGGGTTCCCCTTCCCTCTCCTTTGGTTGCGGAGCTTATCCTGCTCTCCTTGGATTCTTTACATTCAGCTTCGTTCAGGGAGCTTCGTCATTCCCTCTCCTCCAAGGGAGAGGGAACCTGGCCTGTCTCTCGGCCTATCTCTAAAGGGCCTCGAGCAGGGTCTCTTCGTCGGGAGCGGGAAGTTTTTCCCTCCCTCATTGGCCGACACTCTACTTCGGTCGAGGTTTCGGCTTCAGCCTCTGGCCTCACGATACCCCCGTCAGGTCAGCCGGCCAAGCCCCTCCGGAGGGGTCGGCTGAGGCGATCTTCCGCCGCCCTTCGGGATGGAAGTCGACTCTGTCCTCCGCTTCAGGTCGACAGCCCTCGGTTCGTTCCGAGCCGGGGAAGAGCGGGTGCTACCCGTTTCTTCCCAGGCCAGCCCTCGGTTATCCCGAGGATTTGGGTCTTGGTCTAGCCGTTCACGCCGATCTCGGCGTTCTCGGTCGGAGCACTGGGTTAAGTGGCTTAGCCGTTTTCCTTGTCCCCCTCCTCGGATGAGGAGCGGTTTCGATGCCGTTGGCGTCGATGTTTCAAGGAACTTATGTGCCGACAGCAGTTGTCTGGGTTTCAATCGACCCCGATTCATTCCCCACATAGCAAGCAGTCGCCGCTTGGTCGGCAGCCGTTTGTATCGGTCGAGGAGTCTTCTCCAGGACCGGTTGCTCGGCCGACCCTCGCTGCCCCTCCGCCTTTGGCGGAGCCCAGGCCGGACCGTGGCCTGTCCTTCAGGTCTCTCGGTTCCCTCACTCCTGCCCCACCCCGGCCGGACGAAGAGTGCCTCGGGCCTGCGGCAGCTTTGCAGACCCTTCAGAGCCTGGAGCAGGCTCTGCCATGTTTCCTGATGGGGAGGACCCTGGATCTTCCCAGGAACATCTAGTAGGCGACAGCCCTCGTCTTCTAAGGGTCTACTTGGCTCATTTCAGGTTTACTGGAATGCAGCTTAAGCCCGTCTCGATCGGGCTCCTTACCCCTTCTGGAGATTCTGGATCGAAGGGTTTCTTCCACGGAGGCCTTCCAGTGGCTAGAGGCTATTGTGGGCCCAGCCTTGGAAGCTATGGCGTGACCTACTTCTTGCCCTGCGCCGGCCAGGGTAGCTGGAGGTATCCTGTCCGGTCGGTTCTCTGCCCAGTTCTCGGAGCACCCCCGGCTGAAGGGGTTATTACCGACGACGTTTTCCAATGTCTTGGAAACGCCGGGGATGTGGACAGACCACCCGACAAGGAGTCCAGAAGGATGGACTATGTCGGGCGTAAGGTTTACGCTGCGTCCTCCTTAGGCCTCCGTCAAGCCAGCTCGTTTGCGCTGATGGCACATTTCTCCCACACCCTTTTGGGCTCCCAGGACGAGGTTCTCCCAGGCGACCTGCGGGCCACGGTTCGACAGGTGCGGGACCAGGGTAGGGCGGTGGCGAAGCAGCAGCTCCAGACTGCTCTGGATCTAGGCAATTCCTGTGCCAGATCGGTGGCGGCCGCAGTGGCCATGCGCCGCAGGGCGTGGCTGAGGTTAACATCCTTCTCCTCGGAAACCCAGCACGAGTTGGCGGACATCCCCTTTTTGGGGCCTGACCTTTTCGGCCCTGGAGTGGAGGGATTCATCCATGGGCCCGAGAAGTCCGATGCCACTCCGGACTCGGTCACTCTCGCCCGTGGGGTCAAGGGGCAGCCGTCAGCCTTTGCGTAAGCCCCTTTGCCCCTTGAGCCCTGGGGCCCCCCTGGCCCAGCATGAGGGCCAGCAGGCATGCGCTGGGCGACCTGTTGCCAATCCAGCGTCTTCCTCCAAAAGGAAGCGGAGAGGCAGGAAACCGAGGGGCTCCTCGGCTCCCTCCTCCTCTAAGCCTGCTCAGTAATGGGCCAAGGGGCATTGCTCTGGCCCCGTCATCTCTGCCCGGGGTTTTCCCGTGGGGGGACGGCTCCGCACCTCGTTCTGGAGGTATTTAGGGTGGATCCTGTCGCAAGTTGCGGGCGGATCCCCTTTGAGCCGTTGCCCCACGGGGAATTTGAGTTCACTGCCCCTGTGTCGGTCGTCCGACATGCCTGGCTCTCTAGTTAGAGATGATCAGGAAGGCCGTGGCCCCCCCCCCATTCAACCCTGGGTTTGTGTCCAGGTATTCCTGGTCTCTTACGGACAGGGCTTGCGCCCATCCTCCCCTGCGCCTGGATGGTCTCTTTTCTGCAGACATTCCATCCTCAGGGCGTGGCGTGTAGCTGATTCCTGGTCTCCAGGATGTACCTACTCCTCGTTCCGTCCGTTTTTGGGAGGCTCCACCTTCTTGCTGGGGGCTGCTACAGGTTCCTAACACTTCCTTGCTTAGCAGTCTCTGCGGCATGGAAAGGGTCGGGATGTCACCCACCCAGAAGGCAGACTGGTCTCCCGTTCGGGGAGCAGTGAGAACTCGTATCTTAGCGGTGAAGCTTCTTCGGGACTAAGCTCGACTTTGAGTCCGAGCTCAGCTCCGGGCGAACAGGGTGAGGTTTTCCTCCTTTTCCGGTTGGGTTGGCTGGGGAATTACGTCCTGCCAGGACCTCCTGCTCCTCCTGGGCCTCGGCGGCCTTCCCTTAGTGGGAGGGGCCAGCCAGAGGTCTCAACGCTGTGTCCCGTGGACCAGTTCGTGACTTGCAGCCCAGGAGTTAGGAGAACGCTCCCTTGGACCGTTCTAACTTTGGCAGGAGACTATCCTGCTTGTTTGCCCTGAGTTGCCGGTCTTCTCCAGCCGGTGCTTCTTGGATGGGTGGGGTGCCCATCTTGGGGAATGCAGAGTGCGTCGCCTCTGATCCTCTTGTGAGTCCCGATGTCCTTCCCGCTCGCTGGAGACAGACGGTCCGATTAGCCGGCACCTCTCGCTCCGCTTGTACGGGGTCTAGTGGTCTAAGTCCAAGTTGGATTATTCCTAGACCATGTGCTACCCTACTCCGCCAGGTTTGGTCTGTCCCTTGTTTGATTGCAAGGAGGGTTCTCCGCATTAGGTAGGTTGCTGAGTCAAGGCTTCCTAGCCATTTCATGGCAGGAGCCTATTTCCCTGGCTGCGGCCCTGAGCCGGGCATAGGCTGCGCCTCATGAGAGTCTCCCCTGCCGGGGGTAGCACAGGATCTTCTCCCTTTTCCCTCCGGGGAGTATACTAGGCCGAGACTGTTTTTGGCCCGCCCCTCAGCAAGGCTTGTTGTAGGGGATGCCATCGGGGCCACGGACCCCAGGCCCCTCCGTGCCTCTCCCCCATTTCCCTTGACCTACGGGCAAGGCGAGGAGGGATTTGGCACAGGTGATGCTGGTAGCCCCAGACTGGATTGCCAGTGCTGGTATCCAGCTCTCCTCAGTCTCAGCCCCAGGCTCCCGAGACGGTCTCTAGTCCGCCGGTCCTGTCTTTCTTTCGGGGAAGGCTATCCATCTGGACCTTCAATCCCTGCACCTGTTGGCCGTCCCCTGTGCGGCTAGGGGCCAGGCCTAGGGTCTTTCGGCAAGGTCCTCGACCGTCGAGGCGTCCTGCTAGAAGTCGGCCAAAATGCTTGTCCTTTGGGAGAAGTTTCCTTCTTCCGATGATGGGTCAGGGCGGTGCCCTTCCCCGTCCCTGGGCATAGCATTCCGGACCTTCTGCGGTCCATCCTTTATACCAGGGCTTCGGTCGACGACCCTCTGGGTGCCTCTGCGGTCACCACTATCTTCCGGGCGCGGGCCGGAGGGTAGCTGGTGGTCCGGAGAAGGTGGTCCGGCACTTCTAGGCTCTCTACACGCCTCCCCTTTGGGAGAGTATCCCGTTCCTGTGGGATCCTTGCTGGTATGGGCTTAGCTCATGAGCAAGCCATCTGAACCTTTGCACAGGTGCTGTTTTCCACCTGTTGTGGAAGAACACCTTCTTGGGGCCACTCCGCCATCCAGAAGGCTGGGAGAATTCAGGCGCCTTTAACCTCCCTATCCGTCTTCCCACAGGGACTAGGTTGTCCTGCGCCCACCAAGTTCCTCCAGGAGATGGTGGCTGGGTCTTCCCTTCGGGGTTTGCCTCTGCCGGGTTTATCCCCATTCACACCTCGAGGAGGCCATATCCAGGTTCGTGGGAACCGTTTAGCAGCTCACTTGAGGCGTAGAGCTTAAATGTCGGAGAGGTTACGCCAGCTGTTCATCACCTTCGCTGAAGCCGCATCTGGCAGATTGCAGCCTAGTGGAAGACAAGCGGGCGGGTCACCCCTGCAAGGTCTCCACTGTAGGCGGGCGGGCATGGAGCCTCCCTGAGGGATAAGCGCTCCTTTTACCCGTCCTTCCGCTGCATTGGTGGCTGCTTCCAAGGACACTCCGGTCCAGGATATCCCAGGGCTTCTGCCCGGAAGCAGGCTTTACCGTTCCCCTTCCACATCGACCTTGGGTCACGCCGGGGTGTTGGTCGGGGCCTCGGTTCTCCAGTCTTTCTACCTAATAGGGGTGTGCGCCTTGCCTCCCTCCTCCCGGAGAACTGCTAGAGTCTGCCAATAAGTGTGGATGAACAACATATCCATGTCCCTAGAAATACAGGTTACTCACCCATAACAGGAGTTCTAGGAATGGTATATGTTCATCCACCACGACCCACCGGCCTCCCGGCTGACGCACAACCTGCAGCTTCCAGCGGGCTAGATCTGGCGTCATGGGGCGGGAGCCGGGAGTTTACCACCCGGTGGGTGGGAGAGCCAGCTGAAGACCTTCCGGCAAGATTTAAAGCGGCAAGGGACCTGCCAATAAGTGTGGATGAACAACATATACCATTCCTAGAACTCCTGTTACAGGTGAGTAACCTGTATATCTGAGATGGCCCTAAATCAGGACATCCAGCTTCCGGTTTATTTTCCTAATCATACTAATATAGGAGAGGCTCTTCTCCACACCCTAGACATGCATCAAACTTTACGTTATTATTTGTCCAGAACCAAGGACAGCAGGTGTTCTGACCAAATTTTGTCTCCTTTTCCCCCAGAATCCTAGGGGCTCCTGTGACTAAAACAGACACTGTCAAAGTGGCTAGTGCGTTGTATTACCAAACACCTTCCCAAACAATTAGACTGTCAATGTTTCCACTAGCCAACGACTGCCAATAATTAGGTCCTTCCCCTGTCCTACCTAACCCTTTCATATTCTGTCCCCCTCGTCACCCTACCACGCCTCTACTGAATGCCCAACCCCTCCCTCCCCACTGGTCTCCCCTCTCAGTTCCTTCCCTAACATTTCTTCCCCACCCTGTCCCGCCCCCTCCCCAGCCTCCCATTCCGCCCTCCTGCACCTATCCTCCCTTTCCACCACACTTGCCACAAAGCCATGCCTGGCTGCACCTAACTGCCCCCTAACTGACTGAGAGCTCCCCCGTCTCTGGTTATTCCCTGTTATCTCCTAAGTTTTGTACCACACTCACATAGTGTTGCTTCAGATTTGTTATTCCACAAGTGAAAGACTTGTACTATCACTTGCAGTCCTCTTAAACCTGGTTTGTGTTGTAACCTCACTTATAACACTGATGTTAATTTGTTGTTAACTTATGTCTTTGACTGTGTGTATCGTCAATGGCCTGTGATGTCATGTACATTTCTCTGATTTGGAGCCTTTGTAAATGAGCCCACAGCTCAAAAGTATTAATCCTGATCTGAAATAAATAAATAACTTTCTGTTACCAAAAACATGACAAACCCCTACCAGGATTTGGTCAGGGGTCACTCGACAAGAGGTGTGGTGGCTTCTTTTGCTGCTCTGAAAAATGTATCTGCATCAGACATTTACGCGGCAGCTACGTGGCACACAGTCCACACCTTCATTCGGCACTACAGTCTGGACATTGTCTTAAGACGCAGAGCAGGCTTCAGCATTGCAGTTCTGCAGGGCTTCCTCTCTTAAGGGATCTTCTTTCCCCTTCTGTCCTGTTCATCTACCACCCGAGCTGTTGTCTTTAGTTTATACTGCTTGGGAATTGGTCCTAATTGTTTTACCTGCTGCAAGAGCTGACTCTTGAAGTAAGATAGTACAGTTACGTAAGAACTTACCATAACAGTAGATCTTCGAGAGAAGCTCTTGCAGCAGGTATGCTTCTCACCCTCCTTCCCACTGGAGGTCTCCTGTTGTGAGCGAATAATATCACCCTCCTCTCACCAGTTCTCTGAGGTATTGCCTTAGGATTTTTGCATGGATCATGTTACATCCAGACACCAGAGTCTCAGATGGAAAAAGAACTGAGGAACGCCAGGCACCGCCCACCCTTTATACCATATGGGACGTTGGAGGGGGTGGTCCCCACCTGGTACTGCTGGCTAGAAGTTTGCTGTGGGGTCCTGACACCTACTGGCATCAGTCCTAATTGTATTACCTGCTGCGAGAGCTTCTCTCGAAGATCTACTGTTACGGTAAGTTCTTATGTAACTGTACTTTTGTGTTCCAAAAACTTACCTTGCCTCCCTTTGAACTGTCCGCAGAATGCGAGCTACGCTTTCTGTCATAAAAAGCATTATTTTTGGTTGCCATTAATTCTGCTTGAAGGATTTCCAAGCTCCAGGCTCTGATGTGTAAAAAGCCTTATTTAGTTTTTCACAAGGACAAGGTGCTCTTTAGGACGAATCCTAAATTTCTGCCTAAGGTGGTGTCCGAGTTTACTCTGAATCAGGACATGCATCTACCGATCTATTACACAGAGTATTCCAACAGAGGGGAGGCTTTACTTCATAATCTGGATGTCCACCGGATGCTTTGTTATTATCCTAATCACATTGGTCCTTTCAGAAAGACTGACCAGTTGTTTGTTTCCTTTACCCCAAGATCTGAAGGGGCCCCAGTTACTAAGCAGACATTGTTTAAGTGGTTAGTTAACTGCATTGTTTACTGTTGTAAGTATGACAGGCCTTTACCGAGCCCGGTAAAAGGCTACTCTACTGGTGGTGTTGCTACTTCGTTCACCTCCTTGAGGATTGTGTCCGCAGCAGATATTTGTGTGGCTGCTACCTGGAATTCTGTTCACACTTTCGTCAAACATTTTACTCCCTCAGTACAGAGATACAAAATGCAACCAAACTGGGCTCTTTTTAAATCCCATCCAAGCAGCCCTCGCCTTGAGCAGTACCTGTGACTCGCATAGTCCCTCCCTCCCTGGCCCTCACCCATACCTCCAATCCTGCGCGTCAGCCTCCCCTCGCACATCTGACCCTGCCTTCCCAACCTCCCTTACTATTTCTCTCGCACTCCACACTGCATCCCCATCTCCCATCCATCCCACCCCTACTGCCCTCCCTCTGCTCTCCCTACCATCCCACTTTTCCTTCCTGTATCCCCCACACTTTTCCTTCCTGGACTGCAATTTCTAATCCACCCCTCCTGCATCCTCCCTATCCCTCCCTCACCCCTCCTAACTCCCCTACCCCATACCCCCTGACCATGTTATCCGGCTTTCTTGCCTGTCTCTGCCTCTATTAACACTGAGCTCTCAATTAGCTAGAATCATGACAAAAGAACTGCAAAATGGATACAATTCTGGCTGACTTATCACTTTGTCTATTTATTTAATGTCTGCTGACCCTGCAAGTATTCTGCCCCTGGACGATCAAATACTTGCCTTGTAATTGCTGAACCTGCTTATGTTTCTCTAGTTCTTTGTATAGTGTTTAATTCAAACAACGCGAAGTCTTGCTGTATTCTGAGCTGCAGCCAAAGAGAAGCAGGCCACTCCTCAGAAGCAGCAATTTAGGGCTGACGGGCAGGCCTTTTCACATCCCTTTTTACCAAGCCCAGGCCGCCTCTTCTTTCCAGCAGAGGGGGTTCTTTAGGGGAAGAGGCAGACAAGGGATGATCAGGACCCCATCATCCACTCAGTCTAAGCCCCTTGCCAAACAGACACCCTGAGGTGTCGGGGTCACATCCCCAGTTCCAGTAGGGGGCAGGCTGGCTCACTACTTCCAGGCCTGGAAGTCTGTTACTTCAGACAAATGGGTACTGGAAGTAGTGAGCCAGGGACTTGCTCTCAGTTTCAAGAGGTTATCAAAAATGAGAGCAAAGTCTTTCAGTCCTCCCTCTCCCTTGGAGACAAAGGCCTTAGAGGCAGAGGTCTCCTCTCTGTTGCTTCTTCAAGCAGTAGAGAAAGTACCTCTTTGGCCCTGTCCACACTACACTGAAAACTCCCCTCTGTAACGTTACAGAGGGTCCAAACCATTACCGCAGCGGTTTGCGTTTACACCTGTAATGTTACAGGAGGCGTTTTTGTAACTGTTGTTGAAACCACTTATGAGGTGGTTTCAACAATGGTTATGAAAACTGTTTTGCCTCTGTAACGTTACCGGCTGTAGTGTGGACACGTGAGCATGTAGCCCAGCATTGCCTTCAGTGCAGCACAACGAACTGCATTGTGGGATAGGGTGCTGACCGTAATGGTCACCCATCACCCACAATGTGGACTGGCTGTCACAGTTCCAAACCGTTATCATGACGGTTCACTGGCAGTGTAGACACACTGTAACGTTTACCATCTGTAATGGTTTGAAACCATTACAGGGTTTTAGTGGTGTAGTGTGGACAGGGCCTTTGTCACAGGGGAAAAGGTCTGTATTCCAGATACTTCTTACCCCAAAAAAGACAGGGGAGTGGCGACCCATCCTAGATCTAAGATACCTGAACAAACACATACTAAAGCCAGAGTTCAAAATGGTGACTCTGGGAATAATTATTTTCCTCTCTGAGATCAGGAGACTGGCTTGCCTCCCTGGATCTCAAGGATGCCTACTTTCACATACCTATCAGACATTCACACAGAAAGTACCTCAGGTTTGAGCTGCCCTCCGGTCATTACCAGTTCAGAGCAATGCCTTTTGGTCTAACATCTGCTCCAAGGGTGTTCACCAAGTGTTTAGCAGTAGTGGTGGTGTTTTTCAGGAGACTGGGTATCCTGCTCTTTCCATATCTGGATGACTGGCTCATAATGGGTCAGTCCTCGGACCAAGTCAGGTCAGCTCTGGAGGTCACTTAAAAGCTTCTGGACTCCATAGGATTCCTTCTGAATTTAGAAAAGTCTGTTCTGGAACCAGCCCAGCTTCTCACTTTTATCGGGATGGAACTAGACACTGTCTAGGCAAGGGCATTTCTCCTACTCTGAAGGATACAATCCCTTATGACTCTGGCTTCCTCTTTTCATCTTCTAGTGTCTCAGCCCGCCAGGAACTTCCTACAGTTGCTAGGCCACATGGCAGCTTCCACTGCGGTCATGCAAGGAGCAAGATTTCAAATGAGAGAGATTCAGTTTCATCTAAGATCTTACTGGTCTCAGAAAAAAGACCTTCTCTCTAAATTGGTTCCAGTGTCCCAAACTCTGGTTCAGGCTCTCCAGTAGTGGCTGGACGAAGACAATCTAAGACAAGGTGTCGCTTTCCTCAGTCAGGCCCCGTCAGTGATTCTCACCACAGATGCCTCTCTACTGGGATGGGGAGCTCATCTGGACCAGCTTACTGCACAGGGAACCTGGTAGTAGTAGTAAAAAGTTTATTTTTATACAGGAGAGCAAATCTTTAGGCTGCTTGGCCTAGTTTACAAGAATTGTCCTGTTCCTTACAAGTTACCTAAACATTAAAACGAGTACAGAGTACAAAAGGGTACTCATTTTTACAATAAATATGTGTGGATCACTCCTCGAGGTTCAAAACTTTCTCCAGACATTCTATAATCCATTCAAACTATACTTTTCATCCAAGAAATTGGCATGTAACAGAGCTTGGTGTAATTAATTCATGTTTAAACTGGCTATACAGTGGAAATGTACACGCTAAGTTTGATAAAATATTAGCGTTTTGCTGCCTGGTGACGTAGTGTCTTTTCCCCATATTTATTTTTAAAAGCAGTAATGGGGATTTTGTTTTTATAGTTTGATCTCTTTTGTCTTAATTTGATTTGACAACACCCTCCAAATAAACTTTTATTTATACAATGCTCAGGACTGTCCATGTGATATTTATAAATTAGTGTTTGCCATTTCATGGTACATCTTGTTTCAAGTGATAACCATTTCAAAGAGGTCAACAAACTGCAGTGATGTGTTCTTGGACTACACTGCAAGACATACCTTACGATCCTATAACACGCTCTATCTAAATTGTTTAGTAATGTCTTGTTTGCAGTAAGGTACAAAAGGTCCCCATAAGTCAATACTGGAATAATTAATTGTTCTGCAACCCTTTTTCTATTTTCTGTTAAGCACTTAGTAGTTCTTCTAAGGGCTCCCACCCTTTTATTTACCCTTTCAGTTAGGAGGCAGTATAGCGCAGTGGTCTAAGGCTCTGAGCTGCAAATCTGGTGACATCCAGCAGACCAGACTTGGGTTTGAATCCCACAGCTTCCACTTGCATACTGTGTGACCCTGAGCAAGTCACTTAACTTCCTTGTGCTCCCAGGTCGCACCAGGAAACAAGCTCTGGCTTAGTGTGCCTTTCCTGGTTAAACAATTTCCCCTTCCCTTCCCCTAGCACCCCTGTGTGTTTCGCAAAAGTCATGTTCTTATCAAAAGTAATTCCCAGATATATATTTTCGATCACTTGTTCTAAAGAAGCATAATTCCCAGATATATATTTTCGATCACTTGTTCTAAAGAAGCATAATTCACTTTTATTTTTAGCTGTTTGTTTCCTTTTGAATTTGACCCAAAGTATAATAATGTTGTATCTTATCTGTGTCAATCTTCACCATTCATCACATATGGGTACTGGCCGGAGATCAGGACCCTGCAGGAGCTTTTTTTTTTTTTTATTTATTAAAAAGGGGTAGGCGGAGCCGACACAGCATCGGCGCTGCCCTCGAGGCCGACGTACTGCGTGGTGCTCGAGGATTGGTCGTTAGGCTGTGTCGACTCCACCTGCCTACCAGTTCTTCGTCTCCCGCCGTCGAGGTCGCCTCGTGGGAAGCTAACTGAAGAAAAATTTTAGGCCTTTCAGCCTTTCGTTCGACAGTCCGTCGGTTACCTGCTAGTTCTGGGTTCTGCCTCCACTTGATGTCGCCGTAGATCTTTCCTTTTTATTTGAAGTATTGCGGCGTCCGAGTCTGTTTTGGTGTTTTTCCGTGGGTCATGTCTCGGTCGGAGGGCAAGAAGTTTTCTAAGGCGGGTCGGCCCCCTATGCGTCGGTGCCTGTGCGTCCACAAATATTCCGTTACCGACCAGCATGACCGGTGTCTCGCATGTCTTGGTCCGCTTCACGACATGGATTCGTGCGACGCCTGCTTCTCCATGGACTGCCGTGTACTCGAACAGCACGCGTGGAAAGTGGGGCGAGCTCCACCGACTTTCAGGGGTAGGGTTCGCACTCGTCCGGGCCAACGCGCTCTCGGCCTTCCCTCGGGTCCCTCCGGTTCTATGCGGACCGAGGAGGAGGGCCTCGACTGCCTTAGCCTGGCCATTACCGAGCTCCTCCAGCGGCGCAGGGAGGCCCGTCCGCTTCCTCCGGGGAAGCGGCGGGGCGCCGCCGGGCAGTCGCCCCATCGAAGCGAGCTCCCCTGGTGTCGCTCCTGCGGTCCGGAAGGCCGAGTCGGCGCGTCGACCGGTGCTGCCAAGGCCTTTGGGCGCCGTTCATTGGCGCGTGGACCCTGTCGGTGCTGTCGTCGATGCCGACTCGTCGCTTGGCGCCCGTGGGCTCTGTCGGCGCCCGATGCGCTGCCTGTGGACGCCATGGGACAAGAGACCCGCGTCGTTTTGCTATGTCTCACAAGGGCTGAGGTTGAGCACGGCACTGTGCCTGTGTGGTTCGGCGCTGTGGATCCTTGGCTTCAGCGGTCGCGGCTGGCCCCGCCAGAGGTTCTCTCAGTGCCGCTTATGCACCGGGGCCGGTCAGCGCCGTAGCCCGCACCGAGTCCGCTCGGGCTGTCGGGCGCCGCCGGTCCTGGTGCTGCTCGCGGCACCGAGGCTGTTGCTGGGGCTGCCGACAGCACCGTCTCTGTCCCTGGTACTGCCCCCGGTGCTAGCGGACCCCTGGCTCTGAACCTTTGGCCCGAGCTGCCCTGGCACCTTCTGTGAGCCCTACCCGCGGGGTTGCGGAGGGCGTGGTGGCTACCTCGGCCACTGATTTAGCTGCCGGGCCCTTTGGCAAGGTCGGTTTCGTCCACCCTCCTACTGTTTGGCTCAGAGCCTCAGACTCTACCTCCTCTGAGTCGGAGTCTGGCTCAGAGTCAGACGCGCAGTCACACCTTTCGGGATTGTCTGCAGAGGAGGGCGACCCAGTGGTCTCGTCGACGAGTCGTAGTCGGCCCCCTGCTGAGGAGCGTCAGGTAGTCCCCGAGGTTAAGGTCAGTGGTCCTGACCAGCAAGCAGTGGTGCGTGCCACCATTGCTCTGCAACCTGGCCTTGGGGGTTTCCGCGACCCTTCGGTGGTGGTACCCCCTCCAGTAGTGTGTCTTGATCACCCAACTTTGGGGCCCATTGAGAAGTCTACAGGAGGGAAGGGTGCTGCGCCCTGGGTCTCCCCTTCGGGGGCAGCCCAGAGCTGCCAGCTACCTAGGCTGGCTCCTCTCGAGGAGGAGGACCTTCTCAGACTCTGAGGGGTCGAGGAGTGTGGGGTCGGCGCGCCGGCCTTTCTTTGGGGTCCACCCGGGCCCTTGGCGAAGCCGAAGTGCTGACTCCCACCCTTCCTCTTCCGGTTCCTTGAGGGGGTCCCATTCTTTTGAGGCAGGGGACCGTCCTTCTGGACTTTTATGGCCCCAGTCGCCTCACTGGGGGGATTCTTCTGGGCGCAGCCTAGGCAGTACCAATGTGGTTGTACAGCTGTCGGCTGCGGAGTCTTCCGGGGCATCCTCCTCGGGTGCTCATGGTCCACTCCCTAACCCTGGCGGAGGTCAGCCGATTTCTTTTCTCGGCTCTGCCCTTATCCCTCTGCCGCATTCTCCAGTGCTCCCAGGCATTCTTGGTCCTAGCGGCCCTCTTACCTGGGAGCAGTTCAGAGCGGTGGCTGCTCGGTTCCCTGCCTACGTTAGGGCCATGGACAGCCAGGTTTTCCAACCTCCCCGTGTAGCCACTCTCGGAACGCATGGTGACCTCCAGCTCCTCATCCCCTCTTCTGGGGAGAGAGAACCATCTGTCCATATCTCCCCAGCTGCTGATCTCTCAGAGTACCAGGCTTCCTCGTGAGGATGATGGAGGACCTTCACCTTTCGCCCCTGTCTGTTAGCAATCCTGAGCATCAGGCTGCGCCTTTCTAGTCGATTTTGGCGGGCCACCCTTGTGGTGCTGCCCTGGCCTGCTCCCTCTTGTGGCGTCATGTTTCTGGCAGAGGCCCTTCTCCGGAGTTCCTGCCCCTAGGGACCTCAGCCAGAGGTATTGGCTCCCCGGAGTCTCCAGGTTCTATGCCTCATCATGAGGCGGCTTGATGCACCTGGATGCCCCTGATGGGCTTGCGCCTCCACTGCACCGGCCCCAGATCAAGACTCCTGGGATTTTGATTTCTGGGCAGGAGGACCATCTACTCGGCACGGTTGCTTCTCTCCATTTCTGCTCACCAGGCCCACTATGCAGCCTACAACAGGTTCTTGTGGTCCGCTAGGTCAGATCCTAGCTGCTTTGCCTGACTCTGAGCAAACCAGACAAGCCATCGCGCTCTCTGCACGTGGCTGGAGCTAGCAAGGCACCAGCGAGGCATCTTATGATGCAGCGAGGTAGCTACAGGGTCGTGAGGACAGCAGTCTGCACTAGGAGGTCGGCGTGGCTTCATCTTTCCCGGTTGTCACCTTGGCCCGGGGTGTGATTTGCTCTGCCACCAGGGAACCTACCTCTTTTCCTGTAGGACAAGATGGCGTTTGTCGGGCAGCTATCTTCCCCCTCCGGGGACCTCCCGCCTCGCCTCCCACTCGGGCCTCCTCAGGCCCGGAAGGTCCCAGCAGTGTGTCACCCACTGAGGGCTGGGGACTCTGTCCTTAGGGTTTAATGAATCAGCCCCCCTTCGAGGGCTTGGTACTCACCCATATGTGATGAATGGTGAAGATTGACACAGATAAGATGTAAATTACGTACCTACCGTGTTAGATCTTTCTGTGTTCTTCACCATTCATCATAATCCACCCCACCATCCCCCTGGGGCCTCAGTCTCTGGTCCCCTCCTATGTGCTCCCTCTCTTTTAGAGCAGGGTAAAGTAGGGACACAGGGGGTATTCTCCTTAAGGTACAGCTCGGCGGCACCCCTCTCTGCTGCATGTCTCACCCGTTGGGGTGGGAGTTGATGGTTGCCCTCCTCCTGTTCTCTTTCTGATTTCCATCACACTGTAAAAAAAAAAAAAAAAAAATGTTCCCCTTTTTTTCACCAAACATCTTTCCTGAGAGAATATTAAGTCCCTGTACTCTGTCCTTCTCCAGAATAGCCGACTCTGCTTCTGGGGTATTTCCCAGTTATTCTGTGCCTTGAATTCTGGCAGAGAGCTTTGCTGCTCCTTGCAGTTCCTATATAATCTGGTGACGGACAAGGGTCTCGGATACCTTGTTACCTCTCACTCTCTCCTAAATTTCTCCCTTCCCTTCTTCCGCTTCCAGAGATTGGGGCCCCTACCCAATCCCCTTAGTCTCCTCTCTTCTTCACTGTCCTCTCAGTCGTTATTTCTCCTTTTAGTTCAGTTTTCCTTCCTTTTCTGTCCCTTGGACTCTCTTGTCCCACCCTCCATCCCTTCCTCTTACCTCTCGTGACTCAGAACTGGTAGGCAGGCGGGGTCAGAGCCTGATCTAACGGCCAATCCTCGGTGCCACTGATAGCACCATGGCCTCGGGGTGGGCTGCTATGATCGGCTCACTACCCCTTTAAAAAAAAAAAAGCTCCCGCGGGGTCCTGATCTCCGGCCAGTACCCATATGTGATGAATGGTGAAGATACACAGAAAGATCATAATTACGGTAGGTACGTAATTTTCATTTTTTTAGTATTCATCACTAGGCCTGGCCCATGTTGTTGAAATCCAACTGTATTTTAGTTTCTAGTACACTACTACTACGACCTGTAACTATTAAAGCAGTATCGTCTGCATACAACTGTACATTTGAATGCTGTAGGACTTGTGGGAGGCTGTTGTTAAAGATCAGTCTCATCAGGAGTCTCATCTGCACATAAACCTTCTCGAACTCAGAGTTGTCTTTCTAGTACTTCAAACAGTCTCAAACACTATTCAGGGAAAAGTGGTGCAGATCAGGACAGACAATACCACAACCATGTGGTACATCAGCAAGCAGGGAGGCAGTCTGTCCTCTGCCTTGTGCACAGAAGTCATGAAAATATGGTCTCTAGCTTATTCCCTTCAGGTTTCCCTGATAGCTGTGCATCTCCCAGGGAAGGACAACATTTTGGCAGATGCTCTCAGCAGAATTTCTCAAGGTCACCATGAATGGGCCCTGAATCCTCTGCTTCTTCAGGTCACTTTCAAGAGGTGGGGCACTCCAGAGATGGATCTCTTTGCAGCCCCGGACAATCACCAGCTTCTCCTGTTTTGCTGCAGACCCCCTCTTCTGGGATCTTTCCCCCAAGATACTCTGCTGTTGAATTGGACAAGCAGGTTTCTGTATGCTTTTCCTCTGATATTCAGGGTTCTGATCAAGATCAGATCTCAGCCTTGCAAAGTGATTCTGGTGGCTCCAGACTGGGCCAGACAGCCATGGTACCCCCTATTATTGTCCATGTCAGTGGCAATACCACTGTGTCTTCCCAGACAGTACACTCTCTTCACAGGGAAGGATACTGTATCCTAACCTTCAGACTCAAAGCCTGGCTTTTGCAGAACTAGAATATGCAAGCCTGCAACTTTTCCAATCAGTCTTGGACATTCTTATGAAAGAGGTTTGGTTTCTGGTGTTCTCAGAGGCACCTTCAGCCAGATTCAGCTGACATTGCCACTGCTTTGGATTATTTAGTGCATCTTAACAGTTAAGTCTTAGGCCTACTACTCTCAAGGTACATCTGGCAGCTATCTCTGCTTTCCTTTCAGCTGGCAAGGGCTCTTCCCTAGCTTCTCATCCAGTTTTCAAAAATGTTTTCAAAGGTCTGGTTCACGTTAATCCTCCTTTTAGGGAGCCTACTCCTGTTTGGGACTTGAATATTTGTATTGCACAGCTTATGCAGACCCCTTTCAAACCATTATCCTCAGCTGAGCTGAAATACTTGACTTGGAAAACTGTATTCCTGGTAGCCATTTCTTCTGCCAGGAGAATCGGGCCTCATCAGTGGAACCTGATTTCATTTCATTTCACAGGGATAAGGTGGTGGTCCTTCGAACCAACAGAAAGTTCCTTCCCAAGGTGGTATCAGACTTTCATTTGAATCAGTCTGTCATTGCCTATATTTTTCACTGATCATTCTTCCTCTGGGGAGAGAAGACTGCACAGTCTTGATTTAAAGAGGGCCCTTAGTTATTATATAGATAACACTAAGGCCCATAGAAGTGACTGTTCTCAACTGTTTCTCAGTTATGGAGAAGTGGGTAAAGGTAAACTTGCTACTAAGAGGACTGTTGCCAGGTGGATTGTCTCCTGTATCCAGTTTTGCTATTCAAAGTTGGGAAAAGATCCACCATCAGGCCTGAGGGCTCACTCCACCAGAGGTACAGCTGCTTCGGTCGCAGCAGCTAGAGACATACCTTTAGTGGAAATCTGTAAAGAAGCCACCTGGAAAACTGTTCATACATTTACCAAGCATTGCTCTCTTGACATCCAGTTAAGAAGTGATGCTAGGTTTGGCACAGCAGTGCTGCAGAGTTTGTTCCCAAAATGGGTTCTGTAACTTCCTCCTCCAAGGGGGTACTGCGTGGTAGTCTGCATATAGTCAGAATATAGCAAGACTTCATGTTGTTTGAAAAAAAAAATTACTCCCCATAGTAATGTTGTTTCTTCTAATGGAGTCTTGCTGTATTCTGACCGCCCACCCTGCCTCCCGTCCTGGAGCCTAGTGTTTTGGGATGTGGTCTGGCAGTCCGCAGTGCTGTACCCTAGAGGTGTACTTGGGATACCTCATCTTATTTGAGGTTTTTGTGCTTTGCTTAAGTTTATATTGGTTATTTTCACTACCTATTTGGATTCTTTTGGGGGATTTCTCGACTTGAGTCTTGTAGACCCACAAAAATATGTTTATTGCCCTTTGGCACAAAATTTTAAGAACAATTTCTAGATTGTTAGTTAGCATAGTGCTCGTAAGAATCTTGACGGTTACACTGAGGAGTACAAGGGACAGAGGTTTGAAAACCGAGCTCCAGCTCAACGTTCTATGCCCTGGCATAGAGTTAACCCTTTCCTCTCTGGAGCAATTCAAGTGCTGGGGCTAACTGCATATAGTCAGAATACAGCAAGACTCCATTAAAAGAAACGACATTACTATGGTGAGTAATTTTTTTCTTGTGTATCATGTATATTTGCTGCTGTTGTGTTGTTTTCTGATGTGGAACCTCTGTAACCGAGTCTCTGACTCAGAGGTTTCCCTAGATTGAAATAAATAGTTTGGACGTTGCTTCCAGGCATAGGGCTGACTTTGGCCTTGCTTTTCTTCAGGGCTTGCTGTCCTGAAGGTCTCTGTCTACCTTTGGCCTCCACCCATGCCTGTCAGTCTCTTCTCCTTGACTGCTTGGGACTCAGTCCTTATGGTTATAGCCTGCTTCAAGAGCGCCAACTCAAAGTAAGATAGTACAGTTACATAAGAACTTACCGTAATAGTAGCTTTTCGAGAGGAGCTCTTGCAGCAGGCGCTGCTTTCCCTCCCTACTTTACCCTGGTATTTCTTCTGCTTTCTCTTGTTAATTTTCAAACCTCCTCGTTCTTCATCCTTTCTTAGGGCTGGGTGTCCGGCAGGAGAACTTAGGTGGGGCTGGGGACCATCCCTTTTATATTGTTGGCTAACGTTGGGGGCGGGCTGACATCAGGGGTCGGTCCCCACTGAAGACTACTAGCTAGAAGTTTTCCTTGGGGTTCCTGCGCCTGGTGGCTTAGTCCTTATGGTTATAGCCTGCTGCAAGAGCTCCTCTTGAAGATCTGCTGTTATGGTAAGTTCTTACTTAACTGCTTCTCTCGAAGATCTCTGTAATCTTCAAGGGTCTCTCCATAGAGCCATAATACATTGGACTGTAAGCCCTCGGCTGTGGACCTCGTAGGAAGCTTTTGCACGAGGCCACCCATGTTGATGTGCCTATGTGCACGTCGCCTGCGTATAGCATTGCCTTTATAACATGGGTGGGTCCCAGCCAGTTCAGTTTTTCTCTCCTCTTCGTGAGACAATGAACATTAGATATGTGGAAGCTGTTTTTCAAACAACATGAAGTCTTGCTATATTATGACATATGCAGTGAGTCCCAACCTTCGAACTGCTCCGGAGGTGAAAGAGTTAACTTTCCATGCCAGGCATGGAACCTTGAGCGCGAGCTCGGTTGAAAACTCTGTCTGTTGTTAATCAAACTCAAACTGTCAGATTCTTTACTCCGCCTCACTGAACAGTCGCTCTGGAGATTTCTCCTTATGCTCGGTTCATTTTGTCGGTTAAAGTGTTATTTTATCGGATTTTTTGACCGAAATTAAACCGCAACCGGTTGGTTCAAGCTCTTCTAAAAAAAAAAAAACAGATTTCATTACGTTTTTTTCCACGACCCGTGACAGGGTTGGGAACCGATAAGGGAGTCTTGCTTAGCGGATTGCCATAAACGGGCATGTTGGTTAGGCTGGCACTATGTCTGAGAAACCCAAAGGAAAAACCGGGCCCACTGGGTTTCAGCACTGTAGTGTTTGTGGAGAAGCCTTTGCTAAGGCTGACCCACACACCACCTGTGTGTATTGTCTGGGGTTTGACCACCTCAATGCAGACTG
Organism: Neoceratodus forsteri; assembly: GCA_016271365.2. NCBI lineage: Eukaryota > Metazoa > Chordata > Ceratodontiformes > Ceratodontidae > Neoceratodus > Neoceratodus forsteri. Next base: position 116,014,486 of record JADMNL010000024.1, on the reverse strand, counting down.
CTAGATATGTAGTAATTTTCCTGCTGCCACCATTGAGAAGAGAGTTGGTAGGCTCAGGGAAAGGGAGGCCAAAAAGTCCGCTGATCCGGATGGCCAGCCCAGTTCGGTTCCAACCAAACCGGAGGGAGTGCCCTCTGACCAGGGCAATACTTCCTCGGGCAAACGAAGAGCCAGCTCTGAGGAGTTGGTTCCAACTAAAAGGACTAGAAAGTCAGCTAGTGTGCCAAAGGTTTTTTCTCCAACCGCTGAGGAAATAGCTAAAGCAATTCAAATTGTCCAGTCACTTTCCCCGGGTCCGACCGAACCGATACCATCAGGGAAGAGCTCGGTTCGGCCGGTTCCACCGGTTCAAGATTATGATTTTGAGGATTTTTATGAACCAGAGGAGGGGGAAGAGGAGTATGAGGAGAGTGAATGTGGGTTTGAAAGTCTGGATGTGCCCATTGAACCGGACATCTCTCCAGACAGACCGTCAGGGGTTTCTCCTCCTAGTCCCCTTCTCATTTTATGTTCTATAAGAAAGTTGCTGAAACTCTCCAGCTCCCTGTTGAGGAAGCTGTTGATGACCAAGAGGAGCCTGATTATGTAGAAATGATGGATATTCCAGAGTCTAGGAGACTGTCTATTCCTCTGCATAAATCTTTTAGGAATCAGACAGTAAAAATTAAAAAAAACTCCTCACACTATACCTCCTGTTGATAAAAGGATAGACAAGAGGTATACATTATCAGGCTCTGATATGGAGTTCCTCACACAGCAATGCAGCCATGTGGGGGTAGTGCAGGCTGCAGCCTGTGACAAGGCAACTATTCCTCTAGCTTCGCACCCCACTGAAAAGGACTCCAGGAGGGTTGATGCCATGACAAAGAAACAACACATGGCAGCATCCTTGGGACTCAGACAGGCAAATTATATGGCTTATGCTGCTAGATACTAGAAATCCAGATGAGATACTGTGCTGGCTCTAGCAAAACAGGTCCCTGACCAGCTTGCCAGGGAGCTGGAACAGGTGGCTGCGGATGGTATTGAGGCATCTAAGGTGCAATTTCATGCTGCAGTAGACTCTAATGATGTGTCATCAAGAGTCATGGCTACATCTGTGGCACATCGCAGAATGGCTTGGCTCAGATGTACTACACTGTCACAGGATACCCAGTCTAAGGCCATGGATTTTCCTGTTGTGGGCAATTCTCTGTTTGGGGAGCAGACAGAGAATTACATGAAGAAAATGGATGAATATAGGACCACCTATAGGAGTGCACAGGCCAAGGAAAGGCAGGCCACTCCTCAAAGGCAGCATCCCATGGGCAGGCCTTTTCATAGACCTTGTTACCAAGTCCAGGCCTCCTCTTCTGCTTATGCCCAGAGGGGGTTCTTTAGAGGGAGAGGCAGACGGGGTGCAAGCAAGCCTGCTTCCACCCCTCAGCCCAAAGCCCCTGCCAAGCAGGCACCCTGATGGGGTAGCCAGGGCCGATTCTCCTCTATCTATAGGGGGCAGGCTGGCTTACTTTGTCCAGGACTGGAAGTCTCTAACATCAGACAAGTGGGTCCTGGAAGTAGTAAGCCAGGGACTGGTTCTCAGCTTCAAAAAATTTCCGAAGATGAGAGCCAGATCCTTTCCACCTGCAAATCCATCAGAGGCACTTGCCCTAGAAACAGAAGTTCAAACAACATGAAGTCTTGCTATATTATGACAGATGCAGTTTGTCCCACCATTAGAACTGCTCCGGAGGTGAAAGAGTTAACTTCCATGCACTGCATGGAACTTAAGCCTTGACTCGTTAGAAACTCTGTTAGGGTGGTTTCAAGCGAAACGTCCAAATTCTTTACTCCGCCTCACTGAACAGTGGCTCGAGATTCCTCCTGCTGCTCGGTTCATTTCCTCGGTTTAAAGCGTCTTTTCTCGGTTAAATTCAACCGCGATATTATTTATTTTAACCGCAAACCGATCGGTTCAAGCTCTGTCTATGGTATTGTAAGTAAACTTTGTTTTGAAGCCTTCTAAGGCTTGTTAGAGTGCGGTTCCTGGTTCTTATCGGTTCTAAAAAAAACGGATTTCATTACGTTTTTTTCCACGACCCGTGACACTGTTGGGAACCGATAAGGGTGTCTTGCCTGGCACTGCCATCAAAAGGGCAAGTTTTTGGTTAGGCTGGCATTATGTCTGAGAAACCCAAAGGAAAAACCGGGCCCACTGGGTTTCAACACTGTAGTGTCTGTGGGGAAGCCTTTGCCAGGCTGACCCCACACCTCAAGTGTTTATTGTCTGGGGTTTGACCACCTCAAGTGCAGACTGCCAGATTTGCAAGAATTTCCTGCAGCCACCCTAGATAAGAGAGTTGGTAGGCTCAGGGGACGAGAGGCCAAAAGTCCGCTGACCGGATGGCTGCCCAGTTCGGTGCCAGCCAACCGAGGGAGTGCCTCTGACCAGGGCCAGACTTCCTCGGCAAACGAAAGCTGACTCTGAGGAGCCAGTTCCAGCAAAAGAGAACTAGAAAGTCAGCAGTGTGGAGTCCAAAATCCCTTCTCCAACTGCTGCAGAGATAGCCAGGGCAATACAGATTGTCCAGTCACTCTCCCCGGTTCCCTCCAAACCGCCACTATCTGGTAAAAGGTCGGTTCGGTCGGTTCCACCGGTTCAAGAATATGATATAGAAGAGTTTTATGTACCAGAGGAGGGGGAGGATGATTATGATCAGTGTGAATGTGACTTTGAAAGTCTGGATGTGCCCATTGAACCGGTCATCTCCCCAGACAGACCTTTAGGTGAATCTCCCCCTAGGCTTGCTGAGTCCCCTTCTCATTTTTTGTTTTATAAAAAAGTTGCTGAGACCCTCCAGCTTCCTTTAGAGGAGGCTTTGGATGAGCAAGAGAAGCCTGACTATGTAGAGATGATGGATATCCCAGAGTCCAGGAGATTGTCCATCCCTTTACATAAATCTTTTAGGAAACAAACAATAAACATTTTAAAAGCTCCTAATTCTGTGCCTCCTGTAGATAAAAAGATGGACAGGAGGTACACTTTGTCAGGTCCTGATACAGATTTTCTTTCACAGCAATGCAGTCATGTTAGGGTAGTTCAGGCTGCAGCCTGTGATAAAGCTAATATTCCCCTGGCTTCACATCCTCCTGACAAGGACTCCAGGAAGATTGATGCCATGGCCAAAAACAATACATGGCAGCATCTGTGGGACTCAGACAAGCAAACTGTATGGCTTATGTTGCAGAGATACCAGAAATCTAGATGGGATACTGTCATGGCCTTAGCCAAACAGGTCCCTGGCCAGCTTGCAAAGGAGCTGGAGCAGGTGGCTATTGATGGTATTGAGGCATCTAAGGTGCAATTCCATGCTGCAGTGGATTCTAATGATGTATCCTCTAGAGTCATGGCTACATCTGTGGCTTTTCGTAGATTGGCCTGGCTGAGGTGTACTACTTTGTCACAGGATACCCAATCTAAGGCAATGGATTTTCCTGTGGTGGGAAATTCTCTGTTTGGGGAGCAGACAGAGAATTATATGAAGAAAATGGATGAATATAGAACCACTTATAGGAGTGCACAAGCCAAGGAACGGCAAGCCACTCCTCAGAGGCAGTCCCCAAGGGGTAGGGGCAGGCCTTTTCACAGGCCTTTTTACCAGACCCAGGCCTCCTCTTCAGCCTATGCTCAGAGGGGGTTCTTCAGAGGGAGAGGCAGACGGGTATAGCAGGCCTGCTCCACCCCTCAGCCTAAAGCCCTCCCAAACAGGCACCCTGATGGGATGCCCAGGGTCGGCTCTCCATTACCTGTAGGGGGCAGGCTGGCTTACTGCGTCCAGGACTGGGAGTCTTTAACATCAGACAGGTGGGTCCTGGAAGTAGTGAGCCAGGGTCTGGTTCTCAGCTTCAAAAATTTCAAAGATGAGAGCCAGATCTTTTCCACCTGCAAACCCTTTAGACACTCTTGCTTTGGAAACAGAAGTCTCAACCCTCCTGGCTCTCAGAGCTGTAGAAAGGGTTTCTCCCCTACACCAGGGCAAGGGTCTGTACTCCAGGTACTTCCTTATCCCAAAAAAGACAGGAGAGTGGCGGCCTATCCTGGATCTAAGATATCTGAACAAGCACCTTTTAAAACCAAAATTCAAAATGGTGACTCTGGGAGTTATTTTACCCTCTTTAAGGCCAGGGGACTGGCTAGCGTCCCTGGACCTCAAGGATGCCTACTTCCATGTTCTTATCAGAAGCTCCCATCGAAAGTACCTCAGATTCGAACTGCCCTCAGGCCATTAGCAGTTCAGAGCAATGCCCTTCGGCCTCACCTATGCCTTGAGGGTATTCACAAAATGCCTGGCAGTAGCAGTTGCCCACATAAGAAGGCAAAAGATTGCCATTTTTCCTTACCTGGACGACTGGCTCATAGTAGGCCAATCTCCAGAACAAGTCAAACTACACCTTCAGGTAACTCAGCAATTGCTCACATCTCTAGGTTTCCTTCTCAATCTTCCGAAGTCAGTTTTAGACCCTGTCCAGCTTCTCACCTTCATAGGTGCAGAACTGAACACAAAAGAGGCCAGAGCCTTCCTTCCTCTGGAAAGAGCAAGGACCTTGGTCTCTCTGGCCTCTTCTTTCACCCTGCAGGTCTCTCGACCAGCAAGGCATTTTCTGCAGCTCCTGGGGCACATGGCTGCTTCTACAGCAGTGGTGCAAGGAGCAAGATTTCAGATGAGGGACATCCAGTTCCCTTTGAGAGCCTTTTGGTCTCAAAGGAGAGACCCTCTGACCAAATTGATCCCAGTGAGTCGAACCCTGATCCAAGACCTTCAGTGGTGGCAGGACCAGAGCAATCTGAGACGGGGTCCCCTTCATCCCTCAGTCTCACTCCCTAATCCTTACTACAGATGCATCCCTCTTGGGGATGAGAGCTCACATGGGCGATCTCACTACCCAGGGATTGTGGTCCCCTCAGGAATCTCTGCTCCACATCAATCTGTTGGAACTCAGAGCAGTTTTTCTAGCACTTCAAGTTTTTCCACCTCTGTTCAGAACAAAGTTGTACAGATCAGAACAGACAACACCACTACAATGTGGTACATCAACAAGCAAGGAGGCACTCGGTCTGACCTTGTGCACGAAGCAATGAAGTTGTGGTCTCTGGTGTATTCCTGAACACCTCCCTTACGGCAGTTCACCTCCCAGGCAAGGACAATGTCCTGGCAGGTGCTCTCAGCAGGATTTCCAGGGCCATCACGAATGGTCACTGATCCCTAGTATTGGAGGTAGTATTTGCCAGATGGAGCACCCCGAAGATAGATCTTTTTGCAGCCCCAGACAATCACCAACTTCCCCTTTTTTGCTGCAGGCCCCCAGTGTTGGGCTCAGTCCCTCTGGATGCCTTCCTTCTCAGTTGGGAAGGGAAGTTTCTGTATGCCTTCCCCCTTCCCTCTTCTGTTCAGGGTGCTAGTCAAAATCAGATCTCAACCCTGCAAGATGATCCTGATTGCACCAGATTGGGCCAGACAGAACTGATACCCACTCCTTATGTCCTTAGCAGTCCACCTTCCCCTGTGTCTTCCCAGGAATCACAACCTGTTAACCTGTGCTCAGGGCAGGGTTTGGTACCCGAATCTCAAATCTCTCAATCAATCAAGCAATCAATCAATCAAAATCTTTATTTATTCAGGCGAACATCATTGAGCATAGCTCATTTACAAGATGGACCTGAGTGGTCATAACAAAAAAGGTTACAGATTGTATACAAAAACATGATATTGAATAAGCACAAATACAATCATTTATGAGTGAGATAGATGTACACATATTTACATATATACAAGGCAAAGGACAGTAAACCTAAAACCTAATAAAGGAGAGAAACAAACAGTTTAGTAGGGATAAGGCTTGGATAATGGCACAAGGGTGGGCTATATATGTATGAGGTTTGATGGGGAAAGGACCAGAGGAATGATAGAAGAATATGGATGAGCTTTAAAGAGGGAGGTGGAGAGAGAGGGGTGGGGTGTGGGAGGACTAGGCCTTGTGGGAAGCAGTTGCAGAATCTGGGATTAGGCTGGTGTACAGCTTTTGAAGGATGTAAGAGAATCAGTGTATCCATTTTCAATGACTTTGGATAGAATTCAGATAAGTGCCAGGGAATAACTGATTGCAGCTCTTCCATACCGGTGCAGGTGATAGGAATCTTCAGCAGGATCAGTTTGTTGATCCTCAAGGTGTAGGGCATGGATGTGATCCGGTTGAAGCAGTCTGAGATGTAGGAAGGAGTTTGTTTGTCAGAGCTTTGTAGATCCCGATAGCAGCATTTTTTTTTTCTTCTATGTTGCAGGGATGTCCAACTGACTGCATTGTAGAGAGCAATGATGGGTGCTAGAGGGAAGGTCGTAATGAATCTAATAGCTCTATGATACAGGGTGTCTAATTTGTTTAGATGGGAGAGGAGCAATGACCATAGAGGAAGTCAGCATAATCAATGAGGGACAGGAATGATGCTAGGATTAATCTTTGTTTGGAATCTTTGGTCAGGTAGTGTTTGATCCTTTAGAAAAGACCAAGTCTTTGTCTTAGCTTTTCAGGAGCTCTTCAACGTGGGTAGTATAGTCTAGTTTATTGTCTATCCATACTCCTAGATATTTGAATTTGTCTACATATTCCAGATTTTCACCAAGGATGGTAGAGAGTTGTGGGAGGGTGAATGATGGGATAGTGGAAGAACAGTTCTTGGTGGAAAAGAACATAGCTTTGGTTTTCTTGGCATTTAGTAATAATTTCTTTTCTAATAGGTTGTGCTGAAGGAGGGAGAATTCAGACTGTAGGAGCTCACAGGCTTTTGATGGTGAGGGATTGCCACATATAGTACAGTGTCATCTGCAAAAGGTGGATATTAGATAGTGAGAGATTGGAATCAATATTGTTGATGTAAATGGCAAAAGGATGGGACCAGGATGGAGCCTTATGTACACCTCTTAGGAGTGGTTTAGAGGTAGATAGATCACCTTCATTTTTACCAGTTGTAATCTTCCGAGAGATAGCATCTGAACCATTTAAGAGAGAGTGAGTCAAGGCCTATGGAGTTCAGAGAGGAGATTAGAAGATCATGATCCACAGTGTCAAAGGCTTTGCTTAGATCCAGAAACACAGCACAGGTATTATTCTTTTGTCTAGGCAGTCTGCAGTCATTTGTGACTTTTCTAGTGCAGAGATGGTGCTATGTATAGATCTAAACCAGATTGAGCTGGATTTAGGAGATTGTTGGTATCAAGGTAGGCAGTTAACTGAGAGTTTACCAGCTTCTCAAGCACCTTGGATAGTACTGGTAAGATGGAGATGGGCCTATAATTATTGAGGTCCATGGGATCACCTGCCTTAAGTAATGGAAACACTTGAGCTGTTTTCCATATTGAGGATAGAACCAGTGCAAGTGATAGATTGAAGAGGTGGTGAGGGGGCGTTAAGGCATGCATTGCTACTTTTAGAAAGTAGGGATCCAGGGAATCTGCACCTGCACTTTTGGTGGTATCTAGCTGGAGTAGAAGGTCTTTTACTTCTTTGAAGAATATTGATTTGAATGAGAATGTGGAAGCAACCTTTTGACCCTCAGTAGATTGTAGGTTTAGTGATGATCTTAATAGTTTTGCAGGAGAGGAGTCGAAAGCCAGGCCAGCTGTAGTGAAATGATCGTTAAAGGCATTCAAGATATTTTGCTTGTCGGTGATTTCAATACTATTTAATTGAATTTTGGGTGGTAAGACAGGAGTAGAAGTTTGACCTAGGATGCCCTTTATGGTACCCCAGAACCTGGAAGGGTTGTGATAGGAGGCATCTAGTTCAGCTGTGTAGAAGGCTGCCTTGGCATTTCTTACTTGTTTTGTGCAGGAGTTTCTGGCTTTTCTGAATTGAAGCCAGTCATTTGGGTCCTTGTTTTTCTTGCCCTTTTCAGAGTTTGTCTCTGGCAAGCATGGATTTAAGTCGGCAGAGAACCAGCGACAGGATTTGAGTTTGGTTCTGACACTGGTGAGGTGCATGTGAATTGAGGGCACTTGTGATTATATCATTTAAGATTTGAAGAGCTGTCTCTATTGAGGCTGTGAGATAGAATTCTTGCCAACGTGGTGGTGGCACAGATCATGGAGATATCCTGAAATATTAAAGTTCTTTTGACCTTCGTGGAGGAATTTTGCAGGATTGGGTGGCTTGATTGTTGATCTAATGGCAGCTATGGGACAGTGGTCACTTATGTCACTGAATAGTAGTCCTGCATAGGGATAATGATGAGGCTTATTTACCAACATAATATCCAGGAGTGTGCTGTTGAGAATATTCTTTGGGTTGATCCTTGTTGGTTCTTTGATTAATTGAGAGAATCCATAGGTGTCACAGAAGGTTACCAGGGGTGCAGATGCATTAGCCAGCCAATTCAAGTTCATGTCTCCTAAGATGATGGTGTCTTCAGGGCCCAGATTAAGTATAGATCCTAGGTGGGATAGGAGTTTGAGGCCTGCAGAGGGGGGCCTGTAGCAACCAATCAGTTGAAAGGATGATGTGTTGGGAAGGGTTATTTTAATTGACAAGCATTCGAATTCCTTTGGTTGTGATGTAGAGTTGAGGCAGGATGTAGAGATGTTTGCTTTGACATAGATGGCTACCCCACCGCCCCTGGATAGACGGTCAGATCTGAAGAACTGGTAGTTGGGAAGGTTTATTTCACTATCTTTTGTTGCAGATTTGAGCCATGTTTCAGATATAACCAGAAAGTCAGGTAGGTGTGTGCAACCCAGGCCTGTATTGATGAGAACTTTTAGGGAGGCTGCAGGCATTGATGTAGAAAACTCAATCCATTTCGGAGGTTAGGTCAGTTGGAGAGATCGAGCTTTCCAGTGGGGCCAGGGTTGATTTCCACAGCGCCAACACAGACCAGCAGAAAGAAGATTAGCTTGATGAGGGCACCAAGCGATAGGAGTAGTGAGCAGTCAGGCAGTTTTCTTCTTGCTTGGGATCCAATGTATAGTTGGTGATGACCCTGCTGCATGGTTATCGATTTTATCATAGAGTACCAGCTTAATGGACAGGCGTAGGGAGTAATTGTAGTGCCAGTATGGTAGCAGGGGGATAGAGGAGTTCCAAACTGGTTGTGAGCCTTTTTTGGATTCCCCAGGATTAATATGCAGAAGCGGTAGTGTATGTATGTAGAGTTTAGGGGCATCCACTGGGGACAGTAGAGGGGGACAGTGTTGAGTGGTCGCCCTAAGCACCTCGGTAGGGGTTCCAACAGTTATCTCTTCTGGATCCAAGGAAGGTGAGAGGCAAAGCAGCAGTAGTAGGCGCAGTAGCATGGTGGAGGGTAGGAAAGGGTTAAAGAAACTAAGGTGATGTGAAGAAATGAGCTCGGGAATTGGCTAGGAGAATAGCTATGGGCGGGGATGAGATTTGGCGGGAAGGTGTGTATAAAAGAAACACCCGGTGGGGGGGTGGGCAAAAATTTTGCGGCTTTCCCGTACCTTTCTGGCTTTCTCCCCTGGCCTCCTGGTTCCCTTCTCGGCTGTGCAGTGGCCGCCCCGCGCCGCTGGCGGCTCGGAGCCCTCCGGTCTGCATGTATCCTCGAGGGCAGGGCCGGCTAGAAGGGAGGGACAGAGGAGGGAGCAATCAAATGCTTACTTACAGGCAGTGGCTTGCAAGAGGTGCTAAGTGTAAAATTTGCACAACAAAGACTGGGGGTTAGGCGCCTGAGCCTAATCTCAATCTCAAGGCCTGGTTCTTGAAGAGTTAGAGTTTGCTGACCTACACCTCTCCCAAGGTGTATTGGATATATTGAAGGCTTCTAGGAAGCCATCCACCAGGGCTACTTATAATTCCAAATGGAAGAGATTTTCCATTTGGTGCTCTGGCAAGCATGTTTCCCCAGAATCTGCTGACTTACCCACAGTCCTGGATTATATGGTGCATTTGAATACTTTGGGGCTGAGGCCAGCTACCCTAAAAGTGCACCTGGCAGCCGTGTCTGCTTTCTTATCAGCAGGTAAACCCTCTTTTCTTTCAGCTCATCCTGTATTCTCCAAGTTTTTCAAGGGGTTGCTTCACACCAACCCTCCATTCAGGACCCTGCCCCTGCCTGGGATCTTAATATTTGCATTGCTCAGCTTATGCAACCCCCTTTGAGCCCTTGTCTTCAGCAGAGCTTAAGTACTTGACTTGGAAAACTGTGTTTTTGGTAGCCATCACTTCTGCCAGGCGCATAAGTGAGTTACAAGCATTGTCAGTGGAACCTGATTTTATCTCCTTTCATAGAGATAAGGTGGTCCTCAGGACTAACAGAAAGTTCTTGCTTAAGGTGGTTTCAGACTTCCACCTTAATCAACCTGTCTCTCCCTGTGTACTTCACTGACCATTCCTCCTCTGGCGAGAGGAGACTACACAGTTTAGATGTCAAAAGAGCCCTTAGTTACTACATAGAACGTACCAAGGGTCACAGGTTTGACTCCCTCCAACTGTTCCTCACTTATGGTGAGGTTGGTAAAGGGAAACCTGCCACTAAAAAGATCCATTGCCAGGTGGATTGTCTCTTGTATCCAATTTGCTATCAAAAACTGGGTAAGGTTCCTCCTCAGGCCTGAGGGCTCACTCTACCAGAGGTACAGCTGCGCTCTGGCTAGTGCCAGGGACATCCCTATCCTAGAGATATGTCAAGCAGCTACCTGGAAAACAGTTCACACTTTTACTAAGCATTGCTCCTGGACATCCAGGCTAGGAGTGATGCTCGGTTTAGCACAGCTGTGCTTCAGAGCCTATTTCCAAAGTAGGTTCTGTCCCTCCTCCATGGAGGTACTGCTGTGTAGTTCAGACATAAGTCATAATATAGCAAGATTATGTTGTTTGAAGAAAAATTACTCACCTTAGTAATGTTGTTTCTTCTAATGGAGTCTTGCTATATTATGACCTCCCCTGCCTGCCCCTCTCAGAACCTCTACTTTTGGGATGGGTGGCAGTGCAGTGTTGGCACTTAGTAGATGCCCACCTTATTTTTTTCACCCTCCTTTTGGGGTGTTTAAGTGTTATGTTTTTATTTTTGGATCCCTGACTTGAGTCTTTGTTTTGGGACCAAGAAAATCTGTTCTTTATTTAGTAGCCAGTTGGCTAGTGTAGGTTTACGGCTTCCACACAGAACCTTAGTGAGTTTTGCTCTTAAAGATCTGACAGTTTGAGTTTGATTAACAACAGACAGAGTTTTCAACCGAGCTCGCGCTCAAGGTTCCATGCCTGGCATGGAAAGTTAACTATTTCACCTCCGGAGCAGTTCGAAGGTTGGGACTCACTGCATATGTCATAATATAGCAAGACTCCATTAGAAGAAACAACATTACTAAGGTGAGTAATTTTTTCTTCCATTGTCGTATTTTCTTTGACGGAATTTTTTTGTCTTTGCTTGCAGCTTCATTGGGAATCGTTGATAGTCGGTGTATGTTGTCACAGGGTAGGGTACGTTTTTGCCAAGCACCTGCAAATGTCACTGACCCCACCCACGCTCCTTTTTGCAGTACATGCAGCTCTCTGGTCTGGTCCTGTTATTGCCCCCTGGGCTACAGCTTAGTTGCTATATATTATTGTGTTTTAGTGCTGATGTTGTGAGCTGGTCTCGTCTCTGTGTAATAGAAATGTTATCAGTATTTCCTGTCATATGCCTCATTTATTTTAAATGCACCTTACTGTATTTTCTGTTTTGAACCTGTACTCTGTCCTGCCCTTCCCCCAGGACACATCTGGAAACAATTGGTAACCATCCATCTCAGTATGTCTCTCCTGGTAAAGCATTTGTAATAAATAAATAGTCGCTACTGAAAGTAAACGCAGTTTAACGTTGGGACATCCACTTGTGTGTGTTTGGGCCTATCCCATGACAAGAAAAACTACGCACTTTGTCAGACTTTCAGCCTGCTGCACGGAGACGCAGGGGAAATGTTTTGAGCATTCTTTGGAATAAATGGACAAAACGACTGCAGTGCCTACCAAGTCACCAAATCCAGCACCAGCAAGGCAGAAATCTTCGGCAACAGAAAATGGGTGGGGCTGAAAGTCACCGTATAAATCAACACTGATAAGCAGCAGGAAAATCCCAGTCTCCCCCTAATAAACAGTGTACTAAATGAGAAAAAAACCAAGGTAGAAAGGTCAGTGGGGGATGCTGCTACAGAAGGTAAAGCCATCAAAAAAATGGAGAGCAATGAGTACCAATGCCCGTAGTCTGGGTAACGAGCTTCCTGAATTAGTGGCCTTGATGGAGGAGGAACATGTGGATATCGTGGCAGTCACAGAAACATGGTACACACAGAACCATGACTGGGACGTAAACATACCAGGATACACTATCTACAGGAGGGACGGAGGGTAAAAGAGGAGGAGGAGTAGCTCTCTACATAAGGGAAGGAATCAAAGCAACAGAACGAAAGGGTAAACAGGAGGAGGAGAAGAAGCACTGTGGGTCAATTTGGAGGCAGGCAATGGCACCACAATCCGCACAGGGGTTGTATACAGACCCCCCTCTCGGGGAGGAAATGGACAAGGAAATGATAGAAAGTATACTTAGAATGGCAGATAAAGGGGAGATATTGCTGATGGGTGATCTGAATATGCCAGATGTTAACTGGAGTGCAGTTACAGCAGCCACTTCTAAGAGTGGGGTTATTCTAGATGCCCTACAGGGGGCATGCCTTAGACAACTAGTATTGGAACCCACTCGAGAGGGAGCAATTTAGACCTGGTCCTCTCAAATGGAGATGGAGAGAGATCACAGATGTAGAAGTGGGTAGCCATCTGGGGAAACTAGGACCATCTAACAGTATGGTTCACAATAAACACAGCAATAGAGTCAGCTATACAAAGGCAAAAGTACTGGACTTCAGGAGGGCTGACTTTGCCAAAATGGGTGAGTGCCTAAGGAATACACTAGCAAATGGGCAGGAAGGAGGGGTGGAAGAACAATGGGAAATAATAAAAACTGCCATCACAGAGGTAACAAGCCTTTGTGTGAAGCAAATAAACAAAAGAAAACGATGTAAGAAGCCGCTATGGTTCTCAAAGGAGGTGGCAGTGAAGGTTCAAGAGAAAAAGAAAGCATTCAGAAAGTACAAGGAATCACAGAAGGAGCAGGACAGAGAATTGTATCAGTTAAAGCAAAAGGAAACTGGAAAGGCAGTCAGAACAGCAAAGGCCCGAACTGAGGAAAAGATAGCCAACTCAGTTAAGAAGGGGGATAAAACCTTTTTTAGGTACATCAGGGAGCGAAGGAAGACTAAGGGAGGGATAGTGAGGCTTAATAAAGGGGAGGCGGGGTGGGCAGAGGGTGACTGTGAAAAGGCAGAGATGCTAAACAAATATTTTTGCTCAGTATTTACAAATGAAGAGGGGGAGGTACCTAAAACAAACCATATAAAAACTCTGGATACAGAAGTTGATACCAGCCCATTTACAGAAGAAAGGGTTCTGAAAGAACTCTTAAAACTGAAGGTGGACAAAGCAATGGGGCCTGATGGGATTCATCCCAGAATTCTAAATGAACTAAGGTAGAACTAGTGACACCACTGACTACCCTCTTTAACAAATCATGGGAAGATGGGGTGGTACCTGAGGACTGGAGGAGGGCAGATGTGATTCCCTTCACAAAAGTGGGAGCAGGGCAGAAGCAGGAAACTACAGACCTGTTAGTTTAACCTCAGTGATGGGGAAAATGATGGAATCACTTCTGAAGGAAAGAATTGTAGAGTACCTAGAGGCCAGAGGGGCACAGAACCCAAGGCAGCATGGATTCACAGCAGGAAGGTCATGCCAGACGAATCTAATAGATTTCTTTGACTGGGTGACCAAAGTAGTAGATCAGGGAGGGGCTGTGGACATGGCCTACCTAGACTTTAGCAAGGCATTTGACTCGGTCCCACACAAAAGATTAATATACAAGTTAGCCAGCCTGGGAGTGGGTCCCAGGATGATAGCCTGGGTAAAGAATTGGCTGGAGAATAGGACACAGAGGGTAATAGTAAATGGAGTCCACTCTGAAGAAAGGGGGTTACTAGTGGGGTGCCGCAGGGTTCAGTATTAGGACCGGTCCTCTTCAATGTCTTTATAAGTGACATTGCAGAGGGACTGGAAGGAAAAGTATGTCTCGTTGCAGATGACACAAAGATCTGCAACAGAGTTGATGCACAAGGTGGGGTGGAAAGGATGAGAAGGGACTTGGCAAGGTTAGAGGAATGGTCAGATATATGGCAGCTTAGATTTAATGCTAAGAAGTGCAAGGTAATGCACATGGGGAAACAAAAACCCAGGGGAAGAGTACTCAATGGGGGGTGAGATACTAACAACAACAAAAATGGAAAGGGACCTGGGGGTAGTCATATCAGATGACTTAAAGGTGGGCAAGCACTGTGAGAGGGCAGTAAGGAGGGCTTGGGGGATACTGGGATGCATAGGAAGAGGCATCACCAGTAGAAATCAGGAAGTTGTTATCCCTCTGTACAGACAGCTGGTGAGACCCCATCTGAGTCATGTGTGCAGTTCTGGAGACCCAGTCTCCACAAGGACATAGACAAGATGGAAGCTGTCCAGAGGAGGGCAACTAAAATGGTGCAGGGTCTGCACCAGAAGACATATGAAGAGAGACTAAAGGAGCTTAATATGTATAGCCTCGAGGAAAGGGGAGGGGACATGATAGAAACTTTGGCACCTCAAGGAATCAACAAAGTCCAAGAGGGTAGCATCTTTCAAAAAGAGAGGTGTGCAAGAACAAGGGGCACAATTTGAAGATGGGGGCTCAGAGGTAATGTAAGGAAGTATTTTTTTCACAGAGAGGGTTGTGGATGCATGGAACGACCTTCTGGAGGAGGTTGTGGAGTCAAAAACAGTGGTTGAATTCAAGCATGCATAGGACAGTCATAAGGCAATTCTAGGGGGTGGGGGTAGAAAGAAGTAGGCTGCTGGTTAACTAGGATCTGCAGCTTATCTATTAGGTAGGAAAATGGGCAGACTGGGTGGGCCAAACGGTTCTTATCTGCTATCAAATTCTGTGTTTCTATGTAACACTGTGGTTGCTGACAAGGTCTGTCACGTGGTTGTACTATGCACGGTCTTCAGAGAGCCACTGGGGTCAAAGGGAGTTGGACCGCGTTGATGTTGTGTACTGCTTTCTAAATGGGATGGTAAGGTAGAAGAATTTGTGTGGCACACAGGTGAAACGGGCAGGTTCGGCTTCTGCAAGGCCAGAACCCCAACCTGCAAAAAACTTGGATACGATGGCCAGGGTACCACAGCCTCCCACTAGCACCTCTGAAACGGTGTTTTTGAGCACTGTCTTGGTGCCGTGGATGGAAGAGATTCCATCCGCATGGGGAAAGGGGAAGCCCCACTGTGTTTTTGCCGTGACTATTTTATTTATTATGAAACTTTTACCTGGAGAGACATACTGAGACAGTAACTGCTCGTTTCCGGATGCGTCCTGGGAAGGGGTAGAAGGGACTACAGGAACAAAACAGAAAATACAGTAAGATGCATTTAAATAAACATGAAATAAAAGTGTTTCCATCATCACCATTCCAGGTGCAATATTAGCAGAATTCGCCAACTTGATTAGGAGATTACTGCCTAATTTGCAGCAGCCGATGATGCTGCACCCTTTGTTGCTGCCACTTCCAGTGTTTCCAGCTGGCCCTGCTGTACCTCCTCAGGCCTCTCCTCCAAGGCTGGCACTCCTCAGTCTCCTCCCCTAAAGAAAGAATAGGGAATACAGACCTGACCCGCTGGTTGAGGTGGCGAGAGAGGACAGCCCTTGTCTTTTCCTCCCACTGAGGCAGGAGGATTCGGCTGGTTCTACTGTGTACTCAGGGAGTGAAGATAGGTCCTGTACAGGCCTCTTTCTCATTTTTATGGCCCTACATTCCAAGCAGTAATGTGGCAGGACTGGGAAACTTTGATCTTCTCTTTGGTGGAAGAAGATTCTTCAAAATCTGTGTTTTTTTTTGGGGGGGGGCTGGAAAGTGCCTCTCAGTGGTCATTCATTGTAGCCATGCTGCTTTGGATTATGCTACCCGAATTGCCTGGCACAGACTCGGTACCTTGCTGGCAGTCCCAAGGAAGGCAGACTAGCAGTATCCAGCCCCTAGGGATAAAAATTATTCCTTTACGAGCTGGCCTGGTGGTGGAGATGGCTGAGGTACTTAGAGCCTTACCTCTTCCCTCGCCAGTGACCCGGGTTCAGGAATTGGAATCAGGTCATCAGGGGTCAGCCGGAGAGGGAGAGGATATATCGTTCAGGGGTCTGCTGTCCTCTCCCAGAGTGGGGAGTCCTGTCATCCAAGCCTAGGCTGCCCCAGGTGGAGTACTGGGGGTAGAGCCGATCAGATAAGCAACATAAGGGAGGGTCTGTGGGGAATGCCTGATGGGTATGCCTCCATACATGACTCTGACACTCCACAATTGGGGGTGGGACCAGAAAATCAGAAAAAGGAATGTCCGAGGGCTTCATGAAGCCTGGTCTAGCCATCTCCGCACCCACACTGCCACTCGGTGCATATCCTGGTCCACCTCAGATTTGTGTGTACTGGGAAGGTGGGGACAGCCCTCTTCCTCTGGCCCTGCCATGAGAGGGGACCTCGTGGGGAGAATCTGAGCAAGCGCACAGCTGAGGGAGGCGAAAGCCCGATGAAGGAGACAGAAAAAGCTTACATAAAAAAAAAAAAATTGTTCTTTTACCCAGTCAGATACAGATGAGGTGTTATGGCTGCACATAAACAGTCTTGTGCCCCACCGACGATGTGCACCAGACCCCTGACAAAGTTTCCAGAAAATTGGACAGTCTGGGCAGGTTCACTTTTGCCTCAGACGATCTTGTTTATTGCTAATTATCAGGCATATCTGACAGAGATTCAGAACTGCATGTGGAGAGATGCATGTAGTATTCTCAGCAGTATGTTAGACAGGTCTGTCAAGGCTGAAGCCCTTAAATATGTGTTACAAGGCTCAGAAGGCACGTCCTGAGATCAGTGTATGAAGCCTTGGATACTACAGCCTGGCTACTGCCTTTGACATTTGCTTAAGATGCCACTTGTGACTCCTTTCTGCAGGATTTACCCAGGACAAAGCAGTCCACACTAAATGCCCCTTCAGGGGCAACAAGCACTTTGATTAAGTATTGGAAACCATTCACAGTGAACTTGAGACCTCTAAGAAGCCTGTGAGGACTGTTCCATCTTTAATGCCAAATGACTGTCAGCACGGTTGAGACAGAGGCCCTTTCACATGAACTCTCGCAGCTACACACCCTGTGGTCAGGGAACTGGATGTGGTTAGGCACCTCAGCAACAGTTGTTCATCTGGGCCCCTTGCAAAGTCCCCAAAGAACAAGAGAAAGGGGGCCATCAGCCATCCCTCTTTCTGACTGTTTAGCTCCCCCTCCAGATCCCCATCAAGGATATTGGTAGGTCATAGGATCTCTGTTTCTACCCTAGTGGCAGACAGTGACATGGACAGATGACTTCTAGCTACCCCTCCAAGGCCTTGTCACTACTTTTTTGAGCACTTATCCATCCTGAGGGAGGAAGTACAAATGTTGCTGTACAAAAAGGCCATTCAGCCAGTTCCCCAAGTGGAAATAAACCAGGGATTCTACTCTAGGTACTTCTGGTACCCAAGTAAACCAGAGACTTCTCACCCCAGGGATTCTTCACCATCTGTTAACAGGTGTTAGTATGCCAGCTGGGTTGAGCTGCCCCGGAGAGGAGGAGTCAATGTAAATGAGCAAGTACATTGGCCAGTCAGAAGAGAGAGGTGTGCTGCCTGCAGTCAGCCTGAAGGACCTCAGAACTTTTTCTCTGCTGAACTGGCAACACTGCCACGGAGCTCTCTCTTCTGTACCTTCAGAGTCCTTCCTGTGAGATTTGTTTTTCATTTGAGTGCTGCTTTTATATTTTTAAGGTATTTATCATATTTTACAGAGTTTTTTCCCGCAGTAGCTTCTGGTTCCCTGCAACCGCAGACTTTTTTTTATTGTTTTTGCGCTTCGGCGTCGTTTGAGGTAAAAGTTTACCACGTGTGTGATGAAGCCACTTTTTTTTTATTTTCCTCGGTAGTCCTCAGTGTATTGTGTTTTTTCCGAGCTCACATGGCTATTTTCTGTTTTAAATCACGCAACTGCGGTAATTCTTTTTCCCTGCACTTGCGCCTTTTCTGGGGATCTTTTTTCAAGTAATTGTAAGTATTCAATCTATAAACTATAGGTTTTCTCTGCATTATCCCTAGTGAATGTTTAAAAGTGTCTTCTGGTTCCTTGTCAGTGGCAGCACTACATAGGGGCAGTTCTGGATACATATCGGATGTGAGGAACCCCCCAAGGACAGGACCTCAACCTTGTTGTGTTGCATCGACTAGGTCTTTGCCTGCATCATGCTCCAACTCCTGTCTCCTGGCAACCACTGTATTTATGGATCTTCTTTGGCGGTATCTTGGTCATCAGGTCACGCCTTAGGAACTTCGTCTGTGAAGGGGAATCCACATGGAAGATTTTCAGCAGTACTAACTGGGCCACCCATGCCGATGTCATGTGACATCACCAACCCTATGAAGATGTGAGTGGCCCCACTGTCTCCTCAGTTCTTTTCCCACTGTGGACTCTGTCTACACAGGTCTCCGCAGAAGCTCTGACGCAGTTTTGCACCTTTTTCGCCTATGGCTTTTTTTCATTACTTTTACTTTAGAATCTCTTTTTATTAGATTCCTTTTATTTTTGTTTATGTCGAGAACTACTTCTACATCTCTCTTCTGTCGCTGCTGCTACAGAAAGAAGATTGCCTCCACAGACAAACATTCTCTGTGTGTCTGCTCTCTTGGGCCTGGCCACAAATTTGCTGATTGTGAGCGCTGCCAGAAGTTTGATCAGACAACCCTCAGATAATGAAAGAAGGCTTTAAAACATTTCTTAATGGAACAGGTAGCCAGTTCCGGGCAGTGGTCCTCTGGGGTCCCAGCCTCTCACTCGCTGGCAGGGTCGTTGAGCTCCCAGTTCTCTAAGATCCAAGACAATTCCTCAGGGAAGAGTCATAAAAAATACCGCAGTCGTGACCACTCCCTCCAGCGGTGGTCCCGCTACCTGACGGTCATCTCTTCTTCATCCGGGGGAACTTCTTTGATTGCTGTGGCTTCGATGCACAGATCTGCTGTCCAGGTCTCCTGTGCCCACCAGACCCATACCAACAGCTCCTCCATCCCATTCTCAAGGCGGCCGGTCGTCGGCCCCTCCTCCATCAACGACGGCCATCTCATTGTGACCTGATGCATCTCCAGGGCATCAGGCTCTCAGGGCCCTACCGATGAGCCTTCGCCCCTGGTTCCGCTAGTTCACCCCCACCATTGACATGCAGCTTGACTCTCGTCAAATCTCAACGAGATCCTTACCAAGTTTACCTCAGTGATTGTTTACCAGCTTGGTTCCTTGAGGCCTACCTCGCCTGCGCTGTCGATTGCACCTTTGTCAACACCTCCCGTCGGCCGCAGGATGCTCCCCGTGGTTCAACATCGGCGCACCGCAAGTGAGACCTAGATCTAGAAGAGGTCAGCATCAAAGAGGAGTATCACCGTGACCTCATTCTGCCTGATGAGGAGGAAGAGCTCCTCTCCCCAGACAAGTCCACTGATTCCTCTATCAGCAAGGACTCTTTCAGACACACCCCTAGGTCTCCTGCAAAGGACCCCACCTTCTTTAATATAATAAAGCAGTTGTTCTCTGCCATGGGATTCCATACAGAGGAGGGGGGTGTTACCAGGAAAGACTTGGTGGACTTCCTGGAAATCCCTGAGTCATCTCTGAAGATAATTCCTCCCATTCTGCCTGATCTGAGGAATGCTGCCACTGCTGCCTTGCACCTCGCAGACATGGTGCCAGGCACGCCCAGCAGGGAAGAGAAGCTTTATCATGCCCCACAGGGTTTCCTTACTATGCTGCTCCGCCTGAGACAGACTCAGTGGTCATTAAGGCAGCCCATGAGAGGTCTAAGGTGCCCAAAAACCTTGGATCTTACTTGAGAGGGCTCTTGTAGTAGAGTATTACATATCGGACTGATGCGACGTGACAGGACCCCATGAAAAATTTCTAGCCAACAGTCCCTGGCGGACTGCCCCATCAGGTGACCAGCGTCATCTGACGTCTGTATAAAGGGCGGTCCGACGCCCGCCTTCAATTCTTTCCGCGCCGTTAACTTGTGCAGCGCCTCGTGGTAAAGTTCGTGCTTCGTCAGCCCTATCTTTCATCGGTTTTACCGAAAATTAGTTTTTTTTTTCCACTTTAACGTCAGGTCAGTGTATGTCGTCCCCTACACCCTCCGAGCACAAAAACAAATGCAACTCGTGCAGCACCCAACTGCCACACAAGGATGGCCATTCCCTGTGCCTTTTCTGCCTAGGCCCCGAGCACCCGGTCGAGAAGTGCCAGCACTGCCTCAACTTCAATGCGGCTACCCATAAACGGCGCCAACAGTCCCTGGAAGCCCATCTCCTCAAGAAAAAGATGTCTTCTATGGAAAAGGAGTTTAAAAAAAACTGAGGCAGGCATCCACTTCCCCCGAAGGACATCGGAAAAGAAGGACAAGGAAAGGCACCGGGAGAAGACCTCCTCCTCGTCTCCGCTGGGCGCGGGACAAAATAACGTCCCCGAGAGGACGCTCGGCGGCCGCCTCCAGGGTTTCGGAGGCGGCGGCGGCCCACCCGTCTGGCTCGCGCTCGGGCCTTGCAGGAGCCTCCGGGCTAATGGAGGCCTCCGCCCCCGGTTCGGCCGCAGGCTTGCGGCAACTGGCGTGGGTGACTCCTCTAAGTCGGGCGTCGGCTCCTTCGACATCCGCATGGAGAGGGTCGAAAAGACGCCTGACCCTTCAGGGCAGCGCACGACCTCTACCCCACCAGACCCGGCCGATCCCCCTCGTTGGCCGGCCTCCGGTGATGGCTCCCGTAAGTTGGACGCCGGCAGCTCGCCCCTAAACCGCCGCGTCGGCTCCTCCGACACGGACCCTCCAAGTTAGTAGTACTCGGTTTCCGCAGCCTTTGCTGTCATCCGGGAGCCAAGTCACTAGCCTGACCCGAGGATTTCTCTCCCCATTCCCGAATGAAGTAGGGATCTTCCTCCTCCGTCAGACCCTCTCGTTGGATCCATTGTCTGATGTCTGCCCCCAGGCGCGGCCCCAGAAGCCGTAAGCCGGTACCTCCGGCGCGGACCCGGCGCCAGTACCCCGCGCCCGGCACTGATGCAGGTTCTACGGCTCCAGGAGACATCCCACTTCCGGATGCCCCCCCTCTGTCGGGCCCTCCGCCTTCCGGGCCCCTCAATGTGGACCCACCCGTGAGGCCGCCGACCGGGCCGTCTGCTCCGGCAGCCCTCCCGGGTACCCGCTGTCTTATCAGACACCGTCATATCTGGGACCGCAGTATCCAGCGCCACAGTATCCGACACCGCAGTACCCGATGCCACAATACCCGACGCCGGGTTTCCCGCAGCCGGGTTACGGATACTCGCCATACGGGTATAACCCGTACACTTCCTCCCCTCCTCCTCCACCTCCACCACCCCCACAGCCGCCGGTGGATCTGCAGGAGACTCTGGCCTCCTGGTGGGCCGAGGCCAAGGCTCAGCTCACCAAGGAGGTCAAGAACCGCCTTACGATGACGGTGCCGCCCCAGGCTCCCGTACGTCCGATGCGGCACTCCCTCACCACCTCCGGACTCCAGGGCTCTCCCGTCTGGGTCCAGAGAGGGGCAGGACACGCGTTTGTGGGTACCACCCAAGGAACCCGTTCCTCCCCCCCGAGTCGAGTAAGGGAGGAGTCGTCGTCTTCTTCTTCTTCTTCCTCACTCTCGGATTCCTTGGACTCTTCCGAAGGATGCTCCGAGAGAGACAACGAGCCCCGCTCTCCGTCTAAGCCCCGGCCGAGGACTCCTCCGAAGTCTCCTCTGAAGGACCCATCTTTCATGGAGTTGCTTAGAAAAATCCAGGAAGTACATCAGTGGCACTCTCTGGAACCAGATCCTCAGCCACTGAAACTTGCTGAACGTCTGGATCTGCCCGTGACGGCTCCTACATTAGTGCCACCCTGGATGAGGCCTCACGCCCGACCTTGTTACCATGATATGGAAACAGCTGTCAAGGCGTTACTTCACCCTCGGAGTCAAACAGCTTCACCAGGCTCGAGGGTGTTGACTACCTGGACTCTCACCTCGGGCCGACTCGGTTGTGATTGGCGCGCTCATGGCGGTCGGCACATCAAAACATCTGAGCTCGTCCCCTCCTGATAAGGAATCTCGCCTTCTGGACCAGTATGGAAGAAAGATTTACACCTCCTCCACACTGGGAATTCGGGCCTTGAACTACGTCGCCCACATGGGGGATTACCAGAAGGCTGTCCTTACCCAGGTGGAATCTAAGCTGGACTCTTTGCCTGACTCCCAAGTCAAACAGGAGTTAGCTGACCTCGTCCGTTCTGCTCGTTCGGCCAGTCGCCACATTTTGAGGGCGACATACGATGCAGTGGACACTGCCGGGCGGAGTTCCGCTTTCGCAGTGGGTCTTCGGCGTCATGCCTGGCTCCGCGTGTCAGGATTGGTCCCGGAAGTGCAATCCGCTATTCAGGAAGCACCTTTCCGGGGGTCAGTGCTTTTCGGGGGTGATGTCAAGGACATCATCACCAACTTGCAGGAAGAAGGGATGGCTTTGAAATCTGTGGATTCCATGTGCGTCCCCAACAACAGCAGTCCCGTCCCACTTCGCAGGCGAATTGACCAAAGGCGAAACCTCAGGGAAGACGGGCCGCAAGCGTCGGCCCCGCAGCTGCTAAGCCCCCCCACCCAAAAAAGCAGCGGGTGCTTCAGCTGCGGCGCTGCCCCACACCACCTGACTCCTTTCCTCTCCCACCGCCTCTGGACTACCCAGAGGAACCAGTAGGAGGGAGGTTTTCCCTCCACCTTCCGGGTTGGGAGAGGATAACCACGGATTCTTGGGTGCTCCAGCTTATAGCGGAAGGGCATTCCATAGAGTTTCTTCAGAAACCACCCCGCCACCCACCTCTGAAGTCGTCTTATTCAAGGGAACACCTTCTTTTGGTCCGGGAAGAAATCTCGACCCTTCTCTCGAAGCAGGCGATAGAACCCGTCCCTCTTCACCTTCAAGGGACGGGTTACTATTCCCATTTCTTCCTAGTCCCAAAGAAGACTGG
This sequence comes from Neoceratodus forsteri, assembly GCA_016271365.2. Taxonomy (NCBI): domain Eukaryota; kingdom Metazoa; phylum Chordata; order Ceratodontiformes; family Ceratodontidae; genus Neoceratodus; species Neoceratodus forsteri. Next base: position 115,991,267 of record JADMNL010000024.1, on the reverse strand, counting down.
AGATCTCAGACCTATCCTAGATCTCAGTTCCCTGAATCTTTGTCGAATACAAAAGGTTCAGGATGCTCTCCCTGCAGAGCCTTCTGCCCCTTCTTCGGCCGGGTCAATGGCTTTGTGCCCTGGATATTCAGGATGCCTATCTGCACATACCCATTCGCCTTTCTCATCGCAAATACCTTCGTTTTGCGTTTCAGGGGGACCACTACCAATTCAAGGCACTCCCCTTTGGTCTATCCTTGGCCCCCCGAGTGTTTACCAAATGCCTGGCTGTGGTGGCGGCCCACCTGCGTACTATGGGAGTACAGGTGTTCCCTTACCTGAACGATTGGCTCCTGGCGGCCTCGTCCAGGGAGGAACTCCTGCGTTTTCTCTCCCTCACCCAGCAGGTTTTCACTTGCCTGGGCATTACCATCAACCATTCCAAGTCCCATCTGGATCCTTCCCAGAGACTACAGTTCATCGGGGCCATCCTCGATATGACCGTGAGCAAGGCCTTCCTGCCTCCGGACAGAGCGGCCTCTCTTCAAACTCAGATTTCCCTGCTATCAGACCACAGGAGAGTCTTGGCGAGGTCTGTCCTCCATCTTCTGGGACTCATGGCGGACGCTATTTCGACGGTCCCCCGAGCTCGACTCCACATGAGGATCTCTCAGTGGACTCTTCGCTGTCAGTGGGATCAACTTCTGAACGGCCTAGATCAATTAGTTCTGATCTCATCGCTGATGGTACGAGACTTGTAATGGTGGATGGTTCGAGAGAACCTGTTTCAGGGGTGTCCCTTTCTTTCATCCTTCCCCCTCCCAGACTCTGACTACAGACGCGTCAGGCGAAGGTTGGGGAGCCCATCTAGGTCCTCATCGGACCCAGGGCTTCTGGTCGAGGCTGGAGCAAATTCTCCACATCAGTGAGCTCGAGCTTCGGGCAATGTTGTACGCTTTCCAAGCCCTTCACCAATACATCCTTCCCGGCCACCTAGCCGTCCAGACGGACATGTGCGTAGTGTGGTACATCAACAAATGGAGGAACTCGGTCCTACCCTCTATGCAGGGAGGTAATGAGGGTTTGGGATTGGGCAACACAACACAACCTTCACCTAATGGCGATTCACGTTCCAGGAGTCGACAACACTCTGGCAGACAAGCTAAGCCGCTCTTCTGCTCAGGCACACGAGTGGGAACTGGACCAAGGGGTACTAGACGAAATCTTTCAGCTTTGATGGACTCCACAGGTAGACCTGTTCGCCTCTCCCCAAAACGCAACACTTCCCATTTTTTGCTCTCTCGTTCCAGAGCGAGGCACTTTTTGGAGCAACGCTCTATCTCTAAATTGGAAGGACAGATTCGTCTGTGCTTTTCCCCCAATTCCTCTGCTCCCACGGGTATTGCAAAAACTAGCCTTAGAAGGAGCGAGAATGATTCTGATCGCTCCTTTCTGGCCCAGGCAAATCTGGTTCTGTCTTCTACAACAATATTCAGAGGATCCTCCTCTTCCACTTCCTCTATCTCGAGGTTTGCTGACCCAGGATCAGGGGACCCTGGTGCATCCAGGACTCAAATACCTTCAACTCCATGCATGGCTCCTGCAGACCTAGCCCAATCGCGTTTTGGAGTCTCTCCAAAAGTGGCAGAGATTTTAGTGGAAGCTAGAAAGCCATCCACCAGGTCCACTTATGCCATGAAATGGAAAAGATTCTCTATTTGGGCAGCCTCCAAGAACCTGGAGCCTTTCTCCTGTTCAGTGGCCTTTCTGCTGGAGTACTTGCATCATCTGTTCGATCTGGGTCTCAGCCATTCCTCCTTGAAGGTTCACATGGCGGCTATCTCAGCCTACCATGTTCCCTTCGCAGATAAAGCTTTCGCTCAACTAGAGGTCTCCAAGGCCTTTCTCAGAGGGGTCCTCCATCTGAGGCCCCCCATCCGTACTCCTGCCCCCACCTTGGGGCTTGAATTTTGTCCTCGAGAAACTTACTCTTCCTCCTTTCGAACCTGCAGCTTCTGCAGATTTGAAATTTCTTTCGTGGAAGACGCTCTTCTTGGTGACCATTACTTCGGCTCGAAGAATCTCCGAGCTTCAGGCCCTGATGTGCAAAATCCCCTATTTGATTTTTCACAAAGAATGAGTGGCTCTTCACATGAATCCGGCGTCTGTCCGATATGTAATTACCTACTGCAAGAGCCTCTCTCGAAGATCTACTGTTACGGTAAGTTCTTACGTAACTGTACTTTCCCTCCCCAGACAAGGAGTCTTGCAGAATTGACCTTTGGGGTAAGAGGGTTTATGCTTCCTCCACCTTGAGTTTGAGGATTGCAAATTACCTGTCCCACATGGTGACGTACCAGAACACCAACTGGAAGAAGGGCAAGGCTGCTGCCCAGGCTCTTCCAGAGGGCTCTCAGAAGCAAGAGCTCCTCCAGTGCTTGCAGACAGCTGAAGATGTCAGCAAGCACCTTCTGAGGGCACTTTATGATTTGGCTAACACTGTTGCCAGGGGCATATGCTTACATAGGCACTGCTGGTTTCTGGCTTTGCCACAGACATTCAGCAAAAGATACTGAATGCCCCCCTTCAACGGGGCCAGACTATTAGGACCTGATGTTCAGGATATAATCAGTGACTTGCAGGCTTCAGCCAGAGCAATTAAGTCTCTGCACTTGCTGTACCACATCCAGCAGCAGAAGGGCAGGCAGCGCCCTCCTTTTCGTAGGGCATCTAACAGACCGGGAGCAGCCTCTAGGCCCCAAGGCACGCGAAGAGCCTCCATGGCCCTCCCCGCCCCATCCAGTGCTGGAGCTGCTGCCAAGCATCCCAGAAGTGATGGACCAGCCCCCATGGCTGGATCCTCCTCAGAGTGACTCTTTGCCAGAACCCCCTTTTCTGGTCACTGACCAAGAGGTGGTGGTCAGAGGTTGGTTCTCCCTCCATTTAAATCAGTGGAGAACCATAACATCAGACGCTTGGATCCTGCAACTTATAGAAAAGGGTCACACTTTGGAGCTTGTGGAGTACCCTTCAGAGAATCCTCCAGCACCCTCCAACTATCCTCCTGCCCATTTGTGTCTACTGTGGGAAGAATTTCAGTCCCTCCTGTGAAAACAGGCCATAGAGCCTGTGCCCAGGCATCAGAGGAACAAAGGGTTTTACTCCAGGTTTTTTTCTGGTTCCCAGAAAGACAGGGATTTGAGGCCTATTCTAGACTTTAAAAGTCAATATGTATGTCCAGTACAAAAAGTTCTGCATGATAACCCTGCCTGACCTGATGCCCCTACTCAAGCAGGGTGACTGGCTTTGCTCTCTGGACATGCAGGATGCCTACCTACACATGTCAGTGTTTCCTCCTCGCAGGAGGTTTCTCTGGTTCCTCTTTAAGGATGAACACTACCAGTTCAAAGTGCTGCCCAATGGCTTATCCTCTGCCACTTTACCAAGTGCTTAGCAGCAGTAGCTGCGGCCCTCAGATGGGAGGAAATGTTCATCTTCCCTTATTAGGACACTTGGCTCTTAAAAGCTTCTGGAGACCTTAAACAGGACCCTTCAGCTCTTCTTTTCCTTGGGCATCAACGTCAATCTGCCCAAATCGGTCCTAATTCCATCCCAGAGATTGCAGTAAATAAGGGTGGTTCTGGACTCTGCACAGGGAAAAGCTTTCCTGCCTCTGAACAGAGCAGAGTGCCTTATGGCCCATGCCCAGGAGGTGGTGGGTGCAGAGTCTGCATATCCCAGGCTTTATGTGAGGCTCCTAGGACTAATGGTGGCAACATTGCCACTGTTCCCCTGGCCAGACTCCACATGCATACCCTTTAGTCGACCCTCAGGGTGCAGTGGGACCACTGGACGGACGACTTGGACCGGTTAGTCCTAGTCTCCTCTCCTGTTCACAGGGTGCTTCAGTAGTGGATGGATCCCCAGAATCTCTTACAAGGGGTCCCATTCCAGATTTCCTCCACACAGCAGATTCTCACCACGGATGCTTCTGGGATGGACTGGGGGACCATCTGGGTCCTTTTCAGACTCTGGACTCTTGGTCCCAGATCGAGGCCTCCCTGCTCATCTATGTCCTGGAGATGTGGGTGGTTCTGTTTGCCATGCAGGCCTTTCAGAATCATCATCTTCGGGTCAGTTGCTGATTCAGTCAGACAACCTCTGTGTAGTGTACTACATCAACAAGCAAGGGGGTCTCATTCGTACCCTCTGCGGGAAGGCCATGAGTGTGTGGTATTGAGCTCTGGATCATGGTTTGACACCTTCAGTGGTCCACGTCCCAGGAGTGCTAAACTCTGTGGCAGACAGGCTCTGCAGGACTCGGACCTGCATGCACGAATGGGAGCTCCTCTCATCTATCGTAGAAGACCTGTTCAACAGATGGGGTCATCCAGAGTTGGACCTTTTTGAATCCCCATGCAACGCAAAACTGCCCAGTTTCTACTCGCTAGATCCAGGGCCTGGAGTTTTCTGGTGGGACGTGTTGTCCATCTCCTAGAGTGGGAGGTTTCTTTACGCCTTCATTCCATTTCCTCTGATCCAGAGGGTGCTCATCAAACTCCAGATGAATGGGACCACGATGATCCTGGTGGCTCCTTTCTGGCCTCGCCAAATATGGGTTCCCCTTCTTCAACAACTGGCAGAGGAACCTCCGATCCCTCTCTCCCCCTGCAGGAATTTGCTGGTCCAGGATCAGGGGACCCTGGTACATCCGAACTCCCAAGTCCCTCCATCTGCACACTTGGCTCCTGAGGACGTAGCTGTCGCCAAATTCAGAGTTTCTAATAGGGTGGCGGACTTCCTAGTGGCCACCCAAAAGCCTTCCACTCGTGCCACTTATGCTGTGAAGTGGATGTGGTTTGCCATCTTGGCTGCCAAGCATAAGCTTGGACCCTTTCACCTATCCGTGAACCGTATCCTGGACTACCTGATCTCCTTGTCTGATTTAAGTCTCCAGTACTCTTCCCTCAAGGTGCACCTTTCGGCTGTTTCTGCTTTCCGCAAGCCCTTGGGTGTCCACACTGTTGCTCAGCTGGATGTCTCCCGTACTTTTTTGAGGGACATCCTGCATCCGAAACCTCCAATCCATTCTTCTGTCCCCATTTGGGAGCTGAATTTTGCTTTGGAGAAATTGACCCTTTATTTATTTATTTATTTATTTATTTGATTAGGATTAATACCTTTGAGTCAAGGACTCTTTTTCAAAGGTTCCAAGTCATGGACAAGACAGATAAAATAAGATTACAATACAATACAAATAAGAATAAAATTAATATAGCAGTGAAGGAAAGGAAAAACATGGTATGGAGCATGGGACTTAGTACAATGGTACATGCGGTACTGGACATGATGATTCAGGATACTACCTAGAAAAGAAATGTTACAGTATAACTGGTGGTTGCAGTGTAGGGATATTCTGGGAGTAGAGATAAGTAAATAATATAGGTCCAAGTAAAGCAGTGTGGGGGGAAGGGGAAAAGAGATAAGCAGCCAGGTTGGCGTTGTCTAAGTAGCAGGAGATGGAAAGGGACAAGGGTAAGGAGAAGGGTGGTGTAGGATAGCTGAAAGTCGAAAATAGTGAGAGGGGGGAGTGGGGTGGTAGGGCGGAGGACAATGCAGGAAGAGAAATTGACATAGATTATAAACTAGCACTGTCTTCTTTTGAGCCCGTCGTAATTTGCGACTTACGCTTTCTTTCCTGGAAAGCACTATTTTTAGTTGCTATTAGTTCTGCATGAAGAATCTCCAAGCTTCAGGCCCTCTGGCGCCAGGAGCCTTATTTGATTTTTCACAAAGACAGGGTTTCTTTGCGCATGAACCCTAAGTTTCTTCCTAAGATGGTGTCTGAGGTTACATTGAACTAATTTATCCACCTCCCTGTTTATTTTCCAGAGTGTGCCAGTCCAGGGGAAGCACTGCTCCACACGTTAGACGTGCGCAGAACTTTAAAGTATTACCTGCTCTGAACTTAAGAAAGCAGGAAATTGAAGCACTTGTTTGTTTCCTTCGTCCCTGGTAGAGAGGACGCTTCTGTTTTTCTAAATAATGTTTATCCAAATGGTTAGCTAATTGCAGTGTTATGCTACAACAATTACGGCAAAGAATTGCCTGGCGCTGTCAAACCTCATTCCACCAGAGGCATGGCTACTTCAGTGGCTTGTTTCCGAGGGGTTTCAGCCATGGATATTTGTGCGGCTGTCACCTGAAGTACTGTCCACACCTTTACCAAGCACTGCAGTCTGGACATTGCTTCTAGAGCCTGTGCAGGATTTGGCAGGGTTGTGCTGCAGGCAGGGCCTCCTGTCTTAAGGTTATGGTTGGCCTTTCTGCCAGACTGTCTGTTTGCACTTGTAACTCCTTGGGACTCATTCCTGCGGGTGTGACCTGATGACTGAGATGTCCGTGAAGAAGATAGAACAATTATGTAAGAACTTACTATGCCAGTAAATCTTTCTTTGAGGGGGCTCTTGCAGCAGGTAACAACTTTAGGACTGAATCCAGCAGGCGCCAGGACCCTATGGAAAACTTCTAGCTAGCAGTCTATAGTGGGGGATCGACCCCTGACATCGGCCTGCCCCTGACGTCGTGTATGGTATAAAAGGGGCAGTTCCCCAGCCCAACCTCAGTTCTTTTCCCGCCGTCAACAAACGCGCAAGTCGTACATCCACAGATGCCTTCTGCTGTTCACACGCCATCTTTAATCGCACTTCCTGCTTTTTAGGAACATAGAACATAGAAACATGTGTAAGTGATGGCGGAAAAGCTTTCAGGGTTACTGCATTTGTTGTTGACTGATTGTTTCTGCTCTTACCTCCTTGTTCTTTCGTCCGTGGTTCTTCTTTTTAGGCAGGGGAAGGGCCCAGCCACCCACCCCCATCCCCAACCACCCCACGCACACTCCTTTTATAGGGTACCACAGTTGTGACATTTCCTGTGGCAGAGCAGGAAGGGGCGGATCAGTGGGGCCTCACAAGGTGATCTCATTTACAGGGCACTAGTAATTTAACTTGTTATAACAAGTTAAACAAAACACAATTAAACCATTACTTGCATTTTTTTTTCCTTCTAATTACTCTGACTAGGTTACAAACCCAGCAACTTATTTGGAATGGATTTCATTAACTGCAGGTACTGTGGAACAATTTTCAGAAGGACAGTCTTACAGGATTTAGGACACTGTCCTACATGCTGGGCCTTTGGAGATCTTAGGTCTCAGCTCCGGGCAGCATGGGCAGAGATTGCACGCCTCAAATTTCATATTGAAGAGGAAATACATTATAAGAACCACCCGCCATTTCCCCAGCATCCAACAGAAAAACCTCGACCGCAGAGGGTAGTTGGTCCAGGAGGTTGGCAGGTGGTTAGGAGGAGCAAATCAGGTGCCCCATCACTCTCTGCTCTCCAACACATTACCTCCAGAAACCATATAAACACTACAAACAGGTATCTGCCTCTATCTCTGAAATCAAATAAAGAGGCAGAAGACACTGCAGAGCAGGACACTGTGGCACAGGAGCTAGCACAACAATACTCACCCAAATCAGGAACCAAAACTAAACAAGCACAAGGAAATCCAAAAAACTTCTGATCATAGGAGACTCCATGATTCGGGGAGTTGATGCCCATCTCCAGCCAGGGGTGATGGTCAGATGTCTCCCAGGTACATCAGCATGGAGAGACACTGACCGCATTGCTAAAATTGTTCACAAAGCAGGAGAAAACATTGATGTCCTAGTACACATAGGGACTAATGATCTCGCCAGCCGGTCAGTTGTGGAGACCAAGGAACACCTGACTAGGCTGGGTGACAAACTATCATCTATTCGTCGCATCTCCTTCTCTGAGATCCTGCCAGTCTGGGAGAAGGGAGCAGATGGACGGAAGGTCAGAGAAGGGGAGATAGGGGAGCTAAACACGTGGCTCAAGGACTGGTGCCAGAAAAAGGACACAGATTTGTAGGAACTGGCAACAGTTCTGGGAGCGAAAGTTCTTAAATTTGATGGACTGCATCTGACTAAAGAGGGAGTCAGTGCATTGGGGCAGAAGTTTGACATCTTTGCAGAATATTTAAACTACAAATGGGAGAGGGTTGCACACCCATACGTCGAATGGAAGAACACCCTCCCCTCAGCTAGTGGTCAAACAGGAATTCAGCATGTTTGCCGCTCATTTGCATCACCAGGTAAGAAAAAGGTTTGTCTCCCCATACGATGCACAGGGTAATGCCAAACTTCACCCAACAACCAACACACCAAAATCTGGCCAATGGAAAATCATGTACACAAATGCTCACAGCCTGGGAAATAAGATCCCAGACCTGCAAGCAATAATGTCAGAGGCTAAGCTGGACATAGTAGCAATTAGTGAGACGTGGTTTACCAGTAACCACACTTGGGAGACTTCAGTACCTGGCTATGTATTGTTCAGAAGAGACCGAGGTGCAAAAAGGGGGGGAGGAGTGGCCCTGTATGTTAATGAAAATATCAAAGCTACAGAAATTCAGAATACACTGGAAACAGGAAATGGGACAGCCATAAGAACTGGGGTTGTCTACAGGCCCCCAGACCAGAGGGAGGACATAGACACATTACTGTTAGAAGATATACAAAACATGACAGCTAAAGGGGAGGTTCTGATAATGGGAGACTTCAACATGCCAGATACAGATTGGTCAATACCAGCAGGAACATCTGCCAGAACTAGACTCATAGTGGATTCCTGCAGGAGGGCCTCAAACAACTGGTACAGCAACCCACAAGAGACAGGGCTATCCTAGATCTAGTACTGACTAACAAAGAAGGGATCACAGATCTCCAGGTAGAAGGTCACCTGGGGCCAGTGACCATCACATGGTATGGTTCAATTTGGCTACTACATCTAAATCATCCCATTCCAAGGCAAAATATGGGACTTCAGAGGAGCTGACTTTGATAAGATGGCCAACAGAGTTAAGCTAGCCCTGGCAAAAGAAACACAGGTGAGGAGGTACAGGCAAAGTGGGCAAGCATTAAGGATACAATACTAAACAACATCCCATTGTGTTAGACAGAAAAGGAAGTGCAAAAGAAGAAGGAAACCACTTTGGTTCTCAAATACAGTAGCAGAAAAGGTCAGAGCCAAAAGGCTGGCCTTCAGAAAATATAAAGGGAACACAGCGGATGAAGATAGGAGGCATACCAAACTGCCCTAAGGGAAGCAGGTAAGGCAGTAAGGCAGGCAAAGTCCCAAACTGAGGAAACACTAGCACGAACAGTAAAGAAGGTGACAAAACTTTCTATAGATACATTAGTGAAAGGAGAAAGTCCAGAGGGGTATTGCTAAGCTTAATGGAGAAAAGGGAGCATGTGAGGAGGAGGACCCTGTAAAGGCATCTATCCTAAATAGATACTTTTGCTCAGTATTTACTGAAGAGAAGGTAGGGCAGGGCCCACAGCTCAGCATCATGGACACAGGGGAGGAGGTGAGCACTACTCCCTTCACAAAGAAAGGATCCTACAAGAGCTTGCTAAGCTCAGGGTGGATAAGGCAATGGGACCTGATGGCATACATCCCAGGGTACTTAAGGAGCTAAAGGAGGAACTAGCAGAGCCATTAGCAGAATTGTTTAGTGAGTCTCTGAGCACAGGAGAGGTCCCAGAAGACTGGAGAAGGGCTCATGTGATCCCACTCCACAAGAGTGGTAGCAGGGAGGAGGGGAACTACAGACCGGTCAGTCTTACCTCAGTAGTGGCAAGATTATGGAGGCACTCTTAAGGAAAGGATAGTGCAACACCTGGAATCCATAGGGCACAGGATCCAAGACAGCATGGGTTTACAAAGGAAGGTCCTGTCAAACTAATCTCATAGATTTCTTTGACTGGGTAACCAGAGTGGTGGACCAAGGGGAGCAGTTGATGTCGCCTACCTTGACTTCAGCAAAGCTTTTGACACTGTTCCACATAGAAGATTGATAAATAAGCTAGGTAGGCTCGGGTGGGTCAGAAGTTGGTCAACTGGGTGGCAAACTGGTTGACTGGCAGAAAACAGAGAGTGGTGGTAAATGGTATACAGTCAGAAGAGATGCAAGTCACAAGTGGGGTACCTCAGGGATCAGTCCTGGGGCCAGTCCTATTCAATATCTTCATTAGTGACCTCGCAGATGGACTAGAGGGTAAGGCTTGTCTGTTTGCAGATGACACCAAGATCTGCAACAGAGTAGATGATCCAGATGGGGTGGGCAGAATGAGAAGAGATCTGGATAAACTAGCAGAATGGTCAGAAGAGTGGCAACTGGGATTTAATGCAAAGAAGTGCAAAATCATGCACATAGGGAAGAGAAACCCTGAAGCCACTTATAGGCTGGGAGGAGTTGCTAGCAGTCACAAAGGAAGAAAGAGACTTGGGCATCATCATCACTGATGACCTAAAATCATCAAGCAGACCTCTAAAGCAGTAGGTAAGGCTAGGGGTGTTAGGGTGTATTAGTAGGGGTATCACAAGTCGTAAGAGGGAGGTAATAATCCTCTGTACAAGACATTGGTTAGGCCCCATCTGAGTACTGCGTGCAGTATTGGAGGCCACACCTTCACAAGGACATTAACCAAATTGAGGCAGTCCAGAGAGGGCAACCAAAATGGTGCAGGGACTGCATCAGAAGACATATGAGGACAGATTAACGGAGCTCAATATGTATACCCTTGAGCAAAGGAGGAGAGAGGTGATATGATCGAGACATTTAAACACCTTAAGGGCATAAACAAGGTGAAAGAGTCTAACATGTTTAAATATAAGAAAATAGCAGGACAAGAGGACACAGCATGAGATTAGAGGAGGCCGATTAAGGGGAATGTGAGAAATTCTTTTCACAGAAAGGGTGGTAGATGCATGGAATGGCTTACCACAAGAAGTGGTGGCTATGAATACAGTGCAGGACTTCAAACAGGCATGGGATAGGCATAAGGGAGCAATACAAATGACTATGAATAGATAGGTCACTGACAGAGCAAAGGCCGATGGCACATTTATAAGGTAGAAAAAGAAATGGGCAGACTGGATGGGCCTTGCGGTCCTTATCTGCCATCAACTTCTATGTTTCTATGTTTCTATGAAAAGGACCACCAAGCCCACCTAGTCTGCCCATTTTACTTAGCATCCTCTAGGCCTGCTCGGATCCCCCAAACAGTCCTGTATGCTTGTGTCAAGCTTTCTTGAATCCCCATCGTATTCTCCACCACCTCTTTAGGTAGCCCATTCCAGGTGTCCACCACCCTCTCGATAAAGAAGTACTTCCTAATGTTACCACTAACCCCCTTCGAGGTTGGAGATCATGACCCTTTTCCTGGGACACCCTTTAACTGGAAGCGATTTCCTGTGGGCACGTTGTTGATATCTTTTAGGTATTTAAAAGTCTCTGTCATATTCCGTCTCTCCCTCCTCTGCTCCAGAGAGTAAAGGAGTTATTTTTGCTGAAAGTCTTTACTTTTACAGGATCTTGCATGTCATCTTCTCCATCCTCCTCAGTCAAGCGGTGGCTATCAAAGTGTGCTCACAACAAGTAGATCCCCCACAAGGATGGCCATTCGGCATGCCTGTTCTGCTTGGGCCCAGACCACAACATTAAGGTCTGCCAGAATTGCCAAGATTTCGATCAGCGCACTCTGCTTCACCGCCAGAAGACCCTCAAAGCCTTCTTGCTTTCCAGAAAGCTAACCAAGGTGGAGAAAGAGTTTCACTGAAAAAGTTCATCATCTTCCCTGGCCTCTTGGGGCTTCAGCTTCCTCCTCTTCCCATAAGGAGAGGAAGTCGAGTGGCAAGCACAAGCACCGGGAGAATCGTAGAGAGAAACCCTGGTCAGCAACTCACTCTAGGTCCCAACTAAGTCAGCGACTGCTTCTGGTCTTCCCCTGGGGTTCGACTTCTTCCACCACGGCAGCTCTCTCTTCCTCTGGGCTCCCGGTGTCCAAACCTCCCTCCCTTTTCACTGTTTCAGGAGGAGGTTCCTCTGGGCTCGGTACTTCGTCCCCTACCTCTCAGCCTCTGAAACTTAGGCCCTTAGTCCCTGTGGGTTCTAAGCCAGGTGGCTCAGCCTTTGGATCTTCGGGTGGCAGGTCTTTGCGTGTCGCTCTCCCGGCCAGGGTGTCTGCCGAGTCCTCCCCGATGTGAGAGGCTGACTCCACCAGGCAACGCCCGGGACAGACGCTCACCTCCCCCACGAGAGTGGCGCCTTCATCCCACTCGGGAACCAGGTCACCAGTCCGGCACCTGCCGACGCCTGTACCTTTGTCTGCTTCTCAGACGTCTTCTCCGGTGACCCCGTCGTCACCAAACCCTCCTAAGTTGCCGTCCGGGCCTGAGTACCTCCCTCAGCCAACAGCCTGATGCCTGGTCCAGCCCATCCGACGCCAGATGGCTCCATCCCCCAGGGACTGATGCCAGGTAACCCAGATCGGCCGACACAGATGCTAGAGTTACCTCAGCCTGATGACCAGACACGGGCCCTCTAAGCCAATTCCCCCGATGCTGGACACACCAGCCCTGCCACTCAATCTTCCACAGGCTTTAAATTAGTTTTTTGTGGCCTGGTGGGCCTATTTTAAGGACAAGGAGACCCCCTAAGGAGCCCTCCAAACCTACTCCTCGGGGTCCACCTCCTGACAAGCCTCCAGTTCGACCACCTACTCCTCCACCTAGGGGAACAACTCCCAGCACCGGATGGCGCCGGTACCCCCCCCCAACCAAAAGGGATGCCGCGCAAGCAACCCCACTCCCCTTCACCCTACCCAGATTCCGGGGATTTGGATGGGTACTCCTCTTCCTCCTCAGGCTGCGATGACTCCGACCTTCCATCGGAGATGGAGGGGACTAAAGACACCCCTTGTTTCCCCACCCCGACGATCCAGCTTTCTTGGACGTCATGCGGCACATCCAACCACTGAGTGGCTGGGACACAGAGGAGTTGGATCCAGAGTGAAGTTGGCTAGCCTTCTTTCTTAGAAAGAAGGCCACCCTGCCCGTGGTTGTTCCTCCACTGATTGACTCCTATAAGGACATAAACAGGATAGCCTGGATACACCTTTTTTCGATACGTGTGGTCTCCAAAATGTCAGACCAGCTGTATTGTGCTCCCAGGGACAATCCCTTTTATGGGGAGCACCTAGAGGCAGACTCCATTGTTATTAGTTCTCTCCACAATCGCTCCAAGCGCCCTAGGCACCTCAGTTCTCAGCCTCTAGATAAAGACTCCAAACAAATTGACCAGTTGGGCAGAAAAGTTTATTCCTCGGCCACATGTGCTATAGGGTCTCAGAATTTCTTTGCTCACATGGTACAGTACTAGACTGCCCTCTGGGACAAGGTAGCGGAGGTGGCTCAGGCTATGCCTGACTGTCCCGGTAGGGCAGAACTAATGGCCATCCTGAAGTCGGGCTCGGACAGTGGCAGTCATGGCCCCGAGTTTTCCGCAATTCCGCGGGTGCGGCAAACCGCGGAATTTGCCGTCACCCGCAGAATTTGCGGCTGCCCACAGAACAAACGTGCCCCCTCTGAAATGATAGTATGCCACGCTGGGAGCCCACCCCAGCGTGGCAAATCTTCATTGCCGGCGGGGTGTATAATCCCGATCGATTTCATTGCCCCCAGATGTTTCTGTGCCATGCTGGGAGCCCACCTGGCGTGGCAAAACTTCCTTGCCAGCGGGTTGCCCAATCCCGTCGGCTTCATCGACCCCTCCCCAGCTGCCTGGTGCCACGCTGGGAGCCCACCCCAGCGTGGCAAAAGTCCTCCTTGCGTGAGAATTCTGAACAACCCTGGAAAAAAAACCTTCCATCGGTGATTCTTTTGCCCCCTCCCCAACCCGCACCACCCTCGCATACCCACCTCTCCATACCCCACCTCAACCCATACTTACCTCCAGGCCCAGCAGATGATCTTCTGTGGACCGGAACACGTCTGCACTCTTCATAGCTGACCGCGAACTGAAAAGTGCTGGCAAGCTGTATAATGGCATAAATGGATTTTTTTCAACTTTAGTGCATATCTCGGCCATTTCTGGGAATTTTTTCACCAAATTTTCAACATGGGTTTTTTGGGACCCCTCCTCATGAACTGTGACAGTTATTTCGTTAATCGGTCCCGAAAGGTGGTCCGCAGTCACTGCACAGAACCACCTTTCCGAATGATTAATGAAATGACAGTGTCACAGTTCATGAGGCAGGCTCATAAAACCCTATGTTGAAAAATTGTGAAATTATTCCCAAACGACTGTTTTATTTAGTGTGCGCTAAGTAGTTCCCACGCACGTCAGAATTTACATTTTAATATTTTCACTCCAGATTTTCAGTATTGCCATTTTACCACACCTCCTTATGAACAGTACAACTGTCATTTTTCACATTTCACCCAAAATGTGTTTTCACACATGTAGCGCACAATGGCGCGGTCGGTGTTCGAAATCAATGTTCCGGACAGATTAGTTAAATCACATAGATACTGTTCATGAGCAGAGGTCTTAAACTGGCTATGTTGAAAATTTGGTGACAAACGCCCTTAAAATGACTGTGTTACGAGCATGCATTGTGTCAGATTTGGCAAAAAAAAAAAAAAACAAAGGAAAAAAATTAAGGGTAAAAATGTGCAGAAATTGGTGCTTCTGCGGCAAATGAGAACCCTGCTGCAGAACTTTGCTTCAATGTGCCGCAGAAAAATCGGGGCCCTGCTTATGATACAGTAGATTTCCACAGGACAGGCTGCGGCCTCCGCAATCTGTATTCGTCGATATTCATGGCTGAGGGTATCCAGCATTGCGCCGGATATACAGTCTAAAATAATTAATGCCCCTTTCAGAGGTTCTGTCATGTTTGGCAAGGACTCACAAAATATTATTACCTGCCTGCAGGAATCGAGGGAAAGGCTATCAGATCTGTACACACCATATATAAATCTCAGCCTGAACAACATCCCAGGCAGTCCTTTCAGAGGATTGCCATACAGCAACCTAGAGGACAGTAGCATAGAGCAGGATTCAAGTGTAATTCTTAAACCCCTTCTTCTGGAGGTTCTGCCCCCTGGCATTGGGGTGCCCCCCTTCCCAGTAGGGGGAGTAGGTGAGTGGACTGGAGGTTTCTCCAGAGGTGGCCCCCATGGGGTTGGCCGAGGAGATGGCCTAGTTGCCTCTCCATCTTTAAAATAGGCCCTCCAGGACGCAGAGAGCTTGGTTAGGACTTGCGGAGGGTTCTGCGGCAAGGCTGGTGTGTTCGTCATTGGAGATTGGGCTTAGATGGTCCTGGCACCTGGTCATCAGGTTGGGGTAACTTGGACATTGGTGTAGGCTGATCCGGGTTACGTGGCATCAGACCCAGAGGAACAGTGCCATCTGGCATCGGACGAACTGGACCCAACGTCTAATCGTCTGGTCCTCGGGCATCAGGCCCTCCGGCGACTTGAGAGGTTTAGGTGGCGATGGGGTCACCCGAGGAGGCAGAGAAGACGGCATCGAGGGGCTGGGGATTCAGCCGGTGGCAACCGAAGTCACCTGGATAAGGGAGCTAGCTCCCGAGTGGGACAGATGCCCCTTTTTCCCCAAAGGAGGATGGCGACAGTCCTGAGTGTCGCCTGGTAGCGTTGGACCCTGATGTCAGGGAGGACTCAGCAGACACTCTGGCTGGGAGAGTGACAGGTAAGGACCTGCTGCCTGAGGATCCACCAGCCAAGCTACTTGGTTTAGAGCCTGCTGTAACTAAGAGCTTAAGCCTGGGTGCTCATGTGGCTGACCTTAAAGAGCAGGTTGCTACCTATGGACGCTCGTCGCTCTCTCCCCTTAAGTTCCTTACCCTCCAGTTTAGCGATCCTTCTGAGGGTGTAATTTTTTTTAGCCATGTAAGCACCCAGGTTTGCCCTCCCCTGACTCTCGAGATTCTGATGGGTACTACTCCTCCTCCTCTTCTAGCTGGGGAGACTCTGACCTGCTGTCAGAGCCGGAGGGGTGGCAAAGGCGCTCTGTCCCCGCTTGATGAACCATCATTCATTGATGTAATGAGGCACATCCAGCAACTGAACTGCTTGGATGCAGAAGAGCTGGATCCAGAGCAGTGTCAGCTGGCCACCTTTCTCGGGAAGAAAGAAAGGCACCCTGCCTATGGAATCTATCTGACCAAGAAGGTGCATTCCTCAGCCACTTGTGCCATACACTTTCAAAACTTCTTTGCCCATGTGGTTCAATACCAGAATGCCCTGTGGGACAAGACGGTGGAGGTCGCTCAAGCCGCACCAGATTGCCCAGGGAGGACAGAGCTCATGACCATCCTGAAGTCTGGCGGTACTTAGGTAACCACGTCCTTCGGGCATCTTATGATTCCATGAACTCGGCGGGTAGGGCCGTGGCTTCTGCTGTCTGTATCCACCGCTATTCCTTTTTGAGTGTCCAGGTTCGCCACATTCGTCCAGTCCAAGTTTATGAATGCCCCCTTAGGAGACCAGTCCTGCCTGTTTGGCGAAGACTCACAAAACATCATCACTCGCCTGCAGGAATCTGGTAAAGCCATTAGATCTGTACATACTATGTACAAATCCCAGCCAAGGCAGCAATCTAAGCAGTCCTTTCGGAGGAATGCTAAACAGCAATCTAGGAGACAGCAACAGCAGAGAACAGAATTCAAGTGAAAGGCCTCCACTCCTGCCTCTGGAGGTTCCGCTCCTTGGGCTCCCAGGACCTCCCAGCCTGTGCTCCCCCTTCCCCCGCTCCTCAGCCAGACTTGTTGCTTGACACCCCCGCGAATCCTTAGGGGAGATGATGTGGGGTTGATTTTTCTTGCACATCGAAGGATGGCACCAGATAACCACAGATCAGTGGGTCTTGCAGCTCATTAAAAAGGGGCTTACTCTAGAGTTCATAGAGACACCCCCCCCCCCGACAATCCACCGATTCCCTGCCATTACTCTCAGGCTCACAGCACCCTCATCGCAGAGGAGATCCATGCCCTACTGAAAAAGCAGGCCATAGAGCCAGTTCCCCCAGCACGACAGAGGAAAGGGCTTTACTCCTACTTCTTCCTGTTGCAAAAGCAACGGGGGATCTACACTCTATGCTCGACTTCAGACACCTGAATCAGTACATTGAGTCTTCTCCCTCTCCTCCATCAATGGGATTGGCTATGCTCCCTGGACATGCAGGATGCATACCTCCACATTCTGATTTTCCAGCTTCACAGGAGATACCTTCGCTTCCGCTTCCAGGGAAGACGCTTTCAGTTCAGGGCTCTGCCTTTTGGCCTGTCTTTGG
This sequence comes from Neoceratodus forsteri, assembly GCA_016271365.2. NCBI lineage: Eukaryota > Metazoa > Chordata > Ceratodontiformes > Ceratodontidae > Neoceratodus > Neoceratodus forsteri. The sequence continues at coordinate 115,974,034 of JADMNL010000024.1, read as the reverse complement.
CCCCCAGGGTTTTCACCAAATGCCTTGCAGTTGTAGTCGAAGCTCTAAGGAGACAGGGCTATTATGTCTTCCCTTACCTGGACAACTGATTGCTGGCCACTCCCACACGGGACCAGCTTCTCCACACTGTGCTGGCCACTTCTCCCTGTTTCAGGACCTAGGGGATTATCTTAAATCTCCCCAGGTCCTCTCCTTGGCCAAGATAGCGGCTACAATACATAGGGGCAATCTTGAGCATGGCACCAGGCAAAGCCTTTCTCCCTCAAGATGGGGCAGAGCTGCTTCAGACGCACGCTTGTCAGATCTTCTTCTCACGTCAGATCCCGGCCGGGTCTGTACTAAGACTCTTGGGACACATGGCGGCTGCCATCACAGCAGTTCCCCTGGCCAGGCTGTACATGAGGGTGATCCATTGGAACCTGAGAGTCCAATGGGACCAGCATTTCGATGACCTGGAACAACCCTTCTTGGTGTTGAATCCTGTACGGCAGGCATTAGCATGGTGGTTGAATTCCTCCAACCTCTCCAAAGGGGTTTACCTGCAGAAGGAATCTCCCAGCCAGATCCTAACCATGGATGCATTGGTCCAAGACTGGGAGCACACTTGGGAGACCATCTGACTCAAGGGACCTGGTATCAGCAAGAGCTGTATTGCCACATCAGTGTCCTAGAGATGAGGGCAATTCTGTATGCCCTTCAGGTTTTTCAGACAGTCTTACTATCCATCCCCTTGTTTATCCAGATGGACAGCACGTAGGTGGTCTTTTATATCAACAAACATGTGGGGGACTCACTCTTATCCCCTCTGCAGGAAAGCCATGCGAGTCTGGTCATGGGCAGTGGACCACCAACTGGACTTGACAGCAGTCCATGTTCCCAGCGTACAGAATACCCTGGCCGACAGCCTTAGTCTGTTTCCGTACAGGGTACACGAGTGGGAACTTCACTCCTCAGTGGCAGAAGACCTCTTCGACGGATGGGGGCATCCGGAACTAGATCTATTTACCTCCCCATCCAATGCAAAACTGCCCAGTTTTTGCTCACTAGATCCAGGGCCTGGTATTTTCTGGTGAGACCTGTTATCCCTCTCCTGGACAGGGAGGTTCCTTTACACATTTCCTCCCTTCCCTCTTCTCCAGAGAGTTATCAAGCTGCAATCAGAAGGAGCAGAAATGATTCTAGTGGCACCTTTCTGGCCTCGCCAGATTTGGTTTCTACTGCTGCAACAGCATGCAGTGGAACTTCCAGTCCCCTTGCCCCTCCATTCAGACTTCCTCTCCCAGAAGCAGGGAACCCTGATCCATCTCGATCTCGGATCTCTGCACCTCCATCTCCATGCATGGCTCCTGCAGACCTAGCCATATCTAGATTCGGGGAATCCCGGAGGGTAGCAGATGTCTTGGTAGCTGCTAGGGAAGCCGCCTACTAGGGCTTCTTGCGCTATGAAATGGAAGCGGTTCTGCATCTGGGCCACTGCTAGACATTTAGACCCCTTCACCTGTCCGGTGAATTCAGTTCTGGAGTACTGTTCTTCCTCTCCCTGTTGGATTCAGGTCTAAGCTACTCCTTGCTCAAGATGCATCTCTCGGCCATTTCAGCCTGTCATGCACCTACTGAGGGCAAAACTCTTGCCCAGCTGGATCTTCCCTGTACATTCTTATGGGCATTCTGCATATGAAGCCTCCCATTTGGGACCCCGTCCCACCGTGGGATCTTTTGTTTGTTCTAGAAAAGCTGACCTTGCCTGCCTTTGAACGTGCCACAAGTTGCGAGCTGCGCTTTCTGTTGTGGAAAGCATTATTTTTAGTTCGCATTACTTCCACTCGAAGGATTTCCAAGCTTCAGGCCCTGATGTGCAAGGAGCCTTATTTGGTTTTCTACAAGGACAAGGTATCCTTGTAAACTAATCCTAAAATCTTACTTCGAGAGGGCTCTTGTAGTAGGTAATAACCTGTAGGACTGGCACCCCCTGGCGTCTGGACCACATGGAAACCTTTGCTAGCATAGTCTGATGGGGGACCGCCCACCCGACGTCACGTGACAGATGTTATTGTGACCCTATATAGTGGGCTGTCCCCACTTCCGCCCTCCAGTTCTTTCCTGCTGTCAACTTGCGCATGTCAGACCGACTGAAGCTTGTCACTGCAGTTTAAATGCCTTCCGATGAGTATTTGTGTAATAACTTTAATTCTTAATAGTTTGTATGTCGTCCTGTCTGGATCAACATAAAAACAAGTGCGATTTCGTTCGGAGTACAACTGCCACACAAAGACCAACATTCTCTGTGTCTCTTCTGTCTCGGGCCTAGCCACAAGGTCGAGCCGTGCAAGGCCTGCACTCACTTCGGTCAGGCTACGCGGAAATGTCGCCAGCAAGCTCTCAAGTCCCACATCCTCAAGGAGAAAATTGCTTTGATGGAGCAGGAGTTGAAGAAACTCTAAAGCACGTCTTTCCTGCCTCGGGACCCTCACAAAAAGAAGAGGGACAAGGAAAAAAACGGAACTGGAGCATTCCCTCCCTCCTTTGAAGACGCCTGCAGGCCCTTCGTGGAGGATTGGCCCCCTTCTTCCGAGCAGGTAAGCACCACGACCAAGCCTGTGCTCCCACCTTCTGATCAGGCCTCTGTCCTCCTGCTGCCACTGGTTACGGTGTTGGCGGTTCCCTTGGATGCTTCCGAGGTCGCCGCCACTCTTAGGCCCATTGCCACCTCAGGCTCTGAGACGGCAGGCACGGCTGATAAGCCACTCATCGGGCCCTCCGATGAATGCCTGGCCGTGGTTGGTAAGTCGAGAACTGGCTGCTCCGACTCCCACACAGCCCAAGTCAAAAAGCTGATCGTCGGCCTCTCCGACGATTGCCCTACTTCTTTGCATCTGTCAGGCCCTGATATGATGCTGCCAGACATGAGTAACATCCAGGCTGGAGATCTGGGGTCACTTCCTGAGTCCCTGTTGCCTGATCCATCGGAGCTCTCCCCGCTTTCACCGGGGCTGCTACGTGTAGCTCTGACACCAGTCCACCTGTCACCAGGTTTTCCCAGCGACACTAGGCCACCAGTCCTCGCTGTAACTACAGACCCACCTTTGGCGATCCCTAACCCCGCTCCACAATGCCCACAGGTACCCTTGCCTCCACTGGGTCAATGGTCTGGCGTTACACCATTGGGTGCCCCTCCTTACATCCCTCAGACGAGACACTTTGTGGAACCTCCTTCGACAGGGATTTCTATCCCTTCAGGAATTACGCCAGGCCCATCAGGTCTCCCTTCTTCAGGCCCACCATCTGGTCTCCCTTCGTTGGGCTGTCATCAGCCCTTCCTCCATCAGGTCAGACGACGAGCTACCGTCTGTCAGGGCTGCCATCAGGGTACCTCCCCGGCGAGGCACTCTTCTGGCTATACCACATCGGGTTTCGCAGCCTTTCCTCCGTTGGACCATAATCCGATTTACCCACTGTCAGGTAGCGATAAGCTTCCTCAGTATGGCCTGACGGGTTTCCCATCTTCAGCTTATCCTCTGGAGTACCTGACACTGGCCCCTTTTTCTTATCTCTATCATGGGTACCCTGGTTCTCATTCTCATTCAAGTTACCCCCACCATCTCTCACACACACTCACTCACTCACTCACTCTTACACTTTCAGGGGGCATGGTCCTGGGCTTTCTCAGCACCTGCCTCTTCCCACTCCACTTCTTCAGCAACCACAGATGGATTTTCGGGAGATACTTGATTCATGGTAGTCATCGGCCAAGACTCTATTGATCTCAGAGCTTGACAGCAGGCATACCGCCCCGCTGAATGTCAGTCGCCCAGCTCCTCCACCTAGGGCACAGTCACCGCTGGGCTCCCATCCCTCTGCGTCAGATTGTCGATCTGAGCCTACGACTCGTGATGCTGGACGTCCCATCCAGGGATCCAGATCCTCCAATTTCAGAAGTTCCGAGGATTCGGAACCAGACTCCGATTCCTCAGGTGACCACTCGGGATTAGTGACCTCCCTCACCCCCCCAAAATGAGGATCCAGTCCCTCTGGAATACCCCAAGTACCTCCACCCCAGAAGAGCCCTCCTTTGTGGACCTCCTCAAGCAGATGGTAGAGGCCCAGGGTTGGAAGTCGGAGGCTATGGATCCCAAAAGGTGCAGATTAACAGAGCATCTCGACTTTACAGATATGAATCCGGTACACACCCCACCCTGTGTGGAACCCCTTGAGTGAGGACTTGGCCTCAACCATTTGGCAGAGACCTTCCTCCATCCCGTCCATGGCCAAAAAAGCTGACTGGGTCTACAGGACTCCTGAGGGAAAAGACCATCTGAGCGCCCACCCAAAGGCGGACTCAGTTGTCATTACAGCGGCCCATGATAGATCTGCTAAGCGACAACACCCCGCTCCCAATAAGGAGTCTAAACAAATGGACCAGTTTGGGAGGAAATTCTAGGCATCTTCGACTCTGGCCATCTGTGCTCTAAACTATGTCTTGCACAAACTGGAGTTCCGGAAGACATTGTTCCTCCAGCTAGAGTCTGCTGTCGAGGCCTTGCTGGACGCCGACACCAAGTCATCCTTGGCTTCTACTCTCAAAATGGCCAAGGTGGCTGGATGCCATTCATTGAGGGCCACCTACGATGCGATGGACTCCTCCGCTTGAGGTGCAGCCACAGCTGTGAGCTTTCGAAGGTACTTTTGGCGAGAATATCAGGATTAGTCCTTGTTGTACAATCAGCTATCCACGATGCCCCTTTTAGGGGATCTGTCCTGTTTGACGGAGATGCTCAGGACATCATTACTAGCCTGCAGGATAAGGGCACAGCACTTCAGTCTGTCCATACTATGTACCATCTGAAGACTCGATAACAGAAGTCCTTTTCGTCGCAAAACAAATGCCAGATGAAAAGTCAACACGCGCCCAAATGCCAGTTCAAACGCAGGGCTCCCACGACTGCCGCTGGCCCCCAAGCTAAATCCCATGGAGCTGGAGGCGCAGCCCTCCCTAATCCGCCCTCCCACTTCTGACTTGGTGACCGCCCTACCTCCTCCTCCTCCTTCAGAGGAGCAGATGATTCACAAGGTACCTGGGGGTTTGGGAGTCCATCATGTCAGACACTTGGGTGCTCCAACTGACAAGGCTTGGTCACATTCTGGAGTTTCGAGAAAAACCTCTGGACACTCTGCCGAGGGTTTCTCATTATCCGAGGGCACATATCCCACTCTTAAGGGAGGAAATCGCGGCTCTTTTTCTAAAAAAAGCAATAGAGCCCATGCCAGCAAATCAGATAGGGAAGGGATTCTACTCCCACTTCTTTCTGGTTCCCAAAAAGACAGGGGATTTCCGCCCTATCCTGGATGCTCAGTGCTCTGAACCTCTTCATAGAGTACAAGAGGTTCAGGATGCTGTCATTGCAAAGCCTGCTGCCTCTTCTGTCCCAGGGCCAGTGGCTCTGTGCTTTGGACATGAAGGAAGCATATCTTCACATCCCCATTTTCAGCCCTCACAAGATGTTCCTCAGGTTCTGTTTCCAAGGAGAACATTATCAGTTCAAGGTTTGGTCTGTCATCCGCCCCGTGCATTTTTACAAAATACCTGGCAGTGATGGCAGGGACCTTGAGATGTCAGGGTCACGCTGTCTTTCCTTACCTCGATGATTGGCTTCTGGCAGCCCTGTTGAGGGAGGGGTTGGTTGCTTCCCTTTTTGCTACCCTACACCTTTTCCAGAGCTTGGGTATTACAGTCAGTTACCCCAAGTCACAGCTGGTTCAGTCCCAACGCTTTCAGTTCATTGGAGCAGTTTTGAACACGGTGCAGGGCATGGCCTTTCTTCCCCTGGACAGGGCAGGATACCCTGATGAATCAGGCCAAGGCAAATTCTTCCAACTGTCATATTTTGGCCAGAGCGGTTTTCCATCTTCTTGGCCTCATGGCAGTGGCCATTCCCATGGTCCCATTGGCCAGACTCCACATGCAGATTTCACAGTGGACTGTGAGCGCCCAGTGGGATCAGAAGGAAGACTATTTAGATTGCCCGATCCTCATCCCCACCCCAGTGCAACAGGACCTGTTGTGGTGGTGAGACCCCTTCAATCTTTTGCAGGGGGCTCCTTTCCAGGCCCCTTCCCACTCCCAAGTTCTGACCACAGATTTGTTGGGACAGGGTTGGGGTGCCCATCTGGGACACCACAGAACCCAGGGCCTGTGGTCCCCTGTGGAAACGCACTTGCGCTGGAAATGAGGGCAGTGCTTTATGCTCTGCAGGCTTTTCAGCACGATCTTCTTCAAGCAGTCCTTTTGATTCAGACAGACATGTGCGTGGTGTGGTGCTTAAACAGGGGGGCACCCACTCGTGCCCTCTTTGCAAAGAAGCGATGCGGATCTGGAACTTGGCAGTTCTGCACAAAGTCCGTTTGAGGGCGGTTCTCGTCCCAGGAGTGCAGAACATTCTCGCAGACAGTCTAAGCCGCATCAGGGTAAGAGCTCACGAGTGGGAGCTAAAACAAGAGGTAATAGATCACATCTTCAACCTGTGGGGTCGTCCAGAAGTGGATCTGTTTGCAGCCCTATCAAATGCAAAACTTCTCAAGTTTTGCTCGCTTGATCGCAGGCATGGTGCTTTCTGGCTAGATGCACTGTCACTGACTTGGACAGGGAGGTTTCTGTATGCATTCCTTCCCTTCCGACTATTACAGAGAGTGTTGACGAAGCTTCAATCGGACGGGGCACAAATGATTTTGATAGCTCCGTTTTGGCCTTGACAGATTTGGTTCCGTCTGCTCCAGTGTCTGGCAGTGGAACCCCCATCCCTCTTTCTCTGTCTTACAACCTTCTCACTCAGGAAAAGGGCACAATGGTTCATCTGGGGCTGAAGTCCCTTCATCTTCATGTGTAGCACCTCAGGACATAGCTGCTTCTCAGTATGGGGTTTCTCCCAGGGTAGCTCAAATTCAGGTGGAGGCTCGAAAACCATCCACCAGGAGTAACTATGCCATGAAGTGGAAATGTTTCTCTATTTGGGCCACTGCAAAAGATCTGGACCCTTTCAAACAACATGAAGTCTTGCTATATTATGACATATGCAGTGAGTCCCAACCTTCGAACTGCTCCGGAGGTGAAGGAGTTAACTTTCCATGCCAGGCATGGAACGCTGAGCTCGAGCTCGGTTGAAACTCTTGTCTGTTGTTCTTCAAACTCAAACCGTCAGATTCTTTACTTCACCTCACTGAACAGTCGCTCCGGAGATTTCTCCTGCTCAGTTCATTTTATCAGTTAAAGTATTGTTTTTCTCGGTTTTCGACCGAATTTAAACCGCAACCAGTCGGTTCAAGCTCTGTCTGTGGTATTTGTGAGTACTAGATAGGTTTACATTAATTCTCTTCTGTGTGGAACTTGTAAACTGTTTATCGGTTCGGTTTGAACCGATCAGGTTGTTTAAAATATCCTAATCTGTGATTTAGAGTGTGGTTACCGGTTCTTATCGGTTCTGAAAAAAAGATTTTATTATGTTTTTTTCCACGACCCGTGACACGGTTGGGAACTGATAAGAGGGTCTTGCCTGGCGGATTGCCATAAACTGGTAAGTTTGGTTAGGACTGTCACTATGTCTGAGAAACCCAAAAGAAAAACCGGGCCCACTGGGTTTCAACACTGCAGTGTGTGTGGGGAAGTCTTTGCCAAGGCTGACCCCCACACCACCTGTGTTTATTGTCTGGGGTTTGACCACCTCAATGCAGACTGCCAGATTTGTAAACATTTTTTCCTGCAGCTACCCTGGAAAAGAGTTGGTAGGCTCAGGGAAAGGGAGGTCAAAAAGTCCGCTGAACCGGATGGCCAGCCCGGTTCGGTTCCAACCGAACCAGAGGGCGTGCCCTCTGACCAGGGCGAGACTTCCTCAGGCAAAAGGAGAGCCAACTCTAAGGGGTCGGTTCCAACAAAAAGGACTAGGAAATCAGCTGGTGTGGAGCCAAAACTTTCCTCTCCAACCGCTGAAGATGTAGCCAAAGCGATTCAAATTGTCCAGTCGCTTTCCCCGGTTCAGACCGAACTGGCACCATCAGGTAAGCACCCGGTTCGGCCGGTTCCACCGGTTCAAGAGTATGATTTAGAGGAATATTATGAACCGGAGGAGGGGGAAGAGGAGTATGAGGAGAGTGAATGTGGATTTGAAAGTCTGGATGTGCCCATTGACCCGGACATCTCCCCAGACAGACCTTCAGGAGTGTCTCCTCCTAGGCTTTCTGAGTCCCCTTCTCATTTTATGTTTTATAAAAAAGTGGCTGAAACCCTCCAGCTCCCTATGGAGGAAGCTGTGGATGATCAAGAGGAGCCTGACTATGTGGAAATGATGGATATCCCAGAGTCTAGGAGACTGTCTATTCCCTTGCATAACTCTTTTGGGAAACAGACTTTTAAAATTCTAAAAACTCCTCACACTATACCTCCTGTGGATAAGAGAATGGACAAGAGGTACACATTGTCAGGCTCTGATACGGAGTTCCTTTCACAACAATGCAGCCATGTTGGGGTAGTGCAGGCTGCAGCCTGTGACAAGGCAAATATCCCCTTGGCTTCACACCCCCCAGATAAGGACTCCAGGAGGATTGATGCCATGGCAAAGAAACAGTACATGGCAGCATCCTTGGGACTCAGACAGGCAAATTATATGGCTTATGTTGCTAGATATCAAAAATCCCAGATGGGATACTGTTATGGCTCTAGCAAAACAGGTCCCTGGCCAGCTTGCCAAGGAGCTGGAGCAGTTGGCTGCTGATGGTATTGAGGCATCCAAGGTGCAATTCCATGCTGCAGTGGACTCAAATGATGTGTCTTCAAGAGTCATGGCTACATCTGTGGCACTTCGCAGAATGGCTTGGCTCAGATGTACTAGCCTGTCACAGGATACCCAGACTAAGGCCATGGATTTTCCTGTTGTGGGTAATTCCCTGTTTGGGAGCAGACAGAGAATTGCATGAAGAAAATGGATGAGTATAGGACCACCTATAGGAGTGCACAGGCCAAGGAAAGGCAGGCCACTCCTCAAAGGCAGCTTCCCAGGGGCAGGGGCAGGCCTTTCATAGGCCTTTTTACCAAGCCCAGGCCTCCTCTTCTGCTTATGCTCAGAGGGGTTCTTTAGAGGAGGCAGAAGGGGTGCCAGCAGGCCTGTTTCCACCCTCAGCCCAAAGCCCCTGCCAAGCAGGCACCCTGATGGGGTTGCCAGGGCCGATTCTCAACTGCCTGTAGGGGCCCGCTGGCTTACTTTGTCCAGGACTGGGAGTCTCTGACATCAGACAAGTGGGTCCTGGAAGTAGTAAGCCAGGGACTGGTTCTCAGCTTCAAAAGTTTCCAAAGATGAGAACCAGATCTTTCCACCTGCAAATCCACCAGAGGCACTTGCCCTAGAGGCAGAGGTCTCTTCCTCCTGGCTCTCAGAGCTGTGGAAAGGGTTCCACCCTACACCAGGGCAAAGGGTTGTACCCAGGTACTTCCTTACCCAAAAAGACAGAAGAATGGCGGCCCATCCTGGATCTCAAATACTTAAACAAGCACCTTTTAAACCAAAATTCAAAATGGTGACTCTGGGAATTATTCTACCTCTCTAAGGCCAGGGGACTGGCTAGCGTCCCTGGACCTCAAGGATGCCTACTTCCATATTCTCATCAGAAGCTCCCATCGAAAGTACCTCAGGTTCGAGCTGCCCTCAGGCCATTGCCAGTTCAGAGCAATGCCCTTTGGCCTCACCTCTGCTCCAAGGGTATTCACAAAATGCCTGGCAGTAGCAGTTGCTTCCCTAAGAAGGCAAAGAATTGCCATCTTCCCTTACCTGGATGACTGGCTCTTAGTGGGCCAGTCCCCAGACCAAGTCAAGTTACACCTACAGATAACTCAGCAACTGGCTCACCTCTCTAGATTTCCTTCTGAATCTTTCAAAGTCAGTTCTAGAGCCTGTCCAGCTCCTCACCTTCATAGGCACAGAACTGAACACAGAGAAAGCCAGAGCCTTCCTTCCTTTGGACAGGGCAAGGACCCTGGTGTCTCTGTCCTCCTCATTCACCCTGCAGGTGTCTCGACCAGCAAGGCATTTTCTACAGCTCCTGGGGCACATGGCTGCTTCTACAGCAGTAGTGCAGGGAGCCAGATTTCTGAATAGAGACATTCAGTTCCATTTGAGGGCCTTTTGGTCTCAAAGGAAAGACCCTCTAACCAAATTGATCCCAGTAACTCGAAACCTGATCCAGGCCCTACAATGGTGGCAGGATCAGAGCAATCTCAGACAAGGGGTTCCTTTTGTCACAGTCTCACTCCTTAATCCTTACTACAGATGCATCCCTCTTGGGGTGGGGAGCTCACATGGGCGACCTTACTACCCAGGGGTTGTGGTCCCCTCAGGAATCTCTGCTCCACATCAATCTGTTGGAACTCAGGGCAGTTTTTCTAGCACTTCAAGTTTTTTCCAAATCTGTTCAGAACAGAGTTGTACAGGTCAGAACAGACAACACCACCACAATGTGGTACATCAACAAGCAAGGGGGCACTCGGTCTACGGCCTTGTGCACCGAAGCAATGAAGTTGTGGTCTCTGGCTTATTCCCTGAACACCTCCCTTACAGCAGTTCACCTCCCAGGCAAGGACAATGTCCTGGCAGATGCTCTCAGCAGGATTTCCCAGGGCCATCACGAATGGTCACTGGACCCCCTGGTCTTGGAGGTGGTATTTGCCAGATGGGGCACCCAGCAGATGGATCTTTTTGCAGCCCCAGACAATCACCAGCTTCCCCTTTTTTGCTGCAGGCCCGCAGTGTTGGGCTCAGTCCCTCTGGAAGCCTTAGTTCTCAATTGGGAAGGGAAGTTTCTCTATGCTTTCCCCCCTTCCCTCTTCTGTTCAGAGTGCTAGTCAAAATCAGATCTCAGCCCTGCAAGATGATCCTGATTGGCCCAGACAACCCTGGTATCCACTTCTACTGTCCTTAGCAGTCCGTCTTCCCAGAAATCCCAACCTGTTAACCTGTGTTCAGGGGAGGGTTTGGTACCCGAACCTCAAATCTCTCAATCTCAAGGCCTGGTTCTTGAAGAGTTAGAGTTTGCTGGCTTACACCTCTCCCAAGGTGTAATGGATATCCTGAAGGCTTCTAGAAAACCTTCTACCAGGGCTACTTATAATTCCAAATGGAAGAGGTTTTCCATATGGTGCTCTGGAAAGCATATTTCCCCATAATCTGCTGATTTACCCACAGTCCTGGATTATATGGTCCACTTAAATACCTTGGGGCTGAGACCAGCTACCCTAAAAGTGCATCTGGCAGTTGTATCTGCTTTTATTTCAGCAGGTAAGCCCTCTTCTCTTTCAGCTCACCCTGTATTCTCCAAGTTTTTCAAGGGATTGCTTCACACCAACCCTCCATTCAGGGACCCTGCATAGGACCTTAATGTTTGCATTGCTAAGCTTATGCAACCTCCCTTTGAGCCTTTGTCTTCAGCAGAGCTTAAGTACTTGACTTGGAAGACTGTGTTTCTGGTAGCAATCACTTCTGCCAGACGCATAAGTGAATTACAAGCTTTGTCAGTGGAGCCTGATTTTATCTCCTTTCATAGAGATAAGGTGGTTCTCAGGACTAACAGGAAGTTCTTGCCTAAGGTGGTTTCAGATTTCCACCTTAATCAATCTATATCTCTTCCAGTGTACTTCACTGACCATTCCTCCTCTGGCGAGAGGAGGCTGCACAGCTTAGATGTGAAGAGAGCCCTTAGTTACTACATAGAGCGTACCAAGGGTCACAGTTTTGACTCCCTCCAACTGTTCCTCACTTATGGTGAGATTGGTAAAGGGAAACCTGCAACTAAAAGATCCATTGCCAGGTGGATTGTCTCTTGTATCCAATTTTGCTATGAAAAACTGGGTAAGGTTCCTCCCTCAGGCCTGAGGGCTCACTCTACCAGAGGTACAGCTGCTTCCCTGGCTGCTGCCAGGGACATCCCTATTCTAGAGATATGTCAAGCAGCTACCTGGAAAACAGTTCATACTTTACCAAGCATTACTCCTGGATATCCAGGCTAGGAGTGATGCTCGGTTTGCACAGCTGTGCTTCAGAGCCTATTTCCTGTAGGTTCTGTCCTCCTCCATGGAGGCACTGCTTTGTAGTCTGCATATGTCATAATATAGCAAGACTTCATGTTGTCTGAAGAAAAAATTACTCACCTTAGTAATGTTGTTTCTTCTATTGAGTCTGCTATATTATGACCTCCCCACCTGCCCCTCTCAGAACCTCTGTTTTGGGATGTGGGTGGGCATGCAGTGTTGGCACTTAGTAGGTGCCCACCTTGTTGTTTTCACCCTTCCTTTTTGGGGTGACCTGGTGTTGTGTTTTTCATTTTTGGGTTTCCTGACTTGAGTCTTTGTTTGGGACCAAAATGTGTTCTTATGTTTAGTAGCCAGTTGGCTAGTGTAGGTTTACAGCTCCACACAGGACCTCAGTGAGTTTAGCTGTGAATGATCTGACGGTTTGAGTTTGAAGAACAACAGACAGAGTTTCAACTGAGCTCGAGCTCAGCGTTCCATGCCTGGCATGGAAAGTTAACTCTTTCACCTCCGGAGCAGTTCGAAGGTTGGGACTCACTGCATATGTCATAATATAGCAAGACTCCAATAGAAGAAACAACATTACTAAGGTGAGTAATTTTTCCTTTTTGTGCCCCGCTTCCCAGGTCATGAAGTATTTTCTGCATCTTATTGACCTGGACCTGAGTTATTCTTCATTGAAGGTGCATTTAGCAACCGTCTCTGCCTACCATGTTCCATGTTAGGGTGGTTTGGGAGTGCCCAGGTGGAGAAGAAAGTGTTGAACAAGTCAGCGACCATGGAGGGGTCAGAGACGGGAGAACCATTGACAGTGACCGTGATGGGGGGCCTGGTAGGCAGGGGGTTGAGGAGAGAGTGTGTTATTTTCCAGAAGGAAGCTGGAGAGTTCTGGTTTTGTTGTGAGATTTGAAGTAATGTGCCTTGGCAAGACGGATGGCTTTAGTACACTTGTTTCTAAGGGTCCTGTGGATTTGTTTATCAAAATGGGCTAGGGGAGGATTTGTAAGTTGCTCAGGCTTTGTCTCTAGCTTTACATTGGACAACAAGTTCAGCAGTTATCCAGGGATGATGGAGGTATTTAACTCTGGATTTCTTTAAAGGAGCATGGGAGTTCCAGATACAAGGAAGGGTTTAGGTGAAGGCAAGGAGGGCCGGTTCAACATCGGTGGCTGAGAATACTGGTTTCCAGTTGGCGCAGTATAGGTCCTGCAGGAGGGCGGTGTGATCAAGAGCATGAAGTGGACAAGATCAGATGCATTTAGGAGAGGAATGAGGGGTGCCGATTTTACGTATGCAATATGTGACGCAGTAGTCACTAAGGGCGTCTGGGAGTACGCCTGCAGAGGAGATACGGTGAGGGTGAGAGGAGAGTACCCAGTCAAGGAGCGAGTGGTTTTGGGAGTGGGGGTTGAAACGTGTGGGTTCATTAATCAGATGAGTGAGATTTAGGGCCTCAGTTTTGAGGAGGGTAGGCTAAGAGGATGGGGAGAGCCAGTCAAGGCTGAAGTCCCCAAGGAGTATGAGTTCATCTCGTGTTGCGTGTGAGGAGATGGAGGAAATGATCATGAACAGAGACTCCTGAGAGGTTTTGGAAGGGGCATAGAGGGCCGTGATGTAGATGGGGATTGAAAATGAAAGGGAAAGGAGAGAGAGACTATAGCTTCGTGGGAGGAGGGGCAGGATTCACAAAGGGAAATGGTACAGGATAGAGACTGTCTGATGTGTACAGGGCTACTCTACTGCCGCTTTTGCGTTGGTCTTGCCGGAAGAAGGTGAAGTCAGGGGTAGCAAGCGAGGACTCGGGGATTCATGCTGAGAGGCAGGTTTTTGTGACACAGAGGGTGTTGGGGGTACTGGGTCGTCCAGACTTTTAGTTTGTCCAGCTTCAGGAGGAGACTCCTGATGTTTAGGTGGAAGAGGCAGAGACCCTTCGACAAATCAGGAGGGGAGGGGTTAATAGGATAGCCAGAGTTAGGTTCCCATCACCAAAGAGGAATAGAAATAAGGGTTGGTGAGTAGGGTATTTTGGTCTTCTAGGGCTGTGAGGGGAGGGAGGGAGGAATCCAGAGGCTGGAGCAACGGAGGAGGGCTTCTGAGTTTAGCAAGGGGAAGGGGAGTAGGGCAGAATGGGAGAGGGGGAGAAAGGAGGGGAACAAGGCAGAGGGGATGTTTGAACTGAAAGGAGGAGAGAGGGTCTGTGGACAGACAAGTGTAAAGTGTGGAGGGGAGAGGAGGGCTGTGTCCAGTAGGGGCAGTGTGGAGGGAGAGGAAAGGAGACTGGAGGCGACGTGGGAGTTGTGCTGGGGGAGAGCTTACAGTAGCAGGGGGTAAATTAAGGCAGATAGTGGGACATGCATGGTGCTGACAGAGGGGCAATAAAGGGAATAAGGTGCACAGAATGAAAACTTGTAGTGGGTAGAGTGAACAGAGGTCACAAAGGGAAGCGTGATCAGGTTGCAGAGTTGGGAAAATTGTATGGTCGTCAGCCATTAGCTGAGAGAAGCAGGGAGGAGACCCAGAGCGAGGGTAGCTGGGGCTAACCAGCAAACCATGGAACCAGATGGACCCTGTGAGGGGAAGAGGCTAGCAGCCTGGGGAGGGGTTTAAAGTAAGGCCCACCCAGGGTGGGTGCAGCGCCATGTCCAGCTATCTTGGCTCCGAGAAACAATCAGCTACAGATGCTGAGAAAACTGGGTGCGCTACCTCTGTGCTGTTCAGGGAGACTGTAGCATCGGGGAGCTGCGGCGAGGTTGGTGGGGGGGGAAGAGAGTTCCGGTCCAGTCCCCTGACTCTCACGGCTCATCCGGGAGTCATCCTGCTCCTCTTGGCGTTGTAAGGTGATCCTGGAAGTGAAGGGGAGAGTGAATAAAATCTGAAGACACTCCCACTGCTATTGTCAGTCAGTCAGTCAGGTGCCTGTCACCTGAATGGGAGAAAAATGTGATATGTTAAGGGGAGGAGGGTGGGAAGATTCCAGACGCAGCAGGAGATTTCAAGTTCTGCTAGGACCTGGGGGAAGGGGGGGCTGCGGGAAGCTATTGTTTCAATGGGGTCAGCGCCCCTCTGAAGGTATTCAGGACTACAGGGAATGCTGAGCATTCTCGGACTGTGGGGGTGGGTCTAAGTCGGAACTCCAGTCAGGAAGGAGTCTGAATGGATTCCTATACAGCGTTCATAGATCTTACTTCGAGAAACAGCTCTTGCAGCAAGTTACACCATTAGGACTGAAGCTGGCAGGCGCCAGGACCCCACGGAAATTTTCTAGCAAGCAGTATTCAGCGGGAACCGCCTCCGACGTCGGTCCCGCCCCCGATGTCGAGTGTAGTACATAAGGAGGCGGTCCCCCCCATAATCCTCAGTTCTTTTCCCACTGTCGACTCTCCAGCATCGGCCTCTCTGTCTCCTTTCTAGCATATGACGACTGCTGAACTACTGAATAATTTCGAACTTTTTTGCTCTGCTCAACTGATGTCCTCTCCAACTCCATCTCTTGAGGGTCACCTCTCAAAGTGTGCCTGCAGCAAACAGATCCCCTTCAAGGATCCCCATTCGTCATGTGTGCGTTGCCTAGGCTCAGACCACGACACCGAAGCCTGCACCTTTTGCCAGTGTTTTAATAGCTGCACCAAGATCCGCCGTCAGAAGGCACTTCAGGCATTTCTTCTGGAAGAAAAGCTTTAAAGTATGGACCAGGAACCTTCTTCCTGGGGAGAATCTTCATCTAAATCCTACAAACACCAGGAGAAGGTGAGGTGTAGGTCCCCTACTAGGGCCTCGGACTCCCGCAGCTCCGGCTGCAGATCGGACCGCTCTCCTTCCAGGGCTCGGTCGCAACCTCCCCCGGTCAAGGTCAGGTCTTCCAGCGGTTCTTCATCGCTCCAGCCTCTCAAGACTTCGAGGCCCTCTGCTTCATCAACACCCTCCAAGGCCTCTTCGAAGTCGGGTGAGCGCCACAAGTCTTCATCCTCCCGTCGCCGGGACACCGACTCCATGTCGGTCTCCCAACCACCCAGAGGTCCTGATCCGGCGCCTAAGAAAACTAAGGACCTGACGTCCCTCAAACGGACATCAGCCAAGCACTCTAAATCGGCTCGGCGCTCACTGGAGCCGACGACACTGGCTAGTCACCTGTCGCCGGCCAGGCGTTCACCAGGTCCGAAGACATCGGCCAGGGGACCAACGTCGGCTACCCCGGAGCGGAAGACCGTACCACCGTCGCCGGTAGACGCCGGTCATAGGGATTCCACAGAGGAGGACTCCCCACAGCCGAAGATCAGGCGGGCAACGCCGAGGATGCCGGGCTCCCACGGGAACCCTCCCCGGAGCGGGAGACCCCCGGGGACCCGACGCCCGACCACGGCGACAGGCCACCGGCGCCAGGCCCGTCGTAGAGTATGAACATTGCAGAGGTAAAGGAGCTCTTTACCTTTTGGTGGGACACCATCAAGAAGGATGTGGTTCCAGCCCGTCCTCCTCCTATTACTGCTACTACTCCTCCTCCTCCTCCTAATCCTTCAGTGCCTACGCCCCCTCCTCCACCTAAGGGGCCAGTAGAATGACCTCCATCCCCCAAGGAGCAAACTCCACCTCCTGGGGCAGATCTACCGACAGGAGAAGGCCTACCTCCAGATCCCCCTCAGGGTCACGCAGCTCCAAATGACCCAGATGACGCCGGTACACTCCATCGGGGGAGGATTCAAGATCGGATACTTCAGAGTACTCCAGATCACCTTCTCCACTCAGCATCCCCTCTCCTGACCCACACAACCTCCCCAGGTCTCCACCGGATGATCCCTCTTTCGCCGAGATCATGAGGCACATCCAGGACAATGTGGGGTGGGATGTTGAGGAGCTTGACCCTGAACGACACCGCCTTGCCCACTACCTTTGGCAAAAAGTCCCGAAGCCTGTGGTAGTGCCACCCTTGGTGGACACCTTCGTGAACGTCACCAAGGCTGAGTGGAAACGTCTGCACTCCACTTCCGCGGTGCCGAAGAAAGTTGACCGCCTGTACAAGGCCCCTAGGGAGGACCAGTATTTGGCGAAACAATCTCTGGCAGATTCCCTGGTCATCATTGCTTCACATGACCGGTCTCAGAGACCCCAGCATATGAGCACTCAGCCACCGGACCAGGAATCCAGGCAATTGGATGCCCTGGGGAGGCGCACGTACGCGGCTGCTACTTGTGCCGTCAGGTCACTGAATTACCTTACCCATATGGTTCAGTTCCAGAACGCCCTGTGGGAGCAGGGCCAGGACCTGGTTGAAAAGCTTCCCGATGGAGACCAGAAAGCGGAGCTCCTAAACCTCCTCCGCACCGGGTCAGATGTGGGGACCCAAGTGCTTAGAGCCGCATACGACTCTGCGGACTCTTCGGCCAGAGCTGCAGCCTCAGGCGCCTGTCTCTGGAGACGCTCCTGGCTCTGTGTCTCCGGCTTTACCCCGGACGTACAGAAAAACATTCTAGATGTCCCATATAACGGCGAGGTGCTGTTTGGTGAAGCCTCTGAGAAGGTTATCACCAAGCTCCAAGACGCAGGGAAGGCAGTCCGATCTGTACAAGCCGTGTACAGATCTAGGCCTAGTTCCTTTTGCAGGAACCAGAGCCGTTTTCGCGGCCGGCTACCAAGGCAGCAGCAACGTTCCGGCCAGCAGCAGAGGGGCACTTTCTTGTGCAAGGCCCAGGCCGAATCGTCCCCAGGCAGAGGCCAACGCTACTCAAAGTTGGCCCAGCCCACAGGGACAAACGCTGCCACAGCATGACTCCTTCCCGGCCCCTCCTCAGGATCAATGGGCAAAGAAAGTCGGGGGTCTCATCGCACGCCATCTTTCAGGGTGGCAATCGATCACTACCGACAGGTGGGTTCTACAGTTGGTCAAAAATGGCCATTGCATAGAGTTCGTAGACAACCCACCTACAAGACCTCCCCTGCTTTCCCGTTATTCCGGTCAGCATGCCCTGCTCATTCAGCAGGAGGTGCTCGCACTTCTGGAAAAAGAAGCTATAGAGCATGTACCAGGGAACCAGAGAGGGCTAGGGTACTATTCTCACTTCTTCCTGGTTCCAAAGAAAACAGGGGACCTCCGTCCAATACTGGACCTCAGCAGTCTCAGTCTTTTGGTCGCGTACAAGCGCTTCCGCATGGTGACCCTCCTGGGCGTGATTCCCATGCTGAAGCAGGACGCTTTTCTTGCGTCCCTGGACATGCAGGACGCCTACCTGCATATTCCTATCGCTCAGGCGCAGAGGAGGTTCCTGCGCTTCGAGTTTCAGGGACACCATTATTTCCGAGCTGTTCCCTTCGGGCTGTCACCGGCACCTCGGGTCTTCACGAAGTGCATGGCGGTCGTAACCGCGTCTCTGAGGAGACAGGGCCACTACGTGTTTCCCCTACCTGGACGACTGGCTTTTCATGGCGCCCTCATGGGAGGCCTTGATGTCTGCCGTTCACTGCACTCAGTCTCTGTTCAAGACTTTGGGCATTCTCATCAATTACGAGACGTCACGCCTGGTTACATCCCAGATGCTACAATTCATCGGACCAGTTCTGGACACCGTCCAAGGGAAAGCTTTCCTTCCCACGGACAGAGAGGAACACATCAGATCCCTCATCAGGGAATTGTCGGCGAAGAAGACCGTCCCAGCCAGCCTGGTCCTTTGCCTGCTCGGACACGTGGCTGCGGCCATTGCAACAGTCCCACTAGCCCGTCTCCACATGTGGGTAACCCAGTGGACGTTACGGGTACAGTGGGACCAAAGGCAAGACCATCTGCAGCATCCAGTCCGAATCACGAAGACCGTAATTCGAGATTGGCAATGGTGGCTACATTCAGGGAACTTCTTGGCGGGAGTCCCCTTCACAGCGCCGTCCCCGACTGTGACGCTCTCTACAGACTCCTCAGGGCTCAGGTGGGGAGCACACCTCTATGGTATTCGGTCTAAGGGCCTGTGGACAGCCCAGGAGTCTCATCTCCACATACTGTAAATATACTGGAAATGAGGACAGTTCTTTACGCCCTGCAGGCCTTCCAGTCGGAAATTCCACCAGGTACACTTCTGTTACAAACAGACAATTCCGCAGTGATGTATTACCTCAACAAACAAGGAGGCATCCACTCCTACCCGCTTTGCAGGGAGGCCATGAGAGTGTGGGATTGGGTCTTGCAACACGGCGCAAACCTTATTGCAGTTCATGTTCCGGGAGTGAACATCATCATCGCAGACAGCCTGAGCCGCACTCAGGCCAGAGTCCACGAATGGGAACTACTCCAGGAGGTGGCAGATCATCTGTTTCGCAGATGGGGTACTCCAGAGATAGACCTCTTCGCGTCCCCATACAACGCAAAACTGCCCAATTTTTGCTTGCTAGATCCAGGGCCTGGTATTTTCTGGCGAGACGCGTTGTCCCTCTCCTGGGCAGGCAGATTTCTTTATGCCTTTCCTCCTTTCCCGTTGATCCAGAGAGGTCTTTTAAAACTCCTCAGGGAGCAAGCGACGCTCATTCTGATCACACCCTTCTGGCCCAAACAGATATGGTTCCCTCTCTTGCATCAGCTATCCCGGGAACCTCCAGTGCCTTTGCCAATCAGCTCCCATTTACTGTCTCAGGAGGCGGGTTCCTTAGTCCATCCGGATCTACGTTCCCTGAACCTGCATGCTTGGCTCCTAGAGACATAGCCATGATGCGATATGGGGTCTCGCAAGGAGTGGTAGATGTGCTTACTGCCACTAGGAAACCGGCTATGCGACCTACACCATGAAGTAGCGCAGGTTCTGCTTATGGGCTCAAGCGTGTGTTTTTTCTCCTTTGGACTATCCAGAGAAGCTGGTACTGGACTACGTGCTATCCCTTTTCCACTCCAGTCTGCCTTACTCCTCGATTAAAGTGCACCTTTGTGCCATTTCAGCCTACCATGCCCCCGTAGGCCAATGCACTGTAGCCCAGCTGGACACGACACGTGCCTTTTTGAGGGGCCTCCTCCACCTTAGGCCCCCGATTAGGGATCCAGTCCCTCCATGGGATTTACCCTTCGTCCTGGAGCAGCTCACGCTGCCACCTTTTGAACCAGCCGCGGATTGCGAGCTACGTTTTCTCTTTTGGAAAACGTTGTTTTTAGTTGCAGTTACTTCTGCCAGAAGGATTTCTGAAATGCTCGCACTTATGTGCAAAGATCCTTATTTGGTTTTCCACCAGGACAGGGTATCCCTAAGGACTAATCCTGAATTTCTGCCTAAGGTGGTCTCAGCTCTCACCCTTACACAGGACATCGATCTACCAATGTATTTTCTGAAATACTCTAATCGAGGAGAAGCCCTTCTGCACACCCTTGATGTGCATAGGTGCCTCAGATACTACCTGACCAGAACCAAACAACACCGAAAGTCGGACCAATTTTTCGTCTCCTTTGCCCATAGGATGAAGGGAGCTCCTGTCTCGAAGCAGTCGCTGTCCAGGTGGCTTATCCAGTGCATTACATTCTGTTACCAGAAGCGCAACAAACCCTTACTGGGCGCGGTTAAAGGTCATTCCACTACAGGGTTGGCTACCTCTTTTGCGGCTTTAAAGAACGTATCCACCTCAGCTATTTGCGCTGCAGCTACTTGGAGCTTCGTGCATACCTTTATCAGGCATTACAGTCTGGACATTGCATCGAGGCGAAGAGCAGGGTTCGGTCTAGCAGTCCTTCAAGGACTTCTGTCCTAGGCTCGAGGTATCTCAAGAATTTCTACTTTTCCTCCTCCCGATGGTGCATGATTGCCATTACTGCTTGGAAATCAGTCCTAATGGTGTAATCTGCTGCAAGAGCTATTTCTCGGAAGTAAGACAGTACAGTTACATAAGAACTTACCATAACAGTAGATCTTCGAGAACAGCTCTTGCAACAGGTACTTTCCCTCCCACCATCCCCGCTGGAGGTAGGTTGTAGTCAAAGCATCCTTCTCCTAGGATAGGACATTTACTATTGCCTCGTTTTGCCACCTGATGGCGGATCCTCGGTCTCCTCTTCTGATGTCATCCAACGGCTGGGAGTCTCCGGCGGGAGAACTGAGGATTATGAGGGGACCGCCTCCTTATGTACTGCGCCCAACGTCGGGGGCGGGACCGACGTCGGAGGCAGTCCCTGCTGAATACTGCTAGCTACAAAATTTCCGTGGGGTCCTGGCGCCTGCCGGCTTCAGTCCTAATGTTGTAACCTGCTGCAAGAGCTGTTCTTGAAGATCTCCTGTTACGGTAAGTTCTTATGTAACTGTACTTTATCACTAAATAAAATTAGCCCAAACTGTGGTTTGCTACGCAAGCCAAATAGGGCATTGAGAGTCGGCTCCAGTATTACAGGGCCCTGAATCCACCACCAAACGGAACTACCTGTCCTAACAGTGAACATTGGTAAAGCACAAAGTCAGTACAAATCATTCATTTCATGTAATAACCTATAACAGTGAACTTCATTACCATAAACTCTATTTGGTGAAACTTAGCCCTGAATCAGACCCATAGTTCTACACATTTGGCAAATCAAGCAATGGAGGTCGTAGCATTACACATTTTTAATCTCTTTATAATGGCTAAGGAATGCAGTTAGAAATAACATTACAGCTACACAGTGCCTGTAAAACAGCTCTTAACTAATTTACATGCAAGCAGGTTGATCTTCCCTTGTCAGTCTTCACCATTCGTTACTGCTTGGGTAGTGCTGGAGGCGCGCACCCGCTACGGGAGATTTTTTTATTATGGCGTCGGCTCCAGCGGCGCTGCCCACAAGAGCGACGCACTGCGTCATGTGCGAGTGGCAGCCGTTAGGTGCCGCAGACTCCTCCTCCATCTCAGTTCTGTTTCTCCCACCATCGAGGCTGCACCTGCTGCGCGGTTAGGATTTTTCAGTACTAGGCCTAGTTGTCGTTTATCAACACCTTTCCAGACTCCTCCTTCCTGCTTTTTCTCAACGTTGTCACCGTTAAGACCATTCTTTTTCTTCTCTTTATTCAACGATGCTGAGAGCTGTGCTTTGTTTTTGCCTTAATTGTTTCGCATCATGTCCGGTTCGAAGGCAAAACACAAGTCAAAGGCGGGCTGCGCCCCTATGCGTCGGTGCTCCTGTGACCGGCATTTTTCCATCACGGACTGGCATGATTTTTGTCTCCGTTGCCTGGGACCCAGCCATAATATGGATGCGTGTGACGCCTGTTTCTCGATGGAGCTTCGCATCCTGAAAGTCCTTGCGTTCAAGATCGGCAAGGGTCCGCCGACTTTCAGGGGATGGTGCCGCTCCAGGGATTCCCAGGTAAGGTCTCTAGACCCTTCCTTCGGGTCCCCTCTCAGGCCTATACGGTCTGGAGAAGAGGAGGCCCCCTCATCTTCTCTTGCCGAAGAGGAGGCCTCTTTTGCGGTGTCTGAGGAAGGCCAAGATCCCTCCCGGGGCCGTGGCAGGGACACCGCTTCGGCAGTCACCTCCTCGGAGGTGCAGGCTCCCCCAGTGTCGAGGCCCAGGTCTGCTGGGCCCAGCATCAGTGGACCCTCGCCACCTTCCGGCGCTGTTTCGGATCCTGGTGCCGCTTGCGGCGCTGGTGATCGAGACGGCACCGTTCGGGTGCTGTGTTGGCTCGCTGTGCCAAGTCAGGTCCCAGCGCCGAGGGTGGTGCCGTGGGTCTGGCCGGCGCCGTTGGGGGAGTCAGGGCCAGATCTCGGCATTGCCAGGGGTCCGGGGTCATCTGGCGCCGCTGCTGGCACCAACACCATTCGCAGTGCCGTTTCACTGGAGACCCCCAGGGTGGCCAGTATTGTGGTCCATTTGGTCTCTTCCTTCTCTGAGGAGGATGATTCAGATGTGGACCCGTCCTTGCACCCTGACTCTTCGGAGTCAGGGTCTCCGGTGGGACGAGGTGCTAGGTGACCCAGCACGCCTATTCCTCTTTCTCCTCTGCTGTCCTCCTCTGAGGCCTCTCAGACTGGGGGTGGTCTGGGGTCCCTGAAGGGGGATGGCATGGAGGGGGAGGGAGGGGCTCTCCCTCCTGGGGGGGGGTTGTGGCAGCTGCCGATCCCGTTGCTGCTGCATCCCCTCAGGGTGGGGGGTCGCTGGGGTCGAGAAGGAGGGCATTCTCGGAGTCTTGGAGGTCGCGAGACAGGGTTCAAGCACCTTGGTCTTCACCTGCCACCTCTCAGGGGGCAGGTAGGAACCGTAGCGCCGGGCCCCGTCTTTCCCTCTCGAGCCCCAGGGACCCCCTCTGGTGGCGTTGCTGTAGGCTGCCCTTCTGGACCCATGCAGCCCCAGGTTCGTCTCAGGGGAGGATCCCCTAGTAGGCTCTTCCAGGCTTCGCATCCCCAGGGTTCCGTTCTGCAACCTGGTATGTTGTCTGGGATCCCGCCAGCTCGGGGCCCCTTTCCCCAGATTTCAGAGCCTCAGCAGATCACAGTTGCCTCGCCGTAGGTGCTCCTCTCTCATTTCTCTGCAGCCACCCCCCTCTCTCCCAGGCCATGTCGGTCCTATGGGCCTGTTATCCTGGGAGACGTTCAGAGGCTGTGTGGCAGCCTTCCCCTCATATGTTAGTTACATTCATGAGCGGGTGTTTCGCCTATCCCCACCGCCGCAGGAGTCCTCTGGACCTTCAAGCTCTCCATCATCCTCATCTCCCTTCTCTGAGGGAGAGGAACCCACTGCTTATGTCTCTTCCGATGCTGATTTCACTGAATATCAGCGATTCCTTTCGAGGATGGTGAGGGATCTTTGTATTGCCTTTGTTAGGTGATACAATACTGAACGGGAGACGCGTCAGTTCTTCGGTGAATTCAGTGCCCAGCATTTGGTGGTACTATCCTGGCCTATTCAAACAACATGAAGTCTTGCGGTATTCTGACATATGCAGTTAGGTCCTGCCTTTCAACTGCCCCAGAGAACAAAGAGTTAAACTTTCTATGGCCAGCATGGAATGTTCACCACGATCTCGGTTGAAACCCCTGTCTGCTGCTGTTTAAACTCCAACCGTCAGATTCTTTACTCCACCTCACTGAACAGTCGCTCCGGAGATTTCTCCTTTGCTCGGTTCAAAAAAGTCGGTTGAAGTATCGTTTTTTACGGTCGGTTTCTACCAAATTGCTGTTACCGCTCAGTCGGTTCAAGTCTCTGTCTGTGGTACCATGAGTACTAGATAGGTTTTCTGTGTAGTTTCTGTGTGGAACTTGTAAATTGTGGATTGGTTCGGCTGAACCGATCAGTTTGAGGTAAAAAAAGTTTGTGATTTATTTAGAGTGTGGTAACCGGTCCGTATCGGTTCTAAAAAAAAACGGATTTTATTATGTTTTTTCCAAGACCCGTAACATGGTCAGGAACCAATGGGGAGTCTTGCCTGGCAGATTGCCAAAAAAAGGGTAAGTTTTGGATAGGATTGGCCATGTCTGAGAAACCCAAGAAAAAAACTGGGCCCAATGGGTTACAGCACTGCAGTGTGTGTGGGGAAGTCTTTGCCAAGGCTGATCCCCACACCACCTGTGTTTATTGTCTGGGGTTTGACCACCTCGATTCAGACTGCCAAATTTGTAAGAATTTTCCCAAATCTACCCTGGAAAAGAGATTAGGTAGACTGAGGGAAAGGGAGGCTGAGAAGTCCGCTGACCTGGATGGACAACCCGGTTCGGTTCTGACCGAACCAGAAGGAGTGCCTCTAACTAGGCGATACTTGGGCAAAAGGAGAGCTGATTCTGAGGAGTCGGTTTCGGTGAAAAGGAAAAGAAAAGATAAATCGTCCGGTTCGGACCCAGAAATTCATACTCCAACCGCCGATGAGATAGCCAAGGCGATAAGGATAGTGCAATCGCTATTTCAAATTCGACCAACCGGCACCATCTCGCAGGGGTTCGGTTCGGTCAGTTCCCCCGGTTCCGGATTACACTTTGGAAGAATTTTATGAACCGGACTTTGAGGAGGAGGGAGAGTATGAGGATGATTATGGTGATTATGAGAGTCTGGATGTGCCTGTTGACCCGGACATCTCCCCAGACAGACCTTCAGGTGTTGCTCCTCCTAGGCTTTCTGAGCCCCGTTCTCACTATATGTTTTACAAAAAAGTGGCTGAGACCCTCCAGCTCCCTGTGGAGGAAGCAGTAGAGGATCAGGAGGAGCCTGATTTTGTTGAGATGATGGACATCCCAGAGTCCAGGAGACTGTCTATTCCCCTCCACAAATCCTTTGGGAGACAGACACATAAAATTCTTAAGTCTCCTAATTCCATACCTACTGTGGACAAACGGATGGACAAGAGGTACACTCTCTCAGGCTCAGACACGGAGTTCCTTTTCCAGCAATGCAGCCATGTTGGGGTAGTGCAGTCTGCTGTCTGTGATAGGGCAAATATCCCCTTGGCATCACACCCCCTAGACAAGGACTCCAGGAAGATTGATGCCATGGCAAAGAAACAATACATGGCAGCATCTTTGGGACTCAGGCAGGCTAACTATATGGCCTACACAGCTAGATACCAGAAGTCCAGGTGGGACACTGTGCTGGCTCTGGCTAAACAGGCCCCTGACCAGCTTGCCAAGGAGCTGGAGCAGGTGGCTGCAGATGGGATTGAGGCATCTAAAGTACAAATTCATGCTGCTGTGGACTCCAGTGATGTTTCATCAAGAGTCATGGCTACATCTGTGGCTCTTCGGAGGATGGCTTGGCTCAGATGTACTAGACTCTCACAGGATACCCAGGCTAAGGCCATGGATTTCCCTGTAATTGGTAATTCTGTTTGGGGAGCAGACAGAGAACTACATGAAAAAGATGGATGAGTACAGGATCACTTACAGGAGTGCTCAGGCCAAAGAAAGGCAAGCAACTCCTCAAAGGCAGCAGTCCAGGGGCAGGAGCAGGCCTTTTCAAAGGTATTTTTACCAAGCTTAGGCCTCCTCCTCTTCTTTCTCTCAGAGGGGGTTCTTTAGAGGGAGAGGCAGACGGGGGATGAGCAGGTCTGCATCCACCCCTCAGCCTAAAGCCCCTGCCAAGCAGACACCCTGATGGGTCTGCCTGGGCCAGTTCTCCCATACCAGTAGGGGGCAGGCTGGCTTACTTTGTCCAGGACTGGAAGTCTCAAACATCAGACAAGTGGGTCCTGGAAGTAGTAAGCCAGGGGCTGGTTCTCGGCTTCAAAAAATTTCCCAAGATGAGAACCAGATCCTTTCCACCTGCGAATCTATCAGAGGCACTTGCCTTAGAGGCAGAGGTTTCTTCCCTCCTAGCTCTCAGTTATAGAGAGGGTTCCCACCCTACACAAGGGCAAAGGATTGTACTCCAGGTACTTCCTAACCCCCAAAAAGACAGGAGAATGGCGGCACATCCTGGACCTAAGATATCTAAACAAACACCTTTAAAAGCCAAAGTTAAAAAATGGTGTCTCTGGGGATCACGTGACGCGCATGGAGGAGTAGCAGCGGTTTCGCGGGTCTCCCTCTCCAACGCTGTGTTTTGTGCTTTATTACGAGGATTATCGCGCAAGTTTTGACATCCTACCTGTCCATTATACGGAGCTCTTATAAGGGTCCCTGGCGATCGTCTTTACAGCAAGAGAATGCAAACTTCCGAACCGGAATCAGAGGCTAAACGGCCACGGAGAAGCTCCTCGCCAGGCAGTGAACCGGAGGCATTGGCTCCATCCAAAATCTATGAGGATTTAACAATAAAAGACGCTCTCTTCAAACTTATCGAGGATGTGGTGGAGTTCAAGCCAGCACTCACACAATTAGCCAGACGAGTAACCGACGCAGAAGCAAGAATCTCGTCGATCGAAAGAGCCTTAGAGAGAGCTGGGCCTGCGACGAAAGAGTGCAAGAGGAGCCTGGAGAAACTAGCAGACCGTCTCGATGATTTGGAGGGCAGAAGCAGGCGCAACAACCTGGTCCTCTTGGGCCTCCCAGAGGGCGAAGAAGGCCAACACGATAAGTTTTCTGCAAAAGTTGTTAAATAAATCGGTGGGCCCTTCGCCTAATGGCCCTGAATATATAATAGAAAGGGGCCATAGATCGTTGAGAGCAAAGCCTGCACCCTCAGAACCACCCAGACCAATAATATTCAAATTATTGAACTTTTTGGATCGAGAGCATATCCTGAGAGAAGTGAGGAAATTAGCCCTTTTCCAGTGGGAAGGCAAAAGGCTTCGCTTGGCACCAGATTTAACTTGGAAGATGAGGCAGGCACGACTGGCTTTTCGCCCCTTAACCTCAAAGCTTTGGGCAGCCGGAATTCGCCACAGGCTACTATATCCTGCAAGATTGGAGGTTTCTACAAAGAAGGAGTCAGACGCTATGAACTCATGGAGGATGCCCTTGTCTCCTAGAGACCTGTTTCCTGACTTATTCCCTAAAATAAGGGATGAGAGCATGCCGGTGGGAAGTTTCATGGTGCACTAAGGGGGCTTTCCTGAATCTTTGTCCGAAACCACTGATTCTACTTTGAGCATTAAATAATTCCCGGTTGAAAAGATCCAAAGAGATTTCCATACTAATAAGGGGACTGTAATGGACCTTCAGACACCCTAAAGCTAGTTCTATTATAAGGCTGGTTATGCACCGAATATTTCTGATATTAATTCCAGTTATTTTTTCTGTACCTGGAATATAGCCTGGGAGATCTTATGTTTACTCCACAAGAGGAGCCATTGGGGCTAATATAGCTTTGCTATGTGTCCCTATTATTATATGTACTGCAATTGATATAACTACAGGCCTAGGATCCAAGTATTGTTGTAAAATAAGGCTAACTCAGAATCGGATTGCTCTTATTATTTGATTTAATATAGGCAAGCTGATGGAGTTCTCGATGTTTATTCTGTAGCTAGCATCTACTTTAGTGGTGTCACGGGGGTAAAGTCTTCTTTTACTTATTACTTTATTGTTGAGATTTCTCCCTATAATTAGGTAGGTGGATGGAGGGGGGGCCCGCCTCTATAGTGCTTCATGAATCAGAGGCAGTGGAGTGGGCTCGGCCTGGGTTTCTGTCGGTGTTTATACTATGGGGTTAAGTTGTTTAGTTTTTTAGATATGGGGGTTGGAATTTTTCTCTATCTTTGGGTTAAGGGTTTAGTTATTGGAGGGGTAGCTATCCATATCCATTGTGGGAAATCAACAGTTATTGATGGCTAGTGGTTTGAACATTATTTCGTGGAATATTAAAGAGGGGAAGGATAATTGTAAGAAATTTATTATATTAAACCACTTGGCTCATTATAAGCCGGCAGTGGTGTTTCTGCAGGAAACGCACGTTTTGATAGATAGGTTAATGCATTTTAAAAAGAAATGGGTTGGGCAAGTTTATGGGTCCAGCTTCTTCTAATAGTAGGGAGTGCTATCTTGATAGCAAGGGAACCCCGCTTATCCAATCAGAGGTCATTGTGGACCCCAATGGTAGGTATATATTTGTTTCTGGTACACTTAATGGAGCTAATTTGGTGCTAGGATCGTGTATGGACCCAACCAGGAGTCACCATCCTTTTTGTCCAACTATCACTCATACTAGCTTCTTTTAAGGGGTTCCAATTATTCTGGGAGGTGATTGGAACTTAGTCCAATCAAATAAGTTGGATCGATCATGGAGTAGAGGTAAAACCCTCCCGACTCAGGTTGCTTTAGAGGAATTAAATCTTCCTTGGGGTTGGTGGATCCCTGGAGGTTGATTAATCCTTCTGCAAGGGATTTTACATTTTTTCTCATGTCCACAGGTCATTTTGAGGATAGACTATTTTTTGTAAGTAAGGATTGTTTGGCTGGTATTAAGGAAGTGACCATTCTGCCTAGGTCATCTCTGACCACTCTCAATCACTTTTGGATTGGTCGCCCTCTCTTAATTTTCCAAGGGTTTACTCTTGGTCCTTAAATGATAATCTTTTGAAGGACTAGGAGACAGCTTCTTATTATAAGAATTTTTATCTGCCTCTATTGAGACGAACTGGGGTCTATAGGGCTGTTGACTATACATGGGCCGCTTAAATTGGTTTGGAGGGGTGAGCTGATTCAATAGCGTCCAAGCGTAAAGCTAAAGAAGTTTCAGAACTGGAAAATTGCTTGGGAGGATTAAAGTGCTAGAAAGCGCCCAGTGGGGTAAAGGTTCTGAGACCCAGGAGCAAGAGTTGATGTCTCTGAAGGCGTGGTATGCGATACTTAAGGGAAGGGTGATTTCTT
Source organism: Neoceratodus forsteri (assembly GCA_016271365.2). Taxonomy (NCBI): domain Eukaryota; kingdom Metazoa; phylum Chordata; order Ceratodontiformes; family Ceratodontidae; genus Neoceratodus; species Neoceratodus forsteri. The sequence goes on along the minus strand of JADMNL010000024.1, from coordinate 115,944,819 downwards.
CTGCAGCAAATATTCGGGCTCTCTACATAGGTCAGGGTAATAAGGCTGGAAAATTGTTAGCTTGGCAACTGAAACAGAAGGCCGCTACTAGATGGGTAGCAGCTTTGCGACACCCTGTAACTAATACCTTAATAACTACCCCTGTAGGCATACTACAGAGTTTTGTAGAGTTTTATCAAGAACTCTATTCTAGTAACCTATCCTCACCACAAGGCGCTGCCGATATAGAGAGTTTTTTGTCCAGCATCTCCCTCCCCTGCCTGACAGAAGAACTAAGGCCCAGTTTAGCTGCCCCTATTGCCGAGTTAGAAATTGAGCAGGCAATCGATTCCCTTAAAATTGGAAAAGCACCAGGCCCAGATGGTTTTACGCCTTTCTTTTATAAATCCTTTAAACAATTTATGGTTCCCCTGTTGAAACAACTCTTTCGTTATTGGGTAGATAAGGGAGTTGGTGACCATTCTCTGTTCGAGGCCAAGATCATTCTCCTTCCTAAGCCTGACAAATCTCCGGAATTAGTAGGCAATTATAGACCTATATCCTTGTTGAATTTAGATGTTAAGATTTTTGCCAAAATTTTGGCATCTAGATTGAAAAAAGTTTGGGGTGGTTTGGTAAGTCCTGAACAGGCAGGCTTTGTGGAGGGGCGTTCCCCATCTGATCATTTTAGAAAATTGTTTTATTTAATCTCTGCGTCGGAGAGCCCGGGGCTGGAAGCATCCTGGTCTCTCTAGACGCAGAAAGCTATTTGACCGAGTGGAATGGTCATTCATGTTTGCAATCTTAAATAAATTGGGTATTCCAGAGCACTTTATTAATATGGTAAAAGTTTGTATCAATATCCTTCAGCTAGAATTCAGTGCAATAATTTGATTTCAGAGGCCTTTCCCCTTAAGAGAGGAACCCGTCAAGGATGTCCGTTATCCCCATACTTGTTTAATTTATATATTGAACCCTTAATAAGAGCCATCAATGTGGACCCTCAGATTCAAGGTATTAAAATTGGATCCGAGGAACTTAAAGTGTCAGCCTTTGCGGACGATTTATTGTTACACATTCAAAAATCCTCTACTTCACTTCAAGTACTAAATCTTATTGCAGGTTTTGGGGAACTCTTGGGTTACAAATTAAATTTGTCTAAGACTGTGTTGTATCCATTATCACCTTGGCTCTCCAAAAGTTGGTGTTCGTCTTTGGGGCTGCAGTGGCAGTCGGAGGCCTACTATACTTAGGTATTCGATTTCCAAGAATCTACAAGATTTGGCAAACCTAAATCTGAAACCAGTTTTAAAATCAATTAAGGACGACCTAGACAGATGGATGAAACTCCTTTATCTCTGTCAGGTAGAGCCAACACAATTAAGATGGTAGTTCTACCTAAACTTTTCTGTCCCCTCTCCTGTCTGAACATTTACCTGCTCAAGTCTTTTTTCAGGCCCCTGACCAAACTTTGCTCGAATTTTTTATGGGGTGGGGCCTATTCACGTAGAAGGTACCATAAATTATGTTATTCAAGGGGAAAAGGGGGCCTACAGTTGCCGGATTTTTTCATATATTACCTAGCAATACATGCAGCTAGAGCGGCTCTATGGACCCAAGACTTGAGTGCAACAACACCGACTTTGGCACTTGACAGAGCGGGTTGTTAGAAATCTTAATTTGGACCTGAGGCCTTACTATATATCCTTTGGGCAAGGTTCCTAAGCAGTTAGAGATTCACCCATGGGTTGGGATATCCGTGCCATGCACCAACTGTGTGTAAAGTTTAATATTCGCCAAAATTTGATCTTGCCCAACCAGTACTTAAGAACCCTAATCTTTAATCAATAAACGACCTATTAGGCAACCCTTTTTACCTCCTGCCCTAAACCGTATCTCGCTGACTTTCTCCAAAGATTCATTGTTGTCTCGACGTCACTGTTTTTAAAATTTGGGGTGAGACCCAATTTTGGGTTCAGATTGCTACAAATTCATTCTGCTATTAAGGCATTTTTGGGGAAGAATAGCTGTTCTGACAGGGCAGGCTCACTCTTTAAAGTGTTAGGCAACCTTTCCTTAGGGGGCAAAAGTGTTTCTAAAATATATAAATTTATTCTGGAAGAAAGTATACCCCCATCTGTACAGTCTCCTATGTACTGGTCAGTAAATTTAGCACTAGACTGGTCGGTGGCGACATGGGGAAATATATGGAAGGACACCTATCTCTATATTCAACAAGAAAGGTTGAGAGATGTGCAATTTAAATTGTTGCACAACATGTATTTCTCTCCAGCAAGATTACACCGAGTAGGCAGATTGCCTTCTCCGTCCTGCACTGATTGCAATGACCCTTTAGCGACAACCATTCACAAATTTTGGTTTTGCCCAAAAGTACAAAGGCTGTGGGCCTTGGTGATTGCTTGGGTGAGCCCATACACCGATCTTACTCCTTTTTTCTGCTTTGAGACCTGTATACTTGGGAGGTACGCTCCAAATCTAAGGAAGGAGCAGAAATATCACCTAGCATTGATCTCCTCTGTCACCAAGTTGTTAATTTTGCGCCACTGGCGGGAGGATTGGACTCCCTCCCATAAGGAATGGTGGGAAGAGTTCTTAAATGCATTCTATGCGGAAAGATCTGCCTTTAGATTATCGAGAACCTTAACTAAATTTTCCAGATATTGGGAGAGGCTTCTTCAATATCTTAAGATTAATTTTGGAATTCGGGGCTGAATAAGTGTTCTCTTTTTTTTCTTTCTTTCTGTTGCTTGGTCCCCTCCTTTCCAGCATACTCTCTCTCTCTTCCTATTCTCACCTTCCCCTTCCCTTCCCTCCCCCCACCCTCTTTATTACCCTCCTTATTACCCTCTTTATTATCTATTTTCCAGTTACCAGAAGTTATATTAACTGTCTAGGTGCCACCTAAATGTTCCACTAGCACTTCTTAGGTATTAATATGAGCTTATACTCTGGCGAGACCTCTATTTGTTTGTTGTATATATATTGTTAGAGTAAGAGTTCAACTACCTATGTACGCTTGTTTTTGCCAGATTATTTGATATCCCCGGCGTTCTATATAGCTATTCCCACAACTACAGTGAAGAAGATGTTATGTTCTACACTGGTTGGATAGCTGGGAGGAGGATAACCCATTTTATTTTCAGGGGTTATGAGGGTTGGTGGGGGGGAGGGGGGTTTCTCTTTAAAAATAAGGAAAACCACCAATTGTTGTAACCTGTTTATTGTATGTATATTTGTGTAATGTGGTTTAATAAAACTTGGTATTAAAAAAAAAAAATGGTGTCTCTGGGAATTATCCTTCCCTCTCTAAGGCCAGGGGACTGGCTAGCCTCCCTAGACCTCAAAGATGCCTATTTTCACATTCCCATCAGGTGCTCCCACAGAAAATACCTCAGGTTCGAGTTGCCCTCAGGCCACTATCAATTCAGAGCAATGCCCTTTGGCCTAACATCAGCCCCAAGGGTTTTCACAAAGTGCCTGGCAGTAGCAGTTGCTTTCTTAAGAAGAAAAAAGATCTCCATCTTCCCATACTTGGACGACTGGCTCATAGTAGGTCAGTCTCCAGACCAAGTCAAGTCACATTTGCAAGTGACCCAGCAAGTGCTCACTTCCTTAGGATTCCTTCTCAACCTTCCAAAGTCAGTTCTCGAACCAGTATAGCTCTTCACCTTCATAGGGGCAGAGCTGGATACAGTAAAGGCAAGAGCCTTTCTTCCCCTGGAAAGGGCAAGGACCTTCATGGAACTGGCCTCTTCATTCACCCTTCAGGTGTCTCGACCAGCAAGGCATTTCCTTCAGCTTCTGGGCCACATGGCAGCTTCCACAGGAGTGGTCCAAGGAGCAAGATTCCAGATGAGGGACATTCAGTTCCACTTAAGAGCCTTCTGGTCCCAAAGAAAGGATTCCCTTACCAAACTAGTCCTAGTGACTCGAACCCTGATCCAGGCCTTGCAGTGGTGGCAGGATCAGGACAATTTGAGACAAGGGGTTCCTTTTGTCACTCAGTCTCATTCAGTGATACTCACCACAGATGCTTCCCTGCTGGGCTGGGGAGCCCATTTGGGGGATCTTACCACCCAAGGACTGTGGTCACCTCAGGAATCTCTGCTTCACATCAGTCTCTTGGAACTCAGAGCAGTGTTTCTGGCACTGCAAGCTTTTTCCAAATCTGTACAGAACAAGGTGGTTCAGGTCAGAACAGAGACCACCACCACCACCATGTGGTACATCAACAAGCAGGGGAGGCACTCGGTCTACGGCCTTGTGCACAGAAGCAATGAAGTTGTGGTCCCTGGTGTATTCTCTGCAAACCTCTCTGATAGCAGTTCACCTCCCAGGAAAGGACAGTGTCCTAGCAGATGCTCTGAGCAGAATATCCCAGGGCCATCACGAATGGACCCTAGATCCTCTAGTTTTGAAAGTGATTTTCTTGAGATGGGGCACTCCAGAGATAGATCTTTTTGCAGCCCCATACAATCACCAGCTTCCTCTCTTTTGTTGCAGACCCCCAGTCTTGGGCTCAGTCCCCCTGGTTGCTCTGATTCTGAACTGGGAAGGGAAATTTCTGTATGCTTCCCCCCCCACCTTCCCTCTCCTGTTCAAATTGTTAGTCAAGATAAGGTCACAACCATGCAAAGTGATTCTGATTGCTCCAAACTGGGCCAGACAGCCCTGGTATCCCCCTGTTGCTGTCCCTAGCAGTCCACCTTCCCCTGTCTCTTCCCAGGAATTACAACCTGTTGACATCCTCTCAGGGGAGGATTTGGTACCCGAATCTTCGGTCTCTCAATCTCAAGGCATGGCTCTTGAAGAGTTGGAGTTTGCAGATCTGCATCTTTCCCAGGGGGGTTCTGGATATCCTTAAGGCTTCTCGAAAGTCTTCCACCAGAAAGACTTACAACTCCAAATGGAAAAGATTCAGCATTTGGTGTTCAAAGAAAAATATTTCTCCAGACTCTGCTGAGTTGCCTACGGTTCTGAACTATATGGTCCATCTTAATGGCCTAGGACTCAGACCAGCTACCCTTAAAGTACATTTGGCAGCTGTTTCTGCTTTCTTGTCAGTAGGCAAGCCTTCCTATCATCCCATCCTGTGTTTTGTAAGTTTTTCAAGGGATTGCTTCACACCAATCCCCCCTTTAGGGATCCTGCTTCTGCTTGGGACCTTAATGTTTGCATTGCTCAGCTTATGCAACCCCACTTTGAGCCTTTGTCCTCTGCAGAGCTTAAGTACTTGACTTGGAAAACTGTTTTTGGTGGCCATTACTTCTGCCAGGCGTATCAGTGAATTGCAGGCCCTGTCAGTGGAACCTGATTTCATCTCTTTCTGTAGAGATAAAGTGGTGCTAAGAACTAACAGAAAGTTTTTGCCTAAAGTGGTTTCAGATTTCCACCTCAACCAGTCTATATCTCTCCCTGTTTTCTTCACTGACCATTCCTCCTCTGGAAAGAGGAGGCTTACACAGCTTAGATGTTAAAAGGGCCCTGAGCTACTACATAGAGCGTACCAAGGGCCACAGGTTTGAATCCCTCCAGTTGTTTCTCACATATGGAGAGGTTGGTAACGGCAAACCTACCACCAAGAGATCTATTGCCAGGTGGATTGTTTCTTGTACACAATTCTGCTATGAAAAACTGGGTAGAACTCCACCCTCAGGCCTGAGGGCTCATTCCACTAGAGGTACAGCTGCTTCCCTGGCTGCTGCCAGGGATATTCCTCTCTTAGAAATTTGTCAAGCAGCCACCTGGAAAACAGTCCATACATTCACCAAGCATTACTCTCTGGATATCCAGGCTAGGAGTGATGCTCGGGTTGGCACAGCAGTACTTCAGAGCCTGTTTCCAAGTAGGTTCTGTCCCTCCTCCATGGAGGTACTGCTTGGTAGTCTGCATATGTCAGAATACAGCAAGACTTCATGTTGTTTCTTCTAATGGAGTCTTGCTGTATTCTGACCTCCCCGCCTCCCCTCTCAGAACCTAGATTTTGGGATGTGGGTGGACAGGAGCAGTGTTGGCACCCTAGGGGTGTCCTTTTTACCTTCTTTAGTTTGGGTGAGTTATTGTGTTTTGGATGTGTTTTGTTTTTGGGTTTCCTGACTTGAGTCTTCCTTTTGAAACCAAAAACCCTTTTATATATTGCCAGTTGGCTAGTTTTGAGTTTTATAGTTTCCACACAGAACTTCTCGTGAGTATTGCTCGTAAAGATCTGACGGTTGGAGTTTAAACAACAGCAGACAGGGGCTTCAACTGAGCTCATGGTGAACATTCCATGCTGGCCATGGAAAGTTTAACTCTTTGTTTTCCAGGGTAGTTGAAAGGCAGGACCTAACTGCATATGTCAGGATACAGCAAGACTCCATTAGAAGAAAGAACATTACTAAGGTGAGTAATTTTTTCTTCCCTTCCAGGAGGCATCTATCCGTTCCTGACAGTCGCCAGCCGCCCTTTCTACAGCCCCGGCAGACTGCGGAAGACGGTATTGAGCCCCATTGGAATCTCTAGGTACTCTTCCCCAACCCACCTTCGGGATTGGTATACCTAGAAACTCCCTCCAGGGTGCCGCCGCCTGGCACATGACCGTCCACCGGACTCAGATTCCCTACAGTTTGGCCAGTGGGGGCGAAGAGTGTTCTCTTCCTCTCGTACGATGTTATGCATTGCATTACATTAGGCTCACCATGCTGCCTACAGTAGGCATTTGTGGTCGATGCTTTCCCAAGTCTTGGCATCAATGCCTGATGCGGAGCAAACCAGACAAGCTATTGCCCTCTCTGCTATAGGCCTGGAGCTGGCAAGACACCAAGCAAGGGCATCTTATGACGCCAGTGAGGTGGCTTCCAGGGACAGCGATCTGTATTAGACGGACGGCATGGCTTCATCTATCAAGGTTGTCACCCCTGGCCCATCGTAGAGTGATTCGCTCCGCTTTCCGGGGAACCTGTCTCTTTTCCTCCAGAGCTAGGAGACTTCTGCAGGGGCTTCCTCTGTCTCCCCGTCCTCGGGGGACACGTCCTAGCTCTCCTCCACCATAGGCTTTTCACTTGATTAGCCCAGGGTCTTCCCCTCCTGTTTCCCACCAACAGGAGGCTGGGGGTCTTGCTCCCTCAGGGTTCCTTTACACCCCCCCCGGTACTCACCTAAGCAGTAATGAATGGTGAAGATTGACAAGGGAAGATATGAAAATTACGTACCTGCCGTAATTCTTGATCTTCTCTTGTATCTTCACCGTTCATTACTGATACCCACCCACCTTCCCCTCAGTGGCCTCCTATTGCGGCGTCTCCCCCTCCCTCCTCATTCCTTTCCTTTCCTCTGGCCTTTATGCCAAAAAAAAAAAAAACTATCCTGGTTTCCGTTCTTCTTGGATGGATCTTTTTTCCTCAAGGTAAAGGGGAACGAGTGGGACTTTTTCTCATATCCTGAGGGAACTCTTTCTGACTGCCCCTAAGGGTGACCTGTGGGCTCCTTAGCCATGTTGTTTAGTTCACAGCTGAACAGACCGTCCCTCTTGGCTCGGCCTCAAAATTAAGGTTCCCTCTGGCAAGCATTATTTAATTGTCAGCTTCTTCTGGTTGGTGCTTCTGCACTTCTTAACCTTCTGCCTTTGCCTTGCCTTCAAGGAGTCCGACTGAGTTCCCACTCTATCCTTCATACAAAGCTGCCTTTTGTATGGCCTAACCCCTACCCACACACTTCGGTGTTAGCACTTAACAAAGTGCTAAGGGGCTAACCCCAATAGTTGGGCGCTCTCCTTCCGGAACAGATTTCTGTCTTTGCAGTCTGTGAGCCTCAGCTAGAGGTGGGGGTTGGGATGATGAGAGGATAGAGAATCTGCCCTTGTGTCCAGTCTGTACAAGCCGTTCAGTTGAACCTTTTCTCAGTCCTATTACGAGGGATTCTTGCTCCCTTGCTTTTGGTTCCGAGCTTATAACCCTCTCAACCAATGTATCTATGAGCAGTCTTCTCCCATCAGCATCCCTTCTTTTTCTTCTCTTTCTTCTTTTTTTTTCTTTCTTTTCTTGTTATCTGTTCCTTCCTTAGAGCCGCCCCAGATGGGAGGCCCAGCGGTCCCTTAGGGTAGGTATTCTCCCTCTTCTATCTGTCCTCTACCGGCTTATTCCTTCTTCAGTTTATAGCCTTTCCTTTTTTCTGTCCCTCTGCTTTCTTGCCTCGCTCTCCCTTTTTTCCCTTTACCCTTTATTTCGCCTCTCTGGCTACCAGAACTGAGATGGAGGAGGAGTCTGTGGCACTTAACAGCCGCCCCTCGCACATTACGCAGCGCGTCACTTTCTTGGGCGGTGCCGTTGGAGCTGACTCCAAAAAAAAAAAATCTCCCGTAGTGGGTGCGCGCCTCCGGCACTACCCAAGCAGTAATGAATGGTGAAGATACAAGAGAAGATCAAGAATTACGGTAGGTACGTAATTTTCATTTTTACACATTCCCATATAACACCACAAGCTAGCTACCAGGTTATATTTGATGCTCAGGGGCTCAGCCACTTTTGGAAGGCCATACTGTACTGTGGACTTGTGGCCATTTTGTGAGACTGGCACATGGCACCCAGCTACCTTGCTCCCAAGAAAAAATCAGCTAAAAATGCTGAGAAAATGGGGTGCACTACCTCTGTGCTGTCCAGGGAGGCTAGCGCATCAGGGAACTGCGGCAAGATTGTTTGGGGGGGGGTTCAGGTCCAATCCCTTGACCCTCGTGACCCATTCAGGAGCATGTTCTGCTCTTCTGGGCATTGTAAGGTAATCCTCTGTGCTGTCCAGGGAGGTTGTAGCTTAAGAGAGCTGCGGCAAGGTTGTCATGAGGGGAGGGGAGAGTTCAGGTCTGACCCTCGCGACCCATCCAGGAGCTTGTTCTGCTCCAGTCAGTGTTGTAAGTCAATCCTCTGTGCTGTCCTGGGAGGCTGTAGTGTCAGGGAGCTGCAGCGAGATTTTCAGGTGGGGGGTTTCGGGTCAGATCCCTGACCTGGGACCCATCCAGGAGTGCGTTTGCCCTCTCAGCGTTGTAAGGTGATCCTCTTGCTGTGCCGGGAGGCTGCAGTGAGGTTGTCGGGGGGTTCGGGTCTGATTCGCTGACCTCATGACCCATCCAGGAGCTCGCTCTGCTCCATTCGACGACGAGGCTAAACCTCTGTGCTGTCCTGGGAGGCTGTGAGCGTCAGGGAGCTGTGACGAGGTTGTCATCGGGGGGGGGTGCAGGTTCGATCCTGTGACCCTCGCGACCCGTTCAGGAGCTTGTTCTGCTCCTCTCAGTGCTCATTTATGTGGTGGACCCATGCACCAACATGTGCACTAACAGGGACCTTGTTAGTTGAGCGGTGGCTGGGGATTTGTGAAACTCTGTACCAGATAGTTAAAAAAACAAACATTAAACACTGCCCCATTATAATCTGTGGAGCGTGCCCCCACGTTCGTCCTTTACTGACATCGCATAACGTGGTAGTGCAGGGATGTGTCTCCGACTCAGGAAGTCGAGGCATTTTGGCTGCTGGGCTGAAACAGTAAAATTACAAGTGTTTTTACAGAAAAATAGCTGTGGAAATAATTAAAACAGTGTGGCACAGTGGCTTTGGGGCAAGGTAAGCTGCTGTATGTGTTGGGGGGGGTGACATCTTGTAATAAGAACTTGTTCTTCTGTAATACTATGCCCAAGGGACTGGTCTTTTCCATGTTGCGTCAGGTGAGCCATTTTTCTTTTGCTCTTCCATTGTTACGAGGTATGCCACTGGGGCATGGTGTCCTCAGTGGCAAGTTTTAGGTCTGTGTTGGTCACTGACATTTTCAGGGCTGCCTGCAACCTAGCACAGGGTGCATAGTTTTACTAAGCATTACAGTCAGGATCTGGTCTCCGGAATTAGGGTGGGTTTGGTCTGGCTGTCTTGCAAGGCCTGCTTTCCTGAGGGGATCTTTTCCCTTTTTGTATTAACCACTCGGCAAGGGTTGATACTACTTAGTAATTGTCCAGTGTATTATGACTCTGTGGAGATATCCATAAAGTAGATAAGTTTACCACCAGTAACAATAAGCCATGAGTTCCCACCTGCCATCCCCCTGGTGTGGCGGTTGTTTGCTTTGCAGCTTCTTGCAAGGCACTGCACATTGTCTGTTATTTATATCCGTGCCCCTACTAGCTGTGTTTTAGTCAGCTTTTGCTTTGCTCCCCTGCCTCTCAGTGAGTGAATGGTGGGGATAGCCTCAGTCCTGCTGCCAGTGTATGAGTGGAACTTCATTCACTGACGGCAGAATACTAAAGTGGTTGAGGCCCTTCCACATTATATAGATGACACTGTGCCACTGCGGATACCGCCAGTATCTTGAAAAAATAAACGTGAGGTCGAAAACCGTGCTGTCAAAACAGCATATGCGGTCTGGAGTTTGTTGATTTATATTAGTGCGGGTTTTAACCATGTGCTTTTGGGGTGTCCACAGCGTGCTTTTTGACTGTGCATTTATGTGGTGGACCCATGCACCAACATGTGCACATAGGCATATCAACATTGGCAGCCCCATCGTATAAAATCTTCCCACGAGGTCCTGACACCTATGGGTTACAGTCCAATGTATTATGGCTCTGTGGACAGCCTCTCAAAGACCTACTGTTACTGGTAAATCACAGACCTTTTCCATGTGTGGTTATCACATGGTTTCTCTTCAATGCCTCTGTCTCTTGTTATCTTGCTTATGTAACAGGGACTGAGGAAGCCTATTTCCTACTGGCGGATGTCATTCTGTACCTCTCTCCTCAACCTCTATAATCCCTAATTGGTGGCATTAGTGATCAAACCTGGGGAAAAGGAGCACTCCCTCATCTCAAGTTCATTCCAGACACCTGAACTAGAAGGATCTCTCTGTAAGCTAATATCACTAAATAGGAAATCTACTTCCTTCCACTGCTTTCACTTACAGCAGTGTGCTCTAGATGCCATTTTAAAGTAAGGGCTCCTGTGGAATTCTGCACACTGAGCAGTAGTCGGTGAGAATGCCTCTTAAATGGACACTGTCGACCCTTTTTGCATCATATTATTTTTAGTTATTTATTTATTGAGGATTTGGAAAATACCTTTGAGTCAAAGACTCTTTTTCAAAGGTTCCATGTCAGTACAGGTAAACATGGTAGAACAGTACAGAGCAAATACAGAAAAAGTAACACAGGCAAGCAAGACACAATACAATAATGCATTAAAGCGGCTAACATTTTAGATACTGGTTTTACTTGGTGCTAGGCACAAGTCCAGGGAACATTTGCAAACTCCTGTGTTGGGCTAACAAAGAGAGATTCTAGAGTGTGAGGGGAGACATGCGTCCAGAGGCCCTGGTCAATGGATATTGGGTGGAGGGTAGGTTAGGTGGCAGTCACAGAAATTTGTGGTCTGTGGGTGGTTCCTGAGGTGGGTTTTGTAGGGGCTTAGTCTATTCAAGTTTGTGAGGACGTTTGGCAGGCTGCTGACCCAGGTTGGGGCTCAGTAACTAAAGGACCTTTGGAATTGGGAGGTGCGGCATCGGGGGACCATGAGGAGTTGCCTGCTAGCACTAGGGTGTGCTGCTGTGTTGTGGTGTGTTGTATCAGGGGAAAGAGTCCAGCGGGGGCGAGACAGAGTGAAATCTTTTTGAACATGAGGCAAGTGTGAAACCTGATTTGGTTGTCTAGGTTAAGCCAATTTGTGGCATTGTAAAGGGAACATGTGTGAGTTTAACGATCGCAGCCCAGGGTGAGGCGGGAGGCTTTGTTGAGAGAGACCCGAAGTCTGGATAAGGGAGAGGAGCTGGCAGTGCTATAGATAAGAATGCCATAGTCTAGAAACGAGAGGACTGAGGAGGAGACCACAAGGCAAAGGGCATCAGGAGTGAGACGGTGTTTAAACCTGTAGAGGATGCCCAGCCGGATGTTGAGGGCTGTAGATAGTAGGTGATGAGGGCTGGGTCAAGAATGACTCCCAGGTATTTAAAGGAGTACACTTGCTCTAGAGGGGTCTGGTTGGCTGTTAGTAGTGGAGGACAGCAGTCCTTCTTGGAGCTGAGTGGGTGAGAGAAGTACGTACCTTTAGTCTTTTTATAGTTTAGAATTGGGTGCTGTGAGGTGAACCACTTTTCAGCATCACTGAAGGAGTGTTGAAGAGAGAGAGGTGGAGCTGAGTGGGGTCATTGTTGGAGGAGTACAGGACAGCATCATCCGCCTAGAGTAGGATATTGCCAGACCAGGACTGGGGGAGGGAGTTGAGAAAGAGGCTGAATAACAAAGGTCTGAGGATAGACCCCTGCGGGACACCAGAACGGACAGGCAGTTTGCCGGATAAGATGGTCCCAATTTTGACTTCCTGCAAGCAGTCTGCCAGATAGTCGGAGAACGAGCAGAGGGCATCGTTAGACAGACCATGTTTGGAGAGGGTAGTTAGGAGGGAGTGGTTGACGGTGTCTGACGCTTTTGTGAGTTCAAGGAAGACTGCACTGAAGAGCTGACCTCTGTCGATGGCTGTATGGAGGTGGGTGGTGAACTCAAGTAGGGCGGAAGTCGTGCTGTGTCCCTTGCAGAAACTATGTTGCTGGTGGCAAAGTAGTTTGTGTTTTGTTTAGGTGGTCAGTGAGCTGATCAGAGACTATACGCTCTAGTGCTTTAGATGGGGGGGGGAATAGATATAGGGTGATAGTTGCTGGTGGAGATACGGTCTCCGTTTTTAAATATGGGGATGATGGAGGCAGATTTCCAATGCGAGGGGAATTTCCCGAGGCATAGAGATCGGTTAATAATTTGAGTTAGGAGGGTCATCACCTCGGAGAGGGTGAGCCGGAGAAGTCTCGGGTCTAAGGAGTCGCTACTGTATAGAGAGTGGCTTAAGGCTTTTTTAAGGTATGGCTCTGCAGACTTAGGGGTGATGCAACATAGGTGAAATGGAGGGTGTGTAGTGGGGGAGGAGGTATAAGAGACGGGTTGGGTCGAAGTGGCTAGGGAGGACACGGCTGAGGTCAGTGAAGGCATGATTAAATGCGGTGGCAATCCGGGTGGGGTCAGAGGTCAGGCCCTCTTTGACCAGGATTTGCGTGGGGGCAGGGTTGTGGGCTTTGCCACAGATGTCCTTAATGTTGTTCCAGAATTTGCACCCCACACCCCAGGTAGAGGTTAGGGCACATTTGTAGAACTGTGCCTTGGCTTTGCGCAGAGCCCATGTGCATTGGTTATGGGCCTCTTGGTATTTCTGTCAGGTGGCAGTCCAGTCTCATTGGAGAGGTGCCATAGAGAGTCCTTGGACCGCATCAGGGCCAGTAGATGATCCAATATCCATGGCACAGGGTTGCCTTTGACCATCCTTTTGGTCAGAGGGGCGAACATATCACAGATAGCATGATAGGAGTGAATGAAAAGGTCGAGGGCTCTGTCAGGGTCGAGGGTGTTGGTTATGAATGACCAATCCATCGTACTAAGATGGGTATTTAGGAGTGTAAGCTTACCAGGGCCAAGTCTGTGTCATAGAATCATTTTTGGAGGGGATTTGGGGGTCTTGCACGTCCAGGAGCAGAGGACAGAGGAGTGGTTGCTAATCGCGTCTGGGAGAATAGTAGTGCTGGAGATTTTGTGTGGGCGGTTTGTGAAAACTAGGTCCAGCAGGGAGGAGGACTCAGTGCGCTGGTTTAGTTGGGTGGGTGAAGGGACTATTTGTGTGAGGTCATGGGCTGTGGTTGCATCAGTGAATGGGGCGGCTGCCTTGGCTAGCCAGTTGATATTGCAGTCCCCAGAATAATTTTTTCATTTTGAGGTGGTAAGGTGGCAAGATAGGACAGGAGAGAGAGGAAGGCCGCCTTTTGGTCCCTTGGGGGAATGTATATAGCAGTGATGAGCGGGAGGTATGGGAATGTCCGATAGTAAGTTTAAGTGTGAGTGCCTGGGGTCCGGGGAGAAGGTGGGGGTGGGGGCAGGTGAACATTCAGTGTGTCCTTGGTGTATAAGGCACATCTCCCCACTGACCCTGCCGGTCTGCATGGAAAACATTATACCCAGGAAGGGAGACCGATGAGTGTGGGATACGGGTGGAGAGCCAGGTTTCACCCACGGCAATATCAGGTTGATGCTGCAGGATCCATCCCTGGTAGGAGTCCCATTTTTTTTAGTAGGCTGCAGATGTTTAGGGAGGCAATATGTAAGTCACCTGTAGGGGATGGTGTGGGCATGGAGGGTATGAGGGACCCAGGGTTTGGGCGTATGTTTCCGGACATTAGGAGTAGGAGAGACCTGAGGATGGGATTCCAGGCCAATTTTTTGGGGCAATGCAACTTTAGAGCTGGGGACCCTTTAATGGCAGAAAGTGTGGGAATGGGGAGGGTAAGTATGCAGGGGGGGATTCCTGGATAAGGAATTGCAGTGGGGGGAGGGGGGTCAGGATCCGGGGATGAGAGTGGGGTGGCAGAGGGGTGCTGGGATCCAGGCACCCATTACCTTGCGGTGGCAGGGTATTGAAGGAAGAGGTTTCCAGCGTAGTATAATACTTGCTTAGTTGTAGGACAAATTATCAATTTAGGTGTGGCGGGATATTTAGTAGGTGGATTCTGACAGGCGGGCATCAAGACGTCGTTGACAAAGTTGGGGAGATTTACAGGATAGATAGTGGGGGGAGATATCAGTACAGGGAAGAGCAGAGTGAGTATGGGGACTGAGAGAAACATAGTAACTAAGTGGTGGGAGGAGGATCAGAGAGAAGCAAGTAAGAGGAGATGAACTGCTGAGAAACCTGCTCCTAGTGGCGAGCGTGTGTAATCTGCAAGTGGAGAAGTGGGCTGCTTGCTTCAGAGCCACATCCTGCTCCCTATATAAGGGAGAGTCAAGCAAGGGTGGCGGTGAGGAGCCAATGCAGAGTGTCGGGGGCAGCGGGGACAAATTCAGCAAGATGTGCTCCAGCGACAGAGCACCTGTGTGTGGCGTTGCCATACCTTTTGCTCCTTGGGGGTGGGGGAGGGCGACAGCTCCGCAAGCCCTCACAACCTCCGTGTGGACCCTAGCAGGATCCGGTGGTTACTGTAGAAAAAGGGAGAACAGGTAAGAATATTTAGAGGTAGAAGAGGTTGGGGGGACAGACTCGGTAACAAGCTGGCAGGGGAAGACTCATTAAGCAGAGAAGCTGTGTGTCCTGAAATTAATGGCCTTTTGAAAATTCCTCGAGTTATATTTAAACTGTCTTGGCTAATAAGTTTGTTCAGCAGAGCATCTACCCATCGTACCAGAAATGATTAGCAGGTTTTCATTTACTTTAAGGGGTGCAGGTACACTAGCTCAGCAGCGTTTGTCCTTAGTTTAAAACAGAAGAGATAAATTAAAGTTCCCCCATTCTTAAGAAACTACGTTAAAAAAACTATCTCCACATGTACACAGACAATAAAATTAGCTTGTGATGGCGCCATGCACCAATTCAGGTTTGAATGTAAAAAAAAAAAAAAAGCGCCAAACAAATTCAGCAAGAGTACCTTTTGCTTGTTGGGGTGGGGGAGGGCGACAGCTCCGCAAGCCCTCACGACCTCTCTGTGGACCCTAGCAGGATCTGGTGGTTGGTTTTGCTCGTTGGGGGTGGGGGTGAGGGAGGGCGACGGCTCTGCAAGCCCTCGTGACCTCCGTGTGGACCCTAGCAGGATCCGGTGGTTTCTTTTGCTCGTTGGGGGTGGGGGAGCGCGAAAGCTCCGCAAGCCCTCATGACCTCCGTGTGGACCCTAACAGGATCCGGTGGTTACTTTTGCTCGTTGGGGGTGGGGAAGGGCGACAGCTCCGCAAGCCCTCACGACCTCCGTGTGGACCCTAGCAGGATCGGGTGGTTACTTTTACTCGTTGGGGGTCGTGAAGGGCGACAGCGCCGCAAGCCCTCACGACCTCTGTGTAGACCCTAGCAGCCCCTTCCCCCTCTTTTATGATTGCTTACCTTCTCTAAAATTCATTGATGTTGCTGTTTGTTTTGTCTGCCTTCTTTGATCGAACTGACTGTATGATAATGGTGATTGTTCCAATTCTTGTTTTGTTTCAAATCTTTGATCTACTCTTATTCTACACATCCTGAACATTGGAACACCCCCCAAATGGGGCATCCAGTCATGATGCAGTAGTCTCCTCTGTTCCCACTACATCATGAGTGGCTAGACTATGTTGGGGGTGTTCCCAAGTCCAAGAAAGATGCAATGTGAGTTGTTGAAGGACTTTAAACAACCATATTTTTGTGTGGTTACACCAGTGTGATGGGCAGCCTCTTTTTCACTTTTAGAAAGAAAAAAATCAGAATCCAACTACCAGTTACATCAGCATATTCTGCAGAATGTGAGCAATCACAATTTTTTTTTTTTTTAAATCTATACAGTTTGAGGTCCAAGGGGGTTGACAGTGTCCCTTTAAAGGGCTTTTCTACCTGTTATTTACCAGAAGTGCATCACTGAAGGTCCTATATGCCGTTCCAGAGTAATCCTTGTCTCTGTGTTTTTTAATGTGGTTCTGGTTCGTGGTTTTTTAGGCTATTTATTAAGCAGTACAGCAATTGTAACCTTTTCAGAATGCATTTCCCTTGGTCTTATGTGTTTTGCAACAGATTGCTCAAGTGCTGTTTTCTTCCCGTTGAATGCATAATAAAATGTTTTGCAGGCTGCCTTGTTTTTCCAGTATAATCCTGAGTAAAGGGTGCACGTGTGTTCCTGTGTAAATATGATGAACTGTTTTTTTCTGTTTCATGTAGCAGAAGCAAAGGCTGCTGAAGCTGCTGCCAGTGCATACTATTCTCCAGCAAACCCCCACAACGTCTACATGCCGACAGTAAGTTTCGCAAGGCAGTGTCCTTTCTCTCTGAAATCTAATTCAGGCTTTGTCACTAAAAAAAAAAAAAAAAAAAAAGATAAATCCTACTGCACCCTCTCAGCAGGAGTTGCCATAATAAACTTGGTCTCTTGTTCTCATTTTATTCCTTGAATTGTCTTGAGTTGTAGGTTTCCACCAGTGCTTTCATTTGTCTCAGTTAGTGGAGGAGTGACGGGGTCTCACTCATTGACACATTTTTGGGCAAAGCTAGCTATCCTTGTTACCATCACTCCCACCCAGACATGTACTTGGCCTCAGGAGTACAACACTACTAGCGAGCAGCAGGATTGCATCTTTGAAAAGCTCATAGACAAATTACAGTAAGTTGAATCTCCCACAGCTGCAGTCTGTGGTAGACACCAGCCACAAAGGAATGGTAGAATGCACCAGGCAAAGAGAAAATGTTACTGATCACTATATTTTCTTATCTAAGCCTGCCCTACACTTAAGTGTGTAGATCTACTCAGGAGTGTTTCCCTTTGAAGGTGATAGAAAACAGTTGTTTACACCGCTAAGTACTCTTGTTTTTCTTTGTGTCTATACAGTATTCTGATATATATTAACTTTTGGTTTTTGTTAAATTAACAAATTATTTGTGGGTCATGCCTGAAAATAGGCAATGCTGTTGTCTAGTGCACCTATCCGGTAAACAAAAACTAAATTAAAAAAAATGTGTTTTTGTTTTGCCTTTCTAACTACTGTACTTTGAATCTTCTTCTCCCCAGAAGTTGTTGCTCTTTCTTTTCATACTGCCTGAACGTTCTATGGCATCAGTAACGCCACTGCAGGCCATGCAGATGAATGGCATGTAACGGTGTAACTAATGTCATGGAATGGCTTAGAAATATTAAAAGAAAGAGCAGTAGCTGCTGAGGAGAGTGAAACTGTAGATCTTACTTCAAGAGGGTTCCTTCAGTAGGTCATAACATGTGGGACTTGCACCATCTGGCATCAGGACCCAACAGCAGACTTTTTCAGCAGTACCTGATGGGGGACTGCCAATCGACGTCACGTGACTGACGTCCACGTGAGCCTGTATAGTGGGCGGTCCCCAGGCCCACCCCCAGATCTTCCTGGACATAAGTCTCCACCTCTCATTCACACTAATGGGATCTGTGCCAGAGGCACTAGGACCCAGCGGGAGCAAACTTTTTGCTGGAGGGCCGGCGCCAGAGATAGAGCCGCGAGCCTCGGCTCGTGCGGTAATGACTATCTTGGCGCCGACCCTCCAGCTGCCTCAGTTCCTTTTTTTCCGCCGTCGAGTGCGCTTCAGTGACGACGTTGCTCACCCGTCGGGAGTCAAACTTCAAACTAGCAGCATAGTTTTCAGTTTTTTTTTTTTTTGTAGTAATATCTCGAATAAGTATCGCTTAAGTTTATTCTTATTTACAAGGAAGTCTCAGCCTACTTAGACGGAGTCGACCATGAGCAGGTCAGGTGACGGTAGGGAGACTTCGTATGAAAGCTGTTCAGTCAGTCGGGCTGGGTCCGGTCCGCCACCTTCTCCGGAAGGGGGGTCTGACAACGGTCAGTCCAATGCCCGAGGGGGCGGGCGGTCCCCTCGGAAGCATAAAAATAAACGGTCGCATTCTTGGCACCATTCGGCCTCAAGCTCTTCTTCGGCCCACAGGTCAAAAAAGAGAAGGCATCACTCGAGGTCGCCCTCTGATATGTCTGCGCATAGATGGTCATTTATTGGGGCTAGTTGCTAGTCTCCTCCTTCGGAGGCACCTGCTTCTGTTTCTGGTAACCAACGTCTTCGACATCGGAGCCCTACCCCGCCCTCTGGTAGGTCTTCAGATGAGCAGTTTCATCAGTGGGCCGCTCTTATGGAGCAATGGGCTCGGAGGTTGGTCCAGCTGCCTGGCCTGGTCACTTGGGGGCCTTCAGGCTTCTTGGGAGACCAGGTAGGGCGGTTGAGCCTCCCTGGTCGCGCGGCGCTGTCTTCGGTGCCGTCGACTCCGCACTTAGGTGTTTCCCCCCTCATATGACTGCGGCGCAGGGGGCCACACCAATGCCTCTATCTCCGGCTCTTCTTCCTCCCATCTCCTCAAATCCTGTCTTTCAGAGTCTTGGTGTGTTTGCGGCGTCGATGCGTCTGTCGGCGCCAAGCGCGGCGCCACGTGGCATTGCGGTGCCGTCAGGCCTCTCGGCACCGTCCGGCCTCTTGGCGCCATCCTCGGTGCCATGCACTTCGTCGGCGCCATGCGCTTCCGCATTGCCGGGGGTTCTTAGGGCGTCATCCACTTTTCAGGACTCCTCCTTTAACTCTTTTCCTTCACCATTTTCCTCTGATTTTCACTCCTTTCCTGTCCATGCACTCCCTCCTGGACTGTCAGGAGATGACACTGAGCCTGACCCAGACCTTAGGCTGGGTGATGAAGTGGAAGAAACAGGATCTATTCCTGCTGCAGAGCCTGTGGTCGAGGATCTGTCTCTTAAGTCTCTGCTGAAAAACTTGATTTCCACTCTTTCTCTCCAAACTACAGACATCGATCCTGGGAAATTGCTAAGACTCCAATACCTCCATGTTCTGGAGATCCCTACAGATTTGACTCCTCCGGTACAGCCCTCCTTTGAGACGCTGTCTCAAATGGTATGGAATAATCCTGCTCTCATTCCTTCGGTGGCTAAATCCATAGATAGGAAATACTCAGCCTCCAAGGATCGACCCATTTTGCGTCCCAAGCCTTTGGATCCTATTGTAGTTTTGGCAGAGAATGATAAGGTCGTCCTCCCAGACTACTACAGCTCGACCTATTAACAAAAGAATCTAGATGCGATAGACACTTTAGGTAGAGAGTCTTTGCTGCTTCCACCCTGGGTATGCGTGTGCCAGCTACCAAGGCTATTTCTCTCAATATGAGTATATCCTTTGGTACTCACTCAAACAGATGGTTGAAGCTCTACCGGAATCGGATACAAAGTCAGAGCTACTTCAAACCATTACCAGGGGTATCGAATCTAACAACCAGCAGGTTAAAGCGGCTATGGATGCTTTCGATACTGCTTCCGGCGGCGGCTGGTATTTGTACCTGCCGTCATTCTTGGCTGCGCACTTCAGGTTTCACGAATGACGCACAGCAGCAGGTAATGGCGTTGCCTTTTGATGGTGTGTATCTCTTCGGCCCTCAAGTAGAACAGGCTCTAGAAGCTACACAAAAGACTAGGTCAGCCATTAAGTTGGCTCGACCTCCTTCTGCCCCCTCTCGAGGGGGTGTTAATAAACGCCAGTTCCATAACCGTCAGTCCTTTCGAGGCAAAGGCAGAGGAAGTTTTCATAAAAATCAAACTCCCCAGCCTCAAAAGAAAACGCATCAGAAGGCGCAAGGACCCAAAGCGCCCAGCGCCACCTTATGAGTTGTTGGCCCAAGTCCCACCTCAGCTGCCCGAGGTGGACTCTTCCTCAGCGGTGGGAGGTCGTCTGACGCACTTCTACAATCAATGGAAGTCCATAACCTCAGACAAATGGGTCCTCCGGATAATCTGCGAGGGGTATTCACTCAACCTTGTGGAGGCCCCTCCGGATCATCCCCCCAAACGACAGCCCAAGCTGTCAACCCTTCAGTCAGACCTTCTCGTCTCCGAGATTCAGGGCCTTCTGAACAACAGGGCAGTAGAAGTAGTGCCGCTGCATCAACGGAACACAGGGTTCTACTCCCATTACTTTCTGGTTCCAAAGAAAACTGGGAGCATGCGCCTCATTTTGGACCTCAGAAAACTAAACAAATTTCTGCCCAAGGAGAACTTCAAAATGATTTCTCTAGGAACCTTGTTACCTTTGCTTCATCAACACGACTGGCTAGCCTCCCTAGACATGCAGGATGCTTACCAGCACATTTCTATTCACCCAAAGCATCACAAATTCCTAAGGTTTGTGGCTCTGGGACAGCATTATCAGTTCAGAGTCCTGCCCTTTGGGCTATCCTCGGCGCCACGAGTTTTTACAAAGTGTTGTGCAGTTCTCGCAGCGCATCTCAGAAAGATCGGAATACAGGTGTTCCCTTATCTGGACGATTGGCTTCTGGCAAGTCCTTCCAGGCGGGGAACTCTGGACGCCATAGACATGGCTTCTCGCTTTCTCACGTCCATGGGAGTCCTGCTAAACCTCAAAAAATCGCAGTTGCAGCCCTCCCAGAGGCTCCTTTTTATAGGAACTCTTCTGGACACCTCCTGTGCGAAGGCTTTTCTTCCAGAGGACAGGAGGAGCGATATCCTTCAGATGGCCCGTCACATTGGGGAGAGCAACTCTGTTCCAGCTCTCTCGATGCAACGGATGGTAGGTCTCATGACATCCTCAGTGTTCACTGTACCCCTAGCATGCCTTCACATGAGAACTTCTCATTGGATGCTCAGTACTCAGTGGTCCCCAACCACTCACCCGCAGTCCTTTCTCATCAAGGTGACAGAACCTCTAAAGAGGTCACTCACCTGGTGGTCTCAAGAGAACAATCTTCTAGAAGGGTATCCCTTTGCTCCTCTGGATCATCAGATTTCCATTACCACAGACGCGTCCCTGATGGGGTGGGGAGCTCACTGTCAGGCTCTCCACACTCAAGGTACGTGGACTCTGGTCGAGTCCCAGCTTCACATAATGGCTTAGAAATGAGAACCGTCCTTGATGCAGTCCGGGCGTTGGACATTCTCTGTCACAAGAACATTCTCCTTCAAACGGACAACAAAGCAGTGATGTATTACATCAACAAACAGAGCGGTGCTCACTCTTACCCCTTATGCAGCGAAGCGATGAGAGTGTGGGAATGGTGCTTGCAGCACAAGTCTCTAATTCAAGCGGTCTACCTGCCAGGAGTGCAGAATGAATTGGCAGATCACCTCAGCAGAACAGAGACAGATCCTCACGAATGGTCTCTCACTCGGCCGTAGTTCGTCAATATTCGCAGAGGAGAACTCAGACCTGGACCTTTTGCATCCCCTCAACACAAAACTGTCTCTCTTCTGCTCCAGAAATCCAGGGCCTGGCATTTTCTGTCAGGATGCGTTCAAGCTGCAGTGGACAAAGCGCTTTCTATCGCCTTTCCGCCTCTTCCTCTATTTCAGAGGTACTTCTCAAGTTCGAATCCCAGGGGGACAAAATGATCCTCATTGCTCCCTTCTGGCCTCGACAGATGTGGTTTCCACTACTCAACAATATGTCGGCAGCTCAACCGAAACCACTCCCCCTTCAGATGAACCTCTTGACTCAGGGGCCTGTTGTTCATCTCAACCTGAGGTCGCTTCACCTTCACGCTTGGCTCCTGAAGAGGTAGAAGTGAACAGGTTCAGTGTCTCTCGCAGGGTTTCAGATATTCTTCTGGCTGCGCGGAAGCCAGCCACTAGGAAAACTTACACAGCCAAATGGAAGCATTTTTCGCTCTGGTGTGCAAAATCCTCTTTAAATCCTTTTTCAAACAACATGAAGTCTTGCTATATTATGACATATGCAGTGAGTCCCAACCTTGAACTGCTCCGGAGTGAAAGAGTTAACTTTCCATGCCAGGCATGGGAAGCTGAGCTCTCGAGCTCGGTTGAAACTCTGTCTGTTGTTCTTCAAACTCAAACCATCAGATTCTTTACTCCGCCTCACTGAACAGTCGCTCCGGAGATTTCTCCTTCTGCTCGGTTCATTTTGTCGGTTAAAGTATTGTTTTTCTCGGTTTTCGACCGAATTTAAACCGCAACCGGTCGGTTCAGGCTCTGTCTGTCGTATTTGTGAGTACTAGATGGGTTTACATTAATTGTCTTCTGTGTGGAACTTGTAAACTGTTTATCGGTTTGGTTTGAACTGATCAGGTTGTTTAAAATATCTTAATCTGTCATTTAGAGTGTGGTTTCCCGGTTCTTATCGGTTCTAAAAAAAACGGATTTTATCACATTTTTTTCCACGGCCCGTGACACGGTTGGGAACCGATAAGAGGGTCTTGCCTGGTGGATTGCCATAAACTGGTAAGTTTGGTTAGGACTGGCACTATGTCTGAGAAACCCAAAAGAAAAACCGGGCCCACTGGGTTTCAACACTGCAGTGTGTGTGGGGGAAGTCTTTGCCAAGGCTGCCCCCCACACCACCTGTGTTTATTGTCTGGGGTTTGACCACCTCAATGCAGACTGCCAGATTTGTAAAAATTTTCCTGCAGCTACCCTGGAAAAGAGAGTTGGTAGGCTCAGGGAAGGAGGCCAAAAAGTCCGCTGATCCGATGGCCAGCCCGTTCGGTTCAACAACCAGAGGAGTGCCCTCTGACCAGGGCGAGACTTCCTCGGGCAAAGGAGAGCCGACTCTGAGGGTCGGTTCCAGCAAAGGACTAGGAAATCAGCTGGTGTGGAGCCAAAACTTTCCTCTCCAACCGCTGAAGAGATAGCCAAAGTTATTCAAATTGTCCAGTCGCTTTCCCGTTCCACCAACCGGCACCATCAGGTAAGCTCCGTCTGTCGGTTCCACTGGTTCAAGAGTATGATTTAGAGGAATATTATGAACTGGAGGAGGGGAAGAGGAGTATGAGGAGAGTGAATGTGGATTTGAAAGTCTGGATGTGCCCATTGACCCGGACATCTCCCCAGACAGACCTTCAGGAGTGTCTCCTCCTAGGCTTTCTGAGTCCCCTTCTCATTTTATGTTTTATAAAAAAGTGGCTGAAACCCTCCAGCTCCCTATGGAGGAAGCTGTGGATGATCAAGAGGAGCCTGACTATGTGGAAATGATGGATATTACAGAGTCTAGGAGACTGTCTATTCCCTTGCATGAATCTTTTGGGAAACAGACTTTTAAAATTCTAAACACTCCTCACACTATACCTCCTGTGGATAAGAGAATGGACAAGAGGTACACATTGTCAGGCTCTGATACGGAGTTCCTTTCACAACAATGCAGCCATGTTGGGGTAGTGCAGGCTGCAGCCTGTGACAAGGCAAATATCCCCTTGGCCTCACACCCTCGGACAAGGACGCCAGGAGGATTGATGCCATGGCAAAGAAACAGTACATGGCAGCATCCTTGGGACTCAGACAGGCAAATTATATGGTTTATGTTGCTAGATATCAGAAATCCAGATGGGATACTGTTATGGCTCTAGCAAAACAGGTCCCTGACCAACTTGCCAAGGAGCTGGAGCAGGTGGCTGCAGATGGCATTGAGGCATCCAAGGTGCAATTTCATGCTGCAGTGGACTCAAATGATGTGTCATCAAGAGTCATGGCTACATCTGTGGCACTTCGGAGAATGGCTCGGCTCAGATGTACTAGCCTGTCACAGGATACCCAGACTAAGGCCATGGATTTTCCTGTTGTGGGTAATTCCTGTTTGGGGAGCAGACAGAGAATTACATGAAGAAAATGGATGAGTATAGGACCACCTATAGGAGTGCACAGGCCAAGGAAAGGCAGGCCACTCCTCAAAGGCAGCATCCCAGGGGAAGGGGCAGGCCTTTTCATAGGCCTTTTTACCAAGCCCAGGCCTCCTCTTCTGCTTATGCCCAGAGGGGGTTCTTTAGAGGGAGAGGCAGAAGGGGAGCCAGCAGGCCTGTTTCCACCCCTCAGCCCAAGGCCCCTGCCAAGCAGGCACCCTGATGGGGTTGCCAGGGCCGATTCTCAACTACCTGTAGGGGGCAGGCTGGCTTACTTTGTCCAGGACTGGGAGTCTCTGACATCAGACAAGAGGGTCCTGGAAGTAGTAAGCCAGGGACTGGTTCTCAGCTTCAGAAAGTTTCCAATGATGAGAACCAGATCCTTTCCACCTGCAAATCCACCAGAGGCACTTGCCCTGGAGGCAGAGGTCTCTTCCCTCCTGGCTCTCAGAGCTGTGGAAAGGGTTCCACCCCTACACCAGGGCAAAGGGTTGTACTCCAGGTACTTCCTTACCCCAAAAAAGACAGGAGAATGGCGGCCCATCCTGGATCTCAGATACTTAAACAAGCACCTTTTAAAACCAAAATTCAGAATGGTGACTCTGGGAATTATTCTACCCTCTCTAAGGCCAGGGGACTGGCTAGCATCCCTGGACCTCAAGGATGCCTACTTCCATATTCTCATCAGAAGCTTCCATCGAAAGTACCTCAGGTTCGAGCTGTCCTCAGGCCATTACCAGTTCAGAGCACTGCCCTTTGGCCTCACCTCTGCTCCAAGGGTATTCACAAAATGCCTGGCAGTAGCAGTTGCTTCTCTAAGAAGGCAAAGAATTGCCATCTTCCCTTACCTGGACGACTGGCTCATAGTGGACCAGTCTCCAAACCAAGTCAAGTTACACCTACAGATAACTCAGCAACTGCTCACCTCTCTAGGTTTCCTCCTGAATCTTTCAAAGTCAGTTCTAGAGCCTGTCCAGCTCCTCACCTTCATAGGTGCAGAACTGAACACAGAGAAAGCCAGAGCCTTCCTTCCTTTGGACAGGGCAAGGACCCTGGTGTCTCTGGCCTCCTCATTCACCCTGCAGGTGTCTCGACCAGCAAGGCATTTTCTACAGCTCCTGGGGCACATGGCTGCTTTTACAGCAGTAGTGCAGGGAGCCAGATTTCAGATGAGGGACATTCAGTTCCATTTGAGAGCCTTTTCGTCTCAAAGGAAGGACCCTCTAACGAAATTGATCCCAGTGAATCGAACCCTGATCCAGGCCCTACAGTGGTGGCAGGATCAGAGCAATCTCAGACAAGGGATTCCTTTTGTCACTCAGTCTCACTCCTTAATCCTTACTACAGATGCATCTCTCTTGGGGTGGGGAGCTCACATGGGCGACCTCACCACCCTGTGGTTGTGGTCCCCTCAGGAATCTCTGCTCCACATCAATCTGTTGGAACTCAGAGCAGTTTTTCTAGCACTTCAAGCTTTTTCCAAATCTGTTCAGAACAAAGTCGTTCAGGTCAGAACAGACAACACCACCACAATGTGGTACATCAACAAGCAAGGGGGCACTCGGTCTACGGCCTTGTGCACCAACAATGAAGTTGTGGTCTCTGGCTTATTCCCTGAACACCTCCCTTACAGCAGTTCACCTCCCAGGCAAGGACAATGTCCTGGCAGATGCTCGGCAGGATTTCCCAGGGCCATCACGAATGGTCACTGGACCCCCTGGTCTTGGAGGTGGTATTTGCCAGATGGGGCACCCCGCAGATGGATCTTTTTGCAGCCCCAGACAATCACCAACTTCCCCTTTTTTGCTGCAGGCCCCCAGTGTTGGGCTCAGTCCCTCTGGATGCCTTAGTTCTCAATTGGGAAGGGAAGTTTCTCTATGCTTTCCCCCTTCCTCTTCTGTTCAAAGTGCTAGTCAAAATCAGATCTCAACCCTGCAAGATGATCCTGATTGCTCCAGATTGGCCCAGACAACCCTGGTATCCACTTCTACTGTCCTTAGCAGTCCATCTTCCCCTGTGTCTTCCCAGGAATCACAACCTGTTAACCTGTGCTCAGGGAAGGGTTTGGTACCCAAGCCTCAAATCTCTCAATCTCAAGGCCTAGCTCTTGAAGAGTTAGTTTGCTGGTTTACACCTCTCCCAAAGTGTAATGGATATCCTGAAGGCTTCTAGAAAACCTTCCACCAGGGCTACTTATAATTCCAAATGGAAGAGGTGTTCCATATGGTGCTCTGGAAAGCATATTTCCCCAGAATCTGCTGATTTACCCACAGTCCTGGATTATATGGTCCACTTAAATACCTTGGGGCTGAGACCAGCTACCCTAAAAGTGCATCTGGCAGCTGTGTCTGCTTTTATTTCAGCAGGTAAGCCCTCTTCTCTTTCAGCTCACCCTGTATTCTCCAAGTTTTTCAAGGGATTGCTTCACACCAATCCTCCATTCAGGGACCCTGCCCCTGCATGGGACCTTAATGTTTGCATTGCTCAGCTTATGCAACCTCCCTTTGCGCCTTTGTCTTCAGCAGAGCTTAAGTACTTGGCTTGGAAGACTGTGTTTCTGGTAGCCATCACTTCTGCCAGACGCATAAGTGAATTACAAGCTTTATCAGTGGAGCCTGATTTTATCTCCTTTCATAGAGATAAGGTGGTCCTCAGGACTAAAGGAAGTTCTTGCCTAAGGTGGTTTCAGATTTCCACCTTAATCAATCTATATCTCTTCCAGTGTACTTCACTGACCATTCCTCCTCTGGCGAGAGGAGGCTGCACAACAGATGTGAAGGAGCCCTTAGTTACTACATAGAGCGTACCAAGGGTCACTGGTTTGACTCCTCCAACTGTTCCTCACTTATGGTGAGGTTGGTAAAGGAAACCTGCCACTAAAAGATCCATTGCCAGGTGGATTGTCTCTTGTATGCAGTTTTGCTATGAAAAACTGGGTAAGGTTCCTCCCTCAGGCCTGAGGGCTCACTCTACCAGAGGTACAGCTGCTTCCCTGGCTGCTGCCAGGGACATCCCTATTCTAGAGATATGTCAAGCAGCTACCTGGAAAACAGTTCTTACTTTGCCAAGCATTACTCCCTGGATATCCAGGCTAGGAGTGATGCTCGGTTTGGCACAGCTGTGCTTCAGTGCCTATTTCCTAAGTAGGTTCTGTCTCTCCTCCATGGAGGTACTGCTTTGTAGTCTGCATATGTCATAATATAGCAAGACTTCATGTTGTTTGAAGAAAAAATTACTCACCTTAGTAATGTTGTTCTTCTATTGGAGTCTTGCTATGTTATGACCTCCCCCCCTGCCTGCCCCTCTCAGAACCTCTGTTTTTGAGATGTGGGTGGGCAGTGCAGTGTTGGCACTTAGTAGGTGCCCACCTTGTTGTTTTTCACCCCTCCTTTTTTGGGGTGACTTGGTGTTGTGTTTTTCATTTTTTGGGGTCTCCTGACTTGAGTCTTTGTTTTGGGACCAAAAATGTGTTCTTATGTTTAGTAGCCAGTTGGCTAGTGTAGGTTTACAGCTTCCACACAGGACCTCAGTGAGTTTAGCTCGTAAAGATCTGACAGTTTGAGTTTGAAGAACAACAGACAGAGTTTCAACCGAGCTTGAGCTCAGCGTTCCATGCCTGGCATGGAAAGTTAACTCTTTCACCTCCGGAGCAGTTCGAAGGTTGGGATTCGCTGCATATGTCATAATATAGCAAGACTCCAATAGAAGAAACAACATTACTAAGGTGAGTAATTTTTTCTTCCTGCCCACCAGGTAAAATTTTGGAGTACCTCTTAGACCTCTCAAATTCAGGTCTGCAGTACTCTACAGTCAAAGTTCACCTTTGTGCCATTTCAGCTTATCATGAGCCAGTACTTTCCTTGTCACTGGCTCAATTACCTGTGGTTAAGAGGTTTCTTAAAGGAATTCTGCATAACAGACCTCCTACAAGACGTCCATTTGCAGCCTGGGACATTAATCTTGTGCTAGACATGCTCACTCGGAAACCTTTCGAACCTCTGACTACCTGTGAGCTAAAATTTCTCACCTGGAAAACGGTCTTCCTGGTGGCCATTACCTCAGCCCACAGGGTCTCTGAGATACATGCCCTGGTCACAGACCCTCCGTATACTGTGTTCCATAAAGGCAAAGTAGCCCTTAGAACCCATCTTAAATTTCTTCCTAAGGTTGTTTCGGAATTCCATCTGAATCAACCTTTGGTCCTTCCCTCTTACTTTGCGGACTTCCAAAATGAAGGAGAACGTTCTCTTCATTCCTTGGACGTTGAGAGAGCTTTGGGTTTCTATCTAGATAGAACAAAAGAGTTTCGCAAAGCTCAACAACTGTTTGTTTCCTTCAGCGAGACCCGGCTGGGTCAACCTGTCGCTATCAGATGTACAGTATCTCAGCATGGCTAGTGGCATGCCTTCGCCACTGTTATTCCATGGTGCAGGTTAAGCTGGAGGGCAGAGTTTACGCTCACTCTACTAGGGCGGTCGCGGCATCTCTGGCAGAAATCCGCAACGTGCCCATTGCAGATATTTGCAACGCGGCTACCTGGAGCTCAGTGCATACTTTTGTTAAACACTATGCCCTGGATGTCCATGCCAGACGACATCTTTCCTTTGGCAGAACCATCCTTAATGGACTTCTGTTCTAAAACTGTGAGCTCTTGGTCTCTCCTGCCGCCCTCTCGGGGGATTATTAGCATGGTACTCTCCCATTAGTGTGAATGAGTGGTGGAGACTTATGTACAGGAAGATATGGAAATTACGAACCTACCGTAATTCTGATCTTCTTGGATGTGTCTCCACCACTCATTCACATGCCCACCCTCCATCCCCCGAGCTTACCTCGGTTGTTGGTGTTCACTCCCTCAAATCTTTAGGCTGTGAAGATTTCTTTGTTGACCCTTCTTATACGGGTCGTCCGGACTATCTTATGTCCGGTTTTTGGTTAGGCTATCCTTATAGGTTAGTTATGCTGCACCTCCGAGGGAAAAAAGGTATTGAGAGTTTGGAGGGTCAATGCCGAGATAGTCGTACCATCGAGCTGAGGCTCATGCTCCATCTCTGGTGCCGGCCCTCCAGCAAAGTTTGCTCCCGCTGGGTCCTAGTGCCTCCGGTGCAGATCCCATTAGTGTGAGTGAGTGGTGGAGACTCATCCAGGAAGATCAGAATTACGGTAGGTACGTGATTTCCATTTCTTTCCCGCCGTCGCCTTGTGCAATGCCTTTCGGTAGACTCACCTCAGTGATCGTCGGTTGAACATTCCATTTTTTTCATCGTTTTGTTTCTCAAAAAATTGCCACTATTTCCTTTTTACTAAAAATCTGTGTCCAAAAAAAAGTGCGAAGCTTGTGGCACACAGATCCCGCACAAGGACGGTCACAAACTGTGTGTTATCTGCCTAGGCACAGAGCATCCAGTCGTCTCCTGTGCCGACTGCCAGCCTTTCAACCAGGCCACGCAGAAGCGAAGGCAGCAGGCCTTAGAAGTCCATCTCCTAAAATCCAAGTTAGCCTCATTAGAGAAACAGATGGCGAAAATGCGGGATTCGGCATTCACATCATCTTCTTCTCCTTCAAAACACAAAAAGAAAGAGAAGCATCGGGAGAAGGAACACACCATGGAGAGTAGGCCCTCGGCTAGCAAGGCCACTCCGCCGCCTGCTGTACGGATCCAGGCCACGTCCGGGGACTCTTCCTCCAAGACTCTTCTCCCTGTCACAGTGCAAGGTAAGTCCCCGACTGCCGCTAAGTTGCTCCCCAGCAACTCTGGGGACCACACGGCTGCCGACAAGTCGGTTCCCCACTCCACAGGGTCCCGCATGGCTGTTGTGGGGGGGGGGGCCTCCTGCTGCACTTTCGCCCAGCCAGACTCTCCCTTTTGGGGATTGCTTGGGCGTTGCTCTCCTGTCGGGGATTAACATCAGCACACCCAGTGTCCAGAGCAGCCCGGGGAAAACAACCCCTCTTCCCCATCCTTCTCCGCTGGTTGCATCTTCTTCTAACCCCGCTTCTTCGGCTGGAGATGGCACTGGTCCTCTGAAGGTTGTCTCTCCAGGGTCGCACCCACGTTCCCCTTCTGGGGTCTGAAGTCAAGAGGATCCTCCTGCTGAGCTGCCCATGGACGTTCCTCCTGTCCCTGATTTAGGGAGTATTCCCCAGCTAGTTGATTAACCTGCCCCCCCCCCCCGTCAGAGCTGCTCCCTCTGACTACGGCTCCTCTGAGGCCAGTCTTCCTGCTGGAGCCCACTTCTTAGCTGCCGTTGGACCTTTCAGCGGGAGTGGGTCCCTCGTCG
Organism: Neoceratodus forsteri; assembly: GCA_016271365.2. Classification (NCBI taxonomy): domain Eukaryota; kingdom Metazoa; phylum Chordata; order Ceratodontiformes; family Ceratodontidae; genus Neoceratodus; species Neoceratodus forsteri. The sequence continues at coordinate 115,914,384 of JADMNL010000024.1, read as the reverse complement.
GATTCCTTACGGTGGGTTCCGACACTGGCGCATCTGATGCCAGATGTGGTCCTGATGTCGGCTCCATCGATCTATTCGTCAGTAGCTCCGACACTGGCCTACCCACCGCTGGACCTCTCGCGCGTTCCGTCGACGGGTCCTGACGCAGTCTTATCCGACGCTGGACCCTACATGCATCTATACAATGCCGGGTCAAATGTGGATGCCCCCGACATCGCCCTCCCACCCCAATGTCGGGTCTTTCTGGTAGATCTCACTGTGCCCCTCAATACCCCTCCAGTTATTTGTCGGGCCATGCCCTGGCTTGTCTGCTGCAGGACTGGCACTCTCAGGGGCATGTCTACCCAGGTTATTCTCATTTCCCGGGCTGTTCTTCAGGGTACCACGAATATCCTTTTCTAGGGACATGGATATGTTGTTCATCCACACTCATTGGCAGTATCCTTGCCGCTTTAAATCTTGCCGGAAGGTCTTCAAGCTTGCTCCTCCCACCCACCCGGGTGGTATAACTCGCTCCGCCCATGGCGCTAGAATCTTCCTTACGCTTGGAAGCTCAGGTTCCTCCTTAACGCTCTGCGTTGCGACTGAGTTCTATTTCTCCGTTTGCGGATTTAAAAATAATATTTTGCAAAAGACTTCAGTCTTGATCCCTCGCGGCTCGATGGACACAACCGACTCGGTTTCGAGATGCCCATGCGGGCAGAAGATGTCTCGGACGGATCCACACTCCACGTGTGTCTACTGCTTAGGCCTTGAGCACGACCGCGCAGGCTTGCGACCTGTGCTCATCTTTCTCGACCTCGTCCTCGAGAACCGTGCTGCCCGATTGCAACTGGGCCGTCCGGGAAGTTCCCTCGGTGAAGTCAAGGAGGCCCGGTTGGCGGTGTCAGTGTTGAACTCGGATCAGCTACAGCCGGATGGTAGCCCTCGAAGAGGCGGCGGCTGGCCAGTATCTTCCTCGGCCGGCATTTATCCCGCCTTCTGGGTTCTTCCTACACGCTTCCTTTAAGGAGCTTTGTCTGTCCCTCTCCACTAAAGGAGAAGGGCCTGCGTCTGCTGGACCTTATTCTCGGTCCAAAAGAGGGACAAGGGTAAGTCCCTCCGTCGACGCTCTTGGGAGCGGGAAAGGTCCTCCCGGGCCGTCGACCGTCGGCTTGATCGATCCGCTCGGCCGACCACTGGCCTCACGGTGTCCCGTCAGGTCAGTTGACCGAGACTCCCACTGATGAAGTCGAGATTTTCTCGACCCATTGGGCGAGCTGTCGCCTTTAGCAGCGAATTCCCCTCTCCCGGTTCCCCGGGAGGAGTTGAGGATCCGTGGGCTCGCCTGTGCCTCCGGTTCGGAGCCCTCGGATGGACCTTCCGAGCCGAAGGAGTGCGGTTCGGCCGACACCTCCTCGCATCGACCCCGAAATTCCGGGACTCTCGGTCTCGGTCTGACCTCTTCGCGGTCCAGCCGTTCTCCACCGTCTATAGGCGGTCTCGGGCTCGCACCGCTGTAAGCGCGGCCACTGGCCCCTCTCCTCCTCCGGATGAGGGAGGCTTCGGCGTAAATTACGCCGGACGGGTATTTGAGGACCTTATGTTGCAACAGCCCTCCTGGCCGGAATAAGCAGACCGCGCCTTCCCGCCATTAAGTGGTTGTCACCAGAACGCTGGCGCCAAACCCTCGACTTGTCCGGAGGAGCTCATACCCAGGCCGGTTGTTCGGCTAAAACCAGCTGCTCCACCGATTCGTGTGGAACCTCCGCCCACAGCCACCAATTGGGGCTCCGACCAATGATTCTCGGTCACAAGGGTCACCCCATCGGCTGTCAGTTACCCTCACTCCCCGCCCGACCTCGGCAGGTGAAGGGGTGGCTCAGGCCAGAGGCAGCTCTTCGAGGACTCTTCCGAGTCCGACGATTCTCTTCTCTTCTCCAAGCGACTGGACTTGGAGTCTTCAGGAGGTCAGTCAATGGACGATAGCCTGTCGTCCTTCCTAGGACTGCTTCGGCTCATCTCGGAGTCTACCGGGAGGCTCGAACCCGCTTCCAAGCGGGCCAGGTATCCTCTCGGAGATTCTGGACCGAGGGTTCTCCGTCGAGGCCTTTCCGTGGCCGAGGCCACAGTGGGTCCGCACTGGAACTTTGGCAGCCCTGCTTCCTGCCCTCGCCCGGCCAGGATGGCCAGGAAGTATCGGTCCCCACGGTTCCTTGTCCGGTTTTGAGACACCCTCTGCTGAGGGGTTGGTTACCGACAGGCGTTTTCCGGTGCGCCGGCTGCGCCAGAGGATGTGGACAACCTCCTGACAAGGAGTCAAGAAATTGGACTATGTCGTGGGTGAAATTCACGCTGCGTCTCTCGTCTCTTCGCTGCCAGTTCGTCAGTCCCTCATGGCACATTTTCTCATGCCCTGTTGGGCTCCCTGGATGAGGTCATCCTCATCTTCCGCCACGATCTGCAGACTACGGTTAAGCAGGTGCGACCAGGGCAGGGCAGTGGCCAAACAGCAGCTCCAGACTGCTTTGGATGTAGGGGACTCATGTGCTAGATCGGTGGCGGCGCGAGTGGCTATAAGGCCATGGGTTTGGCTGAGGATATCCACCTTTACTCGGATACCCAGCACAAGTTGGCGGATGTTCCCTTTGGGACTGACCTCTTCGGCCCTGGGTGGAAGGTCACCTGCAGAGGATCGAGAAGTCCAATGCTACCTTGGACTCGGTCTCTTCCGCCAGAAGGACAAAGGCCGCAAACCACAGCCTAAGCCCTTTCGTCCTTCGTGCCCCGCGCGCCTGCCCAGCAACGTCAGGGCCAGCAGGCTCGGCCTTGGCATCCCAAACCCAAGCCGCCGGCTTCCTCTAACAGGAGGCAGGGAGGAAAGGGCCCAGGAGGTCCCTCGGCGGTCCTCCTCCAAGCCTGCCCAGTGACGGGCTGAGGTGTCGCCCATCCCCTGGCCACCTACCCTGGGTCCCCGTGGGGGACGGCTCCACTTCCGTTCCGCCTGGTCGCTGTTACCACGGACAGGTGGGTCTTGGAGGTGGTGGGAAGAGGCCTGCCTCTGGAATTGAGCAGGCACCACCCTTCAGAGCCGTCGCCCCTCGAGAGCTTGGGATCCCAGCCTCACTGGCGGCTCGTCGGGCCGACATCACTCTCTCCTCCTCCAGAAGGAGTGGTAAGGAGGTGGTGGACCCTCTTTCAGACCCAGGGTCAGGTCACTTCCTGGTTCCGAACGGACGGGGCTGGCGCCTCATTCTTCACCTAACGACCTAAACAAGTTCTAAGGTCTTCGAACCTTCAGGATGGTCACTCTGGCTCAGATAATACCATCCTTGGAACGCGGCGTGTGGTTCTGCTCTCTGGACTTGCAGGACGCGTTTTTTCACGTCCCTATCCGTCTGGCTCTCACCAGAGATTCCTTCGCCTCAGCAGAAGGATCTCTTCGAGTTCCAAGCCATGCCCTTCGGCTTGTCTCCAGCTCCCAGGGTCTTCACCAAATGCATGGCAGTGGTGACAGCATTCTCTGGCGCCGAGGGTCGGGTGTACCTTACCTGGACGACTGGCTGATAGCAGCTCCTCCAGGAAGGAGGCGGAGTGGTCCAGAGATCTGGCCCTCCAGGTCTGCTCTCAACTGGGCCTCCTTATCAACGAGGCCAAGTCGAACTCGAGTCCGAAGCAGGTGATTTATTCATCGGGCTCGACTCTCGAGCCAGAGCTGCCCCAAGGCGACAGGGGCCGAGGTTCTTTTCCTCCTTTGCCCGATCAGTTTCTGTTGGGCAACTGCGCCTGCCCGGGACTTCCTGCGCCTCCTGGGTCTCATGGCGGCCTGTACCAGCGTGGTCCGCTGGGGCCGGCTGGAACATGCGCCCCTTCAGTGGGACTGCCAGCCAGTGGTCACAACGCTGCGATCCCTTGACCAGCTTAGTCGGTGACACAGGGATGTGGAATGCTCTCCAGTGGTGGACCGCTCCAGATCATTTGCAGGAGGGCATCCCGTTCGTCCGCCCCGAGCCGACGGTCTCTCTGTCGACCGATGCCTCTCTGATGGGTTGGGGTGCCCATCTGGGGGAACACCGGGCTCATGGCCTCTGGTCCCCGCGGGAGTCCCGATGCCACATCAACCTGCTGGAGCTCCGAGCGGTCCGCCTAGCTCTCACCGCCTTTGCTCCGTTCCTCCGGGGTCAAGTGGTCCGAGTCCAGACGGACAATACCACGACTATGTACTATCTAAACCGCCAGCGGACGCGGGCCCATGCTTCTATGCAAGGAAGCTCAAGATTTGGTCACTGTGGCAGCCTGGAGGCGGATCTCCTAGCCATTCACGTGGCAGGAGCCTCCAACACCCCGGCCGATGCCCTGAGTCGATATAGGGGCTGCATCCCACGAGTGGTCTCCTCCGCCGGAGGTAGTACAGCATCTGTTCTCCCTTTGGGGCACACCTCAGGTGGACCTGTTTGCCTCCATGGAGAACGCCAAGCTGAGTCTGTTCCATGCCCGCCTCAGCAGGGCTCGCTGCAGGGGATGCCTTCTCGAGGCAATGGACCTGGCCTCTTTACGCCTTTCCCCCATTTCCCTTGATCCACAAGGTGCTTCTCAAGGCGAGGAGGGACAAGGCGCAGGTGATTCTGATAGCCCCAGACTGGCCTCGCCAGTTCTGGTACTCAGATCTCCTCAGTCTCAGCTCCAGGACTCCGCGGCAGCTTCCAGCTCGCCCGGACCTGCTCTCAGTCAATCAGGGGAAGGTGTTCCATCCGGACCTTCAATCCCTGCACCTGGCCGCCTGGTTCCTGAGCCGCTAGAGTTCCAGGCTTTGGGTCTTTCCGACGAGGTCCTCAATGTAGTTGAGGCGTCCCGCAGTGAGTTCGACTAGAAAATGTTATGCCTTCAAATGGAAAAAGGTTTTCCATTTGGTGTCAGGGCAAGGGCTTGGACCCTTCCTCCTGTTCCTTGGCAAGCATCTTGGACTATTTATGGTCCCTTTCTAGTCAAGGGCTTAGGTCGACGACCCTAAGGGTGCACCTGGCAGCCATCTCTGCTTACCGGGCGCGGGCCGGGAAGCAGTCAGTGGCGCAGGAGAAGGTGGTCTAGCGCCTTTTCAAGGCCTTGATCACATTTCCCCTCAGTGCGGGAACCCCCACCTCCGTGGGATCTACTGCTGGTATTGGCCAAGCTCATGGGCAAGCCATTCGAACCGATGCACACATGTGATCTCTCCTACCTGTCGTGGAAGACCGCCTTCTTGGTGGCTATCACGTCAGCCAGAAGGATGGGAGAGCTCCAGGCGCTTTCCATCAAGTTTCCTTATCTGGTCTTCCACAGGGACAAGGTTGTCCTGCGCCCACCCAAATTCCTTCCAAGGTGGTGTCGGAGTTTCACCTAACCAGGTGTTGACTCTGCCGTGTTCTACCCCAATCACACCTCGGAGGCCGAATATAGGCTCCATACTCTGGATCCTGAAGGCGCTAGCTTATTATAAGGAGCGCAGCTGAAATTCGGGAGAGGTTCGCCATCTGTTTGTCACCTACGCTGAAGCCGCATCTGGCAGACCTGCAGCCAAGCGGACGATAAGCAGGTGGGTAACCTCCACAGATCTCTGCTATAAGTTAGCGGCATGGAGCTCCCAGAGGATAAGAGCTCATTCTACCCGCCATACTGCTGCAACGGTGGCTGCTTCCAGGGACGCCCCTATCCAGGAAATCTGCAGGGCTGCTACCTGGAAGTCAGCAAACACCTTCATTACCCACTACCACATCGACCTTGAGTCACGCCGGATGCTGGTTTTGGGGCTCGGTCTCCAGTCTCTTTCCCAAGTAAGTATATGGGGTGCTCTTGCCCCTCCTCCGGAGAACTGCTAGAGTCTGCCAATGAGTGTGGATGAACAACATATCCATGTCCCTAGAAATACAGGTTACTCACCTGTAACAGGAGTTCTAGGAATGGTATATGCTGTTCATCCACACACCCACTCACCTCTCGGCCGACGCACAACCTGAGCTTCCAGCGGGCCAGATTCTAAGGCCATGGGGCGGAGCCGAGAGTTATACCACCCGGTGGGTGGGAGGAGCAAGCTTGAAGACCTTCCGGCAAGATTTAAAGCGGCAAGGATACTGCCAATGAGTGTGGATGAACAACATATACCATTCCTAGAACTCCTGTTACAGGTGAGTAACCTGTATATCCTCCTCATGATTACCCCTTTCCCGGACTTCCGGTGACGTCAGCGAGAGGAATGGCAGCTTAATTTCTGGGATCCCCTCAGCTGCAGATCAAATCGAACGGCATCCCCGGTACCAAACCATGCAATCCCCAGCAAAAAGCACCAGATCGAGGGTCGGGAATGGCAAAACAATTTAACACCGCAAAAGCTGCAAATGCTGCTACAAGGCGAACGGAACGGGAAGACGCGGCCTACGGAGGAGGAAGCACGAGACCGCGGGCAGACATGCAGACTGGAGGTCGATTACCCCAATTAGTTTCCCCATCCTTCAAACCGCCAAAACAGTACAAAAGATAGACCTCACCTCACAGAAATGAAAGCGACATCAGCAGGATAGACCACAGAGCGGACAAGCTGGAGCTGGGTCTCACGAATATGATGGAACAGACAGACCGACACGATAGATTGGTACTGTACCTGATGGCTCGAGAAAGGAACTGCAAGCAAAACTAGAGCGATCTTGAGAGGCGAGCAGGCGACAAAACCTCAGGGTGTATGGTATCCCAGAAGGAGCAGAAAAGGGAGTTCCAAACACGATCACTTTCATGCAAAAGCTTCTGTCTGAGCTTTTAAATCTCCCGCCAGAGGTAGACGTCTCTATGGACAGGGCACACCGCTCCCTAGCCCCAAGACCGACGAACCCAAACTCCAGGCCCCGCTCTTTTATTGTCCGAATGACAAACTACACCGCTAAGGAGGAAATCTTAAAAAGAGCCTGGGAAAAAAAAAAGGTGACATATGGGAAGCATAGAATAATCCTGGACAATGATTACTCGATGGGGGTACAAGAAGCAAGGCGGAACATGTGGTCGGTGGTGAAACAGCTGAGGGCCCGAATGTGAAAGCACAGATGCTATTTCCAGCAGGTTAAAAGTGGAATCGGGCAAGGAATAAAGATTTTGAAAACCTACTGGCAGCCAAGCCCTTTTGGAAGAATCCGGTATCTCAGTTTCAAGGCTTGAAAGAGAGAGACTAGAGAAGGAGTTAAGGGGTCTGCGTGGTCAGTGGTAGCGGAGAGGATCGATCAGTGGGGAAGTTGAACGCCACGAGTCTCAGGAGGGATGTAGCAGCCCTGATTAGGCCCTATGTCTCGAGGGTACAGCTAAACACTATCATCCCAGAAGAAGATGCAGCAGAGGACATTTGAACATGAACTGTGGACACTCTCATAGAGAGACGTTTCGTAAGGTAAACGGCTGCACACCACCCTGAAGGACTATAGAAGGCAATGGTTAATCGGCAGGGTAAAGTGTAAAATAAGCCCTGGGATGGGGAAAGACCGGGAATGTTTAAATTAATAGAGCCTGTCAGGTTAGAGGGAGGAAGGGTGAGAAAGAAGACTGAGGATGAGTACATAGGACACCAGAACATTTAATAAAGGGGGAATGTCGGAAGAGACATGGAGAAGAAGGGCAAGGGGAGTCTGGAAGGTCTACGGGGGGTGCGGGAGAAGTGAGGGGGTAGGGAAGGCTCGCTTTGGAGAGATTTGATCAGGTGGGATCTGGCACCCAGCAGGAGCGTTAATGAAAAGAAAACGCCTAGCACGCACAGTGGATGGAGACTTTGGGGATGGAAGAGTACATGGGGACCTCCTGGCCAATGATGTAAATAGGGAGGGTTGCAAAGACGGGAGAACCATGTGACTGGCCGAGAGTGGGGGTCTCTATGGGTTGTGACTCCTTGAATGGACCGGGGATTGCCCATAATATGGAAAAGAAGGGAAAAGGGCAGGGGGGGGCAGAAGGCAGTGAAGCTGGGGGAAGAAAAGGTAGTGTGAAGATGGAGACAGGGGGAAATCTTGTTTGCTGCCTGATCCTGCTGACGTTGAGTGTAACACAGGGCAGGGGGCTTAGACCCCAGAATAAAGTCCTGTTAGGAATTAGCCTAGAACACTATCTGAGGCACAGTGCCACAAGGGTGACACACTCCAGTCTGCACAAGGAAGGGTGGACTGACCTAGGAAACCGAATTTCACAAAGATTGAAGTTGGAATCTCTAAAAAGTAACGCTGTGAAAAGTAAAGAAACTTTTGTACATAGGAATGCAATGCGTCAGCTTCTTAGACCTTGGAGAGAATTGTTAAGTTCTGTAGTTAGAAATTTAGTGTTTGGAATTGTTTATGCGGTTAAATGGTTAATAACCTCACTTAAAGGGTAAGTACAGGGAAATCTGTTATAGTTATACTAAAAGTTACCAAGAGGTGATAGTTACCTTGAGACTTATAGACAACAGGCATGGCACAAAAGATACATCGAACTGAGGCACAGTGTGAATGAGGGAAACAAGTTCAAGGTGAGGGGGACCCTATGAGAAGGGGAAGGAGTGAGGGGGAGGGATGCTTTCGATCACTCTAAAACTCAGACCACTAAAACAATTTGGAAAACTCGATCATGGATAAAATAAAGACCAAAACACTTTCACTGAATGTAAATGGGATTAAAAACCCAATAAAAAGGAAGCGCCTGCAGCAGTTTTTAAAGAGACAGGCATGTGAAATACATTTTATTCAGGAAACACATCTTTCTCCTGAGGAAGCTCTCAAACTTAGGAGCAAGGACTTCCCGAACATCTACCATGCATCTATGCCCAAGGGTAGGAAAAGGGGAGTGGCCATTCTACTATCGAACACGCTCCCATTTGAGGTAGAGGAAGTAATAGGAGGCAGGGAGCTAGATACATTTTGGTAGTGGACGTGTTCAGGAACTTCAAATATCCTTACTTAAATGTATGTCCTACCGGGACACAGACCTTTTTTGCAGACTTATTTAAATTAATTATGGAAAGGCAAAAGGGATCTTAATTGCTGGGGGATTGGAACGTGGTGCTGGATAGGGCCTAGATACTACTTCAACATACCGACCCCAAATCAAACGATCTCTAGGTCTCTGAAGAGGCTCATAGAGACACGGCATAGTGGATGTTTGGAGAGAGGTATCATAAGGCCAGAGATTACACTTACTATTCTCCCAGATATGGCATTTTCTCGAGAATAGATATGTTTTTACGCTTGGTAAGGACATTTCAGTTTTGACTTCTTTGGGTGGGCACGGAAACTATAGCAGACCACAAACCACTGTTCGCTAAACTAGATCTCCAACTCCCCAAAAACCTACACACTGAGGTTAAACATAAGCTTACCTAGGGACGAAAAGATTAAAGAAGAAGTAAAAACAATAATAAGGAGTACCATTCAGTTAAATGAATCCCCAGAGATTGCTCCTCAAATCCTATGGGACACGATTAAGACAATGGTACGAGGAAAACTAATTTCAATAGCTACCTATAAAAGAGGGAACAGGAAAGCAAAGAATGCAAATACAAAAAGAACTCCAAGAATTGAGAGGCAGCAAAAGTAAAATTTCAGAGGGGAGAGATAGGGGTTCTTACACAAAGACTACATCGGCTGCAACTCCGAGAAACGGAAAGGGCTTTTAATATTAAAAGCAAACCTATTATGAGGGGGGGCCAAGAGCCACTCGACTTCTGGCTTATCGCCTGAGACAACAATCGGCTAGGGCAAATATTACCGGAATAAGACAACCAGGTACGGGGGTAATTAGGCATAGATGGGAACAAATAACAGAGAGCTTTGTCGCATACTATAAAGACCTCTATTGCCCCCAGCAAGACACAAGACCCGAGGAGGCAGTGCGGTTCTTAAAGAACCTGCATCTACCTGAGCTCACCGAGACACATAGGAAATTATTGGAGCAACCAATCACACAAAGGGAAATAACGGACACCATAGGTAGGTTAAAAGCAAAAAAATGTCCGGGCCCGGATGGCTTTGAAGGGGAATTCTACAAAATGTTTCGGGCGGATTTGAGCTCCCTACTACATACAGTGTATAATCAAATATGGCTGGAAGGGGCTAATGTCCCGCCTTCCTGGAATTACACTTCCATATCGGTAATACCGAAGGAGGGGAAGGATCCGAGGGAATGTGGATCATACAGACCGATATCCCTACTTAATGTAGATTATAAAATGTTCACAGCAATCATAGCATCGCGTCTACAATCCTTTCTACAAAATATTATTCATCCGGACCAAACGGGCTTTGTGGAGGGTAGGCAGGCACCTGAGGGAGTGAGGCGAACCATAAATATTATTGACATAATAAACAAAAGGAAAATATCAGCCTGCCTCATGAGTCTCGATGCGGAGAAGGCGTTTGATAAGGTGGATTGGAATTTCCTTTTCCTGGTTTTGAGGAGAATGGGATCCCCACCGCATTTATAGAAGCAATCAAAACTCTGTACGCTTCTCCACAAGCCCACGCCAAAGTTAATGGAGGGATTCTGCAGAGATTCAAGGCTGGGGCGGGTAACAGGCAGTGGGATGCCCCCTATCCTCCTATTTGATCTTTATATAGAGCCACTAGCTCAAGCAATAAGGGAATCAAGGAGATTACAGGATAGACATAGAAGGGAAGAACATAAAATATCTCTATACGCAGACGACGTGTCTTTGTACATATCTAATCCCGATGACTCTATCCCAAAAATTTGGGAACTCATAGATAAATTTCATCAGTACTCAGGGTATACACTTAATAAGAACAAGACAGAGGTGTTAAAATTTTATTACAGCCCCACAGAGGAGGTGCACCAATTCCTGAAGACACAATGGAACAAGGAAAAGATTAAATACCTGGGCATACAAATTTCCAATAATTTAAGGCTGTTGTATGCAAATAACCTAGAACAGACAACGGGTCAGATTAAACAGGACATCAAAAGGTGGGAATCACTTAACCTACCATTATACGCAAAGATACAGTCAGTATCTATGAATATACTCCCAAGATATCTTTACATGTTTCAATGTCTCCCCATTAAAATACATAAGAACCAATTCCAGATCTGGCATAGGATGCTAACAAGGTTTATTTGGAACAAAAAACGACCTAGGTTAAAGGCGGGAGTCATTCGGTCAAGTAAAAAAATAGGAGGTCGGAATGTGCCTAACCTGGAGGACTATTTCTTGGCAGCACAATTGAAGTGGGCCCTGCTCTGGTCAGTTAGCTCATGTAAGGCGAGATGGAAAACAATAGAGATAGCTTTAACAGATGGTGTACCTTGGAAGCTAGAGTAATGGTAACTAAATTACAAGGTAGAGAGAAAGATATTACATTAACAACAGTTAGAAATACATTGTGCTCTCTCAGAAGGCTTTGGAATAAACATAAGCTTGAGGGGAGACTCCTTGAGGTGGTTCGCTTGGATCCGGACTTCCTCCCAGCTAGACAGGACCTCACCTTTAGGAATTGGGAAAATTCGGACTGTGCTCTCTAAGTCAGTTTCTTAAGGAGATCACGGTTATGGAATTTGCACAGATTAAAGAGGAATTTACACTAAGACAATCAGACTACTTCAGGTATCTCCAAATAAGATCGTGATATACACACCTTACAAAACAACTATACAAACTTAGTCCAAACAATGAAGTTAAGGGACACCATAGTAGACATACTGAATCTTAAGAGTAAAGGCCTTATTTCGCCATATATGGAGCTCTGAGGGATCGAGGTGAAGATCAAACTACACACATTAAGAGCAGATGGGAGAAAGAGATGGGGAACAACTGGAGGAAAGGGCATGGACAATCATGCTGGCAGGGGCCCTCCTGCACTCACGCCCCTCCCTACTGGAGAATACGAATGGAAGGTCCGAGTAAGATATTTTGTACTCCAGAAACACAAAGTAAATGGGACAAAACTTGTACAGGGTCTTGCTGGAGGGCTGTGGTGTTGATAAACAAACTATCTCCATATGTTCTGGTCATGCCGGGTCCTTACACAATATTGGAAGGAGGTAGAAACGAGGATAAGAAAGATTCTTCATATACAATCATATTTAGGCCCGACAAACCTGATCTTAGGAGTATTACCGAAGAAATAAGAGGAACAAGTCAAATCTATCTATGGAATATATTGTTGGGGCAGCCCATAAGGCGTGACCAGAAAGTGGTTCACCGCTACCCTCCAGCGAACCAAGATTGGGAATCAATAGTAGATGAAATCAAGGACATGGAAGAGGTGACATATAGAATAAATATGAGGGGCAGGCTTGGTGGAAGATGGACCCCATGGTTTATGGAGATGGAGAATAAAGAAAAGGACTAGAGTGAGGGAAAAGGGGAAAAGAGAAAAGGGAAGCGGAGGAAATAGCTGGATAAAAGCCATGTTTGACCTGGTCAAGCCTCAGTTGAGATGATGAATTATGTAAAAGTGTATAAATGGAAATGTGATTGAATTGTGCTGGGAGGAGAAGAAGGAAAAAATAAATAAATAATAAAAGGGAGCGGGGTGAGAAATCCTGACCATGTACTATCCTCTTGCACTGTGTAACGTAGAGCACTGAGTTGTAATGGACATGTATAAGTGCCAAATATGCAATAAACTTGAATATAAAAAAAATGATTACCCCTTTCCCCGCTGTTAACTTCTTCCCCTCCTCCTCGACCCCCTCTGGCCACAGAGCCGGACATTAGGGAGGTCATCTAATCCTGGTGGAAAAATGCAAGGGCTGAGTTAGTTACAGACCTGGAGAGTAGGCTTCCACATCCTCCTCCCTTCCCCTCTCCCAGGTCTGACTCCCACATGGGCTCCGACACTGTCCACGTCCGGGCTGCTAGGGCAGACATCTCTTTACTGGATTTTCAAACGGGAGATGATCTGGGCTCTGGGGGGGACTTATCGGGGGAATTGTTGCTTCCTGATTTTCCGATCCCGGGGAAGGTATCTCCAAAATCCCCTCTGGAAGACCCTTCCTTCACGGATCTCCTGACGTCTATCCAAACTTTTTACGAGTGGGAGACGGAGGAACAAGATCCGATGCGGCAAGGGCTTGTGAAGCATCCGGATGTGGAGACTCTGTCACGTGTCCCAGTTCCTCCATGGATAGCACCTCATCAAGACTTCACCTCGACCAGCTGGCAACTGCCTAATTCAAACAACATGAAGTCTTGCTGTATTCTGACTATATGCAGTTGCACTTGAACTGCTCCGGAGAGGAAAGAGTTAACTCTGTGCAGACGCATAGAACGTTGAGCTTGAGCTTGGTTTTCAAACCTCTGTTTCTGGTACTCTGCACTGTAACTGCCAGATTTCTTACTCCGCCTAACTGTGAAGTCGCTCCGGAGATCCCTCCTGCGCTTTGGTTCGGTATTGGTTTGAATCGTCTGTTTTTTCAATCACAGTCTTCATTTTATCAGTATTCTTACCTCTGTCTCTGTAACAGTAAGTGGTAGTAGTAGGTAGTGTGATTTTTTTTTTTTTATTTTTGTGTTGATTTTATTGGAAATTGTTTTGTTTTCAGTTCATTTCCGGTCGGTCCAGTTCAGAACCGAAATCTATTGTGAATTCTGTTTCTCTGTGTTCATTTTCACGGTTTCCGGTACTTATCGGTTCCTAAAAAAATCTGGTTATTTGTGGGATTTTTTTAACTGACCCGTGACATGGCTGGAACTGATACTTTTTAGTTGCCTGGCTTACTGCTGAATAGGGTGACTTTTTGTAGTATTCAGCATGTCTGAGAAACCCAAAAAGAAAACCGGTCCAACTGGGTTTCAGCACTGTACCGAGTGTAATGAGGCCTTTGCTAAGGCCGATCCTCACCTCACCTCGTCTGTGTTTATTGTCTGGGTTTTGACCACCTCAAAGAAGACTGCCAAATTTGTAGGAACTTTCCCAAAGCCACTCTTGAAAAACATTTGAGTAGGGAGAGGGAGGCCGAGAAGTCCGCTGACCCGGATGGCCAGCCCAGTTCGGTTTCGACTGACCTGGGCGATACCTCTTCGGGGAAAAGGAGAGACGATTCTGCGGAATTGGTTCTGGCTAAGAGAAAAAGAAAATCAGTCGGTTCGGATCAGACATCCCATGTTCCAACTGCTGAGGAGATGGTGAAAGCAATTACAATAGTGCAGTTGCTTTACCCGGTTCCGACCGAACCGGCATCAGTTCAGAGGCAATCGGTTCAGTCGGAAGTTGTTGCCTCAGATATTGACCCAGAGGCATACTATGAGGGCGATTTTGGGAGGAGGAGGAATAAGATGACGAATAAGGAGAGTGTGTAGGCCTAGATGAGCCAGTAGAGCCTGACATCTCCCCAGACAGGCCTTCCAGTGTTTCCCCTCCCAGGCTTTGAGTCCCCCTCCCACTACTTGTTTTACAAGAAGGTGGCTGAGACTCTTCAGCTTCCTATGGAATAGACTGATCAGGATCAGGAGGAACCTGATTATGTGGAAGTGATTGATGTTCCAGAATCAAGGAGAGTGTCTATCCCTCTGCATAAATCCTTGGGGAAAAAGACACAGAAAATCATGCAATTTCCCACATCCATTCTTCCTGTGGATAAAAGAATGGACAGGAGCTATGCCTTATCAGGTCCTGGCACAGAATTCCTTTCAGCAAATTGCAGCCATGTTGGGGTAGTGCAAGCTGCAGCCTGTGACAAGGCTAATATTCCCCTGGCGTCTCACCCCCAGATAAGGATGCCAGGAAAGTGGATGCCATGACTAAGAAACAGTACTTGGCATCCTCTTTGGGGCTCAGGCAATCAAATTACACAGCATATACAGCCAGGCATCAGAAATCTATGTGGGATATGGTTCTGCAGCTGGCTAAGAATGCCCTTCCCCAGCTAGCCAAGGAGCTGGAGCAGGTGGCTGTAAATGGTATAGAGGCAGCCAAAGTGCAGTTTCATGCTGCTGTGGATTCGAATGATGTGCATTCTAAAGTCATGACTACATCTATCTCTGTGAGGAGGTTTGCTTGGTTTAGATGTACCAACCTTTCGCAGGATACCCAGACTAAGGCCATGGATTTTCCTGTAACTGATAATTCTCTGTTTGGGGAGCAAACGGAGAACTACCTGAAGAAGATGGATGGATGAGTAGAGGACCACCTATAGGAGTGCTACAGCCAAGGAAAAGCAGGCCACTCCTCAGAGGCAGCAATTTGGGGCTGGCAGGGCTTTTCAAAGGCCTTTCTACCAAGCTCAGGCCGCCTCCTATTCTTTCCAGCAGAGGGTGTTCTTTAGGGGAAGAGGCAGGGGTGAGATGACCAGGTCATGATCATCCACACAGTCTAAGCCCCCTGCCAAACAGACACCCAGAGGTGCTGGTCAGGGTCGCCTCCCCAGTTCCAGTAGGGGGCAGGCTGGCTCACTACTCCCAGGCCTGGGGATCTATTACTTCAGACAGATGGGTCCTGGAAGTAGTGAGCCAGGGACTTGCCCTCAGTTTCAAAAGGTTCCCAAAAATGAGAGCAAGGTCTTTTAGTCCTCCCTCCCCCTTGGAGACAAAGGCCTTAGAGGCAGAAGTCTCCTCTCTTCTGCTTCTGCAAGCAGTAGAGAAGGTACCTCTTTGTCACGGGGGGAAAAGACTGTATTCCAGATACTTAATTACCCCAAAAAAGACAGGGGAGTGGCGACCCAGCCTAGATTTAAGGTACTTGAACATTTAACAAAACCAAAATTCAAGATGGCGACTCTGGGAGTAATTCTTCTCTCTCTGAGACCAGGAGACTGGCTACCTTCTCTATATTTCAAGAATGCCTACTTCTACATATCTATCAGACATTCTCACAGAAAATACCTCAGGTTCGAGTTACCCTCAGGCCAATACCAATTCAGAGCTATGCCTTTCGGCCTAACATCTGCTCCAAGGGTGTTCACCAAGTGTCTTGCAGTAGTGGTGGCATTCCTCAGGAGATCCTTCTGTTCCCATACCTGTATGACTGGCTCCTAGTCAGCCAGTCCTCAAACGAAGTCAGGTCAGCCTTAGAGGTCACTCACTTCTAGAATCCTTGGTCTTCATTCTGAACCTAGAAAAGTCTGTTCTGGAACCAGCCCAGTTTATCACCTTCATAGGGGTGGAAATAGACACTATTCAGGCAAGAGCATTTCTCCCTCTCTCAAGGGTTCAGTCCCTGGTCACTCTGGCTTCCTCTTTTCGTCCTCTAGTTTCTCGTCCAGCAAGACACTTTCTACAGTTGCTGGGCCACATGGTAGCATCCACAGTTGTGGTCCAGGGAGCAAGGTTTCAGATGAAAGATATTCAGTTTCATCTCAGATCTTCTTGGACTCAGAAAAGAGACCCTCTCTCCAAATTGGTTCCAGTGTCTCAAACTCTAGTTCAGGCCCTCCAGTGGTGGCTGGAGGAGGACAATCTTCGACAAGGTGTCCCATTTATCAGTTTGACTCCTTCAGTGATTCTCACCACAGATGCCTCCCTACTAGGTTGAGGGGCTCACCTAGATCAGCTTATAGCTCAAGGAACCTGGTTGCACCAGGAGTCCCTTCTACACATAAACCTTCTCGAATTGAGAGCTGTCTTTCTAGCACTTCAGATATTCTCAACTGTTGTTAAAGGGAAAGTGGTGCAGATCAGGACAGACTGTACCACAACCATGTGGTACATCAGCAAGCAGGGAGGTACTCTGTCCTCAGCCTGGTGCACAGAGGCCATGAAGTTATGGTCTCTGGCTTATTCCCTTCAGACTTCTCTGATGGCTGTGCATCTCCCAGGGAAGGACAACATTTTAGCAGATGCTTTCAGCAGGATTTCTCAGGGTCATCATGAATGGACCCTGAATTCTCTAATTCTTCAGGTCATTTTCAAGAGCTGGGGCACTCCAGAGATGGATCTCTTTGCAGGCCCAGACATTCACCAACTTCCTCTCTTTTGCTGCAGACTGCCTCTTCTGGGCTTTGTCCATCAGAATGCTGTCTTGTTGAATTGGACAAGCCGGTTTCTATATGCATTCCCTCCTTTTCCTCTGATATTCAGGGTCCTGATCAAGATCAGATCTCAGCCCTGCAGGGTGATTCTAGTGGCTCCAGACTGGGCCAGACAGCTTTGGTACCCTCTTCTCTTGTCACTGTCAGTAACAATGCCTCTGTGTCTTCCCAGACAGTTCAATCTTCTTACCTCCTCACAAGGGAGGATCCTTTACCCCAGTCTTCAGACTCTCAGGCTCAAGGCCTGGCTCTTTAAGAGCTAGAATATGCAAGCCTACACCTTTCTCAGTCGGTCTTGGACATTGTAAAGGTTAGCAGGAAACCTGCTACCAGAAAGACTTACAACTCCAAATGGAAAAGATTTGGGTTTTGGTGTTCCCAGAAACATGTTCAGCCAGAGCTGGCTGATATTACCACTGTACTGGACTAGTTGTTGCATCCTAATAGTTTAGGCCTCCGGCCTACTACTCTCAAGGGACATTTGGCAGCTGTGTCTGCCTTCCTTTCTGCTGGTAAGGGATCTTCCCTAGCTTCTCCTCCAGTTTTCAAGATATTTTTCAAGGGTTTAGTGCATGTTAATCCTCCCTTTACAGAACCTACCCCTTCTTGGGATCTGAATATCTGTATAGCACAGCCTACGCAGACCCCCTTTTGAGCCTTTATTCTCTGCTGAGCTGAAATACTTGACTTGGAAAACTGTATTCCTGGTAGCCATTACCTCTGCCAGGAGAATCATTGAATTACAGGCTTTATCAGTGGAACCTAATTTCGTTTAATTTCACAGGGATAAGGTGGTCCTTTGCACGAACAGAAAGTTTCTTCCTAAGGTGGTATCTGACTTTCATTTGAATCAGTCTGCCATTGCCTTTATTTTTCACTGATCATTCTTCCTTTGGGGAGAGAAGACTACACAGTCTTGATGTAAAGAGGGCTCTTAGTTATTATGTGGAGCGTACTAAGACCCAGAGGAATAACTCTTCTCAGTTATTTCTCACTTTTGGAGAAGTGGAAAAGGGCAAACCTGCTACCAAGAGAACAATTGCCAGGTGGATTGTCTCCTGTATCCAGTTCTGCTATTCAAAACTTGGGAAAGAGCCTCCCTCAGGCCTGAGGGCGCATTCTACCAGAGGTACAGCGGCTTCGGTCACAGCAGCTAGAGATGTACCGTTAGTGGACATCTGTAAAGCAGCCACCTGGAAATCTGTTCACACATTTACCAAGCATTACTCTCATGACATTCAGTCACGAATTGATGCTAGGATTGGCACGGCTGTGCTGCTGAGCTTGTTCCCAAAATAGGCTCTATGACTCCCTCCTCCAAGGGGACACTGCTTGGTAGTCTGCATATAGTCAGAATACAGCAAGACTTCATGTTATTTGAAGAAAAAATTACTCACCATAGTAATGTTGTTTCTTCTAATGGAGTCTTGCTGTATTCTGACCTCCCTGCCTCCCCTCCTGGAACCTAGTAGTTTTGGGATGTGGCTTGGCAGGCACAGTGCTGCACCTCAGAGGTGTACTTGGCGTGCCTTTATCTTATTAAGGGATTTTCTGGTTTTTATTATGAATGTTTTTGGTAGTTTCACTACCTGCTTATATTCTTTTTGGGGTTCTCGACTTGAGTCTTTTGACACTAGAAATCTGTTATTGCCATTTGGCCAAAACTTTTTTGAAACAGTTTCTACCTATTGATTTACTTAGTTTAGTGCTCGTAAGAATCTGATAATTACACTGCAGAGTACCAGGGATAGAGGTTTGAAAACCGAGCTCGAGCTCAAAGTTCTATGCTTCTGCATAGCGTTAACTCTTTCCTCTCCGGAGCAGTTCAAGTGCTGGGGCTAACTGCACATAGTCAGAATACAGCAAGACTCCATTAGAAGAAACAACATTACTATGGTGAGTAATATTTTCTGCTGTCCCAAGGAGAGCTAACAGGACATACTGGGTGCCTAAGGATACCCAGTTTTTGGCTGCACATCCCAAGGCGGTGGTCATCTCGGCTGCTCAGGATCGATCGTCTGCTCCTAAGCACATGAGCTCTGTTCCTCCCGACAAAGAGTCTAAACAGTTTTGACCAGTTTGGGAAAAAGTTCACTCCTTGGCTACATGTGCGTTGAGGTCCCTGAACTACGTAGCCCACATGGTGTCCCACCAGAAGGCTACTCTTGCCAGGCGGGAGCACCGAATTCAAGACATGCCAAATTCGTACCTTAAGGAGGAATTCACCTGGGACAGCCGACTCTCTAAAATTTCTTGTCAGCGTGCTCTTCGGGCCACCTACGACTCTGTCGATTCGGTGGCTCAAACCTCAGTGACCACTGTCTCCCTTTGGCGGCACACCTGGCTCCGCATCATGGGCCTCACTAACAAGGTCTAGTTGGCCATATTGGATGCCCCCTTTTGGGGCTTAGTGCTCTTTGGTGGGGACGCCAAGGACATCATCACAGACCTTCAAGACTGAGGCCAGGCTTTTAGTTCTGTGAGGTCAGTGTACCATCAGGGCAGCCAGCAGGGTCATACGCAGCAGCCCTTTTGGAGACTGACCTTGAGGCAGAGACGTAGACTCACCCAGTCCAGGCAGGGAAAGCGTAAGGCCATGTATAACATTTCCACCCCCCCGCCTCAAAAACCCAACGTCATTCTGGAGGACCTCCTCCAGCCCGACCCGCCACTTCCTGACTTCTTGGCCCCACCCCCTCCTCCATCTCTGGAAGAGGAACAGGTGGGGCAGGGGGAGGGTTCGCTCGCTACCTGCCGGAGTAGCAGCATATCACCTCCGACAAATTTGTCCTGCTGTTAGTGTCCGTAGGGCACAGCATAGAGTTCTTGGAGGTTCCACCCGAATCTTCTCCTCAAAGGTCCGCCTACTCCAGAGACCAGGTTCTTCTGGTAAGGGAGGAAGTAGAGATCTCTTGCAAAAACAAACAATAGAGCTGGTCCCTCTTCGTCAGAGGGGATGGGGGTTCTACTCCCATTTTTTCCTGGTTCCAAAAAAGACAGGTGACCTCCGACCCATACTCAACCTCAGCAAGCTAAACCTGTTCGTCAAATACAAAAAATTCAGAATGCTCATGTTCCAGAGTCTGCTACCATTGTTGCAGGACAACCACTGGTTGTGCGCTCTGGACATGCAGGATGCTTACCTGCACATCCCGATATTAAAGTCACCGCTGCTTCCTGCGGTTCGTCTTCCAGGGGGATCACTTCCAATTCAAAGCACTCTCCTTTGGACTTTCCTCGGCACCCAGAGTTTTTACCAAGTGCCTAGCAGTGCTGATTGCTGCCTTGAGATGCCAGGGCTTTGTGTTTTTTCCATATCTGGACGACTTGCTGATGATCTTGGCCCCCTGCAGGGAATCCCTTACAGAGGCGCTTCGGATTATCTTGGTCCTGTTTTCCAGATTGAGGATTACGGTCAGTGTCCCCAAATCTTCTCTGATTCCTTCTCAGCGTCTTCAGTCTATAGGAGCCATACTGGATACAGTTCAGGGCAGAGCCTTCCTCCCTCCAGACCGGAGGGATATTCTGATGGAACAGTCCACCATGGTGGCCTCTTTCAGGTACCTACCAGCCCAGGAAGTCCTCGGTCTTCTCAGCCTGATGGCAGCCTCTATCTCCACGGTCTCCATGGCAAGGCTTCACATGAGAATTTCTCAGTGGTTTCTCCAAGTTCAGTGGGATCAGCTGGATCAACCAGTACTCATCTCCACCACCTTGCAGAAGGACCTTCTATGGTGGAGAGATCCCACAAACCTATCTCTAGGTCACCCCTTTCGCGGCCCAGCTCCCACGGCAGACCTCACCAGAACACCTCGGACAGGGGCTGGGGAGCTCACTTGGGGGACAATCAGACACAGGGACTTTGGTCCTGACAAGAGATGTCCTTATACATCAATGTCCTGGAGATGAGAGCGGTGCTATATGCCCGTCAGGCATTTCAGACCACTCTACCCAAGGGACTGTTGCTTATTCAAACGGACAACACCTCAGTTGTCTGGTATCTCAACAAACAGGGTGGCACTCGCTCATATCCCCTTTTCAGGGAAGTGATGAGATTGTGGGACTGAGCAGCTCAGCACGTGCATGTTCCAGGAGTGGAAAATGTTCTAGCAGACAAGCTCAGCAGAATGTTCACCCTGGATCATGAATGGGAACTAGATCAGGCAGTGGCGGAATCTCTGTTTCGGAAATGGGAGTGACCGGAATCGACCTATTCGCCTCCCCAGTCAACGCAAAGCTTCCCAGCTTTTGCTCTCTCATTTCAGAGCATGGCACTTTTTGGCATGATACGTTGTCTCTCTCCTGGACAGGGAAATTCTTATATGCCTTCCCTCCATTTCCCATTCTCCAGAGGGTGCTCCTCAAGCTCCAGTCGGAGGAAGCAAAGATGATTCTAATTGCTCCACTCTGGCCCGGACAAATTTGGTTCCCATTTCTACTGCAATTGTCGAGGGAATCCCCAGTTCCACTTCCATTACAGCACAGTCTATTAACCCAGGACAAGGGCCAGCTGGTGCACCCAGGGCTCAGGACCTTGCATCTTCATGCTTGGCTCCTACAGACATAGCGATTTTCCGCTTTGGAGTCTCTTCGAGAGTTGCTCAAGCCATCGTGGAGGCCCGAAAACCTTCCATGAGGTCCACTTATACTATCAAGTGGAAACGTTTTTCCATTTGGGCAGCCTCCAAGGGTTGGGACCCCTTTACCTGTTCTGCACCCAAGCTAATGGAATATCTGCTCTCTTTGTCTTACTCTGGTCTTCCTTATTCCTCTCTGAAAGTAAACTTATCTGCCATCTCGGCCTACCATGTGCTGGTGGATGGTAAACCCATGGCTCAGTTGGATCGCGCCAAAACCTTTCTGAAGGGCATCCTCCATCTGAAACCCCCCATCCGCAGCCCTGCTCCACCTTGGGATTTTAATTTTGTCTTAGAGAAGCTTACTCTCCCTCCCTTTGAACCAGCGATGAGCTATGATATGTGCTACCTTTCCTGGAAGGTGCTCTTTTTAGTTGCCATTACTTCTGCCCAAAGGATTTCTGAACTCCAGGCTCTAGTTTGTAAAGAGCCTTACCTTATTTTTCACAAGGACCAGGCGGTCCTCCGTACTCATCCTAAGTTTCCTCCCAAGGTGGTATCGCAGCTCACTTTCAACCAGTTGGTAGAGCTACTGGTGTACTATCTGGCCCCAACAAACAGAGTTGAGGCCCTGCTCCATACCCTGGACGTACACTAGATTCTTAGTGTTGCACCTCCCGCACAAAGGAATCACGCAAAGCAGATCAGCTCTTTGTTTCGTTTGCATCAAGAACGTTGGGTAAGGCGGCTAGCAAACTGCATCCACTTCTGTTACCAGAAATACGAGAAGCCTTTGCCGGGGCCTGTCAAGACTCATTCCACTAGGGGCATGACTGCTTCTGTAGCTTTCCTCCACCATGTTTCTGCAGCGGAGATCTGTGCAGCAGCAACCTGGAGTTCTGTCCACACCTTTACCAAGTATTACAGTCTGGACATTGCTTCTATGCGAAGGGACGGTTTCGGCCTAGCTGTCCTGCAGGGCCTTTTGTCCTGAGGCACGCTGCTTTCTGTGTTCTGTTGTTCCTCCTCCCATGTTTCTCTCTGTCTCTCTTTCGAGGGACTGCTTGGGATTCTGTCCTATATGTTATGACCTACTGAAGGAACTCTCTCGAAGTAAGATGGTACAGTTGCGTGCGAACTTACTATAACAGTAGGTCTTCGAGAGAAGTTCCTTCAGTAGGTAATGTTTTTCCTGCCCTCCTTCCCCTCAGAGATTTTTGTTTCAGTCTCCAGACCTGCTTCTTCTCCTTCCAGGGCTCAGGCGGAAGAAAACTGGAGGGGGGGGCCTGGGGACCGCCTGCTATATAGGCTCACGCTGACCGGTCACGTGACGACGGTGGGTGGTTCCCCGTAGGGTATTGCTGGAAAAGTCTGCCGTGGGGTCCTGACGCCAGATGGCGCAAGTCCTACATGTTATGACCTACTGCAGGAACCTGTCTCTAAGATTTACTGTTACGGTAAGTTTTTGCATAACATTACTATCTGAGGGCATCCAAAGACTAGATTATGTATCAAAAACTGGTCAAATCATATTAGAATACAGGACTTGTATGTAAAGGAAAACGGGAGGGCAGTTAAAGAGGACAGGAAATCGTTTCCAATTTGCAGTTGTTTATAAAGTTCTTATTCTCAGAAATGATATGCATTCCCCTAAATTATCCATACTTAACTGTACCTCAATAAAAAGTGATACGAAAAACTGTATTTTGCATTGTTTTGTTTTTATGGGCAGCATTCTGTTACAGTTCTCTTCACGGAACCAATAATGTAGAGTTTAACGATGTCATGGTTTGTGCACAGAACTTTAAATGTAGTTCTGATAGGCCAGTAGCTCATAATGAGCATTCTGTGCACAAACCATGCCATAGTAAAAACTGCAGATCATTGGTTCCATGAATAGAACTGTAACAGAATGCTGCCCATAAAAAAACAAAACAATGCAAAATGTAGTTTTTCACATCACTTTTTATTCAGATACAGTTAAATGTGGATAATTTAGGGGAATGCATATCATTTCTGAGAACAAGGACTTAATAAACCGCTGCCAGTTAGCACACATTTCCTTTCCCCTTTAACTGCTGGTATGTGAAAATCATTTCCTGTTACCTTTAACTGAAATTTGTAAGCTCTTTTAGATTTATGTCCTGGAAATGGGGTGTCCATGACATCCTTTTTTTTTTTTTTTTTTTTTTTTCTTCTTTTTACGTCTTGGATCCTGTTTTCATCTACCAGGCAGCCATTTCTGGCACTGTTGCCTCCCTGCACACTCACCCTCTTTCAAACAAGTCGAAGTCTCACTGTATTTTGACAAGTGCAGTTAGCCCCAGCCGTTAAACTGCCCCGGAGAACAAAGGGTTAATCTTTCTATGCAGAGCATAGAATGCTGAGCTCGAGCTCAGTTGATGTCTCTGTCTGTTTCCCTTTGAAAGCTAATCGTCAGATTCTTTACTCCACCTCACTGAACAGTCGCTCAGGAGATTTCTCCTGCAGCTGGGCTCGAAGGTTGGTTGAAGTGTCGTTTTTCCGTCGGTTTCTAACCAAAAAAGTTTCCCACATAGTCGATTCAGTCTCTGTCTGTGGTACTATGAGTACTAGATAGGTTTTGTACTGTGTTTTCTGTGTGGAACTTGTAAAAAGTGTGGATCGGTTCGGCTGAACTGATCATTTTTGCTTAATTCTTGTGTTAACTTTAGTGTGTGGTTACCGGTTCTTAAAAAAAAAAAAAAAAAGTGTTTTGAAACGTTTTTTTTCCAAGACCCGTGACACGGTTAGGAACCGGTAAGGGAGTCTTGGCTGGCGGTTGCCAAAAAAAGGGTAAGTTTGGTTAGGTTGGCCATGTCTGAGAAACCTAAGAAAAAAAACGGGCCCACTGGGTTTCAACACTGCAGTGAGTGTGGGGAGGTCCCCACACCACCTGTGTTTATTGTCTGGGGTTTGAACACCTCAATTCAGACTGCCAAATTTGCAGAAATTTTCCCAAATCTACCCTTGAAAAGAGATTAGGTAGACTGAGGGAAAAGGAGACCGAGAAGTCCGCTGACCCGGATGGCCAGCCTGGTTTGGTTCCGACCAAACCAGAATGAGTGTCCTTTGACCAGGGCGATACTTTTTCGGGCAAGAGGAGAGCCGATCCCGAGGGGCCAGTTCCGACTAAAAGAAAGCGCAAAGAAAAATTGTCCGGTTCGGATCCAGAAGTCCATGTTCTGACCGCCAAAGAAATAACCAGAGCGATTAGGACTGTGGAATCGCTTCGCCCGGTTCGACCAATCCGGCACCTTTTGACAGGGGCTCGGTTCGATGTGGTTCCCGGTTCAACCATACTTTGGAAGAATTTTATGAACCGGAGTTTGAGGAGGAAGGGGAGTTTGAAGATGGTGACGGTGAAAGTCTAGATGTGCCTGTGGAACCGGACATCTCCCCAGACAGACCTTCAGGTGTATCCCCTCCTAGGCTTTCTGAGTCCCCTTCCCACTTTATGTTCTTCAGAAAGGTGGCTGAGACCCTCCAGCTTCCTATGGAAGAGGCAGTAGAGGATCAGGAGGAGCCTGATTTTGTAGAAATGATGGACATCACAGAGTCCAGGAGACTGTCTATTCCCCCTCCACAAATCTTTTGGGAAACAGACACAAAAAATTCTGAAGTCTCCCAATTCTATACCTCCTGTGGACAGAAGAATGGACAAGAGGTATACACTCTCAGGCTCAGAAACTGAGTTTTTATATCAGCAATGCAGCCATGTTGGGGTTGTGCAGGTTGCTGCCTGTGATAAGGCAAGCATTCCCTTGGCTTCACATCCCCCAGACAAAGACTCTAGGAAGATTGATGCCATGGCAAAAAAGCTGTACATGGTATCTTCCTTGGGACTCAGACAGGCGAATTATTTGGCCTGTACAGCTAGGCACCAGAAGTCCAGGTGGGACACTGTACTGGCACTGGCTAAACAGGCCTCCCCCAGCTAGCCCAAGGAGCTGGAGGCAGTGGCTGCAGATGGGATTGTGAGGCATCTAAAGTTCAGTTTCATGCTGCTGTGGACTCTAATGATGTGTCATCAAGAGTCATGGCTACATCTGTGGCTCTTCAAAGAATGGCTGAGCTCAGATGTACTAGCCTCTCGCAGGATACCCAGGCTAAGGCCATGGATTTTCCTGTAGTAGGTAATTCTCTGTTTGGGGAGCAGACAGAGAGTTACATGAAGAAAATGGATGAGTACCGGACCTCCTACAGGAGTGCTCAGGCCAAGGAGAGGCAGGCAACCCCTCAAAGGCAGCAGTCTAGGGGCAGGGACAGGTCTTTTCAAAGGCCTTTTTACCAAGCACCGGCCTCTTCTTCCTTTTCACAGAGGGGGTTCTTCAGAGGGAGAGGCAGAAGGAGGATGAACAGGGCTGCATCCACTCCTCAGCCGAAGGCCCCTGCCAAGCAGACACCCTGATGGGCCTGCCCGGGTCGACTCTCCTATTCCAGTAGGGGGCAGGCTGGCTTACTTTGTCCAGGACTGGATGTTTATTACATCAGACAAGTGGGTCCTGGAAGTAGTAAGCCAGGGACTGGTTCTCAGCTTCAGAAAATTTCCAAAGATGAGAGCCAGATCTTTTCCACCTGCAAATCTCTCAGAAACCCTTACCCTAGAAGCAGAGGTTTCATCTTTTCTGGCCTTAAGAGCCGTATAGAGAGTACTTACCCTACACTGGGGCAGAGGGCTGTACTCCAGGTACTTCCTGACCCCAAAAAAGACAGGGGAGTGGCGACCCATCCTAGACCTAAGATATCTAAACAAACATCTTTTGAAATCAAAGTTCAAGATGATAACTCTGGGAATAATCCTTCCCTGTCTAAGGCCAGGGGACTGGCTAGCCTCCCTGGACCTTAAAGATGCCTACTTTCACATTCCCATCAGGTGCTTCCCCAGAAAGTACCTCAGGTTCGAGTTGCCCTCAGGCCACTATCGGTTCAGAGCAATGCCCTTTGGCCTAACCTCAGCCCCAAGGGTTTTTGCAAAGTGCCTGGCAGTAGTAGTTGCCTTTCTAAGAAGGCAAAAGATTTCCATTTTTCCATATCTGGACGATTGACTAATAGTGGGCCAGTCTCCAGACCAAGTCAGGTCTCACCTGCAAGTGACCGAGCAAGTGCTCACTTCTCTAGGATTTCTTCTCAACCTTCCCAAGTCAGTTCTCGAGCCAGTCCAGCTTCTTACCTTTATAGGGGCAGAACTGGACACAGTCAGAGCAAGGGCCTTTCTTCCCCTGGAAAGGGCAAGAGCTCTTATAGAACTAGCCTTTTCCTTCAGCCTTCGGGTATCTCGACCAGCAGGGCATTTCCTCCAGCTCTTGGGCCACATGGCAGCTTCAGCAGCAGTGGTCCAAGGGGCAAGACTCCAGATGAGGGATATTCAGTTCCATCTGAGAGCTTTTAGGTCTCAGAAGAAGGATTCCTTTACCAAACTGATCCCAGTGACTCTGACCTTGATCCAAGCCCTTCAATGGTGGCAGGATCAGGACAGTTTAAGACAAGGGGTCACTTTTGCCACTCAGCCTTATTTAGTGGTCCTTACCATGGATGCTTCTCTTCTGGGCTGGGGAGCCCATCTGGGGACCCTCACTGCCCAGGGACTGTGGTCTCCACAGGGATCCCTTCTCCATATCAGTCTTCTAGAACTCAGGGCAGTTTTTCTGGCCCTGAAAGCTTTCTCCCAGTCAGTACAGAACAAGGTGGTTCAGGTCAGAACGGACACCACCACCACCATGTGGTACATCAACAAGCAGGGAGGCACTCGGTCCACGGCCTTGTGCACGGAAGCCATGAAATTGTGGTCCCTGGCTTATTCCCTGCAAACCTCTCTAGTAGCAGTACACCTTCCAGGGAAGGACAGTGTGCTAGCAGATGCACTGAGCAGGATCTCTCAGGGCCATCATGAATGGTCCCTGGATCCTCAGGTGTTGAAAGTGATTTTTCCAAGGTGGAGCACTCCAGAGATAGATCTCTTTGCATCCCCAGACAATCACCAGCTTCCTCTCTTTTGCTGCAGACCCCCAGTCTTGGGCTCAGTCCCCCTGGATGCTGTGATTCTGAATTGGTAAGGGAAATTTATCTATGCCTTCCCTCCCTTCCCACTCCTGTTCAAAGTTTTAGTCAAAATAAGGTCTCAGCCTTGCAAAGTGATTCTGATTGCTCCAGATTGGGCCAGACAGCCTTGGTACCCCCTGTTGTTGTCCCTAGCAGTCCATCTTCCCCTGTCTCTTCCCAGGAATTACAACCTGTTAACATCCTCTCAGGGGAGGATTTGGTACCCCAATCTTCAGTCTCTCAATCTCAAGGCATGGCTCTTGAAGAGTTAGAGTTTGCAGATCTGCATCTTTCTGAGGGGGTTCTGGATATTCCCAAAGCTTCTCGAAAGCCCTCCACCAGAAAGACTTATACAGTAACTCCAAATGGAAGAGATTCAGCATTTGGTGTTCTAAAACACATACTTCCCCAGATACTGCTGAATTGCCTATGGTTCTGTATTATATGGTCCATCTTAATGGCCTAGGCCTCAGACCAGCTACTCTCAAAGTACACTTGTCAGCTGTTTATGCGTTTCTGTCTGTGGGGAAGTCTTCCTCACTATCTTCTCATCCTGTGTTCTGTAAATTTTTTAAAGGATTGCTTCACACCAATCCTCCTTTTAGAGACCCTGCCCCTGCTTGGGATTTGAATGTTTGCATTGCTCAACTTATGCAACCTCCTTTTGAGCCTATGTCCTCAGCAGAGCTGAAGTACTTGACTTGGAAAACTGTGTACTTGGTAGCCATTACCTCTGCCAGGCGTATCAGTGAATTGCAAGCCCTGTCAGTAGAACCTGATTTTATCTCCTTTCACAGGGATAAAGTGGACCTTAGAATCAATAGAAAGTTCTTGCCCAAAGTGGTTTCAGACTTCCATTTAAACCAGTCTGTGTCTCTTCCTGTTTTCTTCACTGATCATTCTTCTTCAGGAGAGAGGAGGCTACACAGTTTAGATGTTAAAAGAGCCCTTAGTTATTACATAGAGCGTACCAAGGATCACAGGTTGACTCCCTCCTGCCACCAAGAGAACTGTTGCCAGGTGGATTGTGTCTCGTATACAGTTCTGGTATGAAAAACTGGGAAAGAGTCCACCCTCAGGCCTGAGGGCTCACTCTACAAGAGGTACAGCTGCTTCCCTGGCTGCTGCCGGGGATATCCCTCTCTTAGAAATTTGTCAAGCAGCCACCTGGAAAACAGTCCGTACCTTTACCAAGCATTACTCTCTGGGTATCCAGGCTAGGAGTGATGCTCGGTTTGGCACAGCAGTACTTCAGAGCCTATTCCACAAGTAGGTTCTGTCCCTCTTCCATGGAGGTACTGCTTGGTAGTCTGCACTTGTCAGAATACAGCAAGACTTCAAGTTGTTTGAAGAAAAAATTATTCACCTTAGTAATTATGTTTCTTCTATTGGAGTCTTGCTGTATTCTGACCTCCCTCCCTGCCTCCCCTCTCAGAACCTGTTTTTGGGAAGTGGGTGGGCAGGTACAGTGTTGCACCTCATGGGTGCCCCTTTTACACCCTCTTCTTTTGTTTGGGTGTTTATTTTATTATATTCCTATTTGGTTTGGGTTTTGAGTTTTGGGTTTCCAGACTTGAGTCTTCTTTTGGTAATCCAAATCTTTTTGTTGCCAGTTGGCCATTAAAAGTTTTTAACAATTTCCACATAGAATAACTATTAGAGTGTTGCTCATAAGAATCTGACAGTTAGCTTTCAAAGGGAAACAGACAGAGACATCAACCGAGCCCGAGCTCAGCATTCTATGCTCTGCATAGAAAGATTAACCCTTTGTTCTCTGGGGCAGTTCAAAGGCTGGGGCTAACTGCACTTGTTAGAATACAGCAAGACTCCAATAGAAGAAACATAATTACTAAGGTGAGTAATTTTTCCTTCAAGCCCCCTGGCAGTGCCAGTTCAGGGCCACTCCCTCCGTCCCTGCAGGTCCAAGGGTAGGAAGGTATTGTGGGTAGCACTGAGCCCTACATGCAGTGCATGTCACACTGTTGGTCATGGCATTTATCCCTGCTTTTCTTGTCCCATCCCTGAGGATGCCTGCTCACTAGAGCGCCAGTGTATCCTTGGACAGCTTGCATATTGCCACACAGAGCTGTCAGGTGTCCATCCTGCCTCCCCCAACCTGTATTTCCACCTGTGGGCACCCCAGTGACAGTGATGTTGCAGAGCTAGGTTCTAGCCTTCCCCCGAGAAGGAGAGTGTCTTGAAACGCTCTGTGTCTCTCTCTCTCTCTCTCTCTCTCTTTCTCTCACACACACACACACACACACACACACACACCTGTATTTCCACCTGTGGGCACCCTGGTGGCAGTGCTGTGGCAGATCTAGGGTCTAGCCCTCCCCTAAGAAGGAGCGTGTCCTGGAATATTCAGTCCTTCACTCTTCCCCCATCCTGCTCCACCTGTATTGCCACCTGTTATTTACCTAAGTGGCAGTGCTGTGGTACAGCTAGATTCTAACCCCATGTATTCTTCTCATATTCATAACTCCCTGCAGTTAGCCTGCTCAGTAGAACTGCCCGGAGAATAGAACTATATACTAATGATGTAATCATTGGCATGTGACAATATTCAAACTGCTGCCCTCATCTGCTGCACATTCTATCAACATCTCAGATTTCTTACTCCACCTCACAAGTCTAGACGCCCAGGAGATCCCTCAGGTCGTTGTTGGCTTATTGTGAAGTATAATTTTTCAGTTGTACATAATTTTCTTTCTGCTGCCTTCATTTATTGTTTAATTTTACTCTAACATCTAGTTTATATTAGTTTTAGTGAGATTTAGCGTTTATTTCTCGGTTCCTCATGGTTCGGTATAACTGCTGAGGAACCGAGTAGTTATTTATTAGTTGTGGACTTTTTCCGCTTTATTTTCTCTATTTTCATTTAAAAATCATTACTGTTTAAAGTTATATGTGTTTTTGTTGAAATCGCTAATCCGGTTTCTTTTTAACCGCTAACCCAGTTACTGTGAACCGTTGTATCTGTTCCGAGAACTGCTGACCCGGTTCCGAATTTGCTGAATATCTCGGTTCTTTTGGAGCCTAATCAGTTCCTGAACCGACCGCAAAAAAAAAAAAAGAAATTTTGCGGTTGAGGTTTTTCTCCTGAAAATGGAGCACTCTGAAAAACCTAAGAAAAAGACTGGTCCCCCAGGTTTAAAAACTGTGTGAAGTGTGGGGAAGTGTTTGCCAGGGCAGACGATCATGACAGTTGTGTGTTCTGTCTGGGAACTGACCATTTGAATTCTGACTGTGAGATTTGTAAATCTTTTCCACAGAAAACTGTGGAAAAAAGGATGGAGAGGTTGAATAAAAAGTTAGGAGGTGCTTCAGGCTCTAACCAGCCAACACCTTCCAAACTAGCGGGTGAAACCACAGCTTCTTCTTTTACCACCCCCGACAAGGGTAAATCATCCTCTTTAAAGAGACTGAGTAGGCCGGCTAATTCTTTGGTCCCCTCCAAAATGTCAAAGAAAACCAAGCACGTCGAACCTCAGGCTAAACCTACAGGGGATTCTTCTGTGCCTCACAGTCTGCCTGCTGCTGAGAAAATTGCCAGGGCAGTTAGGCATTGAGGCAATTCAGGGGTTTATACCTTCTCCAACCCCTCCTCCTCCAAGGGTTCAGGAGATTACTCCCTGCTCGGACCCCCAGTCTCAAGAGATGGATACTGGGGAGTATGATTCACCAGAGCAAGATGAAAGTGAGCCCATTGAACCGGGAATCTCACCTGAGCAGGAATTTGGCTCTCCTCCTAAGCCTGATAATTTTTCCTGTCACTTTTCCTTTGTGAGGAAAATAGTAGATGCCCTTGACCTGACTACCACCGAGGTCATAGAGGACGAGGAGGAGGCAGAATACATGGAAATTATGGGGTTAACACCCACTAAAAAGATTTTTCTGCCCATCAATAAATTCTTCAAGAAGGATTTATTTACAGTCCTACAGAACCCTAACTCTCACGCCTCTGGATAAGAAGGCTGACAGGAAGTACCAACTGGACAGGAAAGGGACTGAATTCCTCTAGTCTCACCCTGATCATCAGGGTATAGTCCAGCAGGAAGCCTGTGAGAAGGCGAGGGTTCCTTTATCCTCTCATCCACCTGAGAAGGAATCGAGGAAAATGGACAGTATGTCAAAGAAAGGGTATTTCAAACAACATGAAGTCTTGCTATATTATGACTATTGCAGTTTGCCCCAGCCTTAGAACTGCTCCGGAGGTGAAAGAGTTAACTTCCATGCAGAGCATGGAGCTTAGAGCGCGAGCTCGGTTCAGAAGCTCTGTTTGGCTGGTTTCAAACCAAACCGCCAGATTCTTTATCGCCTCACTGAACAGTTGCTCTGGAGATTTCTCCCTGTTGCTCGTTCATTTCTTCAGTTTAAAGCGCTATTTCTCGGTTTAATTTAACTGCGATTTCATTATTTTAACCGCAAAACCGATCGTGTTCAGGCTCTGTCTATGGTAATCGTAAGTAATAGATAGGGTTTTTTCTGTGTGGAACTTGTAAAGTATTATCGGTTCGTTGAACCAATCGAGTTGTATTTAAATATAAGTTTAAAGCCTTTTAAGGCTTTTTAAATCTGATTTCCGTTCTTATAGGTTCTAAAAAGCAGTTTCATTACGTTTTTCCAGGACCGTGACACGGTTTGGAACCGATAAGGGTGTCTTGCCTGGCACTGCCATCAAAAGGGCAGTTGGTTGGTTAGGCTGGCATCATGTCTGAGAAACCCAAAAGAAAAACGGGCCCACTGGTTTCAACACTGTAGTGTCTGTGGGGAAGCCTTTGCCAAGGCTGACCCACACACTATGTGTTATTTCTGAGGTTTGACCACCTCAGTTCAGACTGCCAGATTTGTAAAATTTCCCTGCAGCCACCCTGGACAAGAGGTGGGCAAGCTCAGGAGCGAGAGCCAAAAGTCCACTGATCCGGATGGCCAGCCCGGTTCGGTGCCAGCCGGACCAGAGGAGTGCCCTCTGACCAGGGCGAGACTTCCTCGGGCAAAAAGCTGGCTCTGAGGAGCCAGTTCCAGCAAAGAAATCTAAAAATCAGCAGGTTTGGAGTCCAAAATTCCTTCTCCAACTGCTGCTGAGATAACCAGGGCAATACAGATTGTCCAGTCCCTGTCCTCAGTTCCCTCCAGACCGCCACTGTCTGGCAAAAGGTCGGTTCGTCGGTTCCAGTGGTTCAGGATTATGATATAGAAGAGTTGTATGAACCAGAGGAGGGATGAGGATTATGATCAGTGTGAATGTGATTTTGAAAGTCTGGATGTGCCCATTGAACCGGACATCTCCCCAGACAGACCTTCAGGTGAGTCTCCCCTAGGCTTTCTGAGTCCCTTCTCATTTTTGTTTTATAAAAGTTGCTGAGACCCTCCAGCTTCCCTTAGAGGCGTTGGATGAGCAAGAGGAGCCTGACTATGTGGAGATGATGGATATCCCAGAGTCCAGGAGGTTGTCCATCCCTTTACATAAATCCTTTAGAAAACAAACAGTAAAAATTTTAAAAGCTCCTAATTCTGTGCCTCCTGTGGATAAAAGATGGACAGGAGGTACACTTTGTCAGGTCCTGATACAGATTTTCTTTCACAGCAATGCAGTCATGTTAGTAGTTCAGGCTGCAGCCTGTGATAAAGATAATATTCCACTGGCTTCACATCCTCCTGACAAGGATTCCAGGAAGATTGATGCCATGGCCAAAAAACAATACATGGCAGCATCCTTGGGACTCAGACAAGCTAACTATATGGCTTATGTTGCAAGATACCAGAAATCTAGATGGGATACTATCATGGCCTTAGCCAAACAGGTCCCTGGCCAGCTCGCAAAGGAGCTGGAGCAGGTGGCTCTTGATGGTATTGAGGCATCTAAGGTGCAATTCCATGCTGCAGTGGATTCTAATGATGTATCCTCTAGAGTCATGGCTACATCTGTGGCTTTTCGCAGATTGGCCTGGCTCAGGTGTACTACTTTGTCACAGGATACCTAGTCTAAGGCTATGGATTTTCCTGTGGTGGGAAATTCTCTGTTTGGGGAGCAGACAGAGAATTATATGAAGAAAATGGATGAATATAGAACCACTTACAGGAGTGCACAAGCTAAGGAACGGCAAGTCACTCCTCAGAGGCAGCCCCCCAGGGGTAGGGGTAGGCCTTTTCACAGGCCTTTTTACCAGATTCAGGCCCCCTCCTCTTCAGCCTATGTACAGAGGGGGTTCTTCAGAGGGAGAGGCAGACGGGGTTCGAGCAGGCCTGCTCCCACCCCTCAGCCTAAAGCCCCAGCCAAACAGGCACCCTGATGGGATGCCCAGGGTCGGCTCTCCACTACCTGTAGGAGGCAGGTTGGCTCACTTCGTCCAGGACTGGCAGTCTTTAACTTCAGACAGGTGGGTCCTGGAAGTAGTGAACCAGGGTCTGGTTCTCAGCTTCAAGAAATTTCCAAAGATGAGAGCCAGATCTTTTCCACCTACAAACCCTTCAGAGACTCTTGCTTTGGAAACAGAAGTCTCAACCCTCCTGGCTCTCAGAGCTGTAGAAAATGTTTCTCCCCTTCACCAGGGCAAGGGTCTGTACTCCAGGTACTTCTTACCCCAAAAAAGACAGGAGAGTGGCGGCTATCCTGGATCTAAGATATCTAAACAAGCACCTTTAAAGCCAAAGTTCAAAATGGTGACACTGGGAATGATTTTACCTCCCTAAGGCCAGGGACTGGCTAGCCTCCCTGGACCTCAAAGATGCCTACTTCCATGTTCTTATCAGAAGCTCCCATCGAAAGTACCTCAGATTGAACTGCCCTCAGGCCATTATCAGTTCAGAGCAATGCCCTTGCCCTCACTTCTGCCCCAAGGGTGTTCACAAAGTGTCTGGCAGTAGCAGTCGCCACCTAAGAAGGCAAAGATTGCCATTTTCCCTGCCTGGACGACTGGCTCATTGTGGGTCAGTCTCCAGACCAGGTCAAATCACACCTGCTAGTTACCCAGCAGCTGCTTACCTCTCTGGGGTTTCTTCTCAATCTTCCAAAGTCAGTTTTGGAACCTGTCCAGGTACTCACCTTTATAGGCGCAGAACTGGATACAAAGCAGGCCAGAGCCTTCCTTCCCTTGGAAAGGGTAAGGACCTTAGTGGCCCTGGCCGCCTCCTTCACTCTGCAGGTTTCTCGACCAGCAAGGCATT
Source organism: Neoceratodus forsteri (assembly GCA_016271365.2). Taxonomy (NCBI): domain Eukaryota; kingdom Metazoa; phylum Chordata; order Ceratodontiformes; family Ceratodontidae; genus Neoceratodus; species Neoceratodus forsteri. The sequence continues at coordinate 115,879,636 of JADMNL010000024.1, read as the reverse complement.
TCCTGCAGCTCCTAGGGCACATGGCTGCCTCCACAGCTGCGGTGCAAGGAGCAAGATTTCCAGATGAGGGACATTCAGTTCCATTTGAGAGCTTTCTGGTCTCAAAGAAGAGATCCTCTATCCAAATTAATCCCAGTGACTCAAACCCTGATCCAGGCCCTTCAGTGGTGGCAGGATCAGAGCAATCTGAGACAGGGGGTGCCTTTCATCCCTCTGTCCCATTCCTTGACCCTTACTACAGATGCATCCCTCTGGGATGGGGAGCTCACATGGCCACCTCTCCACCCAGGGATTATGGTCCCTCAGGAATCTCTGCTCCACATCAATCTGTTGGAACTCAGAGCTGTTTTTCTAGCACTTCAGGTTTTCTCTGCATCTGTTCAGAACAAGGTGGTACAGGTCAGAACAGACAACACCACTACAATGTGGTACATCAGCAAACAAGGGGCACTCGGTCTTCGGCCTTGTGCACCGAGGCAATGAAGTTGTGGTCTCTGGCTTACTCCTGAACACTTCCTCATAGCAGTTCACCTCCCAGGCAAGGACAATGTCTTGGCAGATGCCCTCAGCAGGATCTCCCGGGGCCATCACGAATGGTCACTGGATCCCTAGTACTGGGATAGTGTTTGCCAGATGGGGCACTCCTCAGATAGATCTTTTCGCAGCCCCAGACAATTATCAACTTCCACTGTTTTGTTGCAGGCCCCCAGTGTTGGGCTCAGTTCCCTGGATGCCTTTCTCCTCGATTGGAAGGAAGTTTCTTTATACCTTCCCCTTCCTCTCCTGTTCAAAGTACTAGTCAAATCAGGTCTCAGCCCTGCAAAATGATCCTGATTGCTCCAGACTGGGCCAGGCAGCCCTGGTACCCACTCCTTCTGTCCTTAGCAGTCCATCTTCCCCTGTGTCTCCCCAGGAACCACAATCTGTTAACCGGTGCTCAGGGGAGAGTTTGGTATCCATATCTCAAATCCCTCAACCTCAAGGCTTGGCTCTTGAGCAGTTAGAGTTTGCTGATTTGCAACTTTCTCAAAATATTCTCGAAATCCTGAAGGCTGCTAGGAAGCCTTCCACTAGGGCTACCTATAACTCCAAGTGGAAAAGGTTTTCCATGTGGTGTTCTGGGAAGCATGTTTCCCCAGAATCTGCTGATCTACCTACTGTATTGGACTACATGGTCCATCTTAATTCTTTGGGACTGAGACCAGCCACCCTGAAAGTGCACTTGGCTGCGGTCTCTGCCTTCATTTCAGCAGGGAAGCCCTCTTCTCTCTCTGCTCATCCTGTATTTTCCAAGTTTTTTAAAGGATTGCTTCACACCAATCCCCCATTCAGGGACCCTGCCCCGGCTTGGGATCTTAATGTATGCATTGCTCAGCTAATGCAACCCCCCTTTGAGCCTCTGTCTTCGGCAGAGCTTAAGTATTTGACTTGGAAAACTGTATTTCTGGTAGCCATCACTTCTGCCAGGCGTATAATTGAGTTACAGGCTTTATCAGTAGAAACTGACTTTATTTCCTTTCACAGGGATAAAGTGGTCCTCAGGACTAACAGGAAGTTTTTGCCTAAGGTGGTTTCAGATTTCCACCTTAACCAGTCTATTTCACTTCAGTGTTCTTCACTGACCATTCCTCCTCTGGTGAGAGGAGGCTGCACAGCTTAGATGTTAAGAGGGCCCTAAGTTACTACATAGAGCGTACCAAGGGTCACAGGTTTGACTCCCTCCAACTGTTTCTCACTTATGGTGAGGTTGGGAAAGGGAGACCTGCCACTAAAAGATCCATTGCCAGGTGGATCGTTTCTTGTATCCAATTTTGCTATCAAAAGCTGGGTAAGGTTCCCCCCTCAGGCCTGAGGGCTCACTCTACCAGAGGTACAGCTGCATCTCTAGCTGCTGCTAGAGACATCCCTATCTTGGAGATATGTCAGGCAGCTACTTGGAAGACAGTACACACTTTCACCAAGCATTACTCCCTGGATATTCAGGCCAGGAGGGATGCTCGGTTTGGCATAGCCGTGCTTCAGAGCCTATTCTCTAAGTAGGTTCTGTCCCTCCTCCATGGAGGTACTGCTGTGTAGTCTGCAATAGTCATAATACAGCAAGACTTCATGTTGTTTGAAGAAAAAATTACGCTGTCGGTAACCAACCCCTCCGCAGAGGGGTGTTCCGAGATACCGGACAAAGAGCCGGTAGGGACCGCATACTTCCTGGCCATCCTGGCCGAAGGAGCAGGACAGGAAGCCGGCCGCTGCCATAGCTCCAAGGCTGGGCCAACCATGGCTTCAGCCACCGGAAAGGCCTCCGTGGGAGAATCCCCTCGGTCTAGTATCTCTATGAGGGGATACTTGGCCTGCTTAGATACGGCCTTGAGCTGCATCCCAGTGGACTCCGAGATGAGCCGAAGCAGACCCATGAACGATGATGGGCTCTCGTCCATCGACTGCCCCCTGGAGGACTCCATTTCAAGGGGCCTGGAAAACAGGGAGGAGTCGTCGTCAGACTCCGAGGAGTCTGCGAAGAGCTGCCTAGGGCCTGAGCCACCCTCCACCTGCTGAAGACGGTCGGGAGTGAGGGTGACCGACAACCGGTGGGGCAGTCCCTGACCCGACCGAGAATCCTTGGTCGGAGTCCCCGATTTCGGTTGTGGAGGCGGAGGTTCCACCACAATTGGTGGGGCAGCTGGTTTCGGCCGAACAACCGGCCCAGGCTTGGGCACCTCGACCACTGCGAGGGGTTGTTTCAGCCTTTCGGGTGACAGCCACTTAATGGCTGGGGAAGGCGACAGTTTGTTCCCAGTCAGAAGGAGCTGCTGCCATATTAAGTCCTCGTAGCATCAATGCAATTTGCGCTGAAGCCTCTCCTCCTCCAAGGAGGAAGGCGAGACAACAGCGCACTGCTTTCCTCGGTGCTGAGACCGCCAGTGCCGGCGGGATCGGCTGGACCGAGACGAGGTCCGAGACAGAGACCGCTGGTGTTTCCAAGGGTGGGTCTGGGAGGGCGGGGAAACCTGGCCTCCCTCGGCTCGGGAGCCTTGACCGGGGACTCCGGCACAGGAGGTGCAGGCAAGTCCTCTGTTTCCGCTGGGGGAACCGGTGATGAAGGGTTGTCGGCTTCACCAATCGACAGCCCGTCTGACGGGTCGAGAAAAATCTCAACCGCGTCGACGGGTGTCTCGGCCGGCTGACCTGACGGGGACACCTTGAAGCCAGCGGCCTTAGCCGCAACCTCGACCAAAGTCGAGTTTTGACTGTCCAGGGAAGGGGACCTCTCCCACTCCCGCGAACGTCGACGATGGGACTTAACCCTTTGAGTCCTTCTTTTCTGACCGAGAAGAGTGTTCCGATGGCTCCTCACCTTTTGTGGAGAGGGATTGGCAAAGCTCCTTAAAAGAAGCTGTGTAGGAGGATCCCAAGGAGAGCGGGATAAATGCTGCGACTGAGGAAGATGAACATGCGGCCTGGGCCGCCATCTGCTCGAGTTGCTCAGCCGAGCCAGCCACCGCGGAAACCGTCCAACGGGCCTCCTTAGACTTCACCGGTTTCTCGGGGTGCCCAAGATGGAACCGGGCAGCACGGTCTTCGAGGAAGTTTGCCGAAAAAGACCTGCACAACTTGCAGGCCTGCGGGTCGTGGTCAAGCCCGAGGCAGTAGACTCACATGGAGTGCGGATCGGTCCTGGACATCTTCTGCCCGCATGGGCACTGCCGAAAACCAGGAGTCGATTTGTCCATCGCAGCCGTGAAGGAAGAAGTAGACCGAAGTCTAGAAAACTTTAAAATTATTTTCGGGTGAACCGAAGAGTTTGGATCCAGTCTAGACGCAGAGCGCTAAGGAGGGAACCTGAGCTTCCAAGTGGTAAGGAAGATCTGGCGTCATGGGGCGGAGCCGAGAGTTTTACCACCCGGGTGGGTGGGAGGAGCCAGCTTGAAGACCTTCCGGCAAGATTTAAAGCGGCAAGGAACCTGCCAGACAGTGTGAATGAACAACATATACCATTCCTAGAACTCCTGTTACAGGTGAGTAACCTGTATTTCTCAGCTCTGCCCTTCGGACTAACCTCAGCACCAAGGGTATTCACCAAATGCTTGGCAGTGGTAGTGGCATTCCTACGAAAACTAGGAATTACAGTTTTTCCCTATCTAGACTACTGGCTAATAGTGGGAAAGTCATTCCAGCAGGTGCAAACACACCTGGAAATAACAAAAGATTTGTTACAGTCTCTGGGCTTCCTGCTAAACCAGGAAAAATCCATTCTCACACCAGTTCAAGTACTGCATTTCATAGGAGCAGAACTGAATAACTTAAAAGGAAGAGCTTTTCTTCCAGAGGACAGAGTCCACTCCATACTGCAACTGATTGCCTCATTCAAATTGGGAAAGCCATGTTCTGCAAGAAGATAGTTGCAATTACTGGGACATATGGCTGCAGCAATAGGAGTGGTCTTGGGAGCAAGACTTCGAATGAGAAACACAGTTTCATCTACAGACAACACTGGTGCCAAAGAAAGGACCATATGTCAAAACTGATCCCTGTAACAAGGTCAGTGATCCAGTCCTTGCAGTGGTGGACAGATATCCACAATCTAAGGGCAGGAGTTCCTTTCCAGAGGGAAAATCCCTCAGTCATCCTTACAACAGATGCTTCGCTGTTAGGATGGTGTGCTCATATAGGAGAGCACACTACCCCATGGCACTTGGTCAAGTGTGGAGTCTCTCCTCCACATAAATCTGCTAGAGCTCAGAGCAGTGTTTCTGGCTCTAAAATGTTTTTCCCAGCTACAGTAATACAGGGCAAGGTGGTGCAGGTCAGAACAGACACCACCACTACAATGTTTTACATAAACAAGCAAGGGGGAACAAGGTGGGATCCTCGGTGCACAGAAGCCATGACATTTTTGGAACTTGCTTATTTTCTGAAAGCTTCCTTGCAAGCCATTCATGTATCAGGCAAGGACAGTACCCTGGCAGATGCTTTAAGCAGGATCAACCAGGCACATCACGAATGGTCTCTGAACAGACAGGTACTGGAGTCAGTGTTCAGACAATGGGGCACTTCCAGAGATGGATCTCTGTGCCTCACGTGAAACACATGTTGCCCCTATTCTGTTGCAGGCCACCAGTTAGAGGCTCTGGCCTTAGACTGGTCAGGAAAGCATCTATATGCCTTTCCTCCCTTCCCTCTCATTTCCTGAGTGTTACTCAAACTCAGGTCACAGCCTGCATCCATGATTCTGATAGCACCAGACTGGGCCAGACAGCCATGGTATCCCCTCCTGCTGTCAATACCAATCATCCTACCCCAGAGGCACAACCTATTAACTTCCCACCAAGGGAAGATCCTGTATCCGAACCTCAGGTCTCTCAGACTCGAGTTCTGGCTCTTGAGGACTTAGAGTTTGCAAATTTGCAGCTTTCCCAGGCTGTTCTGGATATCCTAAAAAGGATATAGAAAACCTTCTACTAAGAAAACCTATAATGCCAAATGGCAAAGGTTTTCTGTCTGGTGTGATGCCAAAATGTTTCTCCTTCTCTGGCAGAGATTCCACTGTTACTGGAATATCTTACTGAACTGCACTCTCAAGGCCTCAAACATACATCCCTGAAGGTACACTTGGCATCAATTTCAGCTTTTATCTCAGCAGGGAAAACTGTTTCCCTGGCATCTAACCCTATTTTCAAAAAATTCTTTAAAGGATTAGCCCACTTACATCCTCCTATTAAAGAACCAGTCCCAGTATGGGATCTGAATATTTGCATTGCTCAGCTTATGAAACCTCCATTTGAGCCATTGTCATCAGCATATTTGCAGTATGTCACATGGAAAACTGTGTTTTTGGTAGCAGTCACTTCTGCTAGAAGAATAAGTGAGTTGCAAGCATTGTGTGTGGAAAAAGATTATTTATCTTTTTATAATGATAAGGTAGTACTTCGTACTTACCGAAGGTTTCTCCCTAAGGTGGTTTCTGATTTCCACTTGAATCAGTCCATGACACTGCCAGTCTTCTTCGCAGAACATGCTCGTTTAGGAGAGTGCAGGCTTCACGGTCTGGATATTAAAAGAGCATTGAGTTATCTAACTCACACCAAAAATCACAGAGCTGATACACAGCAGCTTTTTCTCACTTATGGGGATGTGGGAAAGGGCACTCCAGCCTCTAAGAGATCAATCTCTCGTTGGATAGTTCAATGCATTCAGTTTTGTTACAGAAAATCTGGAAAACAGGCCCCAGGGCCCACTCCACTAGGGGCACAGCTGCTTCTATAGCAGCTTCTAGAGATATCCCCTTACTGGAGATATGTAAAGCAGCTACCCAGAGGTCAGTTCACACCTTTAATAAACATCATAGTTTGGACTTGCAGTCCAGAAGTGATGACAGGTTTAGCACAGCAGTCCTGCAGAGTCTCTTTCATAAGTAGGTTATCTGCCCACCTCAAAGGTATTGCTTTGAAGTCTGCAGAGAGTTATGAATATGAGAAGAATACATGGTGTTAGAAGAAAAAATTACTCACCTTAGTAATCTTGTTTCTTCCAGTGCATTCTTCCATATTCATAACTCTCCCTCCCTACCTCCCCTTCCAGAACCAGAGCCTCTGAATGGTCTTCTTATTTGACAGTCCCAAACACAAGCACACTTATTTTAATCCTGTGGGGTTGTTTTCTTACTTACCTTTCTTTTTCCCAGGTGATTCTGGGTGTTTCAGGTAGGTCTGATACCTGAATAATTAGTATCGGTGGTAGGGGTAGTGATAGTACATATAGTAGTTGTCTGTATCAAGCAATTTTTAGCTTGAGTCACTTAGTTAGGCTGCCTTGTGGGCTTCCTAGAAATCTGAGGTGTTGATAGAATGTGCAGCAGATGAGGGCAGCAGTTTGAATATTGTCACGTACCAATGATTCTATCATTAGCATATAGTTTTATTCTCCGGGCAGTGCTACTGAGCAGGCTAACTGCAGAGAGCTATGAATATGGAAGAATACAATGGGAGGAAACAAGATTACTAAGGTGAGTATTTTTTTTTTCTTCCAGCCCTCCCCTAAGAAGGAGCGTGTCCTGGAATGTTTAATTCCCCAACCCGCCCCCTTTTTTTTTTTTTTGACCCTGCTTCAGTCCAGGTTTGGGGCAGGAACCTGGGTCACCGGCCGGCCCCTCCATGACATTAATAAAGAGTTAGTACCCTCGGAAAATATTGATCAGTTTTGAAACAGTTGCTACTTTTTATATCGAAAGCATTTTTTTTTCTTTGTGCAAATTAAAAGAAGTTCCACCTGATGGTACAAAGTATGATGTGTGAAACAGCAGCTCTCCACGGAGGCTGATGTATCTAGTCATTTCCTATTCCCTTTAAAGATTTTTATGAAAAAAAAAAAAGATTCTAACTTCCATTTCTGTGTCTGTTCATTATAATAAATCTCTGGCATTATACGGAGTTGCGGGTGGAGGTGCAAAATTGGGATAGAAAAGGTTCTGTGTTGTGCCACCCCCCAAAAAAACTGCCATACGTAAAGGGGAGAAATGTAGTCACTGGAAAGAGGTCTCTCCGGTGGCTAATCGCAACCAAAAAAAAGGTTGCCAGATGTTAGTGGTTGCATACAGCATTTCTGAACGCTAACACCTGATTCAAACAACTTGAAGTCTTGTTGTATTCTGACAGTTGCAGTTAGCTCCAGCCTTTAAACTGCCCCGGAGAACAAAGGGTTAACTTTTCTATGCATGGCATAGAATGTTCATCTCGAGCTCGGTTGAAGCCTCTGCCTGTTGTTATTCGAACTGCAACAGTCAGATTCTTTACTCCGCCTCACTGAACAGTCGCTCAGGAGATTTCTCCTGCTGCTCGGTTCAAGTCGGTTGAAGTGTCTGTTTTCGGTCGGTTTTTCTACCAAAATTGTTGTTTCCGCATAGTCGGTTCAAGTCTCTGTCTGTGGTACCGTGAGTACTAGATAGGTTTTGTTCTTTTTTTCTGTATGGAACTTGTAAAAGTGTGGATCAGTTCGGCTGAACCGATCATTTTCAGGTAAAATTTGTACTTTACTTTAGTGTGTGGTTACCGGTCCATATCGGTTCTAAAAAAAACTGGGTTTTAGTACGTTTTTTCCAAGACCCGTGACATGGTCAGGAACCGAGAGGGGAGTCTTGCCTGGCGGTTGCTGAAAAAAGGGTAAGTTTGGTTAGGTTGCCCATGTCTGAGAAACCCAAGAAAAAAAATGGGCCCGCTGGGTTTCAACACTGCAGTGTGTGGGGAGGTCTTTGCTAAGACCGATCCCCACACCACCTGTTTATTGTCTGGGGTTTGACAACCTCGATTCAGACTGCCAAATTTGCAAAAATTTTCCCAAATCCACACTGGAAAAGAGATTTGGTAGACTGAGGGAAAGGGAGGCCGAGAAGTCCGCTGACCGGATGGCCAGCCGGTTGGTTCCGACTGAACCAGAAGAATTGCCCTCTGACCAGGGCAATACTTCTTGAACGAGAGAGCCGATTCGGAGGAATCTGTGTCCACGAAAAGAAAACGAAAAGACAAGTCGACTGGCCCGATCCAGAATTCATATCCGGTCACCGATGAAATAGCCAAAGTGATTCGTATTGTGGAATCGCTTCACTCTGTTCCGACTGATCCGGCACCTTTTAGCAGGGGCTTGGTTCGGTCTGTTCCCCCGGTTCCGGATTATACCGTGGAAGAATTTATGAACCGGAGTTTGAGGAGGAAGGAGAGTTGGAAGATGATTATGGTGATGGTGAAAGTCTGGATGTGCCTATTGACCCAGACATCTCCTCCTAGGCTTTCTGAGTCCCCTTCACACTTCATTTTTTAGAGAAAGGTGGCTGATGCCCTCCATCTTCCTGTGGAGGAGGCAGTGGAGGATCAGGAAGAGCCTGACTATGTAGAGATGATGGACATCCCAGAGTCCAGGAGACTGTCTATTCCCCTCCACAAATCTTTTGGGAAACGGACACAAAAAATTCTCAAGTCTCCCAATTCCATACCTCCTGTGGATAGAAGAATGGACAAGAGGTGTACTCTTTCAGGCTCAGATACGGAGTTCCTTTATCAGCAATGCAGCCATGTTGGGGTTGTACAGGCTGCTGCTTGTGATTAGGCAAGCATTCCCTTGGTATCACACCCCCCAGACAAGGACTCCAGGAAGATTGATGCCATGGCAAAGAACCAGTACATGGCATCATCCTTGGGACTCAGGCAGGCTAATTAGATGGCCTATGCAGCCAGGTACCAGAAATCCAGGTGGGACACTGTACTGGCTTAAACAGGCTTCCCCCCAGCTTGCCAAGGAGCTGGAGGAGGTGGCTGCAGATGGGATTGAGGCATTGAAAGTTCAGTTTCATGCTGCTGTAGACTCCAGTGATGTATCATCAAGAGTCATGGCTACATCTGTGGCTCTTCGGAGAATGGCTTGGCTCAGATGTACTAGCCTCTCACAGGATACCCAGGCTAAGGCCATGGATTTTCCTGTAATTGGTAATTCTCTGTTTGGGGGGCAGACAGAGAATTACATGAAGAAAATGGACGAATACAGGACCACTTACAGGAGTAATCAGGCCAAGGAAAGGCAGGCAACTCCTCAAAGGCAGCAGTCCAGGGGCAGGGGCAGGCCTTTCCAAAGGCCTTTTTACCAAGCACAGGCCTCCTCTTCCTTTTCACAGAAGGGGTTCTTCAGAGGGAGAGGCAGAAGGGGGATTAGCAGGCCTGCATCTACCCCTCAGCTTAAAGCCCTTGCCAAGCAGACACCCTGATGGGTCTGCCCGGGTCGATTCTCCTATCCCAGTAGGGGGCAGGCTGGCTTACTTTGTCCAGGACTGGATGTCTGTTACATCAGGCAAGTGGGTCCTGGAAGTAGCAAGCCAGGGACTGGTTCTCAGCTTCAGAAAATTTCCCAAGATGAGAACCAGATCTTTTCCACCTGCAAATCTCTCAGAGGCCCTTGCACTAGAGGCAGAGGTTTCTTTTCTCCTAGCTCTAAGAGCTATAGAGAGAGTACCTACCCTACACTGGGGCAAAGGACTGTACTCCAGGTACTTCCTAACCCCCAGAAAGACAGGAGAGTGGTGACCCATCCTGGACTTAAGATACCTGAACAAACATATTTTAAAACCAAAGTTCAAGATAGCTGTGGGAATTATCCTTCCCTCTCTAAGGCCAGGGGACTGGCTAGCCTCCCTGGACCTCAAAGATGCCTACTTTCACATTCCCATCGGGTGCTCCCACAGAAAGTACCTCAGGTTCAAGTTGCCCTCAGGCCACTATCAGTTCAGAGCAATGCCCTTTGGCCTAACCTCAGCCCCAAGGGTCTTCACAAAGTGCCTGGCAGTAGTTGTTGCCTTCCTAAGAAGACAAAGATTTCCATTTTTCCATATTTGGATGACTGGCTCATAGTGGGCCAGTCCCCAGACCAAGTCAAGTCACACCTGCAAGTGACCCAGCAAGTGCTCACTTCTTTAGCATTTCTTCTCAACCTACCAAAGTTAGTTCTCGAACCAGTGCAGCTCCTTACCTTCACTGGGGCAGAACTGGATACGGTAAAAGCAAGAGCCTTCCTTCCCCTGGAAAGGGCAAGAGCTCTCATGGAACTGGCCTCTTCATTCGGCCTTCAGGTGTCTTGACCAGCAAGGCATTTCCTTCAGCTCTTGGGCCACATGGCAGCTTCTACTGCAGTGGACCAAGGCGCAAGATTCCAGATGAGGGACATTCAGTGCCACCTAAGAGCTTTTTGGTCCCAAAGAAAGGATTCCCTTACCAAACTAATCCCAGTGACTCGAACTCTGATCCAAGCCCTGCAATGGTGGCAGGATCAGGACAATTTGAGGCAAGGGGTTCCATTTGCCACTCAGTCTCATTCAGTGGTCCTTACCACAGATGCTTCCCTGCAGGGCTGGGGAGCCCATATGGGGGACCTCACCACCCAGGAACTGTGGTCGCCTCAGGAATCTCTTCTACACATCAATCTCTTGGAGCTCAGGGCAGTGTTTCTGGGCTTTTTCCAAATCAGTACAGAACAGGGTGGTTCAGGTCAGAACAGACACCACCACCACATGGTACATCAACAAGCAAGGAGGAGCTTGGTCTACGGCCTTGTGCACAGAAGCAATGAAGTTGTGGTCCCTGGCTTATTCCCTGCAAACCTCTCTGATAGCAGTTCACCTTCAAGGGAAAGACAATGTTCTAGCAGATGCACTGAGCAGAATATCCCAGGGCCATCACAAATGGGCCCTGGATCCCCTGGTGTTAAAAGTGATTTTCTCAAGATGGGGCACTCCAGAGATCTTTTTGCAGCCCCAGACAATCACCAACTTCCTCTTTTTTGTTGCAGACCCCCAGTCTTGGGCTCAGTCCCCCTGGATACTCTGATTCTGAACTGGGAAGGAGATTTCTGTATGCTTTTCCCCTTCCTCTCCTGTTCAAAGTGTTAGTCAAGATAAGGTCACAACCTTGCAAAGTGATTCTGATTGCTCCAGACTGGGCCAGGCAGCCATGGTATCCCTTGTTGCTGTCCCTAGCAGTCCATCTTCCCCTATCTCTTTCCAGGAATTACAACCTGTTAACATCCTCTCAGGGGAGGATTTGGTACCCCAATCTTCAGTCTCTCAATCTCAAGGCTTGGCTCTTGAAAAGTAAGAGTTTGCATATCTGCATCTTTCCCAAGGGGTTCTGGATATCCTCAAGGCTTCTAGAAAGCCCTCCACCAGAAAGACTTACAACTCCAAATGGAAAAGATTCAGTATTTGGTGTTCTAAGAAGAATATTTCTCCAGACACTGCTGAATTGCCTACGGTTCTGGATTATATGGTCCATCTCAATGGCCTAGGTCTCAGACCAGCTACTCTCAAGGTACACTTGTCAGCTGTTTCTGCTTTCCTGTCAGTAGGCAAGTCTTCCTCACTGTCATCCCACCCTGTATTCTGTAAGTTTTTCAAGGGATTGCTTCACACCAATCCCCCCCTTTAGGGATCCTGCTCCTGCTTGGGATCTTAATGTTTGCATTGCTCAGCTTATGCAACCCCCTTTTGAACCTTTGTCCTCAGCAGAGCTTAAGTACTTGACTTGGAAAACTGTGTTTTTGGTAGCCATTACTTCTGCTAGACGTATCAGTGAATTGCAGGCTCTATCAGTGGAACCTGATTACATCTCTTTTCACAGAGATAAAGTGGTCCTTAGAACTAACAAAGTTCTTGCCTAAAGTGGTTTCAGAATTCCACCTGAATCAGTCTATATCTCTCCCTGTTTTCTTCACTGATCATTCTTCCTTGGGAGAGAGGAGGCTACACAGTTTGGATGTTAAAAGAGCCCTTAGCTACTACATAGAGTGTACCAAGGGTCACAGGTTTGACTCCCTCCAGTTGTTCCTCACTTATGGAGAAGTTGGGAATGGCAAACCTGCCACTAAGAGATCTGTTGCCGGGTGGATTATGTCTTGTATACAATTCTGCTATGAAAAAACTGGGTAGAACTCCACCCTCAGGCCTGAGGGCTCATTCCACTAGAGGTACAGCTGCTTCCCTGGCTGCTGACAGGGATATCCCTCTTTTAGAAATTTGTCAAGCAGCCACCAGGAAAATGGTCCATACTTTTACCAAGCATTACTCTCTGGATATCCAGGCTAGGAGTGATGCTCGGTTTAGCACAGCAGTACTTCAGAGCCTATTCCCAAAGTAGGTTCTGTCCCTCCTCCATGGAGGTACTGCTTGGTAGTCTGCAATTGTCAGAATACAGCAAGACTTTATGTTGTTTGAAGAAAAAATTATTCACCTTAGTAATTATGTTTCTTTAGTGGAGTCTTGCTGTATTCTGATTCCAACCCCCTCTCAGGACCTAGATGTTTTGGGATGTGGGTGGGCAGGAGCAATGTTGCCACCTAGGGTGCCCCCTTTACACCCTCTGTTCTCTTGGGGTGAAAAGTTATTTCTAGGGACATGGATAAGTTGTTCAGTCCACACTTATTGGCAGGTTCCTTGCTGCTTTAAATCTTGCCAGAAGGTCTTCAAGCTGGCTCCTCCCACCCACCCGGGTGGTAAAACTCTCGGCTCTGCCCCATGATGCCAGATCTTCCTTACCGCTTGGAAGCTCAGGTTCCCTCCTTAGCGCTCTGCGTTTTAGACTGGATCCTAACTCTTCGGTTCGTCCAGTTTTCTAAACTTTGGTCTTCATCATCCCTCGCGGCTGCGATGGACAAATCGATTCCCAGCTTTCAGAGGCGCCCTAGCGGTCAGAAAATGTCCAGGACGGATCCGCACTCACGCGCGTCTGCCTAGGCCTAGTTCATGACCCGAGCCCTGCGGTTGTGCGGCTCTTTTCGGCCACCGTCCTGGAGGATCCGCTGCCTGATTGAAGCTCGGGCGCCCCGAGAAGCGTTACCCGCCGGTAAAATCCAAAGAGGCTCGTTGGGCGGTGTCTCCGGCGGCTGGCTCGGCTGAGCAGCTCTAGCATATGATCGCCCTTGAGGAGGAGGCGGCCCAGGCCGCATCTTCCTCCTCCTCGGCCGCGGCATTTATCCGGCTCTCTCTGAGTTCCTCATACACGGCTTCGTTCAAGGAGCTTTGTCCCTTTCCACGAAGGGAGAGGGGCCATCTGGACATTCCTCTCGGCCGAAGAAGAAGGAGTTGAAGGGTAAGTCCCACCGTCAGCGTTCGTGGGAGCGGGAGAGGTCTCCTTCCCCAGACAGCCAACCGTCGACTTCGGTCGAAGTTGCAGCTCTGACCACTGACTTCATGGTGTCCCCGTCAGGCCAGCCTGCCGAGACTCCCGTCGACGCAGTCGAGATTTTCCTCAACCCATCTGGGCTGTGGACTGGTGAAGCTGACAACCCACCTTCACCGGTTCCCCCAGTGGAGATCAAGGATCTGCCTGCGCCTTCGGGGCGGCAGTCCCCGGATAAAGTGCCCAAGCTGAGGGAAGACTTGGTGTCCCCAACCCCTTCCCAGACCCGCCCTCGGTCACCCCGAGGGTCTCGGTCTCGGACTTCATCTCGGTCAAGCGTTCCCCGACACGGCGGTCACCGGTACAAGTGGCGGCGACACCGTTCCTCCTCATCCTCTTCTCCGGATGAGGAGAGGCTTCGACGTGAAATTGCGTCGGCGTTACGAGGAGCTTATGTGGCAGCAGTTACTGTTGTCCGGGACTAATTCAACTCCGATTCAGCCCCCTGCCATCAAGTGGCTGTCGCCCGAACGACTGAAGCAACCACTCGCCCCAGTCGAGATGCCCGTTCCTGGGCCGATTGTTCGGCCGAAACCAGCTGCTCCACCGATTGTGGTGGATCCTCCGCCTCCACAACTGAAGTCTGGGGCACCGAGCAAGGATTCTCGGTCAGGTCACGGCCTGCCCCACAGGTTGTCGGTCACCCTCACTCCCGACCGCCCTCGGCAGGTGGAGGGTGGCTCAGGGCCGAGGCAGCTCTTCGCAGACTCTTCGGAGTCCGATGACGATTCCTCCCTGTTCTCCAGGCAGGTCGACTTGGAGTCCTCCGTGGGCCAGTCTTTGGACGATAGCCCATCGTCCTTCTTGGGTCTGCTTCGACTCATCTCTGAGTCCACCGGGATGCAGCTCGAGCCCGTGTCCAAACGGGCCGAGTATCCCCTGATGGAGATACTGGACCGAGAGGCTTCACCCACGGAGGCCTTTCCGGTGGCTGAGGCCATTGCCGGCCCAGCCTTGGAGCTTTGGCAGCGGCCTGCTTCCTGTCCTGTGCCCTCGGCCAGGATGGCCAGGAAGCATGTGGTCCCTACCGGCTCTTTGCCCGGTTTCTCGGAGCACCCCTCTGCCGAGGGGTTAGTCACCGACAGCGTCTTCGGCCTTCCGGAAACGCTCGGGATGTGGATAAGCCCCCCGACAAAGAGTCCAAAAAGCTGGACTTTGCCGGGCGCAAGGTGTACGCTGCGTCCTGCCTCGGTCTCCGACAGGCCAGCTCGGCCGTGCTGATGGCACACTTCTCCCACGCCCTCATAGGCTCCCTGGATGAGGTCGTCCCTCATCTCCCGACCGACCTGCAGACCACGGTCCGTCAGGTGCGGGACCAGGGTAGGGTGATGGCGAAGCAGCAGCTTCAGACTGCTCTGGACATAGGCGATTCCTGTGCCAGGTCAGTAGCGGCAGGGTGGCTATGCGCCGCAGGGCGTGGCTGAGGATATCCACCTTCACGGCGGATACCCAGCACAAGTTGGCGGACGTCCCCTTCTTGGGGACTGACCTCTTTGGCCCTGGAGTGGAGGGACGCCTCCAGCGGATCGAAAAGTCCCATGCCACTCTGGACTCTGTCACTTCTGCCCAGAGGGACAAAGGCCGCCGTCAACAACAGCATAAGTCTTTTCGTCCTTCGGCCCCTGCAGCACGACCGGCCCAACAGCAACAGGGCCAGCAGGCTCGCGCTTGGCGTCCCAAACCCAAGCCCGCGGCTTCTTCCAACAGGAAGCAAGGAGGTAAAGGCCCAGGAGGTCCCTCGGCCGGTTCCTCCTCCAAGCCTGCCCAGTGACGGGTTGAGGGGTGCCGCCCCCAGCCTCGTCACTCCCCTGGGTTCCCCTGTGGGGATGGCTCCGCCACTTCCTTTCCGCCTGGTCCGCTATCACCACGGACCGCTGGGTGTTGGAGGTGGTAGGAAAGGCCTGCCTCTGGAGTTAGAGCAGACCCCACCCTTGAGCCGTTGCCCCTCGGGGGGTCACAGGTCCGTAGCCTGTTCATCAACTCGGTTCGCCGGAAAGAGCATTGTTCTGCTCTAAAAGAGGAGATCAGGAAGATGGCGGATCCTCCTCCGACCCGGGTTTGTGTCCAGGTATTCCTGGTCCCAACGGACGGGGCTGGCGCCCATCCTCAACCTGCGACCTGAACAGGTTCCTAAGGTCTCGGACCTTCAGGATGGTCACTCTGGCTCAGATAATCCCATCCTTGGAACGAGGCATGTGGTTCTGTTCCCTGGACCTCCAGGACCGCTTCTTTCACGTCCCGATCCGTCCATCTCATCAGAGATTCCTCCACTTCAGAGCGGAGGGATCCCTTTACGAGTTCCAGGCCATGCCCTTCGGCCTCTCTCTAGCTCCCAGGGTCTTCACCGAATGCATGGCAGTGGTGACAGCATTCCTGTGGTGCCGAAGGGTCCGGGTGTACCCCTACCTGGACGACTGGCTGATTGCAGCCCACTCCAGAGCGGAGGTGGAGCGGTCCAGAGATCTGGCCCTCCAGGTTTGCTCTCAGATTGGCCTCCTCATCAACGAGGCCAAGTCGGAACTTGTGCCGAAGCAAGGTGATACTCTTCATGGGGGCAGAGCTCGGCTTCTGGCGGACAGGGCAGAGGTTCTTTCCTCCTTTGCCCAATCATTTCTGGTTGGGAAATTGCGCCCTGCCCGGGACTTCCTGCGCCTCCTGGGCCTCATGGCGGCCTGCACCAGTGTGGTCCGTTGGGCCCGTTGGTATATGCATCCCCTTTAATGGGGACTGGCCAGCCAATGGTCACAACGCTGCGATCCGTTGGACCAGTCCGTGACAGTGACCCAGGAGATGTGGAACGCTTTCCAGTGGTGGACCGTTCCGGCACATCTGCAGGAGGGCATCCCATTTGTCCGCCCCCAGCCGACGGTCTCTCTATCGATCGATGCATCTCTGATGGGTTGGGGTGCCCATCTGGGGGAGCACAGAGCGCACGGCCTCTGGTCCCCTCGGGATTCCCAATGCCATATCAACCTGCTGGAGCTCCGAGCGGTCCGCCTAGCTCTCACCACCTTCGCTCCGTTTCTACGGGGTCAAGTGGTTCAGGTCCAGACGGCCAATACCACGACCATGTACTACCTAAACCGCCAGGGCGGGACGCATTTCATGCTGTTATGCAAGGAAGCTCTCCGCATATGGTCCCTCATGCGCAGTCTGGAGGCGGATCTCCTAGCCATTCACGTGGCAGGAGCCTCCAACACACTGGCCAATGCCCTAAGCCGGATAGGGGCTGCGTCTCATTAATGGTCTCTCCTGCCGGAGGTAGTACAAGATCTGTTCTCCCTCTGGGGCACGCCTCAGGTGGACCTGTTTGCCTCCAGGGAGAATGCGAAGCTGAGACTTTCATGCCCGCCTCCCTCAGCAGGGCTCACTGCAGGGGGATACCTTCTTGAGGCCGTGGATCCCGGGGCCTCTTCTATGCCTTTCCCCCATTTCCCTTGATCCACAAGGTGCTTCTCAAGGCGAAGAGGGATAAGGCACTGGTGATTCTGGTAGCCCCAGACTGGCCCCGCCAGTTCTGGTATCCAGATCTCCTCAGTCTCAGCTCCAGGCTCCCGAGGCAGCTTCCAGCCCACCCGGACCTGATCTCAGTCAACCAGGGGAAGGTATTCCATCCGGACCTTCAATCCCTGCACCTGGACGGCCTGGTTCCTGGTGGCTAGAGTTCCAGGCCTTGGGTCTTTCCGGCCGAGGTCCTCCAGCGCGTTGGAGTCCGTAAGGAGTCGACCAGGAAATGCTATGCCTTCAAATGGAAGAGATTCTCCATTTGGTGTTAGGGAAGGGCTTGGACCCTTCCGCATGTCCCTTGGCAAGCATTCTGACTACCTGTGGTCCATTTCTCAGCAAGACTTGATCGGCGACCCTTAAGGTGCACCTGGCAGCCATCTCTGCTTACGAGCGCGGGCGGGAGCAGTCGGTGGTGCAGGAGAAGGTGGTCTGGCGCTTTTTCAAAGGCCTTGATCACATTTCCCCTCCGGTGCGAGAACCTCCACCTCTGTGGGATCTACTGCTGGTATTGGCCAAGCTCATGGGCAAGCCATTCGAACCAATGTACAGGTGCGATATCTCCCACCTGTTGTGGAAGACCGCCTTCTTGGTGGCTATCACGTCAGCCAGAAGGATGGGAGAGCTCCAGGCGCTTTCCATCGAGTCTCCTTATCTGGTCTTCCACAAAGACAAGGTTGTCCTGCGCCCCCACCCGAAGTTCCTTCCGAAGGTGGTGTCGAGTTTCACCTTAACCAGGTGTTGACTCTGCCGGTGTTCTACCCCAATCACACCTCGGAGGCCGAATATAGGCTCCATACTTTGGACCCTAGAAGAGCGCTCACTTATTATAAGGAGCGGACGGCTGAAGTTCGGGGAGAGGTTCGCCAGCTGTTTGTCACCTACACTGAAGCCGCACCTGGCAGACCTGCAGCCAGGTGGACGATAAGCAGGTGGGTCACCTCCTGCATAGATCTCTGCTATAGGCAGGGCCCCTACTTTTCTGCGGCATAGTGGGACCAAGTTCTGCGGCAAGACTACCATTTGCCGCAGAACTTCTGCAGGGGTGGTTTGTAATTTCTGCGGAAGTTCTGCGGCACTAACAAACTACCACATCAGTGTCAGCTTGCCATCCTGACTCACTTTCATGGCAGTGATTATAGCAATCAGGATGGTGGAAAGCACATTAACACTAGTTCAAAAAATAACAGACTTATAAAAATAATTTCATGCCTAAAAAAACAAAACAAATGTCTCTCCCTTAAGGTCCTAGCCTGTTGCTTAAATGACATATGCAGAGGGGATCTTATGTGATAAATAAGGTATTTCTATATGCATGCTATCTATCCCTCTAATGAGGTTTCCACTGTCTATCACTTACATATTTGTATGTGCTTTCTACACCACTCATGAGGTTTATATGTTTATATGCAATCTGTAACATACATACAAATATGCGTGTGTGTGGTGAGAGAGACAGATACTGTATATATGTGTGTGTGTGTGTATATATATATATTTTTTTTTTTTTAATTTCCATGAACTTGCATCATCATACGTACAGGTCCCATTGGAAATGGAATAGAGGAGTTATAGCAAAACTAATTTTTCATGTCAACCTGCTTTCCCTGACACACTGCGTAACACCATCAGGCCATGACATGCATGTGAACCAATTGTGAGATACAGCTCTCCGGCTCATCACAATGTGTCCACCATATGACAGAACACTGCACCATACCTTCCCAGGCTCCGAGCAGTGATGTGTTCCACCAATCCTTGTGCTGCCCAGCCAGCTCCCAGAGCTAATCTCTGAACCTGAGTTGCCGGCATGGAACCACAGCATGCTACCCTCTGGCCCAACAGCTGTCCCTGCACACAACATTTCTCAATAACTTTTAGGTGATTCTATCAACCAATGACAATATGTAATCAATAACCCTGGCAAAAATGCGTATAGTGCAATTATTTATTTAACAGGTCTATTCTTTCAGCAGGTCTACATTATTATATTTCACTTTTATGGGCATAATTACTTTATTTTTCTTAAAAATTCAGACAGTTAAATTCATTTTACCAGTTATTCATTTCAGATAGCGTCTCTATACCTTAAAGGCACAAATAGGTTTGTACAAAGTGAGGTATGGACTTAACAGGTCTGTGCTATTGACAAGGTTTTGTTTAAGTTGGCCCTAGTGTAACAATGTAAGACTGAAAATTGTATTAGGCTGTAGTGCAGGTTGAGAAAATATCACCATGCATGATGTGCTGTTCCACCGTCTCTGGCAGTGGGAGCTGTGGTAGATAAGTGACTGTTCATTTCTGTTGCAGAATGCAGCCATTTCATTAGCTAATGTATGATGTTATAGCAATGATAACATCACATTCTGATCATATAGGAGGGGTTTGGATATAAAAAGAGGGGAAGGGAACCAGATTCTATTTATAAACAGAAATATTAATAAAAAATCAGCAAGAAGAGTGAATTCTGCAGCACCTCAGAAGTTCTGCGGTAGATTGCAAGTTCTGTGCAAAATTCTGCGGCCGCAGAATTCTAGGGGCCTTGGCTATAGGTTGCCGGGCATGGAGCCTCCCAGAGGGATAAGAGCTCATTCTACCTGCCATACCGCTGCATCGGTAGCTGCTTCCAGGGATGTCCCTATCCAGGATATCTGCAGGGCTGCTACCTGGAAGTTGGCACATACCTTCATTACCCACTACCACATCGACCTTGAGTCACGCCGGGATGCTGGTTTTGGGGCCTTGGTTCTCCAGTCCTTATTCCCTAAGTAGGTGTGTGCGCCTTGCCTCCCTCCTCCCAGAGAACTGCTAGGAGTCTGCCAATAAGTGTGGATTGAACAACATATCCATGTCCCTAGAAATACAGTTTACTCACTGCAAACAGGAGTTCTAAGAATGGTATATGTTGTTCATCCTGACCACCATTCCTCCCGAGCTGGCCACTAGCCCTACCGGCTTCCAGCGGCAAGATCTGGCATCGTGGGGCGGAGCCGAGAGTTTTACCACCTGGGTGGGTGGGAGGAGCCAGCTTGAAGACCTTCCGGCAAGATTTAAAGCGGCAAGGAACCTGCCAATAAGTGTGGATGAACAACATATACCATTCCTAGAACTCCTGTTACAGGTGAGTAACCTGTATTTCATTTGATTGTTTTTTGTGTTTGGGTTTCCTGACTTGAGTCTTCCTTTGAGAACCCAAAACATTATTCTTCTGCCAGTTGGCTAGTTAAAAATTTGTGTCCACACAGAACACCTAGTGAGTTTTGCTCGTAAAGATCTGACGGTTGCAGTTCGAATAACAACAGGCAGAGACATCAGCCGAGCTCGAGATGAACATTCTATGCCATGCATAGAAAAGTTAACCCATTGTTTTCTGGGGCAGTTTAAAGGCTGGGCCTAACTGCACTTGTCAGAATACAGCAAGACTCCACTAGAAGAAGCATAATTACTAAGATGAGTAATTTTTTCTTACAGTAAGTTCTTACATAACTGTACTTTCCTGTGTCTAGGAAATTTAATAATGCTAGAAGCGCAAGTGTGTAGTCGGTGTGTCTTGAAAATTTAATAATGCTGGAAGTGGAAGTGTGTAGGTGTTGTGTCTAATAAACATGCTTGTTTTTTGTTTTGTTTTTTTAATTACAACTCCTAGTGTTCTGTTTGGTCTTGTGTGTATCACATTATAGTAACTAATTCCTTAAATGTTTTCTTCCCTGGTCACTCATACTGCCTTCATATGTGGCTGTAACTTCCAAATCCACTTTCTTTCACTCACTTCCATTTATCCATCCCGAACTCTACAGGTCTGCGCCCACTCCCAGATTGGAGACCTTGGGGGTCAGGATTGCTTCCAGTCACCAGGAAGTCTACTGTCTGATCAGGCAGTGAGACATTGGTGTTAAGAGGCCAGTAATGCATGGTTGTACTTTAGTGCTGACACTCTGTGGGAATGTATTCCAGCCATTCAACAGTAAACTAGTATTTCCACCCCAAGAATGGCACGCAGAATAGCTGGAAACCACTCCTAATGCATTAAAACATCGAAAACCGATCAGCTTTTGGAGCTCTACGCAGCCCCCGAAACCCCAGCATATCAGTTAAACCATAGGGGGCCACACAATTCCAAGTGCCCAGGGCACCATAACTTGTTAATCCAGCCCTGCTACCCCCAACTCTCAGTGGTGACGATCTATTTGGATGTTCAGCCCTTCCCCTGGATGGGCAGATTTCTCTATACATGCCCACTGATCCAGAGGGTCCTGTTGAATATGCAAAGAGAGTCGGCAACAGTGATCCTTATAGTACCAGACTGGGCCAGGCAGGCCTGGTACTCACTGATGTTGATAATGTCACAGAAAAGCCCTATACCTCTGCGTCTGAGGCAGGATCTCCTTGCTTTATCCCAGGGCAGACTGTCTCACCCAGATCTTAAAATGTTTCATTTGAGTGCATGGTTCTTGAAGATTGAGTACTCTAGCCCAAATCTGTTTAACCAGGTGATTGAAGTTTTAAGGGTTGCTAGGAGGCCAGCAACCAGGAAAATATATATGTCAGAGTGGAAAAGATCCAGTATTTGGTGTGCTTCTCACTAAATCACTGCTTTGTCCACAGACTTGTCAGTGGTTTTAAACTACCTCTTTTGGATTACCTGGTCTGTATGTAGGCTCAAGGCCTGAGGCCTTTGTAAAATAACAGTGTACTTGGCAACATCTTCAACTTGTAAGTCAGCAGGCAAAGAAAACCTTTTGCTTCAAAGCCAATTTTCAAAAAGTTTCTCAATGGGTTAAACCACTTGTCTGTCCCGTGAGAGAACCAGTTCCCCCATGGGTTTCGAACCTGGTACTGGCACAGCATATAGAGTCACACAGTTTGAGCCCATGTTTTCACAACAGCTGGAACAGCTGATGTGGAAGACAGTGTTTCTAGTAGCTATTACTTCTACAGGAAGGGTTAACGAATTACAGGCCCTCTGTACAGATACTAATTTTATGGTCTTCCATAGGGATATAGTGTCACTTAGGCCACATGTGACTGTTATTGATGCATATTTGTTAATGTACTGATAATCTGTAACCTTACTGAATTAGCCACCACCACCCCTTGCCGCATCTGGAAACGAGCTGTTATCAGATCAGTATGTCATCCTTATAAAACATTTGAAATAAAAAACATAAAAATGTTTTTACCAAAAGTGGTTTCTGAATTTCACATGAACCAGAATGTCACTTAGCCAGTTTATTTCCCAAAACCTCACTAAAATACAGGCAAGGAGAAACTGCATAGTCTAGATCTAAAGAGGGCTTTGAATTTCTTCTTGGCTAGAACCAAGGGTCCAGAACTGACAGCATTCAGCTGCTTGTCGCTTTAATGGTGAGGTAGGTCAAGACAAGTCAGCAGTGGAAAGGACTGATCTTACTTCGAGAGGGCTCTTGCAGTAGGTACTTGCATATAGGACTAAGGTGCCAGGACCACACGGAAAACTTCTTTCTAGCAGTATCTGGCAGGTACCGCTTCCTGGCGTCACGTGACCGGCGTCAGCGATGAACGCCTAAAGGGCGGCCCCACCCACCCTTGAGTTCTTTCCCGCCATCGATATTCGCACGTTGGACCTCGCAGAAGATCGTTGCTACTGTCGATGCCATCTTTGGATGAGTGTCACTTAACTTAGCGTTTAAATGACTGTTTCTCATCATTTTTTTCTTGTTAAAAAAGTATATATTATCGATCGTGCATGTTGTCTCCAATGCCTTCAGAATCGCATAAGAACAAGTGCGACTCCTGTGGAACTCAGCTCCCTCACAAGGACGGCTGTTCCCTCTGTCTTCTTTTCCTGGGCCCAGGCCAGAAATTCAATCCGGCCACATGTAAACATCATCAGCAGTTCTCTGGAAGCTCATCTTTTGAAACAAAAGATGGCCAAAATGGAAAAGGAGCTGAAGAAACTTGGGCATACTTCTTCCTCTCCAGAAGATCATCATAACAAGAAAAAGGACAAGGAGAGACAGAGGGACCGGGAAGGGTCCCCATCAAACCTGCCGCCTCCGGCCGGAGTTGCAACCCTGAAGATAACTTCCCCTCCAGGGGATCCATCTTCGACGGCTATGTTGGTGGCTACCAAACAGCCATCAGCCCCCTTCTGGCCTGGGCTCTGACCCAACGGGAGCCTCTGGCAATCAGGAGGCACGCACCTCCTCTAAGGCCTCAAAAATTCAGAGGCCTAGCGGTACAAGTGGGACCAGTAAGTTGAGTTCCGGCTGCTCCAGGTCTTACATGGCAGTGGCTGCTA
This sequence comes from Neoceratodus forsteri, assembly GCA_016271365.2. Classification (NCBI taxonomy): domain Eukaryota; kingdom Metazoa; phylum Chordata; order Ceratodontiformes; family Ceratodontidae; genus Neoceratodus; species Neoceratodus forsteri. Next base: position 115,856,149 of record JADMNL010000024.1, on the reverse strand, counting down.
AGTTGTCTGCAGGCTTCTCCAACGCCTGCACAGCCCCAGATCCTCCGCGGGGCCCAGATAACAGGCCTGAAGATGGGGTGACGGACCAGCTGACGTTGAATATGCAGCTGACGGAGATTACTCTGACTTCATCTTTGCCCCCGATTGAGACGGTACCTCCAGCTCCCCTGCAGGGGAAATGGAGGGCGGAGATTGCCTGTGCCATTGGGGGGGCCTCGCCACCTCCTACGCCGGAGCCTCAAATGCCTGAGATGCCGTCGGACCAGACGAAGGTCCCTTAGACTCCCACAGGCCTATCGTTTCCTCAAGGACTGCCATTGAGCGCGACACCTGGACTATCAGGACCCTCGGGGTGTCCTACTCCACTTCCGGATCCCCGTCGGGGCATTTTCTGGACCCTTTAATCCCACCATCAGGACTGACGCCGAGCCCCTCAGCCCCTCCGTCTGGTCCTACGCCAGGACTGTCTGGCAACCCCTTTGGGCTCCTGAGGCTGCACTACCCCACGCCGGGGGACCAGATGCCAGGTTATCCTCTGTTGGGCTTTAATTACTCTTACTACGGTACCCGAGCCACGGATTCCAACCTATCACCGCTTCTACAACCGTAAGTGGATTTGTAGGTGGTCTCTTAAATCTTGACGAAGCTAAGTCGCAGCTCACGCTCGGAGCTTGAGAAACACCAGCCACTGACGGCTCCTATGCCTCTTTCTCCATCGCCCCCTCCGCTGTTGGGCCTTCGGATTCCGATGTCAGATAGAAGAATGGAGTCGTTGCTGCCTAATCTGCAGCCTTTGGACATTTCCTGGCCATCTGACTTCTCAAAGCCAATGGATATTGCACCTCTTACGATCAGCTCGCCTGACGAAGGCCGATCATCTGATTTGGAAAGTGATTCAGTTCCCTCTGGCTCTGAGTCCCCTACACCAGAAGACCGTGGACCGAAAGAATCTCTTAAATCCCCTCCCGAGGACCCTTCCTTTTTGGAGCCCCTCTGGAAGATCCAAATGGCATATGACTGGCGTACAGTCACCCAGAATCCGCAGAGACAGAGATTGGCTGCTCACCTGGGTTTGGCAGATACTTCACCAACCCTCATTCCGCCCTGGATAGAGCCACATGAGGACTTGGTCACAACAATTTGGAAACAACCTTCCTCCCTGGCTCCAGTGGCCAAGAAGGCAGACAGGATTTACCAGACCTCAGAGGGCAAGGACCATCTTAGCTTCCATCCGAAGGCTGACTCTGTGGTCATCAGGGCGGCCCACGATAGGTCAGCAAAACCGAAACACCTTGGTGCTTCTCCTCCCGACAAAGAGTCTAAGGTTCTTGACCAGTATGGGAAAAATGTCTACTCTTCTTCTACCCTGGGAATTAGGGCATTAAATGATGTTGCCCACATGGGGGATTACCAACAATCAGTCTTGGGACAACTGGAGTCCAAGATAGACTCCCTCCAAGACTCCACCACGAAAGGAGAAATAGCAGATCTAGTCAGGTCTGCTTGCAGACATATGTTAAGAACTACTTATGATGCAGTAGATGCTGCTGGTAGAGGCTCAGCATCAGCAATTAGCCTCCGACACCACGGAGGGCTTAGGATCTCAGGCTTGGCACCTGAAGTCCAGACAGCCATACAGATTGCACCCTTTAGAGGCTCAGTTCTGTTTGGGGGAGATGTCAAGGATATCATAACTGACTTACAGGACAAGGGCAAAGCCTTGCGCTCTGTATAATTTGTGTACAAGCCACAACAAAAACAGCCATTTCGGAGACATCATCATCATCAACAAAGACGGCCTGAAAACTGACGTCAGAACAAACTGGCGCCCTAGGTTGGTAGAGCCCCCTTCCCCACACAAGTTTCAGAAGGTCTCTGGTGCTGCAGCCTCCTTCCTGCCAACCGCCTCCTGACTCTCTAACCCTCCCACTGGATCGCTTTCCAGAGGAACCGATAGGGGGAAGATTCTTTCTCCACGTCTGTTACACGAAGTACAACAAACTCCTTCCGGGGGAGGTCAAAGGACATCCAGTCAGAGGCATGGCTGCTTCTACTGCTTGCTTCAGGAACGTTTAGGCCGCAGACATTTGCGCGGCTGCAACTTGGAGTTCTGTCCATACCTTTACCAAACATTACAGTTTGGAAATTGCTTCAAGGCGCAGAGCAGGCTTTGGCCTTACTGTTCTGCAGGGACTCTTATCATGAGTACTCTGTTTTTTCTGCAAACCCGTTCCTACCTCCCATGTCTCAGACTTGTCTCATGTTACTGCTTGGGACTCAGTCCTGTATGTGAGTACCTACTGCAAGAGCCCTCTCGAAGTAAGATAGTACAGTTGCGCAAGAACTTACCGTAACAGTAGATCTTCGAGAGAGGCTTTTGCAGTAAGTACTGCTTTCCCTCCCTCCTACCCCCTGGGTTTCTTCGACTTTTACTCCTGTAATAGCATTTAGCTCCAGGAGCCCATTCCTACTCTCCTGTCACCGCTTTCTAGGTCTCCAGCGGGAGAACTGGAGGGCGGGTGTGGGGTCCGCTCCCTTCATAGCACCACGCTGATGTCAGGGGTAGTCTCTTGCCAGACACTGCTAGCTAGAAGTTTTCTGTGTGGTCCTAGCACCTGGCGGCTTAGTCTTATATGTGAGTACCTACTGCTAGAGCCTCTCTCCAAAATCTACTGTTACGGTAAGTTCTTGCATAACTGTACTTTTCTTGATGGATAGTCTCTTGCATACAGTTTTGCTATGGAAAAGCTGGCAAGTAGCCACCCAAAGGCCCACAGGCACATTCCATTAGAGCTACATCAGCCACTGTGGCAGCTCTTAAGGGATATACTCCTTCAGAAGGTTTATAAAGCAGCTACCTGATGCACAGTACACACCTCCACTTCCCATTACTATCTGGACATCTAGATGAGAAAGGATGCCAGGCTTGGTACTTTAGTGCTTCAGAACCTTTTTCTGAAATAGGTTTTAGACCCTGCCTCCTAATGCACTGCTTGTAGTCTTCAGAGTGTATGACATCGCTAGTAAATGCTTGTTGCTAGAAAAAAATTACTTACCGTAGCAATGATGATGTTTCTTCTAGAGGGTGTACTAGTGATTCAAATGAACCCTTCCCTAACTCCCCTTCTAAAACCGTAAGTATAAAAGGGTTCTTCAGACTAAAATGCTTATTGTATTGCTTGAGCATTTCATTAGTGGAAACACTGTAGTTTTTATTTCCCGTGTGGTTTTGGCAGTTTGCATTAGGTAGTTCTTGATATACATCAAGTAGGTGGTCACAACTCTTTTTCTGGCCTCCAGATGCAGATCTGCAATTAGAACACTGGGGGGAATGTGACCACAATGCAGAGTCTGAACTTTAACATTCTAAGTTCCATCTCTGGGGTAACAACTCAGGTCTGAGATGATTGCAGATTGTATGAATCACTAGTAAACCCTCTAGGAAGAGTACCATTACTGTGGTGAGTAATGGTGAGTAATGTTTTCATTGCAGCCACCATGGGGGACCGTGTATGGCGTAGTGCATGTTACATGATGCCATGTAATGTGCAGGGCCTTATGGGGGAGACTGAAGGAATATAAGGAAGTTGTTCTTCATTGAACAGCTGGTGGATGAATAGAATAGTTTATCCAGGCAGGTGGTTGAAGCCAGATCAGTGACGGGGTTGAAGCATTGATGGGACAGACACAGGGAGATTGTGATTTCTATGAGAAGTGGGAGTTGCAGTCAGCCTGGGGAGGTGGGTACTGAAGCACCATTATCAGGCAATAGGTTGGATATGGAATCAGGCAAACAGGCAGACTGGATGGGTTATTTTACGGACAGATTCAGAGCAAAATATAAATGGGGATACCACATTAAACTGCTAAAAACAAGTACCAGTAAACCCTTAAGGGGAGCTCTCTGTTTTTTATAGGAACAATGAGAACAATCTTTTACTAGATCCATCAGTGTCTTTGAGGCAAAAAAAAGTTTCTCTGTCAGGCTGTGGCACACTGGCCTGTGCAATCAGTAGTTCCATTAGTCCAGCAGATTGGGAAATCTGACATGCCAGTACATTGCAGGTCTGGGTGTGATGCCAGGTACATTTTCTGGAATCCAATTAACTGGTTTTGTTTCTTTTGTTTGTAGGACATGCCTCCTCCTTACTCTCCACCAGAAGATAAGAAGACCCAGTAACCTGAAGAGTGCTTGAACCCAGAGAACATTGTCCCCCTTAACCCCCATGGTCCCTAGATTGGTAGACTGGCTTGTAGTGATGGATGCCGAACCCCCTCCCACCATGCACTTTAAAGACTGAAAAAAGTTGCTGTGGAACTGTGACAATTCAATTAACAGCTGGTATATAGTTTTGATGGAAATTAACTTTATTTTCTGGGTGTTCATGGGGTCATGCCAGGGGTACATTAGTTGCATCGATAAAAGTTCCATTTGGAATCCCACTTTCTTTTCAGCTTACCTGCTAGAAGTGTTACTGTTACGAGCCAGTACTGGGAATATCTGCATTCTTCTTGGTCTGGTGCAACTAATTCATGGTAACTTCTCATCCAGCCAATACATTCCTTGAAAGGGACTTCATTCCTGGTCGGGATTTTTGTATTGTTTTCTGATGACACATATTTTTTCTTTAGGATCACAGCCACCATTTTGGTTGACAGTAGAGCCTAAAGCTTTGCACACGCTATTCTAAGCTTCCTCAGAGAAGCCTCTTACATAGTTGCTTCTGCAGATGCCAGTCTTTTTTTGGTCGATGAAGTGGCTGCCATGCATATTTTTGTGTGCACAAGTCTCCGCATCATTTCTAAAGATGTGAGGTGAAAATAATACCTTGTTGAGGCCATCAACAGATTACTTGGAGAATCCTGGAATCGTTTGGTGACATCCTGTCTTTGTAGGCTACTGTCTCTTGCTGTTACCTGCTGTGGATGCAGTAGCCTTTTCCTCCAACAAACCATGTCAGAAATACATCAAGCCATGTTGTGAATGTGCTACAACCATAGAGACCATATATATTAAAAATTAGAGGGGTCATCATACACAGTCATACATCATACACATACACGTCATACATCATACGCATACACATCATACATCCACACAGTTACAAATTGGCTCCATAGAGATCATGTAGTCCTCTAGCATATGGTGACATGAAAGCCTTTAGTTTCTAATGATTGCCATCTCTGTGGTCACAGCCTTGTCCCTGCCCTACACCTGTCGCCCACATAATGTGCCACCCTTGAGCCATGCTCCATGCTGTGTGATCTTGGGAGTGCACTAAACCCACACTCTGACTGGTGTACTAGGACACAGTATCTGGCAGAGGTTATAGTCTGCCACTTCTCACAAATTTGACACGTAGCCCCGTACTTGCCATTTCACTTGTGTGGTGATCATGGCAGCATGGAGTTGGAATAGTAAATTAGAGCAAGAGTGGAGTCCCGCACAGAAGGGGTAATGAATGAAGTGGACGTGTTGTGGTTCATTGAAGGAACCAGCTTCTTGCACTGTGGATAGGTCCACATTGGCCGGTTGCCATGGATACGTCCGTAGTTTCTGTTTGCATGGGTACCTCTGTGGTGGCCATTTACTTAAGATGTAAGGAGTGAATGGTTATATCCATGATGGAGCAAACAAAAGGCTTCTTTCCATTTTTTTTTTTTTTTTTTTTAATGATTGTACATGTGATTTGAGTAGCCGCCATGGTAATAAAAGGGCAGTTGTTCAGTAGTTTGTACAGCACCCTGTTCTATGCATGTCCTTCCACTGCCTTAGTCCTGTATCACTTTGTGATTTGAGATAAACTACCACAGTGAAGGCCAAGTAACAAAAGGGGAATCCTTTACAATGTAACACATAAAAGCCAGGTCACAAAGGGGTCCTTCCAGAGGCATACAGTGGGAGAAACTTTTGTGAAATGTTCCCGGAGTTGCGTTTCAAATGCTCATGGGCATAAATCTATTGGAGGCCAGGTTGGCAAAAAAAAGCTTGACGATATGTTGATTTTTTATTTGAATGCCTCTCTAACAAGTCATGATGCTGGATGGGACATGACAGCCATATGCACTGGCAGTCTGTGATGATGCAGACTTCCAGAAAGAACACTTCTGACGTGGCATTTTGTTAATTACTGTGATACTTACACCACTGACTCTCAATAATGGAATAACATTTGCATCATGTGAACGTGGTATTCGTGAAAGCACACTGCTTTTAAATAGCTGCACGATATAACTTTAGATGCATCCAACTTCTTGTCTAATTTAGCTTTCTGAATTCTGGTATTCTATAGCAGGTTTTTGGCAGCTTTGCCACCAGTTAATTACAAAGATATTAAACCACGATTACATTTGGGAGGAATTATAAGCTGTTTTTGTTATTGTAGGCGCAATATATATTGTCGACCACTTATAGGAATGCACATAAATGTTTTATTCATAATTGAAAATTAGGATTTTTTGTCAAATCAGAGACCTTGAGCACAATGTGCTAGTGGTGGCATGAATGCAAAGTACACATGTACTTTGAATTCTGGCAAAATGGTGGTAATTTCAGAAGCTCCAGTACTACTACCCTTACTGTATCTATTTAATTTTCTTTCATTTTTTCTGCTGTCTTTTTTACCCCATCCTCCTCCTTGCCCTGCTGTTTCTTTATCACCCGTCTGGTATTGTGCAGCCTTTTTTTTTTTTGGATGGGGGCCACCCTCCTCACCAGAGTCCTTCACCCCTGCCCCCCACCCCCAAGTAGGGCTTTCCACGCCAAACTATGAGGAAAAAATACAACAGATCTCAGTAGCTTGAGTTAGCATCCCCTTCCCTTGGGTGTACTGCAGGGGAGCTCCAACCAACAGCCAGGTCCTGAACATTAGTCAGGCGCCCATGGTTATTCACAACATACTGGGATGACCTCTTCTGTGGCATTTGTTCCCCTAGGGGAAAGACAAGAATATGTACTGTCCATTTTAATTTTTAGTGCACTGAGGAAAAAAACAAGATACAAGTTGAAATGTGTGTCATTTTAGTTAAAATAAGCATGGAATATTTAAATGAAAATTGCTGTACGCCAATGCACCCATCATGAACATGAACCCTAGACTTTTGGAGACTTAGGCCCCCAGCCCTGCACCACTATCAGCCCTTGTCCTGCCACCCTGGAAGCTTTGCAGCTGCTGTCTAAACATTCATTCCATGCCGAAGGGAGTGGTTTTCTAGACCTGCTAATGAATTTACAGTGATGCACAAAAGATTGTAAACAAAGATATTTATTTAAAAAATCATTAAAACTATTTACTAAGTTAATTTGACATTGATATGCTTAGTTGTACTTGAAACTTTGTGACTGGAATAAAGGTTGAGTTCTAACACTGATAAATGTCTGTGGCATTTTTAAAGGGGACCCAGCTGAGCTCTGAGAACCTCAAAAAGAAGCAAACCGTATTTGAGTGAACTCCAGTGTTCTGTCATGCTGATCAGAATGGAGCAGCTGATATTACTTTAAGGGAGGCTCTTGCAGCAGGCCACACTGGTAGACTATGCCGCCAGGCACTAGGACAACACGGAAAACTTCTAGCTAGCAGTCTACCATGGGGGAGGCCCCCCTGCCGTCAGTCATCTGACATCAGCATGGACTATATAATAGGGCAGTCCTCCACACCACCCCAGATCTTTTCACGCTGTCGACCCATGCATGTCGGACCTTGGTGAACATCGCAGCTACAGTCGACCGCCATTTCCGCGCCTTTTTTATTTTCTTTATTCTTCAGTGTTTAACATCAGATTTTTGGTGTTCCCTTCAACGGGTTTATGTCATCTCCACGTGCTTCGTCTTCCAACCACTTCAGCAAGCAAGTGTGCCTGGGGTAAACAGATTCCCAAAAAGGACAGCCATTTTTCGTGCCTGATCTGCCTAGACCCAGCCACGACACCAAAGCCTGCCAGAAGTTTAACCAGGCTACTCTGAGACGTCGATTGAAAATGCTGGAGAGCTACCTTCTTAAGTAGAATCTACTTGCGATGGAAAAAAGAGCTGCAGGCCAGGAGCTCTTCGGCCTCACTGGCACAGTTTTCCGGGGCCTCCTCTTCTTCTCACAAGGTGAAGTTTGGAAAGCACAAACACCAGGACAGAAATTGAGACAGGGCCTGATCTGCTTCCCAGTCGCCCCATAAACGCATGACCGCAGTTGCATCATCCTCCCGTGGGGAGTCTGAGCCTCCAGCCCTGCCAACCTTCACTCACTCCAGGCGCTCGGTGGCTCCGCCATCTGCCCTTATCTCTGTTTCGGGTAGCGGCTCTTCAGGGCAGGGGACTTCCTATCCTGCTTCTCAGCTCCTGATGCACAGGCCCTTGTCTTCTACGGGCCCTCAGCCACGTGGCTTGGCCAGTTCTGTAATCTCGGGCTGCGGCCTTGCACCTGTCGTCCCCCCAGTCACGGCTCTGTCTTCATTACCTTCCAGTCCTGCAACCGACGTCAGTTCTGATAGGCAGTGCCTGAGACAGACAACTGCCGTTTCCTTCTCTGTGTGGCCTCTGCATCTGCTCGGAGGATCTCCCTCTCCCCTAGCACCAACCTCTCCTGCTGGGCTGGTATCACCCGGGCCCTTTTGACCATCGCCTGTTGGGCCACCGCTTGTGCTGCTGACGCCCCATCCTGCAGGCCCGGCACCGGCACCACCTTCACCACAGCTGACATCTGCTAACAAGTCGCCGGACCCCTTTCCGGCACTGGATGAGCCTGTGCCAGGTAACCCATTGCCGGCTCCTCAACTATCATACCCTAACCCAATGCCTCCTTTGCTTTTTCTACCTGTATATAACTTTATGCCACAGGTAGAATTTAACGCCCTGTTCTCGACGTGGTGGTTGTTGGTTCAGAAGCAGACCCTCGTCTCTCAGGGCCCACCTCCAGCCTCTCCACTTCCTCCCTCCCAGGGACAGCGGTGGGGCTGGCCAGAGTGAACCCTGCATGACTGGGTCCTCTGGCATCTGTCCAGACACTGGCTCGAAGAGGGATGATCGTCTGTCTCTGACGCCGGTCCCTGATAGTGAGTCCTCTGAAGATGACTTCTTCTCTTCAGGGTCTTCCTCTTCCCCAGGGGAGTCAGCAGGAGAGGATCAGCCCAAGGAGGTACTGAAGTCCCTTCCCCACAATGACCCATCCTTTATGGACATTGTGTTACATACAGTCTATCATGGGATGAGAGACGGAGGAACTGGACCCAGAAAGGCATCGCTTGGCTATCTTTCTCAGGAAGAAGGATACCCTGCCTGTTGTGACACTTTTGATTGAGTCCTACGAGGATGTCACCTGAGCAGCTTAGACCCACCCCTCCTCCATTCTGCCTCTTCCTAAAAAGGCGGATCAGCTTTACCATGCCCCGGCTGGTAAACCTTTCTTGTGGAGTAATCCTAAGGCAGACTATGTGGTCATTAATGCTGCCCACAACCGAATCAAGGAGCCCAAGCACCTCAGTGCTTTCCCTACAGACCGGGAATCCAGACGGACCAGATTGCTAAATCTGTCTTTGCCTTTGCCACTTTGGCCATTAGGGCCATCAGCTATCCGACCCATCTAGTACAGTACCAGAATGCCCTCAGGGACCTGGTCCAGATGCTGCCTGAGGATTCCACCAAGACTCAGCTTGCCCAGCTTATGGAGTCAGGCTCAGATGTGGGCACCATGTTCTCTGGGAAGCTTATGATTCCGTCGACACCTCTGGGCGTGGGGCTGCCACTGGCATTTGCTTCTGGCGCCACTCCTGGCTTGGGGTCTTCGGGTTTGTCCCAGATGTCCAAGCCAGCATTCTAGATGTTCCCTTCCAGGGCTCTGCCCTCTTTGAGGGTGAAGTTCAGGACCTTATTTCTAAGCTGCAGGAGTCGGGTAAAGCTCTTAGGTCGGTTCATTCAGTTTACCATACCCAGCCTAGGGTGAACCAGCGTCCGTCCTTTCATCAGTCCTCCTACAAGCAGTCCCGAGAACAGTCCTCCAAGGGCCAACACCGACGTAAGGCTATCCGTGCCCAGCAGGCGCCACTGCCCAAGGTCCCGCGGCCCCCTGCCCACCCCAGACCCTACCTCCTGACTCCTTAGCCAACCCTCCTTCTCCAACCGTTGGTCCAAGGGAGGTAGTTAAGGGTCAGTTCTCTCTCTCCACCTGCGAAGGTAATGAGCGGTGACCTCAGACAATTGGGTACTCCACCTAATAGCTCAAGGTTACACCCTAGAATTTCTGGAATGGCCACCAGAAAATCCCCCAGTCCACTCTACCTACCCTCCTACACACTGGCCCCTGATTTGGGAGGAAATTAACTCTACTGCAAAACAGAGCCATAGATCCTGTCCCTCAGGCTCAGTGGGGGAAGAGGGCTTTATTCCCACTTCTTCCTCATCCCCAAGAATACTGGGGACCTCTGGCCCACCCTGCACCTGAGCAGTCTGATTCTGTACATCGAGTACAAACACTTTAGAATGGTGACTCTTCATGGACTACTACCCCTACTGCACCAGGGAGATTGGCTCTGCTCACTGGACATGCAGGATGCCTATCTGCATATCCAAGTCTTTCCTGCCCAACATCGCTTCCTTTGTTTCTAATTTCAGGCTGCCCATTTCCAATTTCGGGCTCTCCCATTTGGCCTTTCCTCAGCCCCCCTGGGTATTTACCAAATGCCTGGCAGTTGTGGCAGCGGCATTAAAGAGGCAGGCTTCTATGTGTTTCACTACCTGGATGACTGGCTGCTACTGGCCCCCTCCAGGGAACGCTTGGTTCAGACCCTGGAATGCACCCTGCACCTTTTCCAGGAACTGGGGATCACAGTTAATCTGCCGAAGTCCTGCTTCTCCCCTTGTCAATGCCTTCATTACATAGGGGCAGTTCTGGACACCAGCCACAGCAAAGCCTTTTTACCTGAGGACAGGGCGGAGCAATTGATGGAGCAGGCCTGTTGGGTTTCCTCTAGCCAGGGTTTTTCTGCAGCTTTTGTGACACATGGCAGCAGCCATTGCCATGGTTCCCCTGGCCCGTCTGCATTTGTAAGTTTCTCAGTGGACCTTGAGGGTCCAGTGGGACCAGCGCATAGACAACCTGGACCAGTTGGTCCTGGTCTCCTGTCCAGTCCGGAGGTTGTCGTGGTGGCTTAATCTGGCCAGCCTCCAGGGGATCTCCTTTCAGCACCTGACCCCCTGTAAAATTCTCACGACAGATGCGTCTGGGATGGGGTGCTCATCTGGCAAATCACTAGACCCAGGGTACCTGGACGGATGTAGAACAGGGTCTACATATCAATGTCCTGGAGATTCGGGTGGTCCTTTATGCCCTGCCAGCCTTCCAGACTAATCCATTCACAGGACCACTGCTAGTATAGACGGACAATATGTGCGTAGCATACAACATCAACAGATGGGGAGGGGCCCCCACTCTTATCCCCTGTGTCAGGAGGCGATGAGAGTCTGGTATCAGGCCAACGAGCGTGGGATCGAGTTCTCAGACGTTCATGTTCCAGGCATACAAAACGTCTTGGCATACAGTCTCAGCAACTCCAGGTCACAGGTCATGAGTGGGATCTTCTAACCTCGGTGGTCGAACATTTCTTCAACAGGTGGGGTCATCCAGAGTTGGACTTCATTGAGTCCGCATTCAACGTAAAACTGCTGCTTCAAACAACATGAAGTCTTGCTGTATTCTGACAATAGCAGTGAGTCCCAACCTTCGAACTGCCCCGGAGATGAAAGAGTTAACTTTCCATGCCAGGCATGGAACGCTGAGCTCGGGCTCGGTTGAGACTCTGTCTGTAGCTGTTTAAACTCAAACCATCAGATTCTTTACTCCGCTTCACTGAACAGTTGCTCCAGAGAGTTCTCCTCCTGCTCGGTTCAGTTTGTCGGCTAAACTACCGCTTTTCTTGGTTTTCGACCAAATTTAAACCATAACCTGTTGGTTCAGTCTCTGTCTGTGGTATTTGTGAGTACTAGATAGGTTATATTTTATTCATTCTGTGTGGAACTTGTTAACGGTTCATCGGTTCGGTTTGAAGCGATCAAGCTGTTAAAAATCTTAATTTGTACTTTTAGAGTGTGGTTACTGGTTCTTATCAGTTCTAAAAAAAAAATTGGATTTTATTACGGTTTTTTCCACGACCCGTGACATGGTCAGGAACCGATAAGAGGGTCTTGCCTGGCGGATTGCCATTAAAAGGGTAAGTTTGGTTAGGACTGGCACAATGTCTGAGAAACCCAAAGGAAAAACTGGGCCCACTGGGTTTCAACACTGTAGTGTGTGTGGGGAAGTCTTTGCTAAGGCTGACCCCCACACCACCTGTGTTTATTGTCTGGGGTTTGACCACCTCGATGCAGACTGCCAGATTTGTAAAAATTTCCCTGCAGCTACCCTGGAAAAGAGAGTTGGTAGGCTCAGGGAAAGGGAGGCCAAAAAGTCTGCTGATCCGGATGGCCAGCCCGGTTCGGTTCAAACCAATCCAGAAGGAGTGCCCTCTGACCAGAGCGAGACTTCTTCGGGCAGAAGGAGAGCCAATTCTGAGGAGTCGGTTCCTGCTAAGAGAACTAGAAAAGAAAAGTCAGCTGGTGTGGAGCCAAAACTTTCCTCTCCAACCACTGAAGAAATAGCCAAAGCGATCAAGATTGTGCAGTCGCTTTCCACGGTTACGACCGAACCGGCACCTTCAGGCAGGCGCTCGGATCGGCCAGTTCCACCGGTTCAAGAGTATGATTTAGAGGAATTTTATGAACCGGAGGAGGAGGAAGAGGAGTATGAGGAAAGTGAATGTGGTTTTGAAAGTCTGGATGTGCCTATTGACCCGGACATCTCCCCAGACAGGCCTTCAGGCGCGTCTCCTCCTAGGCTTTCCGAGTCCCCCTCCCATTTCATGTTTTATAAAAAAGTGGCTGAAACCCTCCAGCTTCCTATGGAAGAAACTGTGGATGACCGGGAGGAGCCTGACTATGTAGAAATGATGGATATCCCAGAGTCTAGGAGGCTGTCTGTTCCCTTACACAAATCTGTTGGGAAACAGACATTTAAGATTATAAAGACTCCTAACACTATACCTCCTGTGGATAAAAGAATGGACAAGAGGTATACATTGTCAGGCTCAGATACGGAGTTCTTACACAACAATGCAGCCATGTTGGGGTAGTGCAGGCTGCAGCCTGTGATAAGGCAAATATTCCCTTGGCTTCACACACCCCCGGACAAGGACTCCAGGAGGATTGATGCCATGGCAAAGAAACAGTACATGGCAGCATCCTTGGGACTCAGACAGGCCAATTATATGGCCTATACTGCTAGGTATCAAAAAGCCAGATGGGACACTGTTATGGCTTTAGCAATACAGGTCCCTGGCCAGCTTGCCAAGGAGCTGGAGCAGGTGGCTGCTGATGGTATTGAGGCATCCAAGGTGCAATTCCATGCTGCAGTGGACTCCAGTGATGTCATCTAGAGTCATGGCTACATCTGTGGCACTTGGGAGAATGGCTTGGCTCAGATGTACTAGTCTATCACAGGATACCCAGACTAAGGCCATGGATTTTCCTGTTGTGGATAATTCTCTGTTTGGGGAGCAGACAGAGAATTACATGAAGAAAATGGACGAATATAGGACCACCTATAGGAGTGCACAGGCCAAGGAAAGGCAGGCCACTCCTCAAAGGCAGCATTACAGGGGCTGGGGCAGGCCTTTCCATAGGCCTTTCTACCAAGCCCAGGCCTCCTCTTCTGCTTGTGCCCAGAGGGGGTTCTTTAGAGGGAGAGGCAGGCGGGGTACAAGCAGGCCTGCTTCCACCCCTCAGCCCAAAGCCCCTGCCAAACAGGCAACCTGATGGGGTTGCCAGGGCCGATTCTCAACTACCTATAGGGGGCAGGCTGGCTTACTTTGTCCAGGACTGGGAGTCTCTGACATCAGACAAATGGGTCCTGGAAGTAGTAAGCCAGGGACTGGTTCTCAGCTTCAAAAAGTTTCCAAAGATGAGACCAGATCCTTTCCACCTGCAAATCCCTCAGAGACACTTGCCCTAGAGGCAGGGGTCTCTTCCCTCCTAGCTCTCAGAGCTGTGGAAAGGGTTCCACCCCTACACCAGGGCAAAGGGTTGTACTCCAGGTACTTCTTTACCCCCAAAAAAAGACAGGAGAATGGCAGCCCATCCTGGATCTCAGATACTTAAACAAGCACCTTTTAAAACCAAAATTCAAAATGGTGACTCTGGGAATTATTCTACCCTCTCTAAGGCCAGGGGACAGGCTAGTGTCCCTGGACGTCAAGGATGCCTACTTCCATATTCTCATCAGAAGCTCCCATGGAAAGTACCTCAGGTTCGAGCTGCCCTCAGGCCATTACCAGTTCAGAGCAATGCCCTTTGTTCTGACCTCTGCTCCAAGGGTATTCACAAAATGCCTGGCAGTGGTAGTTGCTTCTATAAGAAGGCAAAGGATTGCCATCTTCTCTTACCTGGATGACTGGCTCATAGTAGGCCAGTCCCCAGACCAAGTCAAGTTACACTACAGATAACTCAGCAACTGCTCACCTCTTTGGGTTTCCTTCTGAATCTTTCAAAGTCAGTTCTAGAGCCTGTCCAGCTCCTCACCTTCATAGGCGCAGAGCTAGACACAAAAAAGGCCAGAGCTTTCCTTCCCCTGGACAGGGCAAGGACCCTTGTCTCTCTGGCCTCCTCATTCACCCTGCAGGTGTCTCGACCAGCAAGGCATTTTCTACAGCTTCTGGGGCACATCACTGCTTCCACAGCAGTAGTGCAGGGAGCAAGATTTCAGATGAGGGACATTCAGTTCCATTTGAGAGCCTTCTGGTCTCAAAGGAAGGACCCTCTGACCAAATTGATCCCAGTAACTCGAACCCTGATCTAGGCCCTACAGTGGTGGCAGGATCAGAGCAATCTCAGACAAGGGGTTCCTTTTGTCACTCAGTCTCACTCCTTAATCCTTACTACAGATGCATCCCTCTTGGAGTGGGGAGCTCACATGGGCAACCTCACCACCCAGGGGTTGTGGTCCCCTCAGGAATCTCTGCTCCACATCAATCTGTTGGAACTCAGAGCAGTTTTTCTAGCACTTCAAGTTTTTTCCAAATCTGTTCAGAACAAAGTTGTACAGGTCAGAACAGACAACACCACCACACTGTGGTACATCAACAAGCAAGGAGGCACTCGGTCTACGGCCTTGTGCACCGAAGCAATGAAGTTGTGGTCTCTGGCTTATTCCCTGAACACTTCTCTTACAGCAGTTCACCTCCCAGGCAAGGACAATGTCCTGGCAGATGCTCTCAGCAGGATTTCCCAGGGTCATCACGAATGGTCACTGGACCCCCTGGTCTTGGAGGTGGTATTTGTCAGATGGGGCACCCACAGATAGATCTTTTTGCAGCCCCAGACAATCACCAACTTCCCCTTTTTTGCTGCAGGCCCCCAGTGTTGGGCTCAGTCCCTCTGGATGCCTTAGTTCTCAATTGGGAAGGGAAGTTTCTCTGCTTTCCCCTTCCCTCTTCTGTTCAAAGTGCTAGTCAAAATCAGATCTCAACCCTGCAAGATGATCCTGATTGCTCCAGATTGGCCCAGACAACCCTGGTATCCACTTCTACTGTCCTTAGCAGTCCATCTTCCCCTGTGTCTTCCCAGGAATCACAACCTGTTAACCTGTGCTCAGGGGAGGGTTTGTTACCCGAACCTCAAATCTCTCAATCTCAAGGCCTGGCTCTTGAAGAGTTAGAGTTTGCTGGTTTACACCTCTCCCAAAGTGTAATGGATATCCTGAAGGCTTCTAGAAAACCTTCCACCAGGGCTACTTATAATTCCAAACGGAAGAGCTTTTCCATATGGTGCTCTGGAAAGCATATTTCCCCAGAATCTGCTGATTTACCCACAGTCCTGGATTATATGATCCACTTAAATACCTTGGGGCTGAGACCAGCTACCCTAAAAGTGCATCTGGCAGCTGTGTCTGCTTTTATTTCAGCAGATAAGCCCTCTTCTCTTTCAGCTCACCCTGTATTCTCCAAGTTTTCAAAGGATTGCTTCACACCAACCTCCATTCAGGGACCCTGCCCCTGCATGGGACCTTAATGTTTGCATTGCTCAGCTTATGCAACCTCCCTTTGAGCCTTTGTCTTCAGCAGAGCTTAAATACTTGACTTGGAAGACTGTGTTTTTGGTAGCCATCACTTCTGCCAGCCCATAAGTGAATTACAAGCTTTATCAGTGGAGCTTGATTTTATCTCCTTTCATAGAGATAAGGTGGTCCTCAGGACTAACAGGAAGTTCTTGCCTAAGGTGGTTTCAGATTTCCACCTTAATCAATCTATCTCCAGTGTACTTCACTGACCATTCCTTCTCTGGCGAGAGGCTGCAAGCTTAGATGTGAAGAGCCCTTAGTTACTACATAGACCGTACCAAGGGTCACAGGTTTGACTCCTCAACTGTTCCTCACTTATGGTGAGGTTGGTAAAGGAAACCTGCCACTAAAGATCCATTGCCAGGTGGATTGTCTCTTGTATCCAATTTTGCTATGAAAACTGGTAGGTTCCTCCCTCAGGCCTGAGGGCTCACTCTACGGAGTCTAGCTGCTTCCTGGCTGCTGCAGGGACATCCTATTCTAGAGATATGTCAAGCAGCTACCTGGAAAACAGTTCATACTTTTACCAAGCATTACTCCCTGGATATCCAGGCTAGGAGTGATGCTCGGTTTGGCACGGCTGTGCTTCAGAGCTTATTTCCTAAGTCGATTCTGTCCCTCCTCCATGGAGGTACTGCTTAGTAGTCTGCATATGTCATAATATTGCAAGACTTCATGTTGTTTGAAGAAAAAATTACTCACCTTAGTAATGTTGTTTCTTCTAGTGGAGTCTTGCTATATTATGACCTCCCCCCTACCTGCCCCTCTCAGAACCTCTGTTTTTGGGATGTGGGTGGGCAGTGCAGTGTTGGCACTTAGTAGGTGCCCACCTTGTTGTTTTTCACCCCTCCTGTTTTGGGGTGACTTGGTGTTGTGTTTTTCATTTTTTGGGTCTCCTGACTTGAGTCTTTGTTTTGGGACCAAAAAAATGTGTTCTTAAGTTTAGTAGCCAGTTGGCTAGGGTAGGTTCACAGCTTCCACACAGGACCTCAGTGAGTTTAGCTCGTAAAGATCTGACGGTTTGAGTTTGAAGAACAACAGACAGAGTCTCAACCGAGCTTGAGCTCAGCGTTCCATGCCTGGCATGGAAAGTTAAATCTTTTTCATCTCCGGGGCAGTTCGAAGGTTGGGACTCACTGCTATTGTCAGAATACAGCAAAACTCCATTAGAAGAAACAACATTACTAAGGTGGGTAATTTTTTCTTTTCTGCTCGCTCGATCTCGGGCCTGGGGTTTTTTGGTGAGATGCATTGTTCCTGTCCTGGAAGGAGAGGTTTCTGTGTGCCCTTCCCCTCTTCCCACTCTTGCAGAGGGTTCTGATGAAGCTCCAGATACAGGGGGCAGAGATGACCTTCATAGCTCCCTTCTGGCCTCGCCAGATTTGGTTTCCCTTTCTGTAACAGCTAGCTGTGGAACCTCTGGTCCCCCTGCACCTGTGCACAGACTTGCTCTCCCAGAACTGGGGCATC
The DNA here is from genome assembly GCA_016271365.2 of Neoceratodus forsteri. Taxonomy (NCBI): domain Eukaryota; kingdom Metazoa; phylum Chordata; order Ceratodontiformes; family Ceratodontidae; genus Neoceratodus; species Neoceratodus forsteri. The sequence goes on along the minus strand of JADMNL010000024.1, from coordinate 115,838,546 downwards.
CTGGTCCATCCAGACCTCAAGTCCCTGCATCTACATGCGTGACTCATGCGAACCTAGCTATTGCCCACTTTGGGGTTTCATCTAGGGTCGCTGATGTCCTGGTGGCATCCAGGAAACCCTCCACCAGGGCCACATATGCTATAAAATGGAACGCTTTTCCATTTGGGCCGCTGCTCGTCACTTGGATCCTTTCACCTGTCCAGTGAATCAGGTGTTAGAGTACCTCCTTTCCCTTTCGGATTCAGGCCTGGGGTACTTTTCCCTTAAGGTGCACCTCTCCGCTATCTCTGCGTACAGTACACAACTTGCCCAGCATGAAGTGTCCCATACGTTCCTGTGGGGCATTTTGCATCTGAAACCTCCCATTCAGGACCCTGTCCCTCCATGGAACCTCAGTTTTGTGTTAGAGAAACTGGCTTTACCTCTGTTTGAACCATCCACAAGTTGCGCTTTCTGTCATGGAAAGCTTTGTTTCAAACAACATGAAGTCTTGCTGTATTCTGACTATTGCAGTTAGGTCCTGCCTTTCAACTGCCCCGGAGAACAAAGGGTTAACTTTTCTATGCCTTGCATAGAACGTTCATCACGAGCTCGGTTGAAGCCTCTGTCTGTTGTTCAAACTGCAACCATCAGATTCTTTACTCTGCCTCACTGAACAGTCGCTCCGGAGATTTCTCCTGCTGCTTGGTTCAAAAGTCGGTTAAAGTGTCGGTTTTTGGTCGGTTTCTACCGAATTGTTGTTTCCGCATAGTCTGTCCAAGTCTGACTGCGGTACCGTGAGTACTAGATAGGTTTTTGTTCTGTTTTCTGTGTGGAACTTGTATACTGTGGATCAGTTCGGCTGAACCGATCAATTTGAGGTAAAAACTTGTGCTTTACTTAGTGTGTGGTTACTGGTCCATATCGGTTCTAAAAAAAATGGGTTATAAGTATGTTTTTTTCCAAGACCCGTGACATGGTCAGGAACCCATAAGGGAGTCTTGCCTGGCAGATTGCGGAAAAAAGGGTAAGTTTTTGGTTAGGTTGGCCATGTCTGAGAAATCTAAGAAAAAAACGGGCCCACTGGGTTTCAACACTGCAGTGTGTGTGGAGAGGTCTATGCTAAGGCTGATCCTCACACCAGCTGTGTTTATTGTCTGGGGTTTGACCACCTCGATTCAGACTGCCAAATTTGCAAGAATTTTCCCAAATCTACCCTGGAAAGAGATTAGGTAGACTGAGGAAAGGAGGCGAGAAGTCCGCTGGCCGGATGGCCAGCCCGATTCGGTTCCGACCAAACCAGAAGGAGTGCCCTCTGACCAGGGCGATACTTCTTCGGGCAAAAGGAGAGCCGATTCCAAGGAATCGGTTCCAACAAAAAGAGAAAAGACAAATCGACCGGTTTGGACCCGGAATCTCATACTCCGACAGCCGATGAGATAGCCAAAGCGATTAGGATTGTGCAGTTGCTTAGTTCGGTTCCGACCGAACCGGCACCATCTGGCAGGGCTCGTTTTGGTCGGTGCCCCGGTTCCAGATTACACTTTGGAAGAATTTTATGAACCGAAGTTTGAGGAGGAGGGAGAGTATGAGGATGATTATGGTGATGGTGAAAGTCTGGATGTGCCTATTGACCCGGACATCTCCCCAGACAGACCTTCAGGTGTTTCTCCTCCTAGGCTTTCTGAGTCCCCTTCACACTACATGTTCTACGGAAAGGTGGCTGATACCCTCCAGCTTCCTGTGGAGGAAGCAGTAGAGGATCAGGAAGAGCCTGATTATGTTGAGATAATGGACATCCCAGAGTCCAGGAGACTGTCTATTCCTCTCCACAAATCTTTCAGGAAACAGACACAAAAAAATTCTTAAGTCTCCTAATTCTATACCTCCTGTGGACAGACGAATGGACAAGAGGTACACTCTCTCAGGCTCAGACGCAGAGTTCGTTTTTCAGCAATGCAGCCATGTTGGGGTTGTACAGGCTCCTGCCTGTGATAAGGCAAACATTCTCTTGGCATCACACCCCCCAGACAAGGACTCCAGGAAGATTGATGCCATGGCAAAGAAACAATACATGGCAGCATCTTTGGGACTCAGGCAGGCTAACTATATGGCCTATACAGCCAGGTACCAGAAGTCCAGGTGGGACACTGTACTGGCACTGGCTAAACAGGCTCTCACCCAGCTTGCCAAGGAGCTGGAGCAGGTGGCTGCAGATGGGATTGAGGCATCGAAAGTACAGTTTCATGCTGCTCTGGACTCCAGTGATGTGTCATCAAGAGTCATGGCTACATCTGTGGCTCTTCGGAGAATGGCGTATCTCAGGTGTACTAGCCTCTCACAGGATACCCAGGCTAAGGCCATGGATTTTCCTGTAGTTGGTAATTCTCTGTTTGGGGAGCAGACAGAGAATTACATGAAGAAAATGGATGAATACAGGACCACTTACAGGAGTGCTCAAGCCAAAGAAAGGCAAGCAGCTCCTCAAAGGCAGCAGTCCAGGGGCAGGCCTTTTTAGCAAGCTCAGGCCTCCTGTTCTTTGTTTTCGCAGAGGGGGTTCTTTAGAGGGAGAGGCAGAAGGGGGATTAGCAGGCCTGCATCCACCTCTCAGCCTAAAGCCCCTGCCAAGCAGACACCCTGATGGGTCTGCCCGGGTCGATTCTCCTATACCAGTAGGGGGCAGGCTTGCTTACTTTGTCCATGACTGGATGTCTCTTACATCAGACAAGTGAGTCCTGAAAGTAATAAGCCAGGGACTGGTTCTCAGCTTCAGAAAATTTCCCAAGATGAGAGCCAGATCTTTTCCACCAGCAGTGGTCAAAGGAGCAAGATTCCAGATGAGGGACATTCAGTTCCACTTAAGAGCCTTTTGGTCCCAAAGAAAAGATTCCCTTACCAAACTAATCCCAGTGACTCGAACCCTGATCCAAGCCTTGCAGTGGTGACAGGATCAGGACAATTTGAGACAAGGGGTTCCTTTTGTCACTCAGTCTCATTCAGTCATACTCACCACAGATGCTTCCCTGCTGGGCTGGGGAACTCATTTGGGGGATCTTACCACCCAAGGACTGTGGTCACCTCAGGAATCTCTGCTTCAGATTAGTCTCTTGGAGCTCAGAGCAGTGTTTCTGGCACTGCAAGCTTTTTCCAAATCTGTACAGAACAAGGTGGTTCAGGTCAGAACAGAGAACACCACCATGTGATACATCAACAAGCAGGGAGGCACTCGGTCTATGGCCTTGTGCACAGAAGCAATGAAGTTGTGGTCCCTGGCCTATTCCCTGCAAACCTCTCTGATAGCAGTTCACCTCCCAGGGAAGGACAATGTCCTAGCAGATGCTCTGAGCAGAATATCCCAGGGCCATCACGAATGGGCCCTAGATCCTCTGGTTTTGAAAGTGATTTTTTCAAGATGGGGCACTCCAGAGATGGATCTTTTTGCAGCCCTAGACAATCACCAACTTCCTCTCTTTTGTTGCAGACCCCCAGTCTTGTGCTCAGTCCCCCTGGATGCTCTGATTTTGAACTGGGAAGGGAAATTTCTGTATGCTTTTCCCTCCTTCCCTCTCCTGTTCAGGGTGTTAGTCAAGATAAGGTCACAGCCATACAAAGTGATTCTGATTGCTCCAGACTGGGCCAGACAGCCATGGTATCTCTTGATCTTACTTTGAGAGGGCTCTTGCAGTAGGTAATTACATATAGGACCGCAGGCAGCAGGACCCCACGGAAAAATTTCTAGCTAGCAGTCCCTGGCGAGGGACCGCCCCCACGTCAGGTGACCGGCGTCGGTATAAAGGGGCAGTCCCGGACGCCCACCTTCCATGCTTCGTCAGCCCTTCCTTCGTCGTTTTTTTACCGAAAAAACTCTATTTTTTCGACTAGCGTCAGTGTATGTCATCCCCTACACCCTCTGAACACAAGAATAAGTGCAATTCGTGCGGCGCCCAACTACCGCACAAGGACGGCCACTCCCTGTGCCTGTTCTGCCTAGGCCCCGATTACCCGGTCAAGAAGTGCCAGCATTGCCTCAGCTTTAACACGGCTACCGGAAAAAGGCGGCAGCAATCCCTGGAAGTCCATATTCTAAAGAAGAAAATGAGCTCTGTGGAGAAGGAGCTTAAAACAACTGAGGCAGGCGTCCACTTCCCCCGAAGGCCATCGGAAGAAGAAGAAGGACAAGGAGAGGCACCGGGACAAAGGCTCCTCCACCGCGTCTCCCTTGGGAGTTGCTGGGACGTAGGTAACATCCCCTCCGGGGGATCGCTCCTCGACGGCTGCCTCAGAGGTTTCTGAGGCAGCGTCGGCCTGCCCGTCTGGCTCGCGCTCCTGCCTTGCGGGTGCTTCCGGGCAGTTGGAGGCCTCCGCCCCTGGTTCGGCCGCAGGCTCGCGGCCTACCACTGTGGGCGACTCCGGTAAGCTGGGCGTCAGCTCCTCTGACGTCCGCCCGGAGAGGGCTGGTAAGACGTCCGACCCTCCGGGGCGACACGCGACCTCCTCTCCACCGGATCAGGTCGATCTTTCCTCTCGGCTTGTCTCCGGTGATGGCTCTCATAAGTCGAATGTCGGCTCCTCCGGCGCCCGCCAAGAGCTCACCTTTAAGCCTCACGTCGGCTTGTCTGACGTCCAGCTGGCGAAGGAACCGATGACGGACCCCCCTACGTCTGTCGTTCCTGGTTCACCACAGCCTTCACTGCCATCTGGGGAACCAGAGTCCCCCCCACATCCTGAACCCGGGGACTTTTCCCCTCCGTCCCTGGGTGAAGCTGGGGATCTTTTGCCTCTGTCAGTCCTTCCTCCATCTGGAGCGCCGGACCCGATGTCGGCTCCCCGGACTCCGGCTCCGACGCCGGCCCCTCCGACGTCGGTACCTCCGGCGCCAGGGCTCCACCGTCGGCCCTGACGTCGGCCTTACTGACTCCGGGAGATATTCTTCTCCCATCGGGCCTTCCGGGTTCTCCACTATGGACCCGCCCGTGAGGTTCCCTGCTGGGCCGTCTGCTGTCTGTTCCGGCAGCCCCCTCCCGGGTATCCTCAGTCTTATTCGACGCCGGTGTACCTGGGAACGCAGTATCCGGCAACACAGTACCCGATGCCGCAGTACTCGACGCCCCAATACCTGATGCCGGGCTACCTGCAGCTGGGTTTTGGATATGCTCCATACGGGTATAACCCGTATTCTTATCCCCCACCTCCTTCTCCTCCACCGCCCTCGCGGCCACCGGTGGACCTGCAGGAGACTCTGGCCTCCTGTTGGGCTGAGGCCAAGGCTCAGCTCACCAAAGAGGTCGAGAGCCGCCTTCCGGCGACGGTGCCGTCCCAGGTTCCCTTATGTCCCAGGCAGCACACTCCCTCACCACCTCCGGACTCCAGGGTTCTTTCATCTGGATCCAGAGAGGGGCAGGACATGCTTCCCCGGGGACTCCCCAAGGGGTCCGTTCCTTCCCCGGGTCGGGAAAGGGAGTCTTTCTCTTCTTCATCCTCCTCTTCACTCTCGGATACTTCTGACGGCTGCTCCGAGAGGGACGACGAGCCTCGCTCTCTGTCGAAGCCCCAGCCAAGGACTCCTCTGAAGTCTCCTCCAGAGGATCCTTCTTTTACGGAGTTGCTTAGAAAAATCCAGAAGGTTCATCAGTGGCACTCCTTGGAACCAGATCCTCAGCGTCTGAAACTCTCTGAACATCTGGATCTGCCCGTGACAGCTCCTACATTGGTGCCACCTTGGATAGAGCCTCATGCTGACCTTGTTACCACAATATGGAAACAGCCGTCGGCCTTAGCTCCACTTCCTAGGAAGTCGAACAGGCTATATCAGGCTCCAGAGGGTGTTGATTTCCTGGATTCTCACCCTCGTGCCGACTTGGTCATGATTAGCGCCGCTCACAGCCGGTCGGCGAACCCAAAACATCTTAGCTCGTCACCTCCTGATAAGGAATCTCGCCTTCTGGACCAGTATGCGAGAAAGATTTACGCTTCCTCACACTGGGGATTAGGGCCCTGAACTCTGTCGGCCACATGGGGGACTACCAGAAGGCCATCCTTACTCAGGCGGAAGCCAAGCTGGACTCCTTGCCTGACTCCCAAGTCAAGCAGGAGTTGGCTGATCTCATCCGCTCTGCTCATTCGGCCAGTCGACACATGCTACATACAATGCAGTGGACACTGCTGGGCGGAGCTCAGCTTTCGCTGTAGGCCTACGGCGTCATGCTTGGCTCCGTGTGTCAGGTCTGGTCCCGGAGGTGCAATCTGCTATCCAGGAAGCACCCTTCTGGGGGTCAGTGCTTTTCGGGAGTGATGTCAAGGACATCATTACCGATTTGCAAGAGAAGGGGACGGCTCTGAAGTCAGTTGATTCCATGTACTGTCCCCATCAGCAGCAGCACCGTCCCTTTCGCAGATGGAATCGGCCAAAGGCGAAACCCTAGGGAAGGTGGGCCGCAAAACGTCGGGTCCCTGCGGCTGCTAAACCCCCGCACCAAAAAGCAGTGGGTGCTTCAGCTGCAGTGCTGCCCACCACCTGACTTCTTTCTCTCCACTGCCTCCGGACTCCCGGAGGGACAGTGGGAGGAGGTTTTCCCTCCACCTTCCGGGATGGGAGAGGATAACCACGGATGCTTGGGTGCTCCAGCTCATAGCAGAAGGACACTCCATAGAGTTTCTTCAGAAACCAGCCCGCCACCCCCCTATGAAGTCGTCATATTCACGGGAACATCTTCCTTTGGTCCAGGAGGAAATCTCGGCTCTTCTGCTGAAGCAAGCGATAGAGCCCACCCCACTTCATCTTCAGGGGACGGGATACTATTCCCATTTTTTCCTGGTCCCAAAGAAGACAGGCGATCTCAGACCAATTTTAGATCTCAGTTCCCTGAATCTTTATGTAGAGTACAAAAGGTTCAGGATGCTCTCTTTGCAGAGCCTTCTGCCCCTCCTCCGGCCGGGTCAATGGCTTTGTGCTCTGGATATGCAGGATGCTTATCTGCACATTCCCATTCGCCCATCTCATCGCAAATACCTTCGTTTTGCGTTCCAGAGAGACCACTACCAGTTCAAGGCGCTCCTGTTTGGTCTATCTTCGGCCCCCCAAGTATTTACCAAATGCCTGGCAGTGGTGGCGGCCCACCTGCATACCAAGGGAGTACAGGTTTTCCCTTTCCTGGACGACTGGCTCCTGGCGGCCTCATCCAGGGAGGAACTTCTGTGATTCCTCTCCCTTACCCAGCAGGTTTTTGCCTGCCTGGATATTACCATCAACCATTCCAAGTCTCAGCTGGACCCATCCCAGAGGCTACAGTTTATTGGCGCGATCCTCGATACGACAATGGGCAAGGCCTTCCTGCCTCCGGACAGGGCGGCCTCCCTTCAGACCCAGATAAATCTGTTGTCCGACCGCAGGATGGTCTCGGCGAGGTCGGTCCTTTGACTTCTCGGGCTCATGGCGGCTGCTATCCCGACGGTCCCTCGTGCTTGACTCCACATGAGGATCTCTCAGTGGACTCTACGCTCTCAGTGGGATCAGCTAGTGGACGACCTAGGTCACTCAGTTCTGATCTCCTCACCAATGATGCGAGACTTGCAATGGTGGATGGTTCGAGAGAACCTGTTTCGGGGGGGGTTCCTTTCTTTCATCCTCCCCCCGCCCAGACTCTAACCACAGATGCCTCAGGCGAAGGTTGGGGAGCCCATCTAGGCCCTCATCGGACCCAGGGCTCCTGATCCAGGCTAGAACAAGCTCTCCACATCAGTGTGCTCGAGCTTCGGGCAGTGTTGTACGCTCTCTTAGCCCTTCACCAATACATCCTTCCCGGCCACCTAGCCATCCAGACGGACAACATGTGCGTGGTGTGGTACATCAACAAGCAGGAAGGGACTCAGTCCTACCCTCTATGCAGGGAGGCAATGAGGGTTTGGGATTGGGCAACACAACACGACCTTCACCTCATGGCGATTCACGTTCCAGGAGTGACAACACCCTGGCAGACAAACTAAGTCGCTCTTCTGCTCTAACTCACAGTGGGAACTGGACAAAGGGTCCTAGAACAATATCTTCCAACTTTGTGGAACACCACAGGTCGACCTGTTGCATCCCCTAAGCATAAAGCGTCCCACCTTCTGCTCGCTCGTTCCAGGCGGCGCTTTCTGGAGGCGGACGCTCTGGCTCTGAGACTGGAAGGACAGATTCATCTATGCCTTTTCCCCAATTCCTCTTATCCCACAGGTCTTGCAGAAACTAGCTTCAGAAGGAGTGAGAATGATTCTGATCGCTCCTTTCTGGCCCAGGCAAATCTGGTTCTCTCTTCTACAACAATATTCAGAGGATCCTCCTCTTCCTCTGTCTCGAGGTTTGTTGACCCAGGATCAGGGGACCCTGGTCCCTCCAGGCCTCAGGTCCCTTCAACTGCGTGCATGGCTCCTTCAGACCTAGACCAATCCCGTTTTGGAGTGTCTCCCAAAGTGGCGGAGATATTAGTGGAGGCCAGAAAACCCTCCACCAGATCCACTTATGCCATGAAGTGGAAAAGATTCACTATTTGGGCTGCTTTCAAGAACGTGGAACCTTTCTCCTGTTCAGCGGGGCTTCTGCTGGAGTATCTATATCATCTGTTCGACCTGGGTCTCAGCCATTCCTCTTTGAAGGTACACATGGCAGCCATTTCGGCCTATCATGTTCCCTTCGCAAACAAGGCCTTTGCTCAACTGGAGGTCTCCAAGACCTTTCTCAGAGGGGTTCTCCATCTGAGGCCCCCCATCCATACTCCTGCCCCCCCTTGGGACTTGAGTTTTGTTCTCAAGAAACTTACCCTTCCTGCCTTCGAACCTGCAGCTTCTGCAGATTTGAAGTTTCTTTCGTGGAAGATGCTTTTCTTGGTGGCCATTACTTCGACTCGAAGAATCTCCGAGCTGCAGGCCCTGATTTGTAAATTCCCCTACTTGATTTTTCACAAGGAACGAGTTGCTCTTCGCACGAATCGTAAGTTTCTACCTAAAGTAGTAGCAGAGTCTACCTTAAATCAGTCCATAGAGCTACCTGCCTTTTTACGCAGTACTCAGATAAAGGGAATATTTACTCCATACTATGGATATTCACCGGATTCTGAGATACTACACCAACAGGACGAAGGATCTCAGAAAGACTGATCAGTTGTTTGTCTCTGCTCACAAAAGGGAAAGCAATGCTGTTTCCAAGCAATGCCTGTCTAAGTGGTTGGCTCATTGCATCACTTTCTGTTATGACAAATACCACAAGACCCTCCCGGGTCAAGTCAGAGGCCACTCCACAAGAGGAGTTGCTGCCTCTGTGGCTTGTTTCAAGAATGTGTCTCGGCAGACATCTGCTGCCGACCCTGGACTTCAGTCCATACCTTTACAAAACACTACAGTTTGGATATTGCCTCTTGCGTGAGCAGGCTTGAGACTAGCTTGTTTGCAAGGCCTCCTATCTTGAGGCTTGCCGCGGCTAGAACTGCTTCTTGGAGTAGTTTTCCTCCTCCGGTGCCTTTCTTTGTTCCAGACTGCTTGAGATTCAGTCCTATATGTAATTACTACTGCAAGAGCCCTCTCGAAGTAAGATCGTGGGGAGTTGCGAAGACTTACCGTAACAGTAGATCTTCGAGAGGCTCTTCGTGGAGCTATCCTATCCCTCCATCCCTAGACTTTCAGCTCCTTTTCCATTTAGGAAATATCCACTCCCTCTCGTCCGGCCTCTTTCAGCCTGTGGCGGGAAAGAACTAGAAGGTGGGCGTGGGCCACAGCCCTTTATACTGATGTCTCATGGCCTTGGTCACCTGACTTGAGGGCGGTCCCTAGCCGAGACTGCTAACTAGAAATTTTCCTTGGGGTCCTGCATGCCGGCGTCAGTCTATATGTAATTACCTGCAGAACCTCTCTAGAATCTGCTGTTACAGTAGGTTCTTCCGTAACTGTACTTTGCTGTCCTAACAGTCCACCTTCCCTGTCTCTTCCAGGAATTACAACCCATTAACATCCTCTCAGGGAGGATTTGGTACCAATCTTCAGCTCTCTCAATCTCAGGCTTGGCTCTTAAAGAGTTAGAGTTGGCAGATCTGCATCTTTCCCAAAGGGTTCTGGATATCCTTAAGTCTTCTCGAAAGCCTTCCACCAGAAAGACTTACAACTCCAAATGGAAAAGATTCAGCATTTGATGTTCTAAGAAGAATATTTCTCCAGACTCTGCTGAATTGCCTACGGTTCTGGACTATATGGTACTTCTTAATGGCCTAGGCCTCAGACCAGCTACCCTCAAGGTACACTTGGCAGCTGTTTCTGCTTTCCTATCAGTAGGCAAGTCTTCATCTCTGTCATCCCATCCTGTATTCTGTAAGTTTTTCAAGGGATTGCTTCACACCAATCCCCCATTTAGGGATCCTGTTCCTGCTTGGGACCTTAATGTTTGCATTGCTCAGCTTATGCAGCCTTTGAACCTTTGTCCTCAGTAGACTTAAGTACTGACTTGGAAAACTGTGTTTTTGGTAGCCATTACTTCTGCCAGACGTGTCAGTGAATTGCAAGCCCTGTCAGTGGAATTTGATTTCATCTTTTTTCACAGAGATAAAGTGGCCCTTAGAACTAACAGAAAGTTCTTACCTAAAGTGGTTTCAGATTTCCATATTAACCATTCTATATCTCTCCCTGTTTTCTTCACTGACCATTCCTCCTCGGGAGAGAGGAGGCTACACAGTTTGGATATTAAAAGAGCCCTTAGCTACTACATAAAGGCGTACCAAGGGTCACAGGTTTGAATCCCTCCAGTTGTTCCTCACTTATGGAGAAGTGGGTAAAGGCAAACCTGCCACTAAGAAATCTATTGCCAGGTGGATTGTTTCTTGAATACAATTCTGCTATGAAAAACTGGGTAAAACTCCACCCTCAGGCCTGAGGGCTCATTTCACAAGAGGTACAGCTGCTTCCCTGGCTGCTGCCAGGGATATTCCTCTCTTAGAAATTTGTCAAGTAGCCACCTGGAAAGCAGTCCATACTTTCACCAAGCATTACTCTCTGGATATCCAGGCTAGGAGTGATGCTCAGTTTGTCACAGCAGTACTTCAGAGCCTATTTCAAAGTAGGTTCTGTCCCTCCTCCATGGAGGTACTGCTTGCAGTCTACAATAGTCAGAATACAGACAGATTTCATATTGTTTGAAGAAAAAATTACTCATCTTAGTAATTATGTTTCTTCTAGTAGAGTCTTTGTATTCTGACCTCCTCCCTGCCTCCCCTCTCAGAACCTAGTTTTTGGGATGTGGTGGGCAGGAGCAGTGTTGGCACCCTAGGGGTGTCCTTTTTACACCCTCTTTTTTGGTTGGGTGGAATGTTGTGTTTTGGTTGTGTTTTAATTTTTGGGTTTCCTGACTTGAGTCTTCCTTTGAAACCAACAACATTATTTCTAGGGACATGGATATGTTGTTCATCCACACTCATTGTCAGGTATCCTTGCCGCTTTAAATCTTGCCGGAAGGTCTTCAAGCTTGCTCCTCCCACCCACCCGGGTGGTATAACTCTCGGCTCCGCCCCATGACGCCAGATCTTCCTTACCGCTTGGAAGCTCAGGTTTCCTCCTTAACGCTCACGTTTGAGACAGTTCCTATTTCTCCGTTTGCAGTTTAAAATAAATTTTGCGAAAAAGACTTCGATCTTGATCCCCTCGCTGACTGCGATGGACCAATCGACTCCCAGTTTCGGAGATGCCCATGCGGGTGGCAGAGAAGATGTCTCGGACGGATCCACACTCCGTGTGTCTGCTTAGGCCTTGAGCACGACCGCAGGCTTGCGACCTGTGCTCATCTTTCTCGGCCTCGTCCTCGAAGACCGTGCTGCCCGATTGCAACTGGGCCGTCCGGCGTTCCCTCGGTGAAAGTCCAAGGAGGCCCGGTGGCGGTGTCCCGTGGCGGCGGGCTCGGCGGATCAGCTCGGCGGATGGTGCGCCCCCGAAGAGGGAGGCGGCGCGGGCAGGATCTTCCTCGAGCGCGGCATTTATCCCGCTCTCTCTGGGTTCTTCCTACGCGGCTTCTTTAAAGAGCTGTCTGTCCCTCCCACTAAGGGAGAAGGGCCTCGTCTGCTGGACCTTATTCTCGGTCCAAAAAGAAGGACAGGAGTAAGTCCCTCCGTCGGCGCTCTTGGGAGCGGGAAAGGTCCTCTCCCGAGTCGGCCGACCGCCGGCTTCGATGTAAGCCGCTCGGCTCGACCACTGGCCTCACGGTGTCCCGTCAGGTCAGTGACGAGACTCCCACCCGACAAGTGAGATTTTCTCGACCCGTTGGGCGGGCTGTCGCCCCCAGCGCGAGATTCCCTCTCGGTTCCCCGGAGGTTGAGGATCCGTGGGCTCGCCTGTGCCTCGGTTCCGGGCCTCGGATGGACCATCCGAGCCGAAGGATGCGGTTCGGCCGACACCTCTCCCGCGCCGACCTCGGAAATTCCGGGACTCTCGGTCTCGGTCTCGGACCTCTTCGCGATCCAGCCGATCCCACCGTCATAGGCGGTCTCGGTCTCGGCACCGCGGTAAGCGGCGTCGCCGCTCGTCCTTGTCCTCCTCCTCGGACGAGGAGAGGCTTCGGCGTAAATTACGTCGACGGTACGAGGACCTCATGTTGCAACAGCTCCTCCTGGCCGGGAGTAAGCCGACCCCGTCGCCTTCGGCCATTAAAGTAACTGTCACGGGCGGCCGACACAACCCCTCGACTTATCCGAGGCCTATACCCAGGCGGTTGTTCGGCAAACCAGCTGCTCCACCGATTCGGTGGAACCTCCGCCTCCACAGCCACCTATTGGGGCTCCGACCAGGATTCTCGGTCGGCTAAGGGTCTACCCATCGGCTGTCAGTTACCCTCACTCCCGACCGACCTCGGCAGGTGAAGGTGGCTCAGGCCAGAGGCAGCTCTTCGAGGACTCTTCCAGTCCGAAGATGATTCCTCCTTTCTCTCAGCGACTGGACTTGGAGTCTTCCAGGAGGTCAGTCAATGGACGATAGCCCGTCGTCCTTCCTAGGACTGCTTCGGCTCATCTCCAGAGTCCACGGGATGGAGCTCGACTTTCCAAGCAGGCCAGGTATCCCTCACGGAGATTCTGGACCGAGGGATTCTCCGAGGAGGCCTTTCGGTGGCCGAGGCCATAGTGGGTCCGGCACTGGGCTTTAGCAGCGCCTGCTTCCTGCCCTGCGCCTGAGCCAGGATGGCCAGGAAGTATCCCCCTACCGGTTCCTTGTCCGGTTTGGAACACCCTCTGCTGAGGGTTGGTTACCGACAGCGTTTTCGGACGCCCGGCAACGCCAGGGATGGACAAACCTCCTGACAGGAGTCCAAGAATGGACTATGTCGGGAAAAGTCTACACTGCGTCCTCTCGGCCTTCGTCAGGCCAGTTCGGCCGTCCTCATGGCACTTTTCTCATGCCCTGTTGGGCTCCCTGGATGAGTCATCCCTCATCTTCCCGCCGATCTGCAGACTGCGGTTAAGCAGGTGTGGGGACTAGGGGCAGGGCAGTGGCCAAACAGCAGCTCCAGACTGCTTTGGATATAGAGGACTCATGTACCAGATCGGTGGCGCGCAGTGGCTATGCGTCGGCCAGGGCTTGGCTGAGGATATCCACCTTTACTTCGGATACCCAGCACAAGTTGGCGGATGTTCCTTTTGGGGACTGACCTCTTGACCCTGGGGTGGAAGGTCACCTGCAGAGGATCGAGGAGTCCAATGCTACCTCGGACTCGGTCTCTTCCGCTCAGAAGGACAAAGGCCTCAAGCCACAGCCTAAGCCCTTTCGTCCTTCTGTGCCCCGGCGCGCCCGGCCCAGCAATGTCAGGGCCAGCAGGCTCAGCCTTGGCATCCCAAACCCAAGTCACGCTTCCTCTAACAGGAGGGGCAGGGAGGAAAAGGCCCAGGAGGTCCTCGGCCAGTCCCTCCTCCAAGCCTGCCCAGTGACGGGCTGAGGAGTGTCGCCCCCATTCCCGTCACCTTACCCCTGGGTCCCCCCGTGGGGGGACGGCTCCGGCACTTCCGTTCCGCCTGGTCCACGGACAGGTGGGTCTTGGAGGTGGTGGGAAGAGGCCTGCCTCTGGAATTCGAGCAGGCACCACCCTTCAGAGCCGTCGCCCCTCGGGAGGCTTCGGGGTCCCCAGCCTCACTGGCGGCTCGTCGAGCCGACATCGCTCTCCTCCTCCAGAAGGAGGTGATAAGAGAGGTGGCGGACCCTCCTTCAGACCCAGGGTTTGTGTCCAGGTACTTCCTGGTTCCGAAGCGGACGGGGCTGGCGCCCATTCTCACCTACGACCTAAACAAGTTCCTAAGGTCTCGAACCTTCAGGATGGTCACTCTGGCTCAGATAATACCATCCCTTGGAGCAGCGTGTGGTTCTGCTCTCTGGACTTGCAGGCAGCGTTTTTCACGTCCCTATCCGTCCGTCTCACCTGAGATTCCTTACTTCCAAGCGGAAGGATCCCTTTTCGAGTTCAAGCCATGCCCTTGACTTGTCTCCAGCTCCCAGGGTCTTCACCAAATGCATGGCAGTGGTGACAGCATTCCCTAGTGGCGCCGAGGGTCGGGTGTACCCTTACCTGGACGACTGGCTGATAGCAGCTCCCTCCAGGAAGGAGGCGGAGTGGTCCAGAGATCTGGCCCTCCAGGTCTGCTCTCAACTGGGCCTCCTTATCAACGAGGCCAAGTCGAGACTCGAGCCGAAGCAGGTGATTCTATTCATCGGGCGCAGCTCTGACTCTCTTCGAGCCAGAGCCGGCTCCCAGCGGACAGGGCCGAGGTTCTTTCCTCCTTTGCCCGATCATTTCTGGTTGGGCAATTGCGCCCTGCCGGGACTTCCTCGCCTCCTGGGTCTCATGGCGGCCTGCACCAGCGTGGTCCGTTGGGCCCGCTGGAACATGCGTCCCTTCAATGGGGACTGGCCAGCCAGTGGTCACAACGCTGCGATCCTTTGGACCAGCTATCAGTCGGTGACACAGGGATGTGGAACGCTCTCCAGTGGTGGACCGCTCCAGATCATTTGCAGGAGGGCATCCCGTTTGTCCGCCCGAGCAGCGGTCTCTCTATCGACCGATGCCTCTCTGATGGGTTGGGGTGCCCATCTGGGGAACACCCGGGCTCATGGCCTCTGGTCCCCCGGGAGTCCCGATGCCACATCAACCTGCTGGAGCTCCGGCGGTCCGCCTAGCTCTCACCTGCTTGCTCCGTTCTTCCGGGGTCAAGTGGTCCAAGTCCAGACGGACAATATCACGACCATGTACTATCTAAACCGCCAGGGCGGGACGCGCTCCATGCTTCTATGCAAGGAAGCTCTCTGCATTTGGTCACTCGTGGCGCAGCCTGGAGGCGGATCTCCAGCCATTCACGTGGCAGGAGCCTCCAACACCCTGGCCGATGCCCTGGGCGGGATAGGGCTGCATCTCACAGTGGTCTCTCTACCGGGTAGTACAGCATCTGTTCTCCCATTGGGGCACACCTCAGGTGGACCTGTTTGCCTCCAGGGAGGCAGCGAGCTGAGTCTGTTCCATGCCGCCCCCTCAGCGGGCTCGCTGCGGGGGTATGCCTTCTCGAGGCAGTGGACCCCGGGCCTCTTTTACGCCTTTCCCCCATTTCCCTTGATCCACAAGGTGCTTCTCAAGGCGAGAAGGGACAAGGTGCAGGTGATTCTGATAGCCCCAGACTGGCCTCGCCAGTTCTGGTACCCAGATCTCCTCAGTCTCAGCTCCAGGACTCTGGCAGCTTCCAGCTCGCCCGGACCTGCTCACAGTCAATCAGGGAAGGTGTTCCATCCGGACCTTCAATCCCTGCACCTGACGGCCTGGTTCCTGGCGGCTGAAGTTCCAGGCCTTGGGTCTTTCCGGCGAGGTCCTCAATGTAGTTGAGGCGTCCACGTAGGAGTCGACCAGAAAATGCTATGCCTTCAAATGGAAAAGGTTTTCTATTTGGTGTCAGAGCAGGGCTTGGACCCTTCCTCCTGTTCCTTGGCAAGCATCTTGGACTATTTATGGTCCCTTTCTAGTCAAGGGCTTAGGTCGGCGCCCTAAGGGTGCACCTGGCAGCCATCTCTGCTTACCGGGCGCGGGCGGGAAGCAGTCGATGTATGAGGAGAAGGTGGTCTGGCGCTTTTTCAAGGCCTTGATCACATTTCCTCCAGTCTGGGAACCCCACCTCGTGGGATCTACTGCTGGTACTGGCAAAGCTCATGGGCAAGCCATTCGAACCTATGCACAGGTGTGCTCTCTCCACCTGTCGTGGAAGACCGCCTTCTTGGTGGCTATCCGTCCAGCCAGAAAGATGGGAGAGCTCCAGGCGCTTCCATCGAGTCTCCTTACCTGGTCTTCCACAGGGACAAGGTTGTCCTGCGCCCCCACCGAAATTCCTTCCGAAGGTGGTGTCGGAGTTTCACCTTAACCAGGTGTTGACTCTGCGGTGTTCTACCCCAATCACACCTCGGAGGCGAATATAGGCTCCATACTTTGGACCCTAGAAGGCGCTACGCTTATTATAAGGGCCTCACGGCTGAAATAGGGAGAGGTTCGCCAGCTGTTTTGTCACCTACGCTGAAGCCGCACCTGGCAGACCTGCAGCCAGCGGGACGATAAGCAGGTGGGTCACCTCCTGCATAGATCTCTGCTATAAGTTGGCGGGCATGGAGCCTCCCAGAGGGATAAGAGCTCATTCTACCACCTACTGCTGCAACGGTGGCTGCTTCCAGGGGCGTCCCTATCCAGGAAATCTGCAGGGCTGCTACCTGGCAGTCAGCAAACACCTTTATTACCCATTACCACATCGACCTTGAGTCACACGGGATGCTGGTTTTGGGCCTCGGTTCTCCAGTCTCTCTTTCCCAAGTAAGTATTGGGGGTGTCGTCTTGCCTCCTCCTCCCGGAGAACTGCTAGAGTCTGCCAATGAGTGTGGATGAACAAATATCCATGTCCTGAATACAGGTTACTCACCTGTAACAGGAGTTCTAGGAATGGTATATGTTGTTCATCCACACGACTCACCCGACCTCCCGGCCTCGAGCGCACAACCTGAGCTTCCAGCGGCCAGATCTCGGCGTCATGGGGCGGAGCCGAGAGTTATACCACCCGGGTGGGTGGGAGGAGCAAGCTTGAAGACCTTCCGGCAAGATTTAAAGCGGCAAGGATACCTGCCAATGAGTGTGGATGAACAACATATACCATTCCTAGAACTCCTGTTACAGGTGAGTAACCTGTATATATTTGCCAGTTGGCTAGTAAATATTTTACAGTTTCCACACACAACACCTAGTGAGTTTTTGTTTGTAAAGATCTGACGGTTGCAGTTTGAACAACAACAGACAGGGGCTTCAATCGAGCTTGTGATGAACATTCTATGCAAGGCATAGAAAAGTTAACCCTTTGTTCTTCTGGGCAGTTGAAAGGCAGGACCTAACTGCAGTAGTCAGAATACAGCAAGACTCCACTAGAAGAAACATAATTACTAAGGTGAGTAATTTTTTCTTCTAACCCCAGGGATCCACTAATATTATTACTCTTTGCAGTGCCCTTTAAGTCAGCACTGCCCTGGAGCCAAATAGAATGCTATGCTAATTATGGAATGTTTAGCTCATGTATTCATTTTCAAACTGCCCTATTCTAACTGTCTGGATTCTACCTCAGATTTTCTGTCTCCGCTGCTAAATTCAGATGCCATGGAGATCTCTTTCTATCAAGAATGTCTAAATTGTGCATAAGAACAAACTAAACTTAAGTATTTTGTCTTATTTTTTCATTCAAACAACATGAAGTCTTGCTGTATTCTGGCAATAGCAGTGAGTCCCAACCTTCGAACTGCCCCGGAGATGAAAGAGTTAACTTTCCATGCCAGGCATGGAACGCTGAGCTCGAGCTCGGTTGAGACTCTGTCTGTTGCTGTTTGAACTCAAACCATCAGATTCTTTACTCCGCCTCACTGAACAGTAGCTCCGGAGATTTCTCCCTTTGCTCGGTTCAATTTGTCAGTTAAAGTACCGCTTTTCTCGGTTTTCGACCGAATTTAAACCACAACCTGTCGGTTCAGTCTCTGTCTGTGGTATTTGTGAGTACTAGATAGGTTATTTTGTTCTTCTATTCTGTGTGGAACTTGTAAACGGTTCATCGGTTCGGTTTGAACCAATCAAGTTGTTGTAAAATCTTTATCTGTACTTTTAGAGTGTGGTTACCGGTTCTTGTCGGTTCTAAAAAGAACGGATCTTTTATTACGGTTTTTTCCACGACCCGTGACACGGTCAGGAACCAATAAGAGGGTCTTGCCTGGCAGATTGCCATTAAAAGGATAAGTTTTGTTAGGACTGGCACAATATCTGAGAAACCCAAAAGAAAAACCGGGCCCACTGGGTTTCAACACTGCAGTGTGTGTGGGGAAGTCTTTGCTAAGGCTGACCCCCACACCACCTGTGTTTATTGTCTGGGGTTTGACCACCTCAATGCAAACTGCTAGATTTGTAAAAATTTTCCTGCAGCTACCCTAGAGAAGAGAGTTGGTAGGCTCAGGGAAAGGGAGGCCAAAAAGTCCGCTGATCCGGATGGCCAGCCCAGTTCGGTTCAAACCAAACCAGAAGGAGAGTCCTCTGACCAGGGCAAGACTTCTTCGGGCAAAAGGAGAGCCGATTCTGAGGAGTCAGTTCCGGCTAAGAGAACAAGAAAGGAAAAATCAGCTGGTGTGGATCCAAAACTTTTTTCTCCAACTGCTGAAGAAATAGCCAAAGCGATAAAAATTGTGCAGTCGCTTTCCCCGGTTCTGACCAAACCGGCACCATCAGGAAGGCATTCGGTTCAGCCGGTTCCACCAGTTCAAGATTATGATTTGGAGGAATATTATGAACCAGATGAGGAGTATGAGGAAACTGAATGTGGTTTTGAAAGTCTGGATGTGCCCATAGACCCGGACATCTCCCCAGACGGACCTTCAGGAGTGTCTCTTCCTAGGCTTTCTGAGTCCCCCTTCCATTTCATGTTTTATAAAAAAGTGGCAGAAACCCTTCAGCTTCCTGTGGAAGAAGCTGTGGATGGCCAGGAAGAGCCTGACTATGTGGAAATGATGGATATCCCAGAGTCTAGGAGGCTGTCTATTCCCTTACACAAATCTTTTGGGAAACAGACATTTAAGATTTTAAAGACTCCTAATACTATACCTCCTGTGGATAAAAGAATGGACAAGAGGTATACCCTGTCAGGCTCAGATACAGAGTTCCTTACACAACAATGCAGCCATGTTGGGGTAGTGCAGGCTGCAGCCTGTGATAAGGCAAATATTCCCTTGGCTTCACACCCCCGACAAGGACTCCAGGAGGATTGATGCCATGGCAAAGAAACAGTACATGGCAGCATCCTTGGGACTCAGACAGGCCAACTATGTGGCCTATACTGCTAGGTATCAGAATTCCAGATGGGACACTGTCATGGCTTTAGCAAAGCAGGTTCCTGGCCAGCTTGCCAAGGAGCTGGAGCAGGTGGCTGCTGATGGTATTGAGGCATCCAAGGTGCAATTCCATGCTGCAGTGGACTCCAATGATGTTTCATCTAGAGTCATGGCTACATCTGTGGCACTTCGTAGAATGGCTTGGCTCAGATGTACTAGCCTGTTACAGGATACCCAGACCAAGGCCATGGATTTTCCTGTTGTGGGTAATTCTCTGTTTGGGGAGCAAACAGAGAATTACATGAAGAAAATGGATGAATATAGGACCACCTATAGGAGTGCCCAGGCCAAGGAAAGGCAAGCCACTCCTCAGAGGCAGCACCCCAGGGGCAGGGGCAGGCCTTTTCATAGGCCTTTCTACCAAGCCCAGGCCTCCTCTTCTGCCTATGCTCCGAGGGGGTTCTTTAGAGGGAGAGGCAGAAGGGGTACAAGCAGACCTGCTCCCACCCCTCAGCCTAAAACCCCTGCCAAGCAGGCACCCTGATGGGATTGCCAGGGCCGATTCTCCACTACCTGTAGGGGGCAGGCTGGCTTACTTTGTCCAGGACTGGAAGTCTTTAACATCAGACAAATGGGTCCTGGAAGTAGTAAGCCAGGGACACCATTCTCAGCTTCCAAAAATTTCCAAAAGATAAGAACCAGATCCTTTCCACTCAAACCCTCAGAGGCACTTACCCTAGAGGCAGAGGTCTCTTCCTCCTGGCTCTCAGAGCTGTGAAAGGGTTCCACCCCTGCACCAGGGCAAAGTTGTACTCAGGTACTTCCTTACCCCCAAAAAGACAGGAGAATGGCGGCCCATCCTGGATCTCAGATACTTAAACAAGCACCTTTTAAAGCCAAAATTCAAAATGGTGACTCGGGGAATAATTCTACCCTGTCTAAGGCCAGGGGACTGGCTAGTCTCCCTGGACCTCAAGGATGCCTACTTCCATATTCTCATCAGAAGCTCCCATCAAAAGTACCTCAGGTTCAAGCTGCCCTCAGGCCATTACCAATTCAGAGCAATGCCCTTCGGCCTAACCTCTGCTCCAAGGGTGTGCACAAAATGCCTGGCAGTAGTAGTTGCTTCTCTAAGGAGGCAAAGGATTGCCATCTTCCCATACCTAGATGACTGGCTCATAGTAGGCCAGTCCCCAGACCTGGTCAAGTTACACCTACAGATAACTCGGCAACTGCTCACCTCTCTAGGTTTCCTTCTGAATCTTTCAAAGTCAGTTCTAGAGCCTGTTCAGCTCCTCACCTTCATAGGCGCAGAGCTAGATACAGAAAAGGCCAGAGCCTTCCTTCCCCTGGACAGGGCAAGGACCCTTATCACACTGGCCTCTTCATTCACCCTACAGGTGTCTCATCCAGCAAGGCATTTTCTGCAGCTCCTGGGTCACATGGCTGCATTCACAGCAGTGGTGCAGGGAGCAAGATTTCAGATGAGGGATATTCAGTTCCACTTGAGAGCCTTTTGGTCTCAGAAAAAGGACCCTCTGACTAAACTGATTCCAGTGACTCAAACACTGATCCAGGCCTTGCAATGGTGGCAGGATCAGAACAATCTAAGACAGGGAGTTCCCTTTGTCACTCAGTCTCACTCTTTAATCCTTACTACAGATGCCTCCCTCTTGGGGTGGGGGGCCCACTTGGGAGACCTGACCACCCAAGGGTTGTGGTCCCCTCAGGAATCTCTGCTTCACATCAATCTGTTGGAACTCAGCAGTATTTCTAGCACTTCAAGCCTTTTCCAAGTCTGTTCAGAACAAGGTTATTCAGATCAGAACAGACAATACCACCACAATGTGGTATATCAACAAGCAAGGAGGCACTCGGTCTACGGCCTTGAGCACAGAAGCAATGAAGTTGTGGTCTCTGGCTTATTCCCTGAACACCTCCTTCACAGCAGTACACCTCTGAGGCAAGGTCAATGTCCTTGCAGATGCTCTCAGCAGGATATCTCAGGGCCATCACGAATGGTCACTGGATCCCCTGGTTTTGGAGGTGATATTCTCCAGATGGGGCACCCCACAGATAGATCTTTTTGCAGCCCCAGACAGTCACCAACTTCTCCTTTTTTGCTGCAGGCCCCCAGTGTTGGGCTCAGTCCCCCTGGATGCCTTTGTTCTCAATTGGGAAGGGAAGTTCCTGTATGCTTTTCCCCCCTTCCCTCTCTTGTTCAAAGTGCTAGTCAAAATCAGGTCTCAACCCTGCAAGGTGATCCTAGTTGCTCCAGACTAGACCAGACAGCCCTGGTATCCTCTCTATTGTCCTTATCAGTCCACCTTCCTGTCTCTTCCCAGGAATTACAACCTGTTAACCTGTGCTCAGGGAGGTTTGGTACCCAATCTCAAGGCCTGGCTCTTGAAGAGTTAGAGTTTGCTGATTTACCTCTCCCAAGGTGTTATGGACATTCTAAAGGCTACTAGAAGCCTTCCACAGAACTTCTTATAATTCCAAATGGAAAGATTTTCCATATGGTGCTCTAGGAAGCATATTTCCGCACAGTCTGCTGATCTGCCCACAGTCCTTGACTATATGGTCCATCTGAATAACTTGGGACTCAGACCAGCTACACTAAGGGTGCATCTGGCAGCTGTCTGCTTTCATTTCAGCAGGTAAGCCCTCGTCTCTTTCAGCTCACCCTGTATTCTCCAAGTTTTTCAAGAGATTGCTTCATACTAACCTGCCATTCAGTGACCCTGCCCCTGCTTGGGACCTTAACGTTTGCATTGCTCAGCTTATGAAACCCCCTTTTGAGCCTTTGTCCTCAGCAGAGCTTAAGTACTTAACTTGAAAAACTGTGTTCCTGGTGGCCATCACTTCTGCCCGCACATAAGTGAGTTACAAGCCTTGTCAGTGGGTCTGATTTATCTCCTTCCATAGAGACAAGGTGATCCTCAGGACTAACAAGTTTTTTTGCCTAAGGTGGTTTCAGACTTCCACCTACCAATCTATTTCTCTTCCTGTGCACTTGACCATTCACTCCTCTGGTGAGAGGAGTGCACACATTCAGATGTGAAAAGAGCCCTTAGCTACTACATAGAGCATGCCAAGGGTCACAGGTTTGACTCCCTCAACTGTTCCTCACGTATGGTGAGGTTGGTAAGAAAACCTGCCACTAAAAGATCCATTGCCAGGTGAATTGTCTCTTGCATTCCAATTTTGCTGAAAAACTAGGTAGGTTCCACCCTCAGGCCTGAGGCTCACTCTACCAGAGGTTCACTGCTTCCAAGCTGCTGCCAGGGATATTCCTATCTTAGAGATACACACTTTACCAAGCATTACTCCTGGATATCCAGGCTGGGAGTGATGCTTGGTTTCTCAACTGTGCTTCAGAGCCTTTTTCAAGTAGTTCTGTCCTCCTCCATGGAGGTACTGGCAGTAGTTCGTTATCAGAACACAAAAGACTTTGCTGTTTGAAGAAAAATTACTCACCTTGTATGTTGTTTCTAATGGAATCTTGCAGTATTCTGGCCGCCCTTCCCTCTCAGAACCTTTGTTTTTGTGATGGGTGACAGTAGCAGTACAATCAGGAGTCTCACCTTTTTGTATCACCCTCCTTCCTTTGGGTGAGTAGGTGTTGTGTTTATTTCAATTTTCGTTTCTGACTTGAGTCTTTGTTTGGGACCAAAAATCATTTTATGTTAGTAGCCACTTGGCTACGTAGGTTACAGCTTCAACAGGACCAGAACTTAGCTCGTATCTGGCGGTTTGAGTTCAAACAGCAACAGACAGGCTCAACCACTCGACTCAGCGTTCCATGCCTGGCATAGAAAGTTAACTTTTCATCTCCGGAGCAGTTCGACGGTTGGGACTCACTACTATTGTCAGAATACAGCAAGACTCATTAGAAGAAACAACATTAATAAGGAGTAATTTTCACTGCCTTATTCTGAGTTAATAATTTAATCTCATATATAAGTTCTTTAGTTTTTCTCGGCACTCAGGTTCCTTTGAACCCGAGGGGAACCGAACAGTAAATTCAAAAGGAAACTTTTAATAATTTCTATGTTCTCTTTAAAACATTAAATTTCTCATTTTGAATCAGGTGTTCCGGTTCTACTAGAGCTTCCAGTTTGAACCCATCGATCACATGTTCTGTTAAAATTATCGCCGAACGATCTTTTTTAATTTAACTGACGCCAAATCTTAAATCCTTTAATATTTTAGTGTTTTTGGTCCTGTTTTCACTATGGCAGATAACCCAAAAAGACACAGGACCACAGGTTTAAATTGTATTAAATGTGAAGAGATTGGCAAGAGCTGACGAACATGACCTTCTGTCTGTTTGGTGGTAAACACTCAGTGAAGATTGTGAGATTTGAAGTCTTTCCCTGAAAAAATGTGGAGAGCGAGGAGGACAAGAAGGCTTGAAGAGGGGCCCTGCCTGACCAGTCCACCCCTCAAAAATGTGGAATTTCTTCTAGAGCCTCCAACCACCCCTGATACGGGAGAGGCTCTAAAGAGAGGCAATCAACTGGCTGACCTCCTGCTGCCAAGAAACTAAGAAAGTAAACTCACTGACACCCCAGCTGAAATGCCTCAGGGTCCCTCAGGTACCCATACATACTCCCTCCCGACACTTCACAGCTCTGGCTTTGTTACAGGTGCTGCAGGGCCTGCCCCCCCCAGCAACTATGCTCCATCTGATAAAACTGCTGCTGCTACCCTTGTGCCTGTTCCACTATGGGTGGTAATGATGATGAAAAGGAGGAAGAATAGAGCCTGAGGTGTCACCGAGCAGACTTAGTTCCCTCATAGGCCTTCAGAGAAGTTTTCCTCATTTTCTTTCAGTAAGAAATGGTAGCACTGGACCTCCAGACAATTGAGGAAGTGCAGGATAAGAAGAGGTTCAATATGGAACCAATAAGAACACTCTCAAACGACTTCTCCTTCCTCTTGCAATTTTTCAGAAAAGGCATTTGGAAATCTTAAAAGCTCCTCAGACTATCACACCTATTGATAAAAAAATGTGACAAAGTACCAACTGGAGATCTGTGCTGAAGTTTTTATTCAGTCACCAGATCATCAAACATGTGCAGCAGCAGCCTGTGAAGGCCAAAACCATCTTCTCATCAACTGAAAAGACTCGAAAGGTGGACAGTATAGCTAAAGGGTACCTCAGCATCCGCTGCTGCCAGACAGCCACTTATCAGGCCTCTGCTCTCACCAAAAGGCTTATAGCAGTCTAGTTCCTATTTCTCCGTTTGCGGTTAAAAATAAATTTTGCGAAAAAGACTTTGATCTTCGATCCCTGGCGGCTCGCGATGGACAAATCGACTCCGGATTGGAGATGCCCATGCGGGCAGAAGATGTCTCGGACGGATCCACACTCCACGTTGTCTACTGTGGGCCTTGAGCACGACCCGCGGGCTTGCGACCTGTGCTCATCTTTCTGGCCCTCGTCCTCGAAGACCGTGCTGCCCGATTGCAACTGGGCCGTCCGAGCGTTTCCCTCGGTGAAGTCAAAGGAGGCCGGTTGGCGGTGTCCGTGGCGGCGGGCTCGGCGGATCAGCTCGGCGGATGGTCGCCCTCGAAGAGGATGACGGGCGGATCTTCCTCGACGCGGCATTTATCCCGCTCTCTCTGGGTTCTTCCTACACGGCTTCTTTTAAAGACTTTGTCTATCCCTCTCCACTAAGGGAGAAGGGCTCGTCTGCTGGACCTTATTCTCGGTCAAAAGAAGGACAGGGTAAGTCCCTCCGTCGGCGCTCTTGGGGATGGGGAAGGATCCTCTCCCGGTCGTCGGGCCGTCACGACTTTCAGTCAGCCGCTCGGCTTGACCACTGGCCTCGACGGTGTCCCGTCAGGTCCAGTTGACGAGACTCCCACCGGCGAAGTCGAGATTTTTCGACCCGTTGGACGGGCTGTCGCCTTTAGCAGCGAGATTCCTCTCCCGGTTCCCGGGAGGAGTTGAGGATCCGTGGGCTCGCCTGTGCCTCGGTTCCGGAGCCCTCGGATGGACCATCCGAGCCGAAGGGAGTGCCGGTTCCGGCCGACACCTCTCCGCACCGACCTCGGAAATTTCGGGACTCTCGGTCTCGGTCTCGGACCTCTTCGCGATCCAGCCGATCCCACCGTCATAGGCGGTCTCGGTCTCGGCACCGCGGTAAGCGGCGTCGCCGCTCGTCCTTGTCCTCCTCCTCGGACGAGGGGAGGCTTCGGCGTAAATTAAAATCGACCCAGTGCGAGGACCTCATGTTGCAACAACTCCTCCTGGCGGGGAGTAAGCCCGACCCGTGCGCCTTCCGGCCATTAATGCTGTCACCGGGCGGCCGACACAGCCCCTCGACTTATCCGAGGCCTATACCCAGGCGGTTGTTCCGGCCAAAACCAGCTTGCTCCACCGATTCCGGTGGAACCTCGCCCTCCACAGCCACCTATTGGGGCTCCGACCAAGGATTCTCGGTCGGCTGAGGTCTACCCCATCGGCTGTCAGTTACCCTCACTCCCGACCGACCTCGGCAGGTGAAGGGTGGCTCAGGCCAGAGCAGCTCTTGAGGACTCTTCGAGTCGAAGATGATTCCTCCTTTTTCTCAAGCGACTGGACTTGGAGTCTTCAGGAGGTCAGTCAATGGGCGATAGCCCGTCGTCCTTCCTAGGACTGCTTCGGCTCATCTCAGAGTCCACGGGATGGAGCTCGAACCCGTTTCCAAGCAGGCAGGTATCCCCTCACGGAGATTCTGGACCGAGGGATTCTCGGCGGAGGCCTTTCCAGTGGCCGAGGCCATAGTGGGTCGGCACTGGAGCTTTGGCGCGCCACTTCCTGCCCTGCGCCTTCAGCCAGGATGGCCAGGAAGTATGCGGTCCCTACCGGTTCCTTGTCCGGTTTTTCGGAACACCCCTCTGCTGAGGGGTTGGTTACCGACAGCGTTTTCCGGCACGCCGGCAACGCCAGGGATGTGGACAAACCTCCTGACAAGGAGTCCAAGAAATTGGACTATGTCGGGCGAAAAGTCTACACTGCGTCCTCTCTCGGCCTTCGTCAGGCCAGTTCGGCCGTCCTCATGGCACATTTTTCTCATGCCCTGTTGGGCTCCCTGGATGAGGTCATCCCTCATCTTCCCGCGATCTGCAGACTGCGGTTAAGCAGGTGCGGGACTAGGGCAGAGGCAGTAGCCAAACAGCAGCTCAGACTGCTTTGGATATAGGGGACTCATGTGCCAGATCGGTGGCGGCCGCAGTGGCTATCGCGTCGGCCGGGCTTGGCTGAGGATATCCACCTTTACTCGGATACCCAGCACAAGTTAGCGGATGTTCCCTTTTTGGGGACTGACCTCTTCGGCCCTGGGGTGGAAGGTCACCTGCAGAGGATCGAGAAGTCCAATGCTACCTTGGACTCGGTCTCTTCCACTCAGAAGGACAAAGGCCGCAAGCCACAGCCTAAGCCCTTTCGTCCTTCTGCCCCCGGGCGCCCGGCCCAGCAACGTCAGGGCCAGCAGGCTCGGCCTTGGCATCCCAAACCCAAGCCGCCGGCTTCCTCTAACAGGAGGCAGGGAGGAAAAGGCCCAGGAGGTCCCTTGGCCAGTCCCTCCTCCAAGCCTGCCCAGTGACGGGCTGAGGAGTGTCGCCCCCATTCCCGTCACCTTACCCCTGGGTCCCCCCGTGGGGGGACGGCTCCGGCACTTCCGTTCCGCCTGGTCCACGGACAGGTGGGTCTTGGAGGTGGTGGGAAGAGGCCTGCCTCTGGAATTCGAGCAGGCACCACCCTTCAGAGCCGTCGCCCTCGGGGAGGCTTCGGGGTCCCCAGCCTCACTGGCGGCTCGTCAGAGCCCGACATGCCGCTCTCCTCCTCCAGAAGGGAGGTGATAGAGAGAGGTGGCGGACCCTCCTTCAGACCCAGGGTTTGTGTCCAGGTACTTCCTGGTTCCAAGCAGACGGGGGCTGGCGCCCATTCTCGACCCTACGACCTAAACAAGTTCCTAAGGTCTCGAACCTTCAGGATGGTCACTCTGGCTCAGATAATACCATCCTTGGAGCAGCGTGTGGTTCTGCTCTCTGGACTTACAGGGCCAGCGTTTTTCCACATTCCTATCCGTCCTGATCTCACCAGAGATTCCTGTCGCTTCAGCGGAAGGATCCCTTTCGAGTTCAAGCCATGCCCTTCGGCTTGTCTCCAGCTCCCAGGGTCTTCACCAAATGCATGGCAGTGGTGACAGCATTCCTGCGGCGCCGAGGGGTCCGGGTGTACCCTTACCTGGACGACTGGCTGATAGCAGCTCCCTCCAGGAAGGAGGCGGAGTGGTCCAGAGATCCGGCCCTCCAGGTCTGCTCTCAACTGGGCCTCCTTATCAACGAGGCCAAGTCGGAACTCGAGCCAAAGCAGGTGATTCTATTCATCGGGGCGCAGCTCGACTCTCTTCGAGCCAGAGCGCGGCTCCCGGCGGACAGGGCCGAGGTTCTTTCCTCCTTTGCCCGATCATTTCTGGTTGGGCAATGCATCCCTCCCGGGACTTCCCTCGCCTCCTGGGTCTCATGGCCGCGTGCACCAGCGTGGTCCGTTGGGCCCGCTGGAACATCCGTCCCCCTTCCAATAGGGACTGGCCAGCCAGTGGTCCTGGCGCTGCGATCCTTTGGACCAGCTTGGCCAGCCGGTGACACAGGGGATGTGGAGCTCTCCAGTGGTGGACCGTTCCAGATCATTTTGCAGGAGGGCATCCCGTTTATCCGCCCGGGCAGCGGTCTCTCTATCGACCCGATGCCTCTTCTGATGGGTTAGGGGTGCCCATCTGGGGAACACGGACTCATGGCCTCTGGTCCCCATGCGGAGTCCCGATGCCATCATCAACCTGCTGGAGCTCGAGGCGGTCCGCCTAGCTCTCACCGCCTTTGCTCCGTTCTTCCGGGGTCAAGTGGTCCAAGTCCAGACGGACAATATCACGACCATGTACTATCTAAACCGCCAAGGTGGGGCCAGCGCTCCATGCTTCTATGCAAGGAAGCTCTCTGCATTTAGTCACTGCGTGCGCAGCCCTGGAGGCGGATCTCCCTAGCCATTCACGTGGCAGGAGCCTCCAACACCCTGGCCCGATGCCCTGGGCGGATAGGGCTGCATCTCACAGTGGTCTCTCCTCCGGGAGGTAGTACAGCATCTGTTCTCCCATTGGGGCACCTCAGGTGGACCTGTTTGCCTCCAGGAGAGGCGAAGCTGAGTCTGTTCCATGCCCGCCCCCTCAGCAGGGCTCGCTGCGGGGTATGCCTTCTCGAGGCAGTGGACCCCGGGCCTCTTCGCCTTTCCCCCATTTCCTTGATCCACAGGTGCTTCTCAAGGCGAGGAGGGACAAGGTGCAGGTGATTCTGATAGCCCAGACTGGCCTCGCCAGTTCTGGTACCAGATCTCCTCAGTCTCAGCTCCAGGACTCCGCGGCAGCTTCCAGCTCGCCGGACCTGCTCACAGTCAATCAGGGAAGGTGTTCCATCCGGATCTTCAATCCCTCACCCTGAAGCCCTAGTTCCATTCGGCTAGGAGTTCCAGGCTGGGTCTTTCCGGCGAGGGTCCTCAATGTAGTTGGCGTCCGTGAGGTGAGCCAGAAAATGCTATGCCTTCAAATGGAAAAAGTTTTCTATTTGGTGTCAGAACAAGAGGCTTGGACCCTTCCTCCTGTTCCTAGCAAGCATCTTGGACTATTTATGGTCCCTTTCTAGTCAAGGGCTTAGGTAGACGACCCTAAGGGTGCACCGGCAGCCATCTCTGCTTACGGGCGCGGGCAGGAAGCAGTCGGTGGCGCGCAGGAGAAGGTGGTCTGGCGCTTTTCAAAGGCCTTGATCACATTTCCCTCCAGTCTTGGGAACCCCCACCTCCTGGGATCTACTGGGTACTGGTAAAGCTCATGCAAGGCTCATTCGAACCTATGCACAGGTGTGCTCTCTCCACCTGTCGTGGAAGACCGCTCTTGGTGGCTATCACGTCAGCCAGAAGGATGGGAGAGCTCCAGGAGCTTTCCATCGAGTCTCCTTACCTGGTCTTCCACAGGGACAAGGTTGTCCTGTGCCCCCACCCGAAATTCCTTCCGAAGGTGGTGTCGGAGTTTCACCTTAACCAGGTGTTGACTCTGCCGGTGTTCTACCCCAATCACACCACGGAGGCCGAATATAGGCTCCATACTTTGGACCCTAGAAGGGCGCTTCGCTATTATAAGGGCCTTACGGCTGAAATTCGAGAGGTTAAGCCAGCTGTTTCAGCCACCTACGCTGAAGCCGCCTGGCGGACCTGCAGCCAAGCGGACGATAAGCAGGTGGGTCACCTCCACATAGATCTCTCTGATATAGAGTTGGGCGGGCATGGAGCCTCCCAGAGGGATAAAAGCCCATTCTACCCGCTACATGCTGCAGCAGTGGCTGCTTCAGGGCGTCCCTATCCAGAAATCTGCAGGGCTGCTACCTGGCAGTCAGCAAACACCTTTATTACCCATTACCACATCGACCTTGAGTCACACCGGGATGCTGGTTTTGGGGCTCAGTTCTCCAGTCTCTCTTTCCCAAGTAAGTATTGGGGGTGTCGTCTTGCCTCCTCCTCCCGGAGAACTGCTAGAGTCTGCCAACGAGTGTGGATGAACAACATATCCATGTCCCTAGAAATACAGGTTACTCACCTGTAACAGGAGTTCTAGGAATGGTATATGTTGTCTCATCCACACGACTCTTACCCGACTCTCTCAAGGCTTCGACAAGCACAACCTGAGCTTCCAGCGGCCAGATTCATGGCTATGAAGTGGAGCCGAGAGTTATACCACCCGGTGGGTGGGAGGAGCAAGCTTGAAGACCTCCGCAAGATTTAAAGCGGCAAGGATACCTCACCAATGAGTGTGGATGAACAACATATACCATTCCTAGAACTCCTGTTACAGGTGAGTAACCTGTATATATTTGCCAGTTAGCTGGTAAATATTTTACAGTTTCCAACACACAACACCTAGTGAGTTTTTGTTTGTAAAGATCTGACGTTGCAGTTTGAACAACAACAGACAGGGGCTTCAATCGAGCTTATGATGAAACATTCTATGCAAGGCATAGAAAAGTTAACCCTTTGTTCTTCTGGGCAGTTGAAAGGCAGACCTAACTGCAGTAGTCAGAATACAGCAAGACTCCACTAGAAGAAACATAATTACTAAGGTGAGTAATTTTCTTCTAACCCCAGGGATCCACTAATATTATTACTCTTTGCAGTGCCCTTTAAGTCAGAACTGCCCTGGAGCCAAATAGAATGTTATGCTAATTATGGAATGTTTAGCTCATGTATTCATTTTCAAACTGCCCTATTCTAACTGTCTGGATTCTACCTCAGATTTTCTGTCTCCGGCCAAGCAAACCAGATGCCATGGAGATCTCTTTTCTATCAAAAGGCTAAATTGGGAACAGAACAAACTAAACTTAAGTATTTTGTCTTATTTTTCATTCAAACAACATGAAGTCTTGCTGTATTCTGGCAATACAGTGAGTCCCAACCGAACTGCCCGGAGATGAAAGAGTTAACTTTCCATGCCAGGCATGGAACGCTGAGCTCGAGCTCAAGCTCGAGACTCTGTCTGTTGCTGTTTGAACTCAAACCATCAGATTCTTTATCCGCCTCACTGAACAGTAGCTCCGGAGATTTCTCCCTTTGCGCAGTTCAATTTGTCAGTTAAAGTACCGCTTCTCTCGGTTTTCGAACCGAATTTAAACCATCAACCTGTCGGTTCCAGTCTCTCTATGTGTATTTGTGAGTACTAGATAGGTTATTTTGTTCTTCTATTCTGTGTGGAACTTGTAACGGGTTCATCGGTTCGGTTTGAACCAACTAAGTTGTTGTAAAATCTTTATCTGTACTTTTAGAGTGTAGGTTACGGTTCTTGTAGGTTCTAAAAAACGGATCTTTTATTACGGTTTTTTTCCACGACCCAAATGACGGTCAGGAACCAATAAGAGGGTCTTGCCTTACAGATTGCCATTAAAGGATAAGTTTTGTTAGGACTGGCACAATATCCCAGAAACCAAAAGAAAACCGGCCCACTGGGTTTCAACACTGCAGTGTGTGGGGAAGTCTTTGCTAAGGCTGACCCCACCACCTGTGTTTATTGTCTGGGGTTTGACCACCCAATGCAAACTGCTGGATTTGAAAATCTTCCTGCAAGCTACCCTAGAGAAGAGAGTTGGTAGGCTCAAGAAAGGAGGACAAAAAGTCCGCTGATCGGATGGCCAGCCCAGTTCGGTTCAAACCAAACCAGAAGGAGAGTCCTCCTGACCAGTGCAAGACTCTTCAGGCAAAAGGAGAGCCGATTCTGAGGTCAGTTCCGCTAAGAGAACAAGAAAGGAAAAATCAGCTGGTGTGGATCCAAAACTTTTCTCCAACTGCTGAAGAAATGCCATAGAGCGAAAAATTGTGCAGTCGCTTTCCCGGTTCACACCAAACCGGCACCATCAGGAAGGCATTCGGTTCAGCCGTTCCACCAAGTTCAAGATTATGATTTGGAGGAATATTATAGAACCAGATGAGGAGTAGAGGAAACTGAATGTGGTTTGAAAGTCTGGATGTGCCCATAGACCCGGACATCTCCCCAGGCGGACCTTCAGATATCTCTTCCTAGGCTTTTCTGAGTCCCCTTCCATTTCATGTTTTATAAAAAGTGGCAGAAACCCTTCAGCTTCCTGTGGAAGAGCTGTGGATACAGGAAGAGCCTGACAATGTGGAAATGATGGATATCCCAGAGTCTAGGAGGCTGTCTATCCCTTACACAAATCTTTTGGGAAACAGACATTTAAGATTTTAAAGACTCCTAATACTATACCTCCTGTGGATAAAAGAATGGACAAGAGGTATACCCTGTCAGGCTCAGATACAGAGTTCCTTACACAACAACATGCAGCCATGTTGGGGTAGTGCAAGCTGCAGCCTGTGATAAAGGCAAATATTCCCTTGACTACACCCCCGACAAGGACTCCAGGAGGATTGATGCCATGGCAAAGAAACAGTACATAGCAGCATCCTTGGGACTCAGACAGGCCAACTATGTGCTATACTGCTAGGTATCAAATTCCAGATGGGACACTGTACATGGCTTAGCAAAGCAGGTTCCTGGCCAGCTTGCCAAGGAGCTGGAGCAGGTGGCTGCTGATGGTATTGAGGCATCCAAGGTGCAATTCCATGCTGCAGTGGACTCCAATGATGTTTCATCTAGGTCATGGCTACATCTGTAGCGCCCGTGGGAATGGCTTGGCTCAGATGTACTAGCCTGTTACAGGATGACACAGACCAAGGCCATGGATTTTCCTGTTGAGGGTAATTCTCTGTTTGGGGAGCAAACAGAGAGATTACATGAAGAAAATAGGATGGATATAGGACCACCTATACAGTGCCCAGGCCAGGAGAAAGGCAAGCCACTCCTCAGAGCAGCACCCCAGGGGCAGGGGCAGGCCTTTTCATAGGCCTTTCTACCAAGCCCAGGCCTCTCTTCTACCTATGCTCCGAGGGGTTCTTTAGAGGGAGAGGCAGAACGGTACAAGCAGACCTGCTCCCACCCCTCAGCCTAAAACCCCGCTAAGCAGGGCACCCTGATGGGATGCAGGGCGATTCTCCACTACCTGAGGGGCAGGCTGAGCTTACTGTGTCCAGGACTGAAGTCTTTAACATCAGACAAATGGGTCCTGGAAGTAGTAAGCCGGGACCAATTCTCAGCTTCAAAAATTTCCAAAAGATAAGAACCAGATCCTTCCACTGCAAATCCTCAGAGGCACTTACCCTAGAGGCAGAGGTCTCTTCCCTCCTGGCTCTCAGAGCTGTGGAAGGGTTCACCCCTGCACCAGGGCAAAGTTATGCTCAGGTACTTCCTTACCCCCAAAAGAAATGAGGTAAGCGCCCATCCAGGATCTCAGATACTTAAACAAGCACCTTTTTAAAGCCAAAATTCAAAATGATGACTCGGGAATAATTCTACCCTGTAAGGCCAGGGGACGTAGTCTCCCTGGACCTCAGATACCTACTTCCATATTCTCATCAAGCTCCCATCAAAAGTACCTCAGGTTCAAGCTGCCTCAGGTATTACTAATTCAGAGCAATGCCCTTGGCCAACAACCTCTGCTCCAAGGGTGTGCACAAAATGCCTGGCAGTAGTAGTTGCTCTCGAAGGAGGCAAGGATTGCCATCTTCCATACCTAGATGACTGGCTCATAGTAGGCCAGTCCCTCAGACCTAGTCAAGTTACACCCCAGATAACCGCAACTGCTCACCTCTAGGTT
The DNA here is from genome assembly GCA_016271365.2 of Neoceratodus forsteri. Classification (NCBI taxonomy): domain Eukaryota; kingdom Metazoa; phylum Chordata; order Ceratodontiformes; family Ceratodontidae; genus Neoceratodus; species Neoceratodus forsteri. Next base: position 115,804,949 of record JADMNL010000024.1, on the reverse strand, counting down.
TCCTTCTGAATCTTTCAAAGTCAGTTCTAGAGCTGTTCAGCTCCTCACCTTCATAGGCGCAGAGCTAGATACAGAAAAGGCCAGAGCCTTCCTTCCCTGACAGGGCAAGGACCCTTTATCACACTGGCCTCTTCATTCACCCTACAGGTGTCTCATCCAGCAAGGCATTTTCTGCAGCTCCTGGGTCACATGGCTGCATACAGGCAGTGGTGCAGGGCAAGATTTCAGATGAGGGATATTCAGTTCCACTTGAGAGCCTTTTGGTCTCAGAAAAGGACCTCTGACTAAACTGATTCCAGTGACTCAAACACGATCCAGGCCTTGCAATGGTGGCAGGAGTCAGAACAATCTAAGACAGGAGTTCCCTTTGTCCTCAGTCTCACTTTAATCCTTACACAGATGCCTCCCTCTTGGGTGGGGCCCACTTTGGAAGACCTGACCAACAGCGGGGTGGTCCCCTCAGGAATCTTCTGCTTCACATCAATCTGTTGGAACTCAGCAGTATTTCTAGCACTTCAAGCCTTTTCACGAGTCTGTTTCCAGAACCAAAGGTTATTCAGATCAGAACAGACAATACCACCCACAATGTGAGGTATATCTCAGCAAGCAAGGAGGCACTCGGCTCACGCCTTGAGCACAGAAGCAATCAGTTGTGGTCTCTGGCTGATCCCTGAACACTCCTTCACAGCAGTACACCTCTGAGGCAAGGTCAATGTCCTGCAGATGCTCTCAGCAGGATATCTCAGGGCCATCACGAATGGTCACCGGATCCCTGGTTTTGGAGTGATATTCTCCAGATGGGGCACCCCACAGATAGATCTTTTTGTTCAGCCCCAGACGAGTCACCAACTTCCCCTTTTTGCTGCAGGCCCCAAGTGTTGGGCTCAGTCCCCTGGATGCCTTTTCTCAACTGGGAAGGGAAGTTCCTGTATGCTTTTCCCCTTCCCTCTCTTGTTCCAAAGTGCTAGATGAAAATCAGGTCTCAACCCTACAAGGTGATCCTGATTGCTCCAGACTGGAGCCAGACAGCCCTGAGTATCTCTCCCTATTGTCCTTAGCAGTCCACCTTCCCCTGTCTCTTCCCAGGAATTACAACCTGTTAACCTGTGCTCAGGGGAGGGTTTGGTACCCGAATCTCAAGGCCTGGCTCTTGAAGAGTTAGAGTTTGCTGATTTACACCTCTCCCAAGGTGTTATGGACATTCTAAAGGCTTCTAGGAAGCCTTCCACCAGAACTACTTATAATTCCAAATGGAAAAGATTTTCCATATGGTGCTCTGGGAAGCATATTTCCGCACAGTCTGCTGATCTGCCCACAGTCCTTGACTATATGGTCCATCTGAATAACTTGGGACTCAGACCAGCTACACTAAGGGTGCATCTGGCAGCTGTCTGCTTTCATTTCAGCAGGTAGGCCCTCGTCTCTTTCAGCTCACCCTGTATTCTCCAAGTTTTTCAAGAGATTGCTTCATACTAACCTGCCATTCAGTGACCCTGCCCCTGCTTGGGACCTTAACGTTTGCATTGCTCAGCTTATGAAACCCCCTTTTGAGCCTTTGTCCTCAGCAGAGCTTAAGTACTTAACTTGAAAAACTGTGTTCCTGGTAGCCATCACTTCTGCCCGGCACATAAGTGAGTTACAAGCCTTGTCAGTGGAGTCTGATTTTATCTCCTTCCATAGAGACAAGGTGATCCTCAGGACTAACAAGAAGTTTTTGCCTAAGGTGGTTTCAGACTTCCACCTTAACCAATCTATTTCTCTTCCTGTGTACTTCATTGACCATTCCTCCTCTGGTGAGAGGAGGCTGCACAGTTCAGATGTGAAAAGAGCCCTTAGCTACTACATAGAACGTACCAAGGGTCACAGGTTTGACTCCTCCAACTGTTCCTCACGTATGGTGAGGGTTGGTAAGAAAACCTGCCACTAAAAGATCCATTGCACAGGTGAATTGTCTCTTGCATTCAATTTTGCTACTGAAAACTAGGTAGGTTCACAATCAGGCCTGAGGGCTCACTCTACCAGAGGTCAGCTGCTTCCCTGGCTGCTGCCAGGGATATTCCTATCTTAGAGATACATTTTACTACATTACTCCTGATATCCAGGCTAGGAGTGATGCTTGGTTTGGCACAGCTGTGCTTCAGAGCCTTTTTTCCAAGTAGGTTCTGTCCCTCCTCCATGGAGGTACTGTTGAGTAGTCTGCTATTGTCAGAATACAGCAAGACTTCATGTTGTTTGAAGAAAAAATTACTCACCTTAGTAATGTTGTTTCTTCTAATGGAGTCTTGCTGTATTCTGACCGCCCCCCCCCACCGCCTTCCCCTCTCAGAACCTTTGTTTTTGTGATGTGGGTGAGCAGTAGCAGTGTTGGCACTCAGGAGGTGCCTCACCTTTTTTTGTTATCACCCTCCTTCTTTGGGTGAGTGGGTGTTGTGTTTATTTCAATTTTCGGGTTTCCTGACTTGAGTCTTTGTTTTGGGACCAAAAAATCTGTTTGTATGTTAGTAGCCACTTGGCTAATGTAGGTTTACAGCTTCCACACAGGACCTCAGTGAATTTAGCTCGTAAAGATCTGACGGTTTGAGTTCAAACAGCAACAGACAGAGTCTCAACCGAGCTCGAGCTCAGCGTTCCATGCCTGGCATAGAAAGTTAACTCTTTCATCTCCGGAGCAGTTCGATGGTTGGGACTCACTGCTATTGTCAGAATACAGCAAGACTCCATTAGAAGAAACAACATTACTAAGGTGAGTAATTTTTTCTTACTGCCTTATTCTGATTTAGTAATTTAATCTCATATATAAGTTCTTTAGTTTTTTTATCGGTACTTTGAGGTTCCTTTGAACCGAGGGGGAACCGATTGGTAAATTTCAAAAGGAAACTTTTAGATAAGTTTCTAAGTGTTCTTTCTTTTAAAACATTAAATTTTACTCATTTTGAATCAAGGTGTTCCGGTTCTACTAGAGCTTCCCAGTTTCTGAACCGATCGGATCCGCGGTTCTGTTAAAATTATCGCTTTCTGAACCGATCTTTTTTTAATTTAAACTGACCGCTAAATCTTAAATCCTTTAATATTTTAGTGTTTTTTGAGTCCTGTTTTCTACTATGGCAGATAAACCTAAAAAGAACACAGGACCTACAGGTTTTAAGAATTGTATTAAATGTGCAGAGGTATTTGCAAGAGCTGACGAACATGACCTTTGTCTGCTCTGTCTTGGTGTTAAGCACTTCAGTGAAGATTGTGAGATTTGCAAGTCTTTCCCTGAAAAAAATGTGGAGAAGCGCAGGGAGAGACTTAAAAGAAGGCTTGAAGAGGGGTCCCTGGGCCCTGACCAGTCCACCCCCTCAAAAAATGTGGCAATTTCTTCTAGAGCCTCCAAATCCACCCCTGATACGGGTGAGGGCTCTAGTAAGAGAGGCAATCAGCTGGCTGACTCTCCGGTGGCTGCCAAGAAACTAAGAAAAAGTAAACTCACTGACACCCCAGCTGAAATGCCTCATGGGGTCCCTCAGGTGCCCATACATACTCCCTCTCCTGCTGACACTTCACAAGCTCTGGCTTTGTTACAGGTGCTGCAGGGCCTGCTCCCTCCCCAGCAACCTTTAACTGCTCCATCTGATAAAACTGCTGCTGCTACCCCCTTGTGCCTGTTCCCACTATGGGTGGTGATGATGATGAAAAGGAGGAAGGAATAGAGCCTGAGGTGTCACCGGAGCAAGACTTTGGTTCCCCTCATAGGCCTTCAGAGGATTTTTCCTCCCATTTTTCTTTCAGTAAGAAAATGGTGGAAGCACTGGACCTCCAGACAATTGAGGAAGTGCAGGATGAAGAAGAGGTTCAATATATGGAACTAATGGGGTTAACACTCTCAAAACGACTTCTCCTTCCTCTTTTCAAATTTTTCAGAAAAGGCATTCTGGAAATCTTAAAAGCTCCTCAGACTGTCACACCTATTGATAAAAAATGTGACAAAGTACCAACTGGAGAGATCTGGTGCTGAGTTTTTATTCAGTCACCAGATCATCAGGGCATTGTGCAGCAGGCAGCCTGTGAGAAGGCCAAAACCCCCTTGTCTTCTCATCAACCTGAAAAAGACTCCAGAAAGGTGGACAGTATGGCTAAGAGGGGGTACCTCTCAGCATCCGTTGCTGTCAGGCAAGCCACTTATCAGGCCTATGCTGCTCTCTACCAAAAGGCTTTATGGCAGTCTGTGGTGGATAATGCTGAGGCAAATCCCTCTCTCACTGTTTCTGACTTATTAGAGACAGCCAAGTTGGGTTTGGAGGCTTCCAAATACCAATTACAGATGGCAGCAGATACAAATGACACTGCTGCCAGATGGTTGGCTGGTACTATAGTCATGAGAAGGTTTGCCTGGCTGAGGGCTACTAACCTCACCCAGGACACTCAAACCAAAGCAATGGATTTCCCAGTTGAGAGCCATTCCCTTTTTGGTGCACAAACCAAAACCTACATGAAGAAAATAGACTAATACAAGGCTGCTTTCCAAAGTAATTCCACCAGTGACAAACCTTCTCCCTCCACATCTTATTCTAGGGGAGGCAGGGGCAGGTCTACCTTTAGAAGACCTTTCTTTCAGGTGCAAACTACTCCACAGATATAGTACCAACCCCAGCAGACTGGTTTCTACAGGGCATGGGGCAGAAGGGTCTCCCGCAGAGGGTCCCATTCTACCCAACCTCAACAAGAGCAAAAGCAGAATTCCTGACTCTTTCCTTCAAGCTGCCTCTCCACATCCAGCAGGGGGCAGACTTTCCCACTATTTTCAGGACTGGTCAAAAATCACATCAGACAGGTGGGTCCTGGAAATAGTGGGTCAGGTCTGTCCCTTTGTTTCAAGTTCCTTCCCCATCTAAGGGTAAAACGTTTTGCATCAGTTCCTTCCTCACAAAGAGAACTGCTGGAGCAGGAGCTAAAAACTTATTGGTAAAAGCAGTCGAGCCAGTTCCACACAATCAGAGGGCAAGGGTTCTACTCCAGGTATTTCCTAACAACAAAACAGACTGGAGACTGGCGGCCTATACTAGACCTCAGACATCTAAGCAAGTATTTGGTCAAACCCAAATTCAAAATGGTCTCAATGACAATAATTCTGCCAACACTACAAAAAGGGGACTGGTTGGCCTCTATGGATATAAAAGATGCATATTTTCAAATCCCTGTCAGAGAATCGCACAGAAAATATCTCGGGTTCACTCTCTCCCCTCAGGCCACTACCAGTTCTCAGCACTCCATTTCGGCCTTACCTCTGCACCAAGGGTGTTCACAAAGTGCATAGCTGTAGTAGTGGCACATCTCAGAAAACTGGGTGTCAGTTTTTCCTTATCTGGACAAGTGGCTGATTGTAGGAAAATCCCAACAAGAAGTGTCAGAACACATACTGCTAGCTCAAGGTGTTCTCTCCTCCCTGGGGTTTCTTCTAAATGTCAAGAAATCAGTTCTCACCCCAGTCCAAGTATTGCAGTTCATAGGGGCAGAACTCAATACAATTCTGGGAAAGGCCTTCCTACCCTTGGAAAGGGTACAGGCCATTCAGCTTCTAGCAAGCTCATTCGTTCTGGGCAGGCCTAAACCAGCAACTCAATTTTTACAGCTGTTAGGACACATGGCTGCAGCAACAAGCACAGTCATGGGTGCCAGATTCCAAATGAGGGACATTCAGTTTCACCTCAGGGCCCATTGGTCCCAGAGACGAGATCCACTTTCAAAACTAATCCCTGTAACAAAAACTCTTCTACAGGCCCTCCAGTGGTGGAAGGATCCAGACAACCTAAGGGAAGGGGTGCCTTTCCTACAGGAGCCCCCCCCTCCTTGGTGCTCACAACAGATGCCTCCCTCCTAGGATGGGGTGCCCACCTAGGGGACCACACAGTTCACGGCTCCTGGAGTGCTGCTGAGTCACTTCTGCACATAAATCTCTTGGAGTTATGAGCAGTGTACTTGGCCATTCAGGCTTCCAGTCCTCTTATGAAGGGAAAAGTGGTTCAGGTCAAAACAGACTAATACCACCACAATGTGCTATATCAACAAGCAAGGAGGGACAAGATCCACTCCACTATGCACAGAGGCAATGAAAATATGGAGCCTGATTTACTCCATAAATGCCTCCCTACAAGCAATTCACCTGTCAGGGAAGGACAATACACTGGCAGATACCTTGAGCAGGATAAACCAGGCCCATCACGAATGGGCACTGAACGGGAAAGTAGTACAGGTCCTATTCGGGCTGTGGGGAACCCCAGAGCTGGATCATTTTGCTTCCCACCAGGATCACCATTTACCCCTTTATTGCTGCTGGGCTCCAGTGAAAGGGACTGTCCCTATGGATGCCCTGATTCTGGATTGGACAGGCAAATATTTTTATGCCTTTCCTCCTTTTCATTTGATTCTCAGAGTACTCCTGAAGCTCGGCTCACAGCCAGCCTCGATGATTCTGATAGCATCAGACTGGCCAAGACAGCCAGTCCCTGTTGCGGTCAATGTCAGTGTGCGAACCGATCTACCTCCCTTAGAGGTACAATCTGCTGACTTCCTTCCAAGGCTAACTTTGGCAAGATGGGAGAGTGCCTTAGAAAAGCACTAGCAAACAGGCTAGAAGGAGGGGTGGAGCAACAATGGGGAAATATAACTGCCATCATAGAGGCAACAAGCCTTTGTGTGAAGCAAATAAACAAATCAGAATGAAAGAAAAAGCCACTATGGTTCTCAAAAGAGGTGGCGGTGAAGGTTAAGGAGAAAAATACAGCGTTTAGGAAGTATAAGGAAACACAGAAGGAGCAGGACAGAGAACTGTACCAGTTAAGGCAGAAGGAAACAGGGAGAGTAGTCAGAATAGCAAAGGCTCAAACTGAGGAAAAGATAGCCAACTCGGTTAAGAAGGGGGATAAAACCTTTTATAGGTATATCAGGGAGCATAGAAAGATAGAGAGGGATAGTGAGGCTGAATAGAATAGACGGTGGGTGGGCAGAGAGGGACAGTGAAAAAGCAGGGCTACTGAATGAATACTTCTGTTCAGTATTCACAAAAGAGGAGGTGCCTAATCCAATTAACAGAAGCACTCTGGATAGGGGGGGTTGATCCCAGTCCTTTCACAGAAGAAAGGGTTCTGAAAGAACTCCTAAAACTGAAGGTGGACAAAGCAATGGGGCCAGATGGAATTCACCCCAGAATTCTAAAAGAATTAAGCAGAAAACAAATCATGGGAGGATGGTGTGGCACCTGAGGACTGGAGGAAGGCAGATGTAGTTCCCCTTCACAAAAGTGGGACCAAGACAGAGGCAGGAAACTACAGACCTGTCAGTTTGACCTTTGTGGTAGGGAAAGTGATGGAATCTTTTCTGAAGGAAAGAATTGAGTACCTAGAGGCCAGTGGGGCAGAGGACCCATGGCAGCATGGGTTCACAGCAGGAAGGTCATGTCAGACAAATCTAATTGATTTCTTTGACTGGGTGACCAAAGTAGTAGATCAGGGAGGGGCTGTGGACATGGCCTACCTAGACTTTAACAAGGCATTTGGCACCGTCCCACATGAAAGATTAATAGATTAACCAGCCTGGGAGTGGGTTTCAGGGTGGTAGCCTGGGTAAAACATTGGCTGGAATACAGGACACAGAAAGTAATTGTAAATGGAGTCCACTGTGAACAAAGAGAGGTTACTAGTGGGGTACCGCAGGGTTCAGTACTGGGTCCAGTCCTTTTTAATGTCTTTACAAGTGACATTGCAGAGGGACTGGAAGGAAAGTATACCTCTTTGCAGATGAGACAAAGATCGGCAACAGGGTTGATACACAAGGAGGCATGGAAAGGATGAGAAGGAACTTGGCAAGGCTGTAGGAATGGTCAGAAGTATGGCAGCTTGGATTCAATGCAAAGAAGTGCAAAATAATGCACCTGGGAAACAAAAACCCAGGGGAAGATTACACAATGGGGGGTGGTAATAACAACAAAAATGGAAAGGGACCTGGGGGTAATCATATCAGATGACCTTAAGATTGGCAAGCAATGTGAGAAGGTGGTAGGGAGGGCTGGGGGGATACTGGGATGTATAGGGAGAGGCATCACAAACAGAAAACAGGAAGTTGTCATCCCCCTGTACAGACAGTTGGTGAGACCCCATCTGGAGTACTGCGTCCAGTTCTGGAGACCCCATCTCCACAAGGACATAGGATGGAGGCAGTTCAGAGGAGGACAACTAAAATGGTGCAGGGTCTACAAGAGGAGCCATACGAGGAAAGACTAAAGGAGTTTAATATGTATACCCTTGAGGAAGGGGGCATGATAGAAACTTTTAAGTACCTCAGTGGAATCAACAAAGTCCAAGAGGGTAGCATCTTTCAGAAAAGAGATGTGCAAGAACAAGGGGACACAATTTGAAGATAAGCGGAGACGGCTCAGGGGCAATGTGAGGAAGTATTTTTTCACAGAGTGGATGCATGGAACAGCCTTCCTGAGGAGGTTGTGGGGTCTAAAACTGTGGGAGAATTCAAGAATGCATGGGACAGACATAAGACAATTTTTGTGGGGGGTAGGAAGAAATAGGCTGTTGGTTAACTAGGATCTGCAGCTTATCCTCTAGACAGGGAAATGGGCAGATGAGGTGGGCCAAGCGGTCCTTGATGTTTCTAAGGCAGAGTGGTATACCCCAATCTCAGGTCTCAGACTCAAAGCGTGGCTCTTGAGGACTTTGAGTATCCAGACTCACAATACTCTCGAGCAGTTTTAGAAGTACTTAGAAGTTACGGAAAACCTTCTACTAAGAAAACTTACGCCTCAAAATGGAAAATATTTTCCATTTGGTGTACAGAAAAGGGCTTAGACCCAGCACAGGCTGGCATTCCAACCCTCCTAGATAATTTGTCTTATCTGCATTCCCTTGGGTTGCAGCATTCAACCATAAAAGTTCATCTGGCTTCACTTTCATCTCATCTCTGTGTAGGGAAAGAGGCATCACTAGCCTCGAACCCCATATTTAGAAGGTTCTTTAAGGGCCTTTTACACTTGTTTCCCCCCTCATAGGGAACCAGTGCCAGCTTGGGGCCTCAACATTTGCATTGCCCAGCTTATGCTTCTGCCATTTGAACTCTTAGCTACTGCAGACCTAAAATTCCTTACCTGGAAGGTAGTTTTCCTTGTGGCACTTACTCTGCTAGGAGGATACATGAGTTACAAGCCCTATGTGTGGAAAAGGACTATATTTCTTTCCACAATGATAAGGTGGTGTTGGGAATTAATAGAAAATTCTTTCCCAAAGTAGTTTCCGACTTTTATTTAAATCAGTCTATTATCCTACCAGTATTCTTTACAGTACACGCCAGTTCTGGTGAGCGTAGGCTGAATAGTTTGGATGTGAAGAGAGCATGGAGCTATTATATAGCCAGTACCAAGGATCATAAGCAGGACAGGCAACAACTGTTCCTTACCTATGGGGAAGTAGGTAAGGGATTTCCTGCTTCAATGAGGACTATATCTCATTGGATAGTCCAGTGTATTCAGTTTTCCTGTAGAAAGGTGGGCAAGGTCCTTCCTTCAGATTTTCGGGTCCATTCCACAAGGGGCACAGCTGCCACCATTGCAGCTGTCAGAGATGTTCCTCTTTTGGAGATTTGTAAAGCAGCTACCTGGAGACCAGTCCACACCTTTACTAAGCATTACAGCCTGGATATCCAGGCCAGGAGTGATGCCAATTTTGGAAGGTCTGATCTTACTTCAAGAGGGCTCTTGCAGTAGGTAATTACATATAGGACCGAAGTCGCAGGCATCAGGATCCCACGGAACAATTTCTAGCTAGCAGTCTCTGGCGGGAGACCACCCCCACGTCAGGTGACCAACGTCAGTATAAAGGGGCAGTCCCGCACACCTGCCTTCCAGTTCTTTCCTGCCGTTAGCTTGTGAAAGCACCTCGCGCTTAAGTTCCTACTGCTTCGTCAGTCTGTCGTCTGTTATTTTTACCAAATTTTTTCACGTCTCTCTTCAGTATTCCAGATTGCTGTGTATGTTGTCCCCTACTCCCTCCGATTCGCATAAAAACAAGTGCAACTCATGCGGTGTCCAGCTCCCACATAAGGATGGTCATTCTCAGCACCTCTTCTGACTAGGCCTGGATCACCCCGTGGAGAAGTGCCTGCGCTGCCAACACTTCAACGCCACCACCTGCAAACAGAGGCAGTAGTCCCTGGAGGCCCACATTTTAAAAAAGATGATGTCCTCCATGGAAAAGGAACTGAAGAAGCTCAAGCAGGCATCAACTTCCCCTGAGGGTCACCGTAAGAAGAAGGAGAAGCACCGGGACTCCACTTCCATGGCCACCGCGACTCCAGCTGGAGTTGCCATGCTCCAGGTAACACCCCCCCCCCAGAGGACCGACCTTTGGCCATCTTGGAGATTTCTAAAGCGACAGTGTCCGTTCCATCGGGCTCACGCTCGGGAGCCTCCGGGACAAGGAGGCTACTGCTCCCAGGAGGACTGCCACCATGCGGCCCTCTGGGTCGAAGGCTGGTCAATAAACCGGATGCACGGTCACGGCGTCCACCTGGACAGGGCGGTAAGGCGCCCGACCCTTCAAGTGAACCGCCTTGGCCCCAAAGGACGCCCGTCAAGGCCGCCCCTTCCACGCAGCCTTCGTCGGACGTCGGATCAAACAAGTCGGACGCCGGCTCCGCCGTCCGCCCGGATCCCGCCAAGGCTCAGCTCACTAGGGAGGGGGAGAGCCAGCTGCTGACGCTGGTCCCAGTACCAGATCCCCATCGCCAGAGACGCAACGCTCCCTTCCCCCCACCTGACACCAGAGGTGAGCCCTCAGGTGCCAGGGCCGGGGAGGACACGCTTCCCCAAGGGTTGCCCAAGGGGTCCATTCCTCCCCTATGCTGGTAGGGGTCTTCATGCTCTTCATCGGAGACCTCTGACTCAGATACTGAGGGGTGCTCCAACCCTGATGAGCCACGCACTCCGGACCGTCCCATACCCAGGACTCCGACGAAGTCTCCTCCGGAAGATCCTTCTATTCTGGAGTTACTGAAGAAAATCCAGGAAGTCCACCAGTGGCAATCTCTGGAGCCAGATCCACAGTGGAAGAAGCTTGCTGCCCATCCGGATCTGCCTGAAACTGCTCCGACATTGATTCCACCCTCGATCTAGCCTCATGACGACTTTTTTTCCACTATTTGGAAACAACCGTCTGCGCTAGCCCCCCTTCCAAGGAAGGCAGATGGGCTATACCAGGCTCCTGAGGGTGTGGATTCCTTGAACACACACCTGAAGGCCAACTCTGTCGTGATTAGTGCAGCTCACAGCCGGTCGGCAAACCCAAAACAGCTCAGCTTGTCTCCGCCTGACAACAAATGCCATCTTCTGGACCAATATGGGAAAAAGGTGTACGCTTCTTCCACTCTGGGGATCAGGGCCCTGAACTATGTTGCACATGTGGGGGACTCCCTTCCTGAGTCTCAGATCAAGCAGGAAGTGGCTGATCTCGTCCGTTCTGCTCGTTCGGCCAGTCGGCAGATACTTTGTGCCATGTACGATACAGTGGACACATCTGGTCGGAGCTCGGCTTTCGCCGCAGATCATCGGCATCATGCCTGGCTCCGGGTGTCAGGATTGGTCCCGGGGGTGCAATCCGCTATCCAGGATGCGCCCTTCAAGGGTTCTGTGCTGTTCAGTGGAGATGTCAAGGACATCATCACCGATCTGCAAGAGAAGGGCACTGTGCTTAAGTCTGTTGACTCTTTGTACAGGCCCCCTCAGGGACAGCATCACCCTTTTCACAGACGTTCTTGGCCTAGAGCGAAACCTCAAGGCAAGTGAGCCAACAAACGTCGGGCCCCTCTGGCTGCCAAGCCCCCTTCCCCACCCAAAAAAGCTGCGGGAGCTTCAGCTGCAATGTTGACTCACACCTCCTGACTCCTTTCCTCTCCCACAGCCGCTGGACCTCCCAGAGGAACCAGTAAGAGGGAGGTTCTCCTTCCATCTACCGGGTTGGGAGAGGATTACATCAGATGCTTGGGTGCTCCAACTGATAGCAGCAGGACACTCAATCGAGTTTCTCCAGAAACCACCCAGAAAACCACCCCCAAGGTTGTCTTACTCCCCGGAACATCTTCCTCTGGTTCTAGAAGAAATTTCCTCCCTTCTCTCGAAGGTGGCTATACAGCCTGTCCTGACCTACCTTTGGGGAAATAGGTTACTATTCCCATTTCTTCCTAGTTTCAAAAAAAACAGGAGACGTGAGGCCTATTTTAGACCTCGGCTCCCTGAACATGTTCGTGGAGTATGTGTTTCAGAATGCTCTCTCTGCGGGGCCTCTTGTCGCTCTTTCAGCAGGGACAGTGGCTGTGTGTGCTGGATATGCAGGTTGCCTACCTGCATATCCCTATCCACCCTTCCCACCACAAATTCCTTTGTTTTTTGTCCCAGGGGGACCACTACCAATTCAGGGCCCTCCCATTTGGTCTTTCCTCGGCTCTCTGAGTGTTCACCAAATGTCTGTCGGTGGTGGTGGCCCACCTGCATATACAGGAGGTGCAGGTATTCCCATACCTGGATGATTGGCTCCTGGTGGCCCCTCCATGGAGGAACTTCTGTGCTTCCCCTTACCCTGCAGGTTTTCACCAGCCTGGGTATTACCATCAACCAGGCGAAGTCCTATCTGGTCCTTTGCCAAAGGCTCCAGTTTATAGGGGCGATCCTGGACACGATCCTCGGCATGGTCTTTCTGCCTCTGGACAGGGTGGATACCCTCCAGGCTCATGCAAGCCTGCTGTCCAGTCACAGATGGGTCAGCTCCCGGTCAGTCCTTCACCTGCTTGGGCTCATGGTGGCTGCTATTCCGACAGTCCTGCACGCTCTGCTCTATGTGAGGATCTCTCAGTGGATGCTTTGGTCTCAGTGGGACCAGACACTAGACGATCTTGACCAGGAAGTTCTGGTCTCTGATCCCATGGTCCGGGACTTGCAGTGGTGGATGGTGCGGGAGAACCTTTGCCGGGGGTTCCCTTTTGCCTTGAACTCTCCTCCCAAACACTGACAACAGATGCCTCGGGAGAGGGCTGGGGGGCCCATCTAGGGTCTCACAGAACTCGGGGCTCCTGGTCCAGACTCGAGCAGACTCTTCACATAAATATGCTCGAGCTCAGAGCCATTCTGTATGCACTCCAGGCTCTGAACTCTTATGTCCTTCCTGGCCATCTGACCATCCAGACAGACAACATGTGTGTAGCCTGGTACATCAACAAGCAGGGAGGAATACGTTCCTACCGTCTATCCCATGAAGCAATGAGAGTTTGGAACTGGGCTGTTCAACACAGCCTTCACCTGACGGCAGTTCATGTTCCGGTAGTCGAGAACACGCAGGCACACCACCTCAGCAGGTCCTCAGCAAAGGCCCATGAATGGGAACTGGATCAGGGGTTGGCAGACAACATCTTCCGATGTTGGGGAACCCCCCCAGCGTGTTTGCGTCCTCCCAAAACGCAAAGCTTCCCGCCTTCTGCTCGCTCGCTCCAGGCGAGGGCATTTTTCTCAGGATGCTCTGTCTTTTGACTGGAAGGGCAGATTCGTCTATGCCTTCCCGACGATTCCCTTGATTCCAAGGGTCTTACACAAACTCAGCCTAGAAGGAGCTCGGATGATCCTCATCACTCCATTCTGGCCCAGGCAAGTTTGGTTTTGTCTTCTGCAGCAGTTTTCAGAGGAACCTCTGCTTTCTGTTTCACAGCAAATGCTGACCCAGGATCAGGGGTCCCTGATTCATCCAGGCCTCAAATCCCTTCGGTTGCATGTGTGGCTCCTACAGACTTGGTCCAGGCCCGATTCGGGATTTCTCCGCTCGTAGCCAGTATTTTAGTGGAGGCCAGAAAGCCTTCCACTAGATCCACCTACGCCATGAAATGGAAGCGGTCCTCAATTTGGGCCTCTTCCAAGGATTTCTAGCCATTCTCTTGCCCTGTTGGGAGAATCCTGGATTACATGTGTCATCTCTTTGACCTGGGTCTGTCATTCCTCCTTGAAAGTTCATATGGCGGCTATCTCGGCCTATCATGTCCCTTTTGGCGACAGAACTGTCACACAGTTGGAAGTCTCTAAAACTTTCCTTCGGGGGTTCTCCATTTACGACCCTCTATCCGTGTTCCGGCCCCTCCTTGGGATCTGAACTTTGTTCTTGAGAAACTTACCCTGCCTCCCTTTGAGCCAGCAGCCTCAGCAGACTTGAAAGACTCTCTTCCTAGTGGCCATTACATCAGCTCGAAGGATTTCCGAGCTTCAGGCCTTTATGTGTAAAATCCTGTATTTGATTTTTCACAAGGAACGAGTGGCTCTGTGCACTAGTCCTAAGTTTCTCCCTAAGGTAGTGGCAGAATCTACACTGAATCAATCCATTGAGCTACCTGCCTTCTTTACGCAACACTCCAATCAAGGGGAGTACTTCTTGCATACTTTGGATGTTCACAGAATACTGAGAAATTACACCACTTGGACTAAGGATCCCAGGAAATCTGATCAGCTTTTTGTCTCTCTTGCTCACAAAAGGGAAGGCAATGCTGTTTCTAAGCAATGTCTGTCAAAATGGTTGGCTCATTTTATCACTTTCTGTTACGACAAGTACAACAAGACCCTGCCGAGTCAGGTCAGAGGTCACTTCACCAGAGGAGTAGCAGCCTCTGCAGCTTGTTTCAAGAATGTGTCAGCAGCAGACATCTGCGCAGTCGCAACTTGGACTTCTGTCCACACCGTTACGGAACACTATAGTTTGGACATTGCTTCTCGCCGTAGAGCAGGCTTCGGGTTGGCTGTTTTGCAAGGTCTTCTTTCTTAAGACCCTTACAGATGGAGGTTTATTTGTTGGTAGTTTTCCTTTGTTCCAGACTGCTTGAGACTCAGTCCTATATGTAATTACCTACTGCAAGAGCCCTCTCAAAGTAAGATAGTACAGTTACGTAAGAACTTACTGCAACAGTAGATCTTCAAGAGAGGCTCTTGCAGTAGGTAATGTCTTCCTGCCCTCCATCCCCGTTAGCTTTTTCAGCTCCTTTTCCAGGAAGGGAAATGTCCGCTTCTCTCTCGACTTGCCTTTTTGGCCCTTGGAGGGAAAGAACTGGAAGGCGGGCATGGGGGACTGCTCCTTTATACTGATGTCATCTGACATGGGGGCAGTCCTCCGCCAGAGACTGCTAGCTAGAAATGTTTCTGTGGGGTCCTGACGCCTGCCGGCTTCAGTCCTATATGGTATTACCTACTGCAAGAGCCTCTCTCGAAGATCTACTGTTATGGTAAGTTCTTACGTAACTGTACTTTTTGCAGAGTCTTTTTCCTATATAGATTCTGCCCACCTCCTAGTGGTACTGCTGCATAGTCTGCAAAGAGTAATAATAATAATAGTGGATTCCTGGGGTTAGAAGAAAAAATTACTCACCCGTAGTAATCTTATTTCTTCCCAGGGATCCACTAATATTATTACTCCCTTTAGAATTTCAGAAAAATAATCTATACAGCTGAGATGTGTCTCAGTATGATGGGTATGTCATCTGCTGGCACATTTTCTAATACTTGACTGGTAGGTTCTTTTCTAAGGGTACATTTGGCTCAGAAAAGAGGACTCATTCTTTACTGTTTTTGTTGGCCCTTTCTTGGCCTATTACTTCTTTTTATGGCTCTGTTGGCCATTAGCTTTCTAATTATTAATTGTTATATTATGGCCTCTTTGCAGGCTTCACAGAAATCTGAGGTAGAATCCAGACAGTTACAATGGGGCAGTTTGAAAATGAATGCACAAGCTAAACATTCCATAATTAGCATAGCATTCTATTTGGCTCCAGGGCAGTGCTGACTTAAAGGGGCACTGCAAAGAGTAATAAAATTAGTGGATCCATGGGAAGAAATAAGATTACTACAGGTGAGTAATTTATTTCTTTTAGTTATTTCTTCTGCTCGAAGGATTCCGAGCTCCAGACTCACATGTGTAAAGAGTCCTATTTGGTTTTCAACAAAGACAGGGTATCTTTGCGTACTAATCCTAAGTTTTTACCTATGGTGGTGTCTGTTTACTGTAAATCAATCCGTCCACCTGTCTGTTTATTTTCCTGAGTATTCCAATCAGGGGGAGGCATTGCTCCATACTTTGGATGTTCACAGAACATTGCAGTATTATACAAACCGTACCAAATCTTTGAGAAAAACTGACCAGTTCTTTGTTTTGTTCACCCCTCAAAAAAAGATGGTGCTCCTGTTTCCAAACAGTGTTTGTCTAAATGGTTACATTGTTTAGTGCTAACACAAGTACAACAGGACCCTTCCGGGGGTGGTTAGGGGCCATTCCATCAGGGGTATGCCTGCTTCTGCAGCTTGTTTCAGAAATGTCTGCTGCAGACATCTGTGCGGCTGCCACCTGGAGTTCCGGCCACACCTTCACCAAGCATTACAGTCTGGACATTGCCTCTAGGCACAGAGCCATTTTTGGCCTGGCAGTCCTGCAGGGTCTTCTGTCTCGAGCTCCTGTTTGCTGACTTGTCCTCCTCCTCCTGGTGGTGTTATCCTGATTATAATTACTGGGCATGAATTTTTACCATTGACTGAAGTAGTTGATATTTCCCGTAACAACCAGCTGGTTGTTACGAGATTCGCGTGCTGTGAGTGTCCCATCCCAGCCGCGAGCGTAACGCGAGTTCTAACAGGAGAAAAAAGCGCAGCACGATTTCAAAATAAGCCTGATCTTACTTGTCGAACACTGCAAGTCTGTTTTGATTAATTTTTAAAAATCAATAGTTTGAACCCAGTCCCTTTCTTTTTACAGGACTCCCCGGATCATGTGACCATATTTTCCTACATGACCAACTGATGGAAAAACAAGAAGGCTATGAAACTATTTAACATTTCAAGGACTATTATTTATATCAGTAAAAAGTTGTAGTAGTACAGTAGCTTTTTTTTTCCTCCCGAAAGTGTTTTACTGACTGATGAATTACCGTTCTCTACACGCTGTTGTGGACTCGTAGAAAAGGTCAGAAGTGTACTTTAGGTTGTTATTAAAAACTCTGCTGTTCAAAGAAAAGTTGGAGCATTTGTTTTCTGTCTGTAAAAATTAATGCCCGGTAATTATACAAAATAAATTATGAGGATGTGGTTTCATCTCGAATTGAACACACACCCTCGTCGAGTGATGCTGGAATAAACTCCTCGAGCTGCGCTCTCTGGGTTTAAGTAGCATCACTCGACTCTGGTGTGTGTTCAGTTCTCGTATCAACCACCTCCTCATACATTATTCTTTATATAACTGACACTGCTTTTGACTCAGTTCTATTGATGTGGTCTGCTGCAATAGCCTTTCTCAAAGTATGATATTACAGTTACCTAAGAACTTACCATAACAGTAGATTTTCCAGAGAAGCTCTTGCAGCAGGCCCTGCTTTCCTTCCCTCCTTCCCCCAGCTTCTGTCTTCCTTTCGCATCTGCTTGTGCCTTCTTTCATAGGCTCTTGGAATAACTTCCTTGGTTCTCAATCAGCTGGCCGTGCAGCGTCTCTGGTGGGAGAACTGAGGTGGTGTGGGGGACCGCCATCCTATATAGCCTGTGCTGATGTCAGTGGGGGGAAGGGGCTCGTGGTAGACTGCTAGCTAGACATTTTCTGTGGTCCTAGTGCCTGGTGGCATAATCCTACTGGTATGGCCTGCTTCAAGAGATTTTCTCGGAGATCTACTGTTAACGGTAAGTTCTTACATAACTGTACTTTGCTGTGCTTGCTTTGTCCTTTTGCAAGGCCTTAATGCTAAAAAACACAAGCCATCACTATAAAAACGGTATAGTCTAGAGGTTAGAGTAATGAGCTTGGTACAACCAGATGATTTGGCTTTGATTCCCACAACCTCCCCTTGCATACTTTGTGACTCTGAGCAAGTCATTTAAGCTCACCAGTGCTCCCAGGTTGCCTGTGAAAGCAGACACTTCTGCCTAGTGGGCCTGACCCAGTTACCAAAGAATTAAAAAAAAAAAAATCTGTTTCGAATCACATATAGAAAACAATCTATTTTGTGTGCATTCTGTTCAGCCACCTTTGCTTCCAAGGCATAAAATAAGCAGTTTGCATCCAGTGGTGCAAGTGATAAGACAAAAAGTACAGGAACTTGGGCACTGGTAAATGTGAAATGCAGAATGAAGATCCTCAGTCTGAATAATGATAATAATAAACTTTATTTTTAAGGTGCCTTTCAAACCCAAGGCACCTAACAAAGTAAAATCACATCATTAAAATTCCACAACAACATAATTAATAACACATCTTAAAGTCAATAATATAATCATAAAATCTTAAACTCTTTCCATCCGTTAAATGCCATAGGCTTGACTCCATAACCAGGTTTTCAGTGCTGGTTTAAAACCTTCTACAGTTGTGTGCTCACACAACCGACGGGGTAGAGAATTCCAGAGGGTAGGGGCTGCACACATAAATGTTCTGGCCCCAGAAGATTTCAAACATACCCTCAGAACCTCTAGCAACCCCTCGTTGGCTGAGCAGAGCGATCACTTGGGGCAATGAGGAACCAGCAGCTCTTTCAGGTATTCCGTACCAAGTCCATGTAGGGCTTTAAAAGTCGGCAAGCCAGCTTTAAAAGTGATCCGCCACTGAACTGGCAGCCAGTGCAGTCTGCGCAGCACTGGTGAAATATGACAGGACTGTGAGGATCCTGTCAGCAGCCGTGCCGCAGCGTTCTGCACTAGCTGCAAGCAGTGGATTTCCACCCCAGGTAGCTCTAGGTAAAGGGAGTTGCAGTAGTCCAAGCGTGAGTCACAAAGGTGTGAATCAAAGTGGGAAGGTCATCAGACGGAACAAGGTGCCTGATCTGGCGATATTACTCAGGTGGTAAAATGAGGAACTGATGACAGCAGACACCTGAGAATGCAAGGTAAGCCCATCGTCAAAAATTACCCCCAGGTTCTGCACCCATTCAGAGGTTGGGAGTGGATCACCCCCAAGAAATAAACCAGAGGGTGATCCCCACCGCCCCAATCTGGCGACCAGGATCCACTACCAATACCTCAGTCATATCAAAGTTCAACTTTAGCCAGCTGGCATCCATCCACTCCTGGATTTCGGCAAGACAGTCATTAAAGATAAAGACAGCTCCATCCTGATTGGGGGCAAAAGAAAGGTAGAGCTGGGTATCATCAGCATAGCAGTGAAACCTCAGCCCAAACCTTCTTACAATGTTTCCGAGGGGCAGCATATATGCTGCTAACAACATGGGGACAACACTCATCCCTGAGGAACTCAACACGTTGACTAGACTGGGTCTGAGGAAAAAAACCCTGACACCACCCTCTGAGATCTTTCCGTGAGGAACGATGTAAACCACTTGAGGACCGTACCTGACAGTCCACAAATGAACCTCAGGCAGTCAAGTAGCACCCCATGGTCCACAGTATTAAATGCTGATGAGAGATCTAGGTGGACCAAGATAGAGCAGCACGTCCTGTCTCTAGCCAACAGGAGATCACTGAGCACCCAAATCAGCGCTGTCTCAACACTATGCTTCTTTAGAAATCCGGACTGGAGGGGTTCATAGATGGTCAAGTGGTCCTCCAGCTGTGTGGCCACTACTTTCTCAATCACCTTCCCCACAAAGGGAAGGTTAGAGATTGGTCTGTAGTTAGCAAGGCAGTGTGGGTCCAGAGAAGCTTTCTTCAAGAGTGGTGTTACCACCGCCTCTTTTAGGGAGCTTGGAAACTCACCCATCTCCAAGGAGCACCAGATTATCCAAACTAGGACCGGGCCAATGATATCACTACAACCCAAAATTAAGGAAGTAGGTCCCGGATCCAAACTACAGCATGTAGGGTGCACACTCTGGACAATTGCATGACATCCATGAAAGCCAGCCAGCCGGCCAAAGGTACTCCAAGGAAGACCAAGATATGAGAACCCACACTGGTCCACCACAGTGCCCATAGAGTGTGCTGGATGGAAAGCTGATCTGATGTTGGCAACTTTATTTGCAAAAAATCGAGCAAGTTCATTGCACTCTTCTTGCGAAAACACTTTCCGAACTTGTAGACAGGCTGGGTTGCATAGTCTGTCCACAGTTCGGAACAGCTAAGCCGGTCAATTTTTGAGCAGACGCAATCTCCCCGTACAGGAAGTCTGCTTTCTTATGGGAGATTTCGGATTGACAGACTTGGTAATGGTCCATCAATCTAAGGCGGTCGGCATCAAGAGTGGAATTCCGCCAGCAACGCTCCAACCTTCATCCAAGTCGCCACGTCTCACTCAGAGTCCCATCAAACCATGGGGATCGAGGGCAAAGGGAGAGTGGACAAACACAGATGGGAGCAATGATATCCAGAGCCTCTGTAATGGCCGAATTATAAGCCACCACGAGGGTCTCTGGGTCATTGTTTGGCACCGGGAAGGATGAGAGATCCAGGACTGCCATTAGGCCTTGAGAATTTATATTTTGTAAAGGGTGGTACTGAATCATCTCAACGGGTTGGCCTACAAAGGGGGCTAAAACTAAACCCCACAGTGTAATGATCAGACCATCCAACTGGTTCCACCTCCAAGTTGGAGGCCTCAATCCCCAGGAGGAAGACTTAAGGCAAGAGAGTGACCTTGATTGTGAGTGGCAGTGGAAAGAACCTGTGTAAGGCCCAGAGATGTCATAAACTGGAGGAAGTGCTGACCAAAATGCGAGAGTTCGTCGCCGACCCAGGCGTTAAAGTCACCCAGGACCATCAGCCTGGGCGACTCAAACACCATGTCGACTACTTAAGTCTGCTACTGCGGAGGAATCAAGCCATCACCTGGTGGACGGGGTAGATTAGAATCCATCCTACAGCCTACACCTGCCACTACGTTACACTCAAATAACTCCATCTCCCCCACTGATACATTTGTGAGGTTTAGTTTGGCCTTAAAACAGACCGCTGCCCCCCACACAGCAACCCAATCTCGGGCAGTGTATCACCGAGTACCTGGCAGGAATTGCAGCCTCCAAAATGGGGCCAGAATTTTTGTCCAGCCAGGTCTCGGTGATGCAACTGAAGGATAGCTATGTCAAAACACATCTATCTGTTTAAACGCTAGTAGATTCAGTTAGAGATATTGAAGTACTTCTAGGAAAACTGCATTATTGTGTAAGTCAAATACTGTTAAGAAAACCCTGATTTCAGGTCACAGGCCCAGAAACTGTCATTATGTTGCTGGTTTAAGAAGTTCAGTTCTAGTGTCAGTGGGAAGAAGTACAGGAACTCCCATTCCTGCTGCATAAAAGGTTCAGGAACCGAGTTCCTGTGCGTTCCTGTTCACTTTCATCACTGTTTGCATTCCAGAAAACACGTTATTTGTGAACAGAGTGCAGCTTTGCTCAGCAGCAGTTGCTATGATCTGTTGCAGTAGCAGTTGCTGTGAAATGTCTCATTGTGATACAGCTGTCTGCAGTTCTGCATTTTTTTCTCTCTAGCTGCAGTAAAAAGTACCAATTGCAGGAATTTATTTCCCGGCAATTTGGCAGTCTTTCCTGCAGTTGCGCAATTCTGGACTACATCTTACAGAGAGAAATACTCATTTGAGAAATAGCTTCTCTAACCCGAGTGGTTGCTCATCAACAATTTTTTTGATTGGCAGTCCCTGCCAGTCACATTTCTGAAACCAGGTCATGCCTTGAGTTTTTCTGAAGTGAGCATAGATGTGTTCAAGACCTGTATGGCTTTCATGTCTCTCGCCTCAAGAGCAGCAAAGCATTTCTCATAACCAGTGTCCAGAGAAAGAGAGAGTGTGTGTGTGTCTGTGTCTTTGTTTTTGACTCCATTTTCTTCTACCTTCTTGTGTCTCCCTTCTGCAGGATGCACCTGGAAACTATTTGTTTTTTTACCAGTGTGCATACTGGATTTAAAAAAAAAATTCAGGTAGGATCACCAGATGGCCCAGTGTACCAGCCCGGGTTCGGGAGCAAACTTGGGAGCCATCTGTTGGTGCTCTATGGAGGTGCTGTCATGTGGGAGTACTATCAGCTGTGGAGAACTGGTGCAGGGTTTTGGGCCACAGCAACTCCTGTGGTTGGCCAAACAGCTACCTTTCCCACAGGAAGTCATCAGTCCAAGTACGGTGTCCAGTGGACCACTGCCAGGTGCAGTGAGATGTGGGCAGAAAAGATAAAGTCAGAAAAACAGCCAAACTATTGTCTAGATGATGGCAGCAGCTGGCACTATGTAGCCTAATGACTGCCCTGGATCTTGTGAATAGTCACCAGGGGAAGACCCCCAACCCCATTCCCCTGCCATAGAAGGAATAACTGTGGGACCTGGCAGAAGCAGTTAGCTTTTGACAGATGGGGCTGGGTGGTCACCAGAGGAGGGTGTTGTGGCCTGGTCAGGGAGGAGAGTGACGTGGTCTGGTCAGGGAGGTGGGTGACGTGGTGATCTGGTCAGGGAGGAGGGTGACGTGGTGGTCTGGTCTGAGAGCAGGGTAACCTGGTGGCCTGGTCAAGGAGAAAAAGCTGGATTAAAATGTATTCATTCAGATATTACTTCTTTGAGCTCAGGAGCTCATTTACAAATGTTCCACATCAGTATTATTCGTGCAAAAATGATCATTCTAACCCCATCTATTCTTCTCATATTCATAACTCTCTGCAGTTAGCCTGCCTAGTAGAACTGCCCGGAGAATGGAACTATATGCTAATAATGGAATCATTGGCACGTGACAATATTCAAACTGCTGCCCTCATCTGCTGCACATTCTGTCAACATCTCAGATTTCTTACTCCGACTCACAAGTCTAGATGCCCAGGAGATCCCTCAGGTCATTGCTGGCTATTGTGAAGTATAATTGATTAATTATACATTAAATCTAGGGACATGGATATGTTGTTCATGCACACTGTCTGGCAGGTTCCTTGCCGCTTTAAATCTTGCCGGAAGGTCTTCAAGCTGGCTCCTCCCACCCACCCGGGTGGTAAAACTCTTGGCTCCGCCCCATGACGCCAGATCTTCCTTACCGCTTGGAAGCTCAAGTTCCCTCCTTAACGCTCTGTGTATAGACTGGATCCTAATTCTTTGGTTCACCCGAAAATAATTCTAAAGTTCTCAAGACTTCGGTCAAATTACTCCTTCGCGGCTGTGATGGACAAATCGACTCCCAGATTTCGGCGGTGCCCATGTGGGCAGAAGATGTCCAGGATGACCCGCACTCCACTTGCGTCTACTGCCTCGGCCTTGATCACAACCCGCAGGCCTGCGAGTTATGTCGATCGTTTTCGGCCAACATCCTGAAAGACCGCGCTGCCCGGTTACAGCTTGGGCGCCCCGAGAAGTGCTACCCGACGTTGAAGTCCAAGGAGGCCCATTGGGTGGTGTCGCGGTGGCTGGCTCGGCTGAGACACTCAAGCAGATGATCGCCCTCGAGGAGGAGGTGGCCCAGGCTGCATCCTCATCTTCCTCGGTCGCTGCATTTATCCCGCTCTCTCTGGAATCCTTCTACACAGCTTCTTTTAAGGAGCTTTGCCAATCCCTTTCCACAAAGGGAGAGGGGCCATTGGGACACTCTTCTCGGTTGAAAAAGAAGGACTCGAAGGGTAAGTCCCACCGTCAACGTTCATGGGAGCGGGAGAGGTCCCCTTCCCCGGACAGTTGACACTCGACTTCGGTCGAGGTTGCGGCTAAGACCGCTGCCTTCATGGTGCCCCTTCAGGTCAGCCCGTCGAGACACCCGTCGACTTGGTCGAGATTTTTCTTGACCCGTCGGACGGGCTGTCGACTGGTGAAGCCGACAACCCTTCTTCACCGGTTCCCCCAGTGGAAACCGAGGACTTGCCTGCGCCTCCTGTGCCGGAGTCCCCAGTCAAGGCTCCCGAGCTGAGGGAAGAGTGGGTGTCCCCCGCTCCCTCCCAGACCCGCCCCTCGGAAACACCGGGGGTCTCAGTCTCGGTCTCGGACCTCATCTCAGTCCAGCCGACCCCGCCGACATCGGCGGTCTCGGTCTCAGCACCGAGGAAAGCTGCGGCATCACTCGTCCTCGTCTTCCTTCTCGGAAGAGGGAGGCTTCGGCGCAAATTGCGTTGACGCTACGAGGACTTAATGTGGCAGCAGCTTCTTTTGTCTGGAAACAAGCTGACGCTGTCGCCTTCCCTGGCCATTAAGTGGCTGTCACCTGAAAGGCCGAAACAACCCCTCACGGTTTTTGAGGTGCCCAAGCCTGGGCCGGTTGTTCAGCCAAAACCAGCTGCCCCACCGATTGTGGTGGAACCTCCGCCTCCACAACTGAAATCGGGGGCGCCGACCAAGGACTCTCGGTCGGGTCAGGGTCTGCCCCAACGGTTGTCGGTCACCCTCACTCCCGACCGTCCTCGGCAGGTGGAGGGTGGCTCAGGCCCCAGGCAGCTCTTTGCAGACTCCTCGGAGTCTGACGACAACTCCTCCCTGTTTTCCAGGCCCTTTGACCAGGAGTCCTCCGGGGGGCAGTTGGTGGACAAGAGCCCATCGTCATTCATGGGTCTGCTTCGGCTCATCTCGGAGTCCACCGGGATGCAGCTCGAGCCCGTATCCAAGCGGGCCAAGTATCCCCTGACGGAGATACTGGACTGAGGGGATTCACCCACGGAGGCTTTTCCAGTGGCTGAAGCCATTGTTGGCCCAGCCTTGGAGCTTTGGCAGCGGCCAGCTTCCTGCCCTGCGCCTTCAGCCAGGATGGCCAGGAAGTATGCAGTCCCTACCGGCTCTTTGTCCGGTTTTTTGGAGCACCCCTCTGCGGAGGGGTTGGTCACCAATAGCGTTTTCTGTCGTTCCGGGAACACTAGGGATGTGGACAAGCCCCCGACAAGGAGTCCAAAAAGCTGGACTATGCCGGGCGCAAGGTGTACGCTGCTGCATCCTCCCTAGGCCTCCACCAGGCCAGCTGGGCCATACTGATGGCACACTTCTCCCATGCCCTCATGGGCTCCCTGGATGAGGCGATCCCTCATATCCCGGCCAACCTGCAGACCACGGTCAAGCAGGTGTGGGATCAGGGAAGGGCAGTGATGAAACAGCAGCTCCAAACAGCTCTAGACATTGGAGACTCCTGTGCCCAATGGTAGTGGCCGCAGTGGCCATGCACTGCAGAGCATGGCTGAGGATATCCACCTTCATGGCGGATACCCAGCATAAATTGGCGGACGTCCCCTTCTTGGGGACTGACCTGTTCGGCCCTGGAGTGGAAGGCCACCTCCAACGGATCGAAAAGTCCAATGCTACCCTGGACTCGGTCACTTCCGCCCAGAAGGACAAGGGCCGTCGTCAGCAACATAAGTCCTTTCGCCTTCTCTGCGCCTTCCCCTGCCCAGCAACACCAGCATCAGGGCCAGCGGGCTCGCGCTTGGCATCCCAAAGCCAAGCCTGCAGCTTCCTCTAATAGGAAGCAGGGAGGAAGAGGCCCAGGAGGTCCTTCCGCCGGCCCCTCCTCCAAGCCTGCCCAGTGATGGGTTGAGGGGTGTCACCCCCAGCCTCGTCACTCCCCCCTGGGTTCCCTCCGTGGGGGGGCGGCTCCACCATTTCCTTTCCGCCTGGTCCGCTATCACCCCAGACCGCTGGGTGTTGGAGGTGGTAGGAAAGGGCCTGCCTCTGGAGTTCGAGCAGGCCCTGCCCTTCTGAGCCGTCACCCCTCGGGGGGGCTACGGTGTCTGCAGCCTCTCTGTTGGCTCGCCTAGCCGACATTGCCCTGCTTCTCAAAAAAGAGGTGATCAGGAAGGTGCTGGATCCTCCACCAGACCCAGGGTTTGTGTCCAGGTACTTCCTGGTCCCGAAACCGACGGGGGCTGGCGCCCCATTCTAGACCTGCATGACCTCAACAGGTTCCTAAGGTCTTGAACCTTCAGGATGGTCACTCTGGCTCAGGTCATTCCATCCTTGGAACGAGGCGTGTGGTTCTGTTCTCTCGACCTCCAGGATGCGTTCTTTCCCGTCCCAATCCGTCTGTCCCACCAGAGATTCCTCCAGTTCGGGGCAGAGGGATCCCTCTATGAGTTCCGGGCCATGCCCTTTGGCCTTTCCCTAGCTCCCAGGGTCTTCACCAAATGCATGGCAGTGGTGACAGCATTTCTACGGCGCCAAAGGGTCCAGGTGTACCCCTACCTGGACGACTGGCTGATTGCAGCCTCCTCTAGAATGGAGGTGGAGTGGTCCAGGGACCTGGCCTTCCAGGTTTGCTCTCAGGTTGGCCTCCTTATCAACGAGGCCAAGTCGGAACTCGTGCCAAAGCAGGTGATACAATTCATCGGGGCAGAGCTCGACTCTCTACGAGCCAGAGCATGGCTCCCAGTGGACAGGGTTGAAGTTCTTTCCTCCTTTGCCAATCATTTCAGGTTGGGCAATTGCGCCCTGCCCGGGACTTCCTGTGCCTCCTGGACCTCATGGTGGCCTGCACCAGCGTGGTCCATTGGGCCCATTGGTATATGCATCCCCTACAATGGGGGTTGGCCAGCCAATGGTCACAGTACTCCGATCCCATGGATCAGCTAGTGACAGTGACCCAGGGGATGTGGTTCGCTCTCCAGTGGTTGACCGTTCCAGCACATCTGCAGGAGACCATCCTGTTCGTCCGCTCCGAGCCGACGGTCTCTCTATCGACCGCCTCTCTGATGGATTGGGGTGCCCATCTGGGGGAGCACAGAGCGCACGGCCTCTGGTCCCCTCGGGAGTCCCGATCCCTCACCGCCTTTGCTCCATTTGTACGGGGTCCAGTAGTCCAGGTCCAGATGGACAATACCACGACCATGTACTACCTAAACTGCCAGGGCAAGATGCGCTCCATGCCTCTGTGCTGGGAAGCTCTCCGCATTTGGTCCCTCATGCGCTGCCTGGAGGCGGATCTCCTTGCCATCCATGTGGCAGGAGCCTCCAATATTCTAGCCGATGTCCTAAGCCGGATAGGGGCTGTGTCCCACGAGTGGTCTGTCCTGCCAGAGGTAGTACAAGATCTATTCTCCCACTGGGACATGCCTCAGGTGGACCTGTTTGCCTCCAGGGAGACTGTAAAGCTGAGACTGTTTCATGCCCGCCCCCCTCAGCAGGGCTCGCTGCAGGGGGATGCCTTCTTTAGGCTGTGGACCCTGGGCTTCTTCTACGCCTTTCCCCCATTTCTTTTGATCCACAAGGTGCTTCTCAAGGCGAGGAGGGACAAGGTGCAGGTGATTCTGGTAGCCCCAGACTGGCCCCACCAGTTCTGCTATCCAGATCTCCTCAGTCTCAGCTCCAGGCTCCTGAGGTGGCTTCCAGCCTGCCTGGACCTGATCTCAGTCAATCAGGGGAAGGTATTCCATCCGGACCTTCAGTCCCTGTGCTTGACAGCCTGGTTCCTTTGCGGCTAGAGTTTCAGGTCTTAGGTCTTTCTGACGAGGTCCTCAGCGTGGTTAAGCCGTCCCCTAAGGAGTCGACCAGGAAATGCTATGCCTTTAAATGGAAGAGATTCTTCATTTGGTGTCAGGGCAAGGGCCTGGACCCTTCCTCTTGTTCCTTGGCAAGCATTCTGAACTACCTGTGATCCCTTTCTCAGCAAGGGCTTCGGTCAATGACCCTCAAGGTGCACCTGGCTTGCCGGGCGTGGGCCGGGAAGCAGTCGGTGGTGCAGGAGAAGGTGGTCGGGTGCTTTTTCAAAGGCCTTGATCACATATCAGCTGGTGAGACCCCATCTGGAGTACTGTGTGCAGTTCTGGAGACCCAATCTCCACAAAGACATAGACAGGATGGAAGCTGTCCAGAGGAGGGCAACTAAAATGGTGCAGGGTCTGCACCGGAGGACATATGAAGAGAGACTTAAGGAGCTTAATATGTATAGCCTCGAGGAAAGGAGGGAGAGGGGGGACATGATAGAAACTTTCAAGTACCTCAAGGGAATCAACAAATCCAAGAGGGTAGCATCTTTCAAAAAGAGGTGTGCAAGAACAAGAGGCACAATTTGAAGATAGAGGGGCGGCTCAGAGGTAATTTAAGGAAGTATTTTTCACAGAGAGGGTTGTGGATGCATGGAATGGCCTTCCGAGGAGGTTGTGAGTCAAAATCAGTGGTGGAATTCAAGCATGCATGGGATAGTCATAAGGCAATTCTGGGGGTGGGGGTAGGAAGAAGTAGGCTGCTGGTTAACTAGGATCTGCAGCTTATCCAGTAGGTAGGAAATGGGCAGACTGGGTGGCCAAGCGGTCCTTATCTGCTGTCAAATTCTATGTTTCTATGTTTCTATATCCCCTCCGGTGCGAGAACCTCCACCTCCGTGGGATCTACTGCTGGTATTGGCTAAGCTCATGGGCAAGCCATTCAAACCGATGCACAGATGTGACATCTCTCACCTGTTGTGGAAGACCGCCTTCTTGGTGGCTATAACTTCAGCCAGAAGGATGGGAGAACTCCAGGTGCTTTCCATCGAGTCTCCTTATCTGGTCTTCCACAGGGACAAGGTTGTCCTGCGCCCCACCGAAATTCCTTCCGAAGGTGGTGTCGGAGTTTCACCTTAACCAGGTGTTGACTCTGCTGGTGTTCTACCCCAATCACACCGGAGGCTAATATAGGCTCCATACTTTGGACCCTCAGAAGAGCGCTTGCTTATTACAAGGAGCGGACAGCTGACATTTGGGGAGAGGTTCGCCAGCTGTTTGTCACCTACGCTGAATCCGCACTTGGCAGACCTGCAGCCAAGCGGATGATAGGCAGGTGGGTCACCTCCTGCATAGATCTCTGCTATAGGTTGGCGGGCATGGAGCCTCCCAGAGGAATAAGAGCTCATTCTACCCACCATACCTCTGCATCGGTTGCTGCTTCCAGGGACGTCCCTATCCAAGAAATCTGCAGGGCTGCTACCTGGAAGTCAGCACACACCTTCATTACCCATTACCACATCGACCTTGAGTCACGCCGGGATGCTGGTTTTGGGGCCTCGGTTCTACAGTCATTATTCCCTAAGTAGGGGGTGTGCGCCTTGCCTCCCTCCTTCAGGAGAACTGCTAGGAGTCTGCCAGACAGTGTGGATGAACAACATATCGATGTCCCTAGAAATACAGGTTACTCACCTGTAACAGGAGTTCTAGGAATGGTATATGTTGTTCATCCACACGACCCTCCCGACCTCCCCGGCTTCGACGCACAACCTGGCTTCCAGCGGGCTAGATCTGGCGTCATGGGGCGGAGCCGAGAGTTTTACCACCCGGGTGGGTGGGAGGAGCCAGCTTGAAGACCTTCCGGCAAGATTTAAAGCGGCAAGGAACCTGCCAGACAGTGTGGATGAACAACATATACCATTCCTAGAACTCCTGTTACAGGTGAGTAACCTGTATTTTCTTTCTGCTGCCTTCATTTATTGTTTAGTTTTGTTATAACATCTAATTTACTTTAGTTTAGTTAGATTTAGCGTTTATTTCTTGGTTCCTCATGGATCTTACTTCAAGAGGGTTCCTGCAGTAGGTCTTCACATATAGGACTGCGCCCCCTGTTGTCAGGTCCGTACGGCAACTTGTAGATAGCAATCATCAGCGGGGACTGCCCTCTGATGCCGGGGCGGCGTGATGTCAGCCCGACTATAAAAGGGGCGTCCCGCGCCCGCTCTCCAGTTCTTTCCTGCTGTCACCTCAGTAACGTTCGGCTTGTGCTTGAACAGCAATCCAGCGCCCACGTTGTATTTTGTCAAAGTTTTTTTCACCTCTAATATTTTCTCTCAAAAGTTTTTCTTCAATTTGATGTCTTCTAGACAGAAGAAAAAGTGCTCTAAGTGTGGCGCTCAAATCCCGCACGGGGATGACCATTCCTGCTGCCTCCTTTGCCTGGATTCTAAACACAACATCCAGGAGTGTTCTATCTGCAAGGCCTTCAATCAGGCGACCAGAACCAGGCGCTAACGGTCCCTTGAGGCCCGTCTTCTGACCCGACGTTTGGCATCTATGGAAAAGGAGCTCCAAAAACTGAGAGAAAGGTCATCGTCGCCGGCCCCTAAAGCAGAGAGAAGCGCCGGGACCGGAGTCCGTCGCCACATGAGAGGCCTGCAATTGTGAGTACTTCGGGTGCCCCATCCGCCTCTTTGGGCCAGGCCCCTTCTCCCCCTATTGCCGAGGTGAGCGGGCAGCAGGGGGTAGCCTCTTTGGAGGTGGTAATCTCTTCATCTTGTCCTACCGGTAAGACACCCCTCTCCTCCAGTGAGGGTTACGCGGCCTCAGCCTAGTGGCGGCCTTCCAGACATCTCTAGCCTGGCCGGATCTGCGGTTTCGGACGCTGGCTCATCCGACGCATGCCCGGATCCATCCACTCTCCTGTTGGGCTCCAGTTTGGCCCCCGACATTGGACAGAGTGAGGGACAAGTCGACCCATCGTCCCCTAGGGTTCTTCACCCCAGGGACTCTCCACCCGATCCTTTGCTACTTGCTTTAGCTAGATCGCACTCGAACCTGCCATTGTGGGCCCCTCGAGTCCCCCCCCCTCGTCAGGCCTTCTGCTGTCCACGGACAGGAGTCCACTGCCGGCTGGGGATCCAACAATGGAACCTTCACCCTCTGGTACTTCGGGAGCACTCTCGGATTCGACGCTATCTGCTGGCGCTTCGACACTGCCCCCAGTGGGTCATTCGACTGGGTTCCCAGACTCTGCACCCTCCTTCCCGCCTCCGGGCAGTCCTCCGTCTACCACTTAGTATCAGACTCCGGGCCATGTGCCTCCATCGCCAGGCCTTTCGATGCCAAGTTACCCAATGCCGGGTTACCCGATGACTTCTTATCTGACGCTGGGGTATCCTTCCCCAGGACACCCCACGCCTGGTTATCCCGGGTATTCTTATTATTACCGGTCTTGGCAATACCCTCAGTATCCAGGGTATCCGAGCTTCCAGCCCCCTCCTCCTCCACCTCTGGTACTGGACCGTGAGTCCGTTCCCCTTTGGTGGAAGGACACCAGAATGCAGCTTCTGTCAGAGATAAGACAGTCGGTGGGAGACGTACCCACTCCCAGGGTCAGTTCTCCACCGCCTACTTGGACCAGAGCTTCGGGCTCCTTGACCATGGGCATCAC
The DNA here is from genome assembly GCA_016271365.2 of Neoceratodus forsteri. Classification (NCBI taxonomy): domain Eukaryota; kingdom Metazoa; phylum Chordata; order Ceratodontiformes; family Ceratodontidae; genus Neoceratodus; species Neoceratodus forsteri. The sequence continues at coordinate 115,773,934 of JADMNL010000024.1, read as the reverse complement.
AGAACCAGAACCTTCAGTCCCTAGCGGTTCTGAGTCCTCTGACACCGAGTCCGACACGGACCCGTCAGACCCTAGGTCCCCCGTGGAGGTTCCCCCTTAAGACTGTCCCAAGTCTCCCCTGGAGGACCCCTCTTTCAGAGATTTACTGCGTTCCATTCAAGCGGCTGGCCGACCAAAGAGGTAGACCCCAAAGAAAACGCCTTGCAGAATACATCGATCTGGCAACTTCTGACCCTGTCCTCATTCCCCTGTGGATGGGACCCCATGAGGACCTTGTCACCACAATTTGGCAACAACCGTCCTCCATACCAGTGGTTTCACGCAAAGCTGACTGCACCTATTACCCCCCGGTAGGGATATCTCACCTTAACTCCCACCCTAAAGCTGATTCCATGGTCATCACAGCAGCTCACGACTGTTTAGCCCAGCCCAAACACTTGAGTTCTTTGCCTCCTGACAAGGACTCGCATCAGTTTGATCAATTTGGGCGTAAAATCTACTCTTCTTCCTCTTGTGCGATACGTTCCCTTAATTATGTCTCGCATATGGTCGCCTTTTAAAAAGCTTCTCTTTTGGACCTGGAAAGGGACCTCCAAGAGGTTCAGGATGAAACCCTGAGAAAGAAGTTGTTGGATAAAGTTAGGATGGGGAAATCCTCATGTCGACATGCCCTTCGGGTGACTTACAACTCGTTTGCTAGAACGGCAGTCACGGGGATCTGTCTCCGCCACCTCTCCTGGCTTCGTATAGCAGGACTGGTGCAGGATGTGCAGTCATCTCTTCTGGATGCCCCTTTCAGGGGTTCCGTCCTCTTTGGCAGCGATGCTAAAGATATTACTGGGCTGCAGGAGAGTGGACACTCCTTGTGGGATGTCCATTCCTTATACAAGACGGGCCAGAAAAAGCAGCCTTTTGCCACCAAAGAAGGTGGAACAAATCCCACGCCAAGCACCAAGCAAAGAAACATGCCCCTGGATCTGGAGCTGAAACCCCACAGGCAAAATTTTCCAAACAGGCCCCAGGGCAAAAGCTGCCCTACCCTCGGCATCCTGACTGCTTTCCCCTCCTTCCACTCCCTCCAGTAACACAGGAGGAACTGGTCGGAGGGAGGTTCAGCCTCCACCTGGACAGTTGGAGGTTCTTCACCGCAGAAGCTTGAGTGCCTCAGCTTATCCAGCAAGGTCACTCGATAGAATTCAGTGAAATTCCAGCTCTCAGCTGCTGGGACGGTCCTTCTATCCTTGGTATCAGGTTCCCATTGTCTCTCAGGAGATCCAGGCATTTCGTCTAAAGAGGGCCATTGAACCCATCCCATCAAACCAAATAGGAAGGTGATTTTACTCCCACTTCTTCCTAGTACTAAAGAAAACTGGCGACCTGAGACTGATCCTGGACCTCAGCACACTAAACATCTTCGTTGAGTACAAGAAGTTTTGTATGTTTACCCTTCAGGGACTCCTTCCCCTGCTCCACCCACATTCGTGGCTGTGCTCCCTGGACATGCAGGATGCTTACCTGCATATTCCTATCCTCCCGGCCCACCGCCGTTTTCTCCATTTTGTCTTACTGAAGAGGCATTTCCAATTCAGAGCACTCCCTTTTGGCCTTTCTTCGGCCCCCAGAGTGTTCGACAAATACCTAGCAGTGGTGGCAGCATTTTTACGCCGTCAGGGCATTTATGTCTTCTCGTACCTAGACGAGTGGCTCCTTGCAGCACCCTCTCCTACTAGCCTGAAAGAGTCTTTCTCTTTCACTCTGAACTTGTTTGCGTACCTGGGCATAACGGTAAATTTTCCCAAGTCCCAGCTAGTACCATCCCAGAGGCTCCAGTTCATTGGAGCTGTACTAGACACAGTTCAGGGCAAGGCTTTCCTGCCATCGGATCAGGCCAAGACCTTAGCTTCTCAATCCACTCTTGTGGCACAGGCCCGATGGATCCCAGCACACTTGGTGCTCTGTCTCTTGGGACTGATGGTGGCCACCATTTCAACAGTTCCCATGGCCAGGCTTCACATGAGGGTCACGCAATGGTCTCTTCGAGTCCAATGGGACCAGAGGATGGATGACATGAACCAAAAAGTCATGATCTCTAACAGTCTTCAGAGAGATCTTCACTGGTGGCAGGATCTCTCAAACCTATCAAAGAGAATTTCTTTCCATCCTTCAGTTCCAACCCAAATTCTTACCACGGACACCTCAGATCTGGGCTGGGGAGCCCATCTGGGGTCTCACAAGATGCAAGGGTCTTGGTCCGACCAGGAGCTGATGCTCGATATCAATGTTCTGGAGACCAAGGCAGTTCTTTACGTGCTGCAGGCATTCCAGTCGCTGCTGGTTCCGGGCTCCCTTTTAGTCCAGATGGACAACATGTCCACGGTTTGGTACCTGAACAAACAGGGAGGAACCCATTCATATCCTCTCTGCAGAGAAGCTATGAGGGTTTGGTACTGGGCGATTCAGCACAGCCTTTACTTGACAGCAGTCCATGTTCCGGGCATCACCAATGTCCTGGCAGACAGTCTCAGTTGATCAGTGGCCAGGGCCCACGAGTGGGAGCTAAAGTCAGAGGTAGTCAAAGAACTCTTTCTTCGATGGGGTCGGCCAGAGATAGATCTGTTCGCCTCCTCATAAAACGTGAAACTACCCGTCTTCTGCTCGCTCATTCCCGGGCATGATACTTTTTGGTGAGATGCGCTGTCTCTTTCATGAACAGGAAGGTTTCTGTACATCTTTCCTGCCTTTCTTCTCATTCAGAAGGTCCTGGTGAAACTACAACAGGAGGGCACTCATGCCATCCTGATTGCCCCTCTTTGGCCGTGCCAAATTTGGTATCCTATGTTGCAACAATTGGCACTGGAACCCCTGATTCCTTTACCCATTTCCCACGACCTTCTGACTCAGGAGCAGGGCACCCTGGTGCATCCGAGCCTTCATTCCCTCCACCTTCATGCGTGGCACCTGTGGACATGGCGATTTCTCATTACGGGGTATCTTCACAGGTTGCACATATTCTAGTGGAGGCCAGAAAACCCTCCAGATCTACTTACGCAATGAAGTGAAAGAGATTCACGATATGGGCCCAAGCAAGGAGCTGGGATCCATTTTCATGCTCGGCTTCCCAGGTTGTTGAGTACCTCGCACTTCTGTCTGAGGCAGGCCTTAGCTACTCCTGCATTAAGGTCCACCTTTCTGCGGTGTTGGCCTACCACCTCCCAGTGGAGGGCAACATCTTGGCTCAGCTGGAGGTTGCCAAAACTTTTTTGAAAGGCAACCTTCATTTAAAACCTCAGATCCGGAATCATTGTCCTCCCTGGGATCTGAATTTCATGCTTGAGAAGCTGACCCTACCCCTGTTTGAACCAGCTTCTTCCTGCAACTTACGCTTCCTTTCCTGGAAGACCTTATTTTTAGTCGCAGTTACTTTGGCCAGAAGGGTTTCTGAATTACAGGCCTTTGTCTGTAAAGAACTTTATTTGATTTTTCATAAGGATCGGGTAGTCCTTCGGACTAATCGTTTTTTGCCGAAAGTAGTTTCGGAAACCACTTTGAACCAGAGCGTGGAATTACCTGTGTACTATCCACAGTATTCCAACGGGGGGAACACCTTCTGCGCACCCTTGATGTGCACCGGATTCTGAGGTACTATACGAACAGGACTAAAGAGGTTAGGAAATCTAACCAATTGTTCATAGCCTTTGCTCCTCAGTGCCAGGGCAAGGCTATTTCCAAGCAGACCATCTCTCGATGGCTAGCTAACTGCATCTATTTTTCGTATACGAAATATGGGAAGTCCCTTCCGGGGGCAGTCAAAGGCCACTCCACCCATAGCGTGGCGACCTCGACTGCGTTTTTTAGGAATGTGTCCATGGCAGAGATCTGTGCAGCGGCCACATGGTTACCTGTTCACACCTTCACTAAGCATTACAGTCTGGACATTGCCTCTTGGCGCAGAACTGGCTTTGGTCTTGCAGTCTTGCAAGGCCTCCTGTCGTGATTTCTCATGGTGAATTCTCCTCCTCCCAGATGCACCTATGTCTTGTTTTTCTCGGGGACTGCTTGGTATTCAGTCCTATATGTGAAGACCTACTGCAGGAACCCTCTCGAAGTAAGATATTGCAGTTACGTAAGAACTTACCGTAACAGTATATCTTCGAGAGAGGTTCCTGCAGTAGATCTAGATTTTACTTCGAGAGGGTTCCTTCAGTAGGTCATCACATATAGGATTGACGCCACCTGGCGTCGGGCCGCACGGCAGACTTTTCTAGCAATCCCTGACAGGGGAACGTCCACCCGACGTCACGTGACTGACGTCAGCGTGACTGTATATAGTAGGCGGTCCCCATGCCTGCCCTCCAGTTCTTTCCCGCCGTCTCCTCATGTCAGTCGCTCTGTAGACTTCCATTTGCAATCGTCGAGAAAGTTCATTGTGCGGTAATCCCTCGCTACTTTATTCTTTCAGCTAACTGTTCTTTTTGATGTCTTCTCCTAAGAAATGCTCATCGTGGGGCACCCAGATCCCGCACAAAGACGGACATCCGAAGTGCATCATCTGCCTAGGCCTACACCATCCAGTCTCCTCTTGCCCTTCAACCAGGCCACGAAAAAATGGAGACAGCAGGCTTTGGAGGCCCACCTGTTCAAAGCCCGCCTAGTTTCACTAGAGAAAAAGATGTATCGGCTTAGGGAGTCGTCTGAAACATCTTCCCCTTCGAAAAAACACAAGGAGAAGTCTAGGGAGTGGGCCCGCTCTGCAGACGATGTCAGGCCCTCAATGAACAAGGCCCAGCTGCTGCCCAGGAAACAGGATGGTAAGTCAGACAAATCTCAGGTGGATAAGTCGATTGTCAGCTCCTCCGGTGACCGCACCGCCTCAGCCGGTAAGTCGGCCTCCGGAGACCACGCAGCAGCCGGTAAGTTGGCTCCCTCGGCTGGGGGCAGTCGCCCGGCTCCGGTTGATAAGTGCGTCTGGGGTTCTGCCCTGACCGCCTGACCCCGGCCGCTAAGTCTACCATTTCTGACGACCACACAGGCTCGGTTCCCCCGTCGGGGCCTAAGAGCACCACCCACGATGTCCGGCGGGACCAGAGGAAGAAAGCCCCTCTCCCTCCCCCTCCTTCTTCGCCCGTGTCCTCGCAGCCTCCTGCGGACATGTCCGGCGATGGCATCGGGAGACGCCTTGAACCTGTGGATATGTTGGGTTCCATCAGCCCCTGCCGGGTCCTGCGCTGGAGGCTCCTCAGCCGGATGGCCTTTTAGTGGAGGCCCCTCCGCAGTCTGACGGCAGATTGCTGGCCCCTTCCCAGGCGCCGGCTATCCCGAGATGACAGTCCCTCTGCCAGGACTGGCGGTCTGGCCTCTACCTTTGGCCCCAATGCCAGACCCGACTTCGACGTCAGAGCCCCTTCGTCCGGTGCCGACGCCGTAACCCCTTCCAGCGCCGGATCGGGTAGTGCCGGTGCCGACGTCGGTTCCTCTGACGTGGACTGTCCCAACACGGCGGGTCTGATGCGAGTTCCCCTGTCATCGGGACTGACGACAGGAATTTATACCCGTCCCAAAACTGTCCCCCATTACCCTTAAGAGTATCCTGGGGATCCTAACCCAGGGGGGTTCCACTCCCGATTGGAGTCATGTGGGACAGTTCTACCCAGGATTTATCCCCTATTCCCACTACATGGGCCTCAGGGTTATTTTCCCCCACCGGTCGCCCTTCTTCCTCCTCCTCCCCAGCCTCAGCCGGCTCCACCCCCCCCCCCCCGGGTTGTTCCAGATTTTAAGACCCTAATACAGTCTTGGTGGCAGGGGGCTAGGTCAGAGCTGGTTTCGGACCTGGAAACTAGACTCCCACAACCGCAGCTTCCTAGGTCCCCTTCTCCGAGCAGCTTGCTTCCGACTGTCCACATCTCGGGGAAGACTTGGCAGAACGTTTCCCTTCCAGATTTTTCTCATTGTCCTGTTGAGGAGGCAGATGATGACAGCTCAGATGGGAGGGAAGAGTCCTTGGAGGAGGAGATCCTGGAGGACCTCGAGGAACCGAAAGGCAAGGCCTCACTGAAGTCACTGCTGGAGGCCCCTTCCTTTTCGGACCTTTCGAGGGCCTTGAGAGACTACTTCGACTGGGAATCAGAGGAACAGGACCTGATGAGACAGAGACTCGTGGAATACCTGGACTTGGAGCCTCTGTCTCCTATTCCAGTTCCCCTGTGGATGGACCCCCATCAAGACCTCACCACGACCATCTGGCAGAGGCCTTAGTCTATTCTGGCTGTACCCAAACATGCAGACAGACTACTGGACACTGAAGGATGCTCCTTTCTTAAAGTCTCATCCTAAGGCTGTCTCTGTAGTCATTTCAGCAGCTCATGATCGCTCCTCTGTTCCTAAGCACATGAGCACTACTCCTCCGGACAAGGAGACGAGGCAGATGGACCAGTTCAGGGGGGGAAGGTCTATTCCTCGGCCATGTGTGCCCTTTGTTTCCTCAGTTACGTGGCCCATATGGTGTCCTACCAAAAAGCGACTATGGCCAGGTTGGAGACGAAGGTCCAATCCGTGAATCCTTCACCTGTCAAGGAGGAACTTGCCAAGGATCTCCGCCTCTCCAAGATCTCCTGTAGGCATGCTCTGAGGGCCACTTATGATTCTGTCAATGCTGTGGCCCATACCTCAGCAACTGCTGTTGCCCTTAGATGACACTCCTGGCTTCGCCTTTCGGGCCTCGCTAATGAGATCCAGTCGGCGATTCAGGATGCCCCTTTCAGGGGCTCCGTCCTTTTCAGAGGGGACACCAAAGATATCATAACGGACCTACAGGACAAAGGAGTTGCTCTATGGTCTGTTAGGTCCATGTACTGATTGGGCGCTCAACAACAGCAGCAGCAGCCCTTTTGGAAAAGGACCTGGAGGCAGAGGAAGAAAGCTCAGGTGCACCACCAAGGGAAGCATAAGGCCACGGGTACAGCCACCCCTCCTGCCTCCAAGAATCAGAGAAGTTCAGGAGGCCCCCCCGAATGTCCCGCCACTTCTTGACTTCCCGGACCCACTGCCTCCTCAGTCTTGCGATGGGGAACAGGTGGGGGGGGAGGTTCTTCCGCCATGCGCAGGAGTGGAGGGCGATTACCTCCGACGAGTGGGTCCTGCAACTAGTGTCCATCAGGCACACTATAGAGCTCCTGGAACTTCCTCCAGGAAATCCTATGCAAAGTCCTCATACTCTCGGGACCAGGCACTTCTTGTTCGCGAGGAGGTAAATTCGCTCTTGCTCAAAGAAGCGATCAAGTGCATCCCCTCAAGGCAAAGGGGAAAGGGATTTTATTCCCATTTTTTCTTGGTTCCAAAAAAGACTGGGGACTTCCGACCCATACTCGACCTGAGTGAGCTGAACCAGTTTGTCAAGTACAAAAGATTTTGAATGCTGACTCTCCAGAGCCTCCTTCCTCATGGAGAACCACTTGCTCTGCGCCCTGGATATGCAGGATGCCTACCTACATATATCTTTTTTCCCCAGCCACCGCCGATTCCTGTGTTTCCCTTTCCAAGGAGAACACTTCCAGTTCGAGCTCCTCTTTGGTCTGTCTTGGCACCTTGGGGTTTTACCAAGTGCCTGTGGTCGTATGCGGCGTTCCTGCACCGCCAGGGTGGTAGCAGTATCCCTTACCTGGACGAATGGCTGATTGCAGCCCCGACCAGGGATTCCTTGCTGGAAGCTCTTTCTTTATACTGGACTTGTTCAGCCGGTTAGGGATCACGGTCAACGTGCCCAAGTCATCCCTTATCCCTGCCCAGAAACTCCAGTATATCGGAGCAATCATGGATACGGTTCAGTGCAGAGCCTTCATCCCTCCAGACAGGGTGAGACCCTTATCCACCAGGCCTACAAAGTGGCTTCCAACAGAACTATCCTTGCCGGGAAGTCCTCTGCCTTCTGGGCCTGATGGCGGCCTCCATCACTAATGTTCCCCTAGCAAGGCTCACATGAGGATCACTCAGTGGTCCTTGCGGGTGCATAGGACCAGCTGCAGGCGATCTGGAACATCAGGTCCTCATCTCCTCAGCGGTTCAGAAGGATTTGCAGTGGTGGATGGATCCCTGCAATCTTTCCTTGGGACTTCCTTTTCAGAACCCTGCACCAGCAGCTGCCCTCACCACGGATGCCTCAAACATGGGGTGGGGTGCTCACCTGGGGGAACATCAAGCCCAAGGACTCTGGTCCGGCTTGGAGATTTCTCTCCACATCAGTGTTCTGAAGCTCAGGGCAGTCCTGTATGCTTTACAGGCCTTTCAGACTCTCCTTCCGAAGGGAACACTGCTGATCCAAAATGGACAGTATGTCAGTGGTTTGGTACATCAACAAACAAGGAGGAACTCGGTCGTGCCCTCTTTGCAGGGAAGTGACCAGGGTGTGGAACTGGGCAGTCCAGCACCATCTGGCCCTAGTGGTTGCGCATGTGCCGGGCATTCTAAACGTCCTGGCGGACAGTCTCAGTAGATCTCGGACCCTAACTCATGAGTGGGAACTGCATCAGGAAGTGGCAGATTCCATCTTCTGAAGTTGAGGGCATCCGGAAATCAACCTCTTTGCCTCCCAATCCAACGCAAAACTGTCCAAGTTTTGCTCGCTCGTTCCAGAGCAAGTCGCTTTCTGGAGCGGCGCATTGTCTCTATCTTGGACAGGGAAATTTTTGTACGCTTTCCCCCCATTTCCCATTCTGCAGAGGGTTCTTCTCAAGCTTCAGGCAGAGAGAGCGAGGATGATCCTCATCGCCCATCTCTGGCCAAGACAGATCTGGTTCCCGCTGCTTCAGCAGCTTTCCAGAGAACCACTGGTTCCACTTTCACTGACTCCTGACCTCCTTACTCAGGATCAAGGCCGTCTGGTTCACCCGGGGCTCAGGACCCTGCATCTTCATGCATGGCTCCTGCAGACATAGCAATATCCTGTTTCTGGGTCTCCTCTCGGGTTGCACAGGTCCTGATTGAGGCCAGGAAACCTTCTACCCATTTCACTTACGCCATGAAGTGGAAGCGGTTTTCCATATGGGTGACCGCTAAGGGCTGGAACCCCTTCTCCTGCTCGGACCATCAAGTCATGGAATACCTCCTTCACTTGTCAGATTCCGATCTGTCCTACTCTTCCTTAGTGGTACATCTATCAGCTATTTCAGTGTACCACGAGCTAGTGGATGGTAAACCCATGGCTCAGTTGAATGTTTCTAAAACCTTTCTGAAAGGGATTCACCATCTGAAACTCCCCATCCGCAGCCCAGCCCAGCCCTACCTTGGGACTTGAACTTCATCTTGGAAAAGCTCACCCTTCCTCCTTTTGAGACAGCTATGAGCTGTGATCTGTGCTTCCTGTCTTGGAAGGCGCTTTTCTGGTGGCCATCACATCAGCCCAAGGATTTCAGAGCTTCACACTCTAGTCTTCAAGGAGCCTTACTTGATTTTCCACCGGGACCGGGCGGTTCTTAGAACCCATCCGAGGTTCCTCCCAAAGGTGGTATTGGAAGCCACGCTGAACCAATCGGTAGAGCTTCCGGTGTATTACCCATCCCCCTCTAACAGAGGTGAGGCACTCCTTCACACGATGAATGTCCTTCGGATTCTCCAGTGTTATACACACCGGACTAAGGAGTTTTGCTCTTGCGACCAGTTGTTTGTCTCTTTCACCCCGAGATCAAAGGGCAAACCAGTTTCTAAGCAGGGCCTTTCCAAATGGCTGGACAACTGCATCCGATTCTGTTACCAGAAGTATGATAAACCTCTGCTGGGTTTCATCAGAGGTCATTCTACTAGGGGCATGGCTGCTTCCGCGTCCTTCCTTCGGAACGTTTCTACGGCTGACATTTGTGCTGCCACTACTTGGAGTTCTGTCCATACCTTTAACAAACACTATAGCCTGGACATTGCTTCTAGGTGAAGGGCTGGCTTTGGCCTAGCGTCCTGCAAGGCCTTTTGTCCTAGACTGGGTCCTTTCTGGACTTCAGTTATTCCAGTTGGAGTTTGCTTTCCACCTCCCTAGTTTCTCTCAGTCTCTCCTCGAAGGGACTGCTTGGGACTCAGTCCTATATGTGATGACCTACTGAAGGAACCCTGTCGAAGTAAGATAGTACAGTTATGTAAGAACTTACCATAACAGTAGATTTTCAAGAGGTTCCTTCAGTAGGTCATATTTCCCTCCCTCCTTCCCCTCTTTTTATGTTTTACAGGGTCTCCAAATCCTGTTCGCTCCTGCTGGCAGGCCTCTTCCTAACTCTGATGGGAGAACTGGAGGGCAGGCGTGGGGACCGCCCACTATATACAGTCATGCTGACATCAGTCACGTGATGTCTGGTGGGTGGCCCCCATCAGGGATTGCTAGAAATGTCTGCTGTGCGGCCCGACACCAGGTGGCGCCAGTCCTATATGTGAAGACCTACTGCAGGAACCTCTCCTTCCCCCAGTTTTTGGATGTTTTATGCTTATTTTCCATCCTATCTAGCCCTTCGGGACTAGAGTGGAGGCACGGTCTGAGAAGTTTTCACTCTGGTCTTATTCTTACCTATCTATAGGTCTCTGTTGGAAAAGAAGTGGAGAGCCGGCGCGGGACCGCCCCTTTTATAGTTGGGCTGACGTCTCGACCACCCCGACGTCAGGGGCGGTCCCCATTGATTATTGCTATCTACAAGTTTGCCTTGCAGACCTGACACCAGGGGGCGTAATCCTATATGTGAAGACTTACTGCAGGAACCTCTCTCGAAGATCTACTTTTACGGTAAGTTCTTATGTAACTGCCATTTCAGTATAACCGTTGAGGAACCGAGTAGTTCTATATTAGTTGCGGACTTTTCTGCTTTATTTTCTGTTAAAAAAAAAATTTATTGTTCATATTATATTTACTTGTTTGAAGCCGCTAACCCGGTTTCCTTTTTAACCACTAACTCGGTTACTGTGAACTGCTTCATCGGTTCCGAGAACAGCCAACCCAGTTCCGATTTAAAAACCTTTTCTGTTCTTTTTGGAGCCTAATCGATTCCTGAACCTACCGCAAAAAAAAAAAGTTGTGGTTCAGGTTTTTCTCCTGAAAATGGAGCATTCTGAAAAACCTAAGAAAAAGACTGGTCCCCCAGGTTTTAAAAACTGTGTCAAGTGTGGGGAACTGTTTGCCAGAGCAGACAAACATGACAGTTGTGTACTGTGCCTGGGAACCAATGATTTGAATTCTGACTGTGACATTTGTAAATCTTTTCCACAGAAAACTGTGGAAAAATGGTTGGAGAAGTTGCATAAAAAATTGGGGGGTGTTTCAGGCTCTAACCAGCCTGCACCTTCAAAACCAGCAGGTAAAACTGCAGTTTCTTCTATTACCACCCCCTGATAAGGGTGACTCAACCTCTCTAAAAAGACTGAGTGGTCCGGCTGACTCTCCAGTACCCTCCAAAAAGTTGAAGAAGACCGAGCACGTCGAACCCCAGGCAATACCTACAGGGGATTCTTCTGTGCCTCACAGTCTGCCTACTGCTGAGGAAATTGCCAGGACTATTAAAGTCATTGAGGCAAATCAGGGGTTTATACCTTCTCCAGCCCCTCCTCCTCCAAGGGTTCAGGAGATTACTCCCTCCTCGGATCCCCAGTCTCAAGAGATGGATACTGGGAGTATAACTTACCAGAGGATGATGATAGTGAGTCCATTGAACTGGAAATCTCACCAGAGTAGGACTTTGGCTCTCCTCCTAGGCCTGAGTATTTTTCCTCTTACTTTCCCTTTGTAAGGAAAATAGTATTTGCCCTTGATCTGGCTACCACTGAGGTCATAGAAGATAAGGAGGAGGCAGAATATATGGAGATGATGGGGTTAACACCCACTAAGAAGATTTCCTGCCTATCAATAAATTCTTTAAGAAGGATTTATTTACAGTCTTGCAGAACCCTAACTCTGTCACACCTCTGGATAAGAAGGCTGACAAGGAGTATCAATTGGACAGGAAAGTGGCTGAATTCCTCTATTCTCACCCTGATCATCAGGATATAGTCTAACAGGCAGCCTGTGAAGGCGAGGGTTCCTTATCCTCTCACCCTCCTGAGAAGGATTCAAGGAAAATGGACAGCATGTGAAGAAAGGGTACTTAGCTGCCTCTCTGGGGATTGGACAAGCTAATTACCAGGCCTATGCTGCACAGTATTAAAAGACATTGTGGCAGTCTGTTCTGGCCATGTCAGAGAAGGTTCCCTCTCCTATCTCTGATGACCTAGCAGAAACAGCCAGGTTTGACTGGAAGCCTCTAAATACCAGTTCCAGATGGCAGCAGATGCCAGTGATAATGCTGCTAGGATTATGGCTCTGACTGTAGCCCTGAGAAGGTTTGCTTGGCTAAGGGCTACCAATCTGACACAGGACACCAAGGCTAAGGCCATGGATTTTCCTGTACAGGATCATTCGCTCTTTGGCAAAGACTGAAGAATATGTGAAGAAGGTGGATGAATACAAAACTACATATAAGAACAATTCATCCAAACACAGGCCTACTACTACTTATAGGCTTTATGGAAGGGGAGGTAGAGGAAAGTCCTATGGTAGGCCCTTCTATCAGCCTCAAGCTTTTCCACAGCTGCAGCCATACCCACAGCAGACTGGGTATTATAGGGCCAGAGGCAGGAGGGGTTCCCAATCTGCCCAGGCTCAGGCCCCACCAAAACAAAAACCCTGACTCCTTTGCCAAGGCCACCTCCCTAATACCAGTACGGGGCAAACTGGCTCTCTTCTTTCAGGTCTGGCAGGCCATAACCACGGACAAGTGGGTATTGGAAGTAGTGAGCCAGGGATTGCCTCTGGGTTCCAAATCTTTCCCTCCTCTGAAGTCCCGGCTGTTCAAACCAGCCTCCCTCCTCGAAGAGCAGTTCCTAGAACAGGAGGTTCGAACCCTGCTCAGCATAAAAGCAGTGGAGCACGTGCCAATCATTCAGAGGGACAGAGGGTTTTACTCCTGTTATTTTCTTACCAAAAAGAAAAATGGGAGAGGTGGCCTACCCTAGACCTAAGGCATCTGAATGAATATCTGGCAAAGCCAAAATTCAGGATGGTTACCCTATCTGTAATTTTACCTGTCATCCAGCAAGGAGACTGGCTGGCATATCGAGATTTAAAAGATGCCTATTTCCACATCCCCATAAGGGAGTCTCACAAAAAAATCTCAGTTTCAGACTTCTTTCAGGTCATTACCAGTTTTCAGCCCTGCCCTTCGGTCTCACCTTGGCACCAAGAGTATTCACAAAATGCCTGGCAGTAGTAGTGGCATTCCTACAAAAACTAGGAATTATACTTTTTCCTTACCTTGACGATTGGCTAACAGTGGGAAAGTCATTTCAGCAGGTGCAAGCACACCTGGAAACAACAAAAAATCTGTTACATTCTCTGGGTTTCCTGCTAAACCAGGAAAGTCCATTCTCACACCGGTTCAGGTTCTGCATTTCATTGGGGCAGAACTGAATACCATAAAGGGCAGAGCCTTTCTTCCAGAAGATGGGAGTTCAGTCTATATTGCAACTGGTGGCCTCATTCAAATTGGGAAAGCCATGTCCTACAAGAAGATACTTGCAAATACTGGGACATATGGCTGCAGCAACAGGAGTGGTCTTGGGAGCAAGACTTTGAATGAGAGACATCCAGTTTCATTTATAGGCACACTGGTGTCAAAAAACAGACCATATGTCAAAATGAATTTCCGTAACAAGGCTAGTGTTTCAGTCCCTCCAATGGTGGACGGATGTCCACAACCTAAAGGCAGGAGTCCCCTTTCAGAGGGAAAATCCTTCAGTCATTCTTACAACAGATGCTTCTCTGTTAGGATGAGGTGCTCATATAGGAGAGCACACTGCCCATGGCACTTGGTCAAGAGTGGAGTCTCTCCTCCACATAAATCTGTTGGAACTTTCAGCAGTGTTTCTGGCCCTAAAAAGTTTCTCTCAACTTATACAGGGCAAAATGGTGCAGGTCAGAACAGACAGCACCACTACAATGTTTTACATAAACAAGGGGGGACAAGGTCAGACCCTCTGTGCACAGAGGCCATGAAAATTTGGAAATTGGCCTACTCACGAAAAGCTTCCCTGCAGGCCATTCATGTACCAGGAAATGACAATGTCCTGGCAGATGCCTTAATCAGGATCAACCAGTCATATCACAAATGGTCTCTAAACAGACAGGTACTGGACTCAGTGTTCAGACGGTGGGGCACCCCAGAGGTGGATCTCTTTGCCTCTCATGAGAATCACATGTTACCCCCTTTTGTTGCAGACCACCAGTCAGGGGTACAATTCCCCTGGATGCCCTAGTCCTGGATTGGTCAGGAAAGCATCTGTATGCCTTCCTTCCCTTCCCTCTCATCTTCAGAGTGTTACTCAAACTCGGGTCACAGCCTGCGTCCATGATACTGATAGCACCAGATTGGGCCAGACAGCCATGGTATCCCCTTCTGCTGTTAATGTCAGTGTCCACACCAATCCTCCTACCCAGGAGGCACAATCTGTTAACTTCCCACCAAGGGAAGATCCTGTATCTGAACCTCAGGTCTCTCAGACTCAAGGCCTGGCTCTTGAGGACTTAGAGTTTGCAAATTTGCAACTTTCCCAAGCTGTTCTGGATATCCTAAAAGGATATAGAAAACCATCCACTAAGAAAACCTGTAGTGCAAAATGAAAAAGGTTTTCTGTTTGGTGTGATGCCAAACATATTTCTCCTTCTCTGGCAGAGATCCAACAATTGTTAGAATATCTTACTGTACTGCACTCTTGGGGTCTCAAACATACATCCCTGAAGGTGTATTTGGCATCAATTTCAGCTTTTATTTCAGCAGAGAAAACTGTTTCTATTGCATCTAACCCTATTTTCAAAAAATTCTTTAAAGGGTTAGCCCATTTACATCCTCCTGTTAAAGAACCAGTCCCAGTATGGGATCTGAACATTTGCATTGCTCAGCTTATGAAACCTCTATTTGAGCCAATGTCATCAGCGCATTTGCAATATATCACATGGAAAACTGTGTTTTTGGTAGCAATCACTTCTGCTAGAAGAATAAGTGAATCGCAAGCATTGTGTGTGGAAAAGGATTATCTTTTCATAATGATAAAGTTGTACTTCATACTAATAGAAGATTTCTCCCTAAGGTGGTTTCTGATTTCCACTTGAATCAATCCATGACACTGCCAGTCTTCTTCACAGAACATGCCAGTTCAGGAGAGCGCAGGCTCCATAATCTGGATGTTAAAAGGACATTGAGTTACTATCTAACCCACACCAGAGATCACAGAGCTGATAAACAGCAACTTTTTCTCACTTATGGGGTTGTGGGAAAGGGCACTCCAGCCTCCAAGAGATCAGTCTCTTGCTGGATAGTTCAATGCATTCAGTTTTGTTACACAAAATCTGGAAAATGGGCCCCAGCAGGCCTCAGGGCCCACTCTACTAGGGGCACAGCTACTTCTATAGCAGCTTCTAGAGATATCCCTTTAGCGGAGATCTGTAAAGCAGCTACCTGGAGGTCAGTACACACCTTTACTAAACATTATAGTTTGGACTTGCAGTCCAGAAGTGATGCCAGGTTTGGCACAGCAGTCCTGCATAGCCTCTTTGCTAAGTAGGCTTTGAAGTATGGACAGAGTTATGAATATGAGAAGAATACATGGGGTTAGAAGAAAAAATTACTCACCTTAGTAATTTTGCTTCTTACAGTGTATTCTTCCATATTCATAACTCTCCCTCCCTACCTCCCCTTCCATAACCAGAGCCTCTGAATGGTCTTCTTACTTGGCAGTCCCAAACACAGGCACACTTACTTTAATCTTGTGGGGTTGTTTTTTTTACTTACATTTATTTTTCCCCTGGTGATTCTGGGTGTTTCAGGTAGGTCTTATACCACAATCATTAGTATCCGTTGTAGTGGTAGTTATGGAACAGAGTTGTCTGTATCAAGCAGATCTTACTTCGAGAGGGCTCTTGCAGTAGGTAATTACATATAGGACTGACGCCGGCAGGTGGCAGGACCCCACGGAAAAATTTCTAGCTAGCAGTCCCTGGCGAGGGACCACCCCCACGTCAGGTGACCGGCATCAGGAGACGTCGGTATAAAGTGGCAGTCCCGGACGGCCGCCTCCCAGTTCTTTCCTGCCGTTAGCTGCGTCAGCCTCTCGCGGAAAAGTTACGTAACTTCATCGGCCTGACCCCTCCGGCGTCGGTACCTCTCAGAGGCCTCGCCGTCAGCCCTGGCGTCAGCCTTACTGACTCCGGGAGATATTCTGCTCCCTTCGGGCCCTCCGCCCTCCAGGCTCTCCACTATGGACCCGCCCATGAGGCCTCCGGCTGGGCCATCTGTTCCGGCAGCCCCCCTGGCTCCCAGGTATCCTCCGTCTTATTCGACGCTGGTGTACCCGGGAATGCAGTATCCGGCTCCACAGTACCCGACGCCGGGCTTCCCAACGCTGCAGTACTCGATGCCACAATATCCGACGCCGGGCTACCCGCAGCCAGGTTTTGGATACGGTCCATACGGTTATAACCCGTATCCTTATCCCCCGCCTCCTCCTCCTCCACCACCCTCGCGGCCGCCGGTGGACCTGCAGGAGACTCTGACCTCCTGGTGGGCTGAGGCCAAGGCTCAGCTCACCAAAGAGGTCAAGAGCCACCTTCCGGCTGTGGTACCGTCCCAGGTTCCCATACGTCTGAGGCGGCACACTCTCTCACCACCTCCGGACTCCAGGGTTCTTCCGTCCGGGTCCAGAGAGGGGCAGGACACGCTTCTCTGGGGGCTTCCCAAGGGGTCAGGAAAGGGAGTCTTTCTCTTCTTCACCCTCGGACTCCTCGGGCTCTTCCGATGGTTGCTCCGAGAGAGACGACGAGCCTCGCTCTCTATCGAAACCCAGGCCTAGGACTCCTCCGAAGTCTCCTCCGGAGGATCCTTCTTTTACAGAGTTGCTTAAGAAAATTCAGGAGATTCATCAGTGGCACTCCCTGGAACCAGATCCTCAGCGTCTGAAACTCGCTGAACATCTGGATCTGCCCGTGACAGCTCCTACCTTGGTGCCACCCTGGATAGAGCCTCACGCCGACCTTGTTACCACTATATGGAAACAGCCGTCGGACTTAGCCCCACTTCCTAGGAAGTCAAACTGGCTATATCAGGCTCCAGAGGGTGTTGATTTTCTGGATTATCACCGTCGTGCTGACTCGGTCATGATTAGTGCCGCTCATGGCCGGTTGGCGAACCCTAAACACCTCCTGATAAGGAATCACACCTTCTGGACCAGTATGGGAGAAAGATTTATGCTTCCTTCACACTGGGGATCAGGGCCCTGAACTATGTCGGCCATATGGGGGACTACCAGAAGGCCATCCTGACTCAGGCGGAAGCCAAACTGGACTCCTTGCTGGACTCCCAAGTCAAGCAGGAATTGGCTGATCTCGTCCGCTCTGCTCGTTCAGCCAGTCGACACATGTTACGTGCGACATACGATGCAGTGGATACTGCTGGGCGGAGCTCAGCTTTTGCTGAAGGCCCACGGCATCATGCTTAGCTCCGTGTGTCAGGTTTGGTCCTGGAGGTGCAATCTGCTATCCAGGAAGCACCCTTCCGGGGGTCGGTGCTTTTTGGGGGTGATGTCAAGGACATCATCACCGATTTGCAAGAGAAGGAGGCGGCTCTGAAGTCAGTTGATTCCATTTACCGTCCCCATCAGCAGCAGCGCCATCCCTTTCGCAGACAGAATCGGCCAAAGGCGAAACCCCAGGGAAAGCGGGCCACAAAACACCGGGCCCCCGCGGCTGCCAAGCCCCATCCACCCAAAAAAGCAGTGGGTGCTTCAGCTGCAGCGCTGACCCACACCATCTGACTCCTTTCCTCTCCCGCTGCCTCCGGACTCCCCGGAGGAACTGGTAGGAGGGAGGTTTTCCCTTCACCTTCCGGGATGGGAGAGGATAACCACAGATTCTTGGGTGCTCCAGCTTATAGCAGAAGGACACTCCATAGAGTTTCTTCAGAAACCACCCCGCCACCCCCCTCTGAAGTCGTCGTATTCATGGGAACATCTTCTCTTGGTCCAGGAGGAAATCTCTGCTCTTCTGCTGAAGCAAGCGATAGAGCCTATCCCCTTTCATCTACGAGGGACGGGTTACTATTCCCATTTCTTCCTGGTCCCAAAGAAGACAGGAGATCTCAGACCAATTTTGGATCTCAGTTCCCTGAATCTTTACATAGAGTACAAAAGGTTCAGGATGCCAGCCCACTGGCACAGCGGTGGGATTTCCGCTTGCGACACCGGCGACCCGGGTTCGGGAACGGACCCGGTTGTCAGCGCCGGCAGAGGAGAAGGATGGAGCATCCCATGGACTGCTCTCCTCTCTCTGGGGAGGGTGGGGAAGCGATCGACGCACTGAGGACTCCTGGCGGAGGTCGGGGATCTCAGGTGTCCGACGTACAGTCTGGGAGGCGGGGCGGACGCTGGTGTCATTGCACGTCCCCGCCTCCGTAACAAAAATGGTGGAAAATCGAGGCATGGACCACCGTGCACATTAAGCCCTCTCCGGAGGACCTCACTACACCACTGTCGCTGCGGGTCCCCGACCAGACATTGGTTCCGTGGTCACCGTAGAAGATGGCCACGGCCCCGCCCTCTGGGCAGGAGAGGAGGCACTGTGGGTCACCTTGGAGACTGGAAAGGGCACCACAATCCGCACAGGGGTTGTGAACAGACCCCCATGTCAGGGGGAAGGAATGGACAAGGATATGATAGAAGGCATTCTTAGGATGGCAGAGAAAGGGGAGATACTGTTGATGGGAGACCTGAATATGCCAGATGTTAACTGGAGGACATTTGCTGCAGCCACATCCAAGAGCAGGGCCATTCTTGATGCCCTACAGGTGGAAGGCCTCAGACAGCTAGTTTCGGAACCCACTCGTGAGGGAGCAATCTTAGACCTTGTACTCTCAAACGGGGGCCAGTGAGAGGATCTCAGATCTAGAAGTGGGTTGCCATCTGGGAACAAGTGACTATCAAACAGTGTGGTTCACGTTAAACTCAGCTACAGAGTCAAGCCATACAAAAGTGAGGGTACTGCACTTCAGGAGGGTTGACTTTGGCAAGATGGGAGAGTGCCTCAGAAAAGCACTAGCAAACAGGCTAGAAGGAGGTGTGGAGCAACAATGGGGAATCATCAAAACTGCCATCACAGAGGCAACAAGCCTTTGTGTGAAGCAAATAAACAAATCAAAATGAAAGAAAAAGCCACTATGGTTCTCAAAAGAGGTGGCTGGGAAAGTCAGGAAGAAAAAGATAGCATTCCGAAGTATAAGGAAACACAGAAGGAGCAGGACAGAGAGCTGTACCAGTTAAGGCAGAAGGAAGCAGGGAGGGAAGTCAGAATAGCAAAGGCCCAAACTGAGGAAAAGATAGCCAACTCGGTTAAGAAAGAGGATAAAACCTTTTATAGGTACATCAGCGAGGAGAAAGACAAAGGGAGGGATAGTGAGGCTGAATAGAATGAGCGACGGGTGGGCAGAGGGGACAGTGAAAAGCAGGGATACTGAGCGAATATTTCTGCTCAGTATTCATAAAGAGGGGAAGTGTCAATCCAATTAACAGAAGCACTCTTGATAGGGGTTTGATCCAGTCCTTTCACAGAAGAAAGGGTTCTGCAAGAACTCCCTAAAACTGAAGGTGGACAAAGCAATGGGGCCTGATGGAATTCACCCCAGAATTCTAAAAGAATTAAGGGGGAACTAGTGAAACCACTGGCTACTCTTTTTAATAAATCATGGGAGGATAGTGTGGTACCCAAGGACTGGAGGAAGGCGGATGTGATTCCCCTTCATAAAAGTGGGACCAAGACAGAGGCAGAAAACTACAGACCTGTCAGTTTGACCTCTGTGGTAGGGAAAGTGATGGAGTCACTTCTGAAGGAAAGAATTGTTGAGTATCTAGAGGCCATTGGGGCACAGGACCCAAGGCAGCATGGGTTCACAGCGGGAAGGTCATGTCAGATGAATCTAATAGATTTCTTTGACTGGGTGACCAAAGTAGTAGAACTAGGGAGGACTGTGGACATGGCCTACCTAGACTTTAGCAAGGCATTTGACACAGTCCCACACAAAAGATTAATAGTCAAATTAACCAGCCTGGGAGTGGGTCCCAGGGTGGTAGCCTGCTAAACATTGGCTGGACAACAGGACACAGAAGGTAATTGTAAATGGAGTCCACTCTGAAGAAAGAGGGGTTACTAGTGGGTACCGCAGGGTTCAGTACTGGGTCCAGTCCTTTTAATGTCTTCATAAGTGACATTGCAGAGGGACTGGAAGGAAAAGTATGCTTCTTTGCAGATGACACAAGATCTGCAACAGGGTTGATACACAAGGAGGCGTGGAAAGGATGAGAAGGGACTTGGCAACGCTGGAGGAATGGTCAGAAGTATGGCAGCTTGGATTCAGTGCAAGAAGTGCAAAATAATGCACCTGGAAACAAGAACCCAGGGAAGAATACACAGTGGGGTAGTAGCTAACAACAAAAAGGAAGGGACCTGGGGTGATCATATCAGATGACCTTAAGGTCAGCAAGCAATGTGAGAAGGCAGTAGGGAGGCTGGGGGATACTGGGATACATAGAGAGAGGCATCACCAGCAGAAAACAGGAAGTTGTTATCCCTTTGTACAGACAATTGGTGAGACCCATCTGGAGTACTGTCCAGTTCTGAGACCCCATCTCCGCAAGGACATAGACAGGATAGAAGCAGTCCAGAGGAGGGCAACTAAAATGGTGCAGGATCTGCAAGAGAAGCCGTATGAGGAGAGACTAAAGAGCTTAATATGTATACCCTTGAGGAAAGAAGGAGAGGGGACATGATAGAAACTTTAAGTACCTCAGTGGAATCAACAAAGTCCAAGAGGGTAGCATCTTTCAGAAAAGAGACGTGCAAGAACAAGGGACACAATTTAAAGATAGAGGGGAGGTTCAGGGGCAATGTGAGGAAGTATTATTTCACAGAGAGGGTAGTGGATGCATGGAACAGCCTTCCTGAGGAGGTTGTGGGGTCTAAAACTGTGGGAGAATTCAAAAATGCATGTGACAGACATAAGGCAATTCTTGTGGGGGGTAGGAAGAAATAGGCTGTTGGTTAACTAGGATCTGCGGCCTATCCTGTAGGTAGGAGAAATGGGCAGACTAGATGATGGCCAGGTCCTTATCTGCCATCAAAGTCTATGTTTCTATGGGATAAGCCGGGGTGGCTGAGGAACCTCGGCCGTATTGGCGATGGTGGAGGTCTCCGGGGCCGTGACCAGGAGCTGATGGGAAAAGACGGGGTCCTACCAGGGGGAAAAAGATAAAATAAAATAAAAAAAAGTTCAGGATGCTCTCTTTGCAGAGCCTTCTGCCCCTCCTCCAGCCTGGTCAATGGCTTTGTGCTCTGGATATGCAGGATGCTTATCTGCACATTCCCATTCGCCCATCTCATCGCAAATACCTTCGTTTTGCATTCCAGGGGGACCACTACTAGTTCAAGGCACTCCTGTCTGGTCTATCCTCAGCTCCCTGAGTATTTACCAAATATCTGGCAGTGGTGGCGGCCCACTTGCGTACCAAGGGAGTGCAGGTTTTCCCATACCTGGACGACTGGCTCCTGGCCCTCGGCCCAGGAGGAACTCCTGCGTTTCCTCTCCCTTACCCAGCAGGTTTCTGCCTGCCTGGGTATTACCATCAACCATTCCAAGTCTCATCTGGACCCTTCCCAGAGGCTACAGTTTATTGGGGCGATCCTCGATATGACCATGGGCAAGGCCTTCCTGCCTCCGGACAGGGTGGCCACCCTTCAGACCCAAATAAGTCTGTTGTCCAACCGAAGGATGGTCTCTGCGAGATCGGTCCTTTGCCTTCTCGGGCTCATGGCGGCTGCTATCCCGACGGTAATGCGCGCTCGACTGCACATGAGGATCTCTCAGTGGACTCTATGCTGTCAGTGGGATCAGCTAGTGGACGACTTAGATCACTCGGTTCTGACCTCCTCGCCAATGATGCGAGACTTGCAATGGTGGATGGTTCAAGAGAACTTGTTTCATGGAGTTCCTTTCTTTCATCCTCCCCCCTCCCAGACTCTAACCACAGATGCCTCAGGTGAAGGTTGGGGAGCCCATCTAGGACCTCATTGGACCCAGGGCTCCTGGTCCAAGCTAGAACATGCTCTCCACATCAATGTGCTCGAGCTTCGGGCAGTGTTGTATGCTCTCCAAGCCCTTCACCAATACATCCTTCCAGGCCACCTAGCCATCCAGACGGACAACATTTGTGTGGTGTGGTACATCAACAAGCAGGGAGGGACTCGGTCCTACCCTCTATGGAGGGAGGCAATGAGGGTTTGGGATTGGGCGACACAACACAACCTTCACCTCACGGCAATTCACGTTCCGGGAGTCGACAACACCCTGGCAGACAAGCTAAGTCGCTCTTCTGCTCTGGCTCACAATTGGGAACTGGACCAAGGGGTTCTAGACAATATCTTCCATTTTTGGGGAACTCCACAGGTCGACCTGTTCGCATCCCCCCTAAACGCAAAACTTCCCATCTTCTGCTCGCTCGTTCCAGAGCGAGACGTTTTTAGGAGCGACTCTGTCTCTAGACTGGAAGGACAGGTTCGTCTATGCCTTTCCCCCAATTCCACTTATCCCACGAGTCTTGCAGAAACTAGCTTCAGAAGGAGAGCGAGAATGATTCTGATCGCTCCTTTCTGGCCCAGGCAAATCTGGTTCTCTCTTCTACAACAATATTCAGAGGATCCTCCTCTTTCTCTTCCTCTATCTCGAGGTTTGTTGACCCAGGATCAGGGGACCCTGGTCCATCCAGGCCTCAGATCCCTTCAACTGCATGCTTGGCTCCTGCAGACCTAGCCCAATCCTGTTTTGGAGTGTCTCCCAAAGTGGTGGAGATTTTAGTGGAGGCCAGAAAACCCTCCACCAGATCCACTTATGCCATGAAGCGGAAAAGATTCACTATTTGGGCCATTTCCAAGAACGTGGAACCTTTCTCCTGTTCAGCGGGGCTTCTGCTGGAGTATCTATGTCATCTGTTTGACCTGGGTCTCAGCCATTCCTCTCTGAAGGTACACATGGCGGCCATTTCGGCCTATCATGTTCCCTTCACAGACAAGGCTTTTGCTCAACTGGAGGTCTCCAAGACCTTTTTCAGAGGGGTCCTCCATCTGAGGCCCCCCATCCGTACTCCTGCTCCCCCCTTGGGACTTGAACTTTGTTCTCAAGAAACTTACTGTTCCTCCCTTCGAACCTGCAGCTTCTGTGGATTTGAAGTTCCGTTTGTGGAAGATGCTTTTCTTGGTGGCCATTACTTCGGCTCGAAGACTCTCCGAGCTCCAGGCCCTGATGTATAAAATCCCCTACTTGATTTTTCACAAGGAATGAGTTGCTCTTTGCACGAATCCTAAGTTTCTCCCTAAAGTAGTAGCCGAGTCTACCTTAAATCAGTCCATAGAGTTACCTGCCTTTTTTACGCAATACTCTAATCAAGGGGAGTATTTACTCCATACCATGGGTGTTCACCGGATTCTGAGATACTACACCAACAGTACGAAGGATCTCAGAAAGACTGAACAGTTGTTCGTCTCTTTTGCTCACAAAAGGGAAGGCAATACTGTTTCCAAGCAATGCCTATCTAAGTGGTTGGCTCATTGCATCACTTTCTGTTATGACAAATACAACAAGACCCTCCCGGGTCAAGTCAGAGGCCACTCCACAAGAGGAGTAGCTGCCTCAGCGGCTTGTTTCAAGAATGTGTCTGCGGCAGACATCTGCGCTGGCACCACCTGGACTTCCATCCATACCTTGACGAAACACTACAGTTTGGATGTTACCTCTCGCCTTAGAGCAGGCTTCGGGCTGGCTGTTTTGCAAGGCCTCCTATCTTGAGACTTGCACAACCAGAACTACCTTTTGGAGTAGTTTTCCTCCTCCCGGTGCCTCTCTTTGTTCCAGACTGCTTGGGATTCAGTCTATATAATTACCACCTACTGCAAGAGCCCTCTCGAAGTAAGATAGTACAGTTACCGCAAGAACCACTGCACAGTAGATCTTCTCGAGAGAGGCTCTTTGTAGGTAATACCTTCCCGCCCTCCATCCCCCTAGGCTTTTTCAGCTCCTTTTCCATTGAGGAAAATGTCCGCTCCTCGCTTGTCCAGCCTCTTTTGGCCTGTGGCGGGAAAGAACTGGAAGGCAGGCGTCCAGGACTGCCCCTTTATACCGTCTCCGGACGCCAGTCACCTGAAGTGGGGGCGGTCCCTCGCCAGGGACTGCTAGCTAGAAATTTTTCCGTGGGGTTCTGCCACCTGCCGGCGTTAGTCCTATATGTAATTACCTACTGCAAGAGCCTCTCTCGAAGATCTACTGTTATGGTAAGTTCTTACGTAACTGTACTTTTTTTAGCTTGAGTCACTTAAGTTAGGTTGCCTTGTGGGCTTCCTAGAAATCTGAGACGTTGAGAGAATGTGCAGCAGATGAGGGCAGCAGTTTGAATATTGTCACATGCCAGTGATTTTATCATTAGCAAATAGTTCCATTCTCCAGGCAGTTCTACTGGGCAGGCTAACTGCAGAGAGTTATGAATATGGAAGAATACATCAGAAGAAACAAGATTACTAAGGTGAGTAATTTTTTCTTCCAAGCAATTAGCAAAAATCAAGGGTTAGGGTACAGGAGGCAGCTCCAGGGAAGCATTGTCACGGTGATACAAGGTGCAATAATGAGAGGTACATACAATAGGGTAACTGTGGGTGGAGTAGAAGGCATCTCCTGTGGAGCATTGTATTGGAGTTAAACTGTTTCGACAGTTGGCAGTAGTATAAGTGAGTAGGTATATTGTTATCTAAGGTGATATCATTGACAACAGAATAAATGAAGGTTTTAAAACTCTTGAGATGCAGGGCAAGACAGACATAGTAATCAGAGGTGGCAGTCATAATTGGACCTGAGTGCGAGTTATTTTTTTAATTCCATTTTGAACTGACCCAGTTTGGGAAGGTTCAGCAGTATTTTCAGGGAGCTCATTCACCCAGTGGGGAACTCTGAAGGCAAAGGAGCACTGGGCTTGGCTAGTTCTGTGGAAGAGCATGCTTTGAGAGGCAGTATAGCGCAGTGGTTTAAGGCTCTGAGCTGCAAACCTGGCACCTGGGTTTGAATCCCACAGCCCCCACTTGCATACTGTGGGACCCTGAGCAAGTCACTTAACTTCCTTGTGCCTCTAGGTCGCACCTGTAAACAAGCTTTTAGCTTAGTGTGTCTCTCTTGGTAAAAAAAAAAAAAAAAGTACATTCCTTTCTCTACTTCTGGTTGTGCTTGTAGTGGTAGTACACTGAGAGAAGAAAATTTTGTGGGGTGGGGGAGAGGCCCAAGAGCATCTTCTTACCTATTAGGCAGATCTGGTACTTGATTCTATCTTGCAGAGAGAGCCAGTTAGTTTGTGCATATGAAGTTCGGGTGTAGGTAAGCCTGTCCACCCCTAGAGCGAATCGGCAGACCTTGTTTAGCATTAGTATGACCTTACTGAGGACTGTGTCAGTGACTGTGCTGTATACCTGTACCCCGTAGGCAATTACTGGGAGAATGGAGCTATTCACTATAATTTGGTTAGCTGCAGGGATGAGGTAGTGTCTCTACCTAAATAATACCCCTAATCTTATGTTGATAGTCTCTACTGTATTACCCACATTAGGGGCAGATGATAGTCATCAAGTGTGACTCCAAGGTACATAAAGCAGATGACATGTTCTAGGGGTTCTGCTTTATTATTTATGATAATGAGAGGGGGGAGGCCTTTTTTCTTGCCGCTGGACCAGCAAACAGCATGGCCTTTGTCTTTTTCCAACATGAAGTCTTGCTGTATTCTGACTATTGCAGTTAGCCCCAGCTTTTAAACTGCCCCAAAGAACAAAGGGTTAACTTTCTATGCAGAACATAGAATGCTGAGCTCGAGCTCGGTTGAGGTCTCTGTCTGGAGCCCTTTGAAATCCAACCGTCAGATTCTTTACTCCGCCTCACTGAACAGTCGCTCCGGAGATTTCTCCTTCAGCTTGGTTCGAAACTCTTTTAAAGTCTCGGTTAAATAGTCGGTTTTAAACCGAATTTATTTCCGCACATTCAGTTCAGTCTCTGTCTGTGGTACCGTGAGTAATAGATTGGTTTTGTTCTGATTTTCTGTGTGGAAATTGTAAAGTGTTAGATCGGTTCATCTGAATCAATCACTTGTAGTGAATCCTTGTGTTTTACTTTAGAGTGTGGTTACCAGTCCTTATCGGTTCTAAAAAAAACGTGTTTTGAACATTTTTTTACAATACCTGTGACACGGTTAGGAACCGATAAGGGAGTCTTGCCTGGCGGTTACCATAAAAAGGGTAAGTTTGGTTAGGTTGGCCATGTCTGAGAAACCCAAGAAAAAAAACGGGCCCACCGGGTTTCAACACTGCAGTGAGTGTGGGGAGATCTTTGCTAAGGCCGATCCCCACACCACCTGTGTTTATTGTCTGGGGTTTGAATGCCTTGATACAGACTGGCAAATTTGTAAAAATGTTCCTAAATCTACCCTTGAAAAGAGATTAGGTAAACTTAAGGAAAATGAGGCAGAGAAGTCCGCTGACCCGGATGGCCAGCCCGGTTTGGTTCCGACCAAAACAGAAGGAGTGCCCTCTGACCAGGGCAATACTTCTTCGGGCAAGAGGAGAGCCGATCCTGAGGGGTTGGTTCCTACAAAAAGGAAATGCAAAGAAAAATCCACCGGTTCGGATCCAGAGGTTCATGTTCCGATCGCCGAGGAGATAGCCAGGGTGATTCGGATTGTGAAATCGCTTTGCCCGGTTCTGATCGATCCGGCACCTTTTGGCAGGGGTTTGGTTCGGTCTAGTCCCCCCGGTTCAAGATTATACCCCTGAAGATTTTTATGAACTGGAGTTTGAGGAGGAGGGAAAGTTTGAAGATGATGGTGATGATGATGAAAGCCTGTGGAACCGAACATCTCCCCAGACAGACCTTCTGGTGTTTCCCCTCCTAGGCTTTCTGAGTCCCCTTCCCATTTTCTGTTTTACAGAAAAGTGGCTGAAACCCTCCAGCTTCCTATGGAGGAGGCAATGGAGGACCAAGAGGAGCCTGATTATGTGGAAATGATGGACATCCCAGAGTCCAGGAGACTGTCTATTCCCCTTCACAAATCCTTTGGGAAGCAGACACAAAAAATCCTGAAGTCTCCCAATTCTGTACCTCCTGTTGACTGAAGGATGGACAAGACGTACACTCTATCGGGCTCAGATATGGAGTTTCTATACCAGCAGTGCAGCCATGTTGGGGTAGTGCAGGCTGCTGCCTGTGACAAGTCAAACATTCCCTTGGCTTCACACCCCCCAGACAAAGACTCTAGGAAGATTGATGCCATGGCAAAAAAACAGTACATGGCATCTTTCTTGGGATTCAGGCAGGTGAATTATATAGCCTATACAGCCAGGTACCAGAAGTCCAGGTGGGACACTGTACTGGCACTGGCTAAACAGGCCTTCCCCCAGCTAGCCAAGGAGCTGGAGGAGGTGGCTGCAGATGGGACTGAGGCATCAAAAGTACAGTTTCATGCTGTTGTGGACTCCAATGATGTGTCATCAAGAGTCATGGCTACACCTGTGGCTCTTCGGAGAATGGCTTGGCTCAGATGAACTAGCCTTTCACAGGACACCCAGGCTAAGGCCATGGATTTTCCTGTAGTGGGTAATTCTCTGTTTGGGGAGCAGACAGAGAATTACATGAAGAAAATGAACGAGTACAGGACCACTTATAGGAGTGCTCAGGCCAAGGAGAGGCAGACAGCTCCTCAAAGACAGCAGTCTAGGGGCAGGGGCAGGCCTTTTCATAGGCCTTTTTACCAAGCACAGGCCTCTTCTCCCTTTTCACAGAGGGGGTTCTTCAGAGGGAGAGGCAGAAGGGGGATGAGCAGGGCTGCATCCATTCCTCAGCCTAAGGCCTCTGCCAAGCAGACACCCTGATGGGTCTGCCCGGATCAACTCTCCTATTCCAGTAGGGGGCAGGCTGGCTTACTTTTTTTCAGGACTGGATGTCTGTTACCTCAGAAAAGGGGGTCCTGGAAGTAGTAAGCCAGGGACTGGTTCTCAGCTTCAAAAAATTTCCAAAAATGAGAGCCAGATCTTTTCCACCTGCAGGTCTCTCAGAAACCCTTGCCCTAGAGGTAGAGGTTTCGTCTCTTCTGGCCTTAAGAGCCATAGAGAGAGTTCCTACCCTACACAGGGGCAAAGGTCTGTACTCCAGGACTTCCTGACCCCAAAAAAGACAAGGGAGTGGTGACCCATCCTAGACCTAAGATACCTGAACAAACATCTTTTAAAACCAAAGTTCAAGATGGTAACTCTGGGAATAATTCTTCCCTCTCTAAGGCCAGGGGACTGGCTAGCCTCCCTGGACCTCAAAGATGCCTATTTTCACATTCCCATCAGGTGCTCCCACAGAAAGTACCTCAGGTTCGAGTTGCCCTCAGGCCATTATCAGTTCAAAGCAATGCCCTTTGGTCTAACATTGGCCCCAAGGGGTTTCACAAAGTGCCTGGCAGTAGTTGTTGCCTTTCTAAGAAGGCAAAAGATTTCCATTTTTCCATATCTGGTCAACTGGCTAATAGTGGGCCAGTCTCCAGACCAAGTCAAGTCAGACCTGCAAGTGACCCAGCAAGTGCTCACTTCTCTAGGATTTCTTCTCAACCTTCCCAAGTCAGTTCTTGAGCCAGTGCAGCTCCTTACCTTTATAGGGGCAGAGTTGAATACTGTCAAAACAAGAGCCTTTCTTCCCCTGGAAAGAGCAAGAGTTCATATAGAACTGGCTTCTTCCTTCAGCCTTCAGATGTCTTGACCAGCAAGGCATTTCCTCCAGCTCTTGGGCCACATGGCAGCTTCTACAGCAGTGGTCCAAGGGGCAAGATTCCAGATGAGGGACATTCAGTTCCATCTGAGGGCCTTTTGGTCCCAAAGGAAGGATTCCCTTACCAAACTGATTCCAGTGACTCGGACCCTGATCCAAGCCCTTCAGTGGTGGCAGGATCAGGACAATTTAAGGCAAGGGGACCCTGGTCTTGAAGGTGATTTTTTCAAGGTGGGGCACTCCAGAGATAGATCTCTTTGCATCCCCAGACAATCACCAACTTCCTCTCTTTTGTTGCAGACCCCCAGTCTTGGGCTCAGTCCCTCTGGATGCTCTGATTCTGAACTGGGAAGGGAAATTTCTGTATGCCTTCCCTCCCTTTCCTCTGCTGTTCAGTTTTAGTCAAGATAAGGTCACAACCTTGCAAAGTGATTCTGATTGCTCCAGACTGGGCCAGACAGCCTTGGTACCTCCTGTTGCTGTCCCTAGCAGTCCATCTTCCCCTGTCTCTTCCCAGGAATTACAACCTGTTAACCTCCTCTCAGGGGAGGATTTGGTACCCCAGTCTTCAGTCTCTCAATCTCAAGGCATGGCTCTTGAAGAGTTAGAGTATGCAGATTTGCATCTGTTTCAGGGAGTTCTGGATATTCTCAAAGCCTCTCAAAAGCCCGTCACTAGAAAAACCTATAACTCCAAATGAAAGAGATTCAGCATTTGGTGTTCCAAGAAATACATTTCCCCAGACACTGCTAAATTGCCTACAGTTCTGAATTATATGGTCCATCTGAATGGCTTAGGCCTCAGACCAGCTACTCTCAAGGTGCACTTGTCAGCTGTTTCTGCTGTTCTGTCAGTGGGGATGTCTTCCTCACTATCATCTCATCCTGTGTTCTGTAAATTTTTTAAAGGATTGCTTCATGCCAATTCTCCCTTTAGAGACCCTGCCCCTTCCTGGGTTTTAAATGTTTGCATTGCTCAACTTATGCAACCTCCCTTTGAACCTATGTCCTCAGCAGAGCTTAAGTACTTGACTTGGAAAACTGTTTTTAGTAGCCATTACCTCTGCCAGACGTATCAGTGAATTGCAAGCTCTGTCAGTGGAACCTGATTTTATCTCCTTTCATAGGAATAAAGTGGTCCTTAGAACCAATAGAAGGTTCTTGCCCAAAGTGGTTTCAGATTTTCACTTGAATCAGTCTTTGTCTCTCCCTGTTTTCTTCACCGATCATTCTTCTTTAGGAGAGAGGAGGCTACACAGTTTAGATGTTAAAAGGGCCCTTAGCTACTATATAGAGCGTACCAAGGGTCACAGGTTTGAGTCCCTCCAGTTGATCCTCACTTATGGAGAAGTGGGAAAGGGCAAACCTGCCACCAAGAGAACAATTGCCAGGTGGATTGTGTCTTGTATACAGTTCTGCTATGAGAAACTAGGAAAAATTCCACCCTCGGGCCTGAGGGCTCACTGTCTCCACCAGAGGTACAGCTGCTTCCCTGAATACTGCCAGGGATATTCCTCTCTTAGAAATTTGTCAAGCAGCCACCTGGAAAACAGTCCATACCTTTACCAAGCATTACTCTCTGGATATCCAGGCTAGGAGTGATGCTTGGTTTGGCACAGCAGTACTTCAGAGCCTATTCCCAAAGTAGGTTCTGTCCCTTCTCCATGGAGGTACTGCTTGGTAGTCTGCAGTAGTCAGAATACAGCAAGACTTCATGTTGTTTGAAGAAAAATTCACTCACCTTAGTAATTATGTTTCTTCTAATGGAGTCTTGCTGTATTCTGACCTCCCTCCCTGCCTCCCCTCTCAGAACCTGTTTTTGGGAGGTGGGTGGGCAGATGCAGTGTTACACCTCGGGGTGCTCCTTTTACACCCTCTTCTTTTTGTTTGGGTGTTCGTTTTATTATTATTCTTATTTTGGTTGGTTTTTGGTTTTGGGTTTCCTGACTTGAGTCTTCCTTTGGGAATCCAAAACTTTTTGTTGCCAGTTGGCTAGTAAAAAAATTTACAATTTCCACATAGGATAGTTAGTGAGTTTTTGCTCGTAAGAATCTGATGGTTGGATTTCAAAGGACTCCAGACAGAGACCTCAACCAAGCTTGAGCTCAGCATTCTATGCTTTGCATAAAAAGTTAACCCTTTGTTCTCCGGGGCAGTTTAAAGGCTGGGGCTAACTGCAATAGTCAGAATACAGCAAGACCCCATTAGAAGAAACATAACAGTTCTCTAGAGCCTCAAAGCTACATTGAAGTATTTCAGAGAGGGACCCCTGCTGATTGGCTACTGATGAAGATAACTGCATCATCCGCATACAGGAGCACTTTTGAGGGGCAGGCGGAGGGGAGTGTGTTTACAAATAGCCTGAATAGGAGGGACATCAAAATTGATCCTTAAGACACCCTTATTGTGACATCTCTGGCCTACAATAATGTCCTCTTGATCTTTACTTTGGACTTGTGTGAGAGACAGCTGCTAAACCAGGAGTTTGTGTTCAGGGACACACCCAAGGTGTGAAGTTTGGTGAGAAGAATGGAGTGGTTGACCATGGTGAATGCCTTTGTTAGGCCAATATACATGGCTTCCATCAGTTTTCCAGTATCCAGTGCCTTGTGGATAAACTGATGTACTCAATCAGGGCAGTGTTCGTGCTGTGCAATTTCCTAAAATCATGTTGCTGTGGGCATTGGATATCATGATTGCATAGATGTTTGACCAGTTGGTCAGAAACTATGCTCTCTGGGGCCTAGACAAGGGGGAAGAGGATGATTATAGGTCTGTAATAGGATATTAGGGTACAGTCTCTGCTTCTGTGGACAGGGGTGACCAGTGCAGTTTTCCAGATTCCCCGGGAATTGGGAATATTGGAGGGAGAAGTTGAAGATTTTAGTTGGCGATAGTGCAAGTTCGTTTAGGGTCAAGGCTACCATTTTCATGTCTGCCGTGTCACCGTCCAGCCTTGTTTTCCCCAGCACTCGTTTACATATTTTATTGTGTCCGCTTTGGTAAAGGGCCTAAAGTAGAACAGCGGGATGTGGAGGTTATGAGGGAAGGCTGAGTTTAAAGTGGGTCCGAGGGGGTAGGGGACTGCCACCCTCCCCCAACCATCCTCACGAGGTTGAGAGGGATTCTGTAACCCTCCCAGGAAGCCGAAAATAGGACCCCCCACGAATTCAGTGACCAACTCATCAGCGGGTCCAAGAGGGTAGGGGACTGCCGCCCTCCCCCAACCATCCCCACGAGGTCGAGAGGGATGCTGCAACCCTCCCAGGAAGCCGAAAATAGAAGGCCCCCCCCCGAATTCAGCGATCACGACTCAGGCCAGCTGGTCCGAGAGGGTGGGGACTGCTGTCCTCCCCAACCATCCCCACGAGGTCGAGGGGACGCTGTAACCCTCCCAGGAAGCTGAAAATAGAAAGACCCTCCCCAAATTCAGCGACTAACTCATCAAGCGGGTCCGAGAGGGTAGAGGACTGCTGCTGTCCCCAACCATCCCACGGTGAGAGGACACTGTAACCCTCAGGAAGCCGAAAATAGAAGGACTCCCGAATTCAGTGACCGACTCGTCAGTGGGTCGAAGGTAAAGGACTGCCGCCCTCCCCCAACCATTCCGACGAGGTCGAGAGGGATGCTGTAACCCTCCCAGGAAGCCGAAAATAGAAGGACCACCCCCGAATTCAGTGACCGACTCGTCAGGTAAAGAGGCCTTAATTGTCCTACCTGGCGCCATTTCTGTGGGACAGAGAAAGCCACGGCCCTGCACAGTGTCTCCAGGAGCTGTGCTGCAGAGGTCGGCAGACATGTGGAGACTGTTTTTCGTTGCTTCATTTATTCCCCTCGAGAATTGTTTTTGTCACACATAGACCTGACTCCTTAAGAAGCAGGCTGGCTTTTATGCTGTAACCAAGTGTATGCATTGATACCTTAGAAGGATAATACCTGCATTTTCAATCGTTTTTAGATGTCCGCATAAGAGCCTACTCTACCTGTATTTGAAATGTTTCATCTGTTTCCTTAAGACTGTAATGAACCTGCATTTGTAACGCTTTCCAGTTGCTGAACGCCAGCGTTAGAGCATAGCAGCAGCACTACTAAAATGAATTAGCCTGCCTGTATAAATTGCCAAGGTCAGTTCCCATTCCTAGAACCGTAGCAGCAGAGGCTAGCTTTCCTAAAATTCTACCTGCTCCTATAGTGAAAATTCTACTTTCAATCGCTGTGCCTGACACTAATAAAGCATAGAACTGTGGAATAAGTGGCTGGATCTTGCTAAAATTTTTATCTGCTCCGCTTCAGTTCTAAGCACCAGGGTCTCGAAAGTGACCAGTAGCTCCTACCATCTCTAAGCCAAATCACAGGCTTAAACAATGAAAGGAGACTTTAACTAAAGGCCCTGAGCTATATAAAATTGAAATTCAGTCCTCGGGGAATTATTTACGGGAGCTCAAATAATCTTTTTTATTCTTTTCAGCCAAATCTCGGGATCAATAAACGGGGACTTTAATCCAAGGGGAAGGAAATACACAAACAATTTAAATTAAATTTTCGGGGACATAACTACCGGGAACCTAATTCCAGGACCTAACAAATGTGGACTGCCTCCTCTCACAGGAGTTACAGATCACAGTTTAAACAACAAGTTGTGTCCGAACGCTACCCCTGCAAAGCAGGCAAATATCAAGTTACAAACTCACTGAAATGCCTAACCTGTGCTGTATATAACCTCATACCTCTCCTTATCTCCTTACAGTGGGTCCGAGAGGGTAGGGGACTGCCGCCCTCCTCCAACCATCCCCACGAGGTCGAGAGGGACGCTGTAACCCTCCCAGGAAGCCGAAAATAGAAGGACCTCCCCCGAATTCAGCGACCGACTCGTCAGCGGGTCCGAGAGGGTAAGGGACTGCCGCCCTTCCCCAACCATCCCCACGAGGTCGAGAGGGGCTCTGTAACCCTCCCAGGAAGCCGAAAATAGAAGGACCCCCCCCCCCGGATTCAGCAACCGACTCGTCCGGTAAAGAGGCCTTAATTGTCCTACCTGGCGCCATTTCTGTGGGACAGAGAAAGCCACAGACCTGCACAGTGTCTCCAGGAGCTGTGCTGCAGAGGTCTTTCCCTGCCGGCACTGTGCCGGCTCCCCACCACCCCACCACCACCCTTGATCGGCACTCCAATTTATAGGCTGCTGAGAGGTCAGGTGACTCTCAAAAACCTATCAGCCCACTTTCAGATCTGCAGGTTATCAGATCTCACCAGTAGTGGCTGCTATCATTATCCTCAGCCTGGTAGTGAAGAAAAAAAAAAATCAAGCTCCTATTTACTTTACCCTTGTTAACCATTGCCGCTCCTCTTGTGTCGCTACCCCCTAGCCACGCAGTCCCAAAATGACCCGATTCTCTTAAACTTCAGCTCTGTCTCGACTCCCCCCTGCTCCCTAAATACCCCCCAAGTGCGCTCTGTGCATAAACTGCTTCCAGGATGGTTCTCATGCCCCTCCATCTGCCCCCATCCTTTGCCCTGCGTCTAGATGCCTTAAGCAGACTAGCAAAGGCTACCTCATCCAGAACCCCGTTTCTCTCCAACCGCAAATGTAAAACAAAAAATAGATGGATTACCACCCTACAATACCTCACCCTGATGCTCCTACTGGCAGGTGATGTTGAAACCAACCCTGGACCTCAGAACCACCCTGCCCATCTAAAACTGCCAAAGGGGCTTAGCCTAATCCATCTCAATATCCGCAGCCTACTGAATAAAGTCCTGGAGCTGCAAGTCACTGCACATACACTCAAACCAGACATCTGTGTTGTATTCAAAACATGGCTAAAACCCCAGCACAATCGCTCGGAAGTAGCCATGCCCGGCTACACAGTCTTACGGCATGACAGACAGACTAGGCAAAAAGAAAGGTGGGGGTATTGCCATGTATATATCCAAAGCGCTGCAATACACCCCTGTCCAGCTCCCAGGTCCCTCTCCACATATCGAAGCCAGGATGATTAAACTTGTCCTGCCGCATACCACCCCCGTGTACATGGCAGGGTTATACTGTGCCCCCGCAACCCCAGCAAATACCATCATAGACCTCCTGACCACTTTTAAAAACCTGTCCGTTGCTGGAGAGCTCTACATCCTCGGGGATTTTAATTACAACTGGCTAGACAAAGGCTGCTCAAAACTAAGCAGCAGGATCAGAGCCCTTAACCTCTCAGAACAGATTGAGTAACCCACCCGCCTCAACACCAAATCCCAAAACCACTCCCTCCTGGACTGGGCTCTCACAACCCACTCGCACAGGGTCACTAAAGCTGGCCTACTACCAGATTCAATGAGTGACCACCACCCGATATATGTGATCAGAAAGGTGCACAGACCTACTAATAGTCTCCCACCTAGGTCAATCAGTTTGCATTCATACAAGTCCCTCTGCCTCTCCACCCTGCTAAATGACCTTGCCTCTGCCGACTGGTCATTCATCAAGCTGGCACCTACCCTAGATCATGCTTTTGACATGCTCAGATATCAAATTCTAGCGGTATGGGACTATCATGCCCCCTTGAGAAGCAAAAGGGTAAGGGAAACCCATCTCCCCTGGGTCTCTGCTGACATTATCTCCAGATGTCGTGCCAAGGACCAGGCCTGGAAAAAACATAGGAAAACAGGCACCACTGATTCATGGCAACAGTAACGTATCCTCCGTAACAATTGCACCAAAGCCATAAGGTAGGCTAAATAGAACTTCTTCTGAGAGGTCCTCTCTTCCAATCTTAACCACCCATCCAACTTCTGGAAATCTATTAAAACCCTGCTAACTGCCCCTATACAGCCACCCACCCCTACCCTTACCATTCAGGGCAGAAATGTATCCGAACCAAGTGAAGTTGCCTCTACTTTAAATCACTTTTTTACCAACTGAGCTAAATCTCTACTGACAAAAACATCAATCCTCTCACCTGAACCCGAACCCCACGCGCACCGCCCGCACTCCCCCCCAACCACCAAATTCTCCTTCAAACCGGTCTCCCCTGCTGAAGTTATAGCCGCTCTAAATTCCCTTGACCCCAAAAAAGGAAAATGCCCACTAGGCCTGGATGCTAAACTCTTATACCTATCTGCCCCTGCCATTTCAGCTCCCCTCACCGATCATCTAAACCGATCCTTCTCCTCAGCACAAATTCCAACAGTCTGGAAGGAGGCAATAGTCATCCCATTGCCAAAGGGGGGCAACCCAGCAGAGCCCGGGAACTACCGCCCTATCTCCCTCCCTCCCTCCTCCCTACCCTGGCCAAGCTGCAGGAAAAATTAGCCCTATCTCAACTCACACAATTCCTTGACACCACCTCCTTTTTAACCCCCTTTCAGTCAGGCTTTCGGGAATCACACTCCACCATAACTGCGTTCCTTAGACTCACCAACAATATTGCCTCAGGTATGGATAAAGAATTCCTTACCTCGGCCATATTCATTGACCTGGCTGAGGCATTCGATATCGTTTCCCAACCCAAGCTCATCGCAAAACTGCAAGATGCTGGCCTATCCAATCTAGCTACCAGGTGGTTCCAAGACTACCTCTCTGGGAGGAAACAATCGGTCAAAATTGGCCCTCGAGTATCCCCCTCACTCCCAGTCACCATGGGGGTCCCCCAGGGCTCTGTCCTGGGCCCGCTTCTCTTTTCAATATTTCTAAATGACCTCTCACTATCCTGCCCAAACGCAGCAATTCAAATGTACACAGATGATACCGTTCTGTACGCCTCCGGCCCCTCAAAAGAGGCTCTAAACTCTACCCTACAGCAGGATTTTGATGCTGTCCAAACTTGGCTTAGCTCCAACCAACTTGTCCTCGATGCTAAGAAAACCGTATCCATAACTTTTGGCACACAGCCCAGAATCTCCCAGCTAGTGGCTCCACCCACTTTTCAAATGCTGGACGGAACCACCTTGGAATCCTGCACCTCCTTTAGGTATCTGGGGGTATGGCTGGATCGTCACTTGGACTTCTTCGTCCACATAAACTCCCTTCAGAAAAAACTGCACCCGAAACTAGGAGCCCTTTACTGCAACAAAGGGTGCCTAACCACCCCAGTCAGGAGAGAGCTAGTGAACAAAATGATTCTCCCAATCTTTGACTATGGTGACGTGGTCTACGGCGCAGCCTCTCCATCCACCCTAGCCAACCTGGACCCCCTTTTTCATTCCTTCTGTCGCCTTATCCTAGAATGCCCCCACACCACCCACCACTGTGACCTATATACTGCCTGAGGTCTCCCATCACTGCACTCCAGGCGACAGCTTCACTGCATTAATCTCGTAGCTAAGCACTGGTCAAACTCCCTTCCCTCATATCTCAGTTCCGCTCTATCAACCCAACCCACCCCGGCCTACTCCTTTTGGGGCACTGACTCTAAACTACTACAAATCCCTTTCATGCACACCTCAAAGGGCCAATCGGCTTTCAAATATAGACTGCCCACACTCTGAAATAACCTCCCAGCAGAAATCAGGCAGTCCACCACCCCTAGGACCTTGAACACTCTTCTTCAGGCTCACTTCTCAGACATATGTAACTGCAACCTGCAGGCCAGATCTGTGTTATAATGAAGCGACAAAATGTGTCATATCGGGGCACTTATCCAAACAACTGTATTATTCTTGTGCTGTCCCTGTTTCATTTGTCTTCCTTCCCCATGGTCACTGTATGAAATGTCTATGGTCACAGACCCCAATGTTGTATCATGCACTTGGCGATAACTTTGTAACTAAACAATGAATGCATAAGTCCTGCCTGTAACATCTCTGGACCTGTTGTCTCACCCCTTTCTGTGGCTGTTATACCTGATGTCTGTACCATTATGTACCTGCTTCATGGCACCATTGCCTACGTACCTATGTAACTTAGCAATTTAATGTAATGTAACTCCAGGTTGCATCTGAAAACTAGTGGATTCCCGCTCAGTATGCTTATCTGGTAAATGTAATAAATAAATAAATAAATAAAGGGTCACTTTGGTTCTGGGAGTCAGCTGCCATGGAGGAAGCATTTGGGGATAGTATAGAACAGATCTTTGAAGGCACTGTTGAGGATGTTAGCAATCTCTCTTGGGTCCTGGGTGATGGTTCTTTGGTTATTAAGTATCAAAGGCTGGGATTTGTCCCCCTTACCCAGGAGGTATTTTAGATTCCCCCAAAATCTTCTACCACTTCCCCAACTACTATCCTATTTTTCTTTGAAGTAGGCTGCTTTAGCCATCCTTTTGCCCCTGGTGCACCTACTCCTAGCGGCCCTATACTTTTGTAGTCCCCTTGTGTCCTGGTGGCTTTGCCTCAATGCCACAGGGTATCCCTCTCTTGCATTTGGCCATGAGGGTTGTAGTGACCCATCCACCATTTTATCCACAGACCTTGCGACTTTTGAGGGGGCAAATATGTCACAAGTCTTGGTGAACTAATTGAAATAGTCTAAGGCTGTCAGTGATTGGAATTGAGTTTAGGTAGCTCCAGTCCATTTGGGCAAGGTGAGCTTTAGAAGGCTGCCAGTTATCCTTTGCAGAGTACTCTACTAGTAGCCAATTTGAGGGCGTTTTGGGGATCTTATTTGT
The DNA here is from genome assembly GCA_016271365.2 of Neoceratodus forsteri. Lineage (NCBI taxonomy): Eukaryota > Metazoa > Chordata > Ceratodontiformes > Ceratodontidae > Neoceratodus > Neoceratodus forsteri. Next base: position 115,735,426 of record JADMNL010000024.1, on the reverse strand, counting down.
CCAAGTACATATCATGGGGGAGTGGTCATTTAAGTCATCTGGGAGAACCGAGACCCCAGTGAGCCTTTCAGTGTTTGTGGCCAGGATCCAGTCTGAGTGTGCTGGTACCTGTTCTGTGGCTGGTCCTGGTGGGATCCTCAACAACCTGTGTGGGTAATAGACTTGTAACTAGGTCCCTGAGTGCAGCGCTGACCTTGGCAAGCCAGTTAATGTTGAACTCCCCCACTGCAATCGTTTCCCACTTATGGGTCATCTGTCTAACACCTAGTGAAAGCTTCTAGACTGGCTCATTGCCTACCAGGGGGTATGTAAACAGTCATTAGGGCTAGGGTTTTACCACCCTTGCCAACCAGCATCTTGACTGACAGGCATTCAAGATCACTAGTGTTATTGTCTAGCTGCATTTTGTGTCCCTGCTAACTGGACTTAAGGTAGAGTAGACATACTCTGCCCTGTTTACCCTGATGGTCCTGCCTTATTGCATTGTAGCCCTCCAGGGTGATGACCGTGTCTAGGATTTTGTGGGCAAGCTAAGTTTCCGTGACAGAGGTGATGTTAAATGTAAGCTGCCTGTCTAGAGAGGCAATTCTTAGGGGGCCGTGCCCTGCTGTCCTGGCCCCTGCCATGTCAGGTGGACCCGGGTTTGGGTGTACAGTATGTTGCCGGAGATCAGCAATAGGGTAAGCATCAGTTTCTTTAGTACATGCATATTGTGCACTGGCTGCCACAATTTGTAGGCTCACATTATGAGTTTAGCACAGGCTATGCTGGTTAGGGGGCTAAATGGGGGGTGATGGACAGGCTATGGTGGGGTGAGTTGTGCTGGGTAGGGTTGTCAGAGATAAGCATGGGGGGCTGTGCCACCAATTACTTATGGATATAAGTTCCCCTGTTTTCCAAGGGCATGATTTTAGATGCTGGACGAAGACCGGGGGATTGACAATGTAATGGTCAATCTTAACCTGTAACAATCTTCACCATTCATCACTGGTGGGGTTCAAGCCGCAGGTGCTAGGACCCCACAGGAAGCTTTTAAGTTTAAAAGCTTTCTTCCTGTCTGGAGGAGGGACCAATGTCCGATACGATGACACCCTGAGGCCGATGTACTATGTGGCGCTCGCGGGTTGGCCAGTAGCAGAAGCTGGCCCCTCCATTACCTCAGCTCCACTTTTCCCACCGTCGAGGTCAGCAAGACTCCATGGGACAGCAGTACCCTCATTGAATCTTCCGGAGACACTTCACTCGGTTCTGCTCGATCGACCAGTTTACTCGACACTGTTCTGTTGCTGTTTTCTGGCACTGTTGTTCTTTTATTTTAAAACAAGTGCGGTGTTGAGTCTGTTTCTTAATTTTGTTATTTTTTGTGTAGCCTGTCATGTCGGGTTCGGGGCAGCAATGTTCAAATGTGGGGACTACCCCGATGCGTCGGTGCCCCTGTGGTAGTAGTTTTTCTGTAACAGACCCGCATGACCGGTGTTTCTCCTGACTAGAGCTAAACCACGACCTGGATCGTTGTGATGCCTGCTTCTCCATGGACTTTCACACATCGATCATCCATGCGGCAAGGTTGGGTCACAACCTCCCAACCTTCGCTAGTCAGCATCGCATGAGGATCGCTAAGGTAATGTCCTTGGGCCCTTCCCCCCGGGCCTCCCCCTACTGCTATATGCACTGGGATAGAGGAGGCCTCTGTTGTCTCAGGTCTCGCTGAGACTGGATGTCTGGGCGAGGGTTCATGTGGACAGTCTGTCTCCTCCAGAGGACCGGTTGTGCACCCCTCATGGCCTAGTTCCCTTTTGCGGAACTGGGCCACATCGGGGTTGAGGTCTTGGCTATACACAGGGCCTACATTGGCAGTTCCCTCGCAGGCTCTGGCGGGCATGGCCTCGGCTCCTGGCACCGTTCCCTGTGCTTGTGAGCGAGGCAGCTCTGCCGCTGCTGCTGGTTCTCCTCCTGACACAGTCCCTAGTGCCAGGACAAGTAGAGTGGCTGAAGTTGCCTGTCTGGGGAGCTCTGGTTTTCTCCCCAGAATTGGAGGATGACCGGGATAATCTGGACTGGCAGCTGAGTTGCCCGGAACTTCAGACACTCCCCAGGCTCAGCAGGAGATCCTTTTCTGGTTCAAGTTCTGAGGCCAACACAGTATGCAGCACTGCCACTCTCTGCTGGTACCGCTGTCGATGCCACTGAGATCTCCGGTGCCATCCCAGATGTCAACACCTCTTGCGGCACCACGTCTGGTGACAGTGCCACATTTGATGCCACCTCTGAGGTCAATGCCACAGTCGGCGCTGCTTTTGAGGTCGGCACCAGCCTTAGATGTCTGTGCTGCCCTCTGATGGCGCCATAGTCGGTGCTGCAGCCATTGACGGTGTGGTTGTCTGTGCCACCTCAGATGACGGCACCGCCTCCGGGGCAGTCTCCGTCGCTAATGCCATCTTTGGTGCTGCATTGGCAGTTGGTATTGACCCGGAGTTAGAGGTGGAGCTGGAAGCCGACCTGGGTTCTGGTTTTTCTCTTTCCCCCTTCCCTCAGGGCAGTGGCCAAGGTAGGGCCTCTCAAGGGGTAGGTCCCCGGTCATCTGGGTAGGAGGGAGCAGGGTCCCATTTGGAGTCCTGTTCTGTCCCAGTGGCCTCGGCCACCCCAGATGGAGTTGGGCCACTGACCCAGGCTCCCCCTCTCTGGCTAGGGGCCGGAGCCCTGCTGTGGGTGGGGATGAGGGCCACCCTCCTGGGCCTGTATGGCTCTGATCTCCTCACCAGGGGTATTTCTCCTTAGTGCTCCACCCTTCTGGCTTGGGGAGTGTGAAAGTTCAAGTGGGTAACAGATGGACACATAAGCCAAACTGGAATTATAAGTCCTTTTTATTTATAGAACAAAATTAAGCGGACTGTTTTCGTCAAAACAAAACACAAACAAAATAATAACAACTGAAGAATGGCTTAAACGCAGCAAAGAAAAATCCCAGGGTATATCTCCAAAATGACTAGCATGAACTAGTCCTACTGAGTGTTGCACCTTCAACACCCAAGATGAATCTGACTTGACTTTCCCCAAGGCTGAACATATATAGAAACACATAACTCAGGATTGGGCCACTGAGATGTCATTCATGTCTTATTTTAATAATAATATGTTTATACACTTTATGACCCCTTTTATTTCAAATAAACATCACAGTTATTCTTGACAGAGTGTTTAACTGCATTTATTATACCTTAAATCATGTTTAACACAATGGATCCAGTTTAAAAATTATGAGGCATTCTGCGTGTCCCTCCTTCAGCTAGGCTCAGCATAAAAATACTGAGAGTGAGGCTGGCCGGCTCTTAAAACGCCTAACTGAATGCAGGAACAACAGCAGAAGACTTCAAGTATAATTCAGGTAAGCCCTGCTTTAACAACGAGCAAAGCTTTACTTTCATGTTCCCTAGGAAGGTTTAAAAAAATGTAAGAACAGCAGGTTCCGATTATGTTTGCATACGCTATCCTAAAATGACCTTTTCCACAGCGTTGCAAACATAGGGGAACGAGTGCAGCTTCTATAGCAGCGTTTTTTTCCGCTGCGACTCTGTGCACGTTCACGGAGCTTTTTCTCTGCATTCAGAACAAATGAATAGAAACGGCAAGCACAGACCTTTTTTAGGCAGTTCCTGACTGAACAGGAATGTGCACTGATCCTACGTTTTATTATTTGTATTATTCTTTTCCCCAGACAGTGCAAGCATTCAAACTAACAAGTTCTACATATTGTTTTATTTCTCTCATTGTGTTTGTAACAAGCAATTCTAGCGCTAGCTAGCATAGCCTTAACTTCTATTTCTTTCATTGTGCTGTACTAAGCAATTCTAGTGTGAGCTAGCGTAGTGTAATCATAATAATTATGTATGTGGCTTTTTTCTGTATCCTTCATAAGGAGTTTTACCGCAAATGTACCCATTCAACAGGTTACTGCCCGAGGAGGGGAGAACAAACAACAGCAATAAAGACATACAAAAGAATACATGGGTGGCCAGTCCATGTAAAACAAACATAATTATTGCAGAAATGGGGTACATATATTTGGAAAGATACATAAAAGGGAACCTCCTCCAGGCAGACCCAAGGGTAACAGAAGTGGGACCTACCACAGGGAGGATTGAGCAGCAGTCGGTGGCTGGGCAGCACAGCCCCTTCCCTAGGAAGGGGTCCCCTGCTTGCACCCACAGCCCTGGCAGAGGGGCGTCTGTCTCCCAGGACCATTTTACCACTCCTCCTTCTCTTCTTCTCCCAGGTCTTTCTGGTCCCTTGGGGCCCCTCACCTAGGAACAGTATAGGGTGGCAGCGAGTGCATTTCCTGTTTATTTTAGGGCCATAGATGAGATAGTTTTTCCACCTCCTGTCTTGGCATCGTCACACCCTATGCAGAGCCCTTCCACATTGTTGACTTCCTCTTCTGATGAAGAGGACTCTCCATCTTACCTTTCCTCTGATGCTTACGTCACTGAATATCAGCTGTTCCTCATGACAATGTTGGAGGAGCTCCATCTTTTCCCCATCGATGCAATGCAATCCTGCATGTACGACGCTGGCATTCCTCAGGGAATACAGCCAAGAATCCGTAGTGATCCCTTCAAGGCCCCGTCCTTTCATGGAGGAATTGCACAGCGCCTGGCAGCTTGCCACTTTCCCTTCTCCAGCCCCTTGGGACTGCCAACCAGGGTCGGACTGGCCCACCTGGATACCTGGAAATTTCCGGGTGGGCCCCCCTCTGTTGGGTAAGTGGTTACCTTCTGAACTCCGAAAACCTTTACATTTATTATCTTTTTTCCTAATTAAATGGGGCATCTAGGACACTGTTGATAAATGTAAGATGTAAACACAGAGCAAGTATATCAGATTGAAGTGGAATATTGATTTGAGTGTGTCAACCTGGGCCCTCCCCTATTGATTTTCCAGGTGGACCCTTGTATCTTCTTTCCAGGTGGGCCCTCTGCACCCCAGTCCGACCCTGCTGCCAACTCAGGTATTGCACTCCTCCCAGGTCTCCAGGAGTTATGCTCCATCCCGAGTCGGAGTTGGAGTGGCTGGATACCCCTTCAGGGCATCTTTGCCTCTCAAGAGACCTCCCTCCAGAGACTGACTCCACAGAATTCGATCACTGGGGCAGAAGGGTCTTCTCTTCAGCGCAGGTCTTGCTGTCCATCTCGACACATTAGGTACACTTGGTGGCCTATGAAAGATGCCTGTGGGCTACGCAAGGTCAGATCCTGACAGCCATGCCTGATAGTGAGGCAACCAGGTGAGCCATCGCCATTTCTACATGTGACTTGGAGCTGGGGAGACACCAAGTGAGGGCATCTTATGACGCCAACAAGGTAGCCTCCAGAATTGTAGAAACAGCAGTCTGCATTAGATGGATGGATGGCATGGCTCCACCTTTCCTGGTTGTCACCCACAGTGTAGGGCGACTGCCTCGCCATTCCGGGGAGGGGGGGGGATTTTTCTTCCACCGGGCCAGGCGACAGTTGTCGGGGCATCTTCCTCTTCTGCAGGTCAGGAGCCTCGATCTGATCCTGACCAGTAGCAGGTCTTGCCAGAACCATGACGGTCCCCCTCCTTTTGTGAGTCACCCACAAGAGGCTTTGGGAAAAATGTAATCAGACACAAATTCTTCCAAAATTACTAGGAAGTAGGAGGCTCAAAAGGGGAAAAATGCACTATACCACAGGAGCCGATAGCCAATATTTATTTTTTGAAGGAAAAATGTAATTCTCAGGGAGGTGCCAACACCACAAACATGGTGCTTGGTATTCACCCACCAGTGATAAATGTTGAAGATTGATACGTGTAAGATGAAAATGACGTAACTACCGTAATTCTTGATCTTCCTGTATATCTTTACCATTCATCACTGCTTCCTGTCCACATCCTCTCTTGGGCCTTAGCTTCCTAGGCAGTGCCTCCTCCCTGCTTGCCTTCTCCCCAGTTGAGGCCAGTTGTGAGCACAGTCCCACTGGCACCTCCGGGTCCACTGATTCCTTCTGCAAAACAGCAGGGGCCCACTGTTGGGAGAAGGACAAACAGGAGCTCTTGCCCTCTTTGGCCTGAGGCTCCTTGGAGCCCCGGACAACCTAGCCAGGACACCCTGGGGATGGCAACTCCCCAGAACCTCTTCAATTCTGGAGACTCTCCCATTTCTTAAGGGCTTTCTTGCCTCCTCCTTGGGTCCCTGGCATGGGCAACAGGGCTCCGGGGATCCCCCCATTCTCCCTTTAATTCCCTTTTCTTTTATCCAACTGGCTCTGGGGCCATGCATGGCTCTTCTTGTATGCAGGCGGGTGTCATGCCCGGACTGCCCATTGGGGCAGTTTTCCTTCATATTTTTTGCCTCATGTAAGGTACATTCCCTGCCTGGTGGGATGCTTGAACACATGCAGTCCTTCTCTTGGTCTAAGAGTGGAGTCCTTCTAGCAAGGCAGTTGCTTCCAATCCTAACTGGTGGAACAGTGCCCTGGGATTCATCTCTTATTTTTCCTCTCCCCTTAAAGTGGTTGGGGGGGTGAGAAAGAGAGGAGAAGGAGGGGATTGGTTGGACCCCTTCCTTCTTGAGGTGGAGACTGTGTCTGGGGCAGCCTCTGAATTAATCTCTACTAGCCCACTGGGCTTCCCTTGGCTCCGAATCCGATGACCTCCAGGGCCTCGGTTTAAAAATAAGTGTAAGTAGAGGAGGAGGAGTTCTCTTCTTTGTCCTCAGCCAGTTCAGGATCTCCCTGTTGTCCTTTGGGGCCACTTTTCTCCTCCCCTCCTTTCCTCTCCCCCTGTACTTTTCATTATCCTCTCTCCACTCCTCACTCCCTCCCTCCCATCTCTATATCCTTTCACTCCCTTTCTTACCTTTTCCCTCCTCTCCCTTTCTCTCATCCCTTTCACCTGTCCAGTGGTTGGGGTCCCCATCCCACAAACCTTAAGGTCTGTCCCCTTCCTCTAGTCAGCTTATTCCTTTTAAGTTTATTTATTTTCCTTTTCTGTCCTTTGGGCTCCCTTGCCCCACCCTCCACCCTTTCTCTGTCTGTATTTTCCTCTTCAGTGAGCAGAACTGAGGTAATGGAGGGGCCAGCGTCTTGTTACTGGCCAACCCGCGAGCGCCACATAGTACATCGACTTCGAGGTGGCACCATTTCGGACATCGGCCCCTCCTCCAGATAGTAAGAAAGCTTTTAATCTAAAAAGCTTCCCACGGGGTCCTAGCACCTCCGGCTTGAACCCCACCAGTGATGAATGGTGAAGATACACAGCAAGATAAAGAATTACAGAATTTTATTTTATCTCTTGAGTCTGGTATGATTACGGATAGCACAACTGTGGCTGCAAGAATCTCTTTCCTGAGGGGCATGGCTGTTAGAGCAATTAGCCTGGCTCCATGAGAGTGAACAAGCATAGCATGTGTGGGGAATCAATCTTAGAATGGCCGCCTTCACTCAGGGCATTCCCATCCCTCGGTCTGTCCATGCTTTGGTCTGGCTAGAGGGAGCTAAGAGATAAGTGTATCGTTATTGGGTGGCTTGCTACTAAGGGAATGTGGTAGTATGTGGTGCTCTAGCAGGCACTCTGGGTCTGTGATGGGAATCTGTGCAGGGCTTTTTGGTTGTGTGCATGAGCAATAGTAGCTCTGCTGTGGACTAGGGGCTAGGGAGTAGCCACAAATTAGTTTGCCAAGTAGCTTGTTGCTGCTGGCTAATAGGAGTCAGGTGCTGATCCCACCAGATTGTGGTAATCAGGTGAGGTGGAGACTTTTAAAGGTGCATACCCACCATGGGCAGGAGGGAGTGGGGTGGGAGGGTGGGTTAGTCCTATGGTGGCGCCATGCTAGCAGTGCTGCCCTCCTGTGAAAGAAAGGCACAGAGACCAGCCAGAAGCCAGCTCTGTTGTTCAGGTACCTGTGCTCCTTTCTGGGTCTGTGCATGGATGAAACCGGTATCTGAGCTGTGTGTGTGTGTGGGGGAGGGGCTATGGCTGCTCTCACAAATTGGAAGTTTCAAGTGGGAGAAAGGCTCGGTCACTGAGCTTTGGGAAGTCTGGGGAGGGAAAGGAAACAATGTGAACTTATTGCAGTTACAGGCAGTGTAATATGAGACTAAGGAGACAGTGAAGGGGGGAGTGAGAGTAAGCAGGGTGAGCGTCGGGGTGAGTGGGTAAAACTGCACAATTGGGTTATAAAAGAACAACCGATACTACTCTGCTGAGGAAGGGAAGGAGGGACCCCTTTCGTCTCTTAACTCTTTGAAGGTGAATTTCCATGTCCTACATGTTGTTGCCAGTCATGGGGTCACAGTTGGTTGAAGAACCACACAGACTCTCTGGAGCTGGAGGGTCCATGTGGTTGGTCACCCTCGGAGGTCATGCCACCAGTGGAGCCTGCCAGCCTGCCTGCTATGTTGGAACAAGCCAACCAAGTCGGTGCCAGTTGATCTAATGTTCCACCACGTTGAGATAGGGGACTTCTCCCTTACTTGGACACTGGTGCTGACCACCTCCCAACCCAGGCCAGGTGGGTTGGATCTGATTGAGCTCCCATTTGGGCCCCTGCTGGTTCAGCTGACACCAGTCTCAACTCCAGTGACACCCTCAATTCGGCTGGAACCTACTCTGTGGTACCCGGAGGCACTGATGCGTGAACCTCTCTATCGCTTGAGCATGCACTTTCGAATTTGTCCTCAGCATCAATACTAAACTCTCATTGGAGAGCCTTTGACCAGTGTCAGGGTTGACCAGCAGTGCCCTTAGACCCACCCTGGCCATGGCTACCCCTCCCAGTGCTCTCCCTCTCGTGCACCCAGTGCCCCTCCACAGCTCTGCCTGCCATACCACAGCAACCTCTGCAGATAGACCCCCCCGCACTCCCACTCCTTAGTAGTAGGCATTCTTGAGGAAGAACCGAAGATCTTACTTCGAGAGGCCTCTTGCAGTAGGTAATTACATATAGGACTGATGCCAGCAGGCGTCAGGACCCCACGGAAAAATTTCTTGCTAGCAGTCTCTGATGGGAGACCGCCCCCACGTCAGGTGACCGACGTCAAGTGACGTCAGTATAAAGGGGTGGTCCCCCACGCCCGCCTTCCAGTTCTTTCCCGCCATTAGCTCGTGTCAGTGCCTTGCAGTAAAGTTCAATGCTCGTTAGCTCTGTCGGTAGTTTTGACTTTCGGTGGTGTATGTCATCCCCTACACCCTCCGAGCACAAGAACAAGTGCGACTCGTGCGGCAGCCAGCTCCCGCACAAGGACGGCCATTCCCAGTGCCTCTTCTGTCTGGGCCCAGATCATCAGGTGGAGAAGTGCCAGCACTGCCTCAAATTCACCGCCGCCACCCTCAGACGGAGGCAACAGTCCCTGGAGGCCCACATCCTTAAGAAGAAAATGTCCTCCATGGAGAAGGAGTTGAAAAAGCTCCAGCAGGATTCCACTTCCCCCGAAGGCCATCGTAAGAAGGATAAGGAGAAACACCGGGACCGGGGCTCCTCATCTACTGCAACTTCAGCTGGATTCGCCGTGCTACAGGTAATGTCCCCCCCCCCCAAGGGGACCGCTCCACGATGGCGGTCTTGGAGGCTTCCAAGGCAGCGTCGGCCCTCCTGTCTGGCTCACGCTCGGGCCTTTCGGGCACCTCCGGGCTATTGGAGGCCACCACTCCTGGTAAGGCCGCCGCTGTGTGGCCTACTGGCCCGAGTGGCTCCGGTAAGTCGGACGTCAGCTTCTCTGATGCCCACCCAGAGATGACCACTAAGTCGCTCGACCCTTCGGGGCAGCGCACGGCCTCTGTTCCGTCTGACCAGGCCGCTCCTCCTTCACGGTCTGCCTCAGACAACAGGTCCACTAAGTCGGACGTCAGCTCCGACGTCTACCCAGACTCTGCCAATAAGTCAGACGTCGGGGTTCCCTATGCCCGCGTGGTGGCTGAGCCAACGCCAGACCCCCCCCTTGTCTGCCGTTCCCGACTCCCTGCAGCCTTCACTGCCCTCCGGGGACCCTGGGTCTCCTCAGCCTGACCCCAGGGATTTTTCCCCTCCTTCCCCGGGTGATGCCGAGGATCATGCTGCACCCCTATCAGGTCCTCCCCCGCTGGGCCAGATGACCTGACATCGGTTCCCTGGACGCCGGCCCCGACGCCGGTTTTGCCTATGCCAGGCAACATCCCTCTCCCAGATGATGCCCCAACGCTGGGCCCACTGCCCACTTGGCCTCCTGTTCCAGGCCTCCTGCTGGGCCGTCCTGCCTCGCCAGACCCCACGGTTCCTGGGTATCCGCCCCTATCACTACCCGGGACCACAGTATCCGGTGCCCCAGTACCGCGTAGGCCTATCGACGCGGTAGTACTGGTGCCTCATTACCCGACACCGGGTTACCCTCCTTCGGGCTATGGATACACGCCATTCGGATACACTCAGTATCCGTATCCCCCTCCTCCTCCACCGCACACTCAGCCGCTGGTAGATTTGAAGGAGACTCTGGCCTCCTGGTGGGCTGAGGCCAAGGCTCAGCTCACCAGAGAGGTGGAGAGTCGTCTCCCGGTGACGGTGCCGACCCCGGTTCCCATACGCCTGAGATGCCGGACTCCCTCCCCACCTCCAGATAGCAGAGGTGAGCCCTTCGGTTCCAGAGGGGGGCAGTATACACTTCCCCGAGGGCTTCCCAAGGGGTCCATTCCTCCCCCGCACCGGGAGGGGGAGTCTTCCTCTTCCTCCTCGGATGACTCTGATGGTTGCTCCGACCCGGACAATGAGCCTCGCTCTCCGGATAGACCCAGGCCTAGGACTCCTCCGAAGTCACCTACAGAGGATCTTTCCTTCACAGAGTTGCTGCGTAAAATCCAGGAGGTTCATCAGTGGCGCTCCTTGGAGCCAGATCCACAGCGTAAGAAGCTCGCTGTGTACCTGGATCTGCCCGAGACTACTCTGACCTTGGTGCCACCCTGGATTGAGCCTCATGCCAATCTTGCCTCCACTATTTGGAAGCAACTATCGGCAATAGCCACTCTTCCCTGGAAATCGGACAGGCTATATCAGGCTTCTGAGTGTGTTGACTCCCTTAATTCTCACCCTCGAGCTGACTCGGTCGTGATCAGCGCCACTCACAGTCGGTCAGCTAACCCAAAGCATTTGAGCTCATCTCCACCTGACCAAGAATCCTGTCTTCTGGACCAGTATTGCAAGAAGGTCTTTGCTTCTTCTACTCTGGGTATTAGCGCCCTGAATTATGTTGGTCATATGGGGGATTACCAGAAAACAATTTTTAGTGAGGTGCAATCCAAGTTGGACTCCCTTCCCAATTTGCAGGTGAAACAGGAAGTGGCTAGTCTTGTCCACTCTGCACGTTCAGCCAGTCGGCACATTCTTCGTGCCACGGATGATGCAGTGGATGCTGCTGGCAGGAGCTCGGCTTTCGCCATGGGTTTATGGTGACATGTCTGGCTGTGTGTGTCAGGGTTTGTCCTGGAAGTGCAGTCTGCTATCCAGGATGTGCCCTTCCGGGGTTCAGTGCCGGTGGGGGAGATGTCAAGGACATCATCACCGATCTGCAGGAGAAGGGGACTGCACTGAAGTCTGTGGACTCCATGTACAAATCCCCTCAGGTGTAGTGTTGTCCCTTTCGCAGATGGAATCAGCAAAAGGCAAAACCTCAGAGGAAGCGGGCCAATAAACGCCGGGCCCCTCCAGCTGCCAAGTCCCCCCCCCACCCAAAAAAGCAGTGGGGGCTTCAACCACGACGTTGCCTCACACCACCTGACTCCTTTCCTCTCCCACAGCCTCTGGGGTCTCCAGAGGAACCAGTAAGAGGGAGGTTCTCCCTCCATCTTCCGGGTTGGGAGAGGATAACTTCAGACACCTGGGTGCTCCAGCTGATTGCAGAAGGACACTCAATAGAGTTTCTTCGGAAACCTCCTCGAAACCCCCCCACCCCAAGGTTGTCATACTCTCAGGAGCATCTTCTCCTGGTTCGGGAAGAAATCTCCACACTTCTTTTGAAGGGGGAAATAGAACCCGACCCCCCTCCTCTTCAGGGGACGGGATACTATTCTCATTTCTTCCTGGTCCCGAAGAAGTCAGGGGATGTGAGGCCGATTCTTGACCTCAGCTCTCTGAACTTGTTCGTAGAGTACAAGAGGTTCAGGATGCTCTCTCTGCAGAGTCTCCTGCCCCTTCTTCAGCCGGGACAGTGGCTATGTGCTCTGGATATGCAGGATGCTTACCTGCATATCCCTATCTACCCATCCCACCGCAAATACCTGCGCTTTGCATTCCAGGGGGACCACTAACAGTTCAAGGCCCTTCCATTTGGTCTTTCCTCAGTGCCCCAAGTGTTCACCAAATGCCTTTCAGTGGTAGTGGCCTACATGGGTACCCAGGGGGTGCAGGTTTTCCCGTACCTGGATGATTGGCTGCTGGCGGCACCATCCAGGGAGGAGCTCCTGCATTCCCTTTCCCTTACCCGGCAGGTTTTCACCTGCCTGGGCATTACTATCAACCACTCCAAGTCCCACTTGTTTCCATCCCAGAGACTTCAGTTTATCGAGGCGATCCTGGACATGACCTTGGGCATGGCCTTCCTGCCATCGGACAGAGTGGCCACACTCCAGGCCCAGGTCAGCCTGTTGTCCAGCCACAGGTGGGTCAGTGCCAGGTTGGTCCTTCGCCTCCTCGGGCTCATGGCAGCTGCGATTCAGACAGTCCCTTGCGCTCGGCTCCACATGAGAATTTCTCAGTGGACACTTCAGTCTCAGTGGGATCAGTTGGTGGATGACCTAGATCAACTTGTTCTGGTCTCCACCCCTATGGCTCAGGACTTGCAGTGGTGGATGGTTCAGGAGAACCTTTGCCGGGGAGTTCCCTTCTGTCTCTCTCTCTCTCTCTCGCCCCTCCCAGACGCTGACTATGGATGCCTCGGGCGAGGGTTGAGGAGCCCATCTCGGGCCTCACAGGACCCAGGGCTCCTGGTCCAGGCTCGAGAAGTCTCTTCACATCAATGTGCTCGAGCTTTGGGCAGTGCTGTACGCTCTTCAGGCTCTGCATCTGCATCTGCTTCCCAGTCACTTGGTGGTACAGACGGACAATATGTGTGCGTTCAAACAACATGAAGTCTTGCTATATTATGACATATGCAGTGAGTCCCAACCTTCAAACTGCTCCGGAGGTGAAAGAGTTAACTTTCCATGCCAGACATGGAACGCTGAGCTCGAGCTCGGTTGAAACTCTGTCTGTTGTTCTTCAAACTCAAACTGTCAGATTCTTTACTCCGCCTCACTGAACAGTCGCTCCGGAGATTTCCCCTTCTGCTCGGTTCATTTTGTCGGTTAAAGTATTGTTTTTCTCGGTTTTCGACCGAATTTAAACGTAACTGGTTGGTTCAGATTCTGTCTGTGGTATTTGTGAGTACTAGATAGGTTTACATTAATTCTTCTGTGTGGAACTTGTAAACTGTTTATCGGTTCGGTTTGAACCGATCAGGTTGTTTAAAATATCTTAGTCTGTAATTTAGAGTGTGGTTACCGGTTCTTATCGGTTCTAAAAAAAGCAGTTTTATTCGTTTTTCCACGACCGATAACACGGTTGGGAACCCGATAAGAGGTCTTACCTGGTAGGATTGCCATAAACAGAGTAAGTTTGGTTAGGACTGGCACTATGTCTGAGAAACCCAAAGAAAAACCGGGCCCACTGGGTTTCAACACTGCAGTGTGTGTGGGAAGTCCTTGCCAAGGCTGACCCCCACACCACCTGTGTTTATTGTCTGGGGTTTGACCACCTCAATGCAGACTGCCAGATTTGTAAAAATTTCCTGCAGCTACCAGGAAGAGAGTTGGTAGGCTCAGGAAGGAGGTCAAAAAGTCAGCTGAATCGGATGTCCAGCCCGGTTCGGTTCCAACTGAACCAGAGGGCGTGCCCTCTGACCAGGGCGAGACTTCCTCAGGCAAAAGGAGAGCCAACTCTGAGGGGTCGGTTCCAGCAAAGAGGACTAGGAAATCAGCTGGTGTGGAGCCAAAACTTTCCTTTCCAACCGCTGAAGAGATAGCCAAAGTGAGTCAAATTGTCCAGTCGTTTTCCCCGGTTCCGACCGAACCGGCACCATCAGGTAGGCGCCCGGTTCGGCTGGTTCCACTGGTTCAAGATTATGATTTAGAGGAATATTATGAACCGGTGGAGGGGGAAGAGGAGTATGAGGAGAGTAAATGTGGATTTGAAAGTCTGGATGTGCACATTGACCCGGACATCTCCCCAGACAGACCTTCAGGAGTGTCTCCTCTAGGCTTTATGAGTCCCTTCTCATTTTATGTTTTATAAAAAGTAGTTGAAACCTCCAGCTCCCTATGGAGGAAGCTGTGGATGATCAAGAGGAGCCTGACTATGTGGAAATGATGGATATTCCAGAGTCTAGGAGACTGTCTATTCCCTTGCATAAATCTTTTGGGAAACAGACTTTTAAAATTCTAAAACTCCTCACTATACCTCCTGTGGATAAGAGAATGGACAAAGGTACACATTGTCAGGCTCTGATAAGGAGTTCCTTTCACAACAATGCAGTCATGTTGGGGTAGTGCAGGCTGCAGCCTGTGAGAAGGCAAATATCCCCTTGGCTTCACACCCCCTGGACAAGGATTCCAGGAGGATTGACGCCATGGCAAAGAAACAGTACATGGCAGCATCCTTGGGACTCAGACAGGCAAATTATATGGCTTATGTTGCTAGATATCAGAAATCCAGATGGGGTACTGTTATGGCTCTAGCAAAACAGGTCCCTAGCCAGCTTGCCAGGAGCTGGAGCAGCTGGCTGCTGATGGTATTGAGGCATCAAGGTGCAATTCCATGCCACAGTGGACTCCAAATGATGTGTCATCCAGAGTCATGGCTACATCTGTGGCACTTTGCAGAATGGCTTGGCTCAGATGTACTAGCCTGTCACAGGATACCCAGACTAAGGCCATGGATTTTCCTGTTGTGGGTAATTCCCTGTTTGGGGAGCAGACAGAGAATTACATGAAGAAAATGGATGAGTATAGGACCACCTATAGGAGTGCACAGGCCAAGGAAAGGCAGGCCACTCCTCAAAGGCAGCATCCCAGGGGCAGGGGCAGGCCTTTTCATAGGCCTTTTTACCAAGCCCAGGCCTCCTCTTCTGCTTATGCCCAGAGGGGGTTCTTTAGAGGGAGAGGCAGAAGGGGTGCCAGCAGGCCTGTTTCCACCCTCCAGCCGAAAGCCCCTGCCAAGCAGGCACCCTGATGGGGTTGCCAGGGCCGATTCTCCACTACCTGTAGGGGGCAGGCTGGCTTACTTTGTCCAGGACTGGGAGTCTCTGACATCAGACAAGTGGGTACTGGAAGTAGTAAGCCAGGGACTGGTTCTCAGCTTCAAAAAGTTTCCAAAGATGAGAACCAGATCCTTTCCACCTGCAAATCCACTAGAGGCACTTGCCCTAGAGGCAGAGGTCTCTTCCCTCCTGGCTGTCAGAGCTGTGGAAAGGGTTCCACCCCTACACCAGGGCAAAGGGTTGTACTCCAGGTACTTCCTTACCCCCAAAAAGACAGGAGAATGGCATCCCATCCTGGATCTCAGATACTTAAACAAGCACCTTTTAAAACCAAAATTCAAAATGGTGACTCTGGGAGTTATTCTACCCTCTCTAAGGCCAGGGGACTGGCTAGCATCCCTGGACCTCAAGGATGCCTACTTCCATATTCTCATCAGAAGCTCCCATCGAAAGTACCTCAGGTTCGAGCTGCCCTCAGGCCATTACCAGTTCAGAGCAATGCCCTTTGGCCTCACCTCTGCTCCAAGGGTATTCACAAAATGCCTGGCAGTAGCAGTTGCTTCTCTAAGAAGGCAAGGAATTGCCATCTTCCCTTACCTGGACGACTGACTACCCATAGTGGGCCAGTCCCCAGACCAAGTCAAGTTACACCTACAGATAACTCAGCAACTGCTCACCTCTCTAGGTTTCCTCCTGAATCTTTCAAAGTCAGTTCTAGAGCCTGTCCAGCTCCTCACCTTCATAGGCACAGAACTGAACACAGAGAAAGCCAGAGCCTTCCTGCCTTTGGACAGGGCAAGGACCCTGGTCTCTCTGGCCTCCTCATTCACCCTGCAGGTGTCTCGACCAGCAAGGCATTTTCTACAGCTCCTGGGGCACATGGCTGCTTCTACAGCAGTAGTGCAGGAAGCTAGATTTCAGATGAGGGACATTCAGTTCCATTTGAGAGCCTTTTGGTCTCAAAGGAAAGACCCTCTTACCAAATTGATCCCAGTGACTCGAACCCTGATCCAGGCCCTACAGTGGTGGCAGGATCAGAGCAATCTCAGACAAGGGGTTCCTTTTGTCACTCAGTCTCACTCCTTAATCCTTACTACAGATGCATCCCTCTTGGGGTGGGAAGCTCACATGGGCAACCTCACTACCCAGGGGTTGTGGTCCCCTCAGGAATCTCTGCTCCACATCAATCTGTTGGAACTCAGAGCAGTTTTTCTAGCACTTCAAGCTTTTTCCAAATCTGTTCAGAACAAGGTTGTACAGGTCAGAACAGACAACACCACCACAATGTGGTACATCAACAAGCAAGGGGGCACTCGGTCTATGGCCTTGTGCACTCGAAGCAATGAAGTTGTGGTCTCTGGTTTATTCCCTGAACACCTCCCTTATGGCAGTTCACCTCCCAGGCAAGGACAATGTCCTGGCAGATGCTCTCAGCAGGATTTCCCAGGGCCATCATGAATGGTCACTGGACCCCCTGGTCTTGGAGATGGTATTTGCCAGATGGGGCACCCTGCAGATAGATTTTTTTGCAGCCCCAGACAATCACCAACTTCCCCTTTTTTGCTGCAGGGCCCCAGTGTTGGGCTCAGTCCCTCTGGATGCCTTAGTTCTCAATTGGGAAGGGAAGTTTCTCTATGCTTTTCCCCCCTTCCCTCTTCTGTTCAAAGTGCTAGTCAAAATCAGATCTCAACCCTGCAAGATGATCCTGATTGCTCCAGATTGGCCCAGACAACCCTGGTATCCACTTCTACTGTCCTTAGCAGTCCATCTTCCCCAGTGTCTTCCCAGGAATCACAACCTGTTAACCTGCGCTCAGGGGAGGGTTTGGTACCCAAACCTCAAATCTCTCAATCTCAAGGCTTGGCTCTTGAAGAGTTAGAGTTTGCTGGTTTACACCTCTCCCAAGGTGTAATGGATATCCTGAAGGCTTCTAGAAAACCTTCCACTAGGGCTACTTATAATTCCAAATGGAAGAGGTTTTCCATATGGTGCTCTGGAAAGCATATTTCCCCAGAATCTGCTGATTTACCCACAGTCCTGGATTATATGGTCCACTTAAATACCTTGGGGCTGAGACCAGCTACCCTAAAAGTGCATCTGGCAGCTGTGTCTGCTTTTATTTCAGCAGGTAAGCCCTCTTCTCTTTCAGCTCACCCTGTATTCTCCAAGTTTTTCAAGGGATTGCTTCACACCAACCCTCCATTCAGGAACCCTGCCCCTGCATGGGACCTTAATGTTTGCATTGCTCAGCTTATGCAACCTCCCTTTGAGCCTTTGTCTTCAGCAGAGCTTAAGCAGAAGAGGAGGCCTGGGCTTGGTAAAAAGGCCTATGAAAAGGTCTGCCCCTGCCCCTTGGATGCTGCCTTTGAGGAGTGGCCTGCCTTTCCTTGGCCTGTGCACTCCTGTAGGTGGTCCTATACTCAATCCATTTTCTTCATGTAATTCTCTGTCTGCTCCCCAAACAGGGAATTACCCACAACAGAAAAATCCATGGCCTTAGTCTGGGTATCCTGCGACAGGCTAGTACATCTGAGCCAAGCCATTCTGTGAAGTGCCACAGATGTAGCCATGACTCTGGATGACACATCATTTGAGTCCACTGCAGCATGGAATTGCACCTTGGATGCCTCAATACCATCAGCAGCCAGCTGCTCCAGCTCCTTGGCAAGCTGGCCAGGGACCTGTTTTGCTAGAGCCATAACAGTATCCCATCTGGATTTCTGATATCTAGCAACATAAGCCATATAATTTGCCTGTCTGAGTCCCAAGGATGCTGCCATGTACTGTTTTTTGCCATGGCGTCAATCCTCCTGGAATCCTTGTCCGGGGGGTGTGAAGCCAAGGGGATATTTGCCTTCTCACAGGCTGCAGCCTGCACTACCCCAACATGGCTGCATTGTTGTGAAAGGAACTCCTTATCAGATCCTGACAATGTGTACCTCTTGTCCATTCTCTTATCCACAGGAGGTATAGTGTGAGGAGGTTTTAGAATTTTAAAAGTCTGTTTCCCAAAAGATTTATGCAAGGGAATAGACAGTCTCCTAGACTCTGGGATATCCATCATTTCCACATAGTCAGGCTCCTCTTGATCATCCACAGCTTCCTCCATAGGGAGCTGGAGGGTTTCAGCCACTTTTTTATAAAACATAAAATGAGAAGGGGACTTAGAAAACCTAGGAGGAGACACTCCTGAAGGTCTGTCTGGGGAGATGTCCGGGTCAATGGGCACATCCAGACTTTCAAATCCACATTTACTCTCCTCATACTCCTCTTCCCCCTCCTCCGGTTCATAATATTCCTCTAAATCATAATCTTGAACCAGTGGAACCAGCCGAACCGGGCGCTTACCTGATGGTGCCGATTCGGTCGGAACCGGGGAAAACAACTGGACAATTTGAATCGCTTTGGCTATTTCTTCAGCGGTTGGAGAGGAAAGTTTTGGCTCCACACCAGCTGATTTCCTAGTCCTTTTTGCTGGAACTGACCCCTCAGAGTCGGCTCTCCTTTTGCCCGAGAAAGTCTCGCCCTGGTCAGAAGGCACTCCCTCTGGTTCAGTTGGAACCGAACCGGGCTGGCCATCTGATTCAGCGGACTTTTTGGCCTCCCTTTCCCTGAGCCTACCAAATCTCTTTTCCAGGGTAGATGCAGGAAAATTTTTACAAATCTGGCAGTCTGCATTGAGGTGGTCAAACCCCAGACAATAAACACAGGTGGTGTGGGAGTCAGCCTTGGCAAAGACTTCCCCACACACACTGCAGTGCTGAAACCCAGTGGGCCCAGTTTTTCATTTGAGTTTCCCAGACATAGTGCCAGTCCTAACCAAACTTACCCATTTATGGCAATCCGCCAGGCAAGACCCTCTTGTCGGTTCCCAACCGTGTCACGGGTCATGGAAAAAAACGTAATAAAATCCGATTTTTTTTAGAACCGATAAGAACCGGTAACCACACTCTAAATTACAGATTAAGATATTTTAAACAACCTGATCGGTTCAAACCGAACCGATAAACAGTTTACAAGTTCCACACAGAAGAATTAATGTAAACCTATCTAGTACTCACAAATACCACAGACAGAGTCTGAACCAACCAGTTGCATTTAAATTCGGTCAGAAACCGAGAAAAACAATACTTTAACCGACAAAATGAACCGAGCAGAAGGGGAAATCTCCGGAGCGACTGTTCAGTGAGGCGGAGTAAAGAATCTGACAGTTTGAGTTTGAAGAACAACAGACAGAGTTTCAACCGAGCTCAAGCTCAGCGTTCCATGTCTGGCATGGAAAGTTAACTCTTTCACCTCCGGAGCAGTTCGAAGGTTGGGACTCACTGCATATGTCATAATATAGCAAGACTCCAATAGAAGAAACAACATTACTAAGGTGAGTAATTCTTTCATCTGGTACATCAACAAACAGATAGGAACTTGTTCCTACCCTCTTTGCAGGGAGGCAATGTGAGTTTGGGATTGGGCAGTGCAGCGCAGCCTTCACCTCACGGCCATTCACATCCCGGGGGTCGAGAACATCTTGGCAGACAGACTCAGTCGATCATCTGCTCAAGCTCACGAGTGGGAACTGGATCAGGAGGTCGCAGACGATATCTTCCTATGTTGGGGAACACCACAGGTAGACATGTTTGCAGCCCCTCACAACGCAAAACTTCCAGACTTCTGCTTGCTCGTTCCAGGGCGCGGCATTTTTTTGAGACGCTCTGTCTCTGGACTGGAAGGGCAGATTCGTCTATGCTTTCCCCCGATCCCATTGATTCCGAGGGTCTTACAGAAACTCAGTTCAGAAGGAGCTTGAATGATTATGATCGCTCCTTTCTGGCCCAGTCAAGTTTGGTTCTCTCTTCTGCAACAGTACTCAGAGGAACCTCCTCTTCCTCTGTCGCAACTTTTGCTGACCTAGGATCAGAGGACCTTGGTCCATCCAGGCCTCAAGTCCCTTCAGTTGCATGCATGGCTCCTGCAGACATAGCTCAAGCCTGATTCGGGGTTCCCCCCTGAGTAGCTGAGATTCTGGTGGAGGCTAGGAAACCCTCCACCAGATCTACTTATGCCATGAAATGTAAACGGTTCACTATTTGGGCCACCTCCAAAGATTTCGAGCCCTTCTTGTGCTCTGTTGGGCGGCTTCTGGATTACCTGTGACACCTCTTCAATCTGGGTCTCAGCCACTCCTCCTTAAAGGTTCACATGGCAACCATCTCGGCCTACCATGTCCCCTTTGCAGACAGGATGTTTGCTCAAGTAGAGGTCTCTAAGACCTTTCTTTGAGGGGGTCCTCCACTTGCGACCCCCTATCCGGGTTCCTGCCCTTCCTTGGGATCTGAATTTTATTCTGGAGAAGCTTGCTCTGCCCCCTTTCGAGCCTGCAGCCTCAGCAGACCTAAAGTTCCTTTCTTGGAAGACTCTCTTCCTAGTGGTCATTACTTCTGCTCGAAGGATTTCCGAGCTCCAGGCCCTGATGTGCAAAATCCCGTATTTGATTTTTCACAAGGAACATGTGGCTCTGTGTACCAATCCTAAGTTCTAGGGACATGGATATGTTGTTCATCCACACTGTCTGGCAGGTTCCTTGCCGCTTTAAATCTTGCCGGAAGGTCTTCAAGCTGGCTCCTCCCACCCACCCGGGTGGTAAAACTCTCAGCTCCGCCCCATGACGACAGATCTTCGTTACCTCTTGGAAGCTCAGGTTCCCTCCTTAACGCATTGCGTATAGACTGGATCCTAATTCTTCGGTTCGCGCGAAACTCATTCTTAAATTTTCAAGACTTCGGTCAAATTACTCCCTTGCGGCTGCGATGGACAAATCAACTCCCGGTTTTCGGCGGTGCCCATGTGGGCAGAAAATCTCCAGGATGGATCCGCACTCCACGTGCATCTACTGCTTTGGCCTAGACCATGACCCGTAGGCATGCGAGTTATGTGGTTCGTTTTCGGCCAACGTCCTGGAAGACCACGCTGCCTGGTTACAGCTTGGGCTCCCCGAGAAGCACTACCCGCCAGTGAAGTCAAAGGAGGCCCATTGGGCTGTGTTCGAGGTGGCTGGCTCGGCTGAGCAACTTGAGCAGATGATCGCCCTCAAGGAGGAGGCAGCCCAGGCTGCATCATCTTCTTCCTCGATTGCGGCATTTATCCTGCTCTCTTTGGGATCCTCCTACACAGCTTCCTTTAAGGAGCTTTGCCAATCCCTTTCCACGAAGGGAGAGGGGCCATTGGGACATTCTTCTCAGTCTAAAAAGAAGGACTCGAAAGGTAAGTCCCACCGTCTGCGTTCGTGGGAGCAGGAGAGGTCCCTCTCCCTGGACAGTCGACACTCGACTTCAGTCGAGGTTGCGGCTAAGGCCACTGGCTTCACGGTGTCCCTGTCAGGTCAGCCAGCCGAGACACCCATCGATGCGGTCGAGATTTTTCTCAACCCGTCGGACGGGCTGTCAACTGGTGAAGCTGATAACCCTTCTTCACTGGTTCCCTCAGTGGAGACTGAGGACTTGCCTGTGCCTCCCGTGCCGGAGTCCCCGGTCAAGGCTTCTGAGCCGAGGGAAGAACGGGTGTCCCCCGGCCCTTCCCAGACCCATCCTCGGAAACACCGAGGATCTCGGTCTCGATCTCAGACATCGTCTCGGTCCAGCCGATCCCACCAACATCGGTGGTGTAGTTCTCGGCACTGAAGTAAGCGGCGCCGGCGCTCGTCCTCATCTTCCTCCTCGGAAGAGGAGAGGCTTCGGCGCAAATTGCTTCGACGCTACGAGGACCTAATATGGCGGCAGTTACTTCTGTCCGGGAACAAGCCCGGCCTTGTTCGCCTTCGGCGGCCATCAGTGGCTGTCACCCGAACAGCCGAAACAACCCATCGCTGTAGTCGAGGTGCCCAAGCCTGGGCCAGTTGTTCGGCTGAAACCAGCTGCCCCACCAATTGTGGTGGAACCTCCGCCTCCACAACCAATATCGGGGGCACCGACCAAGGACTCTCGGTCGGGTCAGGGTCTGACCCACAGGTTGTTGGTCACCCTCACTCATGACCGTCCTTGGCAGGTGGAGGGTGGCTTAGGCCCCAGGCAGCTCTTCGCAGACTCCTCGGAGTCCGACGACGACTCCTCCCTGTTCTCCAGGCCCATTGACCTGGAGTCCTCCAGGGGGCCAGTCGATGGACGAGAGCCCATCCTTTATGTGTCTGCTTCAGCTCATCTCGGAGTCCACCGGGATGCAGCTCGAGCCTGTATCCAAGCAGGCCAAGTATCCCCTAACGGAGATACTGGACCATGGGGATTCACCCACAGAGGCCTTTCTGGTGGCTGAAGCCATTGTTGACCCAGCCTTGGAGCTTTGGCAGCGGCCGGCTTCCTGTCCTGCGCCTTCGTCCAGGGTGGCCAAGAAGTATGCGGTCCCTACCTGCTCTTTGTCCGGTTTTTCAGAACACCCCTCCGCTGAGGGGTTGGTCACCGATAGCATTTTCTGGCGTTCTGGGAATGCCAGGAATGTGGATAAGCCCCCCGACAAGGAGTCCAAAAAGCTGGACTATGCCGGGCACAAGGTGTATGCTGTGTCCTCCCTTGGCCTCCGCCAGGCCAGCTCAGCTGTACTGATGGCACACTTCTCCCACGCCCTCATGGGCTCCCTGGATGAGGTGATCCCTCATCTCCCAGCTGACCTGCAGACCACGGTCAAGCAGGTACGGGACCAGGGAAGGGCGGTGGCAAAACAGCAGCTCCAAATGGCTCTGGACATTGGAGACTCCTGTGCCAGATCAGTTGCGGCAGCAGTGGCCATGCACCACAGAGCATGGCTGAGGATATCCACCTTCATGGCGGATACCCTGCATAAACTGGCGGATGTCCCCTTCCTGGGGACTGACCTCTTCGGCCCAGGAGTGGAAGGTCACCTCGAGTGGATCGAAAAGTCCAATGCCACTCTGGACTCGGTCACCTCCGCCCAGAAGGACAAGGGCCGTCGACAACAACATAAGTCCTTTTGCCCTTCTGTGCCTGTGGCACGTCCGGCCCAACAGCACCAGCATCAGGGCCAGCAGGCTTGCGCTTGGCACCCCAAAGCCAAGCCTGTGGCTTCCTCTAACAGGAAGCAGGGAGGAAAAGGCCCAGGAGGTCCCTCGGCCAGTCCCTCCTCCAAGCCTGCCCAGTGACGGGTTGAGGGGTGTCGCCCCCAGCCTCGTCACTCCCCAGGGTTCCCCCGAGGGGGGATGGCTCCGCCACTTCCTTTCCACCTGGTCCGCTATCACCACGGACCACTGGGTGTTGGAGGTGGTAGGAAAGGGCCTGCCCCTGGAGTTCTAGCAGGCCCCACCCTTCTGAGCCGTTGTCCCTCAGGGGGCTATGGGGTCCACAGCCTCTCTCTCGGCTCGCCAAGCCGATATCGCCCTGCTCCTCGAAAAAGAGGTGATCAGGAGGGTGGCGGATCCTCCACCAGACCTGGGGTTTGTGTCCAGGTACTTTCTGGTCCCAAAACGGACGGGGGGCTGGTGCCTCATTCTAGACCTGCACGACCTGAACAGGTTCCTAAGGTCTCGGACCTTCAGGATGGTCACTCTGGCTCAGATAATCCCATCCTTGGAATGAGGCATGTGGTTCTGTTCTCTGGACCTCCATGACGCTTTCTTTCACGTCCCAATCCGTCCATCCCACCAGAGATTCCTCCACTTTGAGGCAGAGGGATCCCTCTACGAGTTCCAGGCCATGCCCTTCGACCTTTCCCTAGCTCCCAGGGTCTTCACCAAATGCATGACAGTGGTGACAACATTCCTGCAGCGCCGAAGGGTCTGGGTGTACCCCTACCTGGACGACTGGCTGATTGCAGCCTCCTCCAGGATGGAGGTAGAGCAGTCCAGAGATCTGGCCCTCCAGGTTTGTTCTCAGGTTGGCCTCCTCATCAACGAGGACAAGTTGGAACTCGTGCCAAAGCAGGTGATACAATTCATCAGGGCAGAGCTCAACTCTCTACGAGCCACAGCACGGCTCCCGGCGGACAGGGCCGAGGTCCTTTCCTCCTTTGTCCAATCATTTCAGGTGGGGCAATTGCGCCCTGCCCAGGACTTCCTGCACCTCCTGGGCCTCATGGTGGCCTGCACCACCATGGTCCATTGGGCCCGTTGGTACATACGTCCCTTTCAATGGGGGCTGGCCAGCCAATGGTCACAGCACTCCGATCCCTTGGATCAGCTAGTGACAGTGACCCAGGGGATGTGGAACGCTCTCCAGTGGTGGACTGTTCCAGCACATCTGCAGGAGGTCATCCCGTTTGTCCGCCCCGAGCTGACGGTCTCTCTATCGACCGACGCCTCTCTGATGGGTTGGGGTGCCCATCTGGGGGAGCACAGAGCGCATGGCCTCTGGTCCCCTAGGGAGTCCTGATGTCACATCAACCTGCTGGAGCTTCAAGTGGTTCATCTAGCCCTCACCACCTTCACTCCGTTTCTACAGGGTCAAGTGGTCCAGGTCCAGACGGACAATACCACGACCATGTACTATTTAAACTGCCAGGGCAGGACGCGCTCCATGCCTCTGTGCAAGGAAGCTCTCCGCATTTGGTCACTTGTGCGCAGCCTGGAGGTGGATCTCCTTGCCATCCATGTGGCAGGAGCCTTCAACATTCTGGTCGATGCCCTAAGCTGGATAGGGGCTGCGTCCCACGAGTGGTCTCTCCTGCTGGAGGTAGTACAAGATCTGTTCTCCCACTGGGGCGTGCCTCAGGTGGACCTGTTTGCTTTCAGGGAGAATGCGAAGCTGAGACTGTTTCATGCCCGCCCCCCTCAGGGGTTGAGTTCTGATTTGGCCAGGTTGACAACAAGACTCATGCCAACATCCGCTAATGGTATAAAAGGCGCGGTCCCCCAGCCCATCCCCAGTTCTTTTCCCACCGTCGACCCATGAAGATTGGACCGCCACGGCTCCTGCTGCTGGTCAACTGCCATTTTGACCACGTTTTCACAGCGCTTTATCATTTTCAGTATTAAAGTTTTTCATATTTTCTTCGATTTTCTGCATGTCTTCTCCCATCATGTCTTCAGCCCGGCGAACGAAGTGTGCCTGCAACAAGCAGATCCCTTCTAAAGATGGCCACACCTCATGCCTGCTCTGTCTAGGCCCTAACCACGATACTGAGGCCTGCCAGCACTGCCAGGAGTTTAACCAGGCCACACGGAGATGCCGACTGAAGACCCTCCAGGTTTTTCTTCTGCAGCAGAAGTTCATAATGATGGAGAAGGAGATCCAGGGCAAAAGCTCTTCCCTGGCCTCTGGGACTTCTATGTCTTTCTTCTCTTAAGGAGAAGTCATAGAGCGGGAAGCGTAAGCATCAGGACAAGGACAGAGGCCGAACCTGGCCGGCTTCCTGCTCCAGGTCACTGCACAAGTCAGCAGCTTCCTTCGGATCTTCCTCCCATGGGAGGTTGGTCCCTTCTTCACCGGCAACCTCCAGGCTGCCCATGCCTCTGCCTCCCACCCTCATCACTGTTTGGGGCATGGGTGCTTCTGGGCTTAAGACTCTGTCTCCAGCCCCAAAGCCCCTGAAGCTCAAGCCCCTTCTCCCAGCGGGTTCTAAGCCAAGTGGCTCAACCAGTTTTGTGGGTAGAAGGTCTCAGCCCACCGCTCCCCTGATCTTGGCATTGCCAATGTCGGTCCCCAGCCCAGGAGCTGACACCTCCAAGTGATGCCCGGAGCACACACTCGCCTCTCCTCAACGAGCAATGCCTATGCCTCTGACGGGAGTTTCCTTCCCTATGCAGGTTCCACCTGCATCACCAGCATCACCATCGGTGCCTCAGCCGTGACTGACACCAGAGGAACCGACGCTGGGTCCCTCAAGACCGGCATCGGCCATGCCTACTCCTCAGGTACCATCATCCGATTTACCAGCTCTTCGGGGACTGATGCCGGTGGACCCAGTTCCGAACAACCCAGCCCCACTTCCACCTCTGGTGGATTACAGTGCCCTCTTTACAGCATTGTGGGAGTTCACGTGGAATAAGGATGGGGAGAAGAGGCCTCCTACCCCACCTCCACAGGCTCCTGCCCCAGGAGGTGGTGGGGGTAAACACAGTGGGGGGATTTAAACAGGCATGGGATAGACATATGGGAACCCTAGAGGGGGGAAGGAGAGGCAGCAGCAGTAAACCAGTAGGGTCCGTGGCAGCTAATTAAAGGGAGGGCATATGGGCAGACTAGATGGACCTGGCAGTCCTTATCTACCGTCAATTTCTCTGTTTCTATTTCTGTGTTTCCCCCCACTCCAGACTGGGCTCACCTAGTTGCTCCCCGGTCTCCGGACAGCAGGGAGCACCGTCCTAGAAATGACCACGACCACGCCCACTGATGCCAGTGCCAGATTCCAACACATCTGGGGGGAGAGATTCCTCCTCTTCTTCTTCTGAGAACTCAAAGGATTCCAAGCTGCCCTCGAACCTGGAAAAACTTAAGGATATTCCCAGGTCCCCTCCTGATGATCCATCCCTTTTGGACGTCATGAGGCTCATGGGTTGGAACTCGGAGGAGTTGGACCCAGAACCCGGCATTTAGCAACCTTCCTCCGTAAGAAGGGTACTCTGCTTTCAGTTATCCCTCCTCTCATCGAATCCTTCGAGGACATCAACAGGGCTGCCTGGAGCCGTCCATCTTCCACCTCGGCCCTGCCCAGGAAGGCAGACTGGTTTTACCACACCTCCAGGGACAAGCCCTTTTATAGGGAGCACCCTGTTGCTGATTCTATGGTCAGGAATGTAGCCCACAACCGTACTAAGAAGCCTAGACACCTCAGCACGCACCCTCCAGACAAGGAGTCACATCAGGTGGACCTCTTAGGGAAGAAAGTTTACACCTCAGCCACTTTGGCGATTCAGTTCCTGAACTTTCTAGCACACATGGTGCAGTACAAGAATGCTCTGTGGGACAAAGCACTGGAGTTGGTGAACATCCTCTCAGAGGACTTCATCAAGTATCAGCTTGTTCAACTCCTGAAGTCCAGTTCAGACGTAGGTGATCATGACCTATGTGCTTCCTATGATTCTGCAAACATTGCAGGGTGGGTGGTGGCTACAGGTATCTGCATCCGCCATCACCCCTGGCTCAGGGTCTCAGGCTTTGCTCCCAATGTGCAGGCCAAAATCCTTGATGCTCCCTTCAAGGGGGCAGTCCTTTTCTGTGAGGAGGTCCAAGGAATTACTTCCCACCTACAGGTCAAGCTCTAAAATCGGTACATTCCTTATACCTTTCCCAGCCAAGACCCGGCCAACATCAGTCCTTTCAGAGGAATCAACGTCCGCAGCCCCGAGGTCAGCAGTCCAAAGGAGCCCTTTAAATGTAAGGCTACCACCCAGACGAGAGGAGCAATAGGGTCCCTAGGACCTCACCTGCCACCCTGTCAATCCCAGGATCTTCAGCATGACTCCTTACCCGGCCTCCGGACAGTTTCTCCCTTTACCTGGCCAGATGGAGGAAGATAACCTCAGATCAATGGGTGCTCCAACTCATAGAAAAATAACACACTTTCGAGTTTCAAGAGCTGCCCCCAGACAACCCTCCCTTGCACTCCCATTACCCTCCAGATCACATTGCCCTTATCCAGTAGGAAAACTGGGCACTGCTTCCCAAAAAGGCCATAGAACCCGTCCCTCCCAAAAGGGGAAGGGGTTCTATTCCCTATTCTTCCTGGTCCCGAAGAAGTCCAGAGATCTCGGACCCATTCTGGATCTCAGCCATCTGAATCTGTTCATAGAGTACAAATGCTTCAGGATGGTCACCCTCCAAGGTCTCCTTCCTCTTCTTCGTCAGGGAGATTGGAATCCTAGAGTACCTCCTTTCATTGTCAGACTCCAGTCTGGATTATTCCTCTATCAAGGTGCACCTTTCTGCCATATCTACTTACCATGCATCCTAAGTTTTTGCCTAAGATGGTATCTGAGTTTACTTTGAACCAATACATCCACCTGCCTGTATATTTTCCCTGAGTATTCTAATTAAGGGGAGGCATTATACTTAGTACTAGAATGGAAGGAGGCAAGGATGCCCATACTCATACTCTTGATATCCACAGGGTGCTACATTATTATTTGGACCACACCCATGCCATTAAGAAATCTGATCAGTTGCTTGTTGCATTTGCCCCTAGGGTACAAGGGGATCCTGTTTCCAAACAGTGTTTGTCAAAGTGGTTAGCAAATTGCATTGTTTATTGCTACTGAAAGAATGACAAGCCTTTGCCAGGTCAGATCAAAGGCCATTCTACCAGGGGTGTGGCTGCTTCGGCTGCCTCCTTCAAAAATGTGTCCACTGCTGACATCTGTGCAGCTGCCACTTGGAGTTATGTCCATACTTTCATCAAGCATTACAGTCTGGACATTACTTCTAGGCTTAGAGCTGGATTCGGATTTGCAGTCCTTCAGGGCTTTCTGTCATAAGGTTCTTATGTCTGCTACCTTTTCCTCCACTCAGTTGGCTGCTCCAGTTCATCATCTGCTCGGGAATCAGTCCTACCAGTTCTTGCCTGCTGCAAGAGACCCCTCAAAGTAAGATAGTGCAGTTACGTAAGAACTTGCCATAACAGTCGATCTTCGAGAGGAGCTCTTGCAGCAGGCACTGCATTCCCGCTCTCCTTCCCCCTGGTTACTGTTTCTCCACCATAGCTTCTCTACTTTTCTCTTTTAGGAGGAACCTCCTCGGTTCTCCAGTTTCTTTCCATGCTGGGGTCTCCAGCGGGAGAACTGGGGATGAGCTGGGGACTTTCCTTTTTATACCATTGGCCGATGTCTGGGGGCAGTCCACCGCTGAATACTGCTAGCTAGAAGTTTTCCGTGCGTTCTTGGCACCTGGTGGCTTCAGTCCTACCAGAGTGGCCTGCTGCAAGAGCTCCTCTCAAAGATCTACTATTACAGTAAGTTCTTACGTAACTGTACTTTCTCCCAGTAGGACAGACGACCCATGTAATCAAAGTGCTGGGGCTTGGAAGCAGCATCTTCTTTGAGTGTCCTGAATAAACTCACTTTGCTTAACTTTGAATTTTGAGCATCTGTACTTTCCATTCAGAGTGCCACCTCTTAGCCTTTGTCCTCTGGTCAACCTGTTCACCTCCTGGGAGAATGCTAAGCTGAGGCTGTTCTGTGCTCACCCCCCACAGTGCAGAACACTGAAGGGAATTCCTTCACGAGGCTCTGGATCCCAGGCCTCTTCTACACCTTCCCTCCCTTTCTTCTGATCCACTGGGTGCTGGTCAAGACACAAAGGAGCAAGATGCAGGTGATCCTGGTAGCCCTGGACTAGCATTGCCAGTTCTGGTACCCAGATCTACTCAGCCTCAGCAGCAGGCCTCCATGATGCTTGCCTGTATGTTCTGACCTGCTGTCCTGCCACAAGGGGAAGGTTTTACACCCAGACCTTTGGTCCCTGCACCCGATAGCCTGGTTCCTGAGTGGCTAGAGTTCGAGGCTTTGGGTGTCTCTGAGGAGGTTCTCTGGGTTGTGGAAGCCTCCTGGCAGAGGTTGACCCACTAGTGTGCCTTCAAATGGAAATGCTTTTCCATTTGATGACAGAGCAGGGAACTAGATCCCCTGTCCTGCCCCGTGGCTAGCATCCTGGACTACCTATGGTCCCTCTTTCAGTCAGGCTTGAGGTTGATGACCCTCAAGGTGCACTTGGCAGCCATCTTGATATACCGGGCCCGGGCTGGTATGCTGACGGTGGTGCAGGAAAAGGTGGTTGTGTGCTTCTTTAAGGGTCTTGACTGCCTGTACCCACCAGTGTGTGAATCACCACCATCTTGGGACTTGTTGCTTGTACTGGCAATACTTATGGGCAAGCCATTTGAGCCAATGTAGAGGTGTCACATGTCTCACCTGTTGTGAAAGACTGCCTTTTTGGTGGCTGTCGCCTCCGCCAGAAGGATCAGTGAGCTCTAGGTGCTCTCAGTGGAGTCTTCTTACTTGGTGTTCCACAGGGACAAGACTGTCCTCCACGCCAACCTGAAGTTTCTCCCCAAGTTTGCATCAGAATTTCATCTTAACCAGGTCTCCTGGTGTACTTCACCAGTCCAGCCTCGGAGGCTTAGCACAAGCTTCATATGTTGGATCTGAGGTGAGCCCTCACTTACTATACAGAGGGCATGGCTGGAGTTTGGGGAGAGGTTTGCCAGCTCTTGGTCACCTATGCTGAAGCTGCACCTGGCAGACCAGCAGCTAAGAGGATGATTGGCAGGTGGATTGTATCCTGCATCAACCCCTGCTATAGGTTGGCTGGTAGGGAGCCTCCTGTAGGGCTTAGAGTTCATTCCACCAGACGTACTGCTGCCTCAATGGCTGCTTACAGGGATGTCCCTATCCAGGAAATATGGAGGGCTGCTACCCGGAAGTCGGCACACACCATAATTTCCCATTACCACATTGACCTTTAGTTGAGATGCTGGTTGTGGGACCTCAGTTCTCCAGTCCCTTTTTACGACTGTGGGCAGAGCCAACAGAAGTATTGCATGTACAAAAGGAGTGATGTCATGTTTTCTGTCCATGGAACTGACTGAAGGTGTAAATAGTCTCCTCCACCTCACCCTCCTCCAAGAAGTGTTTTCTGCCCTCAAATAAATACGCTTTCATGTTAGTCAATGGTTGCAGGGTACTATTTTCTTTCTTAAATGGGTGGTACAAGTACTGGAACCTGAGTAGTGGGAGGCAGCATTGTTTTTGGGGGAAGTAAGATCCAACCCACCTCCACCCAAGAAGCTCCTAAAGATCCACCCCACTTTTTTTTTCATTCATGTGGGAGGGGCATGAGGTGGATCTGTCATGTTGAAAGAAGACTCACTAGTTTGGGATCTGGACCAAGGAACAGAACAAGTCTGTGGAGTCCCTGCATTTTGTTATGGACTAGGAGAACAGATAATACTTTAATGCATTCAAACTGACTTAAAAACCCTTGGAACAAATGATTATCAGAGTTACCTGGTGTCTCAAAAGGAAAGTCTAAGAAGTGTCTGAAAACTACAGCTTCCAAGGAAAATAGACAGCTTTCAGGTATTTCTTAAACATTTATATACTAAAAACAAAGTTAAGCTTTTGGGCTTAACAATATTTGTTTACCATATTCTATCTATCTATCTATATATATATATATATATATATATATATATATATATATATATATATATATATATATATAGTTTGTCTTTTAGTAGTTTCAAAACCTTGAAAGCATTGGTATTAGTAATGCATTTAGAAATACATTGTTTAATTGTCTTTACAGATAAATCATGCAGGTACATGTGAGGGCACATTTTTGGGGGGAGGGGGTTGAAATTATTTTAATAATGGGCACAGTACTTGATGAACATAGTCTGTGATGAAGTGTATTTTTCTTTTTAAGTTTGAGAAGTGGAGTTGACTTGCACATGTTAAAAATACCAGCTGCAATTAACAACTACTTGTAGAAACAAAATTCTGTTGCTTTTTTTCTACTTTTTTCTTGGCTCAGTTTATATCAGTGAAAAGAAAGACTGGAACAACTATCCCCTAGGCATCTCACAGCACCTCATTAAGCCATTTGACACCACCATCCTAAGAGCAGTCAGTGTGCTACTTTGCAGGACATTGCATAGCAAGAGACCCAGCCTTGCCTTTTTCCAAATAATTTACCAACTTTATTTATTTATGTCTTTGATAACCGGGTGATTGCACTGATCCCAAGGACCATTTTCAGGCACGACCCGGGCCATAACACATGGTGCAGGGTGACAGTGGAGTACAAGGTAATAGTAATACACATGAAACAGATTTGATACAAGCAACAATAGTAGGCACAATATACAGGTTTGATGCATAGGCCCATTTGAGAACAGTGAATACAAGGTTTCAATATCAGTCATGAGAAGACTTGGTACAAACAAACAAATCATAGGCACAGTGTACAATGTGAGACTGCATCGTTCAGTGAGCAAGTAATACACAGAATGCTCAGTAAAAAAATGTATATACGATACGTACAGGCAAGAAGTCAAATATTACTGTGAAAAATGCAATATAACAGTTGTAGGCAAGAGAGTTGACTAGTGTGGGTAGGTGGGTAACCCCTGGGCTGGAGAGTTGACTAGTGTGGGTTGGTGTGAAACCCCTGGGAGCATCAGCAGGATGAGTTTTCCAGGAACCAGACTTTAAGGTGGGACTTGAAACTGGAGTGTGTGTCAATGGAACGGAGTTCAGCCGGTGATTTGTTCCACTGCAAGGGGGCAGCTGCAGACCAAGCTCTGCTACCCATGTTGGTGGATACCCTAGGAACAGCTAGAGGGGGGAGTA
The DNA here is from genome assembly GCA_016271365.2 of Neoceratodus forsteri. Lineage (NCBI taxonomy): Eukaryota > Metazoa > Chordata > Ceratodontiformes > Ceratodontidae > Neoceratodus > Neoceratodus forsteri. Next base: position 115,702,870 of record JADMNL010000024.1, on the reverse strand, counting down.
CCATTTGAGCAGAGGTTGCGGAGGAGTGTTCGGGTTTTCAGAAGGGCAGTTAGGGGGGATTCTGGAGCTGTACTGTTGACATTGTCCACCATACAGCAGAGGGCTAGATCAAAGCGACCTTGCAGTGGTAGCCATCCAAGGGTATTATAGAGGGTACAGTGGTGGGTGGAGAACGGGGCCAATAAAGCAAAGCGGCAGGCGTTGTTGTAGGCAGCGGAGAGTTTAGCCATAGCAGTAGCTGAGATCCTGGCATAAATAGGGGAGCAGTAGTCAAGAATAGGGAGAAGATTACCCTGGACAATGGCTAGTCTAGCTTCAGGGGTAAGGTATTGCCTGAATCTATAGGTGGCACCTAACTTTTGATGGAACCTTCAGACAAGGAAATTTGCATGCTCAGTGAAGGTGAGGGAGCGGTCGAGCAGTACTGCTGAGTATTTGTAGGTGTTGACATCCTCCAGGGCTGTACCATCTGGGGTGAGAATGCGTAAGGGGGTGTGGCTTTTAGTTTTGGCCAGGAAGGGCTTAGATCCAAACAGCATGGATTTAGTTTTTTTGGCATTGACTAAGAGGAGGTTTTTTGAGAACCAGCTGTGGGCTGCAGCATAGTTGTGTGAGAGAACTGAGGAAATTGCGGCCGTGGATTTGTCACTGTGGAAGAGGACAAGGTCAGTGGCATACAGGAGAGAGTTACAGTTGAGGCAGTTGAAGGGAGGTGCATTAACAAATAAAGAGAAAAGGAGGGGACCCAGGATTGAGCCTTGAGGGACCCCCACAGAGACAGGCAGGGTGGGGGAGCAGGTTTGACCAGTACACACGAATTGTGAGTGATCAGTAAGGTAGCTAGTGAACCAGCTTGTGACTTTCTGAGAACAACCAAGGAGGCTAAGCTTGGAGGTAAGGAGAGCATGGTTAACCATGTCAAAAGCCTTTGAGAGGTCAATGAAGACAGCCCCAGTGGCTTTACCATTATCCATGTTAGAGAGGATGTGGTCGGTCAGTAAAGCAAGGGCAGAAGTGGTGGAATGATTCTTGCGAAAGCCATGCTGTTGGTTGCATAAGAGGGTGTATTTGCTTATGTACTCAGTGAGCTGATTGTGGACTGCTCTTGCGAGTAGTTTACTGAGATGAGGGAGGATGGATATTGGACGGTAATTGTCGGAGGATTTGGGGTCACTGGATTTAAGAATGGGGATAACCTTAGCTATCTTCCATGGGTCAGGCATGGAGGAGGTGGAAAGGGCAAGGTTGAAGATGAAGGTGAGTGGCTTGGCAATCGCCGAAGAGATCAGCTTAAGAAAGACTGGAGATAGGCCATCAGATCCGGAGGAGCTGTGGTTAGGTAGATGTTTGAGTAGCTTCACTGTATCATGTATGGAGAGGGCTTCAAAATAGAATGGGGGTATTTTCAGGTGAGTGGCAGAGCTGGAGGAGGATGGCAGTGTGTCAGATATTAGGGCCGGGCTTTGAGGTTGGGCAGTTGGCAGCTTATTTAGGTACATGGATAAGTTGGTGAACTTACAGTTGAAGCCACTGGCCACATTGTGAGGGTCAGTCAGCAGCCATCCTGGGAGTTGAGATGTGGGAGCATAGCTGGAGCGGGGTTTAGGAGGAGCTGATTGAGTTCACAGAATTTTCTAGGGTCTCCAAGGTTGGCCTTTTGCAGGTTGCGGAAGTGGGTCTGTTTCAAAAATTTGGCTTGTTGTTTACATTTGTTCCTCATGTGCCTGTAAGCATCCCAGAGGGCAGGAGAGGTGGTTGCTTTGAAAGTGGACCAGGCTTAGTCTCTAGCCTTTATAAGGGTTAGGAGGTCTTCAGAGACCAAGCGCGAGCACCTACCTCTGACCCATCTGGTAGTGACAGGGAAAAAAAACAATCCTGGAGTGTTAGTGGAATCTGGGTAAAGTGGAAACTGCCATGGCTACATTGGAAAGGGAAAAAAGCGTGGACCAGTCCAAGGACTGGGCCTCCTCGAGGAGATTTGTGGAGACTGGGCAGCTGAAATTTCTTAGAGATAGGTATTTGGGTGGGGGGGCACTTTAGTTTGGAAGACCAGAAGAGATAGGTCTGTGAATGATCACTTACAGAGTCAACCATGGTGCCAGCGTGTAATGCTCGGTCCTCCCTGTTTATGAGGATCCAGTCTAGTAGAGTCTGGGTGGCTGAGCGTGGATTAAGTCTGGTGAGAAGAGTGATCACCTGCACCAGGTTGTGCTACTTTAACAGGGATACATAGTCAGGCTGGTGGCAGCTCAGCAAGTTTAGATTAAAGTCACTGAGAAGGATAGTTTTCCTATGGAGAGTTAGAGAGCTCAGGCCTTGGAGGAGGCTGGTGAGTCCAATGGTTCTGTTCGCGGGGGGCTTGTAGCAGCAGCCAATATAGAGTTTCTTGCAGGATCCCAGGGTCAATTCAGAGAGTAGCCATTCACTAGGTGAGGAAGGGTTGGAGTGTAGGACAATGCTAGCTGAGAGGGGTTCCCTTAGGAGCAGGGCCACACCGCCACCTTTTTTCCTGCCTGGCCTGTCGAGGTGTAGGTAAGAGTAGCCAGGTATTTTGAAGGTGTTTTTGGTGTGGTGTGGCTTTAGCCATGTTTCAGTGAGTCCTAGAATATGGGGCTTGTGTAGCTCAATCCAAGCCTCAAGGTTAGTGGATTTAGATGGAAGGCTACAGACATTGATATGTGCAATTTTAAGACCAGGGGCGTTTGTTCAGAGGCTGGAGATGGGGGTGATATGGGAGTTTGTTGGGCCAGGGTTGTGTTCAATGTCCCCAGCAAGGGAGAGTAGTGATAGTAGGAGAATGTATGGGCAGGAGGGAATAGAAGGAGACCAGGAGAGGTGGCGTTCTCCTTTAGTGAGTAGGATGAGAGAGATGTACCCCAGGGTGGACTTATCCCTAGTGGTGAGTGAAGAGGGTTGAGACAGGGGAAAGGGGGAGAATGAGAGGAAGGAGAGACACTGTTGATCACAGGCCAGCACTTTCGCACAGACATCGGTCAATACCAGCGCAGTAGTTAGGGAGAGGGCACATAATATAGGTAGTGCCAGCTTCATCTTTCTGAGGGAGAGTGGGAACAATGGAAAGTAGTAGGAGGGAATTAGCTTGGTTTGCCTTATGAAGGGGGAGAGGAGGGAGTGGTGAGGCAAGAGCAGTTAGAGATGTAGTTATCTGGGGCAGGATTGGAACACACTCTAGAAGGTGTTCTGTAGCTTTAAATTTCTGTATGGCAAGATGGCCAAATGGGAGAAAGGTGCACAGAAGGGGGAGTGGTTTAGGTGTATTTAACAAGTCATGGGGGGGGGGCAACAAAAATCAGCTTCCACTGGTACCAAAATCCAAAAGTCAGGACTAGTACCTTGCAGTATAGAGGATTTCTGAAAAAACTGTTTAGGTTCCAGAAATTGAGGGCTCCGTGACCTGGTCAAGGCATACTGGATTCCTGAAATAAAGTAGAAAAACAGGATTTTTAAAGGCTGGAAGAAGAGGAGGCTTTTTACATCAGAACAAAGAGAATAATAGAAGTGGGCAGGGTCAGAGAGCACAGCACACTGTTTGGAGGTTGGGGAGGAGACAGAGTGCAGGCCAGACAGCAGAAGGATTTACACAGTCAAGGCTCACAATTCACTTCTAATATCAACTCAGAACTTAAAATGACTGTAAGGATTAAACAAATTATTAAACCCTGGCACACACATTCAACTAGAGGGCTTCCACTGGTACCAAAATCCAAAAGTCAGGGCTAGTACCTTGCAGTATAGAGGATTTCTGAAAAACTGTTTAGGTTCCAGAAATTGAGTGGTCCGTGGCCTGGTCAAGGCACGCTGGATCCTTTGCAGTATAGAGGATTTCTGAAGAACTGTTTAGGTTCCAGAAATTGAGGGGTCCGTGGCCTGGGCAAGGCATTCTGGATCCCTTGCAGTATAGAGGATCTCTAAAAAACTGTTTAGGTTCCAGAAATTGAGGGGTCCGTGGCCTGGTCAAGGCACGCTGGATCCCTTGCAGTATAGAGGATCTCTGAAAAACTGTTTAGGTTCCAGAAATTGAGGGGTCCGTGGCTTGGGCAAGGCACGCTGGATCCCTTGCAGTATAGAGGATCTCTGAAAAACTGTTTAGGTTCCAGAAATTGAGGGGTCCATGGCCTGGGCAAGGCACGCTGGATCCCTTGCAGTATAGAGGATTTCTGAAAAACTGTTTAGGTTCCAGAACTTCATTCTCAGTCAAGCAGTTCTGGGCTGGGCTACTGTTTATATTCTACTGAATCTTCTTAACTTGCAAGTTGTGACTATAGGTGTTTACAACTGAATGATAGTAAGCACATTTGCTTCACTTGCAAATAGGTAGGCATTTGTGTGTCTAATTTCTGTTTGACTTACTGTAGGTTACACACAGAATCTGATAAGTTCATAATATGCTTTATTGTGAGTCAATGAACTGATAAATGGGGATTTTGGTTTCTTTTACAAATTCATTTCTCCTGATCATGGATATACTACAACAAAAATGTCTCAACAAAGTTTTTATAAATAAGGAGTTTAGCAGTAATGTAGTTGATATGGTGTAAAGAGCTGCTCCCTGGAAAATTACCTGTTTTTTTGGGGGGGGGATGCCACAAGTGGAATGGGACTTCACGGATGGGGGAGCTCATAACAGCAGAAGTGGCATGTTGGCATTAAAAGCTTAGTGGTATGGATGTAGAAGCACCAGTATTTAAGCATGACTTTGGTAGAGGATTAATTGTGGCTGGGGGGGGGGAGAGTGAGTCTTGGTATTTTAAACATAATGATTTTCTAAAACTTCAGCCTTCAAGGGGTTAGACTTTGTAGCCATCTGTACAGTATATCACTAAGCCACATGCAGTGGGGGTACGGGTAAAACCCAGATCACCAGACCCAGGCCAGAGCTGTAAAATCTGGACTGGGCACAGCTTGTGCAAATATTGCTGATCCGGTGGAGCAGCAATAAAAGATAAACTATGTAATACCCTCAATAACACACCTACCCCAGTTTACATTTACCTAATGCCCATTTTTAGGCCTTATATAGTAATATCTTCCTTCAAGAGAACAACTTGTAATGAAATGTGCCGAATTTACATTGGCATTTGGGCATATGTACTTTTATATTATATGAATTTTGTGTGTGAACTATATAACAGTTTCCCAAAAAAAAACAAATAAAATGTCTTCAAAAACTTGTCTCAACGTTGTTTTTTTTTTATTTTATTTAGTTGTCTAACCAGGAGTAGCACACCAAGCTGAAAGCTTTTTTACAGGAGCGAAGTGGGAGCACAGGGAGGTTAAATGACTTGCTCAGGGTCACACAGTATGCAAGTGGAAGCTATGGGATTCAAACCCAGGTCTGGTCTGCTGGATTTGCAGCTCAGAGCCTTAAACCACTGTGCTATACTGCCTCCCTTTATCTTCCACCTTGTCACAACATACAGTTGTCTCAGCAGTGTTTTCAGTTAGTGTACAGTACCCTCATGTATTTGATGGCCTGGTTCTGTTGAGTTGAGTTGAGTGCTATAACAGTGCATAGAATAAAATGCAAAACATATAGGTAACTGTAATACAGATTGTGGCATTATTTTTAATTATACAATGGCAAGGAAAAATGTAAGAAGCTGATTGGCTGCTGACCCATTGAAACAGTGATGTTATTTCACAATAACATCACTGTAGCTTTGGATTTGGATCATTCCTTGCATTTTCTCTTAAGAAATATTTTTCCACACTAACAAAAACATCCTTTAAAATGTATTTTTTATTCGGTATATAACAACAAGCCATTGTATAATTGCAATAAGGTGCTCCAGGGTGTGTGTTATTGTATAATAACGTAATTCCTGGAGTAGTGGAAGCACTTGGCTTCGCCTCGTGCTTCAGCCCACCCCAGGAGTGATGTTATTACATGATAACACACATCCTGTTATGCCTTATTGCTTAAATATGCCCTATCTCAATGTACTGTACTTTGATTCACTTACTGTATGCAACAGCCTTCATGTGAACACTCTGGGCTTTTCTTTGACTCCTGATGTCTATTTACTTTAGCTATTGTATATTGTTTGTACTGCTTTGGTCTTCTTGATGTGGTGCCTGTGTGCCTAAACTATGTAATCTGTTTATCTACTGTTACCCATGTATCTCCAGTGAATGATTGTTATAACTGTCTGCTCTTCGAGCCATTGTTTTTTGACGTGTTAACTGTGCTGTCTTTGTATAAGTTTCAATGAGGTGCCTTTGTAAATGAGTCTCTGACTCAAAGGTTTGTAAATCTGATATTTTTTAAATAAATGTTTATGTTTAAGCCCATGAAACACCCTTATCTAATTAATGCATTCACAGTCGTAATGGCTCTGCCAGAGCTTGTTCCAAGTAAGGGTGTGCACCTTGCCCCCTCCTCCCAAAGAACTGCTAGGAGTCTGCCAGAAGTGTGGACAGTGCACCATATCTACATTCCTAGAAATGAGGGATCTTCCCTTGTCAATCTTCACCATTCATTACTGCTTGGGTTCAGCTGGAGGCGCTCACCCGCCACAGGAGTTTTTTTTTTTTTTTGTAGAGGAGTCGGTACCGACGGCGCCGCCCCCAAGAGTGATGCATCACATAGTGTGTGAGGGGCGGCCGTTAGGCTCCGCAGACTCCTTTTACATCCCAGTTCTGTTTCTCCCGACATCGAGGCTGCACCTGCTGTGCGGAGCGATAAAAAGTTTCTACGCCACTAGGCTTGTTTCGTCGTTCTTCGACACCACCTGCATCCTAGTTCGTTTTTCCCCCGACGTTGTTTTCTGGTAAGATTGTTTTTTATTTCTTTTCTGACGACGCCGGGAGCTGTTCTGTTTAGAGTGTTAATTTCGCATCATGCCCGGTTCGGGAGCTAAATAACAGTTGAAGGCGGGCCGTGCCCCCATGCACCGGTGCTCCTGTGGCCGGCATTTTTCCGTCATGGACCGGCATGATGTTTGTCTTCATTGTCTGGGACCTAACCATAATATGTACAGATGCAACACCTGTTTTTCAATGGACCGCCATGTTCTCGAAGTCCACACATTTAAGATTGGCAAGGCCACACTGAATTTCGGAGGATGGCATCGCTCTCGGGCCTCCCAGGTAAGAACTTTAGACCCTTCCTCTGGGTCCCCTCCCAGATCTATACGGTCTGGAGAGGAGGAGGCCTCCTCATTTTCCAGTCTTGCCGAGCAGGAGACCTCTTTTGCGGTATTGGAGGAACACCGTGGTCCCTCCCGGGGCCACGGTGGAGACACCACCTCAGCAGTCACCTCTTCAGACGTGCAGGCTCCCCCCAGTGTCAAGGCCCGTGGTTGCCGGACCCGGCATGGGTGAACCCTCGATGCCGCTTTCCGGTGCCATCTTGGATCCTGGCATTACTCATGGTGCTGGTGATTGGGGCGGTGCCACTTGCGGCGCTGTGTTGGCTCTCAGCATCGTGAGCGGCACCGTGGGCTCGGTCGACTCCGCTGCCAGCGCTGTGTCGGGTCCCAGCACCAAGGGTGGTGCCGGGAACTTGACTGGGGCTGCAGGTGGGTCAGGACCAGGCTTCAGCATTGTCTCAGGTGCTGGGGTGTCGACCGGCACTGTGGGTGACACCGACTCCGCTCACAGTGCGGTTTCCCTGGAGACTCCTGGGGTGGCCAGTATTGAGGTCCTGCTGGTCACCTCTTCCTTGGATGTGGGACGATTTGGATGTGGATTCATCCTGGCTCCCCAATTATTTGGGATCAGAGTCTTCGGTGGGACATGGTGTCATGCGGCCCAGCATGCCCATTCCTCAGTCTCCAGAGCAGTCCTCTTCTGAGTGCTCCCAGGCTGGGGGTCGCTAGGAGCTTTTTGGAGGAGATGGCATGGAGGTTGGGGAGAGGGTTGTCCTCCCACAGGGGGCTGTGGCAGTTGCCGTCTCCGGTGCTGCCACGCCCTCTCAGGGTGGACTCTGGGCCCTGTCTTCGGGGGGCTCCCTGGGGAGACTCCTGGATTGACGGGCTCTGTCACTGACGTCAAGGAGGAGGGCATCCTCTGAGTCTGAAAGGTTGAGAGTGCACGATGAGGCGGGCCGGCTTCTGCCTGCCACCCTTCAGGGTGTGGGTAGGAGTTGTAGCACCGAGCCCCGCCTCTCCCTCTTGGGTTCAGCGGATCCCTCTGGTGGTGTTGCTGTGGGACATCCTTCTGGATCCATACAGCCCCAGGCATGTTACAGAGGAGGACCCCCTTCCAGGCTCTGCCAAGGTTAACATCCCCAGGGTTCCGATTCTGCGACCTGGCCTGTTATCCGGGACCCCGCCAGTTTGGGCTCCATTTTCCGGATTCCAGAGCCCCAGCAAAGGACAGTTGCCTGCTCACAGGTGCCCCTCTCCCATTCCTCTGCAGTCATCCCTGGTCTCCCAGGCCATATCGGTCCTACGGGGCCGTTATCCTGGGAAATGTTCAGAGGCTCTGCAGCGGCCTTCCCCTCATCCGTTAGATGCATGCATGAGCGGGTGTTTCACCTGTCCCCACCACCGCAGTAGTCCTCTTGGCACTCGAGTTCCCCATCATCCTTGTCTTCCTCCTTGGAGGGAGAGGAACCCTCTGCTCACCTCTCTTCCGATGCTGATTTCACCGAATATCAGCATTTCCTGTCGAGGATGGTGAGGGATCTTCGCATTTCATTTGTTAGATGTGACAACACAGAGCAGGAGACGCGTGGATTCCTCAGTGAATTCAGTGCCTAACATCTGGTGGTGCCATCCTGGCCTATTCCTTTCCAGGAGGCATCTATCCGTTCCTGGCAGTCTTCAGCTGGCCCTATTCCAGCCCTGGCAGACTGCAGGAGGAGGTATTGTGCCCCTTCTGAGTCCCTAGGTTCTCTCCCCGACCCACCTTCGGGATTGGCATACCTAGAGACTCCTTCCAGGTGCCGCCTGGCGCATGACCGATCGCCGCACTCAGATTCTCTACAATTTGACCGGTTGGGGAGAAGAGTGTTCTCTTCCTCTCGTGCGATACTCTGCATCACATCTCATCAGGCACACCATGCTGCCTACAGCAGGCATCTATGGTCGATGCTATCTCAGCTCTTAGCATCAATGCCTGACTCGGAGCAGTCTAGACAGGCCATTACCCTCTCTGCTATAGGTCTGGAGCTGGCAAGGCACCAGGCAAGGGCATCTTACGACGCCAATGAGGTGGCTTCCAGGCTTGCAGGGACAGTGATCTGCATTAGGCGGACGGCATGGCTTCGTCTATCAAGGTTGTCACCCCTGGCCCTGCGTAGGGTGATTCGCTCCGCCTTCCAAGGGACCCGCCTGTTTTCCCCCAGAGCTAGAAGACTTCTACAGGGGCTTCCTCAATCTCCTCATCTTCAAGGGACACCTCCTAGCTCTCCTCAGCCTTAGGCTTTTCGTTTGATTAGCCAAGGGTCTCTCCCTTCTGTTTTCCATCAACAGGAGGCTGTAGGTCTTGTTCCCCCAGGGTTTTTTCTTGTCCCCCAGCGGGGGGGGCTTGGTACTCAGCCAAGCAATAATGAATGGTGAAGCTTGACAAGGGAAGATTTGAAAATTACGTACCTACCGTAATTCTTGATCTTCTCTTGTATCTTCACCATTCATTACTGATACCCACCCACCATTCCCTCTAGAGCCTCCTACTTTGGCGTCTCCTCATCCCTGCTCATTCCTCCCATCTTCCTTGTTGGCCTTTATGCCAAAAAAAACCAAAAATACCCTGCGTGTCTGTTCACCTGAACAGATACCTTTCCAGAGGGAAAAGGGGAATGAGTGGAACTTATGCTATCCTCAGAGAACTCTTTCTGACTACCCCTAGGGTGACTTTTGGTCCTCTTCTGGGCCATGCTGTTCAACTCACAGTTTAGGAGACCAACCAGTTTCTGGCTATGTCTTCTTAAAGGTCCCCGCTGACAAGCCCTGATCTTCTATGTCAGTCTCTGATACTTTCTCCTTCCTGACATTACTCTTCTGGAGTTGGCGATCTTTGCTTTGTCTTCTGGGAGTCCGATTGAGTTCCCATTCTTTCTTTATCCAAAGGAGTGCCTTCTTAGGGCATTACCCCCCCCCCCACAGACACACACTTTGGTGTTAACACTTAACAAAGTGCTTCATAAGCTTTTTCCCTTGCTAAGTTGGGCACTCTCCTTTCGGAACAGACTTTCTGCTTTGGCAGTCTGTGAGCTCTCAGCTACAGTTTAAAGGGTTGGGGATGACTGGAGGTATAGAGAATCTGCCTTGTATCCAAACTGCTCAAACCGCTTGGTTGAGCCTTCTCTCAAAAGTCCATCTAGTGGGATCCTGGCTCCCGTGTTCTTGGTTCCAAGCTTATAAGCCTCAAACCGACCTCTAAATTGGCAGAGTTCTCCTTCCCACCATCCTTCTGTCTTCTTTTTCCTGTTCTTCTTCTTCTTTTTCTTTCCCCTCTTCTTTCTCTTCCTTATCTGTTCCTCCCTTGGAGCCACCCCAGCAGTGAGGCCCTAAGGCCCCTTTAGGTGGATTCCCTTCTTGTCTTCCATCCTCTACCGGCTTATGCCTTTTTCAGTTTATATCCTTTTTCTATCCCTTGGCTTCTTGCCTCGGTCTCTCTCTTCTTGCCCTTTTTTCTCCTCTCTGGCTAACAGAACTGGGATGTAGGAGGAGTCTGCGGTGCCTAACGGCCACCCCTTGCACACCGCATGGTGCATCACTTTTGGGGGCGGCACCATCAGCGCCGACTCCTCAGGAAAAAAAAAACCCTCCCGTGGCATTTGCTGTATTCTGACTATTGCAGTTAGCTCCAGCACTTGAACTGCCCCGGAGAGAGAAGGGTTAAAATTCTATGCCAGGCATAGAACGTTGAGCTCGAGCTCGGTTGAAAACTCTGTCTGTAGTACTTTGAAACCCAACTGTCAGATTCTTTACTCCACCTCACTGAACAGTCGCTCCGGAGATTTCTCCTTCTGCTCAGTTCAAAGTTGGTTAAAGTTGTCGGTTTTAGTCTGATTTATTCCGCAATAAGTTCCATTTGTTGGTTCAGGACTCTGTCTGTGGTACTGTAAGTACTTTTTTAATTTTTTTATTTAGTTGTTTAACCAGATATAGCACACTAAGCTGAAAGCTTTTTTACAGGAGCAACCTGGGAGCACAAGGAGGTTAAGTGACTTGCTCAGGGTCACACAGTATGCAAGTGGAAGCTGTGGGATTCAAACCCAGGTTTGGTCTGCTGGATATCACCAGATTTGCAGCTCAGAGCCTTAGACCACTGCACTATACTGCCTCCTTAGGATAGTTCTTTTGTGGAAATTGTAAAAGCTGTATTTTTCCGTCGGTTTGGCTGAACCAATCCTTTAGTAAAATCTTTTGTGGAAAAGTTAGTGTGCAGTTACTGGTCCACATTGGTTATAAAAAAAATGTGATTTGAACATTTTTTTTCCAACACCCGTAACACGGTGAGAAACCGATAGGGGAGTCTTGCCTGGCGGTTGCTGAATAAAGGGTAAGTTTGTTAGGTTGGCCATGTCTGAGAAACCCAAGAAAAAACTGGGCCCACTGGGTTTCAACACTGCAGTGTGTGTGGGGAGGTCTTTGCTAAGGCCGATCCCCACACCACTTGTGTTTACTGTTTGGGGTTTGACCACCTCGATTCAGACTGCCAAATTTGCAAGAATTTCCCTAAGTCTACTTCGGATAAAAGGTTAGGTAGACTTAGAGATAAGGAGGCAGAGAAATTCGCTGACCCGGAAGGCCAGCCTGGTTCAGTTCCTACCGAACTAGAAAGAGTGCCGTCTGACCAGGGCGATACTTCTTCGGGCAAGAGGAGAGCTGATCCTGAGGGATCGGTTCCTACTAAAAGGAAGCGCAAGGATAAATCGGCCGGTTCGGATCCAGACCTTCATGTTCCGACCGCCGAAGAGATAGCCAGAGTGATTCAGATTGTTGAATCGCTTTGTCCGGTCCCGACCGATTTGGCGCCTTCTGGCAGGGGCTCGGTTCAGTCGGTTCCCCCGGTTCAAGATTATTCCCCTGAAAACTTTTACGAACCAGAGTTTGATGAGGAGGGGGATTTTGAAGAGGATGATGATGATGATGGTGAAAGTCTGGATGTGCCTGTGGAACCAGACATCTCCCCAGACAGACCTTCTGGTGTTTCCCCTCCTAGGCTTTCTGAGTCCCCTCCTCACTATCTGTTTTACAGAAAAGTGGCTGAAACCCTCCAGTTTCCCATTGAGGAGGCTGTGGATGATCAGGAGGAGCCTGATTTTGTTGAGATGATGGACATCTCAGAGTGTAAGAGACTGTCTATTCCCCTCCATAAGTCTTTTGGGAAACAGACACAAAAAATTCTAAGGTCTCCTAACTCTGTACCCCCTGTTGACAGAAGGATGGACAAGAGGTACACACTATCAGGCTCAGATATGGAGTTTTTATACCACCAATGCAGCCATGTTGGGGTAGTGCAGGCTGCAGCCTATGACAAGGCAAACATTCCCTTGACTTCACACCCCCCAGACAAAGACTCCAGGAAGATAGATGCCATGGCAAAGAAACAGTACATGGCATCTTCTTTGGGACTCAGGCAGGCTAACTATATGGCCTATACAGCCAGGTACCAGAAGTCCAGGTGGGACACTGTACTGGCACTGGCTAAGCAGGCTTCCCCCCAGCTAGCCAAGGAGCTGGAGGAGGTGGCTGCTGATGGGATTGAGACATCAAAGGTGCAATTTCATGCTGCTGTGGACTCCAATGATGTGTCATCAAGAGTCATGGCTACATCTGTGGCTCTTCAGAAAATGGCTTGGCTCAGATGTACTAGCCTTTCACAGGACACGCAGTCTAAGGCCATGGATTTCTCTGTGGTGGGTAATTCTCTGTTTGGGGAGCAGACAGAGAACTACATGAAGAAAATGGATGAGTACAGGACCACTTATAGGAGTGCCCAGGCCAAGGACAGGCAGGCAACTCCTCAAAGGCAGCAAGCTAGGGGCAGGGGCAGGCCTTTTCACAGACCTTTCTACCAAGCACAGGCCTCTTCTCCCTTTTCTCAGAGAGTGTTCTTCAGAGGGAGAGGCAGAAGGGGGATGAACAGGGCTGCATCCACCCCTCAGCCTAAGGCTCCTGCCAAGCAGAGACCCTGATGTGTCAGCCCGGGTCGACTCCCTCATTCCAGTAGGAGGCAGGCTGGCTTACTTTGTCCAGGACTGGATGTCTGTTAACTCAGACAAGTGGGTCCTGGAGGTTGTAAGCCAGGGGCTGGTTCTCAGTTTAAAAAAATTTCTGAAACTGAGACCCAGATCCTTTCCACCTGCAAGTACATCAGAAATCCTTGCTCTAGAGGCAGAGGTTTCATCTCTACTGGCCTTAAGAGCCATAGAGAAAGTTCCTACCCCATACAGGGGCAAAGGTCTGTACTCCAGGTACTTCCTTACCCCAAAAAAGACAGGGGAGTGGTGACCCATCCTAGATCTAAGATACCTAAACAAGCACCTACTGAAGCCAAAATTCAAAATGGTGGCTCTGGGAACAATTCTTCCCTCTCTAAGTCCAGGAGGTGGGCTAGCCTCCCTGGATCTCAAGGATGCCTATTTTCACATTCCCATCAGGTGCTCCCACAGAGAGTACCTCAGGTTATTGCTCTCAGGCCATTACCAGTTCAGAGCAATGCCCTTTGGCCTAACTTCAGCCCCAAGGGTGTTCACAAAGTGCCTAGCAGTAGTAGTGGCCTTTTTAAGAAGAAAAAGGATTTCAGTTTTTCCATATCTGGACGATTGGCTCCTTGTGGGCCAGTCCCCCGACCAAGTCAAGTCAGATCTGCAGGTTACCCAGCAAGTTCTCACTTCCCTGGGGTTTCTTCTCAATCTTCCCAAGTCAGTTCTTGAGCCTGTATAGCTCCTCATTTTTATAGGAGCAGAGCTGGACACAGTCAAGGCAAGAGCTTTCCTTCCTCTGGAAAGGGCAACAGTCATCTTTCAGCTGGCCTCTTCCTTCCTCCCTCTGGTTTCTCGACCAGCAAGGCATTTTCTTCAGCTTTTGGGCCACATGGCATCTTCCACGGCAGTGGTCCAAGGGGCCAGGTTTTAGATGAGGGACATTCAGTTCCATCTGAGGACTTTTTGGTCCCAAAGGAAAGATCCTCTTACCAAACTAGTTCCTGTTACTCAGACCCTAATTCAGGCCCTTCAATGGTGGCAGGACCTGGACAATCTGAGGCAAGGTGGTCCATTTGTCATTCAGACTCACTCTGAGGTACTTACCAAAGATGCTTCCTTTTTGGGGTGGGGAGCCCATCTGGGGGCTCTCACAGCCCAGAGGCTGTGGTCCCCTCAGGAATCCCTTCTTCATATCAATCTCCTGGAGCTCAGGGCAGTACTTCTGGCCCTACAAGCTTTCTCTCAGTCAGTACAGAACAAGGTGGTTCAGGTCAGAACGGACAACACTACTACCATTTGGTACATCAACAAGCAGGGAGGCACTTGGTCCACGGCCTTGTGCGTGGGGGCCATGAAAATATGGTCCCTGGCTTATTCCCTACATACCACTCTGGTAGCAGTCCACCTCCCAGGAAAGGACAATGTGCTAGCAGATGCGTTGAGCAGGATTTCCCAGGGCCATCACGAATGGTCTCTGGATCCTTTGGTGTTGAAAGTGATTTTTTCAAGGTGGGGCACTCCAGAGATAGATCTCTTTGCAGCCCCAGACAATCACCAACTTCCTGTTTTGTTGCAGACCCCCAGTCTTGGGCTCAGTCCCTCTGGATGCTCTGATTTTGAACTGGGAAGGGAAATTTCTTTATACCTTCCCTACCTTTCCTCTACTGTTCAAGGTTCTAGTCAAGGTAAGGTCACAACCTTGCAAAGTGATTCTGATTGCTCCAGACTGGGCCAGGCAGCCTTGGTGCCCCCTGTTATTGTCTCTGGCAGTCCATCTTCCCCTGTCTCTTCCCAGGAATTACAACCTGTTATCCTCCTCTCAGGGGAGGATTTGGTACCCAAATCTTTGGTCACTCAATCTCAAGGCATGGCTCTTGAAGAGTTAGAGTATGCAGACTTGCATCTGTTCCAAGGGGTTTGGAATATTCTCAAAGCTTCTCAAAAGCCTGCCACCAGAAAAAACTTACAACTCCAAATGGAAAAGATTCAGCATTTGGTGTTCCAAGAAGCTTATATCCCCAGACACTGCTGAATTGTCTACAGTTCTGGATGATATGGTTCACCTTAATGGCCTAGGCCTCAGACCAGCTACTCTCAAAGTTCATTTGTCAGCTGTTTCTGCTTTGCTGTCAGTGGGGAAGCCTTCCTCTCTGTCATTTCACCCTGTATTCTGTAAATTTTTCAAAGGATTGCTTCATACCAATCCTCCTTTTAGGGATCCTGTTCCTGCTTGGGATTTGAATGTTTGCATTGCTCAGCTTATGCAACCCCCCTTTGAGCCTATGTTCTCAGTAGAGCTCAAGTACTTGACTTGGAAAACTGTGTTTTTGGTTGCTGTTACCTCTGCCAGATGTATCAGTGAATTGCAAGCCCTGTCAGTTGAACCTGACTTCATTTCATTCCATAGAGATCAGGTGGTCCTTAGAACCAATAGAAGGTTCTTACCCAAAGTGGTTTCTGATTTCCACTTAAACCAATTTATGTCTCTTCCTGTGTTCGTCACTGATCATACTTCCTCAGGAGAGTGGGGGTTACACAGTTTAGATGTTAAAAGAGCCCTTAGTTACTACATAGAATGTACAAAGGGTCACATGTTTAACTCCCTCCAGTTGTTCCTCACTTATGGGGAAGTAGGTAAGGGCAAACCTGCCACCAAGAGAACTATTGCCAGGTGGATTGTGTTCTGTATCCAATTCTGCTATGAGAAACTGGGAACATTTCCACCATCAGGCCTGAGGGCTCATTCCACTAGAGGTACAGCTGCGTCTTTGGCTGCTGCCAGGGATATTCCTTTATTAGAAATTTGCCAAGCAGCCACCTGGAAAACAGTTCATATCTTCACCAAGCACTACTGTCTGGATATCCAGGCTAGGAGTGATGCTAGGTTTGGCACAGCAGTACTTCAGAACCTATTCCCAAAGTAGGTTCTGTCCCTCCTCCTTGGTGGTACTGCTTGGTAGTCTGCAATAGTCAGAATACAGCAAGACTTCATGTTGTTTGAAGACAAAATTACTCACCTTAGTAATTATGTTTCTTCTAATGGAGTCTTGCTGTATTCTGACCTCCCTCCCTGCCTCCCCTCTCAGAACCTGTTTTGGGAAGTGGGTGGGCAGGTGCAGTGTTGCACCCCAGGGATGTCATCAGCCCACTTTCTGTTGTGTTGGATGTTTTGTGTTTGATTAGTTAAGAATTGTTATGCTTTATTACCTGTTTTTTTTGATTTTTGGGTTTCCTGACTGGAGTCTTTTAGGAATCTAAAACCTTTGTTGCCAGTTAGCTAGTAGAAATTTTACAATTTCCACATTATTTAAGTCAGTGAGTTTAGCTCATTAAGAATCTGATGGTTGGTTTTCAAAGTACTACAGACAGAGTTTTCAACTGAGCTCAAGCTCAACGTTCTATGCCTGGCATAGAATGTTAACCCTTCTCTCTCTGGGGCAGTTCAAGTGCTGGAGCTAACTGCAATAGGAAGAATACAGCAAGACTCCATTAGAAGAAACATAATTACTAACGTGAGTAATTTTTTTCTTCTAGGATCATGGATATGTTGTTCATCTACACTATTTGGCGTGTCCCTTTCCCTTTAAGCTCTTGCAAGAAGGTCTTCAAGCTGGCTCCTCCCACCCACCCCGGGTGGTGTAACCCTTGGCTGCGCTCCATGACGCCAGATCTTCCATTCCGCTGAAAGATACAGGTTCCCTCCTTCTCACTCCCACCGTGTAGTAGGCTCTGGCCCTCTAAAACTCAGTTCACCAATCAAGATTCTCCAAATCTCTCCAAACAATTTTGTTGTTGCGACTGCGATGGAGGACGAGTCCTTGCCCAGGTTCCGCCGGTGTCCCTGCAGGCAGAAAATGTCTCGAACTGACCCGCATGCCATGTGCATGTACTGCCTGAGTCTCGATCATAATACTCAGGCCTGTGACTTTTGTCGTTTCTTTTGTCGCCCAGCTTGGTCTGCCCCACCACGCCACCTTCCCCACTCACAGGGTGCGCAGTTATGAGGTGTCAAGGGTTGTCACAAGTCCCGCCGTCCTGTTCCATGTCTCTCTCTCTGTGGTGTGGGTGTGTGTGTGTGTGTGTGTGTGTGTGTGTGTATGTGGTATAAGAATGCAAATCAAAGGACCAAAGCCCTCTCTGGAGCAGCTTCGGTCCTTTGAAATGCATGACCATTCGGGCCACCCAGCAGAGAGTTGCGTCAGGACCACGCCGAGTGGTCATTGGTGTGGACTGCTGAGCCCATTCCAAGCCCCTACTTTTCTCTACTGCAACGGGCTTTGCAGCAACACACACACACACAAAATCCCTATTGGCACAATACGTTGGCTCGCGCATGCGTACAACCAACGTAAAAATGGACAGACTAGGTGGGCCAAGTGGCCTTATCTGCCATCAAATTCTGTGTTTTTATGTTTTAATCGTAGTTGGGTCTTTGTACTTTGCTGCAATCGTCTTCCTATTCTTCCAATAGCAATCAGACCTACACATTTTGACAGGGTAAACTTATCCTTGTTCACCCATCCCCAATTACTGTCCACACAACATGGCAATACACACAACATGGCAATAACAGGTGGACATCATGGGGTTGGGGCCAGGGCATGTTTGCACACAACTGTCACTTGCCATATCGTCTGTTGTTACAGTAGCCTGAAGCTAACATAGCATTCAAAAGGGAGGGAGGGTAGAATGGGAAAGAGGAGATTAGCATTTATAATTAGTCTAAGTAACCTCTGGCTTCCTCTATTGGCACCAATCTTTATTTATTTTATTCTTTGGTAACTGGGTAAGCCACACTAGGCACAAGTGGCTGTTTTCAGGGGTGACCTGGGAGCACTGGGTGGTTCAGTGACTTGTTCAGAGTCACACAATATGCAAGTGGAGGTTATGAGAATCAAACCCAGGTCTGGTCTGCTTAATGTACCAAGCTCATTCACAGCTCATTACTCTAACCTCTAGGCTATACTGCTAGCCCAAACCACCTTGTGCCCCAGATGTAATTAATGATTGCTGAGGGACTACTTTTTTCCCATTCTAACTTTTTTCCCTAAAATGTTTTCAAAATGCCTTTTTTCTAAAATCTATAGAAACATAGAAGTTGATGGCAGATAAGGACCACAAGGCCCATCCAGTCTGCCCATTTTTTCTACTTTATTAATGTGCCATAGGCGTTTACTCTGTCAATGGCCTGTTTATTCATACTCATCTGTATTACTCCCTTATGCCTATCCCATGCCTGTTTGAAGCCCTGCACCGTATTCATATGCACCACTTCATGAGGTAGGCCGTTTCATGCATCCACTACCCTTTCTGTGAAAAAGAACTTCCTCACATTACCTGTTAATCGGCCTCCATCTAATCTCATGCTGTGCCCTCTTGTCCTGCTATTTTTCTTATATTGAAACATGTTAGACTCTTTCACCTTGTTAATGCCCTTAAGATGTTTGATTGTTTCTATCATATCACCTCTCTCCCTCCTTTGCTCTAGGGTACACATATTGAGCTCCGTTAATCTGTCCTCATGTGTTTTCTGATGCAGTCTCTGCATCATTTTGGTTGCCCTTCTCTGGACTGCCTCCATTTTGTTAATGTCCTTGTGCAGGTGCGGCCTCCAGTACTGCATGCTGTACTCCAGATGGGGCCTAACCAGTGTCTTGTAAAGAGGGATTATTACCTCCCTCTTACGACTTGTGATACCCCTACTAATACATCCCAACATCCCTCTAGCCTTACCTGCTGCTTTAGTGGTCTGCTTGGATGATTTCAGGTCATCTGTGATGATGATGCCAAAGTCTCTTTCTTCCCTTGTGATTGCCAGCAACTCCCCTCCCAACCTATAGATAGCTTCAGGGTTTCTCTTCCCTATGTGCATGATCTTGCACTTCTTTGCATTAAACCCCAGTTGCCACTCTTCAGACTTATTTTGCCAGTTTTTCCAGATCTCTTCTCATTCTGCCCACCTCATCTGGATCATCTACTCTGTTGCAGATCTTGGTGTCCTCTGCAAACAGGCAAACCTTACCCTCCAGTCCATCTGCAATGTGTCTGATGAAGATATTGAAGAGGACTAGCTACAGTACTGATCCCTGAGGTACCCCACTTGTGACTTGCATCTCTTCTGACTGTATATCATTTACCACCACTCTGTTTTCTGCCTGCCAACCAGTTTGCCACCCAGTTCATCAACTTTTGACCAACCCTGAGCCTACCCAGCTTATTAATCAATCTTCTATGTGGAACAGTATTGAAAACTTTGCTGAAGTTAAGGTAGGCGACGTCAACTGCACCCCCTTGGTCCACCACTCTGGTTACCCAGTCAAAGAAATCTATGAGATTAGTTTGACAGGACCTTCCTGTTGTAAACCCATGCTGTATTGGATCCTGTGCTCCTATGGATTCCAGGTGTTGCACAATCCTTTCCTTAAAGAGTGCCTCCATAATCTTGCCCACTACTGAGGTTAGACTGACTGGTCTGTAGTTCCCTGCCTCCTTCCTGCTGCCACTCTTGTGGAGCGGGATTACATGAGCCCTTCTCCAGTCTTCTGGGACCTCTCCTGTGCTCAGAGACTCACTAAACAATTTTGCTAATGGCTCTGCTAGTTCCACCCTTAGCTCCTTTAGTACTCTGGGATGTATGTCATCAGGTCCTAGTACCTTGTCCACCCTGAGCTTAGCGAGTTCTTGTAGGACCCTTTCTTTTGTGAAGGGACTTGTGCACACCTCTCTTCCCCCCTGTGTCCATGGTGCTGATCTGTGGGACCTGCCCTACCTTCTCCTCAGTAAATACTGAGCAGAAGTATCTGTTTAGGATAGATGCTTGTCCTTGGTCCTCCTCCACATGCTCCTCCTTATCCTCTTTGATCTTAGCAATACCCCCTCTGGACTTTCTTGTTTCACTAATGTATCTATAGAAAGTCTTGTCCCCTTCTTTTACTGTTTGTGCTAGTGTTTCCTCAGTTTGGGCCTTTGCCTGCCTTACTACCTTCCCTGCTTCCCTTAGGGAAGTTTGGTATGCCTCCCTATCTTCGTCCCGCTGCATTCCCGTATGTTTTCTGAAGGCCAGCCTTTTGTCTCTGACCTTTTCTGCTACTGTTTTTGAGAACCAAAGTGGTTTCATCCTTCTTTTGTAGTTAAAATGAATGCCGGAGCCTCCCCCTCCCCAAGTTAAATCGTGACATGCTGCCCACTTGGACTGCTGTATTTCACCACCCACCCATGCAGCGGACCTCGACACCCCCATGAACAGTGCAGCAGTGCAGGACACTCAGTGCAGCAGCTTCCCCCTCCCAATACCATGTCCAGTGCTGGTGAGATGTGTTGGCGCTACAGGAGTATGGCATACAGGGGAAATAATGACAGCGGGTCAGAGATATACAGTTGACTGTATTGTAGTTCACAGTGAACTGTGACCCGCTGTCAGTTCCATGTCCCTCGGTGACACACCCCAGGCAGTGGCCGCAGCTCTCCCCTCTGCATCCCGTTGAGAGTGAGTGGGAGAGGAAGAGCCCCAGAGCAGCAGACAGTGGAGGACATGTTGATATCTGCAGCAGCGGGAGACAGTGAATGTTTCTCCTGATGTACCCTGGCATTCTCTGCACTGTTGCTTAAGCTTTAGTTGCCCGATGCGCAAGACAGACAGCACGGGGTGAGGGGAGTGAAACGAAGAAGTTGACAAATCACCAGAGAAGTGGTAAATCTTGTGACTGCTAATTGTCACTGTGTGGCTGTTTTCTCCCCCCACCTACCCGCCTGTCAGAGTTTGGAAGTCAAAATGCTACATATGTGACTTTGGCTTTTCACAGCCAACTGCCACCCAAAAACCCCGGGCACGCACATTCACCCTCTGCACGACTGTGCCATTCCATATCTTTCTCTGGGGTGGGGGGTGGACTGAGACTGCAAATCAAAGGACCTAAGCGCTCTGTAATTGGAGTGGCTTCAGTCCTTTGAAGTGCATGACTGTTCAGCCCACCCAGCAGAGAGTTGTGTCAGTACCACATGAAGTGGTCATTGGTGTGGACTGCTGAGCCCATTCCATGCCCCTACTTTTCTCTACTGCAACCGGCTCAGCAGTGACATACACACCCAAAACCTCTGTTGCCACAATATAAATCGGGGGTATAAAGGCACAATTGTCTGTTCTGTTCTCAGTAGGTGACAACCATCTGACATGTTCAAACTCAGAACGTTTTCTTTCTCCTAGTCATACTGTCCTTATGGTACTTAGGGGATGTACGGGACTAGGGCACAAGACACATGGGGCTCTTGCTTGGCTGTGCTGCTGCCACCAGTTCTGCATCCCTCTGCTGCTGCTATAATACACATTTCCATATACTCCTGACATATACTCACATACTGCCTACCTGACACCGGCCAACTAGCTGCTCTGCACTGCTCTCAGGACTGTTGTTTTGCTACTGTGCTCCTGGAAACTGCTGCCTTCTTGCCCCAGGAGTCCTTTAGCATCAGTAACTTTTCTGCACTTAGCTGGCTAGGTGTAACTGCCCCAGAGGTGTGCCTTTAAGAAATATTTAAATGAGCTTAGGGCCATGCCAATCAAAAGACAGGAATGGGTTTGAGCTGAGTGAGAGCTGTTGCAGGCTTCAGAATTTTTCCTCCGCTGGACTGAGCAACGTTGCCTCTGAGGTGTCTCCCAGCTTTCCTTGTTGACAGCCTCCTAGTGCTTATCTGGGTAAAGTTTTCCTCATATTTTATTTCCAATAGTGTGCTGAGTGGAAGTTTTACTATTTAATTAGCGCTGTACAAATGTTTTATTTTTAGCGCCACAGTGCTATTTTGTTTTTATTTTTACTGCAACTATTTATTTTAAAGCCTAAATTTATCGTGGGTGCTTATTTTCTATGATTTGCTTCATTTTTGGGCAAATTCTTGTGGGAACTGTCGAATTAGGGACAGTTGCCTTGGTTTTTACCTCAGACCTCGCAGGGTTTACTGCGAAGCACCTGCAGTGAATTTCAAATTAAATGGTGCCTGGTGGTTTTCTTTCTAGATTGGCAATTACGAGGAAACCTTTGTTGTTATATTACTGGACCTTAGTATCATCTGTGTCAGGACTGTCCATAAAGGTCCAGCAGCCACCTGTGCGCAGTTAAGTATTACTGGATTTCTATTAAGATTGGCACTGGTATAGATCCCAGTTCTACACCCCAAAAAGGAAAAAGGCACTAGTAATAGAGTTTATTAACTGGAGCAGGACTGGCCGATGGTATTTTCACAAAAACCTGCACTCAGTTCGTAGGTCCAGGATTGGTTTGCTTTGCTTAAATTGGCAAAACGTAGCAGACAAACCTTTGATTATTATGGCTAAGGATAAATCAAAGGCTTCCGATGAGGGGCCATCCAAAAGTACTAATACCAAAAGCAGAGGTGTTGAGGAACTCTCCAGATCCCAGCCAAAAAATAAAGCTTTCAAAGATGAAGTTCCTCACAAATTAAAAAATAATAAGAGTGACGAAAAGAGGAAGCTTGATCAAGCCTCTGATGAAGTGGCTAAAAAGAAACTCTGTCAAGACAAAAATGCTCCTGTTGCTCCTGGGAAAGCCAATAGCGAGACAACAGGCAGCTTAAAGCATACAGAAAAAACAAAACACTTGCAAACCAAGTCTGCACAGGTTCTTCCGTCAATGCAAGATATGGAAAAAGCATGGCAACTGTTTCAGACCCTTCAAAAGATGGGTCCTCTATTTACTGGGGCTGGCAAGCACTCTTCCACAGTTCTCTCTTCTGTAGACTGTGAGGGTGACGCAGATGATGATCAATTTTATGATGCCCCTGACATGGATTTTGAGGGCCTTGAGCCTTAGGAGTCCCCAGACCCTCATCTTGGGGATCCCCTGGGTGATCACGAGGATCCTTCCTCTATGTTTACATTTATACAAAATATGTTGGACACCCTGGACCTCCCTATGCAGGAGCCCAACCAGGATGTTGATGAAGACAAAGATTATAGGGAGATAAGAGGTCTTTCATCCTCAAAGAGCCTGGTCGTCCCTATTGATAATGCATTTAGAAAAAATACCATAAAGGCGCTTCAACACCCCACTTCAGTATCAAGGGTTGATAAGTGGCTTGAGAGAAAATATAAATTGTCTAAAAATGGTACAGAGTTCCTGTCTGCACACCCTAGCCACGGGAGTATAATGCAGCAGACAGCTTGTGAGAAAGCTGGAGTCTCCTTGTCCCCCTGATAAGGATTCCAAAACAATTGACTTTATAGCAAATAAAATGTACGCCACAGCTTCACTGCTTCTCAGACTTTCCTCTTACATGGCATTCACAGCCAAATATCAGAAATCCCTTTGGAAATTAGTCGAGGCTATTGCCCCGCAACAGATGAGATTCCATGGTGCAGGAGCTGGTGGATATGTCAAAAACTGCCCTGGAAGCTACTATGTACCAATTCCACATGGCAGTTGACAACAATGATGTAGCCTCTAAGGCGATAGCCCATGTCATCTTTCTGAGATGCTTGGCTTGGCTTAAAACAACCAGTCTGACCACAGAACCAGAAAAAAAGGTAATGCTAGAAAGTATTTTTTCACAGAGAGGGTTGTGGATGCATGGAACAGCCTTCCTGAGGAGGTTGTGGAGTCAGGAACAGTGGGAGAATTCAAGAATGCATGGGACAGACATAAGGCAATTCAAGTGGGGGGGTAGGAGGAAGTAAGCTGTTGATTAACTAGAATCTGCAGCTTATCCATCAGGTAGGGAAATGAGCAGACTGGGTGAGCCAAGCGGTCCTTATCTGCCATCAAATTCTATGTTAACCACTGACTACATGAAAAAAGTAGATGAGTACAAGGCCTCCTGGCAGAGCCACTCATCCAGGCCTAAGCCCACCACCCCTCAGAGATACCGTCCCAGGGGCGGAAGGGGCAGAAGTTTTGTTCCCAGGCCTTACAGTCCCTATCCCCAGTCTGACTTTGGCCAGTACATGGGGTCTTTCAGAGGCAGGGGAAGAAGGGGCCAAAGAAGAGCCACCTCTACCCAGCCATCTGCCTCTTAGTCTAAGTCCTGATGTGAGTGTGCCCTGGTCACCTCCCCAGTACCGGTTGGAGGCAGACTCTACCACTATCTCCAGCACTGGTCCCTCATCACGTCAGACAAGTGGGTGCTGGTGATGGTGAAGAATGGTCTGTCATTACAGTTCAAGCAGCTGCCAGACCTCAAGTGTACCCAGGTGTCAAGACCTCTGTCCCCAACACAGATACCGCTGTTGCAATTGGAGGTACAAAACCTTCTGGCTTTATGAGCAGTGGAGAGGATCCCCGCCCACGAGAAGTTCAAGGGCCTCTACTCCAGGTATTTTCTGACACAGAAGAAAACTGGGGAGTGGCGACCGATCTTAGATCTCAGATATTTAAACAAACATCTGAAAAAAAACTAATTCAAAATGGTCACTCTGTCACTGGTCATACATTCCTAACAGCAGGGAGACTGGCTTGTCTCCCTAGACTTAAAGGATGCCTACTTCCACATGCCCATAAGGACATCTCACAGGATGTTTCTCAGGTTCAAACTTCCTTTGGGTCACTATCAGTTCACCACAATGCCCTTCAGTCTGTCCTTGACCCCAAGAGTCTTTTCCAAGTGTCTCGCAGTGGTAGCAGCACATCTCAGGAGACTGAGTGTTGCTCTCTAGCCCTATCTGGACGACTGGCTCATAGTAGCAAAGTCTGCTTGCCAGGTCAAGGAATCTCTTTCTCTCACAGAATGCACTCTGGAGTCTCTGGGTTTCCTGGTAAGTCTAAAGAAATCTCACCCGAGACCCACCCAGCTGCACACCTTCATAGGGGCCCAGCTGGACACTCAAAAGGGATATGCTTTCCTCCCGCAGAAAAAAGAATTCTGAGTTTCCTTTCAGTAGCAGATTCTTTCACCCAAGGACAGCCAAGATCAGCCAGACATTTCCTCAAACTTCTGGGACATATGGCCTCTATGACTGCAGTAGTCCCAGGGGTCAGGTACAGGATGCGACTCCTGCAAGCCTACCTCAGAGCTCACTAGTCTAAGAGAAGCAACACGTTGTCAAAGTTGATACCTGTGCAAATTTTCAGGCAGGGGTTCCCTTTCAAGCTCCTCTTCTCACAAAGGTGATCACCACAGATGCCTCCCTTTTGGGCTGGGGAGCTCATTTGGACAGTGCCTCCGTAAGTTGCAACTGGATTCTGAAAAGATTCACAGTTGCACATAAATCTTTTGGAACTCAGAGCAATCTTCCTAGCTCTCAAAGCTTTCACGCCCAGCATAGAAGGGCAGGTGATTCAGATTCGAATGGACAACACCACTGCAATGTTCTACATAAACAAGCAGGGTGGTACCAGATCAGGAATACTCCGTTTGGAAACTCTGAAGCTCTGATCTCTAGCATTCTCCCTGGGAGTCAGCCTCTCAGCTATTCACCTCCCAGGCAAACTCAATACTCTGGCAGATGCTTTAAGTCGCATCAGTCAAAGCCAGAGCGAATGGACACTGAACAAGCAAGTACTAGCCACAGTGTTCAGGCAGTGGGGCACACCAAATGTGGATCTGTTTGACTCTCCTTTCAATTTTCAGCTTCCTCAGTACTGTTGCAGGCCCCCAGTTCCGGGAACACTTTCTGTGGATGCCCTGATCCTGGACAGGTCAGGGAGGTTCATGTATGCATTTCCTCCCTTTCCCCTGATATTCAGGGTTTTGCTGAAACTCAGACAGCAGCCTGCATTGATGATCCTAGTGGCTCCGGACTGGCCCAGGCAAGCCTGGTACCCTCTCCTTCTTTCAGTTTCCTGCAGTAGGCCCAGTCTCCTGCCTCCAACTCACTCACTGCTGACCCTTCCTCAGATGGGAATGCAGTACCCAGACATACACTCTCTTCACCTCAAGGCCTGGTTTACGAGGAGGTAGTGTTTCCATCGTCACAGTACTCTGAAGAGGTCCTTAAGATACTGAGGATGGCTAAAAAAATGAACACTAAGAAGACATATGCAGCCAAACGGAAAAGGTTTTCCCTCTGGTGCAAGAGCAAAAAGGTCAAACCCCTATCAGCTTCAGACCCTCAGCTGCTAGACTACCTGGTACACCTACAGGCGTCAGGCTTGAAACCATCATCTCTCAAGCTACACCCGGAGGTAATTTCGGCCTGCCTTTCGGTTGGAAAGAAAAAATCATTTTTTTCCCCACAACATTTTTAAACAGTTTTTCAAAGGCCTCTTGCACCTCCAGCCTCCAACTAGGGAGCCTGTTCCTCCTTGGAACCTGAACCTTTGCATAGATGGGCTCATGAATCCACCCTTCAAGCCTATGTTCACAGCCCACATCAAGTTTGTAACTTGGAAGACAATCTTCCTGGTAGCCATTACATCTGCCAGGAGGATTTCAGAGCTACAGGCCCTGTGCACTGAGCCGAATTACATCCCTCGCAATGGTAAAGTTGAGCTCAGGACAAATAGGAAATTTCTGCCAAAGGTGGTTTCAGAGTTTCACTTGAACCAGTCCATTACTCTGCCTGTCTTCTTTACTGAGCCATCCGCTCCTGGTGAACAAAAGCTCCACAGTTTGGATGTCAAAAGAGCCATCTTTTACTATTTAGAGCATACTAGACAGTCCAGAGGCTCTTCCACTCAGTTGTTCCTCACCTACAGGGATGTAGGCAGAGGAAGACCAGCTACCAAAAGAACTATTTCTCATTGGTTGGTCTCTTGTATTAGATTCTGCTACGAGAAAGCTGGTCACCAACCTCCAGTGGGGCTCAGGGCCCACTCCACCAGGGGCACTGAAGCCTCGCTTCCAGCAGCAAGGGACATTCCCCTACTGGATGTCTGCAAAGCAGCTACCTGGAAATCTGTGCACACCTTTGTGAAACACTACAGTCTGGATGTGTAGACCAGATCTGATGTCAAATTTGGCAGGGCAGTTTTGCAGCCTCTTTCTTAAGTAGGTTCTCTGCCCAC
The DNA here is from genome assembly GCA_016271365.2 of Neoceratodus forsteri. Taxonomy (NCBI): domain Eukaryota; kingdom Metazoa; phylum Chordata; order Ceratodontiformes; family Ceratodontidae; genus Neoceratodus; species Neoceratodus forsteri. The sequence continues at coordinate 115,675,792 of JADMNL010000024.1, read as the reverse complement.
CTCCCACTTGGTACTGCTCAGTAGTCTACAGAAAAGTTACTGAAGCTAAAGCACTCCTGGGGTAAGAAGAAAAAATTACTCACTGCAGTAATCTTCTTTCTTCCAAGGGGTCATTTAGCATCAGTAAGCTCCCACCCTTCCTCCCCGGTTCGCCTGTTGGAGAAGGGCTCTTTATGTCACCTTTTATCAAATTTGGAGTTTCTTATTGATGAGTTTTTAGCTCGTGTTGTTGTTTCTATTTCCACTGTTGTGGACATTTGCATGTTTTTTGAATCCTGTTGCTTCTTGTTCGGGGCATTTACCCTCATTTTTCCTCGAAAAAAAAAAAGAAGCCTTCAACAGCTCTCACTCATCTCACATCCCTTCCTGTCTTTTGATTGGCTTGGCCATAAGCTCATTTAAAAATCTCTTAAAAGCACACCTCCGGGGCAGTTGCACCTAGCCAGCTAAGTGCAAAAAAGTTACTGATGCTAAAGGACTCCTTGGAAGAAAGGAGATTACTGCGGTGAATAATTTTTTCTTCCTACCTGTTGTTGTGAAAGGGACAAGCCCTAGCACCTCAGAGAAGGGGACCTGCCAAGCCACTGGAGGCATGATGAGGCCCGGTGATGAGGACAGGAGGCATTGTGTCACGGGTGCTGCTGCTGGTCAGGTGTGGAGTGCTGCTGTTGGCGATGGCATCAGCTTTCCCCTGCTCTGGGGAGGGGGATGAACACCAGAGGAAGGAAGATGACAACGGTGTTTGGTTCGAGTACCACACCACCCCAGAGTACCACCACCGCTACAGCAAACTGAGAAGTGCGGTAGAAGTGCCGGTCCAGCATTTCCTGTGACCATGTGGCTGCAGACTCCCTGCAGTGGCCGTCCATGTTATATGTTGTTCAATTCAGCATCGCATCAGCCGCTGGAGGAGCCATAGAGACTAGAGATGAGGTCCACGGTACGCATGGCAGTCAGTGAGGACTCCAGTCTCTGTTGAACCTCACAGCAGCAGCCGGTCTGCAGCTTGGCAACAGACAACAAGGCAGTCTGAATGGATGCCGGGTGCAGGTTCTTTGGGGGGGGAGACAGAGAACCAATTTTGCAGGTCGGGTCGCCAGTCTGGATGGGAAGGATTAGGCACAAGGCGGGTGGTGTGCTGAACAGGCTGCAGGCTGCAGCAGTGCCACAGACAGTGAACAGCAGGCAAAATAATGAGGGTGCTCAGTTTAACTTTGTGGGTGTTCAAGCACCTGAGCACCCGCACTGTTGGTGTCTTTGCATCCAAAAACCCTGGGCACACACATTCACCCTCTGCATGACCATGCCATTCCATGTCTCTCTGTCTGGGGTGGGGGCGGACTGAGAAAGCAAATCAAAGGACCAAAGTGCTCTCTGATTGAAGTGCATGACTGTTCAGCCCACCCAGCAGAGAGCTGTGTCAGGACCACACTGAGTGGTCATTAGTGTGGACTGCCGAGCCCATTCTGAGACCCTACTTTTCTCTACGGCAACGGGCTCGTCAGTGACCCCCCCAAAAAAAACCTCTATTGCCACAGTACATTGGCTTGCGCATGCGTGTAACCAATGTAAAAATGAATGCCTGGCTGAGGAACTGGGCAAAGAAGGACACATCTCCATCAGATATTGGGATTTTTTCATAAATAAATACAACTCAAAACAGAAAGGATGGTCTACATCTAAACAGGAGAAGAGCACATATTCCGTGGGAAAAATTAAGTAACATAGGGATTTAAACTAAATCTAATGGGGAGGGGCTCAGTTGCAGCCCAAACTGTGCCTATGACAACACATGATAAGTGACCAGTTAAACCAATACTAGTAGAAGAAAAACAAGCTTGAGCTATGTCATATAGTAAGCCATCAAAAGCGGTAAAAATAGGAATCTGAAATGTCTTCCTATCAATGCCAGAAGCATGAAAAAAAAGCTTGATTTATTGGGAGTTATGACACTGACTGGGGATATAGATGTCGTTGTTGTTACAGAGACCTGGTGGGCAGTAGATGATAATTGGTCAAAGGATGTACCTGGGTATAATTTATACAGAAAGGACAGAGCATTAAGAAAAGGGGGAGCCATTGCTATTTATATAATCTGATATTCTGAGGGTGTGGATGTGGCTCACTTGTCCGAACTCTGGCAGTTCCACTGGAACGATGTTATTGGCGGAACATCTTTAAGCTAAGCTCCTCCCACCACCCAGGTGATATATCACCTGACTCTGCCCCATGACGCCGGATCTTTCTTTCCATTGGAAGAACAGGTCACCTCCTTTTTGCTCCCATGTAGGACTCTCTGCACCATAGGCAAAGCTCCTTTTTTCAAAGTTTTCGTTGTCTTTGACTCAGTTTCATGGTTCTTTTAACTCTGTCTCTGGACCAACAATGGAACACAAGGAACCATGATTCAAATTCTGCCTTAGGTGCTGGTAGAAGATGTCAGTCACTGATCCACATGACACGTGCATGTACTGCCTGGGCGGGCAACACAACGTGGATGGGTGTGGCCTGTGCAGAAGCATGCTTCCCACATCCCTTGAGGAAGGAAACTCCAGCTCTTGCCGGTTCAGCCTTCAGAGAGGGGTATGAAGGACCGCAAGAAGATCTCGGCTGTGGCCAGGTCTACTGAGCAACTTGTGTCCCTTGAGGTGGAAGTGGCAGCTGCCGTGGTAGGCATCTCCACGATCTCAGCACTGTTCCCTGGGGCAGCATAAGGGGGTCTTTCACGGGCCAGTTCCGTCATATGTCTGTCTCTCCAGACCTTGGGGGAGAGCCCTGCCCTCCGTGGTTCAGAATACACCTGCTGCTGGTCATGAGACTGGAGCAATCAAGGTCCTCCCAGTCCCTCAACTCACCTGTCCACTCGATAGCTGTCAAGCGCCTCTCAGCTGAGGGGCTGGTTGGGCAGGTCGAGGGCTATTCAGCTTCACCGTCGAGTCAGTTGACTTTTACTCTGGTCAAGCAGGCTGTTGAAATCTGTCTTGTGCCTGCCAACCAATTGTCAGACAAGGTCAAGGAGTTGGTCTCGCAGGCCTCAGTGCTCCTTGTCCTCGATCAGGAGGACTTGTGCCAGTGGGTGGCCCTGGCCGATCCACCAAGTGACCAGACTCTGCCTGGGGTCGGGTCAGTAGGCGCATAATTTACAGCCAGCTGTATAAAGATCCTTCTCACCATCAGCCAGCCAGTTGTTGGTCAAAGTCATGATCAAAGTGCTCACGCTATTGATCCCACTCAACTGGGAGGCAGCACCATCGGTGTTCCTCAACCTCCTCATAGGGTGAGGAGAAGCACCGATGCAAGATGCATCAGTGCTACAAGGAATTTCTCTGGCAGCAGTGGGCCATCATGGGGCAGGGTAGGGCTCTACCTCAAGGATCTCCCGTCTCCTGGTAGCCGCACCAATCCACATTCCACAGGTGCTCCCCACATTTGCTTCTCCGCCGATTAGGGTGGAGCTGCCACCATGACAGCCACCACTTGGTGCTCTGACCAGAAGGCCGACCATTTGCCTACTGATTTGCTAGGTCAGTTGTTAGTGAGGATCATCCTGGGTGAGGATTCCTGGCAGGTTCGTAGCGAGAAAAGGCCAAAGGACGTTTTCAAGGAGTCATTAGATAACTCAGATCAAGAGTCCATGGCCTCCTCTAGGACTCAGCTCTTCGACCGTAGCTCGGCCGAGGAGCCTTCCACTGAGCATGACCCATTGTCCTTCCATAGGCTGCTCCGACTTATATCAGAATCAATGTCGATCCCACTTGAGCCAATCCAGAAGAGGACTAAATACCCTCTCGAGGATATTTTGGACCAGGATAAATCCCTGGCGGTTGCCTTCCCTGGGCCTGATGCCATTTTGGGACTGACCCTGGAGCTTTGGCAGCATCCAGCATCCTGCTTGGTACCCTTGGCCCTTCTGGTCCTCGAGTATGCAGTCCCCACAGGCTCCATTTCAGGGTTTTTATACCATCCTTCAGCAGAAGGTCTGGTCACAGATTTGGTGTTCCATAAATCTGGGCACCAGGGGAACATGTACAAGCCTCTGGACAAGGAATCCTGTAAGATTGACCATGCCGCTAAAATGGTGTACACTGCAGCCACTCTAGGTTTCCAGCAGGCTAACTATGCTGTAATGATGGCTAACTATGGTCATTCCTTGATAGGAGTCTTGGATGCTGTTCTCCCCCACGTCCATTCTGAACAACAGAATGGTGGTGGAGCTCATCAGAGACCAGGGTCAGTCACTGGCTAAACATTAGCTGTAGACAGCCTTAGACATGGGAGTTTGATGTGCCCTTGTGGGGGCAGCGGCTGTCTCCATGCGTCACAGGCAGGGCTCCAGATAAGGTGATTACCGGACTGTTTTACTCACCTCATTTTAGGAAATACTCTTCAGAAATTTTTTTTAATGAGTACTGATACTTGCACAACATTTGTAAATACTCCACACTACAAAGAACAGTGCTTCATAACATAACTTGTGATTCAAAAGAAGCATTTGTTCCAGCTTTACAGCACTTGTACCCATCCCAGTTGTGTTTTACTCACTATATTTTAAACAGATGAGTAAATTATTCCTACCTGCCAACATTATCTGCAGCATTTCTGGCACCTGATCAGTTCTTATTTAGAAAAAAAAACTACATTGTTTTTAAAAATGTACTCCTCACTCCACTCTGTCCAGAAATTTGTACACATCTGAATTTGGTTTTACTCACCTTTCAGAATAAGGAGTACAGTACTCATCCCCCAAAATCTTATCTGGACCCCTGGTCGCAGGGTCTGGCTGCATTTGTCCACCTTCACGGCAGACACCCAGCTTAAGCTGGCTCATATCCCTTTCCTGAGTATCAGCCTCTTCGGCCCTGAGGTGGAAGGACATCTCACCCAGATTGCGAAGTCCAGTGCCACTTTTGACTCTGTGACTGTCCCAGAAGGACCAGAAGAAAAAGCCTACAAAGCAGGCTTTTCAGTATTGGGCCTTTCAGTCACAGCCTGCCCCACAGCAGCCCCAGCAGGGGCAGTTCCAGGCCTGACACATCAATCCTTAGTTGGGCTTAAGGTCCAAAAGGAGGGCAGGGGGTAATGGTGCCCCTCTGGCAGCAGCCACCAGTGCCTCTGCAAAAGCTGCCCAGTGACAGGTTGGGGGGGGGTGTCATCCCTCCACCTGTCCTGCCCCTAACTGCTGTCCTGATCTGAAGCTGGCTACATCACTTTTTGCCATGTTGGTTCGCTATCACAATGGACAAGTGGGTGTTGGACATAGTGAGCAGAGGATTGTCTCTAGACTGTAAGACCGTCCCACCCCACCACCTCCACTCACCTCGGGAGTTCAGGGTGTCTCAGGACACGCTATCCACCCTCAGAGAGGACATCACTCAGCTGCTTGCAAAAGGGGCAGTAGCCCATGTCCTGGACACCCTGGCCAGTCAGGGTTACATGTCCAGTTACATCTTACTTTGAGGGGGAGCTCTTGCAGCAGGTAACACCAATAGGACTATGCTGCCAGGCACTAGGACTCCACAGAAAACTTCTAGCTAGCAGTCCAGGTGGGGGACCGCCCCCTGACATCGGCCTCTCCCCGACATCCCCTATGGTATAAAGGGGGCGGTCCCCCGGCACCACCTCAGTTTTTTTCCCACCATTGGCTCGCTAGTATCTGCTCCACAGATGCCTCTATCACAGTCAACTGCCATTTTGCGCCTCGCAGTTACCGTTCACTTCATCATTTTTTCCCCAATTTATTCTGTTTAGTCTTCACCTTCCAGGGAGTGCACTACCAGTTCAGGGCGCTGCCATTCAACCTTTCATCTGCACCCAGGGTCTTCACCAAGTGCCTGGCGGTAGTGGTGGCAACCCTCAGGAGAAGGGGTCTTTTTGTCTACCCCTACCTGGATGACTGGCTGCTTACAGCGTCATCAGAGGACCAGCTGCGTCAGTCACTACAGAAGACTTTCAGCCTTTTCAGATCCTGGGCATCACTCTGAGTCTCCCTAAGTCATGCCTCTGGCCTACACAGAGACTGCAGTACATCAGAGTGGTCCTGGACACCATCCAGGAAAGGGCCTTTCTTCCCGACGACTGAGCAGACAGACTGCAGGCAGTCGCTCGAATGGTAATGGCTACCAATCCAGTCCCGGCCAGAGTGGTGCTTCAACTCCTGGTCTATATGGTCACAGCCATCACAACAGTTCCCCTTGCTCATCTGCACATGAGGGTCTTGCAGTGGAACCTCAGGGTTCAATGGGACCAAGGCATGGATGACTTCGATCATCCAATCTGAATCTCCAGTGCTGTCCTTCAATCCCTGGATTGGTTGGTCACCCTGGCTCAACTAAACACCGGGGTTCCTTTTCAATGTCCCAGTCCTCAGCAAATTCTGATGACAGATGCCTCGGGAATGCGATGGGGGGGCGCACCTGGCATTCCAACAGATGAGGGGCTCTTGGACCTTGGTGGAATGTGCTCTCCATATAAATGTCCTGGAGATGAGAGCCATCCTGAATGCCTTGCAGGCCTTCTAAGGGGTACTCTCTCCTGATCCCCCTGCTGGCCCAGTCGGACAACACTCCAGTAGTCTTCTATCTCAACCAGCAAGGGGGTACTCATTCTAATTCCTTATGCAGAGAGGCCATGAGAATTTGGAATTGGACAGTGGATCACAACCTGGAAATCACAGCAGTTCAAGTACCAGGGATACACAATGTCCTCACAGACAGCCTGAGCTGCTTTCGCTCTCAGAGTCACAAATGGGAGCTACTGCAGGAGGTCACAGATGACCTTTTCAAAAGATGGGGCCAGCCAGAATTGGACCTCTTTGTGTCCCCACACAACACTAAACTGCCCAGTTTCTGCTCACTGGATCCAGGGCCTGGTGTTTTCTGGCATGATGCATTGTCCCTCTCCTGGACAGGGAGGTTTCTGTATGCATTGCCACCCTTTCCACTTCTCCAGAGGATACTGCTCAAGCTGCAGGCAGAAGGTGCTCACACAATTCTGGTAGCACCCTTCTGGCCTCGACAGATCTGGTTTCCAGTGCTGCAACAATTGACATCAGAACCACCGGTCCCGTTACCCCTGTCCACTCACTTGCTCTCCCAGGAGCAGGGATCCCTAGTACATCCGAATCTTTGGTCTCTGCATCTGCATGCATGGCTCCTGCAGACTTAGTCAGGGACAGATTCGGAGTATCTCCCAGGGTGGCAGAGGTTCTCATGGCAGTGAGGAAACCCTCTACCAGTGCAACATATGCCATGAAGTGGAAGCGTTTCTGCTTGTGGGCATCCCCCTGTTCCCTAGGTCCCTTCCACTGTCCAGTGGAATCTGTGCTAGAGTACCTTTTTTCCCTTTCGGACATGGGTCTCAATTACTCATCCATTATGGTGCATCTCTGTGCGCTTTCAGCTTATCACGCACTGCAGGATGGGAAAGCTCTAGCACAACTGGACTTGTGCAAGACCTTTTTATTTTTAATTTTTTCAAATTGTTTAACCAGGAGTAGCACACTAAGCTGAAAGCTTGTTTACAGAAGCGATCTGGGAGCACAGGGAAGTTAAGTAACTTGCTCAGGGTCACACAGTATGCAAGAGGGAGCTGTGAGATTCAAACCCAGGTCTCCAGATTTGCAGCTCAGAGCCCTAAACCACGGCGCTATACTGCTTCCCTGAGCTTTGAGGCATCTTGCATATCAAACCCCCTAGGAGGGACCCGGTTCCTTCTTGGGACTTGCTTTTTGTGTTAGAAAAGCTTACTTTGCCTCCCTTTGAGCCAGCCACAAGTTGTGAGCTTTGTTTTCTCACTTGGAAAGCGTTGTTTTTAGTTGCCATTACTTCTACACAAAGGATTTCCGAGCTACAGGCTCTGATATGTGAAGAGCTGTATCTTGTTTTTCACAGGGACAGAGTAACCCTGCATATGAACCCTAAGTTTCTTCCGAAGGTAGTGTCTGAGTTTACTTTAAATCAAGAGATACAACTACCAGTTTACTACCCAGCATACTCAAGACAGGGGGGAGGCCTTCTTACATACTCTGGATGTACATAGAATTCTTTGTTACCACGTAACATAGAAACATAGAAACATAGAACATAGAAACATAGAAACATAGAAACATAGAATTTGACGGCAGATAAGGACTGCTTGGCCCACCCAGTCTGCCCATTTCCCTACCTACTGGATAAGCTGCAGATCCTAGTTAACCAGCAGCCTACTTCTTTCTACCCCCACCCCCCAGAATTGCCTTATGACTATCCCATGCATGCTTGAATTCCACCACTGATTTTGACTCCACAACCTCCTCCGGAAGGCCATTCCATGCATCCACAACCCTCTCTCTGAGAAAAATACTTCCTTAAATTACCTCTGAGCCACCTCTATCTTCAAATTGTGCCCTCTTGTTCTTGCACACTCTTTTTTGAAAGATGCTACCCTCTTGGACTTTGTTGATTCCCTTGAGGTACTTGAAAGTTTCTATCATGTCCCCCTCTCCCTCCTTTCCTCGAGGCTATACATATTAAGCTCCTTAAGTCTCTCTTCATATGTCCTCGGTGCAGACCCTGCACCATTTAGTGCCCTCTCTGGACAGCTTCCATCCTGTCTATGTTCTTTACGGAGATTGGGTCTCAGAACTGCACACAGTACTCCAGATGGGGTCTCACCAGCTGTCTGTACAGAAGGATAATAACTTCTGTTTTCTACTGGTGATGCCTCTCCCTATGCATCCCAGTATCCCCCAGCCCTCCTTGCTGCCTTCTCACATTGCTTGCCCACCTTTAGGTCATCTGATATGACTACCTCCAGGTCCCTTTCCATTTTTTGTTGTTGTTAGTATCTCACCCCCATTGTGTACTCTTCCTGGTTTTTGTTTCCCAGGTGCATTACCTTGCACTTCTTAGCATTGAATCTAAGCTGCCATACATTTGACCATTCCTCTAACCTTGCCAAGTCCCTTCTCATCCTTTCCACCCCACCCTGTGCATCAACTCTGTTGCAGATCTTAGTGTCATCTGCAAAGAGACATATTTTCCTTCCAGTCCTTCTGCAATGTCGCTATAAAGACATTGAAGAGGACTGGTCCTAATATGAACCTCACGGTACCCGCTAGTAACCCTCCTTTCTTCTGAGTGGACTCCATTTACTATTACTCTGTGTCCTATTCTCCAGCCAATTTTACCCAGGCTGTCATCTTGGGACCCACTCCCAGGCTGGCTAACTTATATATTAATCTTTTGTGTGGACTGTGTCAAATGCCTTGCTAAAGTCTAGGTAGGCCATGTCCACAGCCCCTCCCTGATCTACTACTTTGGTCACCCAGTCAAAGAAATCTATCAGATTCGTCTGGCATGACCTTCCCGCTGTGAATCCATGCTGCCTAGGGTCTTGTGCCCCTCTGGTCTCTAGATACTCGACAATTCTTTCCTTTAGAAGTGATTCCATCATTTTCCCTATCACTGAGGTTAAACTAACAGGTCTATAGTTTCCTGCTTCTGCCTTGCTCCCACTTTTGTGAAGGGGAATCACATCTGCCCTCCTCCAGTCCTCGGGTACCACCCCATCCTCCCATGATTTGTTAAAGAGGGTAGTCAGTGGTGTCACTAGTTCTACCTTTAGTTCTTTTAGAATTCTGGGATGAATCCCATCAGGCCCCATTGCTTTGTCCACCTTCAGTTTTAAGAGTTCTTTCAGAGCCCTTTCTTCTGTAAATGGGCTGGTATCAACTTCTGTATCCAGAGTGTTACTACTGTTTGTTTTATGTACCTCCCCCTCTTCCTTTGTAAATACTGAGCAAAAATATTTGTTTAGTATCTCTGCCTTTTCACATTCTCCCTCTGCCCACCCTCCTCCCCTTTATTAAGCCTCACTATCCCTCCCTTGGTCTTCCTTTGCTCCCTGATGTACCTATAAAAGGTTTTATTCCCCTTCTTAACTGAGTTGGCTATCTTTTCCTCAGTTGTAGACTGTACTAGTTCCTCCAGAAAGACAGACCAGTTGTTTGTCTCTTTCACTCACAGATTACTGGGAGCTCCTGTGACCAAGCAGATGTTGGCCAAGTGACTGGTCAATTGTATTACTTTCTGTTACCAGAAATACGACAAGCCCTTAACGGGACCAGTCAAGGATCATTCCATTAGAGAAGTTGCTACATCTTTTGCGTCCCTCAGGAAAGTTTCTGCAGCAGATCTCTGTGCAGCTGCTACTCGGAGTTCGGTCCACACTTTTGTCAGGCACTACAGTTTGGACTTTGCTTCCAGGAGGAGAGCAGGTTTCGGCCTAGTGGTCCTCCAGGGACTCCTCTCCTGAGTGTGCCTAGGGCTTTGCTTTACAGTCCTCCACCCTTCTGACCTGGGTCTCTTTTTGTACTTCTTGGAACTCAGTCCTAATGGTGTTACCTGCTGCAAGAGCTCCCCCTCAAAGTAAGATAGTACAGTTACGTGAGAACTTAACGCAACAGTAGATCTTCGAGAGGAGCTCTTGCAGCAGGTGGTTTTCCCACCCACCTGCCCCCAGGGTTATGTAACTGTACTTCTCTCTGGGGGATGGGAGATTCTCCTCAGTTCCCCATCCTGCATATCAGCCGGGTTTCCGTTGGGAGAACTGAAGTGGTGCCGGGGGACTGCCCCCTTTATACCATAGAGGACATCGGGGTGGGGCCGACACCAGGGGGCGGTCCCCCGCTTAGACTGCTAGCTAGAAGTTTTCCTTGGGGTCCTAGTGCCTGGCAGCATAGTTCTAATGGTGTTACCTGGTGCAAGAGCTCCTCTCTAAGATATACTGTTACGGTAAGTTCTTAAATAACTGTACTTTCCTAGTACCGAAACGGACGGGCGGGGGTGCTGGTGCTGCATACTGGATTTGCACGATCTCAGACAGTTCACACGGAAACACAGTTACACCGTCCCTAGAGCAAACCATGTGGTTTTGCTCCCTGAACCACCAAGATGCGTTATTCCATTTTCCCATCTTTGGGTTCCACTACCGGTATCTTTGTTTCCAAGCAGAAGCAGTCTTGTACCAGTTCTAGGCCATGCCATTTGACCTCTCCTCTGCACCTAGGGTCTTCACCAAATGCATGGCAGTAGTGGCAGCCAACCTGTGATGTTTGATAGCTGGTCCATCAAGAAAGGCCATGGAGAGATCCACGGATCTGGCTCTTCAGACCTGTTGAGACTTGGGACTGTTGGACAACCCAGACAAGTCTGAACTGGTACTGAAGCAGCTGATCATGTTTACTAGGGTAGAATGAGACTCCCTGCAGGCCAAGGCTAGCTTTACGGCAGAATGGGCACAAGATCTTACTTTCTTTGCCCGATCATTTCAGGTTGGGTTCTTGTGCTGTGCCCGGGGTTTCCTGCGGCTGCTGGGGTGCATGGCATCCTGCACCAGCATGGCCCATTGAGCCCACTGGTGAATGTGCCACCTTCAGTGGAAGCTGAGCCACCTGTGGTCCCAGCGTCTAAGCCACTTGGACCAGCCAGTCACAGTGACCCAGTAGATGTGGGATGCTATCCAGTGGTGGCTTGTCCTGGAACAGCTGGAGGACAGAACCCTGTTTGTCCACCCAGAGCCGACTGTCATGCAAATGGCGATGCATAGTTGGTAGGGTGGGGAGCACTCCTGGGAGACCACATGGTACACGGCTTCTGGTCACCCAGGGAGTCCCATCTCCACTTAAACATGCTGGAACTCCATGCAGTGCACTTGGCTCAGATGGAATTTGCTCCACTAGTCAGGAGTCAGGTCATTCAGGTTCAGACAGACAACACCATGACCATGTTTTAACTGAACAAACAGGGCAGCACAAAATCCCTTCCCCTGTGTTGGGAGGCATTCCACACCTGGAACCTCATACCCAGCCTGGGTGCCAATCTCTTGTAAATCTATGTCATGGTAGAGAACAGTCAGCTGGCAAATGCTGTCAGCTGGGTAGGAGATTTGTCATCCAAGTGGTCAGTGAATCAGGAGGTGGTGAACCATCTGTTCTCCCTGTGGGGCTCAGCCTCGGTAGACCTGTTGGCCTCCTAGGAGAACGCCAAACTGAGACTGTTTATCTCGCCCCCTCCCCCCACAGTTCTGGGCACTGATGGAGGATGCCTTCATGAAGCCCTAGACCCCTTGCCAATGTACACCACAAGGTGCAGGTCATGGTCAGGAAGGACAAGGCTGCAAATGGATGGAAATGTAATATTGTACTCTGACTCTTGTGTCTGTATACTTAATGAATGGTTATTAATCAGAAAACATATTTAGAAAGGCAGGGTTGCCCCTTGCACTTAGTTTATTTCTCCTAGCCATAGATGTCTAATCGGGAAAATTATAGCTAAAAATGGGATTGAAGGGATCCCCTTTAAAAAATGTAGATGCAACATATTGGCATTTGCTGATGGCCTAATAGTCGCAATCCAAAATCCTAATACATCATTACCTCCTCTTTTTACACTTACAGGAAAATACAAACCATGAGTGCTAGCTGGCTGAGACTCAACCCCAGCAAAACTGAGTTGCTTTTGGTGGGCCCAGACTGTGATGCTTGGCCAGCTGGTTATGAATATTGTATGATATTTGTAAAATAAAAATATAGTATGTGATTGTCTCACATAAGACAGCCTGTCCTTCCACAGGTGCCCCCCTCCCAGGTTTCAGTGAAGCTACAGGATATGTAAACTGACCTGGATATCTCTGTAATTTAATAAACTGACTTCCTTCAGAATGGAATTTTATGGCCTTTTTATGACCTCATGCTTTTGAAGTTAGAAAACTAAATATACATTTTGTTACAGGACAGGACATCATTTAGCTGATTCATGTTGGCTATATCACACCTAGGTGATGGACTGCAGGGTTATAAACTTCAAAGGAACTGGTTGATCAAAGACTCATAATTTGGGAAATTAGTTTTTGCTGATGTCACATTATTTAATATAACTCCTGATAGGACATCATGTTTGTATTTTTTTGATTCTAATAGGAGGAGCTAGATGACTCACAGAAGGGGTGTGGAGACACAGTTTAAACTGATACTTGTGTTTGAAATGAAGGGATATATTATTTTGGGACTCCAGAGAGAGACACAGCTCTCTGATCTAACTTAAGCACTTCCAAAAGTAATACCTTAGACAGCAAAGGTCTAAATGTATTGTGGTAGGAGTTTTTGATTCATAATTTTCCCTCATTCTATTATTTATGATTGTGAGCTCTTTGATATATTGTTCTGTGCTTACATTTTTCATATTTTTATCATCTTTTTGTAAAGTGTATTTTTTCCAAGATACTGCCTAGGTGTGTCTTCCAAATTCTTTTTGCATGTGGAGTGCGTATATTTTTAAGTCTGGCAACTGTTCAAGGGCTTGATGGTGTTACTAAGCTTGGTAAAAGGTAAGAATATACCTAAGGTCTCTTATAGAGTTTTAAGGGGTCATCTTGGAAACCTGGTTAGGTGCCCTTAGGCAAAAGATATATTGCATCCCCCCAAGAGAATATTATCTGAGTCAGTACATTTGGGTATGCTAGCATAAGGTTCACAGTTTGAATCCCCCCAGAACTTGAGACTAAAGATGATTTGGAACCAAAAAGTTACCTGTTCACACTATTGTGCTCTGAGGTTGGCACTGTGGGAGCAGAGGGCTTGACCTGCTGAGTGCGTTTGTGACACAGACCACATGGGCCCGATACTCAGAAGTTTGCATGGACACTAACGGGACTTTGCCCACACAAACCGGGGTTTTTGCTGGAGCCCCATATTCAAAAAGGGCTGTTGTGTGGGCAAAGTGGGCTGGCACCCTCGTGCAAAACATGTGGACAAGGGAAGGAGCATGGCCATAAATATGTGCACTACTTCATATTCAGTGGTATTGCACTTTGCAAAAGGGTTTAGCGTGGTCCTTTTGCACAGTGCAAATACCACCTAACAAAACCACGACTTAATTCCAGGTAACCCTAGCAGCTGCTGGAGGTAATGTGGCCACCAAACTGGTTGGTCACTAGGGAAGCACAGCCACTCCCTGTGGTCCCTGGCCCCCCCTGCCAATCCTCAGCCCCACAGAAGTAAATGCCCTTGTGCTACTGGTGTCCATTCCCCCCAATCCCCAACCCTGTAAGTAGATGTATATGCCCTGGTGCTAGTGGTGTCCCTCCCCTGCCAATCCCCAGTCCCATAAGTAAAAGTATATGCCTTGGTGCTGGTGGTGTCCCTACCCCCCGATCCACAGACCCATAAGTAGAAGTATTGCTCTGGTGCTAGTGGTGTCCCCTCCAATCCCCAGCCCCATAAGTAGAAGTATATGTCCTGGTGCTAGTGGTGTCCCCTCCCTCCAATCCCTAACCCCATAAGTAGAAGTATATGCTCTGGTGATAGTTGTGTCATCCCCCTTGCTGATCCCCAGCCCCATAACTAGAAGTACAGTATATAGTCTGGTGCTAGCGGTGTCCCTCCCCCTCCGATCCCCAACCCCATAAGCAGAAGCACCACAATCCACACAGGGGTTGTATACAGACCCCCGTCTCAGGGGGAGGAAATGGACAAGGAAATGATAGAAGGCATCCTTGAGATGGCAGAGAAAGGGGAGATATTGCTGATGGGGGACCAGAATATGCCAGATGTTAACTGGAGAACCTTTGCTGCAGCCACATCCTAGAGCAGGGCCATTTTCAATACCCTACAGGGGGCATACCTCAGACAGCAAGTTTTAGAACCCACTCGGGTGGGAGCAGTCTTAGACCTGGTACTCTCAGATGGGGACGGAGAGAGGATCTCCTATCTTGAAATGGGTAGCCATCTTGGAACAAGCAACCACCAAACAGTGTGGTTCACGATAAACTTAGCTGTAGAGTCAAGCCATACAAAAGTGAAGTTACTGGATTTCAGGAGGGCTGATTTTGTCAAAATGGGAGAGTGCCTCAGAAAAGCACTAGCAAACAGGCAAGAAGGTGGGGTGGAACAACAATGGGGAAACATCAAAACCACCGTCACAGAGGCAACAAGCCTTTGTGTGAAACAAATAAACAAATCCAAACAAAAGAAAAACACTATGGTTCTCAAAAGACGTGGCGGAGAAGGTAAGGGAGAAAAAGATAGCATTCAGGAAGTATAAGGAAACACAGAAGGAACAGGACAGAGAACTGTACCAGTTAAAGCAGAAGGAAGTGGGGAAGGCAGTCAGAATAGCAAAGGCCCAAATTGAGAAAAACATAGCCAACTCAGTTAAGAAGGGGGATAAAACCTTTTATCGGTACATTAGGGAGCAAAGAAAGACTAAGGCAGGGATACTGAGGCTCAATAAAGAGGAAGGTGGTTAGGCAGAGAGTGACAGTGAAAAAGCAGGGATACTGAACGTATACTTCTGCTCAGTATTCACAACGGAAAAGCAGAGGGAGATACCTAATCCAGTCAATAGAAGCACTGTAGATAGGGGATTGATATTAGTCCTTTCACAGAAGAAAGGGTTCTGAAAGAACTCTTAAAACTGAACGTGGATAAAGCAATGGGGCCTGATGAGATTCACCCCAGAATTCTAAAAGAAATAAGAGAAGAACTAGTAACACCACTGACTACTATTTTTAATAAATCATGGGAGAATGGTGTGGTACCTGAGGACTGGAGGAGGGAAGATGTGATTCCCCTTCACAAAAGTGAGAGCAAGACAGAGGCAGGAAACTACAGACCTGTCAGTTTGACCTCAGTGGTAGGAAAAATGATGGAATCACTTCTGAAGGAAATAATTGTTGAGTACCCAGAGGTCAGTGGGGCACAGGACCCAAGGCAGCATGGATTCACAGCAGGAAGGTCATGTCAGACAAACCTAATTGATTTCTTTGACTGGGTGACCAAAGTAGTAGACCACGGAGGGGCTGTGGACATGGCCTACCTAGACTTTAGCAAGGCATTTAACACAGTCCCGCACTAAAGATTAATAAACAAATTAGCCAGCCTGGGAGTGGGTCCCAGGGTGGTAACCTGGGTAAAACACTGGCTGGACAACAGGACACAGCGGGTAATAGTAAATGGAATCCACAGTAAAGAAAGGGGGGTTACTAGTAGGATACTGCAGGGTTCAGTACTGGGGCCAGTTCTTTTTAATTTCTTTATATGTGACATTGCAGAGGAACTGGAAGGGAAAAAAATATGTCTCTTTGCAGATGACACAAAGATCTGCAACAGGATTGATATGCAAGGTGGGGTGGAAAGGATGAAAAGGGACTTGGCAAGGTTGGAGGAATGATCAAATTTATGACAGCTTAGATTCAACGCAAAGAAGTGCAAAGTAATGCAGCTGGGAAACAAAAACCCAGGGGAAGAGTACACAATGGGGGGTGAGATACTGACAACAACAAAAATGGAAAGGGACCTGGGGGTAGTCATATCAGATGACCTAAATGTGGGCCAGCAATGTGAGAAGGCAGTAAGGAGGGCTGGGGAGATACTGGGATGCAAAGGGAGAGGTATCACCAGTAGAAAACAGGAAGTTGGTGGCCCTCTGTACAGACAGTTGGTATGACCACATCTGGAGTACTGTGTACAGTTCTGGAGACCCCATCTCTGCAAAGACATAGACAGGGTAGTGGCTGTCCAGAGGAGGGCAACCCAGATGGTGCAGAGTCTGCACCAGAAGACACATGAAGAAAGACTAAAGGAGCTTAAGATGAACAGACTCGA
Source organism: Neoceratodus forsteri (assembly GCA_016271365.2). Lineage (NCBI taxonomy): Eukaryota > Metazoa > Chordata > Ceratodontiformes > Ceratodontidae > Neoceratodus > Neoceratodus forsteri. Next base: position 115,659,150 of record JADMNL010000024.1, on the reverse strand, counting down.
GGAAAGGGGGGGGGGGATATGATAGAAACTTTCAATTACCTCAAGGGAATCAACAAAGTCCAAGAGGGTAGCATCTTTCAGAAAAAGAGATGTGCAAGACTGACTACATTCAAGAAAGGTGGGGTTTAAACTTGTGAGGGGGGGAAGGGATAAGGGAGGGGCTGACCAGAAGCCTTCTCCTACAGATGAGGGGAGTAACCTTCAAGCCCAAGGTGGGGGGGAGGTTTCAGGAGGAGCAGAGGGAGGATGGAAGTATAAGGAATCTGGGTGGAGTTCGACAAAGAGGATCAGGGATAAGGGGTGGGGGTTGGTGTTAGTAAATGCCAGGAGCTTGGGAAACAAGTTGCCAGAGTTCCAGGCCATGCTGTTCGGGGGGGAGGGGGGTGGATGTGGCGGCGGTCATGGAGATGTGGGCCAACAAAAACCATGACTGGGACCCAAACGTACAGGGGTACACTATGCTTAGGAAGGATAGAAAGTAGGGCAGAGGGGGTAGAGTGGTTATGTTCATTAGAGATGACATAGAAATTGCTAGGGTAGAAGAGGCAGAGGGAAACGTGGAGGCCTTATGGGTCACCTTACGATCCCTAGCAGGAGATAAGGTCAAGCTGGGTGTAGTATATAGGCCCCCTGGGATGAGTGATGTTCTAGAGGATGGTTTGCTGGACAACATCATTGCCCAGTGTGGACCAAAAGGGGAAGGAGTGGTGTTGATGGGGGACCTTAATATGCCAGGTACAAACTGGGGAACCATGTCTTCTAAGGTGGCCAAGGAGCAGAGGCTGCTGGACGGCTTCCAGGATGTGTTCTTAACACAGCATGTGATGGACCCCACAAGGGAGGGGCATGTCCTGGACGTGGTTCTGGCGGATGGGGATCTGGTAAGGGACCTGGTTGTACAGGAAACCTGACTGGGAGCGACCACAATACTGTCTGGTTTCAAATAAGCATGGGGGAGGGGGTGAGATCTAGGACACTGGCAGTGGACTTCAGGGGGCAGACTTTGAGGAAATGGGAAATATTCTCAAGGATCACTTGAAGGGGATTACATCAATGACAAGTGTGGAAAGGAGATGGAAGGTCATAAAACCGGGACTTCATGAGGCAGTCAGGATCTGCGCTAAGTTGAAACGTAAGTGAGCAAGGTCACATAAACCATGCTGGTGGTCCAGTGAGGTACAGGTAGCAGTCAGAGAAAAGAAGGCGGCCTATGAAAAATATGAAACAACAAGAGGGGATAGGGATAAGGAAATGTACTATCTTGCATCTAGAAAAGTCACCCATATGGTGAGGGAGCAAAGTCCAGTAAAGAGCAGCGGCTGGCACAGGGGATACAAGGAGGGAAAAGGGGGTTCTTCCGGTACATTGGGACACCCTGGAAGCTGGGCTCACATGGAAATTAAATTTCAATATCACTAAGTGCAAGGTGTTGCATCTTGGTCGGGAAACCCAAACACAGGTACACCTGGGAGAGGAGGCACTGAGGCCTCAATAGGGAAAAGACCTAGGGGTCATGGTGGATGCATGTATGAATAACTCTGAGCAGTGCAGGAGAGTGGCTAGCAAGGCAAACAGGATGTTGGGATGCATCATAAGGGGATCACCTCTAGGAGCAAGGAAGTGATTCTGCGCTGTACAATGGACTGGTTAGACCACACCTTGAGTACTGTGACAGTACTGGAGACCACATTGAAGAGGGACATACAGCTCTGGAGAGGGTACAGAGGAGGGCAACTAAGATGACACGAGGGCTAGGGATTTGTCGATGATGACAGACTTGAGGAGCTCTGCCTGTTTTCATTGGAGAGAGAGAGACAGGGGACATGATTGAGGTCTTCAAGTACCTCAAGGGAATAAATAGGGTAAACATGGAGGGGATCTTTAGACTAAAGCAGGGAGGTATCACCAGAGGGCATGGTTTGAAGTTGGAAGGTGGAAGGGTGAGGGGGAAGAGGAGGACGTTTTTCACTGAGAGGGTGGTGGACCCTTGGAATGCACTGCCTGGTGAGCTGGTTCAGAGATCCACAGTGGAGGGCTTCAAGAGAGGTTGGGACAGACACAGAAAGTGGATGTATCAGATGATGGCCTGTCCCAGGGGGGTGGGGATGGACGCTAGGGGTTTCTGGAGCACAAGAGATGGGAGGGCCTCGGCACCCAACTAAGGATCTAAGGTTCGAGCAGACTCGATAGACCGTAAGGCCTAATCTGCTGGCAAATAGTATGTTAGTAAGAACAGGGGGCACAATTTGAAGATAGAGGGGAGATGGCTCAAAGGTAATGTGAGGAAGTATTTCTTCACAGAGAGGGTTGTAGATGCATGGAACGGCCTTCCTGAGGAGGTCGTAGAGTCAAAAATAGTGGGGGAATTCAAGAATGCATGGGACAGACATAAGGCTTCTATTGGGGGTAGGAGGAAGTATGCTGTTGGTTAACTAGGATCTGAGCTTATCTGTTAGGTAGGGAAATGAGCAGACTAGGTGGGCCAAGCGGTCCTAATCTATCATCAAATTCTATGTTTCTATATGTTCTGTTGCTAGTGATATCCCCCCCCCCCATCCCCAGCTCCATGAGCAGAAGTATATGCCCTGTTGCTAGTGATGTCCCCCAGCCCCAGCCCTGTAAGTAGACGATATGCCCTGTTGCTTCTGGTGTCCCCCTCCCCTTCCATCCCCATCCCTGTAAGTAGAAGTATGTGCCCTGCTACTTATGGTGTCCCCCCATCCCCAGCCCTGTAAGTAGTTGTATATGCCCTCCTGGTGCTAGTAGTGCCCCCCCAATCCCCAGCCCCATATGTAGAAGTATATGCTCTGGTGCTAGTGGTGTCCCCCTCCCTCCAATCCCCAGCCCCATAAGTAGAAGTATATGCTCTGCTGCTAGTGGTGCCCCCCCAATCCCCAGCACCATAAGTAGAAGTATATGCCCTGGTGCTAGTGATGTTCCCCCCCAGCCCCAGCCCTTGAAGTAGAAGTACATGCCCTGCTGCTTGTGGTGTCCCATCCCCAGCCCTGTAAGTAGAAGTATATACCCTGGTGCTAATGGTGTCCCCCTTGTCTCCAATCCCCAGCTCCATAAGTAGAAGTATATGCTCTGGTGCTAGTGGTGGCCCCCCCCACCAATCCCCAGCCCCATAAGTAAAAGTAAATGCTCTGGTGCTAGTGGTTCCCCCAGCCTCCAATCCCCAGCCCCATAAGTAGAAGTATATGCCCTGATGCTGGTGGTGTCCCCCCCGGCTCCAATCCCCAGCCCCATAAGTAGAAGTATATGCCCTGATGCTGGTGGTGTCCCCCGTCTCCAATCCCCAGCCCCATAAGTAGAAGTATATGCCCTGGTGCTCGTGGTGTCTCCCCTCCCAAATCCCCAGCCCCATAAGTAGAAGTATATACCACTGAGTGCTGGTGGTGTCCCCTCAATCCCCAGCCTCCATAAGTAGAAGTATATAGGCTCCTGGTAGCTGGTGGTGTCCCTCTCATCCCCAACCCCATAAGTAGAAGTATATACCCTGGTGCTCGTGGTGTTCTCCCCTCTCAATCCCCAGCCCCATAAGTAGAAGATATACCCTGGTGCTGGTGGTGTCCCCCCTTCAATCCCCAGCCCCATAAGTAGAAGTATATGCTCTGGTGCTAGTGGTGTCCCCCCCAATACCCAGCCTTGTAAGTAGAAGCATATGCCCTGCTGCTTGTGGTGTCCCCCACCTCCAGTCACCAGCCCTGTAAGTAGAAATATATGCCTTGGTGCTAGTGGTGTCTCCCCTCACCTCCAACCCCCAGCCCTGTCAGCAGAATGAAATGCCCTGGTGCTAGTGGTGCCCCCCCCCATCATCCTAACCTATAAATAAGAAGCGCACTCCCTGCCTGTGCATGCGACGGCCAGCTGAGGAGGTGAGAGGAGGTCTATGCCAGTTGCTATATGCACCTGCTTCACCACTGATGAGGATACGGTGAGTGGGAAGGGTGCCCAATGCCATGGGGGGAACCACTGGACACAAGAGAGGGGTTGTTTGTACATCCAGGCTAGTGATCAGAGGGGGACCACTACCATCAGGGATATACACTTGTACATTGGGGCTGGGACCAGAGGGAGGAGGAGGGCACCACTGCCACCAGGGATATACACTATTAAGTGGGGGCTGGGCTTGGGGGGAGGGCACCACTACCTCCGGGGATATACACTTGTTTGTTGGGGCTGGGATTGGAGGGAGGGGAAGGGCACCACTAGCACCTGGGTGTTTCATTCTGCTTACAGGGCTGGGGATCAGGGGGACACCACCACTAGCACTAGGACACGTATTTCTACTTACAGGGCTGGGGATCAGGGGGACACCACCACTAGCACTAGGACACATATTTCTACTTACAGGGCTGGGGATCAGGGGGACACCACCACTAGCACTAGGACACGTATTTCTACTTACAGGGCTGGGGATCAGGGGGACACCACCACTAGCACTAGGACACATATTTCTGCTTACAGGGCTGGGGATCAGGGGGACACCACCACTAGCACTAGGACACGTATTTCTACTTACGGGGCTGGGGATTGGAAGGGAACACCACTAGCACCAGGAAATATACTTCTGTTTATGGGGCTGGGGATCATGGGTGGGACACCACTAGCACCAGAGAATATATTTCTACATACGGGCCTGGGGATTGGGCGGGAGGGGAACACCACTAGCATCAGGGATCTTACTTAGAGGGTATTTCTTTCAGCAGGCCACACCTATGGAACTACAGACACCCAGTGTCAGGACTACACAGAAACATTTCTAACTAGCAGTCTAACAGGGGACCACACACTCTGATGTCTCACACTGACATCACCCTGTCCTATAAGAGTGAGTGGCCTCCGCCCCCTCCTCAGTTCTTTTCTTGCTGTCGACCATCGCACGTCGGACCTCAGAGATTCCACCAACTTCAGCTGACCACCATTTCTTAGTCAATTTTCTTTGTATTTTCTCTCCCTAGTGTAGCATTACTTTACTCTTAAAGTGATTTTTTTCCTTTGTTTATACCGAGCTCCATCTCCGAAAAGCTCTTCAGGAAGTGTGCCTGTGGCAAGAAGATTCTTGAGAAAGACCACCATGACACTTGTGTCCGCTGCCTAAGCCCAGGCTACAACATCCAAGCCTGCGAGATCTGCTGTGGCTTCAGCCAGGCTACCAGGTGGTACAGCCAGAAGACCCTGGAAAATATTTTACTAAAGCAGAAGGTCACCTGCATGGAGAAGGAGCTACAGGCCAGGATTTCTTGCATTTCCCTGGCCCATTCATTGGGCTCAACCTTCTTCAAGGCCCAGGACAAATCGAGTGGTAAGCACAAACACCGGGAGGAGGACAGTCCTAAGCCCTGGTCCTTCATGCATCAGCCACAGCTGTGGCCATCCTCCTCTTGGGAGCAACCCCATCTGCCTCACACAGCCTCTCCTCCTCAAGGCTACCATTGGCTGTCCCCCCCCCCACATATCTCACCTTGGCAGGGGTCAGTTCTTTGGGCATTGGTGCCCCACTGATGTTTCTGCTGCTACTGTTTCAGCCTTTGTTTTCAGCAGGCCATCAGTTAGGTGGCTGCACTGGTTTGATGCTGAACAGTACTGGATCAGCACTTCCAAGGGTTCACCCTACTCTCTTGATGCCAACCTCAGCTGTTTCCTTGGCCACATCCTCTGCCTCAGGGCCCCTGCCCTCACCAGCATCACCCACGGCTGTTCCTTGGTCATCCTCTCCAGTGACAACCCAGGCAGAGGAGACACCCTGTAGGCCTCTGCCTGCTCGGCCGCCCTCCTCGGCCCCACCACTGATGCCAGCCCCTGTGCCTTGGTCCTCAGTTTATGCCGTTAGGTGTCCTGACTTCAGTCACAGTGGATTTTCAAGGCATGCTTTCCTGTCTGTGGGATTTTATGCAAGCTAGGTTTGCTCCCCCACAAGGGAAGATGCTGCAGGGGCCTACTGAGCCTGCCTCCTGCCCCCTTCCCCTATAGGGTCATGGCATGCACCTTGAGATGGGGTGCCCTCTAACCCCCCTCAGGATCCGGTGGATGAGGATGACTATCACCCAGACCTCCTTTTTTCTGATGAGGAGGAGGAGGGAGAAGTTGGAGATGACGGAGGTGTTACCCCCCCACTCCACTTCTATGGTGTCGTCCTATGGCGAGGAGACCCCCAAGTATATCCCACTGCCCCCCGTATGATCCTTCCTTTGTCTCCATTTTGAGATAGTTGCAGGTGACCATGAGGTTTGATACTGAGGATCAGGACCCTATCCAGTGCAGTTTGTCCACTTTCCTTGGCCTGCTGGATGCCCCACTTCTGGTCATTCCTTCACTGATAGAACCCTTTGAAGATGCCACCATGGCCACTTGGCATAAGCCCAGCTTGGTTCCTGCCATGCCGCGGAAGGTGGATAAGCTATACCAGGTTCCTGCGGGGAAGCCCTTCTTCACCGAACAGTCTCTAGAAGACTCCGTGGTCATCAGTGCTGCCCACAACTGTACCAAGAGGCCCAAACACTTCAGTTATCACCCCAGGAATCCTCCAATATTCCTAACTCTTATGCAACATGCCTTTAAGCCAGATCTGCCCGGAGATGGAACGTTATGCTAATGATGGAATCAATGGCACGTGCCACTTTTTCAAATGTTGACACATGTCAGCTGCCTACTTTCTAACCCTTAGATTTCTCTCTCCACCTGTCAAGGCTAGACACTCGGAGATTCTTTCCTCATCATCTCACTGTGAAACTTATAAAATAAGATATATTATTTTTTTTCCATTTGCTGCCCTTATCTCTTGTTTGTAGTTAACCGTTAGCTTTATTTTAGTTTATTTGCTTATTTTCCTCGGTTTCTCCCAGTTCGGGATAACCGTAGGGGAACCAAGGATTTTTTTAGTCCATAACAGAGTTTCCTTACTGAAACTCTTTTATTCTAAGCTAATCGTCTATTTAAAATAGTTTTTTTGTAACCACTAACATCAATTACTGAACTGCTAATCCTGGTTCATTTTCCTTCGGTTTCCGGTTCCGATCGGTTACCTGATCAGTTCCTGAACCAACCGCAACCGTTAGTTTTACTTTAAAAAGTTTAAATTTATTCTCAGTTGCGGTTTTTGGGTTCTTTTTGCAAACATGTCTGAAAAACCTAAGAAAAAGATTGGTGAACGCGGTTTCAAAAACTGTACAGAGTGTGGAGAAGTTTTTGCCAAGGCAGACAAACACACTTCTTGTGTTGTCTGCCTTGGCTATGATCATTTGAAAACTGATTGTGAAATCTGTAGGACCTTTCCAGAAAAAAGGCATGAAAAATGTTTGGAAAGGCTTAAAAAGAAATTGCCTCCACCTAAGGGTCTCTCAGGCTCTGACCAGCAGACACCCTCAGTGGTTGTGGGTGAAACCACAGAAACCACAATTTCTACCCCTGATACGGGTGCAAAGGCCATCACAAAAAGGTCTGCTGAACCGGCTAGCTCTCCAGTTCCTGTGAAAATGACAAAACAAAGCACCCCTGCTCATCAGCCTCTGGGGACTTCTGGTGTGGCTGTAAACATGCCTACTCCAGTGGAGATTGCACAGGCATTTAAGGTCTTGCAGGGTCTGCTGCCTGCTGGACAGCAGTCTACAGTTCAGACCCCTGCTGAGTCAACCCAGTCCTCCCTGCATGAGGCCAGGGAAGATTATGGGGAATATGAAGAGGAGGAAGAGGGGGAGCCTGTAGAGCCTGAAGTCTGTCCTGAGCAAGAGTTTAGCCCACCTTCCAGGTCATCAGAGTACTATTCATACCATTTTTTCTTTGTTCGAAAAATGGTGGATGCTCTGGATATCTCTACCACAGAGGTGACAAAAGATGAAGAGGAGGCAGAGTACTTGGAAATGATGGCGTTAACCCACCAAAATGTTACTGCTTCCCATAAATAAGTTTTTTAAAAGGGGCATGATAAAGCTCCTCCAGACACCTGGGTCTGTCCCTCCTTTGGATAAAAGGTTGGACAAGAAGTACCAGCTAGACAGGGAAGGGGCAGAATTTTTATTCTCCCACCCTGACCACCAGGGGGTGGTACAAGCTGCAGCCTGTGACAATGCAAAAGTACCTTTTGCTTCTCATCCACCAGAGAAGGATTCTAGAAAAATAGACAGTATGGCCAAAAAGGGCTACTTATCAGCTTCTTTGGCCATAAGACAAGCTAATTTCCAAGCTTATGCGGCCCAGTACCAAAACTCTGTCTGGCAATCTGTTATGGTTATGGCAGATAAGGCTCCTTCCAGTCTTTCAGCAGGCCTTGTTGAGACTGCCAGATTTGGCTTAGAAGCAGGGCTTGTCCCTAAGCTTCAAATCCTTTCCCTCTCTAAGAACCAGAGTGTTCAAACCAGCTTCCAATACGGAAAGAAAACTGTTGGAAAAGGAGGTTTTAAACCTATTGTTGGCAAAAGCAGTGGAACCTGTGCCTCCACAGCAAAGGTGAAAGGCGTTTTACTCAAGATACTTCCTCACAACAAAGAAGAATGGGGAGTGGTGGCCTATCCTAGACCTAAGGGTGCTAAACAGGCACTTACTAAACCCAAGGTTCAAAATGATAACCTTGTCTGTGATCCTGCCAGATCTCCAAAAAGGAGATTGGTTGGCATCCCTGGACCTAAAAGATGCTTATTTCCACATCCCCATAAGGGAGTCTCACAGAAAGTACCTCAGGTTCAGTCTTCTTTCAGGTCATTACCAGTTTTCAGCCCCACCTTTTGGTCTCACTTCAGCTCCAAGAGTGTTCACAAAGTGTCTGGCAGTGGTTGTGGCACATCTGCAAAGGCAAAGTGTCACAGTGTTCCCCTATCTGGATGACTGGTTGATAATGGGAAAATCCCCTCAACAGGTAGAGGAACATCTTCAGCTAACCCAAGGACTCTTGGAGTCCCTGGGATTCCTGGTAAATCTCAAAAAGTCAGTCCTTCTCCCTGTGCAAGTACTGCAGTTCATAGGTGCAGAACTAAATACCCAGGAGGGCAGTGCTTACCTACCTCTGGACAGGGTAAAAACTATCCTGCATATAGCAAGCTCCTTCAGCTTAAACAAACCAAAAACTGCAAGACAGTTCCCACAGCTACTGGGCCACATGGCAGCTGCCACTGACAGAGTTCTAGGTTCCAGGTTCCAGATGAGAGACATCCAATTCCACCTAAGAGCTCATTGGTGTCAAAGAAAGAATTTCTTTCAAAGTTGATTCCAGTAACAAAAACATTACTCCTGGCCCATCAGTGGTGGAAAGAGGAAGCTAACCTCAGAGAAGGGGTTCCCTTTCAAAAGGAGCCTCTGTCAGTAAATCTTACAACAGATGCATCACTACTAGGGTGGGGTGCCCACCTAGGGGATCACACTACTCATGGCACTTGGTCCAGCACATTAACCTGCTGGAGCTCAGGGTGGTGTTCCTGGCACTCCAAGCCTTCACACCACTAGTTCAGGGAAAGGTGGTACAGGTCAGAACAGAAAATACCACCGCTATGTACTACATAAACAAGCAGGGAGGAACAAGGTTGGATCCTCTCTGCACAGAAGCTAGGAGAATTTGGACTCTAGCCTACTCTCAGGGAATTTCTTTTCAGGCCATTCATCTGCCAGGCAAGGACAATATCCTAGCAGATGCCCTGAGTAGAATAAACCAGGCCCATCATCAATGGACCTTGAACAGACAGGTGGTGGAAGTGATTTTCAAGAGGTGGGACACTCCAGAGATCGATCTCTTTGCATCTCATGAGACATCACCTGCCACAGTATTGTTGCAGACCCCTAGCTCAGGGAACGGTACCCCTAGATGCTCTGATTCTGGACTGGTTAGGGAAGTACTTGTATGTGTTCCCTCCATTCCCTGTGGTGTACAGGGTACTACTCAAGCTCAGGGCCCAGCCAGCCTCAATGATTTTGATAGCCCCAGATTGGGCCAGACAGCCATGGTACTCTGCTGCTCTCCATGTCTGTGGTCAAACCAATACACCTTCCTCGGAGGCACAACTTGCTGAACTCCAGTCAAGGGAGACTCCTGTACCCGAATCTCAAGCCACTCAGACTCAAAGCATGGCTCTTGGGAACCTAGAGTATGCAGGCCTGTATCTCTCTGAAAGTGTTCTGGATATTTTAAGGGGTACAGGAGACCCTCCACCAAGAAAACCTACACCTCTAAATGGAAAAGGTTTTCTATCTGGTGCTCCACCAGGGATATGGTGCCAGCTCAGGCAGGGGTTCCAGCTGTGCTGGACTACCTTACTCATTTGCATTCACTGGGCCTGCAGCCCACTACTTTAAGGCCCTGGACACACTGGGGAACTTAAAATGGTTTAAGTGCCTTAAAACAGTTTAAATCCCCCTAGCACTGTTTGCAGACAGACTACAAGCACCTTAAAACGTTTTAACAAAAGTGTTTTTAAACCCAGCTAGATACCTAGTCTTAAAACCATTTTTAAAAATGTTTTAGAGCTAGCATGGTTTTACTTACAGGTCTGTCCAGGAGTAAAAGTGTTTTAAGCTATAATGGTTTAACTAAAACAGTTCTAGCTGCAGTGTGTCCAGGCAAGCACAGTTCTGTGTGTTGGACTTCATACAAAATAGTTACAAGGAGAACAGGTTTAACACTAGCAGTGTGGCCACACTAACCTGTTTTCAAAAATGGTTACTGAGTAGTGTGGCTGCACTGAAATGGTTTAGCTAAACTGGTTTTAAAAATGGTTTTCAAAAACAGTTCTGTAGTGTGTCCAGGGCCTTAAAGTTCACTTGGCTTCAGTGTCTGCTTACACTTCAGCTGGGAAGAATGCCATGGCAGAGGTTGATCTTAACATTGTTTTACTAGCCCAAACCCTAGTGCAAATTGCCCAGGCTAGTGCAGCTAAGTCTCTACTTGTCCGTCTTGACTAGTGCAGGTTTTCATACTGTGTGATCCTGAGCAAGTCACTTAACTTACTTGTGCTCCCAGATCACATCTGGAAACAAGCTTCGGCTTAATGTGCTACTCCTGGTTAAACAATTTTCCCTTCCCTCGTGGCTGTTAATGAAGTTAAAAAAGTCTCTACTTTAGTAGGCTCTAGTCCTCATGCTAATCTCTCTCAATGTTCCAGATGGCCCGATGTGATTAACAGCTCATTAAGAGCTGGAATTATCTGGCGGTTCAAGAGGGGGATCCCACAAAAGACTCAATGTGAGTCATTATCACTCCACTGTTAGGACTTTCAGCTAGTGTCCAGGGTGTGATCAAGGGTAGAGTGCTGTTATGTCACTAGCTTCCAGTTTTCGGAATGTGTCTCGGTCTAACAATTTGTCCTGTAGTATTAAGATCAGTGCCCCCATTTACCTATATTTTGAGTGTCTGTGTCCAACATTTCAGTGACAAAATGTGAGTAGGTATAGAGGGTCGACCCTGCAGGTGGTGGGTGTTATCCCAGCTTCACCACAACTTCCCTCTCCCCTCCAAACCTCTTAACTCTGTTCTTTCCCTGGATACCATTGCAGACCAGACTCTGAAATGACCATCCACAGAACCATAGCTGCAATTACTGGCAAGTGTAGGGGGTCCACAACTCTGCTAAATGGACCATGCCAGCCATCACCTTCCATATAGTCCCACCCTTATCCCACCCAGCATGTCCTTTCATCTTAAAAACAAAGCTTTGGTCATGTATGGTAAAAAAATAAACCTTAGTAAAATATGTAATTTAAAAGCTTAACATGGGCTTTCCTGGGGTATATAGCTCATCCTGTATAGACATAGAGATAGTACTGCATTGTGCCTGTGTACTGTTTCCCCTGGGCTGATGAAAGGACAATGTTAAAGAAAAATCTGTTATTGTTGGGGCAGAGCATATTTATTTATTTCAAGATTCGGACATTACCTTTGAGCAAAAGCTCTTTTACAAAGGTTCCACGTCAGGTACAACAAAGTCTGAACAACTGAGAACAAGAAAACAAAGGAGGGTGGAGCCCTTTTAAAAATTAAAATGCCATTAGTTTTCTATTTCCCAAGCCCCTTAGGTCTGTGTGGCCCCCACCCCAAAGAAATCTTAGATGTGATCCTGGCTCACTTGAGACTGTACAAAAACTTCCAGAAGTGCAGATCTCCAGTTGACTATAGTGTGGGGGCTGAGAGTGTCTTTCTCTGCCTGACTCTGCTCATTGCCCTGTGGGTGGTGGTGAAAGTGTGGTGAGGTGCATGATGATGTCAGCTATTGTGTGTGAAGAGCTATTTATTTATTTATTTATTCTAGGATTACAAGTACCTTTGAGCCAAGGCTCTTTTACAAAGGTTCCACGTCAGAAATAAACAACAAGGAAGCAACAGTGAAATAACATTAAACAATTCATGTACAACAGTGCTAATTGAAAGGGGTCAATTATAGGAAGAGTAAGGTGTAGAGGAGGAGGAGGAGGAGGAGGAAAAGTGTAGGTAGTTAACAGAGGCAGCTATAGTAAAATGGTGAACACAGCTAGGATGCATGTGCCCACAAGGAATGGGTAGGGTCAGGCACCTGGGGGTGGCAGAGAAACAGGGATGAGAGGAGAGGGGGAGGATGAAGACGCGCCAGAGGCATTTGTCAAAAAATAAATGGGAAGGAGTGCTAGAAGAAAAAGGGAAGGGTGGGGGATAAGTGCTATAATGGGGCAAGGAGAGACTAATGAGGTGGTATAAAGACCTGAGATTTGAGGTGGCGCCTCAGGAGCTGGATGGAGGGGGACTGGGAGGGCCTGGGGTTAAGCAGTATATAAGTTAGGATTAAAGCTGTGTAGGTCATCAGCTAGGAGAGGCAGTCACAGGAGCTAGAGGCAATGAGATGGTCCTGGAGCCTGGTTTTGAACAGACCTAATGTTGAGGCAGAAGGGATGGTGTGGCTGAGACCATTTATCCATAGAGGAGCCCTATAGGTGAAGGAGTGTTGGCCCTGCGTATTTTGACAGTGAGGAACTTGTAGAATCTGGGTTGCCGAGCTCCTGGTGTTCTGTCAGTTGGTGTTTTGATGCAACAAGGCAGTAACACCAGGGGGGTGTGAGGCCAAGGTTGATTTTTCCCGCCATAGCACATGTGAGATACTTTATACGGTTGGAGAGTTGGAGCCATCTGGATTGTTCATAAAGGGCACAGGTGTGGGTGAGGCGGTGGGCACCAGTTGTGAGTTAGCATGCTTTGTTAAGTGCAGTTGTTATACGTTGGAGGGTGGACGTTGTGGTGGAGCCATAGACAATGTGGCCATAATCAGTAATTGACTCCACAGAGCTCTGGATGGCAATCTTCAGGGCCTCTGGGGTGAGGTGCTGCCTGTGCTTGTAGAGTAATCCAAGGCGTGTGTTGGCAGCTTTAGCCATGCTGTCAGTATGAGCCGTATAGGAGAGATTGGGGTCAAGCAGAATCCCTAGGTATTTGAATGAGTAAACTTGTTCGAGGACAGTCCCCCGCTTGGTGGAGGTGGCAAGGGGGTGTTGCTTGTAATGGTTATGTGAACTGCAGAATAGCAATGACTTGGTTTTCTTGTGATTGAGGACTAGTTTATGATTGGAGAACCATGTTTCAACGGCACTGAATCCGAGTTGGAGGCTGTGTTGTAGTGGTGAAAGGTCCTTGTGCGTAGAAAAGGCAACAGCATCATCCGCATACAGGATGATTTGTTCCGAGCAGGATTGTGGTAGGGAGTTTAAAAAGAAGCTGAAAAGGAAAGGGCCCAGTATGGACCCCAGAGAGACTCCAGAGTGGACAGGCAAGGTGTCTGAGATAGCATTGGCAATTTTTACTCTTTGAGAGCAGTTGTCAAGGTAGCTTCTGAACCAGTGGGCTGAGACCAGTGCGAGGCCAGCAAGGAGTAGTTGGTCATACAGCAGCCAATGATGGACCATGTCAAATGCCTTCGAGAAGTTAGGACTGCTTGATTGAACATTTGCTATTGTGATGTCCTCTGATTTGGTGGGGGGGTGGGAGAGAAAGAGAGGAGGCCATGGTACAAAACAATGGGGGGGGGCTCACTGTGTTGATGACATTGCAGTCTTTTTTTCTGCTGGGGAGATGGAAGCAACGTGGGAGCAGGATAAATGTGCAATAATCAGAGTATTTCTTGGCTTGCATTGTTTCCTGTGTAGGTGATCAACATTTACCATTAAAACTGATATTATTCTTATGGGGGACTTTAATTTTCCTGATATAAACTGGTCCAAAGGTACTGGTTTTAGTAAACAGGAAAAAAGATTTATTAGTACCATATCGCATTTAGGACTTGATCAGTATGTTGAATCACCTACTAAGAATAACCATATACTGGACTTAATATTCTCAAATATTAAAAACATCAGTGAGATGGCTAGTACTATGGCACCTTTAGGAAATAGTGATCATCTAGTCATCAAATGGTCATTTAATCTTTCGGTTAAAAAATCCTGTGAGAAAACCGAATTTAAAAATTTTAATAAAGCAAACTATAAGGCAATTAAGGAACATCTATTGAGGTGGAATTGGCAACATGAAGTGTCTGGATTATCGGTAGAGAATATTTGGGATAGAATTAACGAGGAAATCACATTTTATATTACTGAATGGGTACCAACTAGAATAAAGTATACTGGACAGAAGAGGTCCCCACCTTGGTTCACATGTAAAATTAAAAGGTTAGTTTTAGCAAAAAAAAAGCCTACAATAAATATAAGAAACATACCACAGAACAGAATTGGTCTAAATTTATGAATAAAGCAAAAAAGTTAAAAAACTCTATTAGAAGGGCTAAGCAGGAAGTAGAAAGTAGTCTAATCAATTTACATCATGACAACAGGAAAATGTTTTTCAATTATATTGGTTCTTTCAAAACTTCTCCTACCTTAGTTGGGCCATTAAAAATTGATAATGTTGATATCAGTGATGAACAAATCATGGCTGATGAATTTAATAGTTATTTTTCTAGCATATTTAAAAAATAGGGTAAATTCCTATGTATAAAACCGTTTAACTCTGATTCTGTAGTTCAATTTAATGTCGCTGAAACTTTTTATATTATAGATTCTTTAAAAACTTCCACATCTGTTGGTCCTGATGGAATTCCAGCCATTTTTATGAAAAATCTTTCATACGAACTGGCGGTTGTATTAACCTATCTATTTAATGAATCACTACATAAGGGTATTGTGGTTAAAGATTGGTGTGATGCAATAGTCATTCCTATTCATAAATCTGGATCCAAAAAGGAAATAAATAATTATAGACCTATTAGCCTTACCTCTACCATATGTAAAATTATGGAGAGGTTAATTTTAGGTAAAATCAACACTCATATTATGAATAAAGGTTTGACTGATATATTTCAACATGGTTTTCAACCCGGTAGATCTTGTCAGACCAATTTGATAGATTTTTTTTGATCCCGTGAGTGAAGCATTTGACCATGGTTTGCCAGTGGATGTCATCTATCTGGACTTTGAAAAGGCCTTCGATTCTGTGTCTTATGACATACTTTTCAACTGCTTAGCTAATTAGATCTTAATAAATATTTGATTCAATGGATAATGAATTGGTTATCCAATAGACGACAGCGTGTTGTTGTAAGAGGTTTTTATTCTCCATGGACCACTGTTACTAGTGGAGTCCTGCAGGGTTCTGTTTTGGGGCCTGTGCTATTTAATATCCCGATTGCTGGTATGGATACTAAGTGTGGCAATTGGATTAGTAAATATGCAGATGATGCCAAACTGGGTGGGATTGTTAACAATCCCAAGTCTATATCTATTTTACAAGATAACTTAAATTTTATATCTGATTGGGTTAACCTTCACAAATTGAAATTTAATATCAGTAAATGTAAGGTTATGCATTTTGGAAGTAATAATATATGTGCAAATTATTACATTGAGAACCATACCCTGAAGGATATTACAACTGAGAGAGATCTGGGTGTCATTATTAATAATAACTTAAAGTTTACTGAACACCTGAATTTTACCATTAAAAAAAAGTTCAAGATTGAGTAACTGTATATTTAGAAATATTAAAAGTAGAGAACCATCAATAATGATTCCCTTATACTGTAGCATTATAAGAGCTAATTTTGATTATTGTTCCTCATTTTGTGCTCCTACACAGATGGGTGACAAAATATCCAGGGAGAAGGTTCAAAAAAGGTTTGTTAAGAATATAAAGGGTATGGGAGGTCTGTCTTATGAAGAAAGACTCAAACAGCACAATTTGTATAGTATGGAATATAGATCTATACGTGGGGATCTCTGTTTGCTTTATAAAGCAACCAGAGATGAATATTTGTTTGAAACATTACACTTAAAATGGAACAATACAACTGTTCTAACCCGTCCGCACAACCTAATGCTATTCTTATCTATTAATCGAACCACGAAAAGAACTAACTTCTTTACTCAACGAATAGTTCCAATTTGGAATTCTCTGCCTTGTGATATAGTGAATTGTGTAAATTTGATCCAATTCAAAGTTCAACTCGATATATATATATATGAAGGACTCCAAGTTTGTAACCCACTTAGCCTAAGTGGCATGATCATAATGGGCTTGTCCCTCGAGCGTGTAAACCACCTATGAACCTATAATTGAGGGCTAGTGCAACCATCTGCGGGCTAGTGCAATTTTGAATCAATTTTCCCTGCTGGCAAAAAAGGTTACGGCTGATTCCTGCTCTATGGCATCAAATTCTATCTTCAAAAGGTTCTTTAAAGGTCTGGTTCACCTGCACCCCTGTCACAGGGAACCGGTGCCAGCCTGGGATCTAAATGTGTGTATCACCAAGCTCATGGTTCCCCCTTTCAAACCCATGTCTTTAGCTCCTTTGAAACATGTCACATGGAAGATGGTTTTCCTAGTGGCTGTCACTTCTGCTAGAAGGATCAGTGAGCTGCAGGCTCTCTGCATTGAGCAGGACTGCATTTTCATTCTACAGGGACAAAGTGGTCCTGCGAACAAACATAATATTTCTTCCAAAGGAGGTTTCAGACTTTCATTTGAACCAGTTCATCTCTTGACCTGTCTTCTTTACTGAGCATTCAAGCTCTGGGGAGTGTAGACTGCACAATCTTGATGTCAAGAGAGCTCTTAGCTACTACGTGACAGTCACCAAGGCCCATAGACAGGACAGGAAGCAACTGTTCCTGACTTATGAGGATGTGGGAAAAGGAAATCCAGCATCTAAGAGGTCCATTTCTTGCTGGATAGTTCAGTGTATTCAGTTTTGTTATTCAAAAGCTGGGGAGGAGGCACCAGCAGGGCTGAGAGCCCATTCTGCAAGGGGTACAGCTGCTACTATAGCAGCTTCCAGGGATGTTCCTTTGGTGGACATCTGTAAAGCAGCTACCTGGAGAACCGTGCACACCTTTACTAAGCATTACAGCCTGGACACACAGGCTAGGGGTGATGCCAGGTTTGGCACAGCTGTCCTGCAGTCTATTTCCAAAGTAGGTTCTGTGTCCACCTCCAAAGGTACTGCTTCTTAGTCTGCATAACAGTTTGGAATATTGGAGTATTCCTGGGGTGAGAAGAAAAAATTACTTACCATAGTAATCTTGTTTCTTCCAGAGGATACTCCAATATTCATAACTCTCCCACCCTGCCTCCCCTGCTAGAACCAGAGGCCTCTGCACTCCATGCTGTACTACCAGGGGTATGTGTGCCACACTCTGGCTTTTGTATTTGGAACTGTGTTTTCATTGGTTTTACCCTTTTCAGGTGATTCTGACATTGGGGAGTGTTTTGTTAAATGGTTTCCCTCCTGTTGGAGGCTTCTGGGTGTTTTATTATTATTGTTATTATAGATAATTATTAAATTCCTCTCGGACCCTGTTTTGTCAGGCGTCCACGAAATCTGAGGGTTAGAAGTAAGACAGTTGATAGATGGCAGCATTTGAAAAAGTGGCACGTGCCAATGATTCCATCATTATCATAACGTTCCACCTCTGGGCAGATCTGGCTTAAAGGCATACTGCATAAGAGTTATGAATATTGGAGTTTCCCCTTGAAGAAACAAGATTACTATGGTAAGTAATTTTTTCTTCCCTCCCACCGGACAAGGAGTCCTAACGGTTGGATCTCATTGGCAAGCGGACCTTCACCTCTGCTACACTGACCATCAGGGTTCTTAACTACAGTATATAGTCCATATGGTCCAATTTCAGAACCAACTCTAGGCTCAGGCCAATGAGGCAGCTAAAGCCTTCCCAGAGGAGCCCCTGAAGCAGCGGCTGCTTAGAAACATTCAGTCAGGGGACAACACTGGCAAGCTCCTTCTTAGCTCTGCCTACGATGCCGTGGATGCCTTGGCATTGGAAAGCTCTTCTTCAATGAACAGTGCTGCTGATGACCGTACCTAAAGGCCCAAACACTTTGGATCCCTTCCACTGGACAAGGAGTCCCAGCGGTTGGACCTCATTGGCAAGTGGACCTTCACCTCTGCTATATTGACCATCAGGGTCCTAAAAGGGACACTGTCAACCTCTTTAGGCCTCAAACTGTCCCTAGTTTAAAAAACACATTTTATGATTGTTATCATTATGTAAAATATGCTGATGTGGCTAGTAGTTTGATTCTGATTCCTTTTTATGTTTGCCTGCGCGCATGTGCTAGAAACATATTGCAGCAGCTTGCTATAGTAGCGAGTTGTGGCAGTGTTGTAGCCAATGCCCGCAGTCCATTTTAGGGCTGGTCTCTGTGGCACCAATAGAGGTGCACGCTGTCGATGACAGCAGTATTGTAGCGTGCCACCAACTTGAAAGAAACTCGCCGCTGCAATCAGGGAGCATTAACAATCATCTGTTTTTGCTGCTGGCGCAGTCCCTGATTACAACAGCGAATTACAGCTTGCCTTATCTGGTGTCCCATTTCAATAACATGGTGGTGGCTATTGCTGTCTGCATCTCACAGTCCCCACAGAAGCCAACAGACAGCCGCCGCCTCTCACAGTCCCCATGAAAGCCGACGGGGGTGCCCAATCCCCCTGTCAGCATGCCCCCTTCCCAGTTCATTTGCCGATGGGGTAGCCCAATCCCTATCAGCATAATGTCCCCGCATTTGTTTTAAATTAACATGGCGGCTATCACCAACTGCCTCTCACAGTCCTCATGAAAGCCAACAGTGGTGCCCAGTCCCACCTGTCGGCATACCCCTCCCAGGTTCATTTGCCAATGGGAGAGCCCAATCCCCATCGGCATAATGCCCCCCCCCGTTTGTTGTGTGCTGAGGGAGGTGCCCAATCCCCCTCGGCTCATATGCCTCCCAGACACTTTGTATGTGCCGACAGGGTGCCCAATCCCCATCGGCTACAGTCCCCCCCCAACAACACCCAGGTGGCATGCTGGGAGCCCACCTGCATGCCGGGCACCAGTAAAAAGAAAACCTTCCCTGTTTTTTATTTTTACAACCTGTAAAAGAAATGGTCCTCACTGTCAGCGGTGCCCCCCAACCCGCACCTGCCCTCCTGCACACCTCACCTCCCCACACCCCCCTCACCACATACCTACCTTTGGAGCCTGGTGCAACAATCTTCAGTGGACTGGGAACACACCTACACTCTTCAAAGCCGACCATGAACTGAAGAAATGCCGGTAAGGTGTATAATGACATAAATGTTTTTTTTTTTCAACTTATGTGGATATCTTGGCCATTTTCATGAATTTTGGCACCAAATTTTCAACATGGGATTCTTGGGACCCCATCTCATGAATTCAGTGACTGTCATCTGGTTATTTGGTAAGGAAAAGTGATTTCATGGTCACTTTGCGGAATCACCTTTTGGGGCCGATTAATCAAACGACAGTGTCACTGGTCTTGAGGTGGGCTCCAAAAGCCTATATTTGCAAATTTGGTGAAATAATTCCAAAACAATACTGTGTTACGATGCTGCTAAGTTGCACAGCCTGTACACTATGTGAATTTGTAATATTTTCACTCCAGATTTTCAACACTGGCATTTTTTCACACCTCCTTAAGAACAGTACAGCTGTAATTTTTCACATCCTGGCCAAAATGTGTTTTTGCACTTCTAGCACAGAATAGTGCAGTCGCTGTGGGAAATCAGTGTTTGGGACAGATTAAGAAAATCACAGTGACTCTGTTCATGAGCAGAGGTCACAAAATGCCTATGCTGAAAATTTGTTGAAATAATTTCACTAAATGACTGTGTTACAAGGCCATGTTGAAAATTTGTAGTGCAAATACCAACAAACACCTGGGGCGTTAGGGTTTCTAACCATAACATCCCACCCTGTATAGACTGACAGGCGTAAGGGGTGTGCCTTTGGATTGCTGGCTGTAATGCTCACGCCATTCCACCCCCAGCCCCCACCCTGAAGCTAGTGACAGGCATCGAGGTGTACCTTGGACTCTTCGGCCCCAGAGTTCACCCACTTCTCCTATACTGCACCCATTCCAGCATATGTCCTTATGAAATGGGATGACTGTAAAGCCAAACACCCCAAGGCACACCTCAACACTTGTCAGTGTCTGCAGGATAGGATGAGGTGAAATGCCGTGAGCGTTATGGGCGATTACCCAAAGGCACGCCCCAATGCCTGTCCATCTCTGCAGGGTGAAGGTGGGGTTGGCATGAGTTCAATACTTCACTGACATTCCTATTTTGCATCTGTCTAATTCCTGCATGTGCAATGCTGATATCAGCAGCAAACATTCGGCATTGACAAATGCTTATTTTTTTTTTAAAGTGAAAAACAGACTACCCACCATACTGGTGTTACCACACCAAAATGTGTTTGTTTACATTTCTCAATCATTTCCCACTGTATCATTCCTGAACTTGGGAACACCCCAACATGATCTAGCCACTCAAGATGCAGTGAGTGCAGAGAAAATTACTGCATCATAAGTGGCTGCACTGCATTGGTGTTTTCCTAATGTTCAGGAAGTGGACAAGAAGAATAGATCAAGGATTCGAAACAAAACAAAGTTGGCTGTAAATACAAAATTACCATGCATTTCAGTTGTACTAAGAAAGGAGGCAGATTAAACCATTAGCAACACTGGTAAATTTTAGAGAAGGTAAGCAATCATAAAATGTGGGTTTTCAACCTGAAATAGTATGATGCAAAAATGGTTGACAGTGTCCCATTAACTATATAGCCCATATGGTCCAGTTTCAGAACCAACTCTGGGCTCAGGCCAAGGAGGCAGCTAAAGGCCTCCCAGAGGATTCCTTGAAGCAGCAGCTGCTCCAAAACATTCAGTCAGGGGTCAACATCAGCAAGCACATTCTTCACTCTGCCTACAACGCTGTGGATGCTACGGTCTGGGCGGCTACGGCAGGCATTTGCCTGTGGCATCATTCTTGGGTCAGAATGCTGGGCTTTGCCCAGGATATACAACAATCCATCCTGAATGTCCCCTTTAGAGGGTATAAACTATTTGGGGTGGACATGCAGGACATACTTTCAAACTTGCAGGCATCTGGCTGCACCTTGCAGTCAATTCATTCCATGTACCACACCAACCAGCCTAGAAGTGGTCAGCAGGTGCCCTTTCGGCATCCTGCCCATAGGCCCAAACCCAACTCCAAATATCAGGGTAAATGCAGAGCAGCCCCAGCCCTGCCTTCTCCTACCTCCACCGCTGGGAAAACCTCCAGAGGAAGTGGTGCGACCCTGGCCGCAGGTGCTGCCTCAGCATGATTCCTGGCCCAACTCACCCCAACTGGGCAGGAAGTGGTAGTTGGGGTCATTTCTACCTGCACCTGGACAGGTGGAGGGTGAGCACCAGAGATGCCTGGGTCTTGTAGCTCATAGAAAACAGCCACCCTCTGGAGCTTCTCTAGAAAAATCTCTGGTTCAGTCCTCTTACTCTCCAGATCACATTCCAGTGCTCTGGGAGAAGATCCACTCCTTGCTGCACAAAAGGGCGAGAGAGCCTGTCCCAGAGACTCAGTGGGGCGGTTCCACTCTCACTTCTTCCTGGTCCCCAAATGTAGAGGGGATCTCAGGCCCATTTTAGACCTCTGAGAGCTAAATTTCTTTATTCAGTACAAGACATTTCGGATGGTCACCCTTCAGGGACTGCTGACTCTCCTGCATCAGGGAGACTGGATCTGCTTCCTTGATATGAAAAAATGCATACCTGCATATCAAGGTATGTGCCTTCCACCATCAGTACCTCAGGTTCCACTTTCACGGAGTGCACTTCCAGTTCCCAGCCTTGCCTTTTGGCTTGTCTTCAGCCACTCAGCTGTTCACTAACTGCTTGGCAGCAGTGGTGGCAGCCCTCTGGAGGGAAGGGACTCTATGTCTTCCCCTTCCTGGATGACTGGCTCCTCAAAGCACAGTCCAGGGAACACCTGTTGCAGGCTCTGGAATGTACTACCCACCTGTTCCAGGAACTGGGCATCACCATCAGTCTTCTCAAGCTGGTCTTGACCCCCTGTCAGCACCTGCAGTACATAGGGGGTGGTCCTGGATATGGCTTAGGGTATGGCTTTCCTGCCACAGGAGAGGGCAGACCGCTTAATGGCTCAAGTCCGACCATTGTACAATAGCAGATATGTCTCAGCCTGAATCTTCCTCCGGCTCTTGGACCTGATGGCTGCGGCGACAGTCACAATGCCTCTAGCCAAACTGCACATGAGGGTACCTCAATGGACACTGAGGATCCAGTGGGATCAGCGTACCAATGACTTGGAAAAGCAGGTCCTAGTCTCCTTTCCACTCAGAAATGTTCTGCTTTGGTGGTTGGAACCCAGCAATCTGTTAAGAAGGGTTTCTTTCCTCATTCCTTCCCCTCAGCAAATTCTCATCACAGATGCTTCTGGGTTGGGGGGGCTCATCTGGGGCCCCACCAATCTCAAGGGACATGGTCCAAGATGGAGTCTTCGCTCCACATTAACATCCTGGAGATGTGGGCAGTTCTTTATGCTCTACAGGCCTTCCAGATGCAGCTATGCCCAGGCCTTCTGGTAGTGCAGATGGACAACATCAGTGTAGTCCACTACATCAACAAGCGCGGGGGCACTCACTTGTACCCTCTCTGCTGGGAAGTGATGAGAGTTTGGTACTGGGCTTTGGAACAGTCTAGAACTGTTTGCCATCCATGCTCCAGGCATCCAAAACATCCTGGCAGACAGGCTAAGTTGGTCGCAGTCTGAGATGCATGAGTGGGAGCTGCTGACCTTTGTCATAGAAGACCTGTTTGACAGGTGGGGTCATCCAGAGTTGGACCTTTTTGCGTTCCCACTCAATGCAAAACTGATGCTTTTTTGCTCGCTCACTCCAGGGCCTGGAGGTTTCTGTTGAGAAGCATTGTCCCTCTCTTGGAAAGGAAGGTTTCTTTATGCCTTCCCACCATTCCCCTGCTTCAGAGGGTTCTGATCAAACTCCAGATGGATGGGGCCACTATGATCCTCATCTCCTCCTTCTGGCCTCATCAGATATGGTTCCCCTTACTGCAGCAGTTGATAGTGGAACCTCCAGTGGCCCTGCCTCTGTGCGCCGACTTGCTCTCCCAGGACTGGGGCACCCTGGTCCATCTGGACCTCAGATCCCTGCATCTTCACGCTTGGCTCCTGAAGGCATAGTCTTGGCTAGAGTTGGGGTGTCCCCCAAGGGGCTTGATGTCCTGGTGGCAGCTAGGAAGCCTTCCTCAATGGCGACTTATTCCATGAAGTGGAAATGTTGTGGTCTGTAGGCTGCTTCACATCAGATGGATCCCTTCATTTGTCCAGTGAATCAGATTCTGGAGTACTTGCTGTCCCTTTCAGACTGAAGTACTCCTCTCTTAAAGTTTACATGTCTGCCATTTCTGCCTTCCATGTGCCAGTTGATGGACTTACAGTGGCACAACTGGAGGTGTCTCATACACTCCTGAGAGGCATTCTTCACCTGAAGCCTCCTATCTGCAGTCCGGTCCCACCTTGAGACCTGAATTCGTGTTAGAGAAACTTACTTTGGCTCCTTTTGAGCTGGCCGTGACATGCAAGCTACACTTTCTGTCATGTAAAGCGTTATTTTTGGTTGCTATTACTTCTGTTCAAAGGATTTAACAGCTACAGGCTCTCATGTATGAGCAGCCTTATTTCATTTTCTACAAGGACAGTGTCTTTGCGTACTAACCCTACATTTTTTCCTAAGGTGTTGTCTTGAGTTTACTTTAAATCAATTCATCCACCTACCTGTTTATTACCCAGAGCACGCCAATCCAGGGGAAGCATTGCTTCACACTTTAGATATGCATAGAATTCTGCATTCTAGGGACGTGGATATGATGTACAACTCCACACTTCTGACAGTGTTCCTGTCCCTTTAATTCCTGCTGGAATGCCTTCAAGCTGGCTCTTCCCACCCGGGTGGTAACTTCCTCAGCACTGCCCTGTGACATCAGCTATTTCTTTCCTCTGGAAGAAGAAGACCCTCCTAAGGATGCCTGTACCGATCACAGGCTTCTTCGTGGGCTGTCAGTCACCGTGACTCCTGACAGACCCTATCGGGTCAGCAGGGACTCGTGCAGTCGACCACTTTTTTGACAAAATCCCTCAGTCTGAGGACTACTCCCTGGATTCCCATCCATTAGATGCGAAGTCAAGGGAGGGTCTGTCCACAGAGCATGGTCCCATCTCTTTTGGGAGATTGCTTCGCTTGATTTCAGAGTCAACCGGGATCCAGATGGAGCCCGTCCAGAAATGGGCCAAGTATCCCTTGACCAAAATTCTCGACTGAGGGACTCCCCAGGAGTAGCCTTCCTGGTCACTGAGGCCATTCATGGCCCTA
Source organism: Neoceratodus forsteri (assembly GCA_016271365.2). Classification (NCBI taxonomy): domain Eukaryota; kingdom Metazoa; phylum Chordata; order Ceratodontiformes; family Ceratodontidae; genus Neoceratodus; species Neoceratodus forsteri. The sequence continues at coordinate 115,634,445 of JADMNL010000024.1, read as the reverse complement.
CTCTGGAGCTTTGGAAGCACCCTGCCTCTTGCCTTGCACCATCGACCTATATGGCCCAAAAGCTTGTGGTCCTTGTGGGTTCTCTGTTGGGGTTTCACCGAGCATACCTTGGCCGAGGGTCTGATGGCCGACTTGGTCTTTCAGCATACTGGCAATGTCGGGGACATGGATAAGCCTCCTGACAAGGAATCCAAGAAGTTAGATCTCATGGCCAAAAATGTCTGTGTGGCCTCTTCGATTGGCCTTTGGCAGGCGAGTTCAGCTCTTTTGATGGCCCACTTCGCTCATGCCATTCTTGGCACTCTTGATGAGGTGGTTCCCCAGCTCCCGGCTGACTTACAGACCATGGTCAAACAAGTCTGGAACCAGGGCCAAGCAGTGGCTAAACAGCAGCTCTGGACATCCATGGACAGCGGCGACTCCTGCACCTGGTCCGTGGCTGCTGCGGTGGCCATGCACCACAGGGCTTGGCTGTGGATCTCTACCTTTATGGCAGATACCCAGTATAAGTTGGCAGATGTCCCCTTCTTGGGCACTGACTTGTTCAGGCCGGGGTAGAAGGGCACCTAACTCACATTGAGAAGTCCATTGCCACCCTGGACCAGAGGGATCCCAAGAGCTCCAAGCTTCAAAGGAAGTAACCTTTCAGCCTCTCTCTGCCTCTGTGGCCAAGCCATCCCAGCCCTCAGCTCGGCAACAGGTGCAGGCTTGGCATCCTTGACCGAAATCCATTGCTTTGGTCGTCCGCAAACCTGGCTGTCAAGATCCTGCTGCTTCCTCAGCTGGTCCCTCCTCCTTCTCCTCCTCCTCCAAGCCTGCCTAGTGGCAGCATGGGGTGTGTGCCTCCCCCATACCTGTCCTGTCTCCCCTGGGTCCTCCCATGGGGGTCCGGCTCTGATTCCTGCTGTTCTGTGTGGAGGGGATTCTCTATGAGTTCCAGGTCATGCCCTTCCATTCTCAGGGTCTTCACCAACCCTTTCAGGCCCTCTCTGCCCATGCGGCCATGCCGTCCCAGTCCCTGGCTGAGCAGTAGGCACAGGCTTGGCATCCTCGACCGAAGTCGGTTGCTTCAGTCTTCCACAAACCAGGGGGTTGAGGACCTACTGCTTCCTCAGCTGGACCCTCCTCCTTCTCCAAGCCTGCCCAGTGACGGGCTGGGTGGTGCCTCCCCCATGCCTGTCCTGTCTCCCCTGGGTCATCCCATGGGGACTGGCACTGCCACCTCCTTTGCACCTGGTCCACTGTCACCAGGGACAGGTGGGTCCTCAAAATGGTTAGCCAGGGTCTGCCTCTGGAGTTTGAGGCTTACCTGCCTTGCTGGGCCCACGCCCCATGAGAGGACATGGTGTCCACAGACATGCTGTCTACCCTTCGGGAGGACGTTGCTCAGCTCCTCCAGAAGTAGGTAGTGGCTCAGCTCCTGGACCCCCCAGTAAGTCCATGGTTTGTCTCCAGGTACTTTCTGGTCCCAAAACAGATGGGGCACTGGTGCCCCATTTTAGATCTGCACAACCTGAACAACTTGGATGGTAACTCTGTCTCAGATCATTCCATCCCTGGAGCAGAACATGTGATTCTTATCCCTAGATCTTTGGGACGTGTTCTTCCATGTTTGTGTATTTGAATATCTGGCCCTTGGTGTCTGCAGCTAAGAATAATCTTACTGAGCTGCAGATAAAGGAGAAGATTTGCAGTCTTGGTGGGATCTCTTAAAGCCAATTAACTTTAACTTCTCAAATTCGAATCCCACAGCCCCCACTTGTATACTGTGTGACCCTGAGCAAGTCATTTAACTTCCCTGTGCTCCCAGGTCACACCTGTAAACAAGCTTTCAGCTTAGTGTGTCTCTCCTGGTTAAACAATTGGGGGAAAAATTCTACTGTCATTCATAGTGTTTTTTAACCACTTAAAGAATGTATCCAGACTGAGTCCCTTCCTTGACCAGAGAGACCTGTGCACGCTGGGGCCAGCTTTTATTACCTCAAAAATTGACTACTGCAACATGCTCTATTTTGGCCTGCTAGCTACTCAGCATCTCTGAATCCAGCTGCTCCAAAATTTGGCAGCCATGTTGATAACGGGAACATCAAGATTTGATCACATTACTAACGCTTTGCATGGGTTACACAGGCTGCTGGTAAGATGTTTTTTGGGTTTAAAATTCTTTTGTTGGTCTAGAAGGCCATTAGTTGACTGGGCCTCCTCCACATCTGTGAGCTACTGACCACTCACCAGGAAAATGTTTGGGGCAGCAGAGTCCTTTGCTCAAATCCTAGGAACTTTTAATTGTCCCCTCAGTGAGACTGAAATCTGCTGGGGACTGAGCATTGTCCATTGTGGCTCCAAGATTATGGAACACTGGTCTGGGTTTGATCCTTTCTGCCCCTTCTGTTGGAAGTTTTAAACCTAAACTGAAGACCTGGCTATTCAGACAGGCTTTCCTCCGGTGACTGATAATTGTGAAATTAATATTGTGATTATGACTACTCCGAGATGAACATTATTATGATATTTGTTTTGATTGTGAAGTGCTTTGTGCTCTGGAAAGGTGCACTAAAGCTGACTGTCAGTATAGTCTAGAGGTTAGAGTAATGAGCTGTGAATTATCTTGCTAGATAAAGCAGACCTGGGTTTGATTCCCACAACCTCCACTTTCATACTTTTTGACTCTGAACAAGTCACTTGACCTCACCAGTGCTCCCCGATCACCCCTGCAAACAAGCACTTGTGCCTAATGGGACTTACCTAGTTACCAAAGAATAAAATTTATAAATATAATAAAAGATCTTCTTAGAGGATGTCTCTTTCATCGGGCCACACCTATGGAACTGTAGCCGCCAAGCACTAGGACCACATGGAAACTTTTTGCAAGCAGTCCACTAGGGGCCATCCATGATTATGTCCTATGTCAGCACTCCCATATAAACATGGGCAGCCCCTTCCCTCCTCAGTTTTTTTTTCCCCACCATCGACCATACTCGCCAGACCCTGTATGGAGATGCTGTTGCTATAGTCGACCACTATTACAGGCATTTCTCTCCCTAGTTCACTATCACTTTTCATAAGTGATAACCCGACATCATGTATGTCATCTAAAGAGCTGGCTTAGCTATTCAAATACTGTGAATGTGGTGGAAAAATGTATTTGGGTGACTCTCATGATGTCTGCATGTACTGTCTCGGTGCAGCCCATAATGTGAAAGCCTGCCAGATTTGCCTTAAATTTAACACTGCTACCCAGTGATGCAGAAAGAACGCCTTGGAGAACCACCTGCTAAAACAGCAGGTAGCCAAAATGGAGAAAGAGCTCCAGGAAAAGAACTCTGCTGCACTGCCAGCCCGCTCCTTGGGATCTCACTCACTGAAGTCCCAGGAGAAAACTTCTGGATAGTACAAGTATAAGCACTGGGAGAGGGAATGGAGTAAGGAGAAAATCTTCTCTGTATGCTCTGTCACCTCTTCATCCCCGCTTGACCACTTCCGCGCCATTGACCGCCCCAGTGGTGATGCTGCCAGCTGCCCAGACTGTTGACATCAACCGGCACGCTTGCAATCCATGCAAGTGCCGACGTTCAGGTGGTGCTTTCATCCTTTGTGGACATGTTGCAACACCTGCTACCTTCTCCTGTAACAGAAGCTGTGTTGATGGGGCACCTTTGGCAAGCCCCAGCACCAACACTTGTCAGGTTGACACGCCAGTTGCCTTCTAGGGCTTTGAGAACTTCTCCTGCTCCCTCTTTGAGGCCTACTGATCATGTCAACAAGGATCAGGAGTATAACCCTGACCTCATGCAATAAGAGGAAGAGTATGTGAAGAGCTCTTATGAGAGGTCATGCTCCACCATCTCTACAGGGAGTGAGGACTCTATAGTGTATACACCTAGGTCCCCTCCTGAAGACCCATCATTCATCTCCATGATGCAGCAACTCCAGACTGCCATGGGGTTAGAATCAGAAGATCAGGACTTCACCAAGAGAAATTTGGAGGAGCTCCTAGAACTGTCTGACTTCCCACTCATCGTTATTTCTCCTGTGCTGCCTGCCTTGGAGGATGCCACCCTGGCTGACTGGCACCAGCCAAATATGATACCTGCCATACCTAGGAAGGCAGATAAAATGTATCAGGCCCCCACAGGTAAGCCCTTTTTTGTAGTCCAAACTGATGGTGATTTGAGTAATAAATACTGCCTATGATAGATCTAATGTGCCTAAACACCTTAGTTCCCTCCCTCCCTCCCGACAAGGAGTCTAGGAGGTTAGACATTTTTGGGGAAGAGGACTTTTGCTTCTGCTACCCTGGGCCTGACAACTGCAGATTATCAGTCCCACATTGTAAAATACCAACATACCCTCTGGAGGAAGGCCAAGGCAGCAGCCCAAGCCCTACCAGAGTCTACTCCTAAGCAGGAGCTCTTAAAAGGCTCTTCAAGCAGGGGCAGACATAGGCAAGCATCTCCTACCTTCTGCCTATGAAAGTTCTGATACTCCCACCAGGACAGCAGCTTCTGGGGTTTGTCTTAAGAGACATTCCTGATTGAGGTGGCAGGATTTGCTATTGATGTTCAGCAATCCTTCTGCAATGCTCCATTCAGAAGGTATAAATTGTTCGAGGCAGACGTACAAGATATCCTCTCAAACCTGCAAGCCTCGGGCAGAACCCTTAAATCGGTGCATTCAAACAACATGAAGTCTTGCTATATTCTGACTTAATGCAGTTAGCCTCAGCACTTGAACTGCACCGGGGAGTAAGGAGTTAACTGTATGCTGAAGCATAGAATGTTGAGCTCGAGCTCAGTTTTCAAACCTCTGTCTGTGGTACTTCCCAGTGTAACTGTCAGATTCTTTACTCTGCCTAACAGTGAAGTCGCTCCGGAGATTTCCTCTGCTCGGTTCGGTAAATGTAAAGCATTCGGTTTTAAACCATCCTATTTGTTATTTTTCCTTATTTCCAGCCTCTGTCTACAGTACAGATAGTGTTGTAGATAGGTAGTGACTGTGTTTATTTTGGAAAAAGTGTGGACATTGTTTTTTCCTCTGTTTCTTATCGGTTGGTCTGGTTAGGAACCGACCTTGTTTTTTCTTCTGTTTTCAAAAATTTAATTTTTCTGGGCAAAATCCGTGACACGGTTTGTAACCGATCGGTTATTTATTACCTGCCTTGAAAGCTGCTATAGGGTAATTTGGTAGGTTGGCCATGTCTGAGAAACCCAAGAAGAAAACCAGTCCCACTGGGTTTCAACACTGTACTGAGTGTGGGGAGGCCTTTACCAAGACCAACCCCTGCCTCATCTGTGTTTATTGTCTGGGGTTTGACCACCTCAAGTCAGACTGCCGAATTTGTAAAAACTTTCCTAAATCCACTCTAGATAAAAGACTGAGTAGGCTGAAGGAAAGGGAGGCTGAGAAGTCCGTAGATCCGGATGGCCAGCCCGGTTCGGTTGCGTCCGAACCTGAGGAGGTGCCTACTGACCTAGGCGATACCTCCTCGGACAAAAGGAGAGCCGACCCTGAGGGTCTGGTTCCATCAAAAATAAAATGTAAGTCTGCCGGTTTGGATCCTTTGCCGCATTCTCCAACTGTGGACGAAATAGCCAAAGCAATTAGTATTGTCCAATCACTTAGACCAGTTCCGTCCGAACCGGTACTGCTGGTTAGGCGAGTCGGTTCAGTCGGATTCATCTCCTTCGGATTATGATCCAGATGCTTTTTATGAGGAGTGGGAGGGAGGGAGACAAAGACTATCCCGATGATGATGATGACCGGGAGGGGGTCTGGATGTGCCCATTGAACCGGACATCTCTCCAGACAGGCCGTCGGATGTCTCCACTCCCAGGATCTCTGAGTCCCCTTCACACTTTTTGTTTTACAAAAAGGTGGCTGAAACCCTTCAGCTTCCCTTGGTTGAAGCTGCAGAGGAGGAAGAAGAGCCTGATTTTGTGGAAACGATGGACATCCCAGAGTCCAAAAGGCTGTCTATCTCTTTTCATAAGCCCTTAGGGAAACAGACACAAAAATATTACAAACTCCTAATTCAGTACCTCCTGTGGACAAAAGAATGGACAGGAGGTATATGTTATCAGGCTCAACTACAGAGTTCCTTTTTAATCATAGCAGCCATGTTGGGGTAGTGCAGGCTGCAGCCTGTGACAGGGCTAACATTCCTTTGGCTTCACACCCCCTGGACAATGACTCCAGGAAAGTGGATGCCATGGCCAGAAAACAGTATTTGGCATCCTCTTTGAGACTTAGGCAGGCTAACTATATGGCCTACACAGCCAGGTACCAGAAGTCCAGGTGGGATACGATTCTGGAACTGGCTAAACAGACCTACCCCCAGCTAGCCAAAGAGCTGGAGGAGGTAGCTGCTGATGGAACTGAGGCATCGAAAGTACAATTTCATGCTGCTGTGGACTCCAATGATGTGGCATCTAGAGTCATGGCTACATCTGTGTCTCTCAGAAGATATGCTTGGCTCTGATGTACTAGCCTCTCACAGGATACCCAGACTAAGGCTATGGATTTTCCTATAGTGGGTAACTCTCTGTTTGGAGAGCAGACAGGTGCTTACATGAAGAAAATGGATGAATACAGGACCACTTACAGGAGTGCACAGGCTAAGGAAAGACAAGCCACTCCACAAAAGCAGCAGTCTAGGGGCAGGGGCAGGCCTTTTCACAGGTCTTTTTACCAAGCCCAGGCCTCCTCTCCCTTCCCCCAGAGGGGGTTCTTCAGAGGGAAGGGCAGGAGGGGGATAAGCAGGACTGCTCCCTCCTCCTCCTCCTCCTCCCAGTCTAAGGATCCTGCCAAGCAGACACCCTGATGTGTCAGCCTGGGTCGACTCCCCAATCCCAGTAGGAGGCAGGCTGGCTTACTACTTCCAGGTTTGGAAGTCTGTGACCTCAGACAAGTGGGTCCTGGAAGTAGTAAGCCAGGGACTGGCCCTCAGCTTCAAAATGTTTCCAAAAAAGAGGGCCAAGTCTTTTCTACCTGCATCAATCTCAGAAACCCTTGCCCTAGAGGCAGAGGTTTCCTCTCTTCTAGCTCTCAGAGCTATAGAGACGGTTCCTACTCAGCACAGGGGAAAAGGACTATACTCCAGGTACTTCCTTACCCCAAAGAAAACAAGGGAGTGGCGACCCATCCTAGACCTAAGGTATTTGAACGAACACATTTCAAAACCCAAATTCAAAATGGCAACTCTGTGACTAATCCTTCCCTCTCAGGCCAGGAGATTGGCTAGCATCCCTGACCTCAAGGATGCCTACTTCCATATCCCTATCAGGTGCTCCCACAGAAAATACCTCAGGTTCGAGTTGCCTTCAGGCCATTACCTATTCAGAGCCATGCCATTCGGCCTAACATCAGCTCCAAGGGTGTTCACAAAGTGCCTTGCAGTAGTGGTGGCTTACCTCAGAAGACAGGGTATCACCATCTTCCCATATCTGGACAAGTGGCTCATTGTAGGTCAGTCATCTCAACAGGTCAGGTCAGCTCTTCAAACCACCCAGGACCTGCTCAGTTCCCTGGGATTTCTTCTCAATCTTCCAAAGTCTGTCCTCTAACCTGTTCAACTTCTTACCTTTATAGGAATAGAACTGGACACTACCCAAGCAAAAGCTTTTCTTCCCCTGGCAAGGGTGAAGGCCCTAGTGGATCTTGCTTCATCTTTTCGACCTCAGGTCTCTCACCCAACGAGACAGTTCCTCCAACTCCTGGGCTACATGGCAGCTTCCACTGCAGTGGTACAGGGAGCAAGATTCCAGATGAGGGACATTCAGTTTCACCTAAGGTCTTTTTGGTCTCAGAAAAAGGATTCTCTTACCAAACTAATTCCAGTGACTCAGAATCTGGTCCAAGCTCTCCAGTGGCGGCTGGATCTGGACAACTTCAGACAAGGAGTCCCATTTCTTCCTCAAGCTCCCTCAGTAGTTCTGACTACAGACACTTCTCTTCTAGGTTGGGGAGCCCACCTGGGAGCCCTGATGTCCCAAGGGGTCCGGTCTCCACAGGAGTCTCTCCTTCACATCAACCTTCTGGAACTCAGGGCAGTGTTCCTGGCCCTTCAGTGCTTCTCAGATTTGGTCAAGGGCAAGGTGGTCCAAGTCAGAACAGACAACACGACCACAATGTGGTATATCAACAAACCAGGAGGCACTCTGTCCATGGCCTTGTGCACAGAAGCCATGAAACTGTGGTCTCTGGCCTATTCTCTTCAGACTTCCCTAGTAGCAGTTCACCTTCCAGGGAAGGACAATGTACTGGCAAATGCTCTGAGCAGAATATCCCAGGGACATCATGAATGGTCCCTGGATCCTCTCATCCTGCAGGTCATCTTCTCCAGATGGGGCACTCCAGAGATAGATCTCTTTGCACCCCAGACAATCACCAACTCCCTCTGTTCTGTTGCAGACCTCCACTCCTGGGGACTGTGCCCCAGGATGCCCTGATTTTGGACTGGAAGGGCAGGTTCCTCTATGCCTTCCCTCCATTCCCTCTGCTGTTCAGAGTCCTGATCAAAATCAGAACTCAACCCTGCACAGTGATACTAGTGGCTCCAGACTGGGCCAGACAGCCTTGGTATCCTCTGTTGCTGTCCCTGACAGTGTCACATCCTTTTTCCCTTCCCATGAGACACAATCTTCTGTCCTCCTCTCAGGGAAGGATCTGGTATCCCAATCTCCAGTCTCTCAATCTTAAGGCCTGGCTCTTGAGGAGTTAGAATACACAGGCCTGCATCTTCTCAGGCAGTTCTGGATATCTTGAAGGTTTTCAGGAAACCTTCTACTAGAAAGGCTTATAACTCCAAATGGAAGAGGTTTAGCATTTGGGGTTCTCAGAAAGGCATTGTGCCTGATTCTGCAGGCATCTCCGCAGCCTTAGATTATCTGGTTCACCTCAATGGTCTAGGCCTTAGGCCTGCAACTCTGAAGGTTCACCTAGCAGCAGTTTCTGCTTTCCTTTCAGCAGGGAAGGGCTCTTCTCTGGCCTCTCAGCATGTTTTTAAAAAGTTTTTCCCAAGGGTCTGGTTCACATAAACCCTCCATTTAGAGAACTGACTCCTGCTTGGGATCTCAATATCTGCAGTGCACAACTCATGCAGCCCCCCTTTGAACCCATGGCTTCGGCTGGTCTGAAGTACTTGACCTGGAAAACTGTGTTCCTGGTAGCCATTACTTCTGCCAGGTGGATTAGTAAATTACAGGCCTTGTCAGTTGAACCTGACTTCATATCCTTCCATAGGGATAAAGTGGTCCTAAGAACCAATAGGAGGTTCTTGCCCAAAGTGGTGTCAGATTTTCATCTGAACCAGTCCATGTCTCTCCCTGTGTTTTTCACTGACCATTCTTCCTCAGGGGAAAGAAGGTTACACAGTTTGGATGTTAAAAGAGCTCTTAGCTACTACATAGAGCACACTAAGGCACACAGGTATGCCTGTCTTCAATTGTTTCTCATCTATGGTGAGGTGGGAAAAGGTAAGCCTGCCACTAAAAGAACTATTGCCAGGTGGATTGTCTCTTGCATACAATTCTGCTATGTTAAAATGGGTAAAGCACTCCCCTCAGGCCTGAGGGCTCACTTGACTAGGGGTACAGCTGCTACTCTGTCTGCGGCCAGAGATATACCCTTGTTAGAGATCTATAATGCAGCCACCTGGAAAACAGTACATACATTCACCAAGCATTACTCTCTGGATATCCAGGCTAGGAGTGATGCTAGGTTTGGCACAGCAGTACTGCAGAGCCTGTTCCCAAAGTAGGTTCTGCATTCCCTCCTCCATAGGGAACTGCTTGGTAGTCTGCATTAAGTCAGAATACAGCAAGACTTCATGTTGTTTGAAGAAAGAAATACTCACCATAGTAATGTTATTTCTTCTAATGGAGTCTTGCTGTATTCTGACCTCCCCCCGCCTCCCCTCTCAGAACCTAGTTTTTGGGAAGTGGGCTGGCAGGTACAGTGTTGCACCTCAGGGGTGTACCTTGTACCCTCTCTCTTGGGTGGGTTAGTTATTTTGAGTTCTTTCTTGTGTTATAAATGTGTTTAGTGTTGTCACTACCTTTTCTTCTGGGTTCTCGACTTGAGTCTTCTGGGCCCAAATTGTTGCCTTTTGGCTTACATTCAAAGAATTTCCATATTTTATACTCAGTTAGTTGCTCGTAAGAATCTGACGGTTACACTGGGAAGTACCACAGACAGAGGTCTGAAAAATGAGCTCAGGCTCAACGTTCTATGCTTCAGCATAGAGCTAACTCCTTACCCTCTGGGGCAGTTCAAGTGCTGGGGCTAACTGCATTAAGTCAGAAAACAGCAAGACTCCATTAGAAGAAACAACATTACTATGGTGAGTAGTTTTTTCTTCTCTCCCACACACAACCAAGGAGTAGGCAGAAGGTGCCCTTTCACCCAGCCAGCAACACAGAAACATAGAAACTGATGGCAGATAAGGGCCACATCACCCATCCACTCTGCCCTCGTTTGTTGCATTGCTTACACTGTAGACCCCTCCAGGTCTGCGGCACTTTCTCTGCCACCCCTTACCTATCCCTTGTGACTCTCTGCTTATCCCAGACTTCTTTGAATCCCACCACTGTTTTCACCCCAACAACCTCAGCTGGAAGACCGTTCCAAGCATCCACCACCCTTTCTGTGAAGAAATATTTCCTCACATCTCTCTTAAACCTAACCCCCCCAGTTTCTTATTGTGGCCCCTTGTTTTGGAGCACCCTTTCCTCTGAAAAATACCTCCCACTTGTACCTTATTCACCCCTGTGAGGTATTTTACTTCATTTCGTTTATTTATTTATTTTACCAGGAAGAGCTCCATTTAAAGGTCTCAGTCATATCCCCCCTCTTCCTCCTCTCCTCCAGGGTGTACATGTTCAATTCCTGTAGCCTTTCCTCATAGGACATTTGATGTCACCCTTGTACCATCTTGGTAGCCCTTTGGATGGCCCCCATCTTGTGAATGTTCTTCCTGAGATGTAGCCCCCAAAACTGGACACATATAGGCAGGATTTTACTAAAGACCTATATAGTGGCAACACCACAGTTCCTTTTTCTTGCTGATAATACCCCTACCTATACATCCCAGCATTCCGCTAGCTCTCCCGATTGCTTTGTTGCATTACCTGGCCACCTTCAGGTTATCCGATATGATTGACCCAAGGTCTCTTATCCTGCTTGATTACTGCTAGTATTTCCCCCAACCCATTTTGTACTGCTTCCCCTGGTTTCTGTTATCCAAGTGCATTATTTTGCACTTTTTTGCATTAAACCTTAGCTGCCAAACTTTTGACAATTCCTCCAGTCCTTTCAAGTCTCTTTCCATCCTTTGCACCCCCTCTGGAGTGTCCACCATGTGGTAGATCTTGGTGTTATCCGTAAAGAGGCAGACCTTCGCTTCAAATTCCTCAGCTATGTCACTAATGAAGACATTAAAGAGGAGTGGCCCCAGTACCGACCCCTGCAGTATCCCACTGGTCACTCTCCCCCTCCTCAGAGCAAACTCCATCTACTACCACCCTCTGCCTCCTATCTCCTAACCAGTTTCTTACCCAGGTTACCACCTTATTGCCCACCCCATGCTACCCAACTTCTTTACCAGCCTCCTATGTGGAACGGTGTCAAAGGCCTTGCTGAAGTCCAAGTAGGCCACGTCCTACCCCCCCCCCAGATCTAACTCCCTGGTTACCCAGTCAAAAAAATCTGTCAGATTTGTTTGGCATGACCTCTCTTCAATAAAGCCATGCTGCCTCAGGTCCTGCAGTCTACTGGATTCCATGTGCTCCTTTTTTTAATAGTGTTTCCATCAATTTCACTACTACAGAGGTCAGGATGACAGGCCTGTAATTTCCCGCCTCCTCCTTGCTACCACTTTTGTGAAGTGGGACTACGTCCACCCTTCTCCAGTCCTCTGGGACCATGCTGGTCTCCAGTGAACTGTTAAGCAAGTCTGTCAGGGGTGCAGCTAACACCTCCCTGAGTTCCTTTAACACTCTTTGATGCACCCCGTCTGGACCCATGGCTTTGTCCACCCTCAGATTAGAGAGTGCTTTCCTGACCCTCTCCTCATGAAAAAGACTAATGCTCATTTCCCTTCCCTCCAGTCTCTTGGTGCTTATTTGTGGTCTCTCCTCTTCTCCTTCAACTGTGAACACAAGCAGAAATATTTAAGATATCCGCCTTTTTTTGGTCCTGCTCAGTATAGCCCCCTGCCTCCTTTATTAACTGTGCAGTCCCGGTCTTCCTTTTCTCGTTGATATACCTGAAAAGTGTCTTGTTCCCCTTTGATACTGCTTAGGCTATTTTTTCCTCAGCTTGTGCTTTTGTGCTTCTTACTGCCTTGCCTGCCTCCCTCCATTTCCCGAGATACACTTCTCTGTCCTCCTCTCTGGGTCTCCTTATACCTTCTGAATGCCACTGTTTTTGCACTTACCTTTTCTGCCACTTCCCTCAAGAACTATAATGGTCTCCTTCTGCTTTTGCTTATTTGTCTGAAGTACATGTTTGTAGCATTTACTATGCTATCTTTTATTCTGACCCATTTCCCCTTCACGCCCCCCAATATTTTCCCCCACCAGGTGTTTTCAGATGCATTCCCTCATCTTTTTAAAGTCAGCCCCTCTGTAATCCAGGACCTGCGCCCTTGTGCGGCTGCATTCTGCTGTTTTTCTTAATTAAACCATACTGTGCGATGGGCACTGGTCCCCAGATGACTCTCCACTCTGACATCTGCTACACTGTCCCTGTTCATAAGTACCAGGTCCAATATTGCCCCACCCCGAGTGGGTTCACTGACCAGCTCACTGCCTGAGGAATGCCCCCTACAGGGTGTCCAAGATGTCTTTGCTCCTAGCTGATGCTGCAGAAGTTTTCTCACTGTGAACAGCAGTGCGAGGCGAGTGCTACTAATAGGGCAGCCAGCCCGGTGATAAGACAAAGATCGCCAATATAAGCACTCCACAGCCACAAGAAGCCGCAATAACTCAATAACTCAAGGTATAATCCAAAATAAACATATTTATTGCTGGCAAACTCCCTGCCAAAGGTGTGCCAGTAACCCCAGCACTTTGGATAAACAGCCTTCATCAGGGGGTGTGGCTAGAACAAAACAGTTGCCATTTATATCCCCAAAATAATTGGTTACATGGGTTACAAATGCTACAACTGAATACAAATACAAAATGAAATGACACACTCAATTAGTCTGAAAAACTGCAATACAGCACGTGGTTAGTCACAATAACAGTGGTGCTGATCTCGTTAAACTATAAAGAACAAATGAACTGTTTCAGTTAAAGAGTTACATATTAAATATACCAAATGTTTGAACAATTTAAGTTCTTACTTTTTCAAATATTTTTACTTATTTAATAACAATTTAACTTTTAAACTTATTTAACTTTTGAACATGCTGTAGTGTTAACTGGAAGGATCTACATACTCAAATTAAAAGTAATTTACTCAAAATGATACAGATGCATTCTAGCCAGTAGTAAGAACTTTAGCTGATGCTGCAGCAGGTAGGCTCCCCTCTACATCTGGCAGATAAAAGTCCCTCACCAGCACCACCTCCCCCTTCTCAGCCATTGTGCCTATGTCTTTCAACATCTCTTTGTCTATGTCCTCACCCTGTGTTAGAGGCCTGTATACCACTCCCATGTGAATGATGGCTCCATTACCAGACTCATGGTTTACCCACAACACCTCAACCATCCCCCATCCTCCCTGTACCTCCATCACTTTGATGTTTTCCTTAACATAAAGCACCACTCCCCCACCTTTCCTTCCTGCACTGTCCCCTCTAAACATCGTGCAGCCAGGTATAGCCATTTTCTAGTTGTGATTGTTTGTGTGCACCATGTTTTGGCGATGGCTACAATATCCAGGCATGCCTCAGCCATGTTGGCCTCCAGGTCTGGTATTTTATTTCCCAGACTTCTAGCATTGGCACACATGACTGTCCAGATTTTGTTAGTCCTGCTCTTGTCCCTTCTAATGTTGTCTAGTTGTTCCCCCTTCTCCTTTGCATACTGCTTGCTTCTCTTCCCCCTTCCTTCCATGCTGATCCCTTGCACCCATGGTTGTCCTTCATTTTGATGGGAATCCTTTTCCCCAGAAATTCCGCACCCTCCATCACAGCTTGGGCCTGCAGTTTCTGCCACTTTTTTGCCTTCCGCCACCCCCGTTGGTTAGTTTAAATGCCCATTGAAGTAACACTTAAACCATCTACTGAGGACTGCCACTCCCTTCCTGGATGGATATCCCCCGGTACAAGCTCTGATCCCTCCAAGTGGAGCCCCAGTGTCCAAAGTAGCCATACACCTCCTCTCTGCATCATTCCTTCAACCATGAGTTGAAGGCCTTAGTGTGGAGCTCCCTCTCCTTCCCTCTGTTATAGACAGGCAGCATTTCTGTAAAGGCTACAGTGTGTGCTACCTGCCTAAGACCTTTCCCCAGCTCCCTAAACTGCTCCTGCACTGCCTCTGTCCCTTCCAGAGCTAGGCCATTCTTCTGCAGGTGGACAATGATGTCCAGCTTCATCTTCCTTCCTATAGCCCTCGCAATCCACTGGATGCACATTCCATCCCTCCGAGCTAATGCACCAGATAGGCACTTAACCTCCTTCTCTACCCCCCTTTTTTCCCCCCAACTCTATCCCACTGACTATAAAGTCCCCCACTAGAAGTTGCTTCCTCCTTCTCTGGGGTCTCCTTCCCCCTCCTGGGGACTCCATCTGGGCGTTTCCTCACACCCGCTCTGTCCACCACCTCGGGTGCCCCTTCATGGCAGTCCCACTCTGCCAGAATGGCATAGGAGATTCTTAGTGGCACTGAATGAGGAAAGTGCCTGTTACCCACTCCCCTCAGCCTTCCCAATCCTACCACCCCCGCCCTCCTTGAGCCCACCTTAGTTCAACTGCTCCTTCTTTTTGCAACCTCTGAGGTAGCGGTGTCTGTCTAGATGGTCCCGGGGTGGGAGAGATGGTCCCCCAACTCCTTGCCAATGTGACTTTGCCTCTTGTGTTATTCTTTTGACTCTCTACCAGTGCTGCTTGGAGCCTTGAGACTTGTTCCCTCCACTCAGAGAGGTGCACACAGATAGGACAACACTGCAACCTTTAAAAGGTCTCCCTGTAGACTGCCACCCCACAACCACTGCATTACACCACTCCTGACATTTCCTTTTCACTGTTTTCCTAGATCTTCCTTTTTTATTTTTTGTCCCAGACCCAGTTGGGCTATCCTACTACTACCCGGTAGCCATATGTCCTTAAACCATGAAGCTCACTAATACAGGCAGACATCATTCAATGGCCAGACAGCAGAGTAAAATAGAGGAACATCAGCTTTGCCTGCCTCAGGACCCACCCCAGGCTCTCACTCAAAAAACCCTTGTGACTGCAGCCACAGGATCCAGATCTGCATGACTCCTTCCTCAATCCCCCCAACCACCAATGTCTTCAGGTGTGGTTGTAGGGTGTCACCTTTCCCTCCACCCTTCACCTGGACCAATGGAGGAAGGTCACATCAGATGCTTGGGTCCTGCAGATAATGGAACAGGGACATGCTCTAGAGCTTCTTGAATCACCTCCAGACCACCCATTAGTGCCTTCTTCCTACCCTCTAGAACACATACCGCTGCTACTAGAGGAAGTTCCTACCTTGATCCAGAAAAAGGTCATAGAACCAGTTCCTTGGGAACAAAGGAAGATGGGGTTCCATTCTTGGCACTTCCTGTTCCCAAAGTGCACAGGAGATTTGAGGCCCATTCTAGACCTAAGAGATCTGAACTTTTTCATCCAATACAAGAAGTTCAGAATGGTCACTCTGCAAGGCCTATTCCCACTACTAGAGCAAATGTGGAACCGGCTTTATTCCGTAGACATGCAGGATGCTTACCTCCATATCAAGATTTGCCCCTCCCCCCTAGGAAATATCTCGGGTTCCTTTTCCAGGAGGAACACTACCAGTTCAGGGTATTGTCCTTTTACTTATAATCTGTGCCATGGGGTCTTTACTAGTGCTGTGCAGAAAGCAGAATTCCGCTGGCAGAAGTAGTGCAAAATGGCCATTCTGCAGGTGGAATTTCCGCTGGATTTTCACTGGTTCTTTGGGGAAATTCTGCCTACTGTGATCCACGAAACAGAAAATCAATTTTTCTTCAGAAGATTATTCTGCAACTATTTCCGAGGAAATATTGAGATCTGTGGAATAATATTTCGGGGAACAGCATTTTTTTGCAGAAAATCATTCCGTACCTATTTTCTACTGTGAAATTTCACCATTTGCCATTTATGGCAAAATTTTATAGAATTTCAGCGGAATTTTGTTCCGCTGGAATTTGAAAATTCCACACAGCACTAGTCTTTACCAAATGTTTAGCAGTAGTGGCAGCAGCCCTCAGGAGAGAAGGACTATGTGTCTTCCCCTACCTGGCTGATTAGCTGCTCAAAACTCACTCCAAAGAGCAGCTTTATCAGACTCTAACACACACCAGGCAACTGTTCAATGCTCTTGGGATTACGATCAATGTGCCTAGGTCGGTCTTGACTTCTTGTCAGTGTCTACAGTACATAGGAGCAGTCTTGGACACAGCCCAAGGGTTAGACTTCAGACAACATGAAGTCTTGCTGTATTCTGACATTATGCAGTTAGCGCCAGCACTTGAACTGCTCCAGAGAGGAAAGAGTTAACTCTATGCCAGCGCATAGAACGTTGAGCTTGAGCTCGGTTCAGACCTCTGTGTGCACTTTGAAGTGTAACTGTCAGATTCTTTACTCCGCCTAACTGAACAGTTACTCCGGAGATTTCTCCTTCACTAACGGTTCGGTCCGGTTTAAAACATCGGTTATATCAATATTTTTTTCGCTATTTCAGTTCAGATCCCTGTCTGCAGTACAGTAAGTACATAGGTAGTGGACTAGTTCTGAAAATTGTGTGGAAATTATAAAAAAAAAAGTTTTTCAACTGGTTCAGCTGAACCGGTTGTCTGTATTTGTCTGTATCTTTTTTCTTTTAGTTGATTTTAGTGTGAGGTATGTGTCCTTATCAGTTCTAAAAAAAATGTGTTTCATCGTTTTTTTTCAAACACCTGTAACATGGTTAGGAACCAATAAGGGGGTCTTGCCTGGCTGTTGCCATAAAAAGAGTAAGTGATAGGATGGCTTCGTCTGAGAAACCCAAGAGAAAAACTGGGCC
The DNA here is from genome assembly GCA_016271365.2 of Neoceratodus forsteri. Classification (NCBI taxonomy): domain Eukaryota; kingdom Metazoa; phylum Chordata; order Ceratodontiformes; family Ceratodontidae; genus Neoceratodus; species Neoceratodus forsteri. The sequence continues at coordinate 115,617,247 of JADMNL010000024.1, read as the reverse complement.
CACTGGTTTTCAACACTGCAGTGAGTGTGGGTAGGCCTTTGCTAAGGCTGATCCCCACACCACCTGTGTTTATTGTCTGGGTTTTGTCCACCTAGAGTCAGACTGCCAAACATGTAAAAATTTCCCTAAAGCCACCCTGGATAAAAGATTGGGCAGGCTTAGGGAAAAGGAGGCCGAGAAGTTTGCTGACCTGGATGGCCAGCCCGGTTCGGTTCTGACCGAACCTGAGGGAGTGCCCACTGATCTGGGTGAGACTCCCTCGGGCAAAAGGAGAGCCGATCCTGAGGGGATGGTTCCGGCAAAAAGGAAAAAGAAGAAAATTGGCCGGTTCGGATCCAGAACCACATCGTCCAACCGCCGAAGAAATTGCCAGGGCAATTAGCATAGTGGAATCACTCCGTTCGTTCTGGCTGACCTGATGCCTTTGCACAGGCATTCGGTTTGATTGGTTCCTCTGGTTCAGAATTATTCCCCTGAAGACTATTATGAACCGGATTTGGAGGGGGATGAAGATTATGATGATGATGATGATGGAGTGGAAGGTCTGGATGAGCCCATAGAACCGGACATCTCCCCAGACAGACCTTCTGGTGTTTCCCCTCCTAGGCTTTCTGAGTCCCCTTCCAAGTTTATGTTTTACAGGAAAGTGGCAGAAACCTCCAGCTCCCTTTGGATGAAGCTGTCATGGAGCAAGAGAAGCCTGACTATGTGGAGATGATGGACATCCCAGAGTCCAAGAGATTGTCTGTTCCCCTTCACAAATCCTTTGGGAAACAGACACATAGGTTACTTAAGACTCCAAATTCTTTACCTCCTGTGGACAGGCAAATGGATAAGAGGTATATATTGTCAGGACCAGGTACGGAGTACTTGTACTAGCAATGCAGCCATGTTAGGGTGGTGCAGGCTGCAGCCTGTGTTAAGGCCAACATACCCTTGGCTTCACACCCCCAGATAAAAACTCCAGGAAGCTGGATGCCATGGGAAAGAAACAGTACATGGCATCTTTCTTGGGACTCAGGCAGGCTAATTATATGGGCCTACACAGCCAGGTACCAGAAGTCCAGATGGGACACTGTTCTGGAACTGGCTAAACAGGCCTCCCCCCCAATTGCCAAGGAGCTGGAGGAGGTGGCTGCTGATATTGAGGCATCAAAAATTCAGTTTCATCCTACTTTGGACTCCAGTGATGTGTCATCAAGAGTGATGGCTACATCTGTGGCTCTTCAGAGGCTGGCTTGGCTCAGATGTACTAGCCTGTCACAGGACACCCAGGCTAAAGCCGTGGATTTCCATGTGGTGGGTAATTTTTTGTTTGGGGAGCAGACAGAGAATTATATGAAAAAGATGGATGAGTACAGGACCACCTACAGGAGTGCACAGGCCAAGGAAAGGCAGACAACTCCTCAGAAGCAGCAGGCTAGGGGAAGGGGCATGCCTTTTCACATGCCTTTCTACCAGGCACAGGTCTCCTCTCCTTTTTCCCCAGAGGGGTTCTTCAGAGGGAGAGGCAGAAGGGGGATGAGCAGGGCTGCATCCACCTCTCAGCCTAAGGCTCCTGCCAAGCAGACACCCTGATGTGTTAGCCCGGGTCGACTCCCCAATTCCTGTAGGAGGCAAGCTGGCTTACTACTCCCAGGACTGGAAGTCTGTTACCTCAGACAAGTGGGTCCTGGAGGTAGTAAGCCAGGGACTGACCCTCAGCTTCAAAAAATTTCCAAAGCTGAAGGTCAGGTCCTTTCCATCTGCAGACATCTACAAAACCATTGCCCTAGAGGCAGAGGTTTCATCTCTGCTGGCTCTCAGAGCCATAGAGAAAGTTCCTACACTTCACAGGGGCAAAGGTCTGTATTCCAGATACTTCCTTATCCTGAAAAACACAGGGGGGTGGCGGCCCATCCTAGACTTGAGATACCTAAACAAGTACCTACTAAAGCCAAAATTCAAAATGGTGACTCAGAACAATTCTTCTAACCCCAGTAATGCTCAGTATATTCATAACTTTATGCAGTAAGCCTGTAGGGTTGGACTGCCCAGAGAGATGGAACACGTGCAAATGATGGAACACTTTGCACGTGAGCATCTTTCAAACACTGCCTCTACTAACTGCCTGTGTTCTAACCTCTTCAGATTTTTCTCTCCGCCTGAAAAGTCTGGTCACTCGGGGTTTCGTTCATCCACTTTCTCCTGCGTGAAGAAAACATCAGATATTGTGTAAGTATACATTTTGTTTTTCATTTACTGCCTCTACTATTTGTTTGTTTAGATAATCCTATTTACGTTAAAATTATTGTTTTTCTCAGTTCGGTATAACCGTGGGGGAACCGGGATAGTTTTATATTTAAATCGGGGTTCTCTGACCACTTGTATTTTCTTTAAATTCACTAAATTGATCTATTTTTTGTAACCAATAAATCTCGGTTACTGAACTGCTATCTCGGGTTCCCTTTTAAACAAATGGTCCGGTTCCATCAGTTCCTCTTTGGTTCCTGAACTGATTTAAAAAAAAAACAAAAAACATTTAGGGTTTTTTCTTACCAGTTGCTAAATTTTGAATATGTTGGACCCCCCCCCAAAAAAAAAACGGTGAGCCCGGTTTCAAAAACTGTACCCAATGTGGAGAGGTCTTTGCAAAGGCAGACAAACACACACTTTGTGTAGTTTGTCTGGGCTTTGAACATTTAAATGAGGAATGCAAAGTGTGTGTAAGACATTCCCTGAGAAGACTGTTGAAAAATGCCTTGAAAGGCTAAGGAAGAAAATTCCAAGGGGTTCCTCTGACTCTGACCAGCTGATACCCCCAGACATTGTGGCTGAACCCACACATTCTTCAGTTCCTGCCCCTGAGATGGGCACAAAGTAAACTAAAAGAGCTATTGAACCGGCTGATACCCCGGTTACTGCAAAAAAAGGAAAGAAATTAAAACACACAGAACCCTTGCCTGTCAAACCGGGGACTTCTGTGCCTACTTTGCCTATAGCTACAGCCCAAGAGATTGCTCAGGCTTTTAAAATCATCCAGTCCTTACAGGCAATAGTCCCTTCTCAGCAGCCTCCTACCCCCCTCCAGGGTCTCCAGGTTGGCAGCAATGTGCATCCTCTTCCCCTAGAAGGTGGAGAAACCTTAGATGATGATGATGATTATGATGAGGAGGAGGGACCAATAGAACCAGAAGTGTCCCCTGAACAGGACTTTGGTTCTCCCCCAAGGGTGTCTGAGGATTTTTCATCCCATTTTACCTTTGTTAGAAGGGTGGCAGATGCCCTTGACATCTCCACCACTGAGCAAATTGAAGATGAGGAGGAGGTGGAGTACTTAGTAATGATGGGGTTAACACCCACAAAGGCTCTACTCCTCCCTGTCTATAAATCCTTTAAAAAGGATGCACTAAACATTTTACAGACACCAAATTCCACCCCTCCTATAGACAGGAGGATGGACAAGAAGTACCAGTTGTAAAGGGAGGGAGCTGATTTCCTCTTCTCCCACCCCAACCACCAGGGGGTCATACAGCAGGCTGCCTGTGACAGGGCTAGGGTCCCTCTGTCTTCACATCCTCCAGACAAGAATTCTAGAAAAACAGAAAGTATGGCCAAAAAAGGGTACCTGTTAGCCTCTCTGGCTATGCGTCAGGATACCTTCCAGGCATATGCTGCCCAGTACCAAAAATCCCTGTGGCAGTCAGTCCTGGCCATGTCCCAGAAAGCTCCCTCGCCCTTGTCAGATGACCTGGCTGAAACTGCCAGGTTTGGGTTGGAGGCAGCTAAGTACCAGTTCCAAATGGCTGCTGACACTAATGATACTGCAGCCAGATGGATGGCAAACACAGTGGCACAGAGGACGTTTGCTTGGCTTAGGGCCACAAACCTTACTCAGGATACACAACTAAAGGCCCTGTTTTTTCCCCTAGAAGGAAATTCTCTCTTTGGGGAGTCAACTGTAGTATACATGAAGAAGGTGGATGAGTATAAAGCCACTTACAGAAGCAACTCTGCTAAAGAGAGAGCTTCTACATCCACCAGGTCTTATGGAAAGGGAGACCGGGGCAGGTCCTTTTACTCCAGGCCCTTCTTCCAACCTGTGGTGTTACCCCAGTACCAGCAGTACCCACAGCAGGGTTACTTTAGGGGCAGGGGCAGAAGGGGCTTGAGGTGAAGGTCTCGGACTCAGCCTCAGCCACAAATCAAACAGACCCCCTGAACCGCAGGCCACTTCCTCCCTACCTGTCAGAGGCAGGCTCTCCCACTTTCTCCAAACTTGGCTGAAAATCACCACAGACAAGTGGGTGTTGGAGGTAGTGGGAGAGGGTCTGTCTCTGGGATTCAAGTCCTTTCCCTTTCAAAAATCCAGAGTATTCAGCTCTCCCTTCCTAGCAGAAAAACTGCTCTGGGAGGCAGAGGTTCGGAACCTACTGCAGTTAAAGGCAGTGGAGCCAGTTCCAAAGTCTTAAAGGGGAAAGGGCTTCTAGTCCAGATACTTATTGACCACAAAGAAAAGTGGGGAGTGGTGGCCTATACTGGATTTAAGAGCTTTAAACAAGTTCTTAAGAAAACCAAAGTTCAAAATGGTAACTTTGGCTCTAATCCTGCCAACACTTCAGAAAGCAGATTGGTTGGCATCACTGGACTTGAAGGACGCCTATTGTCACATCCCCATAAATGAGTCTTACAGAAAACACCTCAGATTCAGACTCCCTTTAGGTCACTACCAGTTTTCAACCCTGCCTTTTGGCTTTCTTTGGCCCCAAGGGTATTCACAAAGTGCCTGGCAGCTGTAGTGGCGCATCTTCGCAGGCAGGGAATATCTGTTTTTCCTTACCAGGATGACTGGTTGGTCATAGAAAAATCTCCTCTGCAGGTGCAGCAAGATCTGAAGGTCACTCAGGATCTTCTGGAGTCACTCAGATTCCTAATCAATCACAAAAAGTCAGTTTTCACTCCTACACAAGTGTTACAGTTCATAGGAGCAGAAATCAATACCCTACAGGCCAGGGCATATCTGCCTCTGGAAAGGGTAAAAAACATTCAGCTAATAGCAAACTCTTTCAAGCTCCACAATTCAAAAACTGCAAGACAGTTTCTCCAACTATTAGGCCACATGGCTGCATCCACGGGCACAGTACTAGGTGCAAGGTTTCACAAGAGGGACACTCAGTTCCATCTCAGGTCCCACTGGTGTCAAAGAAAAGATTCCTTCTCAAAGCTCATCCCAGTAACAAGGTCACTGTTTCAGGCCCTCTGGTAGTGGAAGGAGGAATCCAACTTAAGACAAGGAGTTCCTTTTCCAAAAGAAAGTCCTTCAGTGCTTCACACAACAGATGCATCCCTCTTAGGCTGTGGCACCCATATAGGGGATCGCACAACTCAGTGCACTTGGTCAGCCTCAGAGTCCCTTCAGCACATAAATCTTCTGGAACTCAGAGCAGTGCTGTTGGCTCTACAAACCTTTGCCCACCTAGTCCAAAGCAGGGTGGTACAGGTCAGAACAGACAATGCCACCACAATGTATTACATAAACAAGCAGGGAAGTACAAGGTCAGGCCCCCTCTGCTCGGAGGCCATAAGGATTTGGACTTTGGTCTATTCATTAAAAGTGTCTCTGCAAGCAATTCATTTGTCAGAACACCCTGGCAGATGCACTGAGTCGAATAAACCAGGCCCATCATGAGTAGACCCTAAACAGGCAGGTGGTACAAGTTATTTTCAGAAGGTGGGGCACTCCAGAGGTGGACTTGTTCGCATCTTACCAGAACCACCACCTGCCACAGTATTGTTGCAGACCTCCAGATCAGGGAACCTTCCCTCTGGATGCCCTCAGTCTGGACTGGTCAGGGAGGTTCCTATATGCTTTCCCTCCTTTCTCTCTCATTTACAGAGTACTGGTCAAGCTCAGATCCCATACAGCATCACTGATCTTGATCGCTCCAGACTGGCCGAGGCAGCCATGGTACTCTCTTCTGCTCTTAATGTCTGTTGCAAATCCTATACATCTTCCTCAGTGGCACAACCTATCGACCTTCAACCAGGGAACCTTATTGTATCCGAACCTCAAGTCTCTCAATCTCAAAGCTTGGCTCTTGAAGACAGAATACGCTGATTTAAAACTTTCCGAACCTGTTTTAAGTATCCTAAGAGGTTACAGAAAACCCTCTATGACAAAAAAATATTCTTCCAAATGGAAGAGATTTTCTATCTGGTGTTCGGGCAAGACTCTGGTTCCAGCCCAACCTGGTTTATTAGAGGTTTTGGAGTATCTCACCCACTTACACTCTCTTGGTCTACAACCCAGTTCTTTGAGGGTTCACCTGGTAGCAATGTCTGCTTACCTCTTTGCTGGGAAAAAAGTGACACTGGCTTCTAACATTATTTTCAAAAGGTTCTTTAAGGGTCTGACTCATTTGCATCCTCCTCACAGGTCACCCATGCCAGTTTGGAATCTGAATGTGTGTATAGCTAAGCTTGATGGCTGCTCCCTTTGAGCCCATGGCCACAGCTCACCTCAAATATGTCACTTGGAAAACAGTTTTCCTAGTGGCAATGACTTCTGCAAGAAGAATCAGTGAGCTTCAAGCTCTATATGTTGATCAGGACTATATATCTTTTCATAGGGATAAAGTAGTCCTCAGAAAGAAAAGGAAATTTCTCCTGAAGGTAGTTTCTGATTTTCATTTAAATCAATCTATCACCCTCCCTGTCTTTTTCACTGAGCACTTCACTTCTGGTGAAAGAAGGCTGCACAGTTTAGATGTGAAGAGGCCCTTAGTTATTACATGACAGCCACTAAGGACCTTAGACAGGATAGAAAGCAATTGTTTCTGACTTATGGGGATGTGGGAAAAGGTAATCCAGCCTCAACAAGATCTATTTCTCGAATAATCCAGTGTATCCAATTTTGCTACACTAGGGCTGGCAGAGAGCCCCCACCAGGGCCAAGGGCTTATTCTACAAGAGGGACAGCTGCTACTCTAACAGCTGCCAGGGATGTCCCATTAATGGATATATGTAAAGCAGCTACCTGGAAAACAGTACACACCTTTACAAAGCACTACAACTTGGATATTTTATCCAGAAGTGATACTAGGTTTGGCACAGCAGTCCTGCAAAGTCTGTTTCTAAAATAGAGTTCTGTGCCCACCTCCAGAGGTACTGCTTGGTAGTTTGCATAAAGTTATGAATATACTGAGCATTATTGGGGTTAGAAGAAAAAATTACTTGCCATAGTAATTGTGTTTCTTCCCAGTGATGCTCAGATATTCATAACTTCACTCCTTACCTCCCCTTCCATAACTTCAGCCTCTGCACTCCACATGCTGGTGCCACTATATCATTATACACCCTTGGGGAATATTTTTTCCTCTGCACCTGTACAAGTTAGGTGAAAAGAGTTCATTGTGTTTATTTTTGGTATTTTTTCTGACGTATTGTTCTAACTTATTTAAACATTTATCCTCCAGTTGGAGGACTATTTTTAGTAAAATCCATATTGTTGGGTAACCCCAAGTTTAATGATAAAACATTTCTTTAGTAATATTACACTATCTTGAGCCATCTTTTCAGGCTCCTTTATAAAATCTGAAGAGGTCAGAACACGGGCAGTTAGCAGAGGCAGTGTTTGTAAGATGCTTACGTGCAAAGTATTCCATCATTTGCATGTGTTCTATATCTTTGGGCAGTTCAACCCTACAGGCTTCCTGTATAAAGTTATGAATATCTGAGCATCATTGGGAAGAAACACAATTACTATGGTAAGTCATTTTTTCTTCCCTCTCTAAGGCCAGGGGACTGGCTAGCCTCCCTGGACCTAAAGGATGCCTACTTTCACATTACCTTCAGGTGCTTCCACAGAAAGTACCTCAAGTTCGAACTGCCTTCAGGCCATTACCAGTTCAAATCAATGCCCTTCAGCCTAACATCAGCTCCAAGGGTGTTTACAAAGTGCCTAGCAGTAATAGTGGCCTTTCTGAGACAAAACATCTCTATATTCCCATACTGGACGACTGGCTCATAGTGGGTCAGTCTCCAGACCAAGTCAAGTCAGATTTACAAGTGACCCAACAAGTGCTCACTTCTCAAGGATTCCTCTTCAACCTTCCCAAATCAGTTCTCAAGCCAGTACAACACTTAACCTTCATAGGGGTAGAATTGGACACTGTCAAGGCAAGAACATTTCTCCCTCTGGCAAGGGTAAGGGCCATCATAGAGCTGGCTTCCTCTTTCCACCTTCAAGAGTCTCAACCAGCAAGGCATTTCCTTCAACTTCTGGACCACATGGCAGCTTCCACTGCAGTGGTCTAAGGGGCCAGATTTCAGATGAGGGACATCCAGTTCCATTTGAGGGCTTTTTGGTCTCAGAAAAACGATCCTGTAACCAAGCTTATTCCAGTGACTCAGACACTGATCCAGGCTCTCCAATGGTGGCTGGATCAGGACAACCTCAGGCAAGGAGTCCCATTCATTACTCAATCTCATTCTGTGGTTCTAACCATGGATGCTTCTCTCCTGGGGTGGGGAGCTCACCTGGGAGCTCTCACAGTTCAGGGAGTGTGGTCCACTCAGGAGTCTCTTCTCCACATCAATCTTCTGTAGCTCAGGGCAGTGTACCCGGCTCTGCAAGCTTTCTCAGAATCAGTACAGAACAAGGTGATTTAGGTCAGGATAGACAACACCACCACCATGTGGTACATCAACAAGCAGGGAGGCACTCGCTCTATGGCCTTGTGCACGGAAGCCATGAAATTATGGTCCCTGGCTTATTTTCTACAGACCTCTCTGGTAGCAGTCCACCTCTCAAGGTAGGATAATGTGCTAGCAGATGCATTGAGCAGGATTTCCCAGGGCCATCAAGAATGGTCCCTGGATCCCTTAGTGTTAAAAATTATTTTTTCAAGGTGGGGTTCTCCAGAGATAGATCTCTTTGCAGCCCCAGACAATCACCAACTTCCTCTTCTGTTGCAGACCCTCAGTCTGGGTTCAGTCCCTCTGGATGCTCTGATTCTGGGTTTGGGAAGGGACATTTCTGTATGCCTTTCCTCCTTTTCCTCTACTGTTCAAGGTCCTGGTCAAGATAAGGTCACAATCTTGCAAAGTGATCCTGATTGCTCCAGATTGGGCCAGGCAGCCTTGGTATCCCCTGTTGATGTCCATCTTCCCCTATCTCTTCCCAGGAATCACAATCTGTTAACCTCCTCTCAGGGGAGGATCTGGTACCCCAATCTTCGGTCTCTCAATCTCAAGGCATGGCTCTTAAAGAGTTAGAATATGCAAATGTGTATCTGTCTCAAGGGATTCTGGACATTACTAAAGCTTCCCAAAAACCTGCCACCAGAAAAACCTATAACTCCAAATGGAAAAGATTCAGCATTTGGTGTTCCAAGAAGCATATATCCCCAGATACTGCTGACTTGTCTACAGTTCTGGATTACATGGTTCATCTTAATGGCCTAGGCCTCAGACCAGCTACCCTCAAAGAACACTTGTCAGCTGTTTCTGCTTTTCTGTCAGTGGGAAAGCCCTCCTCACTGGCATCTCACCCTGTTTTCTGTAAATTTTTCAAAGGATTGCTTCATACCATTCTCCCCTTTAGGGATCCTACTCCTGCTTGGGATCTTAATGTTTGCATTGCTCAGCTTATACAACCCCCCTTGTGAGCCTTTGCCTTCAGCAAAGCTTAAGTACTTGACTTGGAAAAATGTGTTCCTGGTAGCTATTACCTCTGCCAGGTGTATCAGTGAATTGCAAGCTCTGTCAGTGGAGCCTGATTTTATCTCATTCCATAGAGATAAGGTGGTCCTTAGAGCCAACAGGAGGTTCTTACCCAAGGTGGTCTCAGATTTTCATCTGAAGCAATCCATGTCTCTTCCTGTATTCTTCACTGATCATTCTTCTTCAGGAGAGAGAAGATTACACAGTTTGGCTGTTAAAAGGGCTCTTAGCTACTACATTGAGCATACTAAGGCTCTTAGGTTTGACTCCCTCCAGTTGTTTCTCACTCATGGTGAAGTGGGGAAGGGCAAACCTGCTACTAAGAGAACTATTGCCAGGTGGATTGTCTCTTGTATACAATGCTTCTATGAAAAGCTAGGTAAAGTGTCCCCCCTCAGGCCTGAGGGCTCATTCGACTAGAGGTACAGCTGCTTCTCTGGCTGCTGCCAGAGATATACCCTTATTAGAAATATGCAAAGCAGCCACCTGGAAAACAGTCCATACATTCGCCAAGCATTACTCTCTGGATATCCAGGCTAGGAGAGATACGAGGTTTGGTACAGCAGTACTGCAGAGCCTATCCCCAAAACAGGTTCGATTCCCTCCTCTGTGGAGGTACTGCTTGGTAGTCTGTATAATGTCAGAATACAGCAAAACTTCATGTTGTTTAAAGAAAAAATTACTCACCTTAGTAATTGTGTTTCTTCTAATGGAGTATTGCTGTATTCTGACCTCCCTTCCTGCCTCCCCTCTCAGAACCTGTTTTTTGGGAAGTGGGCTGGTAGGTGCAGTGTTGCACCTCAGGGGTGTACTCGGCACTCTCCCTCTTTAGTCAGGGGGAATGGGTTATTTATATGGTTTGGTAATTATTTTGTTCACTACGCAGTTTTTGTTTTGGATTTCACGACTTGAAACTTTTGGGGATCCAAAATATTTGGTTGCCTTTTTGGCTAGTACAAATTTTACAGTTTCCACATAGTGGGGAGTAGTTAGTTAGTGTTAGCTCGTAAGAATCTGACGGTTACACTTCAAAGTGCAGCAGACAGAGGTTTGAACAGAGCTCGAGCTCAATGTTCTATGCTCTGGTATAGAGTTAACTTTTCCTCTCCAGAGCAATTCAAGTGCTGGGGCTAACTGCATAATGTCAGAATACAGCAAGACTCCATTAGAAGAAACACAATTACTAAGGTGAGTAATTTTTTCTTCCTGCCCCAAGACAGGGTCGACTGTCTGATTGCACAGGCCCAGATGGTATACAACAACGAGTATGTTACAGCCAGGACATTCCTGAGACTATTGGGCCTGATGGCAGTAGCCATTGTCAAGGTACCACTGGCCAGGCTGCACATGGGAATTCCACAATGGACCTTAAGAGTGCAATGGGATCAATGCACAGACAACTTTTGGAGTAGGAAGGGAAGGATCACTGAGACACATTTGTTTCATCCACCTTGAAGGAACCTAAAAAATAACTCTCCCCCCCCGGCTGCTGGAGGTCTGACTCCAAGCATGGAAGAAGGAGACTACTGAAGACTACAGGAAGATCCTGTCCCCAGGATAGGAAGGGCAAGAGTTGTAAGGGCACATAGGTAGTAGGAAAGTAAGTGTAAAAATACATAGAGGGAGGAGACAGTAAGCATACAAAGCAACAGGAGAGGGGACACAAAATAAGTCAAGATGGGAATGGTGCAGTGCAATGGCTGTGGGGCAGCAGTGTTCTGGGAGACATTCTGGAGGCTGTGATGCTGCCCTGTTTGCAGGCACCTCTCTGGTCTGAGGGAGAAGGTTGCCTGTCTCCAGGCTGACCTAGCTAGGATTCATGAAACCTCTTCCCCCACCCAGGGACCACTAGGGCCACCACCGCTACCTCAGAGGTTGCCAAGAAAGAGGAGTGGTTGGACCAAGGTGGGCTCAGGGAGGGAGAGGGTAGTGGAACAGAGGTGCATCCCTCCAGTTGTACCTCTCCATAGTTCATATTCTGTTCTGGGAAAGAGTGGTTCCTTTATGGAGGCACCTGCAGTGAAGACCAAGGAGGATGCTGTGAACCTCCACAAAGGAGACCCACAGGAGGGTGGCATGGGACCCCACAGGGGAAGGAAACAACTCCTGGTGGGAGACTCAATCATTAGGGGGTAGAAGTGGGGGAGGAAGGAGATAGGGAGGTAAGGTGTCTGCCTGGCACCACGGCTCGGAGGGACAGAAAGTGAATCCTCAGGATCATGGGAGCAGCTGCATGAAGGAGGGAGCTGGATGTCATTGTCCACCTAGGGACAAATGACCTGGCTATGAATGGGATCAGAACAGTGCAAGAGGAGTTTGTAGAATTGGGGAAGGGCCTTAGACAAGTAGCATGTACAGTAACCTTCTCGGAGGTGCTGCCTGTCTATGGCAAGGATGATGCTAGGGAATTCTGCACCATGGGCTTCAATGAATAGTTGAAAAAGTGGTGTGGAGCTCAGGGTTTTGGCTTCATTGGGGACTGGGGAGCCACCTGGAGGGATACAGGCCTATACTGACAGGATGGTCTGCATCTGTCGGGGGGGGACCAGGATCCTAGGTGATAGGTTTAAATGCTTCATTGGCAAGCATTTAAACTAGCCAAGGGAGACACTGAAAAGGAGCAGGGAAATCCCAGCCTCCCCCCACAAAACACAGTAGTTAGAGAGGTAAACACCAAGGTAGAGAAGTTAGTAGGGAGCAGGACAGGGGTAAATGCAGAAAAAGGCAGTAAGGACAGGGATGGGGCTAAAAGGGATAAGAACATAAAAAAAATGGAAAGTGATGAGTACCAATGCCCGCAGTCTGTGTAGCAAGCTCCCTGAACTAATGGCCTTGATGGAAGAGGGATGTTTGGATATTGTGGCAGTCACTGAAACATGGTACACAGAAAACCATGAATGGGATGTCAACATACCAGGATACACAGTCTGCAGGAGGGACAGGGTGGGTAAAAGAGGAGGAGAAGGAGTAGCTCTCTATATAAGGGAAGAGATTAAAGCAACAGAACTAAAGAGTAAACAGAAGTTGATGAGTCACTATGGGTCACCTTGGAGACAGGAAATGGCACCACAGTCCGCATGTGGGTTGTGTACAGACCCCCATCTCAGGGGGAGGAAATGGACAAGGAAATGATAGAAGGCATCCTTAAAACGGCAGAAAAATGGGAGATATTGTTGATGGGGGACCTGAATATGCCAGATGTTAACTAGAGTACCTTTGTTGCAGGCACATCCAAGAGCAGGGTCATTCTTGATGCCCTACAGGGGGCATGCCTCAGACAGCTAGTGTTGGAACCCATTCAGGAGGGAGAAATCTTAGACCTGGTACTCTCAAATGGGGAAGGAGAAAGGATCTCAGATTTAGAAGTGGGTAGCCATCTGGGAACAAGTTACCACCAAACAGTGTGGTTCACAATAAACACAGCCATAGAGTCAAGCCATACAAAAACAAGAGTACTGGACTTCAGGAAGACTGACTTTGGGAAAATGAGAGAGTGTCTCAGAAAAGCACTAGCAAAAGGGCAAGCAGGAGGGGTGGTGGAACAATGGGGAATAATCAAAACAGCCATCGCAGAGGCAACAAGCCTTTGTGTGAAGCAAATCAACAAAACAAAACGAAGGAAAAAAAACACTATGGTTCTCAAAAGAGGTGGAAGGAAAGGTTGAGGAGAAAAGGATAGCATTCAGAAAATATAAGGAAACACAGAAGGAGCAGGACAGAGAACATTATCAGTTAAAGCAGATGGAGGCAGGGAAGGCAGTCAGAATAGCAAAGGCACAAACTGAGGAAAAGATAGCCAACTCTGTTAAGAAGGTGGATAGAACCTTTCATAGGTACATTAGGGAGCAAAGAAAGACCATGGGAGGGATACAGAGACTTAATAAAGAGGAGGAAATGTGGGCAGAGGGTGACAGTCAAAAAGTAGGGATACTGAATGAATATTTCTGCTCAGTATTCACAACGGAAGAGGAGGGAGGGGGAGGTACCTAAACCAAACAAGAGAGAAACTCTGAATAGGAGGGTCGATACCAGTCCATTCACAGAAGAAAGGGTTTTGAAAGAACTCTTGAAACTGAGGGTGGACAAAGCAATGAGGATTGATGGGATTCACCCAAGAATTCTAAAAGAACTAAGGGTAGAACTAGTAACACCACTGACTACTCTCTTTAACAAATCATGGGAGGATGGGGTGGTACCCGAGGACTGAAGTAGGGCAAATATGATTCCACTTCACAAAAGTGGGAGCAGAGCAGAGGCAGGAAACTACAGACCAGTTAGTTTGACTTCAGTGGTAGGGAAAATGATGGAATCACTTCTGAAGGAAAGCATTGCTGAGTACCTAGAGGCCAATGTGGCACAGGACCCAAGACAGCATGGTTTCACAGCAAGAAGGTCATGCCAGATGAACCTAATAGATTTCTTTGACTGGGTGAACAAAGTAGTAGACTAGGGAGGGGCTGTGGATATGGCCTACCTAGATTTTGGCAAGGGATTTGACACAGTCTCACACAAAAGATTAATATACAAGTTAGCCAGCCTTGGAGTGGGTCCCAAGGTGGTAGCCTGGATAAAAAACTGGCTGGACAGCAGGACACAAAGGGTAATAGTAAACGGAGTCCACAGTGAAGAAAGGAGGGTAACTAGCGGGGTACTGCAGGGTTCGGTACTGGGACTGGTCCTCTTTAATGTCTTTTTAAGTGACATTGGAGAGCACCTGGAAGGAAAGGTATGTCTCCTTGCAAATGACACAAAGATCTGCAACAGGGTTGATTCACAAGGTGGGGTGGAAAGGATGAAAAGGGAGTTGGCAAGGTTGGAGGAATGGTCAAATATGTGGCAGCTCAGATTCAATGCAAAGAAGTGCAAGGTAATGCATCTGGGAAACAAAAACCCAGGGGAAGAGTACACAATAGGGAGTGAGTTAATAACAACAACAAAAATCAAAAGAGACGTAGGAGTAATTATATCAGATTACCTAAAGCTAGGCGAGCAATGTGAGAAGGCAGTAAGGAGGGCTGGGGGGATACTGGGATGCATAGGGAGAGGCATCAACAGTAGAAAACAGGAAGTTGTTATCCCTCTGTACAGACAGTTGGTGAGACCCCATCTGGAGTACTGCGTGCAATTCTGGTGACCCCATCTCTGCAAAGATATAGACAGAGTGGAGGCGGCTCAGAGGAGGGCAACCAAAATGGTGCAGGGTCTGCACCAGAAGACATACAAGGAGAGACTAAAGCAGCTTAATATGTGTACCCTTGAGGAAAGGAGGGAGAGGGGAGACATGATAGAAACTTTCAAGTATCTCAAGGGAATCAACAAAGTACAAGAGGTAGCATCTTTTAGAAGAAGAGTGTGTGCAAGAACAAGGGGCACAATTTGAATATAGAGAGGGACGGCTCAGAGGTAATTAGAAAGTATTTTTTCACAGAGAGGGTTGTGGATGCATGGAACAGCCTTCCTGAGGAGGTTGTGGAGTGAGGAACAGTGGGAGAATTCAATAATGCACGGGACAGGCATAAGGCAATTCTAGTGGGGGGTAGGAGGAAGTAAGCTGTTGATTAACTAGAATCTGCAGCTTATCCATCAGGTAGGGAAATGGGCAGACTAGGTGGGCCAAGTGGTCCTTATCTTTCGTCAAATTCTATGTTCCTATGTAACTTAGAACACAAGGTTCCAGTAACCTCTCCTGTCTGAAAGGTGCTTCTGTGGTGGATGGAATGCAGCCATTTGTTGCAGGGGGTTCCTCCGTGATTCCCCTTCCCTCATCATATTCTCACTACACATACCTCGAGGATGGGCTGGGGGCACATTTGGGCTCCAGTCAGACACAGGAAACATGGACAGAAATGGATAGTACCCTCCACATAAACATCCTAGAAATGCAGGCTGTCCTGTACGTTCTACAAGCCTTCCAGACCCATCTATCTCTGGGACCTCTGTTGGTGTAAACAGACAGCATCAGTATGATGCACTACATCAACAAGCAAGGAGGAACTCACTTCTACCCCCTATGCAGGCAAGTGATGAGGGCTTGGTTTTGGGCTCTAGAACATGGTCTAGAACTGCTGGCAGTTCATGTTCCAGGTGTCCATAACGTCTTGGCAGACAGGCTAAGCAGCTTGCAGTCCAGAATGCATGAGTGGTAGTTGCTGACCTCAGTAGCAGAAAACCTGTTCGACAGGTGTGGTCATCCAGAGTTGGACCTTTTGTGTCCCCACACAATGCAAAACTGCTGCTTTTCTGCTCGCTCATTCCAGGGCCTGGAGTTTTCTGGCAAGACGTGTTGTCCCTCTCATGGAAGGAGGGGGTTCCTTTATGCATTTCCTCCCTTCCCTCTAATCCAAAGGGTGCTTCTCAAGCTCCAAATGGAGGGAACATCACTGATACTCATTGCTCCCCTTTGGCCTCATTAGATCTGGTTCCTCTTCCTGCAGCAATTAGTGGTGGAACCACCAGTGCCTCTGCCCTTGTGCAACGGCCTACTGTCACAGGAACAGGGAACCCTGGTCCACCCAGACCTCAAGTCACTCCATCTTCATGCATGGCTCCTGAAGACATATCAATTGCTAGGTTTGAGGTGTCTAAAAAAGTAACTGATGTCCTCGTGGCTGCTGAAAGACCTTCCACCAGGGCCACTTATTCCCTGAAGTGGAAGAGGTTTGCTTTGTGGGCTGCTTCTCATCAACTGGATCCCTTTACCTATCCAGTAAATCGGGTTCTGGAATATTTGCTGTTCTTTTCAGATGCAGGCTTGCAGTACTCTTTCATCAAAGTGCTCTTGGCCTTTCATGTGCCTATTGATGATCATATGGTTGTTCAGTTGGAGGTGGCCCTTAATGCTTTGAGAGGCATACTGCAATTGAACTGAATACAGTCCAGTCCCAGCTTGGGATCTGAATTTTGTGTTAGAAAAGCTTACTTTGGCTCCTTCTGAGCCAGTCGTGACTTGTGGCCGATGCTTCTTTTCTTGGAAAGTGTTATTTTTAGTTACTTTTACTTCTGCTCAAAGGATTTCAGAGCTTCAGACTCTAATGTGTGAGCATCCTTATTTGATTATTCACAAAGACGGGGTGTCTTTACGTACCAGTCCTGAGTTTCTTCCTAAGGTGGTGTCTGAGTTTACTTTAAATTAAACCATCCACCTACCAGTTTGTTTTCCTGAGCATGCCAATCCAGGGGAAACATTGCTGAATACTTCAAATGTACACAGAATACTCAGGAACTATATACACTGCACAATGAACTGCAGGATGTTCTCACAGGTTTTTGTTTCCTTCGCCTCTGGGAAAGAGGGTGCACCTGTTTTTAAACAGTGCCTGTCCAAATAGTTGGCCAACTGTATTGCTTTTTGCTATAGGAAGTACAGTAAGGAACTTCCTGATGTCATTCGTGGTCATTCCATGGAGGCACGGTCACATTTGTTGCCTGTTTCAACGATGTGTCAGCTGGAGTAATTTGTGCAGCTGCCACCTGGAGACTGTCCACATTGCTTCTCGAAAAAGGGCAGGGTTTGGCCTAGCTGTGCTTCAAGGCCTACTTTCTTTGGCCTGTAGGCTCCAGCCACCCAGACTGTTTTATTGTCAGTACTGCTTGGTACTCGTTCCATAGGTGTGGCCTGATGAAAGAGATAATCCTAGAGGAAGACAGAACAGTTACATACTTACCATAACAGTAGATCGTTGAGAGAATCTCTTTTATCAGGCCATGCTGCCCCACCTTCCATCTCCCTTGGATTTAGAACTCTGTAACTCTGGTCTCTTTCTCCAGGATGATCTACCTGCTGTTTCCAGCCTCGCCTGGTAGGTGGAGCTATTAGTTCTCTCCTGATTCCTTAGAGGGAGGTCCTCTGAGCATGATCACTGGTGGGGAACTGAGATGGGAAGGGGCCGCCCATGTTTATATGGGAGTGCCAATGTAGGACGTCGTTGATGGCGGCCCCTAGTGGACTGCTTGCAAAAAGTTTCCATGTGGTCCTAATGACTGGTGCCTATAGTTCCATAGGTGTGGCCTGATGAAAGAGATTCTCTTGATGATCTACTGTTATGATAAGTATGTAACTGTTCATTCTGTTTAAATATTCTAGCTATCTAACATATTTTAGCCTATTTGTAAATTGGGCAAAGTCTGAATCTCCTGTGTGTAATAAAAAGGGGGAATTGTCAGAGCAAGTTTGGACACTTGTCCCAATCAAAATTAAAAATACAGCTACTGAATACTTCAGAATCCACATACATGGTAACATCTGCAAGCAGAGGGCACTGGATTTAATTGAGGAGGCAGTATAGTGCTTTAGACAATGGATAAACTGAAACTGGCACCCCTGATTGGCTGAAACAGCCTGCCACCTGGGCTGTTATTTCTTAACAACGGCCCAGTTCAGAACAACTGCCAATTCAGGATGCTCTGTTACGAAGAGTATCCTTGGGCACCCCGAATTTTGAATATTGTTAGCCCCATTTCTTTCTTGCTTGCTAAGCAAGCGGCACCCCGACATAGCCCAGGTTGCATTCTGCCCACGTTTGCCTTCAATGAAAACCATGGCAAAAACAAAATACTGCTTCTTTTTTTCACCTGCCTCACATAGTTCCTCAAGGCTCTACTCCACTTTTCACCCGTCAACAACATTTCAGGCAGTCCACCGACTGCGCTCACTCATTTACTTCCATATACCACCTAGTCCATTCCCAGGTCGTGTTCATTGTCCCCACACTCGCCCACAAAAGAAACGGCAGCAGAAACTCCAAACTAGATCTGTTGATTTTTTTTTGTTAAACAAAAAAACACTTTCCTGCCTCGTATCTCTGCTCCTCTTTCGACTCGCAAATAGCATTTCAGTCAGTCTCCCGACCACGCTCACAGTGGTATACTAAATTTCCCTATCACTTTCGATGCTCTCTCTCTGATTTGAAAAACCATACGTATCCACATATCACACCACATAAAAGGGACAACAAAAAATTCAAACTAACATTTCCCTTCCTACCTATAAAAAATTGACACTCCATTACAAAAAACACATCTCAAAAACAGCAGCACCCTCTAGTGGCAAGGGACTATTTTACACAAGCCACATTTCTGTTCATTTTTAATAATATTTAACACTTTTTTAAATCAAAACATTATAAAATAATATAAACCCATTTTCTAAGTGTAATAATACCCTCCAGGGTGGGCGTTATGGGATATAATAGACCTTCCAGGGGCTATAAGGCACGCCCCTGTGTGGTCTGTTATATCCCAATAATGCCCACCCTGTCAGGTATTATTACTTGCGTGGTTTATGGCTCTGAGCTGCAAACCTGGAGACCTGGGTTTGACTCCCACAACCCTGACCTGCATACTGTGTGACCCAGAGCAAGTCATTTAACTTCCTTGTGCTCCCAGGTTGCACCTGGAAACAAACTTGGCTTAGTGTGCCTTTCCTGGTTAAACTATTTCCCCTTTCCCTTTTTCTTCCTTAATGCCTGTTTTGGACAAGGTCATAGAGAATCTTAAAAAAGTGGAGAAAATTGAACCTCTCATTATAGGGTGAAACTTATCCTAGTGCCAAAAAATTTATGTTTTAAGCACCTGGCCTATCGCTATTAACAAAAGTTTGGTATATAAAAGCTTATAAATTAATAAGCAACTATTTATGGGATGGAAAAAGACCTAGGATCAGCTTAGGAAAGCCGTTTCAGAAAAAGGAAGTGGGAAGCCATGGGCTTCCTCATTTTCAAAACTATCACTGGGCTTACATGTTTAAACAATCGGTGTGGTTACTAATGCTCAAGTAATAAAAAAAAAAAAGAGCACAAGCCATTATGGACTGAATATAGAGAATCCCTCTTATCGCCTAACTCCTTCACACATGTTCTTTTTATTAAGTTACCTAAAGACATAAAATCCCCCCCCCAGTGCTTGTACTATTGGGGTGTATAAACCAGTCAAGAAATGATTCAAATAGACATCATTCCCACTAAAGTTATTGCCACTGTGGAATAATTCTGAACTTTTATACTAAGGGAAAACTTTTAAACCCAATGACAGGGACTATCTGGGCATAACGGATCTGGAGGATGTGACAGACTGGGGAAGCAGCTCCATCAAACCATTTAATGTTATTTATCATACATTTGGGATAAAAAAAATGGGATTTCTGCTGCTGTCTACAGATGAGAAATATGCTTTAAAACACAGACCTGTATGAAGTGAATGCCTCCACTCCACCACAGAGTGTAGATCTTCTCCAGGCTGCAGAAGGTAAAGGGGAGCAGGGAAGGCATATAAGTTGTTAAAGCAGCAGCAGTGCAGCATGCAATATTTTGCCAAAAAAGCTAGCTTCAGCTACAATTAAGAAAAATATTACCATACCTGTCAAACATACTTGTCTATGTACTTCATATGCTGTGCACAATGAGTCAGTCTTTATTTTCTTCGATCCTAACCCCTGCCAGGTCTATAATGCTATTTCTATGCAAAATGTGTCAGCCATATTTTTTTCTTGAGAAAAATCAATTAAAATGTTTATAAAACACTCAAATTGTGATGGAATTAGAAAAGTGTACCACCAACTAAACCAGGAAGTTGCCAAGAATCTTTTATAGTAAAAAAAGGTAGGGTCAAATGTTTTGACCAATTTTGTTACATTGCTGCTTCAAATTATCCAGACCCAGAATTGACAGACCCCTCTTATAAGAGATTGGGAGAAAGAGTTAAAGGTAAAAATTTCTCTGCAGTGCTGGAATTCAGTGTGAAAAAATGCTCACAGTTGTAGTAGGAAACTACAGGGTAGATTAATTCAGTTCAAAATCTTGCACTACACATATTACACCTTTGAAGTTCTTTATAGATTTAGTGACAACACAAAAGATGTATATTGCAAGTGCAAAGCTAATACGTATTCTGTGGCACTGTCCTGAACTGCATAATATCTGGAAGGATGTTGCTAATGTTTGTATAAAGGTAGCGGGAACTAGCATACATACATCTCTGTTAACATTTATACTGGGTGACTGTACTAGCTTGTCTAAGCTGCCATGCTGTAGTGTAAGCAATTATAGATCCTGTCAGCAGCACTGGACTTATCTGTACTTTCAGTATATGGGAAGGTGAACTGCAAATGAAGAAATGGGTTATGGTGCCCTGGGAAAAGATACTCAGTACTAGCACATTTGGAATCCATTTTTAAGGCTGCAGGTAGGTGGAGCTTGCAGCCCTATTGCATCAGCTCTAAAAGCAGGTTCTGGTCAGATCCACCACGGCTACATAATGAAGTTAGTGAAGTTGTGTGGAATTGTTAAGGAAGTATGGGGAAACAACACAATGATTTGTAAGTAGTAAGGTTTGTTTTAGTTTCTGTTCTAAGGAAGGCACACACATTATTAGGAAAATATATGGAGGTGTACATTTTAATGGAAGGAATAGGAAGCTTACAATAGAACCTCAGAGCAAATGCCGCTGATGTATGTGTTATCCCAGATGACATTGGCCAGACAGCCACATTTTAAAGACAACACAATTGCACATATCCCAATAATGCAAAGCATCAAGGGAAACATATGCAAATCCCCATGATGGTACAGAAGGTGGAGTACATGAAAAAGTAATAGCTGACATACTGTATGTTCAGCTTTTGGATTATTTACACAGTTTTAATTGTTTTAATAGAAACAGGATTTTTGTCCATGAGGTGATGTAAGTTATATTTAAGCAGTGTGTTGATGTCAGGAAGTCAGGTGTAGTGATGACGGACTGTTAGAGAAAATGTTATAACTTTCAGAGGGGTCGCTTTTGATAAGAGCAAGATAGTTATGCTTGTGATAATGGGAATATTAGGAAAGTATGAGGTCTACACAGGAGTGGAGTACAAATATGCACAGTTTCATAGGTATGTGCTCAAACTGCAGGAAAGTGTGATATGCAGGTTTGTTTTAGAAATAGGTAAAAATAGCGATACATGCAATTAATAGAAAGATAGATAATTACATAGACATATATACATATATATATATATATATATAGATAGAGAGAGAGAGAGAGAGACAGACAGACAGACAGGCAGAACAGGAATGGCAGTGAAGTATTGAAGTGATGCCAACCTCATCCCCCACCTTACAGACATGGACAGGCGTTGGGAGGTGTGCCTTTAGGTGTTGCCCATAACGCTCATGCCATTTCACCTCACCCTACCCTGCAGACACAGACAAGAGTCGAGGTGTGCCTTGGGGTTTTCACACTTTACACTCACCCCATTCCATAAGGAAATATGCTGAAATGGGTATAGTATAAGAGAATGGAGTGAACTTTGGGGCTGAAGAGTCAAAGGCACCTCGATACCTATCAGTTAATTAGCCAAAAGGAGATGTTGCACAGCGACTGTGCCATTTGGCACCACAGGTACAAAAACTCATTTTCAACAGGATGTAAAAAATGACAGCTGTACATTTCTTGATTCAGTAACTGCTCAGCACATCTGTTGCATGACCTACTCATTGACATTTTATATCTGCTATGCAATGTACTGCTGCTATGGTTGTATGGCTGAGAGGGACCTGGTGGTGGATGTCAACATGAACAACTTAGAGTCTTGTAGGAGGGCAGCAGCCAAGGCCAACATGATGCTGGGATGCATCACTAGGAGGATCACTCCAGAAAGAGGGAAGTGATACTTCCTCTGTATAACTGCTTGGTGAGGCCGCACCTCAAGTACTGTGTGCAGTTTTGGAGGCCACACTTAAAGAGGGACATTGAACTCCTGGAGAGGGTCCAGAAGAAGGCAACCAAAATGATCTGGGGCATGGGGGGAACCTACGGGGAGAGGCACAAAGAGCTAAATATGTACACATTGGAAGAGAGAAGGGATGGGAGGACATGATAGAGGTCTTCAGGTACATGAAGGGGGTAAATAGGGGGGATGCAGTCATGATGCCCCAAAGGAAGAAGGGGGGAAACTAGTGGGTATAGGTGGAAGCTGGAGGGGAGGAGACTCAGGAGAGAAAGGAGGAGGTGCTACTTCATTGAGAGGGTGGTAGAACCATAGAATGCACTGCCCGGGGGGGCTGGTGGAGGCAGAGACTGTGGAGCGGCTCAAGAGGGGGTGAGACAGGTACAGGGGAAGGGTTGTGGAAGTAAAGTCCAATGAAGTGGGAATACCCCAGACTGGGAAGGGAGAAGACCGAGAGGGCAGGGGGCCAGCAAGGTCAGCTCCCA
Source organism: Neoceratodus forsteri (assembly GCA_016271365.2). Lineage (NCBI taxonomy): Eukaryota > Metazoa > Chordata > Ceratodontiformes > Ceratodontidae > Neoceratodus > Neoceratodus forsteri. The sequence goes on along the minus strand of JADMNL010000024.1, from coordinate 115,594,354 downwards.
GGGTGGGGACTGCCAAAATGAGCAGACACAAAAGCCGCTAGGCCTCTTCTGCTGGCATTTTTGTATGTTAGTATGTTGGTATGCTTACTACACCAACATCATGAACCATAAAACAGATGACTGCCATAACTAGGGAGGCAGTATAGCACAGTGGTTTAAGGCTCTTAACTACATATCTGGAGATCTGGGTTTGAATCCCACAGCTCCCACTTGCATACCGGGTGACCCCGAGCAAGTCACTTAACTTCCATGTGCTCCCAGGTTGCCCCTGTAAATAAGCTTTCAGCTTAGTGTGCCACTCCTGGTTGAACCCCCTTCCCACAAAAAAGTGCCCTCACATGAAACTGGATGTTTAACTGTAAAGACAATTAAAAAATGTATTTCTAAATGCATTACTATCACCAATGCTTTCAAAGTGTTGAAACTACTAAAAAGGCAAACTATATATACGTGTGTGTGTGTGTGTGTGTGTGTATATATATATATATATATATATGTATATATGTAATAGATAAACCACTCTGGGGTGTGCAGTCACGCTCTGATATCTAACGTCCAACCACCAAAAATGCATATGTGACAGTGTGACCGCACACCTCAGAGTGGTTTATCTATCTTATAAAATGTCAATATTGTTTTGGGGGGGTAAAAGTGCAGGTGTGCGGTCACGCTTCTGATATACAAGCAGTCATGTGGTGGTACTCATCCAATAAAAGAGCAACAATTTCCTATTTCCCTACTATAGATATATATATATATATATATATATATATATATATATGGGATACCTGATGGGCATGAGTGTGATATGGCAAATATTGTCATTCCTGCAGAGTGAGATATCCAGAACTCACGATGCAGGAGTGACAATATTTGCCATAGCACCTGATCTGCCCATCATGTATTCAATTTATACAATAGGGCTAGGAGTTTCAGAAGTTTTGTTATGCTGTCTTGTGTTCTGTTCCTGTTTATGTGTTTGCTCATTCTGTGTGTGAGCTTTTCTGAATGGGCTGGCAGTGTTATAAACTCTGAGAGACACATGATTGTGTTTTGCAATGCTAAATGAGTTAGTTTTAGATAGGAGTGAGAAACATACTTTTGTGAAGCTGTATTGTTTAGCAGACTGGCTGCAGTGAAGTTAAGGGCATCACAGTAATTGTAATGAGCTGAGAGGCAGAGTGTCAGAACAGCTGATACTGTTTTCAGTGGTAATTAAGTTAGCTGCAGGCAGAGTGCAGAATGTTCTGTGAAATTGTGCTCTTTAGGATTCTGGCTGTAGTGAAGTTGAGATTGTCACAGTAATTGTAATGGATGAGAATCAGAGTTTGAGGAACAAGTGAGAATGTGTTCCAGTGGTAGTTGAGTTAGCTGCAGGCAGTAGTTTAGACTGTTCTGTGAAGCTGTGCTGTTTGGAATTCTGGCTGCATCAAGTTGAGAACATCACAGTAATGAGCTGGAAGTTGGGCGGGGGGGATAGGTGTGTTTTGTAATGCTCACTGAGTTAGCTGTAGGCAGTAGTGAAACCTCTCAGGTAGTTCTGCATTTGTGTCTATGGTAACAGTATAGGTGTTTCTTGCATGCTGAGGGGAAAGCTGCCTAGGGTGATGATATCAGTGACCTTTTGTGACCTGTGCATGTAAATGGCTGATATCATCACAGTAGAGCAGAGGGTAAAAATATCACACTGCAGTGGATGATGCGCTGTTTTATCTCACCCATTTACCACTCACCCCTATTGTGTATATATATATATATATATATATATATATATATATATATAGAGAGAGAGAGAGGAATATGGTAAACAAATATTGTTAATCTCAAAAGCTGAACTTTATGTTTTTAGTATATAAATGTTTAAGAAAAACCTGTGACTCTTTCAGCTTGAATCAGAATGCTGTGTCAATTGTTTTCCTTGGGAGCTGTAGTTTCAGGCACTCCTTAATTGCTCTTTTCTTCTGAGGCCCCAGATGGCTCTGATAAGCACTTGTTCCAAGGGGTTTTAAGTCAATTTGAAGGCATTAAGTAACTTCTGCTCTCCTAGTCCTTAATAAAATGCAGGAGCTCCACAACTCAGTCACTCCACAGACTTGTTCTGTTGCTTGGTCCATGTCCCAAACTAGTGTGTCTTGTTCCAACATGATAGATCCACCTCATGCCCCTCTCACATGAATCAAAATAGAGATGGGGTGGATCTTTAGGAGATCATGTGCGTGTGTGTTGGGGGGTATGCCTAGATGCAGTTTCAGGCACTCCTTAATTACTTCCCCAGGCAGCTCTTGTAGTCAGTTGTTCCAACATGATAGATCCACCTCATGCCCCACCCACATGAATCAAAAAAAAAGTGGGGGTGGATCTTTAGGAGCTTCTCGGGTGGAGGTGGGGGTGGCTGTTACTCCCCCCAAAAAACTAATGCTGCCTCCCAATACTCAGGTTCCAGTTCTTGTACCACGCATTTAAGAAAGAAAATAGTACCCTGGTGGTTGGTACTGACTCTGTTTGGCTTATACGAGGGAGAGATCATCTCTGGATTATCCTTGAGTGTGATTACTGGCTATTGAAAAGTGCTGAGAGGGGCTGTGACTGAGATCAAAACAGCTGGTAATCAGTGTGAAACTCTTGTGACTGGTAACCGGGTGGTGAAGCATGGAATGGTTTTGGGGCTTGTATTTTCCCATCTCAGTAGAGGAAGGAGCTGAAGTCGACTGGTCTCTTATTGAGAAACTGCCCCTCCCATTAAGGAGATAGACTCTATGGGGCAGCAAGTCGGTTGATTCCCCCTGAGAGGAATTGTCTCTCTGCCCCTTGATCCGACCCAGTGGTGTGCTGTGGGCTTGCCGCTGTAGGGCAGCTGGCTTTGTAGTGCTTCTGTTTCTACTGAACAGCAGCTGGTGGGCTGCCGTGGGGCAGAGCGGGTCTGGGGAAGGGTTGAGTGACTGAGTGAAGTTCAGGGGAGGCTGTTGATGTTGTCAATGTCGACTAGGAAATAAATCCATTTCGTCTTCAGGTTGGAATGAAGATTACGAGGAGACATGAAATAAAGCCGGCTACTTGAATCTGTGAGGTTTCACCATTAAACAGGGAGTGACAGTGGCGGGTTCATATGAAACAACTTGAATTGATTCTTGACTGTGAAGTAAAAGTTTGATTAAAGAATTGACTTGGGATTTTTATCGTTGGGATTCATTATTGGTTTTGACCCTCTGTGGAAGTGAGAGCCCACAAGAGGAACTGAATTTTTCATGGCTTCCCTGGATAAAATTGTTTAAGAAGAAATAACAGGATTGACCAGGACATTTGAATGAATTGAGACTCTTTTTTGGTTGTGTGAATATTTTACTTTAAGTAATAGTTTATTTTATTTATTTTGTTTATTTTATGTTAGTTTAAGTAGGTATTAATGTGGTAATTTTGTATTATCCTCCCCTTCTGTGTGAGAGACAGTGGGTGGGATTTGTAAATTTTCCCTCTTTCCCCCCACTTTGTGAGAGAGAGTGGAGGAGTTGCCATCTGAGTGTGATTTGTTTTTTTGTTAATAGTTGTTTATTTTTTTTTTTTATTTAAGTAGAGTGTGGAGTGGTTTTATTAAGGGGGTATATTAAGAAATATTAATGTAGTGGTTTTTTTTATAATTTAGTATTATCGATAAGGTTTAAAATGTGTTGGGTTAGTACAAACACAGTCAGGCAGTACTCCCCCTCAAGACTGAGGGATCTCCGACCCTTTGAATGTCCTGCACTTCCTTTGGAAGTTTACAGGAGATGCTGAATATTCGGCATTTCAAGATGAAGGAGTAGGGAGACTAGGAGATCCCGGAACTCTTGCGGGGGATGGGAAAAGAGTGGGTGGATAGGGACAGTTGGAACCAGGAGGCGCCCTGGGGCGAAATGGATACAGGAGCGAGGTCCATCATGTCTTGTACCCATACCCAAGGGCACTGACTTGGTCAGGCAGGAGGTGGAGTCATCCTTGGAGTCTCGTCCTTTTCAGGCGGTGTTAAGCAATGCTAGATCTATCAGAAACAAGACTGCCCTGGTAGCAGATCTTGTTATATCTGTGGATGTAGCTTGCATCACCGAGACCTGGCTTGATGAAAATGCGGGTCCCATTTTGGAATCCGCAGTTACGGACGGGTTCTCGGTGATTCACCGCCCAAGAGTGGACTGTAGGGGCGGGGGAGTTGCAGTCTGTTTTAAACAGGATCTGGACCTCAGGGAGATACCAGTTGGATGTACCAACTCCTTTGAGTGTATTGTGGGTGCAGGCGCATTCTTCAGGATACTTCTCATTTATCGTCCACCAGGTGATGGGAGGGAATTCCTGAGGGAGGTTGAGGATTTCATCACCGAGAGGGTACTGGAATCCCCCCGATGGTTAATTCTGGGGGATTTCAATGCCTGGATCGATGATGAACTCACGCTGTTTGGTCAAAACCTCCTCCAATTGATGGACTCATTGGGCCTGACACGGGTCATTACCTCTGCAACCCATCGGGGGGCACTCATTGGATTTGATATTACATCTGGGTATGGAAGTCTCTGATGTGGAGGTGGAGCCCATCAGTTGGTCTGACCATCATGTTCTGAGGTTCAGTTTCGCAGCCCCCTGAAAGAGGCCTACTCCAAAGGAGATTGTACAGTTCCGTCCTTCAGGAGGAGTTACCTCAGAAGGCCTAATGACGGAGCTGGACTTCTTGGGATTTCCAATGGATAGCACTGACCCAGGGTCCTTAGTGCTAGCCTATAACAGGGCAGTTGTGAGGGCCCTGGATGTCATTGCTCCAATCCATATTCGTCCCTGTACTCTCCACTTAGGGGCCCCATGGTTTACCAAGGAGATCCGTGGGTTGAAGAGACAGGGCAGAAGACTGGAGAGACGCTGACGGAAAACTCACATGGAAGTGGACAGGCGTAGACTGTTAGATCATTATAAGACCTATCAGTTAGCAATTTCCCATAAGAAGGCAGAGTTGCTGTCCAGGGAAATTGCTACAGCAAGGAATAGACCGGCCCAGCTCTTCTGGATTGTGGACAGATTGTGCAGTCCAGTCTGTCTTCAATCTGGTCGAGCGTTGTCACAATTACAGTGTGAGGAATTTGCGATGTTCTTCGCTGATAAGGTATCCACTATCAGGGATGAGATCAGCCAGCGCCTTCCCATAGGGTCTTGCAGTGATCAAACGAGGGGCACAAATACCCAACTGACTTGGTTCACCTTCAGTCAACCGCAGTCATGGATAAGTGAGGATCATCCAGACTTCTATGCCTACCTGCTGTGGATTGATCCGGCCCTACTCACCTACTTGTGGGGTGTGTAGAGGTTATTGGCCCGATCCTTACTGGGATAGTTGCGGTGTCACTGGAGAAAGGGATCTTTCCTGATCCCTTGAAGGAGGCAATAGTACGCCCCTTTTGAAAAAATCCTCCCTTGATCCTGACTGCCCAGAAAACTACAGACCGGTCTCGAATCTTCCATTTTTGGGGAAGATTGTCGAGAAGGTGGTTGCATTGCAGCTGGAAGACCATTTAACTATCCACAGTATCTATGACCCTCTCCAATCTGGCTTCAGGAAAAGGCATAGTACTGAGACGGCTCTTGTTTGGGTACTAAATGATCTCCTGATGGCGAGAGATTGGAGAACGTGTTCTGTCTTGGTTCTCCTTGATCTCTCAGCAGCGTTTGACACCGTGGATCATGAGGTGCTGCTCGATCGCCTGTGGTTTTTCTGTGGACTAAGGGGGGGTGGTTCACAGCTGGTTTAAATCTTTCCTGCAGGATAGGAGTCAGAGAGTAGTGTCGGGGATTCATTCTTCGGCCTCTCACTGTCTACACTGTGGGGCCCCACAGGGTTCGGTGCTGTCCCCCATGTTATTTGCAGTGTGCATGCTTCCATTGGGGGACATTATAAGACAATATGGGTTGAAGTTTCACTGCTATGCCAAGGATTCTCATCTCTATATGTCTTTTGTGCCCGAGTAAGAGTCTGAGTCAAGTACATTATTTAACAACTGCCTCCTGGAGATACAGAATTGGATGAGTACCAATTGGCTGAGGTTGAATCCGGGAAAAACAGAGGTATTTGGTGGTGGAACAAGGGGTGAGGATGTCAGGTTCATGGACGGGAAAACCCTCACGTTTATTTCTGAGGGAGACCCCGCTTATGGCTTCTGGCCAGGTACGTAACCTTGGTGTTATATTTGACGAGGGCCTGACCCTGAGGGTGTGGTGTCGGCCGTGGTCAAAACATCCTTTTTCCATCTAAGGAATATAGCATGGGTGAAACACCTGGTTCCATCAGAGGATCTTCCTACCCTTGTCCACGCCTTTGTTGCCAGTCATCTTGATTACTGCAACGCCCTTTATCTAGGGCTGCCGGGAGTGGATATTCGCCACTTGCAGCTGGTGCAAAATGCAGCAGCTAGGTTGTTGACTGGAAGCCCAAGGTCCAACCATATAACACCTGTACTTCGCGAGTTGCACTGGCTGCCGGTACAGTGGCAGATCACTTTCAAGGTCATGTTGATAACCTATAAAGCCCTACATGGGTTGGGTCCCCACTACCTGGAAGAACTCCTGACTTCTTACTGCCCCTTCCGCTCCCTCCAATCCTCTGGCGAGGGATTGCTAGAGATTCTCAGGGTAACTTTAAAAACATCTGGTAGAAGAACGTTTACCTTTATGGCTCCTACCCTGTGGAATTCTCTACCTTGCCAGATACGAAATGGCCTGACTGTGGAGGGCTTTAAAAAAGCCCTAAAACCTTTCTTTTTAATGAAGCATTTCATTAATGTAAATTAAATTGAAATTGCTATATATAAAATGTTATTTATTATTGTGGTTTTAATGCTGCTTATGTAATCTTGTAAAGGCGCCCTGAGCTTGGGAAGGGCACCTTATAGAAATACATTTTTACTTACTTACTTACCCTGCTACCACTGACTAACATGAAAGTGTATTTATTTGAGGGCAGAAAACATTTCTTGGAGGAGGGTAAGGTGGAAGAGACTATTTACAGTTTCAGTCATTTCCACGGACAGAAAACATGACATCACTCCTTTTGTACATGCAAAACATCTGCAGGCTCCGCCTACTGTAGCCGTAATGAGCTACAGGATTCAGATCAAAGAACACCTCCTTTGGAGTTTTAATTTCAGTGATCCTTCCACTACTTTGCAGCCCTTCAGTTTAACTCTTGCAGTTCTGCAGACTAATCATCTGTGCAGAGCTCAGTCAAATAGATTAATTCCAGTTCTTTTGGCAGCCTTGTAGCTCTTCACTGACTATAAGGAACCCTTTTTCTTTTCAATCCAACTTGGTAAGCAGCATTTGTAAAGCTACTGCAAAGCAGTTAACAGATAACAGCAGAGCAGTCTCAAATTACATGCTTGGTCATCTCTCCCAGTGCGTGTGTGTGTGTGTGTAGCAATGATTTACAGTACTTTTGAAACATAACAGAAGATTACTTCAGAGAAGCTAATTAACACCAGTATGCTTTTAGCTGAGAAGCCCCTGAAGGACAACATTTATCAAAAATTATCAACAAATAAAAAGCTCTTCTCACATAAATTTTAAGCTGTCTCATTAAGTTTCAAAAAAGCATTATACTGTTAGAAAAACCTTGAGATACTATTCTCCCTAACACATGTAAGATGATCTTACAACTTTTATTGCAAGTGTCCTTGTGTTTTAAAGAGCACAGTCAATGAAAGACAAAATGCTTTTTTTAATTATTATAAGGGAGATCTACGGGCCATTAAGATAATTGAAAGGGCGGGGGGGGACTTGATAGGTACTACATCTACTTAAACTAGGTTTTAATGCAAACTATAAAGATGGCTAATTCAGATCGAACAATCTTAACCTACAATGTTAATGGGCTAGCACACCCTATCAAACGTTCCTGAGTCATGTCCTTTTTGAAGAAAACCGGAGCGCATGTTATATTGCTCCAGGAAACCCACATGAATAATATCGAGCATGGTAAATTAATGAAATTTGGATATAATGAGGTGATAGCATCCGAATACTCCAATGGCTGTAGAAGGGGAGCCGCGATACTTATTCCTAAGGCCACGCAGTTTGCACTAAAGGATAAGTTGGTGGACGGGCAGGGCAGGTATGTAGCAGCTAAAGGCATGATGGCGGGGGGAGAAAAGATAACTTTGGTGTCATTGTATGCCCCCCCAGGCTCAGACTTCACCTTTTACTGGGATTTTTTTATCAAAATCATGGAGTGGGCGGAGGGCCGTTTGGTGATGGGGGGAGACCTCAATTTGAGATTAAATCCCAAACTGGACTCCTTGACCCAGCTGTCGAGAAAGGAGAAAGGAGTGGCTCAGAAGGTAGCCAGTTTTCTGGCTGAGGTGGGCTTCGTGGACGTTTGGCGGGCCTTGAATGGCAGGTGTAAACAATACACTTTCTTCTCACCCCCTCACCAGACGTTTTCCAGGTTAGATTATTTTATTACTACCAGGGAAACTCTTGAAATATGCAAATCCTCAGAGATTGGGGTGTCTCCGCCTCAGACCACAGTCCTGTATACATGAGACTGAAAATAGGACCCCAAAAGCTTTTAAATTTGGAGGCTGAATACCTCTCCTTCAGCTGAAAGAGGTACAAGAAAAGATAACTCAATCCATTGAGCACGCTATTCAAATGAATCAACATCCCGATATATCCCCAGGTGTTCTTTGGGACACAATTAAGGCCATAGTCAGGGGGACCCTGGTGGAATTCTCATCTAGATTGAAAAGAAACAGGGAGAAAAGGCGTAATGAGTTGCAGGAACAAATCCATAGTCTGGAGCAATTGCAATATCAGAACCTTGATAGAGAAAGAGGTAAACTTTTACAAAAATTAAAGGAGGAATACATCAGGATGCTTGACTATCAGATAGAACAGCATCTCATTTACTTAAGACAGAGGTACTATGAGGGAGGTCCCCGGGCCCAGAAATTATTAACAAGTCGGCTCCGCCAATGTAGGAGCAGAGCAACGATCTCCAAAATTAAAGACCCGGATACTCAGGGTTTGCACTGCAAAACAGAAAACATAGTTGAGGCATTTACAAAATATTATGCAAAGCTTTATAATGGAGGCTCCAAGCCAACAGAACAGGAAATCAGTTCCTTTTTGTCCCCTTTGGGCTTGCCCAAATTAACCCACACACAGGGGGTGACCTTGAGTCATCCTTTCACGGAGGCTGAGGTGAGGGCTGAGATTGGGAGGATCAAAACCGGCAAATGTCCTGGTACGGATGGCCTCCCCAGTGAGTTCTATAAGTGATTCAAGGACCAGGTTTCCCCTCTGTTGTGTAGGGCATATAATTATCTTTCTTGAGACACCGGTTCAATGCCCCCCTCATGGACGAGGGCGATTATCTCGGTGATCCCGAAGTCGGCCAGGGATATAACTATTTGTGGGTCTTACCGCCCAATATCTATATTGAATGTAGACTACAAGATAATGGTGGGAATTTTAGCCAAAAGAATAGAAGGGGTTCTACCGAACTTGATTCATGTGGATCAGGCGGGCTTTGTCCCGGGCCGACAGACCCTCGATAACGTCCGTAGAACAGTTAACATAATAGAAAAAATGCAGACTACCAAAAAATCAGCTATTATTATGAGTTTGGATGCTGAGAAAGCCTTTGATCAAGTATCATGGGAATTCTTGTGGGCCTCCTTGGCCGGCTTCGGGTTCCCGAAGACTCTTCTTAACATAATAATCAAGATGTATAGTTCTCCAGTAGCTTATGTAAGAGCTAATGGTTATGTATCGAGGCCGGTTGATCTTACTAGAGGCACTCGCCAGGGCTGCCCACTATTGCCGGCTCCTATTTGCCCTCTATATAGAACCACTTGCTCAGAGTATCAGGGTTAATGGAGAAATAGAGGGGTTTAAGTGGGGCAACACGATACATAAAATCGCACTTTATGCGGATGATATCTTACTTTACCTCACTCAGCTCGAAGAATCACTTCCGAAAGTATTTCAGCAAATTGAAACTTACTCTAAATTGTCGGGTTACAGACTGAATTGGGCAAAAAACGAGGTTTTAGCCATCAATGTGGAGGTACCCCAGGGATTAAAACTTAAATACCCCATGCAATGGGACTGTCACACTATTAAATATTTAGGGGTCCAGATTGGTCCCTTTCCTAAAAATCTCTTTAAAGATAATTTCCCTCCCTTAGTGAAAAGAGTCTGGGCTGACATAGAGAGGTGGTCACTTTTACCGCTCCCCTTTTACTCCAGACTTCAAGTAATTAAGACCAATATATTGCCTAGATTCCTCTACCTATTCCAGGCTGTTCCATGTGTTATCCCACAGAAGGTGGCAGGAGCCTGGCAAAAATAAATGATGTTGTTTCTCTGGGCCAAATCCCACCCCAGGATATCTAAAAAAGTGTTAACACTGCCTAAGCAGAGCGGAGGGAGGGCCTGCCTGGATCTATATGAATATTGGGTGGCGGTGCAAATGAAAAATGCCCTGCTGTGGTCCCATCCCTCATATAAGGTGCACTGGCAACAAATGGAGCTCTCCATAGCAAATTCCCCTCCTTTATCAGCTCTCTTATTCTTTCCACCTGCACAAATTGATATATCCTCTTTCAGAAGCCACACAGTACAAGTTACCCTACAGGGATGGATCCAGGGCACCAGGCAAGGTTGTACAGCCAAAAATCTATGGAAGTACAGATGGTGGTACTATGATGTAGAATTTGCTCCGGAGGCCTTACATAGTTGGTATAAAGAGCAGATGGGACGGGGGGTTGTGGCAGCATGGCAGCTCTTCAGGGGGCCTGATATTATGCTCTTTGAAACCCTTCTGGCTAGGTACAGTTGGTCACCAGGGGATCACTTGTTCTATTTTCAGCTCCGGGATTATCTAGCTAAAAAATTGAGACATAACATGTCGTGGCTCGACGAGAGACCATATCCGAGGGTGTTTGAGCACATTTGGGAGGGAGACCATGGAAAAGGTGCAATCACGATGCTATATGGCAACAGGATTGCAGACTTAGCATACAACATAAATAGCACTCAAGGGAAATGGGAAAAAGAATTGGGGATAATATTAAGCTCTAAAACATGGGGCATAGTATTTCGAAATACCTGGAAAACAACGTCATCACCAGGGTGGAGGGAATGTGCCTGGAAGGTAAGGATCAGGTATTTTTATACACCGGAAAAGCTCAGTAAAATGAGAGCACTAGTACAGGCAGTCTGCTGGCGGGGGTGCGGGGAGATGACAGCTGACCAAGCCCATGTGTTCTGGTATTGCCCGGGAATTTCTGATTTCTGGTCCAGTGTAACTAAACACCTGGCCGCTCTGTTTGGCCTGACAAAGATATTAGGCTCTGAGCACTGTTTGCTAGGTCTTTGCCCAGAGGAAGCCATGGATAAGGATGCTCGATACCTCTGGTCCATTCTGTTAATCTCTGCCTTGAAATCCATAACTAAGAGATGGCTACAGAAATTACCTCCTACTGTACAGGACTGGCTGGGTATAGTTAACCAGATCTGACAAATGGAAAGAATAACATATAGTATAAATCATTGTGGGAGTGCATATGATGTTAGATGGAATAGATGGGAGCTAAATATAGATGAAATGACTTGAAGCTAAGACTTATAAGTTATATACCTCTTCCCTTCCCTTTCTCTTCTTCTTCCCTTTCTCTCCACTTCCCCCCTTTTTTTCTCTCTCCCTTTCCTCCCCTCTCCCTTCCATTCACCTCCTTGCCTCCTCCCTTCCCTTCCTCTCTCCCTCATGTTCCCTCCTCCATGGCCCATCTAATTTAAGAACCTCTCCTAAACTTCCTTTTCTATCTAGGAATGAATGTGAGGAATGTGTGCTTGTCTCCGATTATTGTGATACCCCCGGATGACTTGTTCATGATGGAAGTAGTAAGAATTAATTCAACTAACACCTGTTTCATTTGGTTTTATCAACTTCTCTCCCTGGTTTTTAAAAAAAAATTTGGATAATGTAATTATTTTACTTTTTTATTAAGTTTCGGTTTATCTTTTCTTCTTTTATGTTTAATTGAAGAAAATAACAGTATAACTAGAAAATCAACATGGTCAATTAAGATGTCAATTGTAAACTGTTGGTCTGATCGATAAAATGTTAATGTATAAAGGAAAAAATGAATAAATTTAAGTATAAAAAAAAGAAAGACAAAATGCTGAAATGAGGCCCAATTGCAAGTTGAAATTAAAACAAAATTATACATATTATAGTGGCACAGTAGTGCCATTACATACACGCACACATACATACATATACAGTATACACATACACACATATACACATACATATACATCTAACTATATATTATATATACATATATATACACACACATATACACATACATACATACCCACAGGCACACACACACATATATATATATATATATATATACATATATATGCATACTGTATGCCTACAAATACACACATGTATGTATATACATACACACACACATACATATATATGTGTGTACATATATATATATATTATAGGGGCGCTGTCGCACCCCTGTATTTTGGGTTATGAAGGCTCTTCTATGTTAAACTCGACATGTTGTGCATTAATAACTTTGGACACGGTCAACAGATTTGCATGAAATTTGGTATATGCAGTGGGGCATGGTAGATCTCTTGATCTGCCAAATTGTGTTTCGGTTGGACCTACAGTTTTTGTGCACAAAAATGCTGAAAAATGAACTTTTCGCCAGTTATGTGAGCAGTTTTTCGGATTTTGCCTGTAGTGCTGCGTGGCTGTTGTGTGATGTGCTGCTCTGCAACTCAGCTCATCTGAAACAACTTGGGTCAAGGAACATGCCACTTTTCATTTGGTGAAAACATATTAAGCCATTCAAAAGTTATTAAACTTTTAAGTTCCCATTATAAGTCAATGGGAAAATTTATATGGTTATTTTGCGAACGAAGAATGGGGTTTTGGCCATCTGGTCCCCCTCACAATCAAATAATTTTCAGGCTCATTATCAAAGAATCTTTGACCCTGAGAAATTCTTTGATTGTAATGGACGGACGCCATCTTGTTTTCACTTTCCGGCTGGAAAAATTCAAATTTCTCGGCTTGAGGACTTGTGAAGTAAAACTATGGTGGGTTTTACTCAGGGGTCTTCCCTCTATCGAGCCATGTCTGTGGTTTTCTTCAAAATGGTCACAAACTAGAGTTTTACATTTTTTTATTCTTTGATTGTGGCTCGCTAGCAATCTTTGATCATGAACCTTCAAATTCTTTGATCATGAGATTCTTTGATTGCGATCTTTGATCGTGAGGTGAAGACCAGATGGGCAGATTAAAAAGTTAAATTTCTCAGCCCAGGGGTGACCTAGAAACACAAACTAGGATGGGTTTTGCTCAGAGGACTTCGTTTTATTGAACCATCTGGTGGTTTCATGTATTCATGTGTAAAATTTGAATTACACTATTTTTTTTATTCTTTGATCGTGAGTCCGCAAATTCTTTGATCGTAAGATTCTTTGATCACAGTCTTTGATCGTGAGGTGAAGACCACATGGCCAGATGAAAAAAAATAAATTTCTCATCCTAGGGGTGACCTAGAAACATAAACTAGGATGGGCTTTGCTCAGGGGGCTTTGTCTTATCGAACCATGCCGGTGGTTTCATGTATTTATGTGTAAAATTTGAATGACACCATTTTTTATTATTTGATCATGAACCTGCAAATTCTTTGATCGCTAGCCTGCAAATTCTTTGATCACAATCTTTGATTGTGAGGTGACGACCAGATGACCAGATGAAAAAATTTAATTTCTCAGCCCAGTGGTGACCTAGAACCACTAACTAGGATGCGTTTTGCTCAGGGGGCTTTATTTTATCGAACCATGCCAGTGGTTTCATATATTTATGTGTCAAATTTGAATTACACCATTTTTTTATTCTTTGATCATGAGCCTGCAAATTCTTTGATTGTGAGTCTGCAAATTCTTTGATCGCGAGATTCTTTGATCGTAATCTTTGATCGCGAGGGAGGGACTAGATGGCCAGATTTGAATGCAACAGATAGGCCAATTTTAACAATGTTTAAAATTAAATATCTCGGAAACGGTTCGGTCCTTTTACTTGAAATTTGGAGGGTGTTCACAGGATGTCCTGTACATGGGAATTATGATGTTTACATGTTGGACAATACATTATTTATAGAGATATTGCATGGTGCAGTTTACATTTTGTGAACAGTGTTTTCCATTGTGGTAGTGGCTTGAAATGTGTAGGGTAGCTGGCCTTACTGCTGTGGATGTACTTTTTAGTCATTAGGTGTGTAACATGTCAACAGGTGTGGAATTCTGCTACTCCAATGAATGAAAATCTCAAACTTTCAAATGTTATGTCTCGGAGACGGTTTGCTCTTTTACATTGAAATTTGGAGCGTCTGCAGGGGATGTCCTATGCATCTGAATTATGGTGTTTAGTTGTTGTTAAATTAATTTTCTACACAGATAATGTGAAACACACTTTCTGTTTTCCGTATGGTGTTTTGCATTGTGGTAGTGGCTTCACATTTATAGGGTACCTAGCCTTACTGCCATGGAGGTGATTTTCAGTAGTTAGGTGTCTGACATGTAAACGAGTGTGAAATTATGCCACTCTGATGAATGAAACTTTGTTTTGTTTCAAGGTGGTGGGAGCATGGGGTCTAAGGTGCCCCATGCTCCCACACATATGTGCTCCCACCAATTCATATTATATTCAGTACTTGCAAGCCCCACGCTCCCACCAACTTGTGTGGCTTTCTACGTTTCCATTCTTTCTCAAAAGGTAAGGAAATTCTATGCAAAAAAACTGAGTTAATGCATCATTTAGGGTTAAAGCATAAAATGTCAGGAAATGAGACCTTTAGGGTTGCCCCCCCACCCTTCGTGTGGCCCCTTCCTCCTCCTGAGATTGACAGACGGAGGGGGTGTGTCCTTGGGGTTGTGAGGCCTAAATGTCACCCCATTCTTCTGCACTGTGGCTTGTGAATATGATTACACACGGGATGGGGTGACATTTAGGCCACACAACCCCAATGACACACCCTGTCGTCTGTGTCAATCTCAGGTGGAGGGAGGGCTACAAGAGGGGCAATCCTAAAGATCTCATTTCCTGACTTTTATGCTTTAACCCTAAATGATGCATTGAGGCAGTTTTTGCATATATATATATATATATATATATATATATATATATATGTGTGTGTGTGTGTATATATATGTGTGTGTGTATATATATATATATATATATATATATATATATATATACACACACACATATATATATATATAAGTATATATAAGTATATATATATATATATATATATATATATATATATATATATACATACATACATACATACATACATATATGTAAGTAATAAACCACGACAGGGTGTGCAGCAAAGGATTTCAATGCACACCCGGGGCATGCTAAGGTGTGAGGCCAAATGCTGAATGTCCTTATGCCCCCGGGAAGTGCATTAAAATCCTTTAATGCACACCCTGGAATGGCTTATCACACTTATAAAATTGGCCACTATCACAAAATAATTAGTTTGATTTACTCTGATAAGAATTAAAACTTAGTTACTATTTTCAAAAGAGCGTACAATACATTACCTCTACAACATCTAAAATCTAAAAACGTAGTCCCTATTAATGAATAAAATAGCATATCTCAGCAATAGGTTAACTAGTACAGTGCTTTGCAGCAAAAGTATTTATTAGTAGAGTTGGTTGAACATAAATATTTTCTTTGTAACATGTAAATTATCATATAAATGCACTGTAACTTCTGTAAATGTGTAAAACATAAGTAGTGTTTAAAACTTAATTTTCTTTACACTGTAGTTATATACTTTCATTGAAGGCAACCTTCTCTTTATTTTTATGTTTGTTTGCACGCATGTGCAAGAAACATAATGTCACCATACAAGTTTTCGTAGGTGTGGCACCCCTGCTTCCAGTGCCCTGAGCATTTCTGCAGGTGCTACCGCACCGCAGCAATGAATGTCCCAGCTGTCTATGACAGTAGTTCATATGCAGCGCCATACAGTTAAAAGCAAACGACTGCTACAATCAGCGGTGGTAACATGTAGGCAATTTGCACACTGCTGTGCCATTAGCAGTATGCAAATTGCCTACTGCCTACACGCCACCACCGTTGACTGTAGTGGTCGTTTGTATCGCCACCGCCCATTTGTTATGTGCCGAGGGGGTGCCTAATCCCCCTCAGCTCATGCACACTTCCCCCCCAAGCACACTGTATGTCCAACGGGGGTGCCCTATCCCTGTTGGCTCCAGTGCCCCCCAATAAAAAAAAATTATGGGTACCACGCTGGGAGCCCACCCCAGCGTGGCAAAGTCCAGCGTCCTCAGGTGTTCCTCCTCCACACTGTATAGACAACGGGGGTGCCCAGTCCCCCATTGGGTCCACTGCTCCCCCAAACTTCCAAGTTCCAAGCTGGGAGTCCACCCCTGCATGGCAAAAGTCCCACATCATCTTTGTAAAATAAGAACCTGTAACAAAAAAAAAAATGGTGCCTCATTGACTCTCTTGCCCCACTCCCCCACCCTCTGCGTACTCCACCTCCCCCCACCCCCAACCCCATACTTACCGCCGGAGGCTGGTGCGATGATCTTCGGTGGAGCAGGAACACGCCTGCATTCTTCAAAGCCGACCGCGAATGGGAGAAATGCCTGTAAGCTGCATAATGGCATAAATAGGGTTTTTTCAACTTTGGTGCATATCTCAGTCATTTTTTTGAATTTTTGCACCAAATTTTCAACATGGGGTTCTTGGGACCCCACCTCATGAATTCTGTGACTGTTATTTGGTACCAAAAGGTGATTTCGCTGTCACTGTGCAGAATCACCTTTCGGGACTGAGTAACCAAATGACAGTGTTCATGAGGTGGGCTCTCAAAAAGCCGATATTGCAAATTTGGTGAAAAAATCCCCAAAAATGACCGTGTTACGAGTCTGCGTTGCGCAGTTTCCACGCACACTTTCAAATTTGTAAATCTGTAATATTTTCACTCCAGATTTTCAACATTGGCATTTTTTCACACCCACTTATGAACAGTACAGCTGCCATTTTTCACATCCTGGCAGAAATGCGTTTTTGCACTTCTGGCACAGAATAGCATGGCCACTGTGGGAAATCAGTGTTCAGGACAGATTAAGAAAATGACAGTGACACTGTTCATGAGCAGAGGTCCTAAAATGCCTATGTTGATCACAAAAGTCCATAAAATAACTGTGTTAAGAGAGTGCATTGTGCAGTTTCTACGCATCCTCGTAACTTCACAAATTTATATTTTCACTCCAGATTTTCAGCATTGCCCTTTTTCCACACCTCTTTATGAAAAGTACAGCTGTCATTTTTCACATCCTGGCTGAAATGTGTTTTCACACTTCTTTTAATTATTTATTTGTTTAAATCTAGGATTACAAATACCTTTGAGCCGAGACTCTTTTACAAAGGTTCCATGACAGAAAATGGTACATGTATAAAAATAAGCAGAAGTGCAGCAATTTACAGAAATAAAAAACATAAATCAGCAATCACAAAGCTGTCACAACTAGGAGGAATAGCAGGGGGCAGCCCAGAGATGGTAGCTAGGGGAAAGGAGGATAGATGAGAGAAACGACGGGGACACACACACAGGAAGAGACACGCGCAATGGCATTGTCAAAGGACTACAGGGAGAGGTGCTAGCAGTTTGGACCAGTTAGGGGTGGCAGTCACGGGAGCTGGAGACAGCAAGATGGAAGTGTAGTCTGGTTTTGAACATACCCAAAGTGGCGGTGGAGGGGATGTCAGAACTAATGGCGCAGAATAGCGCAGTCGCTGTGGGAAATCAGTGTTGGGGACAGATTATGAAAATCACAGTAAAACTGTTCATGAGTGGAGGTCCCAAAATGCCTACATTGAAAATCTGCTGCAAACAGTCCCCCAAATAATTGCATTAGGGGTGTGCGTTGCGCAGTTTCTATGCACGCTCGTGACTTCACCAGTTGTTTTATATTTTCACTCCAGATTTTCAACATTACCATTTTTTACACCTCCTCATGAACAGTACATCTGTCATTTTTCACATCATGTTAGAAATGTGTTTTCACACGTGTGGCACCAAATGGCGCAGTCACTGTGCAAAATCACCTTTCAGCTCACAAACTGATAGTCACTGTTCATGTGGTGGTGTCACAAAAAGCCCATGTTGAAAACTTAGAGTAAAAATGCTAAGAAACACCCTGGGCCTTAGGGTTTCTGACCATGACACCCTACCCTGCAGGGTCTGACAGGCGTCCACCCTACCCTATATAGATACTTAGACAGTGTCAGCAGATAAGGGCAAACGGCCCACCCAGTCTGCCCATTTGAGCCTGTAAGTTCACTTTATGTTTTCCTAGAAGTCTATTGCCCCTTACCCCTGACCTCCAGAATTCCTTTATGTCTATCCCATGCATTCTTAAATTCTATGATTGTTTCAGCCCCCACCACTTCCTCTTGCAGGGTGTTCCACTTGTCCACCACCCATTCTGTGAAGAAATTCTTCCTCATGTTTCCTCTGAATTGTCCTCCCTCCAACTTCATACCATGCCCTATAGTCCTGGAACATCTTTTTCACTTAATAATAGTGTATTCCTGCACCCTATTCCTCCCTGTAAGATACTTGTATGTCTCTATCACATCCCCTCTCTCCCTCCTCTCCTCCAGGGAGTACATATTCAAGTCCTTCAACCTGTCCTCATAGGACTTGTGATACAATCCATGTACCATCTTTGTTGTCCTCCTCTGAACCTTCTCTACCCTGTCCATGTCTTTATGTAGGTAAGGTCTCCAGAACTGTACACTGTACTCCAGGTGGGGCCTCACTAGTGTCTTGTATAGTGGAATTATGACCTCCCTTTTCCTGCTGATGATGCCCCTGCCTATGCATCCCAGCATCCTATTTGCTTTACCTGCTGCCTTGTCACACTGTTTTCCTACCTTGAGGTCGTCAGAGATGATAACCCCAAGATCCCTTTCCTGCTTGGTGCATGTTATATTCTCACCCCCCAACTGATATATTGTGCCAGGGTTTTTGTGCCCCATATGCATTATCTTGCACTCCTTTGCATTGAACTTCAGCTGCCAAACCCCTGACCATTCTTCAAGTTTCTGCAAGTCCCTTCTCATTCTGTCTACACCTTCTGGTGTGTCTACTCTGTTACACAGCTTTGCGTCATCAGCAAACAGGGAACTTCTGCCTTCTAGGTCCTGCACAATGTCACTGATGAAGATGTTGAATAGGACCGGTCCCAGCACTGATCCCTGTGGTACCCCACTGGTCACTCTTCCATATGAGAAGTGACAGCCATTTACCACCAACCTCTGTGTCCTGCCACTCAGTCAGTTACCTACCCACCACACTACTGTCCTACCCACACCCATATTCCCCAGTTTGTGTAATAGTCTTCTATGTGGCACAGTGTCAAAGGCCTTGCTGAAGTTCAGATAGGCCATGTCCACTGCCCTCCCCTGATCCACCTCCCTAGTCACCCTGTAGGAACTGACAGGCGTCAGGGGTGTGACTTGGGATTGTCGACAGTAATGCTTATGCCATTCCACCCCCACCCCCACCCTGCAGCCAGTGACAGGCATCGAGGTGCACCTTGGACTCTTTGGCCCCAGAATTCACAACATTCTCCCATACTGCACCCATTTCAGTGTATTTCCTTATGGAATGAGGTGAGTGTAAAACCTGAACACCTCAAGGTGCACCTCAACATTTGACACTGTCTGCAGGGTAGGGTGAGGTGAAACGTTGTGACCGTTATGGGTGATGACCCAAAGGCACACCCCAATGCCTGTCCATCTCTGCAGGGTGGGGGTGGAGTTGGCGTCAGTTCAGTACTTCACTGCCATTCCTATACTACATCTAGCTTAACTCCTGCACTTCCACTGCTAATGCCAACAAGCAAACATCCGGCATTGACAAGTACTTGTTGTTTTTTACTTATGTGTTGTGGTCTCGTACATAAAAAGAAAACTGCTATAGGATTGAGGTGAAAGATTAGTAAAAAAAGAAAAACATTAAACCTGCCAAGTGGCCTTTTTTGTTGGTGGTGGTGGTGGTGGTGTAGATTTCACCTAAAAACACCTACAGTATATATGATTAAAATGTATGTGCTTTTATAAACATCAGCAATGTAGTTGAGCAGTTTGGATCTGCCTATGTAACTGTGTTTTCTCACCTTTTCTCTTTGTTATAAAGTATTACTATATTGCCTACTTTCTTCATTCTGTTTTTTTTTCCCTGTTTTTCCCCACATTCAAGACATAGAGGGTGGGATATTCAGAAATGTGCCAGAGGCCGGTACAAGACGCCACTGCACCAAGGCACACTGAGCGCAGTATCCAAAGGTTGCGCTGGGTGGCATGTGCCAGTGCAACACGTCTGAATATCGCACAGATGCACCATAGCACAGCCAGGGCTGCACCAGGGAGCATGCCTGGGGCAGGTATGTTCAGGAGCCTGCAGACCCCTGTGAGGACCTGGTCATGGTCCCACAGTAACACCCTTGGGGGACTGTCACAGACACCCCCTGCGGCCGTCGCACAGCCTGGGTCTGCTGGGTGGCTTCGGCATGGCCGTCCAAGTGTCCACGATGGCCATGCAACCATGCGGCAGCCATGATCTGCCCGCCTCCCTGTCCGTAGTCTGCTGCTGCCACCCTGTGTGCACATCGGTGTGGTGTGTGCATGTGCGTATCACGGACGTGGCATCCGTGGTGTGCAACGCACACAGGCCATGTGCGCACCTGCCTGGCTGCTGGCCTGTGTGGCATGTGCATGATGATGCCAGCACGGCACCGACTGTCACTGTGCACCAGTGTTCAGTGTCTGCCACATACCCGGTGCCAGCATCAGGGCGCGTGCCTGCGGGTGCCAGTGTGTGTGTGTGTGTGTGTGTGTGGGTGGGATGTGTGATGTGATGTGCTGTGCTGCATTTTGCCACAGGGTCCCATGCGATGCCCACCCATGCCAACCCTCCATTCGTTCCTGTCACAGGGCCTGCCCACACATGCCTGTGCACTGTGCCACAGGTGCCATTCCATGCATGGGTGCATATTCACCTACCTGTGTGCACCATAGTGCTCCTCCATGATCATGTCCTGGTGCTGCCGAGGCATCCTGTTCAGCCGGGGTTCCCTTCGCCCAGGGGGGTGCTGCCCACTTCCACATGGCCCAGCAGCCGTGTCATCCCCACTGCTGTTCTCCTCTTTGACTGCTACAGCTATCCCACGGTCGGTGGCCATGTTGTGCAGTATACAGCAAGCCAGGAATAGGCTGCAGGCCTTTGAGGGGCTGTACTGTAGGGCACCACCAGACCTGTCCAGGCAATGGAACTGTGCCTTCAGCAGCCCAAACACACGCTCGATGATGTTCTGTGTGCTGGCATGTGCCTCATTGTATTACTCCTCCACAGGGGTTGACGGGTGCCAGTATAGGGTGAGCAGCCAGGGCTGGAGTGGGTAGCCACTGTCACCTGTGTGGAGAGAGGGATGGTTAGCATGGTGGACTTTGTTGCTGCAACCCCCTTCCTTCCTAGCCACACCCTGCGGTGCCGCTACCCTGGCAGCCCCCACCCCTTGCCCTGTTGTGCCAGGCTGTCCGTGGTCCCAGCGTACTCTCCTATTTGGTGGCCAGTGGGGATGTCCTCACTCTAAAACTTGTGGCACAGTGCCGAGCTGTGTCAGATGAAGGCATCGTGTGCTCCTCCAGGGTGTGTGGCACAGACATTGATTTTGCGCCTCCTGGCATCACACACCACCTGGCAGTTGACACTGGGGTAGCCCTTTCTGTTGATGTAGGCTACCCCCTCCGGGTCAGGTGGCATGTGGATGCCAACATGGGTGCAGTCGATGGCCCCTAGCATGCCAGGCATACATGCTACCCTGTGGAACTCCTGCATGTTCGCTGTACACCCTGCCTGTGTCCTGGGGAAGTGGATGTATTCCGCAGTATGTGGCAGCAGTGCATTGAGGAACTGTGTGAGGAGATGTGATGCAGCCAACTGGGTTATGCCTGTGGTGTCCCCTGTTGGTCTCTGGAAGGTGCACGTGGCGAACAGGCACATGACAACTGTGACTTTAGCCTTCACCATCAGGGCATGGCTCCGTCTAGTGGGTGCCTGCATCTCCTCACTGCACAGCTCACATAGCTGCCTCAGAATCGTCTGGTTCAGGTGATACCAGCCCACAATCTCTGTATCGCTGTATTGTTCAAAGGTGGTGTGGGCACGGTAACACCTGTTCTGGGCATAACACCGATGGGCCCTTCCACGTTCACGCCACTCCACACCCCTCATTACTGCCTCCATTTGGAATATGGCACTGGCCATGGCCTCTGCTGTCCTGTCCCCCCTGGGCAGCTGACTCCACTGGCATCCCGGCTGTGTGCTGCACCATGTGTGTTTGTGCTTGGTACACACCTGTGTATCCTGACCCTGGCTGGTGGGCTGTGGGCTGTGGCCTCCACCTCCTACCTGTCTGGGCACCTGTGCAGCCCCTTCTGAGCCAGGTGTCACAGGCACACACTGTGGCAGTTGCCTGCCTGACTGTCTCACACACACACACACACACACACACACACACACACACACACACCCTCACTGCCTCTGTCCCTCTCTTGCAACTCTCCTGCTGTTCTGCCTGGCCACTCTATCTCCCTCTCTCCTGCTCCCCTCTGGCGCAGGTATACTTCCACTGCTTGCTCCCTCTTTTTATAGGTGTAACCCCTTGTTACCCGGGGTTACTAGAATCCAAGTAGAACCTAGTGGTAGGCAGGGAAGGCAGCTTGTGAAACTCCAGTTAAATGGGCTTCACACTGTCTCCCTCTGTTCTCAGTCTCAGCTGAGACTGAGAGATGACGTCACCAATAGAACTGTCGCAGCTGCATAAGCCACATTGGAATCTGCAGCAGAGGGAGTTAGATAGAACGTTGGGAGTTTTCAAAGTCAGTTCCTGTTTACCTTCTGTAAGGGAAGGAGGTCAGAGTCTCCTGTGTGCCTTCAAACAGGAAGGGAGTGTTCCTGTTTACCTTCTGTAAGAGAAGGAGTTCAGTGTCCAGTGTTCAAGTGGTGGAGACCGCTGTTCGGGTCTCAGTGCCCCCTCCCTCCGGGGGGGGGATTAAAGATCCCCATGTAGATTCCAGGGGCAATCCCTTGATTTCTGCAGAAGAAAGAAAGCTGCCTATTTCAGTTTCAGTCTGTGCTTGGAAAGTGGGAAGAGTTGTACTTCGCTTCTGGGGCACCTGCAACAAAAGGGTGAGTGTTTGCTCTAATATGAGAGGGCAACAAATGTGTTTCTTCAGCCTGGGATATGTGAAGAAATCTGGGATTTGAACTACTATTTGGGAAGCCTATAGTACTAGGACAAAAAAATGGAGTAGTGTCAAAATCTAGAGTGCTGTGTGAATTCAAGTAATATTGTAGAGGGGGTGCGACAGTTCATCCACCATTTAATCTACATTCCGAAGTTTCAGTTTTTCCAGAGAAATGGCCGGGTATGGGCTGTGGGAGCTGGAGGTGGGAACACCCACCATCTTTAGTAACCAGGTCCACCTCTACGGATTTCTGCTGTGATTGCTACTTGCCTCATGCGCTTGGCCAGTGATGAGGGAAGTACCCAGATGTGGGTCGCAAATGGGAAAATATCTCTAGGGGTCGCAGACTCTAAGAGGTGTGGGGAACCACAACAAGTAAAATGGGTTCATTCTTCCAATGGACCGTCAGTCAAGTATGGGAGTCAGGAGAAGTAAGAAGGAAAATCTCTCTAGGGGTCGCAGACTCTAAGTGGTGTGGGGAGCCACAACAAGTAAAATGGGTTCATTCTTCCAATGGAGTGTCAGTCAGGTGGCCGGCAGGGGAGCCGGGTCAGTCGGGCTGTGTACCCAAAGCTCGTGCAAGTCCGGGCTGTGTGCCTGGTAGGTCCAGAGCCTGAAAACAGTAGAAATGGTTCATTCTTCCAATGGACCACTTTGTAGTCTCTAATCTGCATTATCAGTAAACGTAACCCCATGGGGGTCCATCTATGCTTTGTTGTGTTCAGTTAGTTATGAATAAAAGCCACACTGAAAAATCCCAATCCTGGTTCTGGACATTACAGTTATTGCTTCCTGTGTTCGGATTTACTTGAGTGCCCCTGTGCAGAGTTGCCAAATCTAGGTCCCCTTGTGCCAGGTAACCTCATCCTCCCCGAACCCAGGTCCCCACCAGGCATTGCTGCCAGTGCCAACAGCATACCACCTGTCATTTTGGCAAAAAGGCAGGGGTGAGGGGTTACAAAAATGTAGGCACCGCTTTGGATTTGTTTGGGAAGGAAGGTGCTTGGTCAAGGGGGCTAGTGTTTTGGCTATCTGGCAGTGGGTAGCCCAAAAAAGTTGAAGCAATTTCCCTAGCGTGTTGCTGTGTGCTGTGAATCTTGTGCTGCTGTTTAAAAAAATGCCAACTGTTTACCAAGGAGCATTAAAGCCAAAGAGTGTGCCCTTGTCCTGCATCATCAAAATTGTTTACAGCGTTTTTGCCTGCTTTAAAAATGAACTGTGGTAAATAAAAGTATGGAAGACTAGGGGTAGCAACAGAGAAATTATGCCCTGGACATTTGAAATGCTTTTAAAATGAATTCTTGTGAAGAAAAGTGTGGAAGACTAGGGGTAGCAACAGAGAAATTGTGCCCTGGACGTTTGAAATGCTTTTAAAATGAATTCTTGTGAAGCAAAGTGTGGAAGACTAGGGGTAGCAACAGAGAAATTATGCCCTGGACGTTGGAAATGCTTTTAAAATGAATTCTTGTGGAGGAAAGTGTGGAAGACTAGGGGTAGCAACAGAGAAATTATGCCCTGGACGTTGGAAATGCTTTCTGTGTAAATGGAAAGACTGCAGAGTTAATGGCAATGTTGTATGGTTGAAATGGGCTCCCGCCGTGGAGTCAGTTGGAAAAAAAAAAAGTGCATTTTACAGTTTAAATTTGCCTGCTCGACGATCACCGTGAGGAGAAGAGCCCTTGTGAGGAAGAAAAGGCTCATTTGCATGGCGTCGTGTGGTTGGTCAGGCTGCAATTAGTCCCGCCCCTCAGCCAGCTCTTCTGAGACTGCCCCAGCATTCGAGAGGGAGACAGAGTGTAGTGCGTGTACTGGCAGTAGAGGAGCGTCGCGGAGTATTCAAAGCGCTGTAAACAGTTAAAAATAGACTTTTGAGTTTAAAATCAGGCTCAACCCACAAATCGATCGTGGAAATAGCGAGTTTGGTGGTTAAAACGACGATCGCTAAGACTGCCCCCCATTTGTGTACAGAGGCCTTCAAAAACTGGCGGCAGGCCGTTTTACCCCATCGCAGCAAGCTGCTACTGATCACAGTAAGTAAACAACCCAAAAACTGCTCAAACAGTGATTTTCAGCTATGCCATATAAAACGTGTGTGCAGCAGTGTAGTTGCTTTGCAAGTAACGACTGTGTGAAGTCCTGCCAGCAAGTGCAAGTCTGTAAAGCCATTGAATGTGTGCATGGAAGTGAAAATAGCCTCAGTTTAAAGTTTGCAGCCAGAGAGAGACTGTGGGTTGTAGCAAAATGCAACACTAGTAGAAGCAGGCAATCCTGAGCTAAAACCTGAAGCTTTTAAGGGACTGTGAATTAAATGAATGTTACCAGCATGTGAAAAATCCAAGAAAAATCCTGTAAATATGTGTAAAACCAGAACAGAGCAAGTTGTGCAGTTTGAGTAAAAATTATCAGTAGCTGGTGTAAATCGGGTGCGCAGTGGCTTGACCCAGATTCTAAATGTTGATGCACAGGAGTGCTGCTGCCGCCATTACAGGGTGGGGTAGTAAAGTAAACACAGCAGCAGAGGAGCCATTTTAAAGCTACAGAGTGTGTTCAGTAAAGTGGGACTTTCAGTTACAGTGAACTTTTGTTTATTTTTCTGCAGTTATGGCCTCGGGACCAGCTCGTTACTCGGATCATGCCCGGGTTGCAGTAACAGCAGCAGTAAATAGACTGAGAGATATTGAAAAGTGGTGCTATGGAGGGCAACTGCCTCCTGATGTGGCAATTCCTAATTATGCAGTGCATGTATGCCAAATATGCTTGAGTGCTGGAAGGGATGTCTTCATGATTCCTCACTGTGCTGGATGCCTACAAAAATATGGCTTGCATAAAGCACCTCCAATTCGTTTGGCCCCCACATGGACAAAAATTCAGGAATCTGCAGTTGACAGCACACAGCACCAGGCGGAGCCTGTGGAGGAAGGTCCCTCGGGGGAGTGTGGCACAAAGCTAGAGGATGCAGAGTTAGAGACTGAATCAGAAGTTGAAGTTTTGGATGCTGGATCCCAGAAAGAAAGTTCGGATAAAGCATCAATAGACCCCTGGGTGGGGGGGCCTAGCCCAAGTCTCTTAGATGAAGATGAGATGCGGGAGGCCTTTGAATGGGAGGTGTCGACCTCTGCGCCTAGTGATGAATGGATAGTCTCAAGGGTGAGAATGACTGCTCACTCCTGGGCTCAGGTCCTCAGTGAAGAGGAAGATGAGGGGGAACCTATGTGGCCTTGTGAAAAAGGAACGGGTACACAGCCTCAAGATCTTGCCTCGGAGGAATGTATTGAAAAAGGTGGTGATGCCACTGCCCTGGCTTTACAGGAGGAAGAAGTCAGGGATCCGTTTCTAATTTCCTTGAGGATGCGAAGCTGGCAGAACCAGGACTGGCCACCCCCAAGCCAGGCCAGCAGTCTCAGATTGACCAAAGCAAGTAAAGAGGCGAGACTGGTTCGTAGAAAGGCAAATGAGATCTATGGTATGACCTTTCCTACCTTTCCTCGAAAAGTCTGGGAAGAGATTGAGAACTGCAGGAAATCCTGGATCTAGGATGAAGCAATGAAAAGTGTGCATCCTGGGGCCAACCAGCATGTAAAGAATAGACTGTTCCACGAAAAGTATACCCAGTGGAAGAGAGGCAGGACACAGTTTATGGACAGAGTGAGAATAGTGGACGGAGAGAGACGTGAAATTTCCCACTGTGTGAATTATGTGCACCCAGACGGGGTAATAATTCAAGCCCCTGACCCCCGGTACTATTGGCCTCAGTGCAAGGACCTCCCAGCAATTAAGCCCATGCCTACAAAATGGAGAACTGAGTGGTGGTAGTCAATACTGCCACACCAGACTGTGAAGTGCCCTTATTGATCCTCCAATATGAATAACCAAGGACTTAGGTGCTCCACATTCATCAGTCTACAGTGTACTGTCCTGTCCAGCAACCATCCACTGGCCCACCAGATGACTTCAGATCCAGAGAGGACACCAGCCCAGCTGTTTCCTGTTCATCGCATGGTAATCGGATGACGTCGGACCAGCTGTTTTTCTTTTTGTTCCTGTTCTAAGGTTCCATCTCCAGAGATGACATCAACCCAGCAGTTCCCAGATGTGCCCTCCTGTGGTTCCTGGAAGATGTCCTCCCAGCTGTATCAGAAGAAATGCTGCCAGGGAGAGTCTTCGGCTGGGTGCAGGTTCGTGCAGAGTCTTGTACTACAAATGGCTGGTAAGTCCGAAACTTTCCTATCTTTATGACGCTAGCACACACCCTACACTACAGACTTCAAAATGTGTGAACTGTCCGCAAAGACTCTCCCCTTTGGGACTTTGGCCTGTTAGAACTGTGCTTCATTGGGCTCCGGCCCAGGAGAGACTCTTTATTGGACTAGCCTTCGGGCCTTGTGGTCACTAGTTGGGACTTTTAGGGCACTCCATCCCCCCAAATGTGTATTGTAAATAATGTCATTTTTGTATTCTAATGTAAATACTGTTTTTCTACCTTTTTTTCTAAAAAATCTTTTTGGGATTTTTCAGTGTTTTGTATGGTAGGGGTTTAAAGATAGACTGTGTATGCAGATTAGGAGCGTGTGTTTTTGTCTTTCTTTTTCTTACAGGTGTTCCTGGGAAGACAGAAGAGAAGACAAGAAGAGGAGGAGGGGCTCATCGGAGTTCCTCGTCAGTGCTTTATTGTGTAGAAATTTAAAGTACTGTGGTGTTATTGTTATGGTTATTGCTGTATTAACCCTTTCCTTCCACAGGTGTGGTTGTGGGGGTAGGGAGGAGGCAGTAATGTGGTATTTTAATGGGGTGGTTGCAGGCTGCCCAAGGTTGGGGAGGTCCCGGGGTTTTTGTTTTGTTTTGGGAATATTATGTTAGAGGCAGATAGGTTTTCCCTAGAGGGTTGGGGGGATAGACAGGCTGTGGTCCTGAATGGCCATTGGGACTGCAGTGCTGATCTATCAGGGCTATGCTCTGGATAGTTCTACCAGAGCCACTAGGTGTCCATAGTAAGTGGATAGTGTAGAGGCTGATATGTCAGCTACAGGCCTCTAGGCCCTTAGTGTTGCCTGCCTGTGCTTGCACATGGTAGGAGGGGGCCTGATCACCCCTCTGCAGGTAGCACATAGGGTGGGTGGCCTAAGGCCGGGTGCATAATGACTGGGGACAGTCATTTTCCTGGTCAAGGGCGAATGTAACCCCTTGTTACCCGGCGTTACTAGAATCCCAGTAAGACCTAGTGGTAGACAGGGAAGACAGCTTGTGAAACTCCAGTTAAATGGGCTTCACACTGTCTCACTCTGTTCTCAGTCTCAGCTGAGACTGAGAGATGACATCACCAATAGAACTGTCGCAGCTGCATAAGCCACATTGGAATCTGCAGTGGAGGGAGTTAGATAGAACGTTGGGAGTTTTCAAAGTCAGTTCCTGTTTACTTTCTGTAAGGGAAGGAGGTCAGAGTCTCCTGTGTGCCTTCAAACAGGAAGGGAGTGTTCCTGTTTACCTCCTGTAAGAGAAGAAGTTCAGTGTCCAGTGTTCAAGTGGTGGAGACCGCTGTTCGGGTCTCAGTGCCCCCTCCCTCCGGGGGGGGAGTAAAGATCCCCATGTAGATTCCAGGGGCAATCCCCTAATTTCTGAAGAAGAAAGAAAGCTGCCTATTTCAGTTTCAGTCTGTGCTTGGAAAGTGGGAAGAGTTGTACTTCGCCTGTGGGGCACCTGCAACAAAAGGGTGAGTGTTTGCTCTAGTATGAGAGGGCAACAAATGTGTTTCTTCAGCCTGGGATATGTGAAGAAATCTGGGATTTGAACTACTATTTGGGAAGCCTATAGTACTAGGACAAAAAAATGGAGTAGTGTCAAAATCTAGAGTGCTGTGTGAATTCAAGTAATATTGTAGAGGGGGTGCGACAGTTCGTCCACCATTTAATCTACATTCCGAAGTTTCAGTTTTTCCAGAGAAATGGCCGGGTATGGGCTGTGGGAGCTGGAGGTGGGAACACCCCATCTTTAGTAACCAGGTCCACCTCTACGGATTTCTGCTGTGATTGCTACTTGCCTCATGCGCTTGGCCAGTGATGAGGGAAGTACCCAGACGTGGGTCGCAAATGGGAAAATCTCTCTAGGGGTTGCAGACTCTAAGTGGTGTGGGGAACCACAACAAGTAAAATGGGTTCATTCTTCCAATGGACCGTCAGTCAAGTATGGGAGTCAGGAGAAGTAAGAAGGAAAATCTCTCTAGGGGTCGCAGACTCTAAGTGGTGTGGGGAGCCACAACAAGTAAAATGGGTTCATTCTTCCAATGGACTGTCAGGTGGCCGGCAGGGGAGCCGGGTCAGTTGGGCTGTGTACCCAAAGCTCGTGCAAGTCCGGGCTGTGTGCCTGGTGGGTCCAGAGCCTGAAAACAGTAGAAATGGTTCATTCTTCCAATGGACCGCTTTGTAGTCTCTAATCTGCATTATCAGTAAACGTAGCCCCATGGGGGTCCATCTATGCTTTGTTGTGTTCAGCTAGTTATGAATAAAAGCCACACTGAAAAATCCCAATCCTGGTTCTGGACATTACAGCTATTGCTTCCTGTGTTCGGATTTACTTGGGTGCCCCTGTGCAGAGTAGCCAAATCTAGGTCCCCTTGTGCCAGGTAACCTCATCCTCCCCGAACCCAGGTCCCCACCAGGTATTGCTGCCAGTGCCAACAGCATGCCACCTGTCGTTTTGGCAAAAAGGCAGGGTGAGGGGTTACATAGGCACAAATGTGCACTGTGCATTTCCCGTTTGCTGCACGTTTGCGCTGTTTGTCCAATGTTGACTATCGCACTGCACCGCTTATTCATGTCTCTGCCCCCTGCACTTGCCCATACATGTATTACCATTGCGCACTGGCGCGTGGCCACTTGCGCTGCGCAGTTGCTGCCGCTGAATATTGCTCTCAGGTGCATTTCGCTGTTGCGCAGGCACAACTGCTCTGAGTATCCCACCTGGAATGTTTATCATGGAATGTTTACCATGGAATACAGGGATTCAAAATTCTGCTCAATTCCACTGGTAGAATGTTACTCTCCTAATATACTATACACACAGACAACAAAGGCCTGTTTTAAAGCCAGAGACTCTATCTCACTGTCAGGGCAAGCAGAAGAGATTTCCCTGATGAGCAGGTAAAGTTAGGAGGAGGGTTTTTCACTGTCAGTAAAGAAACAGTTGTAATGAAAACTATAAACAATACTTAATATTTCCAATTTGTTTATGTGTGTAAGGAGAGTGTGATGATCAGATAAACAACATTTAATTAATTTGTTTTATTTTTTATTTAAGGTTGTTTTATTTTTAGGGCTTAGTTGAAGGTTTTTACGGTGTATGGGTAGCAGTCAAGTTTGTGATGGAAGTTCAGTTCTGGTTGCAGGGGGACCGATAGATAGTTCTGGTTGTAGGAGGACTGATTTGCTCATTGTGTGATGTGGTTTAGGACCAGGATGACTGTGCGTATATAGAGATGTATTGTGCAGTCAGGTGATGTCTCTTGGCCAATGAGATTTCTAGATTTTTTCTTGCCATTTTATTTATATGTATATATAATAGTGGCATGCTAGTGCCACTATAGTTAAGGTTGAGTACCCTATTTAAGGTTAAATCTGAAATTTGGCAGCTTAATAACTTTGCCACAATACAACAGATTTGCCTGAAATGTGGCATGCACAGTCTGGTACTATAGATCTCCGGATCTGCCAAGTTTTGTTGTGGTCGGATGTACGGATGCGGAGCAACAGAGCACTGAAAAAAAGCACAAATTATGCATTTTTGCGCATTCTTTACTTGTGCCTACAGGTCGCACAGTTTGCACAATGGTCCGAAACCTTTGGGAAACATGCAGCCAGGGTCCCTGATGTGCCTTTTGAAGATTTTGTGAAAAAAATATTAAACGGTTCAAAAGTTATTCAAAAAGCAAGTTTCCCATTATAGTCAATGGGAAAAGTTAACAAAATATGCACTTTTTACTTTCGCAAATTACCCTTCTAGTGCTGCAAATCAGCCATTTTGTTTTCAGTTGGTGGTCACAGAAATGCTTGGCATTTAAATTTTGGACTATCCAGGGACACAATTCTTGTTGTGTTCACCTAGTTGAGCCCTGAGGATGTTAGCCATGTCTTTTTTTGTTCGTAAAACACCCCAGAAATAAGTTTTTAAAATTTTTGTAAAAAGTTGTGTCACAAAGTACTTTCACATATGTGACACTTTCGTGATTTCATTTGCAAAAGTGTCGTGATTTGTGAAAGTACTTTGCGACACTATGGCTAAAAGAATAGGGAATCTTTGCCACCCTGCTGTAAAAGAACGGTTTGGTCTTTTGGGCTGAAATTTGGAGGGAAGAAAGCCAGGATCCTGCAGATGTGCCTTTAGGTGGTTTGGTGACAAAATATTAGAGGGCTGCAAAGTTACGGCATTCCAAAGTTGACAATTTTACCATAGGCTAACATTACGGCGTCCGCTGCTCCTTTCGGGGCCCGTATCTCGAAAATGCTTCAAGATACTGACTTTTCGTCAGAAGAATGCTAGTCCCACGCTAGAGGGCTAAGAGCAAAACTAGCCTAGAAAGTCATAAATAATATGAGATTTTACATTTTTTTCTACGTCGTACGGTTACTGAGCTATAAGCAATTTAGTATTTCAAGTGCTCATTTTCTGCTCCGAGGGCCATTATTATATGTACATTCTTTGTATTCACTGTGTTTCTGAATGCACCTTTTTGGGAAACAAAAGGGTGTGCATTTGTGTTACTGTTACCATTAGCGTTTCCGCTTGCGTTTCCATAACTGTTTGTGTTAGCGTTTCCGTTTACATCAGCATGTGCGTTACCCTTTGTGTTTGCGCTTGCATTTGCATTACTGTTACCCTTTGTGTTTCTGTTACTGTTTTTGTTTGCGTTTACTTTTGTGTCTGTGTGTGCGTTACCAATTGAATTTGCGTACGCGCTTGCATTTGCATTTCTGTTTGTTTATATTTTCTTTAGCATCATCATTGGTGTTACCGTGTTTGTGTTTTCAATTGTGTTACTGTGACCATGTGCGTTACCATTTGCATTTGCGTACATACTAACATACTAAAATGTCAGCAGAATAGGCCTAATGGTCTTTCGTGTCTGCTCGTTTGGTCAGCCCCCACCCTGGGTGCTGACCTTGCTGTCCCCCTCGCCTTCTCTGGCTTCTCCCTTCCCAGTTCCGGATATTCTTGCTGCATTGGATTTTGCTTCCTGAACCCTTCCCCTGTACCTGTCCCACCCCCTCTTGAACCCCTCCACTGTCTCTGCCTCCACCAGCCCCTAGGTAGTGCATTCCATGGCTCTACCACCCTCTCAGTGAAGTAGACCTCCTCCTTTCTCCCTGAATCTTCCCTCCAGCTTCCACCCATGCCCTCTAGTGGCCCCTCCTCCTCCTTCCTTCAAGCACCCTCACTGTTCCTCCCTATTTACCCTCTTCATGTACCTGAAGACCTCTATCATGTCCCCGTCCTTCTGTCTTCCAAAGTGTACATATTTAGCTCTTGAGCCTCTCCTCATGGGTCCTGTCCCCCAAGCCCCAAATAATTTTGGTTGCCCTCCTCTGGACCCTCTCCAGGAGGTTAATGTCCCTCTTTAAGTGCGGCCTCAAAACTGCACGCAGTACTCCAGGTCTGGCCTCAGCAAGCAGTTATACAGAGGAGTATCACTTCCTCCTTCTGGAGGTGATCCCCTAGCGATGCATCCCAGCATCCTGTTGGCCTTGGCTGCTGCCCTCCTACAAGTCTCAGAGTTGTTCATCTTGACATCCACCACCACCCCCAGGTCCCTCTCAGCCATTGAGACTTGTAGTATTCCCCAGGGTGTACACTTGGCCTGGGTTTCTGGCCCCCAGGTGGAGTACCTTGCATTTCCCTGCATTGAACCTCAGCTTCCACTTTCTAGACCATCTTTCCAGAGCCTCCAGGTCCCCCTGCAGGGCCACTCTCCCCTCCTCCCCATCCACCACCGCCCCCAGTTTCGAGTCATCTGCAAAGAGACTCATCTCACTCCTGATTCCTGTCCTTATGTCAGAATCGTAGGCGTTGAACAGAAGGGGCCCAAGGACTGATCCCTGTGGGACCCCACTAATGACCCTCCTTGGGAAGAGACTATCCCACCAACTACGACCCTCTGGGTCTGGTCCTGGAGCCAATGCCTATCCATCGGATCATCTGGTTTCCACCCCCATTTCTCCTAGTTTATCCAACAGGCCCACGTGAGGAACAGAGTCAAATGCCTTGCTGAAGTCTAGAAAGAGGACATCCACTGGTCTACCCAGGTCCAAGGCACTTGTCACCCAGTCATAGAACTCCACCAGGTTTGTCTGACACGATTTCCCCTGGATGAATCCATGCTGTCTATCGTCCAGGCACCCTGACTTATCCAGGTCCCCCCTAGCCTCTCCTTGACAATGCCCTCCATCACCTTGCCCACCACTGATGTCAGGCTGACAGGCCTGTAGTTCCCTGCCACCTCCCTTGATCCCCCTTGTGGATAGGCACTACATCGCCACCTTCCAGTCTTGGGGCACCCACCCTGTCCTCAGAGATGGTGAAAAGCTCTGCCAGGGGTTTCAGGGACATCTGCAAGTTCCTTCAGCACTCTAGGATGTAATTTATCTGGCCCGGTGCTTTCTCCGTCTTAAGGGGCTGAGGCTTCCCTCACTCTCTCTGCTGTGATTTCCACTTCCAGTACCTCTTCTCCTGCTTAGCCTCCCCACCTGCCAGTGATGCCCCCCTCTCCCCAGACCTGCCGATTGGTGGGGTCCCCCCTCCTCATTATCTCGTCTCCTCCATGTGATGCAGCATCCCCATTTCCCTGGTGAAAACTGAGGTGAAGTGCTCATTTAGTACCTCAGTCTGCTCCTCTGGGTCTTGTGCCCATCTCTTCCCTGATTTAATCCTGCTAATCTGCCCCTTCACCCTTCGTCTTTCCCCAATGTATCTAAAGAACCCCTTGTTCCCTCTCCTAATTTCCCTGGCCAGGTTCTGCTCCTTCCTTGCCTTAGCCACCCTCACCACTCTAGTGGCCCTTCTAGCCATCAGCTCATACTCCCCTCGATCCCTTTCACTCCTTGAGCACTTGAATTTCTTATAGGCTGCTTTCTTTCCCACCACCTCCTGGACCTCCCTGGTCCACCAACAGGGTTTTGGGCCCTACCACATTTTCGTCTTACTCTTGCACAGGTGCTGGTAGCATCCTGCACCCCTCTCCTGATGATTTCCCACCTACTATCAGCGTCCATGTCTGACCCAATCCCATCCAAATGCTCCTTAAGGATCCTTCCCATTTCCTTAAAATCCACCCCCCTGAAGTCAGTTACTTCCGTCTTTGTGCAGCCTTCTACCCCTCCTAGGTCCAGGCAGAACCAGACTGTGGCATGGTCACTCCCGCCAATGGGTCCCTTCCTCAGGCCCCAATCTGGTCACTGTCTGCCAGGACCACATCCAGTACCGTGCCTCCTGGTCGGTTCCCTCACCTGCTGAGTTAGGAACGCGTCTTGAAAGACATCCAACAACCTCTGTTCCCTGGTCACAGAGGATGTCATAGTCTCCCAGTCTGTTCCTGGCATGTTTAAGTCCCCTAACACCACCACCTTAACTCTGCTCAGTCTGCAGTGTCTCCTAACATCTGCCACCAGACTGTCCTCCAGCTCCTCCGCCAGGGCAGGGGGTCTATACACCACTCCTATTTTTACTCTCTTGCCCCCCCTTGTTATCAAGGTGACCCAAATCGCCTCCACGGTTCCCTCCGCCTCCTCTACTCCCCCTATGCCAATGCAGTATTTTACTATCATTGCGACCCCTCCTCCCCTTCCCTCCCCCCTGTCCTTTCTGAACATAGTGTAACCCTCCAGGTTCAGGTCCCAGTCATGTCTTGCAGTGGCCCAAGTCTCAGTGACCGCTGCCACATCCACTGCTCCCTCAGTTAACATCGCCTGGAGCTCAGGCATTTATTGTAAGCTCCTGGCATTTAACAGAGACTACCTTCCACCCTTTCCTATAGTTCCATTTCCCTGCTCGTGTTCCTTGGGATTCTGTTTTCTCCTGGTCTGCACTTTGCCAGTCGGTCTTTCCTGCAATCCTCCTGGTCCCCAGGGTGGAGACAAGTCCCTCCTTTATCGGCATCCCTTGACTGCCTTTTCTCCCATCCCACCCCTTCACAAGTTTAAACCCCACTTTTCACCAATGAACTCCTCTATTTTCAACTTAAGGATTCCCCTCCCCTCCAAATTGAGATGTAGTCTATCTCTAGCATACAGCTCCTTATCCTCCCAGGTCTCCCCCCAATCCCCCATCAACCCATACCCTCTGGCCTCACACCACTCCCTGAGCCACTGGTTTATCTCCCTAATTTTTCTTTTGTGTTCCCCACTAGCCCTTGGCAGTGGCAGGATTTCTGAGAAGGAAACTGTGCATCCTATGTCATGACAGACCCTGGCGAGCTCCCTGAATCTTGCCTGTATCTCTAGCTCGCTATTTCCCTCAATGTCATTTGTGCCCAGGTGGACCAGTATGTCTGGGGACCCCCACAGTCCTTTGCCAGCTGATATACCTCGTGCTTAGCCCTGTGCACCGTTAGTCCAGGGAAGCATCTTGTTCTAACTGGCCAGGCTTCTCCCTCCCTATCCCATTTGATACCCCTGATCATAGAATCCCCCAGCAGGAGCACTCTGACCACTCCTTTTCCTCCATTCCCCCTTCCATGTCCCTCATCCTTTCTACTGGCCCTTCCACCCAGCTGGCTCCTTGTTCCTCCCCCTATCTGTGTGCCACATGCCACCCGCTCCTTATTTACCATGGCCACTCCCTCCCCTCCAATCCTATGCCTCTCCTCCTGAGTATCCTTCTGTGCCTTGTTAATTCCCCCCTCACTGCTCACAACTGGTCCTTATCCTCCATCTGCTAAACTAGCCTGGCTCATCCTCCCTTCCTTCCTGTCTCCATTTAGTTCCTCCTTGCTCGTCGTGCTCCCCTGGCCTACCCCCTCAGCTCTCTTTACTGAATCCTCCGTGTACTTCTGGTCCTTCTTTACCTTTCCTCCCAACTGGTCCTTCTCCTTGCGCTTTCCTCCCTCTTCCCCCTGCCCCTCCTGCTCCGATTCACTGCTCCCCCCATTCTCCTGCATTCCAGGTCCCCCCTGTTCTTCCTGCTATCTGGCCCCTGCCTCCTGTCCCCACTCCCACACCCTTTCCGCTCTAACCACCTCTGTCGTGGCTACACCCCCCTCATCCTTGAGCAGAAGAAGAATTGAAGCGGTTACTAAGTATAAGGTCTGATCCACCTCCCTGCCTTGCTTCCTTCTGTCCAGCACTGGCTATCCACCTACTTCCCTGAGAATGTTGTCCTCCGTCCCCTTTGTGAGGGTCCCCAGTTACCTGCCTGCTTCCTTGGTAGTGTCCTTTTGGCCCCCTCTGCCAGGGTCCCTATGTGACCCTAGTATTCTCCTGCACTCCTTTCCCTATACCCCGCCCCCAGTGCTTGGTGCAACCCTGTGGAGATTTCCAGCCTTCCCCAACCCATACCACCCCCCTTCCCCAGCTTTTCCTCATCCCGCAACCTCCTCCCTAGCTGTGCTAGCTGGTAGCACTGGGCAACCACCAAACTTCCAAGCCCAGTCCAGTATCATGGCTGCTCCACACCTGTGCACCCCACCACCCTCCCAGAGATGCCGGCCTAATGATGTGGTTCCATCCCTTTCAAATAGGTTTCCTTGGGTGAGCCACCAGGTTCCCCTATTCCAAGATACCCCTACTGCCTAATCAGGTCACCCACTAATCCTAGAGACAGTCCCACTGTACACCAGTAACTCTGTTACTAGGTGCAGTACAACCATTAAACATGTAAGGAAAATGAACAACTCCCTAAAGCTCCTCTCTCCCGCCTTTAAATTCAACCCCAGTGGCTAGAACTACATGAGCTGCACCAGCAGCCTTTTCCTCAATTGCAGGGCAGGTCTTCCCTATAAATCTGCAGACTTCTAGGGAGGGAGGGGTGGGAGGGTGGGTCTGGGCAGACACCTGACAAGAGAGGTGTATCAGCCTGTGTCTCCCTCCAAGCCCTGCAGCTAAAGAACCAGGCCCAAGCAAATCCCACCAAACAGGTTTTAAATCAGAAGAAATAGGCCTCTACCAGCGCAGCCTGTTACAAAGTGAAACATCCACAAAAAGAGCCCCACTTACAGCCACTAAATCAGTTTACAAACATCCAGGATCCCCCAGAACAATACCCTGCTAGCCCCTTAGAAGCAAGAAAGAAAAGAACTAACCTACCAAGTAAAATCCACAAGAACCCTGTGAAAACAGCAGCAGCTACTGTCCTGGAACACAACTGATCCTGCCCCCTTCCAGTTCTTTCTGAGAAGACAAAGCAGCTAGCACCTCAACCTGATTCAGCCCTGCCTCCACTCAATTGGCTGAGTGAGACCTGGCCAGACCATTAACACCCCTCCCCCACTATGAACTAACCTTTACAGCTAATGGAGTCAGCACAAGGAATCAAAATTCAAGTCAAAGCCCCCAAAATATGTTTGCTGCCAAAGGAAACAGTTCTCCAATTTAATCAGCTTCACTAACACCAAATCAAACTAGGCTTGAAATTAACAGATATGGGTCTCAATTCAAATAACCATCTCCAAGCAAATCCCACCAAACAGGTTTTAAATCAGAAGAAATAGGCCTCTACCAGCGCAGCCTGTTACAAAGTGAAACATCCACAAAAAGAGCCCCACTTACAGCCACTAAATCAGTTTACAAACATCCAGGATCCCCCAGAACAATACCCTGCTAGCCCCTTAGAAGCAAGAAAGAAAAGAACTAACCTACCAAGTAAAATCCACAAGAACCCTGTGAAAACAGCAGCAGCTACTGTCCTGGAACACAACTGATCCTGCCCCCTTCCAGTTCTTTCTGCTTGCACTTTGTATTTTCGTTTGCGTTACTGTTTCCTTTGGCATCATCATTGGTGTTACCATAACTGTTTGTGTTTCTAATTGCATTACCATTACCGCTTGCATGTTTGTTACCGTTTGCGTTTCTGTTGGCCTTAGTGTTTGCATTTTCCGTAGCACTTTCGTTGTTGAGTGCATTACTGTTTCCTTCTGCATCACCGTTGCTGTTACCATTTCATTTCTGTTTGTGTTAGCGTTTGCATTTTCGTTACTGTTTTCATTACGTTTGTGTTTTTGTTGCCGTTAGCATTTGTGTTACCGTTTGCGTTACCATTTCTGTTTTCATTTACGTTTGCACTTGCATTTCTCTTACCATTTGTGTTATCATTTCCGTTTGTGTCACCATGTGCGTTACCATTTCCGCTTGCGTTTGCGTTACCGTTAGCATTACTATTTTCTTTTACCTCACTGTTTCCAGCACCATTTGCGTTAACGTTACCGTTTGTATGTTTGCGTTTGCGTAGTGCAGTGAAAACATTGTTTTTGCTATTTTTCTACACTGTCTTCTGTGACACATAGTGCAGCCAGTGTGTGGTTGATTGGTCTGAAACTTGACACGTGGAATGACCTTTGTTCAAGGAACATGCCCATTTTTGTTTGGTGAACAAATGTTGTTCTGTTCCAGAGGTATTGCCAATTGAAGTTGCCCCACTTCACAATTACTGATTATTTGGCCACCAGGTCCACCATTTTAGCACATTTTCGGCCGTGATTTCTGCCATTTTGTGGTGGAAGACTTCTTAAAGGTGCAGAAATGTAAAAATTGAATATCTCTGGAATGGTTTGGTCTTTTCACATGAAATTTGGAGGGTGCTGAGTGGATGTCCTGGGGATGTGAATGGTACTGTTTACATGTTGGAAAAATAATTCGATATGGAGATACTGCATGACACAGTTAACATTTTGTGCATTGTGTTCTGCATGGTGCTACTGGCATGAAATTTATAGCGTAGGTAGCCCTAGTGGTACAGGGGTGCCTTGCAGTGGTTTGCTGCATAAAACATTAACAGGTGCAGAATTATGGCACTCCAATGAATGTAAATTTGGTTCATTATGCTTCAATAACTTCTAAACCGTGTGTCCGATTTGCTTGGCATTTGGAATGAACAAAGATTTATAATACTCCTTTGACTGTGACAACTTCTGGGCTGTTGGCTCTTACGGTTGCTGAATTGTGCATGTAACATTGTTCGCTTGTGGTGCTGTGCGACCGTTGAACAGATGTACAAACAATTCTGGTCACATGATGTGCTATAGTACATGTCTTCTTTTCACAATTTTTGGTTCTGTCAGATATATGGTTATTGTGTAGCAAAGTGGCAAAAATTTTGTTTTCAGCACTTCTGAACAGTTTTCCTGGCATGACACTGTGCAGCTGTTGAACCAATTCAGATAACATTTGTTATACATGTAGTGGTATGGTACATGTCTTCATTTACTAATTTTCATTTTAGTCAGTCATACAGTTTTTGTGCAGCAAAGTAACAAAAATTCACATGGTGCGGAACCCCGTGCTCCCACCACCACATTCCATTCACTGTTTATAGTGCACATTCTCAAAAAGAAGGGAAATTCATGGCAAAAAACTCCATTTAATGCTTCAGTTAGGGTTGTTCCACAGCAACAAAAGCAAGGAAATTCGGTGTCAAGATTGCCACCCCTTGCACCCCACGCCCATCCCGGCCCCACCAACAGGCATCAGGGTGTGTGTTGGGGTCATAGGTCCTAACTCTCACCCCATTCTCCTATACTGCACCACCTCAGCTTATTTACATAAGGAATGGGGTGAGAGTTAGGGCTGATGACCCCAATGCACACCCCCCGATGGCTGTTGGTGCGGGTGGGGTGGGCATGGGGTGCAAGGGGTGGCAACCCTAACACTGAATTTCCTCACTGTTGTCACTGTGGAACAACCCTAACTGATGCATTAAACAGAGTTTTTGCCATGACTATATAGACTGTATATATATATATATATATATATATATATATATATATACACACACACACACACACACACACACACACATATACATACACACGTAAACATATACACACACGTACACATATGGCATACAGAGGGTTTAAAGTGAAGTTTACTCAATGTAAGCAAATATTTCACACAGAATACAATACAGAACTTAGCCTGAGACATTTTCTCTACTGTACTCTCAACCAGTTAATGCACTACATAAACTTTAAAGCCTTAAGTGTTGTAACAGCATTTAATATATGATAATATCAATTGTAAGTATAAGTGCTGAATAAAAAACAAAAAACAAAACTACTTGTCAAGGACCACCAAGAAAATGAGACCATAAGCATGATATGTACAGATTTCAATATAGTGTAAATGTATAACAAACATATACAGAACCAGTCTAAGGAATCTAAATAAAAACTCATAGGGATAAAATCTCACAGCCCCCCGCATTTCCCTTGGAAAGGTAACTAGTAGGAATGAGATATATGTACACGAGTCCTAGCACATAATCAATCACACCAGTCTTTGCAATATTTACCCAAAGGAATTGAAGAGTTGATTTATATTAACCTTTTCAGGACCTATGTAATTAATGGCAT
Organism: Neoceratodus forsteri; assembly: GCA_016271365.2. Lineage (NCBI taxonomy): Eukaryota > Metazoa > Chordata > Ceratodontiformes > Ceratodontidae > Neoceratodus > Neoceratodus forsteri. Next base: position 115,553,396 of record JADMNL010000024.1, on the reverse strand, counting down.
TGGAACTCTCATAACTTTCCTGGAAAGCCTCCAGGAGGACCTGTTCCCTGATGCTCAAGGTGGCTGTAGTACTCTAATCTACCCCCGGCAGATTGAAATCTCCCACAATCACAATCTGCTCCACTAGCTCCCTGTCAATGTCCTCAGCCTGAGATGATGGCCTATACACCACCCCAACCTGACCCTCCTACCCTTCGAGTCTTGGATTTGTACCCATAATGCTTCTGCCTTGCCCTCCTTCCTCTCCTCCCTGGAACATAGTATCCTCTCCCTTACATAAATAGCTGCCCCTTCATCCTTCCCTTTTTTCCTGTCTCTCTGGTACAGCCTGTACCCCGGGATCACCAAGTCCCAGTCCTGGTATTGGGTGACCCATGTTTCAGTGATGGCAGCTATGTTCACCTCCCGCTCTGCCATCAGAGCCTTCAACTCGGCTGTCTTGTTCCCCAGGCTCCTCACATTCAAGGAGACTACCCTCCAGTATGTACCCCTTCCTTCCCCATCTGATCACTCTAATGATCCTTTCTTACTGGTACACCCCAGAGCTGCCGTTGGCCGTCGGAATCGTGGGCCACAATTCAGGGCAGTTGCAGTTGGCTGGAATTGCCCTGAGTTGCAGCCATAATTGACAGCAGTTGAATTTTGCTTTAAATCCATGACACCGACTGCCTTTGCAGTTTGCTGCTGTTCACCCTGTCCCCCTTCCCAGTGCCACAAAAGCCGAGACATAATTTGTGAGCACGAACACCCCTTGCCACAGGCCTTCTTCTATCCCGCTCCCAACCAAGTGCTGCCTTCACTCGGTGCCCACTAGTCCTCCAATAGAGAGTAAGAGAGAGGGAGGAGCCAGGAGTTGTGCGTGCTGCACATGAGCTCAGTTAGAGTAGCCCATAGGCCTGGTGAGAGAATGAAGTGGACCGGACAGAGGAGCAAGTTCAGTGGGAGGACGGCTGGATTTATTGCACAATGACGGCAATGTGTGGGGTTTCTGCTGGTCTGGGTCACACCACCACCGCACTGCACTGACAGGAACAGCAGGACTCAGAGGAGATATACTCGTAGCAGTCAATGGACTGAGAGAAAGTCAGGGAGGGCGGTGGCGGTCTAGCTGGTCGGGGCCTCAGGCTCAGGAGTGATAGTGCCTGGCTGAGCAGCCGGTTTGGTATGTACCACGGGACTTGGTAGGGAATGTGGTGTGGTGAGTGACAGACTGGGATGTGCGGCACTGCGGGTGGGTCTGGGCTGCTGCCAGGATTACAGACACCCTAAAAACTACAGTTCTAAGGGTAAATGCTCACCTCACCTCTCACTATATTGTGCCCAGTGTGAGGGGAGCCTGGCCCTGGCTGGTATTTTGGCCTTGGGCACCACCACAAGGATCGAGGAATGAGCAGAGAGAGGTCCCAGGCTGGAGATGAAGTGCTGGTGTTGGTGAGGTAAGAACTGCAAGCAATTAAAAGAAAAAATGAGTAGCTGCTGGCTCTGAGGTGAGTCTTTTTTTTTAAAAGAAGCAGTGGTTCTGAACCGTCGATGCTGGAGGGCAGCTGAGGATCCTCAGTATCACAGTGGGTTCATTATTGAGCGAGCATCAGGGTGCTAGTAGAAAGAGAGAGAAAAGAAGAAAGGCACTGAAAACTAAATTAGGCAGGGTTTTTAAAATAAAGTACATTTGCTAAAATGATTTATGGAGCAGAGAAAAGTGTTTGGTGTGTAAAGGGAGATGGTAAGCTGAAATGTGGGTGGGGAACTAAAGTTTACGAAGAATATAATACAAATTTATTTGCAAAGAATATATATATATATATATATATATATATATATATATATATAAAATGTTGAGGTGCTTAAGGTGCTTGGGTGTCTAACGGACTTATTGTGTATAGCAACTTACAGTGCCATCATGGCACTCGGACTTACTCACTTAAATTTATGGGCATCGATCATGTGCAAGCTAGCCCTAGAGGGTGAAGTCAATGCAGAATGTTACTCCAGAGAGAATGAGATGAGAGGGTAAACTTATATTTAGGCTAGGTGCCCTGTAGCTCTCTTGTTTAAATGATGCATGGAATATTCTCCCTTCCCTGTAGTTGTTTTTGGCCCCTCTTTATCTACTGTATGTTCTAGTCTAGTGCTCTGAGCTGCTTTATATATTAATGGCCTCCCTTCCTCCCTCTTATATCTTATTTTTGTTATACTGTATATTTAGTGTATTTATTTGTCATTACCACTGAATTTTAATGTTGCTGCCTTTTAGTTCTGCTACATAGAAACATGACTTATACTTGGTTCCATAATTAGTAGTAGCATACTTTTTCTGGAATAAGGGGGCCAGATGGCTTAAACATAGCCAATGATGGGAAAAAGACCAGAGGTCCATCCAGTCTGCGCAAGATCCCTATAATCCTTGGCATCTACTAGTCTTCCAGGGCACTAACCCTCCCCAGTATCATCTCTCTAGTCCCATACCTGGTCCTGTCTCCCCCGGTAACCACTATTCCCATCATTATGTCCCAGCCCTGCTTGAATCCCCTGACTGTTTTTGCACCCACCACCTTAGCCAACAGACTGTTCCAAGGTTTCACCACCCTTTTCATAAAGCAGTACTTCCTCATGGTCCTCCTGAACATTCCTCTTGTTAATTTCCACTTTTGTCCATGTGACCATGAGTTGGTATTCAGGCTAAATAGTTCCCTACAGTTCTCTTTGTTAATGTTTAAGGAATTTGAAGGTCTGTATCATATCTCCCCTCTCTCTTCTGGTCTCCAGTGAGTACATATTTAGTGCCTTGAGGCGCTCCTCACGGGATCTGTCCTGCTGGTCATGAATAATTTTGGTTACTCTGTGGTGCTCTGTCTCCAACCTATCCTTATCTTTTCTGAGGTGAGGACTGCAGACTCCAGAACTGGCTGCACTGCAATACTCTAGGTGAGGCCTCACCAGGGATCTGTAGAGAGGTACAGTAATTTTAGATGTTAGAAGTAATAAAGCCCTAGGTTATGATGGCTTTATCTTCAGGATCAGGGAAAAAAGACACAAACCAGTATCAAACAAAAATTGAACACACTCGAAAAGCATATCACCTTCAAAAGGTACTAACTCTAGTCAGTATAAAAATACAAATCTGTGTCACTAAGGCCCCGTTCGCACTGGGGCATTTGAAATGTAGTAAATCATTTTTTTATTCATATACGAATAAATGGATACATTCAATTGAGCAGAGCTCATTTTCAATGAAGTTCCGTATTGCGATAAAATAAGGTTCCACATCAAAAAAAAAAAATAACATCAATCATTAGAGGACCACATATAAATGAAAACAGTTTACAATACGACAATAAATAAAGAAAGAAAGAAAAAAAAGAAGATAAAAAAAGAAAATTAAAATACAAACAATCAATCTCATTACACAATACATACTTTGAAACACTAACAATTATTACATGTGGTATTGTGTAAGACAGATATACACCAATTCCTTAGTTCGCTTTTATTATATCTGGTTCTATTACTTCTCAAGTCTGAGGGGGATTTATTCCTCTAGCAGGTTCGGATGATCTTCCAATATTCAAATTACATTTAATTGAGACAAACTGGGCTCTAGCGGAGGCTCTCAAACTTTCCTTTATTTTCCTAACCTCAAAAAGGTCAATAATATAATTAGGTACTTCCCCATACCAAACCTTAATCATAAGTTGTAACAAATGTAAGTCTCTTCTCACTACGGGTCTAAGCCAATTTAATTCCCCAAAAAGTATACACCTATGGGTTCTATGGGGGGCATCCAATACAAAATGAGCTAACCTACAGAAAATTAAATCCACTCTATCTATATGCTTTCCAATAGCCCCTCCATAAAGCAAATCACCATAATCAATCGCTGGGAGTAAAAGAGAATTTACCACACTCAATCGAACCTCTCTAGTCATGAACTTTTTATACTTATATAGGGCACCCAGCTTCCTATTTGTATTTTTTATAAGGGAGTCAATATAAATATCCCAACCTAGACATGGATCTAACCATCGCCAAGGTATTTGTATGAATCCACTTGTATGGCAATGCCATCCTCAGTATTGATTTCCAAACAATTCTGGCCCAATATTCCAAAGGGATGCATGCATGCAAACCCACTGATGTGCCCCGGAGCGATATTTAAAGGGAAAGTGTGCCTGCACAAAACCCGATGCACCGGGCACATCAGTAATGTATGCAGGCGCAGGTGGGGGTGCCCATGCATAAACTGCACAGCCCGATATTCAGCTGGGCCATGCAGAGTTATGCAGGTGCAACCCCTACCTGCGCCAGCACAACTTTACGCCAAAAAAAAAGGATCAAGTCGAGGGCCACCCACAGGTGAGCTGCCGCATTGCAGGGTGCAACACAGCTGCTGCCACCTGTGGGTGGCTCTCCACTTGTTCCCGGTGCCCCCCATGCCCTGATCATGGGCATAATGTAATTCTCCCTCCCCCAACAGCCCGATCGCGGGCATAATGTAGACGTCCTCCCCCCGAGTAGCCCGATAACATTTGTTATACATGTAGTGGTATGGTACATGTCTACAGGGCTATTCGGGGGGTTGGGGAAACATCTAATTATGCCCGTGATCGGGCTATTCGGGGTGGGGGAAACATTCTAATTATGCCCGCGATCGGCTGCTGGGGGACATTATATTATGCCCACAATCTGGCTGCTGGGGGAGACTACTGTGCTGCCTATGATCGGGCTATGGGGATACTGTTATGCCCATGATTGGGCTGCAGGGGGCATCTGTCCCCGACGGCTGCTGCCTCGCAGGGCGCCAGGCTCAAGTCGTCGGGGATCGGCGCATCTGCATGCTAATGGCATGCAAATAGGGCCGTAATTAGATGCAAATGGCCCCCCGGGCGCCTTGCATAAATTATGGCTCCATTTGCATGTCACCTTTTGAATATTGCAGGTGCTACGCATGGCGCAATGGAACTTGCGCCACCGCATCTGAATGCTCTACTCTAACCACTTGTGGTGGTGCAGTTCCACTGCACCATGCACAGTGGCTGTGGCCAGGGGGCGATATTCAAAGAAGTTGCTTAATAGTGCAACTCCATTGAATATCGCCCTGGCCACACCCCTGAGCAACTTTTTTGAGCAGCGCAAGGGCTTGCGCCACAGAATGGCGCAGTTTGAATATCTGGGCCCTTGTTTTTTATTATTATTTTTAAACAAAAGTGACTGTGTTTTATTGGCATTTAAGATAAGATAGTTCATCTTTAGAAAATCCTGTACTTCATCAAAAGCCAATTGTAGCCTCATATTAATTAATTCTAAAGTATCTCCCTCTACATACAATATGGTGTTGTCTGCGTATATATGGCACTGGGCTGCCGTTGATGTAATTTTAAGTTCATTCATATAGATGTTGAATAACAAAGGCCCCAAAATTGAACCCTGCGGTACACTGTTTTTCACCTCCAATATGTTAGATTTATAAGAACCCACTTCTACAAATTGGCTACGGCCCATAAAATAGGAAGAGAACCACTTTGCTGATTGAGGGGACAAGCCGATCCCACTGAGTCTGGACAGGAGAACCCAATGGTTAAGGGTATCAAATGCCTTTGAGAGATCTATAAACAAGGCTCCTATCATTAACCTCCTGTCCAAACTCAGCTGGATATCGCTTACAACCCTTATCAGAACTGTTTGTGTACTGTGAAGTGCCCTAAAACCCAATTGGAAAGATGTCAGTTTATTATTATCTTCAAGAAAACTTTTCAATTGGCAAAATACAATCTTTTCAAATATTTTAGAAATTTGGGACAAGAGCGATATAGGCCGATAATTGCCCAGCTGACTCTTACTGCCAGATTTAAATATAGGTCTAACCTTTGCAGTCTTCCATCCATCAGGGAATTACCCACTTTTAATAGATAAATAAAAAATGTAAGCCAAGGGGTATGCCACGCAAGGTGCTGCATATTTCAGCAATCTAGATGGGATCTCGTCTGATCCCTTCACTTTAAAGATGTCTAACTTCAAAAGTTCAGAGCGTATCTCTTCTGGGGAAATATGGGCAAAATCAAAGCCACCTATATCTCTATCTTCTATATTGGTACATATGGGATTTAACTTCAAGGTCTCATTTTGTTCCCAATAAGCCCATCTGAGGAGCTTGGTAAAGCCACCTTTGAAAAATAGTTATTAAAGGCATCGACCATTCCTTTTCCCAGTGGCAACACAATATCATCCTTCTCTATTTTATTTACACAAGTCTGTTTATTTTTCCCCATTAAATTCAAAATAATTCCCCAGAACCTCCTTGAATTCTTTTTATAGTTGGCCTCCAGTTTAGAATGAACAAACTGTTGTTTAGTAACTTTAATTTTAGTGGTGTATAAATTTTGGGCCTGTCTATAGGAAACCCAATCCTGATTTAACATTGCTTTTTTTGCTTTCTTCCATTTTTTATTCCTATCCTTCCTAATTGTATGTAACTCAGGGGTAAACCAAGCATTTCCTTCATTTTTGACAATCTTGATTTCAAGGGTGCATGTTTATTACAAATGTACATAAACTCACTTAAAAAGAATTCCCAGGCAGCTGATGATGTAGGGATCAATTCCAGTCTATTCCAGTTAATATTTTCAACATCAATCATGAAACTAACATAATCAAACCTCCTAAAACATTTCCAAAATATTTTTGACTCAGTAACAGGTTTGACTATGTTATTTCTAATTGAATAAATAACCTGATGGTCTGAAAAAGATTCTGGAAGGACACCTGCCATAGGATAAAAGTGAGGAGAATTTGTAAACATCATATCCAAAATTGTAAATCTCTTAGGATCTCTGTGATTAATTCTGGTTGGTTCCAGAATTAGTTGAGTCAATCCCAGTGCAGTCTGGAAATCAACCAGTTCGTGGTTCACATCAACAGTCAACCAATCAACATTAAAGTCTCCAGTTATAAATAATTCATGAGAATCTCGGAAACCAAACAAAAACTCATGTAAATCCAAAAAGACTTGTACCGTAACCTTAGGTGGTTTATATAGCCCTATTAACAATAAAGGTTTTCGAAAGGATATCTCTATCTCCAAAGCCAACATTTCCAATGCGTTATTAGGAAAGGGATAATTTACCTCATGTACAGTTAAATCAATATAAACAATAATTCCTACCCCTTTTTTTGTCCCATCCCTTCTAAATAGTTGGAAACTTTCTAAATCAATAGATGTATTCTGGGTTCTACCATCCAGCCAGGTTTCTGTTAATACCAGAACCCCTGGTTTGACTTCTTTAACCCAATCCATAACTTCATCAGACTTGTTTCTCAAACTCCTAATATTTAAGTGAGTAATAGTCATGAATTCTTGTTTCATATTGATTTCTTTTTCATCATATAACATATTAGGAGGACCTGGGTTTGGATGTACATCACCACAAGTTAGTAAACAACACACAAGAAGTTTAAAAAAAACACCCCCTAAATTCAGTTTTCATATTCTTTTGTGAAACAGGCCTTTATAAGGTCTATATCCCAAAAAGAAACAAAGACTGTGGAGCAATTTTCACCAGATACACTCTAAGGAATGTATTAAAACATGTCTTAGGTAAAATTTCAGATGAAATGAAAATGTTCTCAGTGCTTGAAACATTTCAAATGCGTGCTGGCCTGGATCACATTCGCACTTAACCCATTTCCAGATCCGATTTATGGAACCGTGCTCAAACCCTGATAAGATCTGGGCTCGAGCACAGTTCCGTAAATTGTTTTTGAGAATGATTTGGTTTACTTATAGTGCCAATGATCCAGTCCGTTTTGACCCATGTTGGCTGGTAGAGTGCGCGGTGCATGATGGTAAACAGCTTTTAGCAGCTGCTGAACTGGACTTGCACTGCACATGGATTATGGCTATAATGCGAATGCCAGAGACCATTTCTCCGGAAACAGATCAGAGAAGTGAGTTTCAGTGCGAATGCAACAGCACGGTAAGAACAAATTTGTTTTTGAAAACAAATTTTGCAACTGTGCTGTAGTGCGAACGGGGTCTTACAGAGACATCGGAGGAGTCCCACCATACTCCAGCAGCTGCATGCCTTTCTGACAGTTCTTCAGGGGAAGGAGCTTACCAATAGCTCAGTTCCTTTTATACTAGATTCTTAAAGGCATGCTCCTAGCCTACCACAATGAATTATAGGAGAGACAAAAAAAAAAAAAAAGGATTTTCATTTTATTAGAGACTTGGCCACAAAAGACATTCACAGGAATTCCATCAGGGTGGATTCTGTCTTCCAGGCTTCCACCTGAAAGCCATTATGGCATTTACACAAGTGAATTTCTTAGCCAATGTAACTAATTTTGTGCCCTCATTTTGCCCTAATTTTTGTGCCTTTTAACTTTGTTAGCATTTGATATATTTTAATATGTATAGATATGTTTCCCTATCTTAGATTCAAGTGCTATTTTATCACTTGTTTGTTTATACAGCACTGCTGAAATCGTAAAGGACCTTTAAAGGAAAGCTGTCATTTGCTGCTCACCTGCCATGCAGCGATGGAGGCGCCCATCAGAAATGGCCTGCTGCAAACCAACAAAATCACATCATCAAACAAAGCATCATGCCCACACACACACACAGAGAGCTGCAAGTTAAAAAAAAAAGTTAAAAAGGGCAACATGGCCATCAACATAGAAGCACATTGGAAACCAATTAAAAAAAAAAAAATAGCACGAAACACCCTGCCTCAGCTCAGAGCTTTCTGTTGGTGTGCACATAGAACTTTCTCATTTTCTCTATCTACTACCAGATAGCGCTTGCTTTAAAGGAAAGCTGTCATTTGCAGGGGCTCCCGGCTCTGCAAAGCTTACCCTACAGTTTAGCTTCTGTGAAATAAGCAGCTTTTTTCTAGCACTGCAAAGTAGTTTAATTTAATTCTTTAAAGTTCTCTACCTGGAAGGATGTCAGATGTTGGGGCAGCTCCATTAACTTTAAAGGTGCAGCCCCACACCATGCGCTTCAATACAAATGCATTGATATGCACGGTATGGCATTGCACCTTTACAGTTAATGGAGCTGCCCCAGCATCCGCCATACTTCCGGGTGAAGCACTTTTTCTTTGCCCCACCAGCTTTCCCACCTTCTCCAGTGGCAGCACTTCTCTCCTTAGGGAGATTCTTAAGGTACCTTTAGCCACAGAAACTGTCCTATGGCACCTCTGGGGTGGAACCCTCTCCAAGGGTTCCTTGCCTTTGGTACCCCTACAGGGTAGTAATTCCTCTGGAATAGAGTGCAATTAGTCAAAACCAAACTAACACAGTTGCACAAGCATAACACTATACTGGCTGCGCAAGACATTGAATAATAATAAAATAAACTGAGGTTCAGTAGCATTGGACCCAACCAATGTTTCCTGGCTTTCTCTTAAAGGGGCAAAATAATATTACGTCTTAAGTCGTCAATCGCTTTATTATTGCAATTGCAAAATTCTGTTTGAATGCCTGGTTGTCTTTGTCAAAAGTGGATGTAGTTACTTCTAAATAATTCTAACCTGTATCAGTGAATCTAAGAAGCAAATCAAATGACACAAAGTGCTTTAATGATTGTTGCAGGGTAAAATCCCTGAGGTTACTCACGGTACCAGAACCAATAAAACTGATGGCTGTAGTCAGACTGGATTCTTTCTCACCATGCAGGAACATGGGGAGCAGGGCCGGCATGACTCACCTCCACTTCATGGCCTTTCCCACAAGGTGGCCGCAACCTGCGATTCTTTTCTCTACAGGGACTGACTCCTTGAAGCTGGTCTTTTGCTAGGATGGCTTGTAGTACACAGCAACAGTCTCTGGGACCTTTAGGAATGCAGGCCCAGCACATGCAGTTCAATCTCTGGCGCAGTTCAAATGGCACACACAGCTTCCTCACTTCAGGAATTTCAGTCCCTTTACTGTAAGCTGGAAAATATCTCTGGTCTCCCCCTTTTCTGGAAAGCGTGGCAGGAGACAATTTCAGCATTTTCAGGCTCCATGTTACACACAGGAGTCTCTGAGGCAATACTCTCACAACAGTTTCTTGGCTTCTGAGACAGTTCAGCAGAACACATTTTCTCCAGCACAACATTCTCTTTCTCAGCCTTTGTAGCTGAAAAGATGCTCACTCTCTGCTTTTAGGCAGTCCAAAACAATCCACATGGAGGAAAACAGACCTTTTCCCCACATTTCTCTCAGCTAAGCCACAGAGCCTCCCACCTCTACAAGAACTTGAGCTGATCTCCCCTCTATTCAAACACAGTCCCACACTACATATGGAATTCCTGTATTCCAGTTGGCTGCTGAAACTGTCAGTCACTGTCCTCGAGCGCTGACTGGTTTAAATAGGTGCCAAGCAGAAAATTCACAGTTTTTCCCATAAGTCACTGTAATGAGGACCCTTCATTCCGTTTGGTCCAAAAGTAATGTCCTGGTCCACACATGGTGGCTCCCATGCCGAGGAACTTAACAGTCCACATTTAATGGGAAGGGGACTGATGGATGGTGAAATCACAGTGGGGAGGGTGCTGGACAAGTTGAGGGCATTGAGGGTGGACAAGGCACCAGGCCTGGATGGAGTACATCCAAGAGTGCTGAAGGAGCTGGCAGAGGTCCTGGCAGGACTCTTGGAAGAATTATTTAATTCATCTCTTGACACAGGATGCATGCCCCATGACTGGAGACTGGCTCATGTGGTTCCCCTCCACAACAGTGGACCCAAGGACGAACTGGGGAACTATAGACCAGTAAGTTTAATGTCCATAATGGGGAAGCTAATGGAGACCATCCTAAAGGAGAGGCTAGTGGCACTACTGGATGTGAACAGGATGCAGGATGGAAAGCAGCATGGCTTCATCAAGGGCAGGTCATGCCAGACCAACCTGGTGGAATACTATGACTGGGTAACTAGCAAATTGACAGGGGCCATGCGATGGATGTCCTGTACCTAGACTTCAGTAAGGCCTTTGATTCAGTACCACATGGGAGACTTGGAAGCAAGCTATGGGGCACAGGGGGCAGGATCAAAACTGGTGGGATGGGTGGAGAACTGGCTAAAAGATAGGCAGCAGAGGGTGGTGGTAGGTGGGCAATGCTCATCCCCTAAGCCTGTGACAAGTGGTGTTCCACAGGGGTCGGTGTTAGGCCCAGTGCTGTTTGGCCTATTTATTGCAGACATCTCAGAGGGTATCATCAGCAAAATCGGCCTACTTGCGGATGACACCAAGATGGGAATGGTGGTGGACAACCAGGTTGCATAGCAAGGACTATAGGAGGATCTATAGGTCCCGGCTACTTGGAAGAGCTTCTGGTGCGTTACACCCCTCTGAGACAGCTTTGCTCAGCTGACAAGGGGTTGCTGGAGATACCGAGGGTGAATTTGAAGTCCTCTGGAGCCCATACCTTTGGTTTTGCAGCTCCCACCCTCTGGAATTCTCTGCCCCGTCAGCTCCGAGAAAGTACAACGGTGGATAGTTTTAAAAAGGCTCTAAAGTCATTTTTACGGATTCGGGCATTCCCTGCTGTATTGTAATTTGTTTATTTTAAATATTTTATAATGGCTGTATTGTTTTATTGTAAGTACTGATGTGTTGATGTCATGATGTGTTGTACAGCGCCTTGAAATATTTGAAAGGTGCTTAACTAAATAAATTTTATTATTATTATTATTATTATCTGGCAAGGCTAGAGACATGGTCTGACAGATGGTAGCTGGGGTTCAGTGTAAAAAAATGCAAGGTACTGCACTTCGAAACAAAAAATCAGAGGAGAAGCTACCATCTGGGGGGGGGTGTGTGTGCGGCTGGAGGTAACAAAAGAGGAGAAGGATCTGGGGTGCTCATTAAGGGAGCAATGAACAATTTCACGCAATGCAGAAAGGCAGCAGCAAACAGCCAATGAAATGCTGGGGTGCATTGCAAGGGGCATTAACTCGAGAAGAAGGGAGATTATTCTACCGTTATACAGATCGTGTGGTTAGACCCCACCTGGAATACTATGTGCAGCACTGGCACCCATACCTACAAAAGAACATTAGGCTGCTGGAAGGGGTGCAGCATAGGGCAATGAAGATGATTCAGGGCCTGGGGGAATTGCCATATGAGGTCAGACTAAGAGAGTTAAACATGTACACACTGGAGGAGAGGAAGGACACAGGGAACATGATTGAGACCTTCAAATACATGAAGGAGATAATCAAAATAGACACAGAGGGTCTATTCAGGAGGAGAGTGGGGAGAGACACTAGGGACCGTGACATGAGATTGGAGGAGGATAGATTTAGGAGGGAGGTGAGGCATTTCTTTACGGAGAGGGTGGTGGCAAAGTGGAATGCACTATCGGTGGAGGTGGTGGCATGTAATACAGTGGAATGCTTCAAGAAGCTGATGGGACAGGGCAAGGGGAGACTAAAGGGAGGGAAGGGAGGGGTGGGGCAGCTTCTGAATATGGAGCTAGCTGCAATCTCGAGCAGCCTAGATAGACCAAGATGGCCTTTTGCTGCTGGCATCTTTCGTATGTCCACATTTTGCAAGACAACAGTAAAGTTCTATAAATAAATATTTACAGAGTATGAGAGGGCTCCCTCTGCCTTATTAATCAACTGCAGGGTGGAGGCTATCAAGGTTTTGCCTGGCTGGTCATGAGCTTCGCATTACTTGGACCCAGCCCAGGCTAGGCTAGGTACACTATACACATAGGCTGAACTCTTAAACGGATAGTGTGGCAGCATGGCAGTGTGCACTCATGCAGGACAGCAGCGCAGCATCGCTGTACATGGATTTACTTTCCTTTGCTGGATGTCAGCCAGGCAGTGGGCATTACTGGAGCCCAGGGAGACACTCAAGGTAAGCCCCCCAATTGGGGGGGTTGCACACCACTACCCTCTACTTCCTTGAAGTACTCGCTCTGGGTACTGGGAGAACTACTGAGAAAGCAACTGAACTCTCCGCTTCCTTGCATAGCTTTCCCAGCTCCATGAATCTCTCCTATACCTCGCTGACCGTCTTCCCCTCTAAGTCATTTATGCCCAGGTGGACCACGATATGAGGTTTCTTTTTTCCCCTCCCTGCCCACTTAAGAATAAACTGTCTCACCCTTCCCACTGCCATCTGTGGCATACATTCCAGCCATATGTGACTATGCTTTGCACCCTTACCTCCCCATCTCACCGCTTTTAGTATTGAGTCACCAAGAACTAAGACCCTACCCTTTTTTTCATGCTCCAACCCCAGACACTTCCCATTTTTCTGTTCACAGTTCTGAACAGTGATTTCCTTTTGCATGTCCCTGATGCCTGATGCCCCTCCAGCCTCCTGTCTTGCCCCTTCTCCCATCCTGTCCCCCAAATCCGTAAATCCACAACCTGAATCAACATCATCTCTCCCTACTCTACTACCTGGAGCAGCACCCTCTCTCTCTACAGCACTACATCCCTGCTCCCTCTCCTTGGTTTCAGTCTCCACGCCAACCCCCTTAACCTTCGCTCTCCTACCATTACCCACCAATGCTCTGACCCTGCACACTGCCATACTGCTACCCCGTGTTGCTACTACTCCCCTTACTCCTGCCCCATTCTAGCTCCTCGCCCCCGCTCATCCAGGTTAGGCAGTACTGAGAACCTGTTGTTCAACACCCCTGCCTTACCCCATGTTTCTCCTGGCTTTCTGAACTATGTACACTTAATCTCTGCTCTAGGACCATTTCTGCCCCTATTCATGGTCCTCATCCACTCCCCTGAATCTGTACCCATAGGTTCCTGAGGAGGTGGCAATTTCAGTCCATTTAACCCTCCACCTTGCTCTCCCTTGAACCTGCCAGCACTGCCATCCGCTAGGGCACTCCTATGGACCCGAGGTCCCAGATGGTCCCTCCAGTTTGCCCCAACTCCTCTCCTCTTCAGCCAACTAATCTTTTTCCTAAGCTGCTCAAGTTGCCTGCACACCAAGCACCCCCAGCCCTCCATGCAATCTCTAAGAAGATAGCTGTCCCACAGACGTTGCAGCTTACCACCCTTCCCACATCCTCCCATATCTCTACCAAACATCCGCCCCACCCTTGCTCCCCCTCATGAAGCCTGCCTGCTCCATCCCCTGGGACCTTCCCACCTTCTAGGTATCCCCATTATTTCCTCCCTACAACACACCCTCTTCACCAATGCTAACCTCAAAAATCAAAAGATATTTTTTTTCTTTACTCCTTCATTCCTTCCTTATACAGCTTTAATCCATGCTGTGCCCTGTGGTAGCATTACTGAGGTGTTCAGGTAAGAACAGAGAAGTGTAGAGGATGTACCTGCCTGTTCCTGCCACCAATCAATGACGCAGCACCCTTCCTGTAAATCTGGATGAGCTCGGGGTGGGTGGGATGGAAGAGAGTGGGTGGGATTATACAGCAGCATACAATGAAAACAATCAGGCTTGTCCCACACACTCAATGCAGCACAATAGGCTGACCCCTTTTTAGTAAAAGAACAGAAAAGTATAGTCCCCGTTCAAAGAATAAAATAATTAAAGCCAAGCAGATTAACCTCTAAATTAATTCAGTAAGTCCAAGCAAGCTCCGTGGTTGGCATGCTCATCCCCTCACCTCCGCTCCCTGCACCATGGTCTACTGTGAACTCAGCAGTGTTGTTAACTGTTGTCCATTCATTGTCTTTAATAGTGTATGGGCAACAGTTCAACACCAATGAGGCATTTCTTCAGCAAAAAAACTAAAATGCTGATTGTGATTAAAATTATGCAGGTGTTTTAAACTCCCCCCCCCCAGAAAAAGTCACACTCTGAGGCCGGCCCAGTGGCACTGAGGGTTGAGGCGCTGGATGCCACACCTCATGCCACGCCGGCGACCCGGGTTCAGGAACGAGTCTGGGCCACCAGGGGTCGGTATGGGAGAGAGAGGATTGAGCATCTGGAGGACTGCTCTCCTCTCTGGGGGATCCAGGGTTAACCCGGCACCACAGTGGCCCCCGGTGAAGACCAGAGGCACTGCAAAGCTCAGGACATAGTAGTGGGACACAGAGCTGTGACGGACAACCCTGGCATTATTGCATGCTCAGACTCTGCAGGGAGGGAGGGGGAGAAGGCGTAATCACACAAGTAAGAAAAACCTTCTGCCTCCTGATAGGCGAGGGAAGGTCCATGGGTGACAGCCAACCACGCCCAATGTCGGGCTCCTTCTCTCATCTCCTCTGCTCTCTTCCATTCCCGGTCACCTATCTAGATTCTAGATAGAGCGCCAGGAGGAGTAATCTGGCAGTCCCACCTTGGGGGACTCAGAGCCGTGGGGCTGGGTGGCCGAGAAATGGATGAGAGAGGGCCATGGAGGAGCGAGAGAGGACTTCAGGCTGGCGGGATAATGGCAGTCTCTGAGAGACCTCTCCAGAGAGAGTTCAGGAGGTAAGAGAGAGAGATAAAGTTGAAAAGAAAAAGTCACACTCCGCTCTTACTTTGTAAGTTAGAGCACTTGCTTTCTTCTCTCTCTCTCTCTCCTCACTTCCAAAACTGCCGTCCTGAGTAAGAAAAACAAAAGGTGATGCACTTTGCTTCAGATTTTTTTTGAAAGTGACATTTTTTAACACAGGAGCCGCAATCTGAGACTGAAGCAGCAGTACGCAATGGTGTTCCATGTTGTTGTACCATCGATGTGACGAACTTATGATGGTACAACAGCATTGTGATGTCACATCGATGGTATAACAATGCTGGGAAAGGATGGAATTCAGTTAGTAATAATGTTCTACCATACACTATATGAGGATTATTCTGTTGCATTCAGTTTGTTATTAGCTGTTAGTAGATGAGGAGCTGTATGTAGCATCTTTTACTGATCATTTAATATATCTGTTGGAATATTTTAACATTTCAATAAAAATCTTATGAAGTAAAAAAAAAAGATTTTTTACGGCTGCATGGGCGGAGCTCTGCAAGTGTTTTTGGGATCACATCACTGTAGGAGAGAGAAGAGACTGTGAGCAGAAACGACCGTCATCTTCTCCTACAGTGTGGTGGTCTGCTGTCTACACTGCTGTGGTAGCTGGTGGTGTGTGGTGTCTCCTTCTCCCCTCTCCTCCGTGGACAGAGCTCTGCTATGTGGAGCGCAGCCCCTCCCCCCGGTGCACTACTTTCTGTTTGTTCCACAATTGCGGACATGACGGCCGCTAAGCGCAAGACGGTGGCTCTGACTCAATCTGTGCATGCATGAGTATCGCTCATGCCCAGTTCTGTCATTGCTGCCATCTTATGAATGGCATACTCCGGCACTGTCTGACAAGCTACTCTCTGCCGCAGGTCTGGCACTGCTCTAAAAAGCTCCATTCTGCCACCATTCCAAAAAGATCTGCTGTGGCTCCAGTGCCTCACTCAACATTTATACTCTGCCACTGCTCTGAAAGAGCGCTGTGCAGCTGTATTGGCTCTCACCAGAATTTCTTACTGCTAGTGACAGTTTTAATCCATTAGTCATTTCTGCTATTGATGACAATCTCAGTACATTAATGATTTCTGTTATTGGTGACCGTCTCAGTTTAGTAATTATTTCTGCCACTGGTGACAGTTTCAGTCCATTAATGATTTCTCCTGTTGTTGAGTGTCTCTGTCCAGTAATACTCTCTGTTCTTTTTATAAAGTTTACTTTTATTGCTTTTATCCATTATAAATGAAATTAGAGACAAATCAGTTGAACAATTTTGCTGTTTACATATTAAGGAATTAAGGAATTTCCTTTTACAAAAAACTAGGAAGAAAGATAATGAAAATAATCATTACAATTTCTATTACAGACAATCTAAATTCATTAATTATTTCTATCATTGGTGACAGTTTCACTCCTTTATGGATTTTTATTTTGGGTACTTGTGTGACCACAGTCCTTTGTTTTCTCTTTCGTCATTTTTGTGGCTAATGTCAGGGTACTTTACTGATGATTTTTTCAACAAATGGCAAAATGTTTCCTAGGTAGAAAATAAGAGGGTTCACCACACTTGCTATAGCAGTGTAGTTACATGCTTGGAGTGTCTTTCTTCTGGAATCCTGCTGTTATCTCAATACTATGGCTCAGTAAGGGTTGTAACTGGTGAGGTAACGGAACGATTTTATGCTTTCACTCAGGAAATAGTGTGTTGTCAAGCTTAACAGTGAATTTCCTGTCATTTGAGATGTTTTATTTTTTTTTTATTAACTCTAAAGCTGTGTTAATGTAATTTTGTTTTGTAATATTACACATGTTTGTCAGTAGGGCTGTGGGGAGTGTGCTGGTTTGCACAAACTTAGAACAGTCACATGTCCCAAGACCGCATAAACCACGGCTCAGACTACAGAGAAAAGAAAAAGGAAAAAAGAGGAAGTCAGGTTAATTAATGTTAGTGTTGAAATAGCTTAGGATGCTGAGTTCCTTAACAGGACACGAGAAGGGATCAGTTGAGAGGCAAAGCAGCTGGAACAGCCTGACACCAGGACAGGTAAGACCAAGTATCAAAAGTTATTGTTTCAGTTTTCTACTGCATGTATTGGATTCAGTATTGTCCTACTGGATGAAACGTCAGGTACAGGGCAGACAGGCACAGTGCAGGCTTCCCCCACTGCTCTGTTACAGAATGACCAAATCAAGATGCCAGGACCATCTCTCGTAAGTGAGAGGATGGTTCCAGCTTGATGCTGCTTCAGTCCTCTGGTACTCCTTTTGATCACCAGCTGCCAGTTATGTTGTAGCATGCTGAACTGTGTCTCATGGGGATGCTCTTAAAATTTAGCTGCTTTACCCAAGTGAGACTACCTAGCACACAGATATCTGAAATATAAGTGTAACCCCCAGGTGGCGCTATCCCAAGGGCTACTACCCCTGCCTGCTTAACTACTGACAGGTTGAGGGGCCTAGGTTCTAGGGTGGGTGCCTCCACCCAGAGGGCAGGGTTTGTAGTGGTTAGGCTAGCTTGGTCACAGTCCTCTTGGACGTTGAGACCCCCCTTTTATTCCCTCTAGTGGTCCACACAATACAAGGGAGTTACCTTTCAAATACCCCACATATGAACCCTTTTCACACATATAGATACCACTTACCCTCGAGACTGATTCTGCTGCACGTCTCTGAGGACCCCTTGTAAAATAAGGTTAAGCAATATACCAGAAAAGTACAATACTGTTTCCATAAGTACTAACACCACAGACAGTATATAGTATAACAACAACAAATCTGATTTATTTAGGGGGAATGAAACACGGGAGGGGGAGATCAAGTTAATTAACAGAAGTAAATCACAGTACTGTGCACACATACAGGGTCTGAAAAGTCACACTCTGGGTACCCAGGTTGGGGGGGGGGGCTAGCCAGATCCGTTGACCGGGGTTGGCCGGCAGGTGCAGATGGATATGGTCCTGTAGAAAAAATATATGCACAACACCCAATTGTAATCTGGAGCTGGATGGCTCAGTCCTTGAAGAATGACACAAAGAGAATTAGATGACACACTTGTGATTGCTAACATCCTGCAGGGGGAATACCCTGATTTGTACTCACAATACCCCAAGCTGAGAACCTGATGGAATTGGTTGTTCTGGATTGCCTGAAGAATAGGGCATGGAGATGAGACCCTATTGGCAGGGCCCAATGGCTTAGACTAGCAGATGGATTTAGTCAGATTAAATTGAGTTCAGCTTCCAGCTTCAGCTCACAACTCACAATGAGAGGAGAATTTGAATCACGATCTCCCACAAGCACTAGACACATTTATATGTAAAGGAAATTACTATACCAGGCAGCTGCTCCTAGATCCCGATTGCTATTACTGCAGATACCCGGGAGTACGCACAGCAGTTTCAGTTCCTGACAGACCGAGTGCAATTCAACAGTTTCTCTAGTCTTCTACAGGGTGAGCCTGGTTTCCACTTTTCAGCCTTCCTTCCCTTCAGACTCCTCGGATTCAGTCTGATTAATGCTTACGGTGGCAGCAGGCCGACTTCAATGCCTCTCACGCGATTCCCACGTGAACTGTACACCACAGCAAGATACAGAGCTCCTACTCCATTTCACAGGCAACAACAATCTGACTCTTCAGCTTCAGTATAGGGCATTTCCCTTAGGTTCCAACAGGTCCAGTTGGTGGATTCGGCTGTCAATCACTCCAAAGCTCCCTCTGTTGGTGCAAAAAAGGCACCAAGGTCCAAACTACACTTCCCAGAATCACTAGCTATACATTCCCCTTATAAACCAGCTCCATAGAGAGTCCAAATTCTGGTTGGTCCAAGCAATCTCCATTTTAAGGCTCCCTTAACCCAATTGGCCCAGCACAGCAGTTTAGGTCCAAAATGGAGGGGCAACACACACAGAGTCCCAGCTGCAATAAAGGCAGGTTAGACAAACTACAATTCTGCTAATGCTTTAAATGATTACAGGCAAACAGTTACAGCATTCAGATGGGCTCCCTTTGCGCTTTCAGCGACTGCAAAATGGAGCGATTACTCTGCAGCTCAGGCGGGATTTGAGCAGGGAAACACCAACCCCCCTGTAAAAGCATTAATTATGTCTGCAAGCAGACAGCTCCTAAAGAGACAGTATGTGGAGGCTCTGCCAGCACTCACAGTGCCATTCTAGCGGCCTAAATGCTGAATGCCAGCAGGCAGGGGAACTCTTAGGCAAGCTCCTAGGAGGAATTTTTAAGAACCCCCACTTGTAGGGGGGGTTACACCCTTCCTGGCCTGAAAAGAACTTGGCGTCCACATCAAGTAGGTAGCCTTATAAAACTTTAAAGAAGACTACCAAATACATTTACAATACTAACAGTTAGGTTTGCATTCTTTAAACCACAATCATATGTTAACTCTTGGTCATATGCACTTATTCTGTATTTCACAGCTTACTACATGTTACCACACTATACATACAATAACTTTTTTTTTTAAATCAGGTCATTACTTCCTGCACATGAAACTTGAAAAGAGGGGGCCCTTCCTTATCAGCTACCTGGAGGCTGGATGGGGCAGGGGCACCATACTTAGAATGCAAGACAAGTAATCTGGAGTTAGCACTAGGCTCAGTTTGGGCAATGAGCTTGGGGTTACATACACTCCCTTTTGGACCACATTAAGAGGCAGGTCCATGGGTCTGCCAAGGGATTCATAGCTTAAACATACCACAGGCTTCACAGCTTGACCAGTCCTTCAAGGGGGAACCGTGACAGTTTTTATGTTTTTATCCCTGCTTTCAACAGTGTCTTCACTTGTCAGGGGAACTTTCATTAGGGTACGGAGGCTAGAACTCGGGGTACTTTCAACTCCAGGAGTGGCAGTCTCAGAGTCCACAACACTTGGCTCACATGGAGAGTTTTCTGACATGGGCAGGGAACCATCAGGGCACTCAAAATATTCTTCTTGTTCTGGTATATCACCAGTCTGTTCCTGTTCATCATTTTCCTCCTCTGAAAGCTCATACAGTTCCACCATGCACAGTGATTCCATGTCATCCGACTTGATACTTGGCACTTCACTTTCTGGGAGCATTGGCTCCAAAGACAAAGCTGGGGACTCAGACAGTCCAGAAGGCCCAGCTTCATCTCCATAACTGACTAGGGGATTGTCCCGAAACAATTGACTCAGTTTGTAAGAAGGGTAGTATTCAAAGTCACACTCACTTTCCTCTGACATGGTCTGATAGTCATGTTCAACGGGGACTTCTTGTGGGGAACAAGTTAACTCAGCATCTGTAGGTGCAGACTTTCTCTGCTTTTGCTTAGCAGCAGCTCGGGTCACTGGTCCAGAGGGAGCACTTTCTGGGGGTGGGGCTCAGACTTGATCAAGATTTGTCCAATAGGCAATAAGTGATTTCTATGCATTGTTTTCACATCTTTTGAATTATTCTCAGGCCTTATTTTGTACACAGGCAGATCGTCTAGTTTACCTACCACAATGTGGGGGAGATGGTGCCACCTATCAGCAATCTTGTGTTTGCCATGCAGTCCCAGATTTCTTAACAACACCCGATCTCCCTCCAGGAGTTTCAGTGCTTTCACTTTTTTATCATACCTTTCCTTGTTGGCCAGATTTCTTTTGGCAGCCATGGTTTGAGCCAGTTGGTACGCATGATTTAGTTGGGCCTTTAGCATTTGCACATACTGTAAATGGTTATCAGCTCGAACCCCATCAGAAGAAACTCCAAAACCAAAAAAATCTACTGGTAGTCAGGCTTCTCTTCCAAACATCAGGTGATAAGGGGAGAACCCATTGGCATCACTTTTGGTGCAGTTGTAGGCATGTACCAGGGTGCTAATTTGTTGACTCCATCTAGGCTTGTCCTTTAGGTGGAGGGTGCCTAGCATATCTATCAAAGTGCGGTTGAAACGTTCAGACTGTGGGTCCTCTTGGGGGTGGTAAGGGGTGGTTCTGGACTTTTGCACTCCCCACAGAGAAAGCATCTCTTTGATCAGATGACTCTCAAAGTCCCTCCCTTGATCAGAATGGATTCTTTGTGGTGCCCCATAGTGAACAAAAAAGTTTTCTATAAGTACTTTGGCCACAGTGGATGCCTTCTGGTCCTTGGTGGGGAAAGCTTGAGCATATCTCATAAAATGGTCAGTGACCACCAGCACATTACTGATATTTCTTTGATCTGGCTCCAAACTCAGAAAGTCAATGCAGACCAGCTCCATGGGGGTGCTGGTGGTGATGTTAACTGGGGGGGCAGCCCTCTGGGGCAAAGCTTTCCTCTTTAGACAGTGACTAGAAGTTCGTATGTGTTGTTCAACATCAGCCCCCATTTTAGGCCAATAGAATCTAGATCTTAGCAAGTCAAGTGTTCTGTCTATACCAAGGTGCCCCATGTGGTTGTGTAGGGACCGTGGCACCAAGTCCCAAAAGGCAGTAGGTAAAACTAGCTGCTGTTTGTCTATTTGTCCCCCTCTGTCCACTGTTTCCCTGTATAACAGGCGATTAATCACCTTCAACTTAGGACCATCTTTGCATAACAATGCAGTTCTTAAATCAGTAGAACGTAACTTGGATACATCTTTCCCTGCGTAAAGGGCTTCTAAAGCTGGTTTAATCACGGGATCCTGGGATTGAGCCCGCTGAAGACTGTTATTATCTAACTGAGGCAAAGCACCAATGTCTAATGCAGAGAAGTGGCAATAAACAGCAGGTATGCAATTCTCAGAAGGCCCCAAACAGTCCACCAAACTGTTCACTGTGTCTGGGACCACTTGCTCCTCTCGGTCAAACTTCTGGCAGAGTGCTCGAATATCAGGTTCTGACAGTCTGACCCAGTCATTTCAAGAAACAGGCCTCCGGGAGAGAGCATCAGCATATATGTGGTTCAGGCCTGCTCTGTATTCGACAGCATAGTTGTATGTGGATAATTCAGAGAGCCACCTGTGACCAGTGGCGTCCAACTTAGCTGAAGCTTGAACATAGGTCAAGGGATTGTTGTCAGTTTTTACCAGTACCTTAGCCCCATACAAGTATTCGTGGAATTGGTCCACAATGGCCCATTTCAAAGCTAGGAACTCCAACTTATGCACAGGATAGTTATTTTTGGGAAGGAGTCAGGCTTCTGCTGGCAAAAGCCACTGGTCTTAGGCCATTCTCATGCTCCTGGTACAACACAGCCCCCAACCCTTGCAAGCTAGTGTCAGTGTGTAGGACATAAGGTTTTGTTGGATCTGCATAGGACAGGAGCGTGGGTAAGTTGATATATAATCTCATGAAAAGCAGTTTCACAATCAGGTGTCCATCGTGCCCCAAATACTTCATTAGGATGGAAATACACTCTCTCAGTCTCAGGAGAAGTTGACCTTTTGTATTTTTTGTGGGTTGGAGGGTACTCTTGAGTAAGATTAAGTAAAGGATGGATCACTCTCGAATAGTCTTTGATGAAACGGCGATAGTAGCCACAGAAGCCCAGGAATCATTGCAGTTCTTTTAGGTTGTGGGGCTGTGGCCAGTCAGGGCCTCAACTTTACTCGGGTCTGTCTCTATTCCCTCGGTGAAGACTGTGTGTCCCACATACTTTACAGATGTTTGGAAAAATTGACATTTATCAATGGACAGTTTCAGGCCAAAATCTTCCAGTCGGTCCAACACCTTGAACAATCTACTCTCATGTTCCTCCAGTGAGCTGCCAAACACAATAACATCATCCAAGTACACCAGGCACTCTAATAGGTTCATGTCCCCCCACTGCACGCTCCATCAGTCATTGGAAAGTGGCTGGGGCACCTGAAATCCCTTGATGCATCCTCCTGAACTCATAGAAACCCATCGGGCAGATAAAGGCTGTCTTCTCATGGTCTTCTGGGGCCATTGGGATCTGGTAGTACCCGCTGCGAAGATCCAGCACAGAAAACCACTTGCTACTGTTCAGGCAGTCCAAAGCATCCAGAATGCGGGGCACTATATACTGATCAGGGGTAGTCCGCCAGTTTAAAGTGCAATAATCCACACACATTCTTACTGTCCCATTCTTTTTTCTCACTACCATGATTAGGGAAGCATAGGGGCTTCTGGAATCTTGTATTACACCAGCAGCTAGCATCTCTTGTAGATGCCGTTTCACATCCTCAATGTCAGCAGGTGCCAGGCATCGAGACCTCTCACGAAATGGCCTGTTGTCATGCAGCTGGATATGGTGCTCAGCCCCTTGCACACATCCTACGTCCCATTCCTTTAGGGAAAACACCTGGTCTCTCTGGGCAAGCTTCTCACTGATCCTCACTTTCCATTCAGCTGGTAATGGGGAATCACCGAAATCAAACAAGTCAGGCGTTACTCTATTACTCTTCCCCAAACTCTTGTTACTGGGTAGCACTGCAGTGTCTGCACAATGCACATTAGCCAGGGTGCAACCTCTAGTCACTCAAATCTCCCTGTCAGACACATTATGAACTTGAACCATTACTCTTCTGGCATAAGCATGGGCTCTAGCAGGCAGAATACTAGGCTTGACCAGCAGTCCCTCTGGCAATTTTCCATCTCCTGGTGCATCCAGCATTAATATTTTATTCTTGACATCCTTTCTGATACGGACCTCTCCCTGTAAGGTACACTGGGCATTTGATGCCAGGATCAGAGACTCAGGATCCTTTTTTCAGACAACTCCAACCAGTTCCTCTGGTTCCACTTTGTCAGCATCTCTCTGGGCATTGTAGACCCTCTGGACAAGGCCGGAATTCTTAAAGCCCTACCAGTCCGGGACCCCTGTTTTTCATAACACAACTGTGCCAGCCATCCAAACATATGTGTATTAGTCCCAATTAGTAGAGGAATCCCATCATACAGTCCAGTAGGGGGACACACTAGGACCAAGGTCTCCACTTGCTCTGCCACTCCAGCCACAGAGGTGGGAAAGGACAACCAAATTCAGATATAGCCAGAGTAGGGGTAGGCCTTCTCACTTAAACCCCAGACATGTAGTCCTTCCAATGGCTGCAGGGGTACATCGGACAAATGCTTCTGATACCAATTCTGGAACATAATTGTCACTTGGGAGCCACTGTCTAACACAGCTTTTGTAGACACTCCATTCACTTTTACAGTGGTCTCCATGGAGGGACCCACCACTTCAGACCATTCTGGTGGCACTGATCTAGATGTCGATCAGGCATTGGCCCTGGTGGCAAAACTTTTCCAAGTGGCTCCCCCTGGTGACTGGGCATAGGTTCTGTGATGCCAGGCCACTAACCTGTTGGTAACTTTTCTCAAGTTCTCTGGCAGGCGACAAGCTGACTGAAAATGTCCATCCTCCCCACAACGGTAACAGAACTTAATGTCCCTAGTGCCCTTGGAGGGTGGGGGATCTCTTTTCTGTTGGGGCACCTCTGGAGCCCTGCGGGGCTCTTCTTGGACTGGGGGCTTATACCTTTGGGCTTCTGGATCTCCACTTCTATTGGTGGTGAGAGCAACCCTTTGCAGCTCCCCCACCATCTCTCTCAATTCTTTTAGTTCTGCTATCAGGTTACCCTCAATCCGGGTCTCGGGGGAAACAACATGCACTCCCACTCCACTTTTGGGCTTGGGAGGAGCCTGATACAGATCTGGTTCTCTGCATGCCTCAGTCAGTTCCTAAATTAAACCTCTGAACTGTTCAGCCTCATCTAACTCACTCTTTTTGGGGGTCTGACAAGTGTTCACAGCCCCAGCACAGAGTTCCAAGCCCTCTTCATCAGTTTCAATCTCACTGATCTCTCTCATCAAATGGCAGTACTCTGGAGGGCTGGCCCTTCTGTCTTGCAGCTTAAGCTTCAGTATTATTACACTTGAAAACCTTGCTGACTTCAATATATGGTCTAATCTGACCTGGTTTAACTCTTTGGCAGGCACGCCTCCTTTTCAGTGGGCCTTCTGCAAAGCCCTGTCTATCCTGGTGACAAAGGCAGACAATTTCTCATTCTTCCACTGTTTAACTGACTTGAATTTCCATAATAAATCATCCCCAGTTTCTGTGCTGCCAAACACTCCCTCTAAGGCGGAAAGATATTCTGCAGTAGTAGCCTCTGGACTAGGAGCCTGTAAAAAACAGATGGCTTCCAGAGCAAGGCCTCTCAAGCTTTCCATCAAGCGCTTCCTCTTTTCCCCCTCTGAACACTGCCATTCCTGTACTAAAGGGGTAGCATAGTCCATCCAGGTCTCCCAATCAACTTTTCCCGAAGGCACTGGGACAGTACCGGAGAAAAGCCTAGCCTCCAATAGGAATCCATTTGAATTGGGGGAACTACCATAGGAGGTGTGGCTATTATGGAGCTCTTGGGGGGCACAGGAGAAGGGAGTGGGGAATGTACAGGCATATGGTCCCCAGGCAAGTCTAATTCTTTTACTGCCTCCTGGACAGTTCTCCCTAGCAGTTTGAGCAGCTTTCTTTTAAAGCTATTGGTACTAGGGGACCCACTCGGGGTGACCAGACCACTAGATATATGAATAACCCTCCATCCCTTCGGGGCCCTTTCGGGTAAAATCACAGGTGGCACCTTTTCAGGGTCTATAGGGGAACTACATGAAAGTACCACTATCAAAGTTTGGTCAAACAGGTCAGCGTCTCGTCCCCTTACTTCTATTTTGCCCAAACACTTAACATGTTCTACAGTGGATACAATGTCAGCATTGTGAGTCTCCAAGGGGACATCCAGCTATAGAATAGCCTTTTGGGAGTCCATCTCCTCAGCTTCGCACCACCCCATCAATTTATGCACCATCAGCTTATGGGGGTAAATTTTTAACTTGGGCGTGGTACTCCCCTCCATTTTTTCCTTTAAATTAAAGATAATGGGGTAATTCCTTCACGTGACCACTAGAGGACTCTAATCCCAGTGGTGCCTCCAAGATATAATCCCCAGGTGGCGCTATCCCAAGGGCTACTACCCCTGATTGCTTAACTACTGACAGGTAGAGGGGCCCAGGTTCTAGGGCAGGTGCCTCCACCCAGAGGTCAGGGTTTGTAGTGGTTATGCTAGCTTGGTCACAGCCCTCTGGGATGCTGAGACCCCCTTTATTCCCTCTAGTGGCCACACAATACACGGGAGTTACCTTTCCAATACCCCACATATGAACTCTTTTCACACATACAGATACCACTTAACCCTCGAGACTGATTCTGCTGCACGTCTCTGAGGACCCCCTGTAAAATAAGGTTAAGCAACATACCAGCAAAGTACAATACTGTTTCCATAAGTACTAACACCACAGACAGTATATAGTATAACAACAACAAATCTGATTTATTTAGGGGGAATGAAACATGGGAGGGGGAGATCAAGTTAATTAGCAAAAGTAATTCACAGTACTGTAAACACTGGTCTGAAAAGTCACACTCTGGGTACCCAGGAGAGAGGGACTAACCAGGTCCATTGCCTAGGGTTGGCCGGCAGGTGCAGATGGATAAGGCCCATAGAAAAAATATATGCACAACACCCAATTGTAATCTGGAGCCAGATGGCTCAGTCCTTGAAGACTGACACAAAGAGAATTAGATGACACACTTGTGATTGCTAACAGGCTGCAGGGGAGTACCCTGATTTGTACTCACAATACCCCAAGCTGAGAACCTGATGGAAATGGTTGTTCTGGATTGCCAGAAGAGTAGGCCATGGAGATGAGACCCTATTGGCAGGGCCCAATGGCTTTGACTAGCAGACGGATTTAGTCCGATTAAATTGAGTTCAGCTTCCAGCTTCATCTCACAACTCACAATGAGAGGGGAATTTGAATCGCGATCCCCCTCAAGCACTAGACACATTTATATGTAAAGGAAATTACTATACCAGGCAGCTGCTCCTAGATCCCGATCGTAATTACTACAGATACCCGGGAGTACGCACAGCAGCTTCAGTTCCTGACAGACCGGGCGCGATTCAACAATTTCTCCAGTCTTCTAGAGGGTGAGCCTGGTTTCCACTTTTCAGCCTTCCTTCCCTTTAGACTCCTTGGATTCAGTCCGATTAACGCTTACGGTGGCAGCAGGCGAACTTCAATGCCTCTCACTCGCTTCCCGTGTGAACTGTACACTGCAGCAAGAGGCAGAGCTCCTACTCTTTTCACCGGCAACAATGATCTGACTCTCCAGCTTCAGTACAGGGCAGTTCCCTTAGGTTCCAACAGGTCCAGTTGGTGGATTCGGCTGTCAATCACTCCAAAGCTCCCTCTGTTGGTGCAAAAAAGGCATCAAGGTCCAAACTACACTTCCCAGAATCACTAGCTATACATTCCCCTTATAAACCAGCTCCATAGAGAATCCAAATTCTACAGGAGAGACAGGCAGGGGAGAAGAGGGGAAGGAGTAGCTCTCTATGTAAAGGAAAGGATAAAAGCAACTGAACAAAAGAGTAAACAGGGAGGGGAGGAGTCACTGTGGGCCTCCTTGGAGACTGGAAAGGGCACCACAATCCGCACAGGGGTTGTGTACAGACCCCCATGTCAGGGGGAAGGAATGGGCAAGGATATGATAGAAGGCATTCTTAGGATGGCAGAGAAAGGGGAGATACTGTTGATGGGAGACCTGAATATGCCAGATGTTAACTGGAGCACATTTGCTGCAGCCACATCCAAGAGCAGGGCCATTCTTGATGCCCTACAGGTGGTTGGCCTCAGATAGCTAGTTTTGGAACCCACTAGTGAGGGAGCAATCTTAGACCTCATACTCTCAAATGGGGGCAGTGAGAGGATCTCAGATCTAGAAGTGGGTTACCATCTGGGAACAAGTGACCATCAAACAGTGTGGTTCACGTTAAACTCAGCTACAGAGTCAAGCCATACAAAGTGAGGGTACTGGACTTCAACTGGGCTGACTTTGGCAAGATGGGAGAGTGCCTCAGAAAAGCACTAGCAAACAGGCTAGAAGGAGGGGTGGAGCAACAATGGGGAATCATGAAAACTGCCATCACAGAGGCAACAAGCCTTTGTGTGAAGCAAATAAACAAATCAAAATGAAAGTAAAGCCACTATGGTTCTCAAAAGAGGTGGCTGGGAAAGTCAGGGAGAAAAAGATAGCATTCAGGAAGTATAAGGAAACACAGAAGAAGCAGGACAGACAGCTGTACCAGTTAAGGTAGAAGGAAGCAGGGAGGAAAGTCAGAATAGCAAAGGCCCAAACTGAAGAAAAGATAGCCAACTCGGTTAAGAAGGGGGATAAAACCTTTTATAGGCACATCAGAGAGCATAGAAAGACAAAGTGAGGGAGAGTGAGGTTGAATAAAATGTAATGGTGGTGGGCAGAGGGGACAGTGAAAAGCAGGGATACTGAACAAATATTTCTGCTCAGTATTCACAAAAGAGGAGGAAGTGCCTAATCCAATTAACAGAAGCACTCTTGATGGGGGTAGATCCCAGCCCTTTCACAGAAGAAAGGGTTCTGCAAGAACTCCTAAAACTGA
Source organism: Neoceratodus forsteri (assembly GCA_016271365.2). Lineage (NCBI taxonomy): Eukaryota > Metazoa > Chordata > Ceratodontiformes > Ceratodontidae > Neoceratodus > Neoceratodus forsteri. Next base: position 115,524,550 of record JADMNL010000024.1, on the reverse strand, counting down.
AGGTGGACAAAGCAATGGGGCCTGGTGGAATTCACCCCAGAATTCTAAAATAATTAAGGGGGGAACTAGTGAAACCACTGACTATTCTTTTTAATAAATCATGGGAGGATGGTGTGGTATCCGAGGACTGGAGGAAGGCGAATGTCATTCCCCTTCACAAAAGTGGGAGCAAGACAGAGGCAGGAAACTACAGACCTGTCAGTTTGACCTCTGTGGTAGGGAAAGTGATGGAGTCACTTCTGAAGGAAAGAATTGTTGATCACCTAGAGGCCAGTGGGGCACAGGGCCCAAGGCAGCATATTTTCACAGTGGGAAGGTCATGTCAGACAAATCTAATAGATTTCTTTGACTAGGTGACCAAAGTAGTAGACCAGGGAGGGGCTATGGACATGGTCTACCTAGACTTTAGCAAGGCATTTGACACAGTCCCACACAAAAGATTAATAGTCAAATTAACCAGCCTGGGAGTGGGTCCCAGGGTGGTAGCCTGGGTAAAACATTGGCTGGACAACAGGACACAGAAGGTAATTGTAAATGGAGTCCACTCTGAAGAAAGAGGGGTTACTAGTGGGGTACCGCAGGGTTCAGTACTGGGTCCAGTCCTTTTTAATGTCTTTATAAGTGACATTGCAGAGGGACTGGAAGGAAAAGTATGCCTCTTTGCAGATGACACAAAGATCTGCAACAGGGTTGATACACAAGGAGGCGTAGAAAGGATGAGAAGGGACTTGGCAAGGTTGGAGGAATGGTCAGAAGTATGGCAGCTAGGATTCAATGCAAAGAAGTGCAAAATAATGCACCTGGGAAACAAGAACCCAGGGGAAGATTACACAATGGGGGGGAGGTAGTAACAACAACAAAAAAGGAAAGGGACCTTGGGGTAATCATATCAGATGACCTTAAGGTTAGCAAGCAATGTGAGAAGGCAGTAGGGAGGGCTGGGGGTGTACTGGGACGCATAGGGAGAGTCATCACCAGCAGAAAACTGAAAGTTGTTATCCCTCTGTACTGACAGTTGGTGAGACCCCATCTAGAGTACTGCATCCAGTTCTGGAGACCCCATCTCCGCAAGGACATAGACTGGATAGAGGCAGTCCAGAGGAGGGCAACTAAAATGGTGCAGGGTCTGCAAGAGAAGCCATACGAGGAGAGACTAAAGGAACTTAATATGTATACCCTTGAGGAAAGATGGGAGAGGGGGGACATGATAGAAACTTTTAAGTACCTCAGTGGAATCAACAAAGACCAAGATGGTAGCATCTTTCAGAAAAAGAGACGTGCAAGAACAAGAGGACACAATTTAAAGATGGGGGGGCCGTTCTGGGGCAATGTGAGGAAGTATTTTTTCCAAGAGAGGGTAGTGGATGCATGGAACAACCTTCCTGAGGAGGTTGTGGGGTCTAAAACTGTGGGAGAATTCAAGAATGCATGGGACAGACATAAGGCAATTCTTGTGGGAGGTAGAAAGAAATAGGCTGTTGGTTAACTAGGATCTGCGGCCTATCTTGTAGGTAGAGGTAGGGAAATGGGCAGACTAGGTAGGCCAAGCGGTCCTTATCTGCCGTCAAAGTCTATGTGTCTGTGTTTCTATGTTTCTATGGTTGGTCCAAGCAACCTCCATTTTAAGGCTCCCTTAACCCAATTGGCTCAGCACAGCAGTTTAGGTCCAAAATGGAGGGGCAACACACCCAGAGTCCCAGCTGCAATAAAGGCAGGTTAGACAAACTACAATTCTGCTAATGCTTTAACTGATTACAGGCAAACAGCTACAGCTTTCAGATGGGCTCCCTTTGCGCTTTCAGTGACCGCAAAATGGAGCTATTACTCTGCAGCTCAGGTGGGATTTGAGCAGGGAAACACCAGCCCACTGGAAAAGCATTAATTATGTCTGCAAGCAGACAGCTCTTAAAGTGACAGTATGTGGAGGCTCTACCAGCACTCACAGTGCCATTCTAGCGGCTTAAACGCCGAATGCCTGCAGGCAGGGGAACACTTAGGCAAGCTCCTAGGAGGTGTTTTTAAGAACCCCCACTTGTAGGGGGGGGGTTACACAAGCTGATTGGTGTTTAAATATTATTTTTTCCTAGTGGTGTCAGGTGCTCTTCAAATGAATGTGTAACCCCCCTGCAAATGGGGGTTCCCAAAAGTCTTCCAGGAGCTTGCCTGAATGCTCCAAGCCTGGGTGGTGTTCGGCATCTGAGCTGCTTAACTGTGGTTGCAAGTGAGTGCTATTTGAGCCAGCCACAAAGGGATTGTATGGGCAATGACTCTGGGAAATGTAGTTTTGACCTTGGCGCCTTTTTCTACCAACAGAGGGAGTCTTATTGTGAGTGACAGCTGAATCAGCCAACAGAATAGTGTGGGGCTAAAGGAAATGCCCTGCTCTGTGACTGGAAAGATCAGATGAGTTGTGGCAGCGAAGAGAGAAGGAGCTGTTTGCTTCTGCGGTGTATAGTTTCGCACGGGAAGCGCGTGTGAGGCCCTGAGTTTCGGTCTGCAGCCTTTGTGAGTGCCAGTTTGGACTGAATCCAAGTTGTGAGGAGAAAGAAGCACTAGAAGTGTGGAAACCAGGTTTACCCTGTAGAAGACTGGAGAAATTGCTGAATCACGCTCGGTCTGTCAGGAACTGAAGCTGCTGTGTGTGCTCCCGGATATTTTGCAGTAATTGCGACCAGGATCGAGGAGAAGCCTGCCTGGTATAGTACTTTCCTTTTACATATAAATGTGCGTAGAGCTTGTGGGGAATCGCTATTTCAAATCCCCTGTACAGTGAACTGTGTGTTGGAGCTGGAAGTAAACCCCAGCTTAATTCAGACTACATCCGTTTGCTATCAGCTGCAGTGGGGTCCAGTCACAAGGACCTTGTCCTCATGCCCTGCTCTTCTGGCAATCCAGAGGAACATTCTCCATCCAATCCCCAGCTTTGGTGTTGTGAGTATAAATCAGGGTATTCCCCTGCAGCTTGTTTTTCAATGGTCATCTAATTCTTGTTGTTTCACTGTTTCATGGACTGAGCCCTCTGGCTCCGGATTACAATTGGGTGTTGTGCATATATTTTCTTCAGCAGGGTCCTACCATCTGCACCTGCCGGCCAACCCCGGGCAACGGACCTGGTTAGTCCCCTCCCAACCTGGGTACTCAGAGTGTGACTTTTCAGACCCTGTATGCATGCACAGTACTGTGATTTAATGCCACCAATTAACCTGATTGTCCCCTCCTGTTTTACTGTCCCCTAAATAAATCAGATTTGTTGTTGTTATACTATATACTGTCTGTGGTGTTGGTACTTATGGTAACAGTATTGTATTTTGCTGTGTATGTTATTTGACCTTATTTTACAGGGGGTCCTCAGAGACATGCTGCAGAATCAGTCTCGAGGGTAAGTGGTACTTTATGAGTGAACAGGGCCAAGGGTATGCTGAAGGTATTTTTTGCCTGTTGTGAGGGTGATTTCTTTGAAGTAGAAAGGCAGAGTGTCAAATGGCTTGATTTGGGTGGAATTGACTGGATTGGAAGGACGCATGAACTACGCGCTTCGGAGCCTGTGGAGGAGACTTCAAAAGCAGTATTACATAGCATGTTTTATTTTATAACAGGTATAGACTGCTGTCAGAGAATGTAATCTTTCCAGCAGACCTTATTGTTTATCCATCCTGGTCGGTGGGCTCCCCTCTTTCTCTGTTTCGCCCGCAGGTTTCTACCCTGAAGCGAGTGGAGTGAAGGTGCTCTAATCCCTTAGAATTGTTCCAAGGTGTTCTCCACTACATCTACATAACAGAGACATCAGTCGGATGATGATCGAGGAATAAGCTTTAGTTTTGCCTACTGACTCATAAAGGAAAGTTTTTCCAGTCACAGAATTCTTATTTATTATCTCTAATTACTTTTAAAATGCATTGATTATTTTTTTCTGCTACCGAGCTTTTATTTTAAGTCTGTATATTTTATTGCTGTTATACATATAGGGCCAGATATTCAAAGGTTAGCCCCTGGCAGCAAATAGCACTGTCTGGCATGCAAACCTAGCCCGGAGCAAAATGCCAGCCATATTCAAAACGAATAGTCCGGGGCAAACCCCGCTGAATATAGCAAGCAAAGGAAACCGGGCAAACAGGCCCAGAGGTGCAATGCAAAAAAAGCCCAGAAATAACACAGCACTGAATATAGCACACAAGACAGCACTGAATATAGCACCAGGCAGGCAGTGCAAACACACAATGGAACACAGTGCAGAGACAGCCTGACCCTGGGACACATGCAAGGCAACACATGCTGGAATGAGGTATCAGGAGCACACCACAGTACCCACCCATGAGGATGCCACACAACCACGGGAAAGTCCAGCAACAACCCAGACCCATGTGGAGAACACCAGCAACAGTACAAAGCATGTGGAACCCCAGCACCCAAGAATGACACAGGACACCGTAAAATGTCATTAAGCAGTGTAATAAACAATAATGAACAGGAAAGCAAACGGAAACACAACAGCAAATATAACACAGAACATAATGATTAACAAACCCCAGAGTACAAAATGCCCCACCCACCACTGAACAACCCTCCCCCACAACACTGAAACAGAAGTAGAATATACCCCCCAACCCCCCCCAGCACACAACCCCAAATGCCCACCACAGGATAAAATTGGCAACATCAGTAGCAGGGAAAGGCACACAAAGGTAAACAGAAGGATGACAACAGATGGAGGGACGGGAAGACACAGGCCAAGGGTGCAAAGTGGAGGAGGACGCACACAGGGACAGAAGACAATGGGCAAGGAAGGGAGAATCAAGTCCAGTGAGGGGGGTGGTGAGGGCTGACTTGAAAACAACAGGGGAGATAATTATGTGTCTGCAGGAGCAGGGGAGACGAGCCTCCAGGATGTTCGCCACCCTCCTGGTCTCAGTAATTAGGATGGCCTGCTGCTCGATCTGAGTCCGCTGCTGCCTCACAATCCTGCGGAGAAGCTCCTCCATTCCCTCGGTCTCCTCGGGATGTGTTGCCCACAGTGATGCCCATAGTGGCCCTACAAGAGGAAGGGTGAGACCATGAGGACGGTACACCACACAGGAGGCAACCAGCAGCCAATCCTTGCCATACAAAGATGGACAGCATGTCCCAATGGGCCATCCCTGGCGGTGTTGAGTTCAGCAGTGGTATGATAACATGGCAGCGTCCCACAATGCAGCACAGGGCAACACAGGCACCAACACAAAGCCCAACAGGGATGATGACAGCGATCCTGACAGCACCGGGGGACATATGACACCACCCACCATGATACAGCACACCGCTAGACACGGCAGACACACAGCTGGAAACCCTGTGAGTTGGGTGCAAGGGACACGCAAGGACATGCACAAGGGCATACACACGTTGGGACATGCTGCTCAGCCACACATGAAATGCACAGCAATGCAGGCGCAGAACAAACAACAACGACATGCATGCAGGAGCATCAATGAACCATGACAGTGTCCTGGCAATGACCAACACAGGCCAGGGGACAAAAGTCAGCCAGGGCACAGACACTGTCACTGAAGGGCCTTCACATGCCGCCAGGCAATACCACTGAAAGCATATCACCCAATGGAGACATGCACAGTGTCCCCAACCCACATAACAGCCCCCCCCACACAGTGAGGACCACCTCCACAGCCACGGTCAACATTGGCAGGGAATGATGGACATAATGTAATAGCGCAGTGATATCTGTACCCTGCAACTAAACAGCAACACAGTGACCTCGCAACGAGACACACATGGATGGATGAACAATGCGTACGGCACAGTGCCAGTATGTAGCACAGTGTGACAGGCAGTGCTACACAGCAGGTGTCCAGAAGGGTGAGAGGTAAGTCTGCAAGGCATACCCCGTATTGTCCCGCATGCACAGCAAGCAACCACCACCTGTGCAATTGTGAGACGTCCTGTGGGTGGTGGTATGGATGCACCACAGAGGTGGGAAGGTCATCCATCAGCATGGTGTCCCCATGGAACATCCGCCACCCAAGCAAGCAACACCATCTGCCACACGCACAGCACTGCAATGTGACCGCCCCCCCAGGCAAGGCTGATAGCACCCAGCTGTGGTGTGAAACACACCTGTATCGCACACCACACTGCTACACCACACCGGCCCAGTGACCTTTGCAGACGAGTGAGTGGCTGGACACCCAGATGTGGTGCACAGTGTCATGAAAGTGTACACAGCACAGAACAATGTAACAGGTACTCATGCAACACGCCACCGCTATCAGTGCCGCTCTCCTGTGCACGCTGTGGGAGTGATGGGGCCCTCGTGCTGTCTCGTCTTCGCTCCTGTGTCCTGGGCTGAGTTGCACCTGTGGGCATGGGCTGCTTGATCTGCTCTACATTGGACAAATGTGAAAGTGTTGTTAGAGCATGACACAACATACACATCATGAAACACAGCAAGATGCACATGCAACCCTAAATTCAATGCACCCCACCTCCACCCACATATTGTACACGCATGCACACGTGCCCCTATGGAATACATATGCCACTGTGCCTGTACACAGTGTGAATAGCACAGTGCACCATTACGCACAGCTGCACACAGGGACATGCCCACACCACCTCCCCCCACCCCTGCTGCACACCCACACCCACACCCACACATCCACTCACCCACGCCAGCCACCCCACACCACCACCCTCTGCACTACCACACCCACCCACATGTACACAAGCATTACATATAGCACACTCACATGCAACACCACTCACCTGGCACAGGCACAAGTGCCATCATGCACCATCGCCTGTATCGCTCTAGCTGCTGCCTCTGCCTGCACCTCAGGTCCGTGTAGCAGTGGCGGCACTTCTCAGCATTGAGGTATGCGGTATGCTCACTGAGCTTCCCAGCCACCATCTCCCACACTTGCATTCATGGGAGGTCCCCCTCACCTCTCCCAAACAGCCTCCTGTGGCGTTTCATCACCAGCTGAACCAGGTTTGCGGACTCTATGTCCCCCCAGCGCCTGTCCCTGTGCACAACTGCACGCTGTCTTGCACGTCCAGACATGGCACTATACTGCTGTTGGAGACAAACACCCTGCCCTACCAGGAATGCACCTCAGTAATCCCTGCAGCGCCGCGCTATCACATGACGTAGCGCGGCGCTACCCGGAAGCAACCACACTGCACATGCACGACCCCAGCATGGCCCTGAGGTTATGTTCACGCGTATAGTATAGTGCGCGCTATGCTGTCCAGCCAGCGGCGCTACGCCTATGACTGTGTGATAGCGCAGACACGGGGCCCTAGCGAGCATACATGTTGGCCACGCTAAGGCACATAGCGCTGCGCTATCTGGTTAGCACGGCGCTGCAACACCAATAGCCCTGCGCTGCCATTTGCACAGTGTGGCTGTGCTAGCATGGGGCAAATCGGGGCCATATTCAAACAGGGTATGCAAATGAGGGTACTTGTGCATGCATGGGGCAAACTGTGTGATTAGCATATCATTATGCGCTCATTTGCATATTTCGCCGCAGCTTGATTGTCTGGATGGGCTATAGCGGGAGTGCGATTGCACCGCGGTGGTAATGTTGTGGTACTGCAGCCTGATAAGGAATCGAGTGTAAACAACATACTGGTGTACAGATGCAACAGGAGGAAAAGAGCGTGTGGCAGGTGTGTATGACTGCTGTAGGACACTATTGCATGTCAATATCCCAGAACAGGTTCAGCATGGACAGGAGCACAGAATGCAGTCTCTGGTGTGAATGGTCTGACCCATGTTGGACCACAGGCAAGCAAGTGTGCTGGGTGATGGTGCACATCCTTAGACGCCTGCAACCAAATGTACAGTGCACTGTGCACAATCCCCTGCAGGGATGTGTCCTGCAACAGTTGCCACTGACATGACTCCCTGGATATGTGGAATGGCAGGCACATGGCACCCATGCAGGACGACGCAGTGTCCCGAACTGTGCTGGCCCATGCACCATGTGGTGATTGCATTGGGTCCTGACAATGTCTAAGTACTAGTGCACTTGTCCATGCAACCACTGTGGTGAATACAAGGGCACAGTACAGTGCCAAGGTGGTTAGGGTAGGGGTAGTGCATATGTGTGTACAGGGCTTGCTGTACAGACAAGGGACGCACAGTGACTCTGGTGGCGTATGCACCGTACATGCACATGCAGCACTCCCATATGTCCACGTGGCCTGTGGCACTGGAGGGGAGGGGCATTGTGATGTATGTGTAATGCAATGCAGTACCAACACGGCTGATGACACATGTCCCCTATTGACTATCCCATAGGTTCAGCAGTGCACCAGGAGCGTATACGTGCACACAAGTTCTCGCAGGAGGAGTTAAACACACTTGTGCATGCCGTGAAGGAGAGGGAACAGGTGCTCCGCACGCACAGGGCCACTGACGCAGTGGTGTGCCAAGCCTGGGAGGAGGTGACTGTGGCTGTGAATGCCGTAGGGGGATGTGGCAGGACAATCAAAGCCATGCAGAAGAGATGGAATGACCTCCTGCAACATGCAAAGGAGGAGGAGGCCCAGCGACTGAGGGACAGGATGAGGACTGGTGGTGGACCACCCGAACACCAGCAGTGGGTGGAGGAGCCACACATGGCTGTGGTGGCATCGACCCTCAGGATGGTGGCGGTCGCAGGTGTGCCAGGTGGTGGGTGTGAGATGCCTCTCGCACTGCCAAGGACAAGTCAGTATTACGCATGTGTATACTATGTTGTGTTGCACCGCTGGGTGCAGGCCATGCTGTGGGTGCCCTGCACAGGGTGCACAGTGGCCTGCCTAACAGCTGCCTGGTATGGGCATGGCCACTGTGGGTTTAGTGGTGGATGGGGTCATGGGCCTGTGTGAAGGGGGTACATGTCCTGGGGTGTGCATGGAGTAGTGGTGGTAGTGGTGGTGGTGTTTGCACACAGTGGCTATGTACGGGTGACCAACCCTGTCCCTATTGTCTCCACAGCGGTGACTGCCAGGCCTGCAGGACAACAGGGGCTGACAAGGATGTGTGGACAGGTCCCAATGGTTGTGGAGGTGGATGATGGGGAACGACCTTCAACATCCGGGCATGGTGCAACAGATGGCCGCACAGATGCCACGCATGTGTGGCCCACACATACCCAAGGGCAGCTACTGACTGGGGAGGGGTCGGTAGGGGTATTGGGATACACCGGATACCAGGATGCAGCACAGTCGGATAAGGGTGGTAGAGGGGACGTCCTACTGTTCACCGTCACCAGTGGTGAGGACACTGATGTGTCTGACTTGGCACAACACCTGGCTATGCCTGTGCATGGGGATGCAGGGGAGGGGCTGCCGGCAGGCTGTGGGACGGTGCCAGTGGTGCATGCAGCATCACCAGTGTGGCTGTACCTGTGTACGGTGGTGGGCAGTGTGAAGCGCAGAACCACAGGGTTTGCAGGGTACAAGGCAAATTGGTGTCCCATGCCCATACTTCACAGACCACCTGTAGTCGCCAGCAGCAGGACATGCCTGCCATGCGCCCAGGATCCAGTTGCTCCTGTGCAGCAGGCACCTCTGCCAGCTACAGCTCAGGGTACTGTGCCCCCTGGGACAGGATGCCCATGGTGCCCGCCCACTCCTGCAGGCTGCACTCACCTCCCAGCAGGGGGCATGTGTGGACCTTCATGGCATGCGGAGGGAGATGCGCCATGAGCTTGCGCAGATCAGGGAGGCCATCACAGTGGGCTTTGCCCATGCTGAGCAGCGGGCGCAGGATAGGATGGGCCGCCTGGTGGGTGCCATCGAGCATGGGTTTGCTGGTCTGTCGGCTGTGGTGGTTGACATAGGGAATGTCCTGCATGGGGTGCATGGGGTTCGCCAGCATGGGATGCTTGGCCATGGTGCAGACAGCACAGGGCACACAGGCAGGCAGGCCATGGATGCAGGGCTGCCAGTGGCTCCAGCTCAACAGCCTCACGCACCCCATCCATGACCCAGTGCCGCCGTGGCCGTCCACCCACCCTGTCAGGCTCCACCATTCCCCGGGGGCACAGGAGACCTACTCTTCCTGCCTCACCTTTCACATCGGCGTTGTCCTCTGCACAGAGCACACCAGGGTCTGTGTCCCTCGGTAGTGCACACGCCGCATCGCGTGAGGGAGAGGCATCACTGATAGCCACGCTGACATAACTGGCACAGCGCACTCATCACCCCACATTTGCCATAGGCACACCCACATGTTCACACATGCACACACACACCTCCACTGCCACAGTTGCATCCCTTACCCTCACAGCACACATCACATTTCTCCACCAACACCACACCGTTTGTGTCCGGCCCCCCCACACATGTCCTGCACAACCCCAAACTCACAACACATGCACACATGTTGTCAGATCCACTGTGTAGGTTTACTGTTGGTATTGTTGTTGTCACTCACGTGTGTCCATGTGAACATTAAAGTCATTATTAATTGTACCTTTTCAGGTTGTTGTGCAGTCTGTACTTACCCTGTTGTCTGTTGCAGTGTCCTGATGATGTTGTCCCTGTGCTGTATGGCCCTGCATGCCATGCGAGGGTCCCTTCTCTCAAGGTGCTCGACTATCCCCCTGACCGCTGGCTCTGGCTCACTGTCAGACTGTCCCTCAGGCTCAGGTGCCTGTATCCCATGGTTCATTGCCATGTTGTGCAGCATACAACAGGCTAGGAAGATACGGCACACCTTCTGAGGTGTATACTGTAGGGCACCACCTGATGTGTCTAGGCATCGGAATTGCATCTTCAGGATGCCAAACACCCTCTCTATGATGTTCCTTGTGCTGGCATGTGCCTCTACACAGCTCCTCGCCACTGTAGCGGTCTGAGTACTGGTGTCAGCAGCCAGGGTCACAGGGATAGCACTGTCCCCTGTCAAAGGATGTATACATGTTAGTGACATACGGCAGTCTGTCAGATGCCGTCCTGCACCCTTGTAGCCCTCCCTCCCCTTTCCTGGCCTGCAATGCCCCATGCATGCTGGTGTGTGTATGCCTTGTATGCTGCTACCACCGATTAGTTGACCACTGGTTATCTGCCCTCCTTGAATGCTTGGCACAGCTGGGACTGGTGCCAGATGAATGTCGTGGGCACTGCCAGAGGCTGTGCATACACATTGGTGATCGCCCAGCCGCATCACACACACCACCTGGCAGTTGATGGTGGTACCTTCCTGTTAACGTGACACGTCACTGCCATCACCAGGTGGTGCATGGATTGGGACGATGGGTGCAGTCAATGGCACCCAGTACAGATGGTAGGTGCGCCCGATGGAACCGCTGCATTGTTTCTCTGTGCTCTGCTGCTGTGCTGGGGAATACTATGAACTCCTCCAGCAAGTGGCAGGAAAGACTTAGAACTGGGTCCAGGGCGTGAGGGTGGCAGACTGCGACACCCATGGTGTCCCCCATTGGTCTTTGGAATGTCCCTGTGGTGAGGAAGCACATACGCTGCTGTCACCTTCTCCTCCACTGTCATGGCATGGCTGTTATCTGGTGTTTGAGTGCAGCTGCCCATGCAGAAGTTTCTGGAAACTGCCTCAACATTCTCCTGTTCATCCTGTACCGGCCAATGATGTGTCATCAGGCAGTGTCTCAAAGAGACCCTGGGCGGTACCACCAGTTGCAGCATACGTGTCCTTGGCCTGTGTTGTGGTCCATGTTGTGCCACCCTCTCCACCTCCTCCTCCTCCTCCTCCTCCACACAGCTGCCATCAATGGCAGCATCACTGCACAGGCACTGCACACATTCCCACTTCCTGTGCTGGTCTCTCCTCCTGTGTTTTGCCCTGGTTAGACCAGCCTTTAGTAGGCGGTAAGTAAGCGCAGCGCTATGTGTCGCGGTATGTGTCCTAGCACAGCGCTAGGCCTTTGAATATCCCTTTGCGTGGACCTCGTGGGCCACCCCCCTTCCTGTTGCCCCTTGCATACATTAGTGCTTTGCCCCGTGCTACTGCTGTTAGTGTGCGCTATGTGGTCCTTTGAATATGGCGGTTCCACGCTATTCCTGCGCTATTGCTTTGCGCACCGCGCTATGCTTTGAATATCTGGGCCATATTGTTTTATTTTATTTTTCTCTTTTTTTTTTATAGAGACCGTATTTTTCTTTAAAAAATAAAAAGGGGTATTTTAGTTTCGACCGCTTTAGTCACGTGATATGCTAATATAAAGAGACTCACGCCAGCCAGGTGAACAGATCGCTTTCCTTGCTCCTGAGATAATGGCATTCCTGTTCACATGGCGGCTTTTTTGGATACTCCAGTTTGGATGCTGCAGCGCTTAGATCTACTAAACTAGCTCTTTTGGACACTAAAAGTAAGTTAACAAGCGTCTGAAACTTATGACAAACTGTACTGTTTTTACATTATACAATTAGGTGAATCCAGCTAACGTTTTAACGTTTTAGTCTTTTTAAGTAGATGACAGTTTTTGTAAGATTTACACCTTTATTCGCTGCTTAAATAACAGTAGCTTTCTGTTTTATTTAGTGTGTTTTACTAAAAGAACTCTGCAAGTGCTTATACTGAGGCTGAACCAGAGTGGGATTAATAGAAGCAAATCTGTCATCAGGCTGAACCAACTCTGCTTCTGGTGCATAAACTTTACTTTGGCGTTGTTCCTGATGCTTTACTTCTTAATGCGAACAAAGATTTGATTGATGGAGCATCAGATCTAGCGTGTAATTTATAACTACGTAATAACGCAATTCTTGAGCATTTAAAGACGCCATTTAGCGGACTTTTGTTTGGTATCCTGATTCCGTGTCAGTTATTTCACAAACTGAGCATTTGAAAGACGCCATTTAACGGACTTTTGTCTGGTATCCTGCTCCCTTGCCAATTAATGCCAAACTTGTTCATGGGGAATATTTCACACGGCTGGTGGAGAAGTGTCCTTTGAAACTGAGATTTTGGAGACTTGGTATTGGACTATCTGCATACTTATAAGTTAGGTGTTTTGAACTGATAACTGTGAAATACTGGTTTTCAAGTCTGTATATGTAAGAATCTTATTTGCTGTACTGAATATAGTATCAGTAATATTATGGTTCATACTAGAAACAAATTTTAAAATAGGGGGGGGGGGGATTTAATGGCTATGGACCAAAATGAAAGTAGTAATTTGGTCTTGAGTTCACAAAAGGGCAAATCAGAAATAGAGTTCAATCAAGACAGCTTTAGGATTGATTTAATGCATATGTCATCTAATTTGCAATCAACCCCGATTATAATTTGTTCTAATTCTGAGCATTCTCAGAAAAGAAATAAAAAAAGCATAAGTAAATACAAAGGTGGAAGTACAAAGAAAACATTTTAAAGGTAAAAATTATAAGGGAAGAGGAAAGGAAAGTAAAAATAAAAATGATGAATCTATAAAATCTTGCCTAAACAGTATTTCTCCTGAAATAAAAGGGAGAGGGAGGCAATTAAAGCAATCTAATATAAAAGATCATTATAGTCCCTTAATCACAGCTAAGTTATGCAATTCATGCAATACACATAAGGAATTGCTACATTTGGGAAAAGTTAGTTTAAATGATGACCAAAATGAGCATATTGAAATGCAAGTCATGGAACCTATAGGGGCTGGGAATGATATTCACAAGTTTTCAGAAGATTTAAATTCAGGAGTGTATATTAATTTGGACGCTTCTAAAAGTATAAATGAGTTTTCTGCACATACTACCAAATACTTGGAGGAAACCTTGGATTTTTTGCCAGAATACTTTAAGGAATCTAACCTAACCAGTTTCTTACTGGCAATGACATAAAAATATAGCTGGGGAATTACAGGAGACCATAAATGGATTAAAACAGTTTGCTGGTTTGAACTCTTATAAACAACTTGATAATTGTAAAACAGTACATTTTACTGCTGCTATCAGTAAAGAATATTGCACAGCTGCATCTAACACACATACTGTGCATTTAATGATTCTGGATCATTTAGTTGATCTGAAACATGAAATAGATCTTTTAAAAGAAAATATAGCAATAAATGGTTCTAGACTAGATGATATTTAACTTAGACTTGATAAATTACCTCATTTTGAGAGTATATGCTCTTTATCTGTTATTGAATCAGATTGTTCCCAATACTTACCTTGCTCAGATCTTCTAATGATGGATTCCACTGATATGCCTTCCATATTTCCCGAATCTTTAGATCTTCCACCAGTAACTAAGAATGCTCTAAGTAGTAAGAGTCTCAGTACAAGTAAAAGCAAAAAGAAATCTAATAAAAATAGGGGTAAAACTAAAAGATTGAGTAAGGGAAAGATAAGTTATCAGCAAGAAGGGAAGAAGACCCTGGGAACATTAGATATGCACAATATGAGTATGGAGGAGATGGTTACAAATATAGTAGGGTTAACTGCAAATGAAGGGAGGAAGTTTGGAGAGGAACAGGTTTTGGATAAGTCTACTTATGAAAAAAAAACAAAACAGATGCATACAAAGATCCTGTTTCTAAAAATGATCATGATTTGACGTCAGGGGAGATTGTCATAAATACGGTAGGGTCAATTATAGATGAAGGGGGGGAACTAGGAGGGAAGTTAGTTCTGGATAAGCCTATCTATACACAAAAAAACAAAGACAGATGTACACAAAGATTCTTTTTCCAAAAATGGTCATGATCTGGTGTCTAGGGAGAATATTGTTTTAGATCCAGGTTGTAAAAAGTTGTGTGGTCAAAACATAAGCAGAGTACTGAAACAGGATCAGGAGCTAGTTAAAGGATTGGAGGAAACATGTATAGGAAATGCTACAGATCTTAGTAGCTATGCTATCTTGGCATTATATGGTTTTAAGATCTCACACAATTGGTCATATGAAGACTTAAGGGATAAGATTGTGAACGTAATAAGGGCAGCGACTTGTGCTGATTTAACTGTATCTGATATTTTACAAATATGGAATAATAAAGATTTTATGGGCATAAATTGCATAGTTGTATTTTGCACAGTTCCTCGATTAGCAAATCAAATCTGGATTAATGAAATGGGTCTGAGAAAATTTGGCTGTAGTCTAGACTATGTTAACAATGAACTCTTGAATGAGAAATTTCGAATACTAAGTAATGAGTCTTGTCAATTAAGCATTCTTGGTGTTAAATCACCTTTTAGTAAAAATACAAGAAAACTCAAGAGTACCCTGATGAACATATTTGGTCATGTCCTAAAAATCCCAGACCTAGAATTTTTAATTGAACAAGTTTACAGTTGGAACAAAGGTACAAGTTTGGGACAGGTGGACATTCTTGTTAAAAATTCAGAGGTAGCAAGAAGTATACTAGGTAAGACAACATTACTAGATGAAGTGGGATTACATATAATGGAAAGAAAAACACTAAACGAAGGAAGTAAACACAATAGACAGGAAGCAAGTGTTTCAAATCAGGAAAATCTGGCTGGTACAGTGCCTAAGATATTGTATTTTTATGGTCTGGAAAGAATTAAAAATGAGAATAGCAACAATTTAAAGGATATTTTAGTAGACATACTAAAACAACTCTTGAATGTTTCTACAGAAGATCTTAATGCATTAACTATCACAAGGCAGGGATGTGATCCAGAATGTGATTTAATCATTGTTAAAACAGGCTTTTTAAGCTTATACAATAAGATCATTGAGAATAGGAGTCTATTGGATGCCTTAGCATATATATATATATATATATATATATATATATATATAGTTAATATGAATGACTTTTCTCACCAGAATATTTCTATATGCAAATCACCAAAAGGGACGAACCAGGAAAAATTGTTATTTAATGTTTCTACTCGTAACAGATTTGAGTTGCTGGAAACACAATTAAATTGACTTGCAGAAGAAAAAGAACTACATATTGGAACAAAGCTTAACCCCCTTCTTTTAATTTCTTGGAATATTGCAGGCTTCTTTTCTAAATTAATGGATCAAGAATGGTTAGATTTTATACTTAAGTTTAATATTATTTGCCTACAGGAGACTTGGCACAATAAATATCAAGAAATGTTATTGAATGGTTATCAAACTTTTCAGATCCCAGGAGAAAAAGTTGCTAAAATGGGAAGAACTGTAGGGGGTTAATTACCTTAATTAAAATAAATGCTGATATTACTGCAGATATTTTATATACCAATAAAAACATAACAGTTATTTACATTAAGGCTAAAAAAGGTAAACACTGTTGCCTAATTAATAACATACATACTCCATCTAATTCAAATTCACATATCCAGCACCTTTGAATCAATTGGAGGACTTTATTCATAGGGTTGGGCGGAGTGTGTCTTGTGATAACATATTACTTTGTGGGGACTTTAATGCAAGTGATTGGACCATATGATGGTTACCTGATAGTAATTTCCATAATTGGTGTCACTCCAGCCTCTAATTGGCCCAGGTGTACAAAGGATAAGAGATTAAACAAATGGGTCAGAGACTAATAGAATTATTAGCCCTATATAATTTAGCACCAATAAATGGTAGGTTACATGGTGATAAATTGGGAAATTTTACTCACTTTTCTGTAAAAGGACCTCAATTATAGATTATATGTTTTGAATGGGAATATGACATAGTGGAATCTTTGAAAATTCCAACTGGGGTGAAAGTGATCATCTCCCTGTTTTTTAAAGCAAAATAATATAAAATGTTCTAGATGTGCCAAGTAAACCACTAATTTGTAATCTGTACAACAAAATTCAATGGCAGGATGTTTTCTCCCCTTATTAAACATCTTTTGCAGGACCTATCCATCAAGTTAAACATTGAAAATATGGGGTATGGGCATCTACATCAACTATTATTCTCAAAGCCAGAGGAAATAAAAAAAATACTTAAATCCTCAAAGATTATAAAGTATAAATGTTTTTAAAATACAATAAATATAATTTATAGTTAAAGTATAAAGAATAAAAACACATGGTTTGATGTGGAATGTCGTAAAGAAAAAAGAGAACTAAATAAAAAAATTAGGAAGGTACGGCAAAATAAGACTTCACAAAATATTACAGAACTAAATAGATGCCAAGAAAAATACAAGAAGTTTCTCTTATTAAAACAAGGACACTACCAACAAAGAAATTGGGACTGTATGCTTGAAGCTATTTATAATAAAGATTTTCAGACATATTGGTTATTAGTTGCTAAGGGAACAACAATATTAAATACGAATTGAATACCTATATTATGTTGGAAACTTGGATCTCTTATTATTCTTTAAAAATGTTTTCCTCGAATATTGAAAATGTAGGACTATTTCTGGATTTTAATATGCGGGACTTTCAACCCTTCTAAATTACAGAAGTGTATTTTGTCATTGCAGCTTAAAAAAAAAGAAAAGTGCCAGGCCCAGATATGATTCCTTCCGAAGTTTGCTTGAGTGCCCCTGCTTTATGGTCTATAATTCTGACAAAATATTTAAATTTTTGTGTCCAGAAACTGGTTTTCCCGAACTCCTGGAAGGGAGCAATAATATTCTCAATCTATAAAAAGGGTGATAAAACAGATCCTAAAATGTATAGGCCTATTTCATTATTAGATAATCTAGGGAAAATGTTTTCTAAGTTAGTTTTAAATAGACTAAATGAAGAATTAGCAGGCTTAGGGGGACTTTCTGAAGCACAAGCTAGATTTAGGGCTGGATACAGCACTACTGACAACTGTTTCATAATTAGACATCTTTATGAAAAATATGTTGTAATTAGGAAACAGTCCTTATTTGCTTCTTTTATAGATTTTAGTACTGCATTTGACTCAGTATTAGGAATGTACTTTGGCTTATAATGAAGGAAAAAGGATTCACAGTGGAATTGATAGCTGTTATTAGGGAATTATATACTTCAACATGGGCCCAAGTGAGGTCAGGTACTAAGGGACAATTCTCTTCCACCTTCTCTACAAACATGGGAGTAAGACAAGGCTGCGTAATTGCTCCTCTTCTTTTTTCTATATATATTGACAAGTTATTATGTGATTTAAATCTTAGTGACTCGGACTCTCCTAAGATTAGGGATAAGCATTGCGGCGTATTGGCCTACGCTGATGACTTAGTCTTATTCTCTCTTACTGAATCTGGACGTCAAGCTAAACTAAATTTGCTTGCAATAACTGCAAAAGAGCTTAACTTGTCAATAAATATTCAAAAAAGTCAGATTCTTCCGTTTGTTACGAAAGTTAATAAAAATAATAAAAATAAATTTTGGGTGTTAGGTTCTGGCAAATTAGAGACTGTAGATAGTTATGCATATTTGGGCCTACACCTGACTAGGGATGGGAAATGGAATGTACAGCTGGATCCAATTCTAGCAAAATTAAAAAGGACAGCAAATTCTCTGCTTATATTTAATAAAAAAATATGGTGGAAATACAATTAGGCCTATCTTAAATGCAGTTCAAGCTAAATATTATGCTCAAGCTTTATTTAATGTTGATATTTGGCATCATAACAAAATTAATATGCTAGATATTCCTGTTAATAAATTGCTATGAGAATCCCTAGGTTTACCCAGCTTTGTTCCTGCTGCTATACTGAGGGCCGAGACAAGTTATTATTCTTTGCAGGCAGCAGCTGATGCTAGAAAGGTTAATTTTTGGGTTAGAATACTTCAACATGATTAAAATAGATTAACGGCCTTATGTTTACATGAAAAATACTGGTGGTCTTCTTTAGGGTACTTAAAATCAGAATGGTTATCCCTGATATTCAATTTACTACAGAAAGTGAGGTTAACCCACTTATATCAGTATAGGGCAAGAGGAATTACTATTAGTTTAAAATATCAATCCTTCATTACAAAGGCATTTAGAGAATACTAAAAGACTCTAGATTTAAATATTATTAAACAGCTTAAAATGTTTCCATTTTTGAGGATAAATGATCCCTGTCATCACTACAGATATTATTTAGATATTCTTACAGAAGTAGAAGATAGAAAACAATATACTAGATACAGATTAGAAGTATTTTCAAATAACATTTTGGAAGCAGTTTATGCGAAAAATATCACTCCTAATTCTGGTTTTTGCTCTTGTACCTGCGCCACACTGGAAAACTTGGAACATGCCATGTTTGTACGTAAATGGTATACTATACCAAGAAAAAATGGATTTGGCCTCTATGCCAATCCATTCAAACAACAGATCAGAGCACCTTACTTATTATCTTCTTTACCACTAATGATGATATCATAATTAAGGCTGTCGCCAAATATTTAGTAAATATCTGTAGAATTCGTCTTGGTATAAAAATGAAAAAAAAAGAGGACCTAATATTTATTTTATACTATATATTGTCAAATAGGATAATATTCGTATTTTTGATAAGGTCAAGCATTATGCCCATAGGTAATTGCACCTAGTCTATTGCTGCCCCTGTTTTGCACTATGCACTTTAAGGGGATGAAAGAAACGTTTTCTTGTTTATTTATCTATTTATAAAGAGCATATTTCATGGTGTAACTCTTTGTATACTGTAGCTTATATTTTATGTAATAACTTGTCTTGTTGTCATGGTCTTTGACCGCTCAATAAACTTGAATGAACAGTGTGTATATGTGGGGTATTGGGGCTGTAACTCCTGTGTACTGTGTGAGCCACTAGAGGGAATAAAAGGGGGTCTCAGTGTCCCAGAAGGCTGTGACCAAGCTAACCACTACAAACCCTGACCTCTGGGTGGAGGCACCTGCCATAGAACTTAGGCCCTTCAACCTGTTAGTAGTCAAGCAGGCAGGGGTAGTAGCCTTTGGGACAACGCCACCGGGGGTTACAAATGCCAAACTGCTTCTAGCAGCACTTTTTTAGAAGATCGTTACTTGAAGCAACCACTGGCAAATGAGAACTGTCCTTCGATACATGAATGCAAAGTAATCCTGCTTTGTGCTGAGTATGTCCTGTATAATACTGTAACTAGACAGTCAAACACAGGATCTTCATCAAGGATATCTCCTCCATTAGGCACACTTTTGGAACTATAAGCTGACAGCATCAGGACCACTTGGAAACTTTTTGCTAGGTGGGAGCAGAGCCGGATTAAGGCATAGGCAAAATAGGCCTGGGCCTAGGGCCTCATCTGCTGGGGGGGGGCAGCCCCTTCATTTATTCCCCTTTATTCACTTTTGCCTTTTTTTTTTTTTTTACACAGTACTATAGTCCGATAAGCAAAGGCATTGGAAATGCATTTTGGAAGGGGGCGCTGCACCTAGATGTAATCATAGGGAAATAAATTAAATTCATGAGCGCACTGCGCACGAGGCGAGCTAACTAGCCCAGCCAGGACCTCACAGTGTAGACAGTCAGAAACAGACACTGACAGTAAAAAAATCAGTGGTGTGATCTTTTGTTGCTGCTGCATTGAGTCACGTGGTGCTCTTCAGAGATTCAGATTGGAGATCACGGTTTTGTGTGGCTAATAATAGCCATTGCCTTCCCGCCAAACAGTCCTGTAGTTTGCCTCTCCTCATTCATGGTGGATGCAATCTATCCTATCTGGCTCTCTAGGCGCTAGCAGCTGCATTTATTTGCACTTGTCTTGTAGAAATAATTAGTCCGATAACTCCAAAGACAGACAGACAGACAGTTCAGTGTCGAAGACTCTCCAGTCTGTCAATCAGTCGCTGACTGACTCGCTCATTTTTTTTGGGGGCTGTGATTCCGACTAATCTTCCCTCGGCCTCACCCACCCAGCTCAAGAGCTCTCCCAGTCCCGATTTGCTTCCTTTCCTCCTCATCATCGACATTGATCAGCGCCCGCTGCCGCCGGCGAAAATCTGACCCATGCCCCGGCCCCCCCCCGTGTGGCCTGCCGCCTTGCCTGCCCTGCAACCCTTGCACCAGTGCCACCACCTCGCAGTCGAGTGTTGCACTTGCTGGAGTCGCCGGCTCGGGCCTGCCCTGCCCACACCCACTGCCCTGCCAGCAAAGTCTAGGAGGACTCGGGAGTCGATTAGTCGACGATGAAAAAGAACAGAACCTGAGTCCTGACTTCAACCAGCAGCAGGTAAGACAGAGAGTCAGAGGCGAAAGTTAAATGAAAGTTGAACTTCTCATCTGACTGATCTGCATAAAAAAAAATGAATGAAGCTGCTGCTGCAGGTGCAGCGCTGCTGGCTGCCCTACCTGCCTCCTTGAACAGTACTGTACAACAACACAATGAGTGAAGTGTGATGGTATTAACTTGAATTGAAGCACTTCATGACACTTACTGGCACTGATGATGACCGTACCTTACAATCATCACTAGTGTGAGTGTCACAAAGTGCTTCAAGTCAAGTGCAGGGGTAGAAGAGTAAGAAAAAGTAGAGCAGGAGCAACACACAGGCTACCTATTGTTGCTGTGGCCCAGAGCTTTTACTGCCAGCAGTGCTTGTGCTTTTGTGTGTTAGTAGACAGTCTGGCAAGAAGCCTGCACTTGTAATCCCCCTTTTTTTTAGTTCAGAACGGGGGGGGGGAAGGATCACCAAGAAAAGTGTGAGGATGAGGAGGAAGAAGTATGTACCTCTCAACCTTTAGTCACTGAAATGAGGGACATGGACATTTTTTGACACCCAAAATGAGGGACAATGAGGGACACACACACACAGACCCTCAGAATGAGAGGGACACATCCTCAAACAAGGAGATACAAACTCAGAACACTGAAAACCATAGTGTTTACTTGTACAAAGTTTATTTTGGATTTAGTATTTTAAAATATTAAGAGTTTCTGCTTTAAAGTCTGAATTTACAGCAGCACCTTTTCCATGAGGGATGGATGAGGGACAGAGCAAAGGGGCACAATGAGGGATGTCCCTTGTAATGAGGGACACTTGAGAGGTATGATGTACTGTAGTAGGCTGTGAACTATACTGCCAGGCTGCCAGACCAGAGACTGAGTGGGGGAGGGGGAACTCTCGTCTAGTACCTCTCAGCCGCTTTCTGTGATTATGAGGGACTGGGAGGACTGGAATCACAGTTTATGAGCTTTGAGAGCAAGGGGGCCCCATAAGGGTGCTATCTTTAAACTGTGAGCCCCCTTTCCCATTGTAAGTCAATGACAGTGATGCATGAGCTACTGGGGCTCACTTAAGAGCTGGGGGGAGGCGAGCCCTGGTTGGCAATCTCCCCTGTAATTCCAACACTGAATTTTCACCCCAGAATTGCTGCGTACTTCATCCATTCCACATGGAAAAGGTGCTGCCCACCCAGAGAATGCGTTAAAGCAGAAGGTGAAGCTCATAATATTCTAAGATGCTAACACAATGGCTTTCACAGAGTTCTGAGCTTGTATCTCCAGGTCTGAAGATGGATGTGTGCCCCTCATAATGTGGGTCAGTGTCCCTCACTGAGTCTGTCCCTCATTTTGAGTGTCTTTGTCCCTCATTTTGGTTACAAAAGGTTGAGAGTTATGGGGCAGGGACTCTTCAGTAGTACAGCAGTTGCAAACACCTCTGTTATTTGGGAGAACAATTTGTTCTGCGCTGGTTTGATAATGCTGTGTCTTCTGCCTGTAACTGTTGAGGATTCCAGACTGTCTTGTATACACCTGGATTCTTAGTATGTTTAGGTTGAAAAAAGTGGTCTTTGAAAAAACAAACAAAGCACAAATACAAATCTCTGGGCTCAGCAGGTGGGGAGGGAGGGGAGGGTACAGCGAGTGAAGATGGGTACAGTGAAGGAGGAGGTACAGGCAGATGATGGGGGCTGGGGCAGGGGTACTGGTACAGCAAATGGGGAGACAGAGAAGCACAATGGTGGGTGAGCATAAAAATTAATGAAGCTGCAGCATGCACAGCACGAGTGATAGCTACAGTCAGTGAGTGAAGTCATGAAGTGCAGGGCCCCAGGGTAGAGTAAGTAGAGCAGGTGGGGAGGGACGGGTACAGCGAGTGTGAAGGTGGGTACAGTGATGTGTGAAGGAGGAGGTACAGCAGAAAGATGGGGCAGGGGTAGTTGTACAGCAGGTGGGGAGAGGTTCAATGGTGGGTGAGGAGCAATTGTCTTGACCTGGTTACAGCTGCACCTGTGTTTTATTTTTCATTTTGCACTCGTATCTGGTTTCAGCCCAGTTTTAATGCTGTGCTTCAGCACATTAGAGACATCCATGTGCGGTGATATTCTCCACTTTTGTTTTGCGCGGGGGGTCATCTGACTTCCTTTTTTAACAATCCTGTTCCCTGCTTGCAAGTGTCTCCAAACAGTGCCACTACATATCGGCCAAGTCATGATTGAGGCTGAACCCCCAGAAATTGAGCCCCATGGGCCGGTGACTCATGCTGCTGCCAGAAAGAGACAGAGTCAACCTACCTCAGTGGTCACAGATTTAAGGTTTCCTCTGCAGCAGGCCCAGAATGATAATGACTGTCAGTCCACTTCTGATGAAAGTGAATACGACCATGCCTATTACCCCTCTTATGAACTGAGTCAGCTGTTTCGAGGTAATCCCCTGATAAATTGTGGAGATGAAGCTGGGGCTTCTGGACTGCCTTGCTCCCCAGCTTTGTCCTTGGAGCCAATGCTCCCAGAAAGTAAAGTGAAAAGTATCACGTCTGAAGATGTTGAGTCTCTGTGTATTGTGGAACTGTATGATTTGCCTGAAGAAGGGGCTGAGGGTTTGAGTCTTTCTGGTGACATACCAGAACGTGAAGAACACTATGAGAGTGCTGACCACCCCGCCTTCAGTGCCTCAAAGCTTGATTGTACCTGAGCCTTCACAAAATGAGTCAAGTGTTGTAGAAACAGAGCCTGCAGAGCAAGGAGCCAACAGTGCCCCAAGTTTGGACATTCCCACCCAGGCAGAGGCAACCCTCACAAGTGACGAGAGTCCCCAGACCAGTGCTGAGAGTACAGAGACTGTAGTTGTCCCCCTCAGAAAGACTGGCCGAGCTGTCAAGCCAGTAGTACACCTCAGTTATGATTCTCCTGGGAGGCCAGTGGATTTGCCTCTCAATGTGGTGCACAAAGGTGTTTATGTCTCACCAAGCTCACTGCCCAAACTGAGCTTGACAGCCAATTCCAGGTTACTTGTCTTTCCCTCTCACCATGGTGCCCCTTCCCCCTCTAGCCCCAAGTTAGCTGATAGGAAAGGGCCCCCTCTTGCATTGTTTAAGGTACAAGAAGTTATTACCTGATTCAGTATAGTAATGTTCAATTTATCTGTGTGAAATATGCACAATGTATTGTCAGAATGGATATAGTATTATTAAGTTTATTAAGTACTAGGAATTAATACCTTTGAGCCAAGGCTCTTTTACAAAGGTTCTGCGTCAAATTAGGTACAAGCAATAAGGTTACAATGAATGACACAAGTAAAGTACATTGTGGAATACTATACACATAGACTGAACAAATATAAAAAAAAACATTAGTGCAAGGACAAGTAATTACTAGTATCATGAAGTGTAGTGAATATGTATAGTAAAGTAATACATTTATGTTAACTGAAGCATGATGGTACAGACTTGTCGTGGATGCCAAGTTTTCTCCAGGCAGGGAAGGGTGTAACCCCCCTACAAATGGGGGTTCCTGAAAAGTCTTCCTCGAGCTTGCCTAAATGCTCACTGCCAGGCTGGTGTCCTGCATTTTAGCAGTTTAAATGTAATTGCCAGAGAGTGCCTGTATAGCCTCTGTGTACTGTCTCTTTAAGAGCTGCCTGGATTGCAGTCATAAGTAATCTGAGACGGAGCTCTGTTGAAAGATGTAACTATTTGCTGAAAATCATTTAGCGTGATAATGATAATGTAGTTTGTCTAACCTGCCTTCTTTGCAGCAAGGACTGTTTTGTTTATCTCCACTATCTTGGTCCTGGACTGTGAATTGGACCAATCACTATTGGTTGGACCTAAAATGGAGCCGGACTACAGGAGCCAAAATCTGTAGGAATTGTAGTTTGGGGCTTTTTGCGCCTTTTTGCACCTGAAGGGGGAACCTTTGTTGTGACTGACAGGAGGATCAGCCAACTGAACCTTTTGGATCTTGGGGAATTTCCCAGGCTGCTGCAGCTAGTTTCAGTTTTGAGCTGAGAAGTGAAGAAGTAACAGCTCAAGTGATTTTGAGCAGCAGTTCTGTGTAGATTTGCATGGGAGAACTGTGAAAGGGCTGAGTTTTGACCTTCCTGTCTGCCTGCTGTCCCTGAGAGGGAAAATAGAGTTTATTCGGACTGAATTTTTTGATTTGTATGACTGAAGGGCGCCTTAAAAAAATAAAAATTTACTTACTTTACTTTACTTACTGAATCTGAGTTGTTAGGACTATTTAAGCCAGTGGACTGTGACCAGGCTTTAACCTGAAGAAGACCGAAGATTTGCTGAATGCGATCGGCCTGTCAGGATTTCCATCTGCTTTTGAATCCCCGGTTTGTGCGGAGACTTTGTGATCATGATCGGAGAGCGGTTTGCCTGGTACAGTAGAATTTCCTTACATGTAAATGTGCTGTGTATTGAAAGGGAGTCATGATTTGGTTCCCCACTGTGTGAACTGTGTTCTGCTTGCTGGAAGCTTTATCCAGCCTAATTGGACTGTATCCGCGTTCATCTCCATTCGGCCTGAGCCATGCCACGCTGGCCCTGCCAGACTACCCCACTGCACAGAGAAAGCCACCGATGAGAGACCTGCCTGGGGATCAGCCCCCTGCTCCACGCTTGAACAGGAATGATGCCTCAGCCAATCGTGTGGGCTCTGCTTCTCCTGGCACTCCAGATTAACCACCTGCTGTCTCGATTTTCATCCAGCCTGTGTCCAGTCTTGGGTATCGCGAGTAATCATCAGGGTAGCTCCCTGTAACAACAGCCTAATCTAAAAGTGTGTCATCTGATTGTCTTGTTGTTTTCTTTTCACAAACTGAGTCCTCCAGCCCGGATTACAAATAGTGTGTGTTGTGCATGTTGTTTTCTTCCATCACAGGGCCCCAACCAACTGCAACGTTCCTGGCTAGCCCACCATTTTCCATCTGGGTACCCAGAGTGTGTGACTGTTTATGGACCCTGAAGTGCATGCATAACTATTTGATTGATAGAGCCTTTAAGCAAATTAACCTGATTACAACCCTCCCTTGTTCAAGCCACTTAAATAAATCAGATCCAACTCTTTTTTGCATTTACACTGACTGTGGTTCAAGTTTGTTCAAGAGTACTGTACTGCTGTTATTTGCTGTGTATAACCTTGTTTTACAGGGGGTCCCCAGGGCCGGGCCAGAGGAAAGCCCTGGTGATAAGTGCAAACAGTGTGGGTACTTGTGTGGTGTATCAGGGGTATTGTGAAAGTGATTATTGTGTATTGTTCCAGCCACTAGTAAGGAAAGAGGGGGGTTACAGTGTCCTGGAGGGCCTTGCCCAGGTTAGCTTGACCACTATCAACTCTGACCTCCGGGTGGAGGCACCCATTTCAGAACTTAGGCCCCTTAACCGCTACTAGCCAAGTAGGTAGGGGTAGTAGCCCTGGGGATAGTGCCACCTAGGGGTCACACTTGGACTTTGTTGGTCCCCCGTTGAGCCACTCTCATTGGTCAGTCAGGCTTCATTCTTCATTTCCCACAAATCTGGAACTTCCCCCCAAAATATAGCACTCTTTCTCCTCCTACTCCCTTGCCTCTGCCTTACACAACTTTCACTCATCTAACTGCTCTTGCTTTAACCCTTCTTAACCATCCTTCTTTACTTCTGCTCCTCTCCATGACTCATATCCCCGATTAAAAATTCCTCCCCCGAGCCTGCCTCTCAGCATTCTCTCCTCTCCCATCACCACTTACTCCCTCATTCCTACTGCTAACCTTCTTCCATTACCAACTTGCCCCTGCTAAGTTTTGACCTCTGGCAGGGTTCTCAGCATCCTGGAGGGGTCTAGCACTGGGCTAGCCTCCTCCTCCTCCTCCTCCCCTCCCCTCTCCTTTCTACTCAACTTTTTCTCACCTAAATCTGCCCTCTGTCGGGATTCTTAGCACCCTGGCTTTGTCTACTCTCAGGTAGTTCTTCCCTCCCTCCTTTTTTTCCTTTCCTCTTCTATCCCCTCAATTTCCCTCTGCCCAACTTGTCCTCCTTATTCTGTCCCCTGGAGGGGCCAAGCACTAGGCAATTACTCTTTCTTCACTCCCCCTCTATCCTTTCCACCCAATTAGTCCTTGCCTGATTCTGTGCTCTGGCAAGGCTCTTAGCATCCTGGAGTGGCCTAGTCTTAGGCAACCTTCTTCTTTCCCTCCTCTTCCCTCCTTTCCCTTCATCCTTTCTTTTCTCTCTTCCCAATGTGTCCTCACCTAGTTCTGCCCCATGCAGGGTTATCAACATATTGGAGGGGTCCAACACTGGAAAATAACTCTTCCTTCACTCCCCTTTCCCCTCCATCCTTTCTACCCAACGCGTCCTTGCCTTGCTCTGCTCTCTGGCAGGGTTCTCAGCATCCTGAAGAGACCTAGTCTTATGCAAGTTTCTCCCACCCGCTCCTCCTCCTTCCCTTTACCATCCCCTCTACTATCTCTACCCAACTTGTCCTTGCCTACTCCTGCCCCTTATTCTAAGTTTTCACCTCATTCCATCATTGGCAGCGATCTCCACACTCTGAAAGAGCCAGTTCCAGGTATGACTTGTCTTTCCCTACCCTATCCCTTACCCCCACCTCCCTCCTACCCCCCTCTCTATACCCCTGCACTTAAACAAAAGAATTAGTTCACTTGAGCTAATAACTTGCACATTTTGTTCTGTCTGAGTTGCTCCCAGATTGCACTAGCCCTGTGTTAACTTGCCCCTTGCAACTGATTTTTTGCTCTCTTTGCTCTGGTAATGTTCTCTCCATCATTATCCTCACCTTCCCCCAGCTGGTTTCCCCTGTCTACCCCTCTACCCTCCTTGATGTCCCCTCACTACACCTCATTCATTCAATAATTGCTGAATTATCTGCCTCTTAACTGTGATCCATTCCTGTAAGGATTTAGTTCCAAGGTTACATAAAATTTCTGTGCTATGTTCCTCAGATGTGCCCCTTGTAATTAAATGCATATTCCACAGGTATGATATATTTAACTGTATGTTATGTCACAAATGCAACTATGATTATTTATGATATTTTTAAACTGTATGTCTTGTTACAAATGTAATTGAATGTTTTATTTCTCAGATATGTTAAACAGTAAATTGTATGTCTAATTCTTCATCCAATTGTACCCACTCCCCCCATGCCAGGTCGCGCCGGGAGACGAGCAACTTGTTGTTCAGTGTGCCTTCCTGGTGAAACATTTCAATAAACAAAATAAGTTGTCCTGCCACACATGCAATCATTCTGCTTGAGTGATATTGATGTGCAGTGTCACATGCACAATCATCCTGTTTGGATGATACATGACGTGTAGTGGCACATGTGCAGTCCTTCTGCTTGGGTGATACTGATGTGCAGTCATTCTGCTTGGGTGATACACATGTCTAGTGGTACAGATGGAATCCTTCTGTTCAGATAATACAGATTTGCAGTGGCACAGATGCAATCCTGCTTGGGTGATACTGAAGTGTAATGGCACATGTGCAATCTTTCTGCCTGGGTAATGCAGATGTGCAATGGCACAGATGCAGTCCTTCTACCTGGGTGATACAGATATGTAGTGGCACATGTGCAATCATTCTGCTTGGGTAATACTGATGCGTAATGGCACATGTGCAATCTTTCTGCTTGCATAATGCAGATGTATAGTGGCACAGATGGAGTTGTCCTGCTTGGGTGATAGAGATGTGCAGTGGCACAGATGCAGTCCTTCTACCTGGGTGATACAGATATGTAGTGGCACATGTTCAATCATTCTGCTTGCATAATGCAGATGTATAGTGGCACAGATGGAGTTGTCCTGCTTGGGTGATACAGATGTGCAGTGGTATAAGTGCAATAATTCTGCTTGGGTGATACAGATGTGCAGTGGCACATGTACAGCCATTCTGCTTGGGTGGCACAGATATACAGCCATTCTGCTTGAATGATACTAATGTTCAGTGGCATAAGTGCAATAATTCTGCTTGGGTGATACAGATGTGCAGTGGCACATGTGCGGCCATTCTGCTTGGGTGATACAGATGTGCAGTCATTCTGTTTAGGTGACATAGATGTGCAGTGGCACAGGTGTAATTTTGCTAGGGGATGCAGATGTTTAGTGGCACATGTGCAACAATTTTGCTTGGGTGATACAGATATGCAGTCCTACTTGGGTCATACAGATGTGCAGTGGCACATGTGGAGTCATTCTGCTTGAGTGACACAGATGTGCAGTGAAACATATGCAGTCCTGCAGGGTGATACAGACATGCAATGACACACATGCAATCCTTCTGCTTGGGTGATACTGATGTACAGTGGCACAAGTGCAGTCCTTCTGCTTAGGTGATACATATGTGCAGTGGCACATGTGCAGCAGTTCCGCTTTGGTGACAGAGATATGCAGTTCTTCTGCTTGGGTGATACAGATGTGAAGTGGCACATATGCAGTCATTCTACTTGGGTTATACAGATGTGCATTCTGCTTGGGTGACACAGATGTGCAATGGAACATGTGCAGTCCTTCTGCTTGGGTGACACAGATGTGCAATGGAACATGTGCAGTCCTTCTGCTTGGGTGATAGAGATTTACAGTGGCAGTGGCAGAGGTTCAGTCCATCTGCTTGGGTAATACAGACGTGTAGTGGCACATGTGCAATAATTCTGCTTGGTTATACAGATGTCCAGTCATTCTGTTTGAGTGATACAGATATGCAGTCCTTCTGCTTCGGTGATACAGATGTGAAGTGACACATGTGCAGACATCCTGCTTGGGTTATACAGCTATGCAATCTGCTTGGGTGACACAGATGTGCAATGGAATATGTTCAATCCTGTTTGGGTGATACAGATGTGCAATGGAACATGTGAAGTCCTTCTGATTGGGTGATACAGATTTGCAGTGACACAGGTGCTGTCCTGCTTGGGTGATACACATGTGCAGTAGCACAGGTGCAGTCCTTCGCTTGGGTGATACAGATGTGCAGTGGCACAGGTGCAGTCCTTCTACCTGGGTGATACAGATATGTAGTGGCACACGTGCAATAATTCGGCTTGGGTGATACTGATGTGTAATGGCACATGTGTGCAATCTTTCTATCTGGATAATGCAGATGTGCAGTAGCACAGATGCAGTCCTTCTGCTTGGGTGATTTCTGCTTGGGTGCTAAAGATGTGAAGTGGCACATGTGCAGTCATTCTGCTTGGGTGCTACAGATGTGCAGTGGCACATGTGCAATAATTCTGCTTGGGTGCTAGAGATATGTAGTGGCACATGTGCAATAATTCTGCTTTGGTTATACAAATGTCCATTCATTCTGTTTGGGTGATACAGATGTGCAATATCACGTGATGTCATGCTTGGGGGATGCATGTGTGCAGGTAGACATGTGCAGTCTTTCTGCTTGGGTGATGAAGATGTGCAGTGGCACAGGTACAGTCATTCTGCTTGAGTGATAGAGCAGTGCAGTGGGACAGGTGCAGTCCTTCTGCTTAGGTAATACAGATGTGCAGTGGCACACATGCAGTATGCTGCTGAGGTGATACAGATGTGCAGCTGCACATGTGTAGTCCTGCTTGGGTAATACAGATGTGCAGTGGTACAAGTACATTCCTTCTGCTTGGGTGATACAGATGTGCAGTGGCACATGTGTCATTCTACTTGGGTGATGCAGATATGCAGTGGCACTTGTGCAGTCATTCTGCTTGGGTGAGACAGATGTGCAGTTGCATATGTGCAATAATTCTGCTTGGGTGCTATAGATGTGTAGTGGCACATATGCAATCATTTTGCTTGGGTGATACAGATGTCCAGTCATTCTGCTTGGGTGATAGAGATGTGCAGTGACACATGTGCAGTCATTCTACTTGGGTGATACAGATATGCAGTGGCACGTGTGCAATAATTCTGCTTGGGTGATACAGATGTGAAGTCATTCTGCTTGAGTGATACAGTTGTGCAGTACAAATGTGCAATCATTCTGCTTGGATGATACAGATGTTCAGGTACACATGTGGAATCTCTGCTTGAATGATGCAGATGTGCAGTGGGAAAGGTGCAGTCCTGCTTGGGTGATACAGATGTGCAGAGACACACATGCAGTCATTCTTGGGTGATGCAGATGTGCAGTGTGTCAACAGAGCTATGAAGTATTCACTTAAAAAAACACTGGGTGGGGGTGGTATGTAAGTGTCCATTGCAACCTTTTCCATTTTTTTTACTTTGAATTACCCAAGACAGGCATAGTAGCCACTACAGTAAAACATATAATGGGTTCTTACCTTACATGTAATCTGTTTAAAGTGAAACTGGTAATGAGTAACTATTTTGCCATTCAGGCATTTTTATTTAACATTAAGTGATAGCAAAAGTACAGATGGTAATAAGGCTGATGGTGTTCCAAAACAAGTTTAATTTTTAATTTACCAGATTCAATGTCACATAATCATGTATAAAGTAAGAAATCATTACAGGTAACAGTAACATGCTTAAGGGTGACTGTTTAATGTGTTACCCAGTAATAAAAAGTGAGTTACCTTTTAATACCATACAGTTTCCTGAAAAATGTATCTGTAATTACAGTGTAGGTGCACTTTATTTGTCATTACATTGTAGGTACACTTATTACATAGACATCACAGCTAGTTTGCCCAGTATATACTCAATTTCAAGTTTGTGATAATTGGGATATTAGTCAATTAGCCTATGTGCATTTCCAGTAGTGTCCCTGATAACTTTAATTTTATTTCATTCATTTCATTTTCATTTTTATACTGGAATGGCATGTGAGCCAAATTGTTTGTTTTTACAAGCATCAAGTGACAAAGAATCAACTGTTACAATATAACAAACACAGTGTAAGTAAGCAGATACATTAAAATATAACAAGAAATTCAAAACATTTGCAAACACTTCTATTGTGCAGGAAACATTTTAGATAATTATGGCTGTGGGCGGAGCCTACAGTCATTTTGCTATCTGTAGCTTGAAAATGGAGTTTCGTGGAACATATTTTTTTTTTTTCAGTGTATCCTTCCACATCTACAAATCACTATGACTACTAAAAATAGAATAATAGATAGATGCAGGTATATTATTTACAAGGCAGTAAAACCATTGAGAGGTTCTGGGGACTTGGAACCTTGAGAGCGAAGCTCGAGAGGTTTCCAAAGTCCCCAAAACCGCTAAATGGTTTTACTGCAGAGAAACACACCCGGATCTATTTTTTTTTTTTTTGTAATATACGGATGCATTTTAAATTTCTGTGCCTTTTTGTGAGGCATCTAACTGTGTGCTGTACTGCCCAGGTGAGGAGTCTCTCTCACTCGCTCCTCGTCCCCTTCCCTCCCCCGGATCTGTTAGTCAAATTTGGAATTTTGTTCAGTGAGGCAGTGAGTCCTACCTTTCATTTCCTTTTTCTAGTCCTTGAGAGAATGGAGCAGATAATTTGGTTATTCAAGAAAAAATACGGGTGACCATCTGCTAAGCGACAGTGAATAGCCGCCATGCTTTAAAAAACTGTTGTGCCCGCCCCACAGAGGAAAGCAGCCAATAAGAAGGCACGCCTTACTTTGGCTCTGCTGGAATGAATGTGGCACCTTGACAACTGGGTCTGTGTGGCAGGTAGACTTGCACATGTGCTGTGTACTTTATGTGATAATACTATCATTCATTGGAACGATAGTATTATTGGCAGTGAAGTGTGGTATTATTGGGAGTGGAGCGTTCTGTGCTATGAATCATAAGAATTCTTTTACATTGTTTTCAGTACTATTATTTTAACTATCCATATATTACAATAAAATAATCCCTTCTTTCTGTTTAGAATGTTGGAGACATAATGCCAAGCTACTTATCTGATAGCCATTAGGAAACTGAAACAGTTTGTTAAATATTGGTTGCCTATTAAACTGGAGATTAGTTTAGCCCCTTCGAAATGCAACAGCTTGCACATTTAAATGATTAGCATTTAAACATTTTTTGCTACTAACTTCAGTTGGGGATGAATATCTTTCAAGAAAGATTCATACCTCATAAATGCTACCCTTTTCCAGCAAATTTAGTAAATAATTACACTGTTTTTAACCTCTCAAGACCTATCTGATAAAATGCCAGGTCTTCAATGAACTACCCAGACTAAATACATAAATTTCTTTTTGACAGTAAAGACTGTGGCCTGCTTCCCAAACATAACAGATACAAGCTACTGAGGTCTCTTATAGTAAGTGTGTGTGTGTGTGTGTGTGTGTGTGTTTGTTTGGGGGAAGGGTGGAGAGACAGTAAAATTCCTGGCAAGGGAGACCTCATCTAATGAATTAACTGCTGACAAGCCATGGGTGATACAGAAGCAAATGATCTGATACCTTTTATTGGACCAACAAAGATGTAACAAAAAAACTTATACCATTTATAACATTCCTGATCAAACAACTGCAAACAGAAGACTGTTTTTTGTCATTTTATAATATGATATATTGAGTGTGTATTACTGAGTTGCTGGATCAGGGCCTTGATAAAATAATAACATTTACTTAACTCATTCAAGATTCTATCAAGTGGACAGAAAAAAGTAAATGAGAATTTATCTGAAAACTAACAACTGTAAGATGCAAAGATAGCATTTGTGTATGTATGTATATGTGTTATATATATATATATTTTTTTTTTGCAATACATTTGTTTATAGGCATTACTAGTATCTTTTGAAAGATTGTCTGATTTGTGATTACTAATTTTGAGTATAGTTCATGAAATAATGAGCTTGATATTTGTTATTTCATATAGTCCCCAATTATGCCTTATGCATAGCATATAAATCCAAATCATTCCAAGGCTATTGTGACATATAATACTAATACCGAGCAGCAAATCAGAGCTCTTTTCCTGATAAAAGACTGCTGATATAATAAATAAAGAACAAAGTCATAAATAAGGATCCAGTGGTTTATGGAAAAATCTATAGTGATTTATACAGGGATTTGATTCTGCCTTTGTGGGGAAAACACAAGGAATATTAAGGTTTCTTACAGAGTAATGGTTATTTGGATCTGGGAGCACTAAATATTTCTTATCCTTTATTTTGTATCCTGGATAGGGCTGGGGAGATGCTACATTTCATTGTCACAGGGATGTTCATTTATGCATTTTTGAACTGTATTTACTCAGGCTGTCCCAGATTAGATGCAATATCTTGTTTTCAGTTGGGTCATGATTTTACCATTTTTATAATGTATTTATGCAGGCTACCTAGTCCAGGGCCCCTTTATTCAAAGGAGATATGCAGTGCATCCTGGTGGAAAAGGAAGATGTGCCGCACAACTCCAACAATGTGCAGCAGTGCGATATTCAAATGTGCAGGATGTGCCTGCCACAAGAGAGTGGGCCAGGACACGCACAAATGGTATTCCGTTCAAGTTGAGGGGGCAATCCCATGCATATGCAGTGCTGCAGTATATTCAGTGGGAATGTGCCCCTCACAGTCCAGCATACTACAGCCCACAGTTAGGCCATGAATTGCTGGCTTAACCTGGCCAGCCACCCACAGGCAGGCTGCAGATGTGCACCCAGGTGCACATGAGCCTGGCAGCCCTGATGGACTAGAGGTACCTCTTTCCATCCCCAATCTAGCCAACTCCATCCCTGAAGAGCTCCATAGTGCAGGCTCCCACCAAGACCCAATTGCACCAGAGGAAACCATGGTCCATATCCATAGTCTAGAGGACTGCCATCCACTGCCCCGTATGCAGACACCCTAACTCCCCCATACCCAACCTGTTGCAAAGACTGGCACTGCCCTCCACACCATGCCATGGCCAGCCATTGACTGCATTGAACCCAGGCTGGGGACCTGCACACTAGAATGACCCAACTGGCTATACCATGCATTTGGGCACAATGCCAGCTGCGGATCCACCAGTGTATGCAGCCCGTGTGTACATCCCTGGCAAACTGAAGAGGGAATTTACATACCTTCAATGCATGCCTTGCCAATGCTGTATCTTCCTGCCATCATACACTGCTGCAAGTCCACACTGTCCTCTTTTGCCCTATGTAACATGCCACCCTTTGGACTGCTGAAGTATCCCGTGTGCCATGGGGTGTGGTATCCTGTAATGCCATTTGCATTGTACGCTTCAGGCTATAGATAGTTCATCCATAGTTCCCCAGTTGTACAAAGGAATGTGAGGTTGGCTGTAACATGCCTGTTTTGGGACCTGTGTGAGTGGGTACGGCATTGGCCATCACCCACACTGAGCAGTGCAATGGCACCGGGATGATGGATCCGCATGCGAGTGCCTGAGGAGTATGGCCACTGGGTGTTATCACACACACACAGCTCGTGCCTATATATAACACATTCCAGCATCCTACTGCGAGTGCTCCACCACCTACCGATAGAGTGGTACAATCCCATTACAGAGGCAGTTGTTGCAATGGGATGGGCTGTGGGGGCAGGGAGGGGGTGTCTGTGCACTGTTGAGGGGTAGCGAGGGCCACTACACTATGGACATGGACTGTAGGTGTATTCAGGTGCAATTAGGGATGGCATTGGGGTCCCTACAATATGGCACCGATAGAGCCTGGACTCCAATATGATCAGGGCTAGTGGAACGGGTGTGGGGGGTGCCGCTATACCACCAGAGACTTCAGGGTCTGTCCCACATGGGAGAAATTGGAGTCAGGGCCTGGGGAGAGAGCTGCTCCAGTGCATTAATCCCCATGCCAACATGCAAATGAGCTGGTAATGAGCATGCATAAGGCCCCTTTGCACCCTGCATGCTCAACTAGTTCATTTGCATTCCTGGGCTGAATATCGCCCATGGGGGCTGCGGTGCATACTGGTATGTGCTACACATTCTCCCTGGAAGCTATTCAGTCAGGGTCACCCTGGATGCACCTGACTAGGTGGCTGCATGCACTGCGACTCCTGTCCAGGGTCACATTTTCAACAGGAATGATGAAGCCCGCCAGAATGAAGTGCAGTGTCACAGGTTTACTGCATGACAAAAGGGATTAACTCCCTTTGAAACTGCATTGTTTGCTGCAGTAACTCAACTGCAGAATTCTGCAGTGCTGCACTTTATCCTGGTGGGCTTCACTGTATGCACACCCTGTACCGGTGGCGCATTCTCTTTAAATATTGTATCAGTGCTGACTGGCACATCCTCTTTGTGCAACGCATCTTTCTGCTCGTGCATCAATCCGGCACTTAATATATCCCCCCAGATGTAAAATATTGTTTACACAGTGCAGCATGATATTGTGTAGATGTAGAGCCCCACTGAAAATAAGATTCCATTTCTTCTGTGAGCTATCCAGGCTAAATATAACAATCAGCAGGCATATTCTAGGAAAACACATTGTAAAAATGTGAAAAAGGAAGACCACATTGAAACTGCCTCTCCACAGATCTGCATTGTGCAAATTCATTAGAAATATGGGTAAAAGCATCCCAAAAGCGCTCCACAGCCACATTGGCTCTGACCAGAGTTTGTTTTTAAATAGGGACAATGCCAGAGACTGAACCAATGATACTGGTAAGCTATTAAAAAGTTTGACTCCCCTGTATAACAGGGAAAGTTGTCCCTGTGAGGTATGATGGAAAGAAATTAAAAAAAAGAGTGTCCTATGGTGTGTCTGGTAGAGTGTCCTTTAACAGATTTCTGGAATAAGAAAACAATGCTGGTGGGCATAAAACCCAAGTGAACTTTTAGAACAATATCACAATCTTACTATGCACTATATCTTCTAAGGAAATCCAGTTTATGGCCTTATATAAGTCACAGTGATGGGTCATCTTACAAATCGAATGAGACTATGGAATGCAGTCTTCAGCCTACCAATGATCTGAAGAAGAGGCAGAGGAGTAAACCAGTGAGCCATAGTCTATTGGGGAAGCAAGAAACTATTAACAAGAACTGCCTGTTTTCAGGAATTACATAGAAACACAGAAGTTGTTGACAGATAAGGACCACTTGGCCCACCTAATCTGCCTCAAGTTCCCTATCTCATACCCTGATGATGATGTTTTAATGTATTTTATGAGTTTAGTATTTATTGCACGTGTGTCTAATTTATTGTTTTATGAAGTATATTGTTAAGGCATCTTGGTTTCAGAAAGGTGTGATATAAATAAAGAATATTATTATTATTATTATTTTTATCTAGAGTGCCTCCAGAAACCCTATTTGGACTGTGGCTTACACCCCCCTTGTTTCTAAGAGTTCCACCAAGCCACATCGACAACAGATTTGTGACAAATGGCACAGTGAAATCTCTGCTACCGTTGGGTAAAATTTTGCCTGTCTATCTGCTGGTGTTTTTTGTGGGGGGCTGTGCCCCTTGCACCCCCCACATGGGGGCCTCTGCCCCCCCCATTACTAATATAATCAACTCTGAGTTAGAGTTGATTTAGAAGGGGAAACACTGGTGAAGCCAGCGCAGGTGTGCAGCGGGACCTTTACAGCGACAACTTCGAATCTGTTAGAAAGTGTCGCTGTAATGGGTTTCGCTGTCCAGCTGTCGCCGTTCTAACGTGATATGCTGTCTAAGATTCTCTTGTGTCTATCCCATGCATTTTTATATCCTGTGACTGTTTTAGCCCCCACCACTTCCTCTGGAAGGCTGTCCCAAGCATCCACCACCTTCAATTAAAAATGGTTTTACTTGATATAGCATACATAGCCTTTGATGTAATTTTTTAATTAGCTGACCAATATGATTTTTTTTATTTAAAAAAAATGTATATATATGATTTTCTAAGGTTAAGTGACTATCAAGGGTTACACCAAGCTATTTAATACAGTGTATATAAAAATAATAATAAATAGTAAACATGACACATCCATTACAATGTTACAGTCTCAAATTCATACCTCTCAACCTTTTATCACTGAAATGAGGGGCACAGACACTCAAAGTGAGGCACAATGAGGGGCACTTGGAGCCCCTTAATAGAGGGCATGCAGGGTGTTTCAAGGGTAAGGCTGTTTGAAGAGCATGTTGCTATGTGGGAGTTTCTTACAGACACCAGGGGCCAAATTTTCAATAGGCACATTAGACAACACAAGCTACAGCAAATGGCAGCCTGCATTGAAGCCCGATGTGCCAAGGACCCTGCACCAGATTTTGGTGCAGGAGGGGTCCACTCACCAAACTCCCCAAAGTTGTAACAACTGCTTCCCTACGTCAAACAAATGGCACACAGGAGGAGTTTGACAGAGGCTGCAATCCACCCCAGGCATTGGCACTTAGGCATGCACCTGGAACAGAGACCCCCTACCACCACCACTGCATATAGTAGCACCTACTGCTGGCAGCTACGGAGCAATCTGCTGAGATGGTGCTCCATGGCCAGTTGCCAACAGATAGTAATCAATGGAGGCAGACCTGGTTGTACATTGGGAGGGCAGTATTTTACTGGCTAATGGCTTTGCAATGCAGCAATGCCACAGACAGTGCTGGTGAGTTACTGGATATGATGTGTGTCCAATGGGACTGTACACATACACAGAGCACTCAGTAAGTCACCTACCTTCCTGCTAGGAGGCAGGAACAGTAAAAGGATACTATAGTTCGACCATACCGTTGAGAGACAGCTGTTGTGAAGGCCATCCTACACAGATAGCACTGCCTATCCCATGATCTCCGATGAGCTGGTGCATGTCCCAGTAGTACCAGTAATAGAGCCAGCCAACTGATATACAGTGTAGTGCACAGAGGAGAGCTGACAAGTACATGACATGTACTTGTCCCTTATCTAGAGCGTCATGTAGGAAGCAGAAATGGGTGCACTGCATACTTTCCAAAAATATATTGTCTAGCCAGACACTGCTTGGCACATTTGGATGCATGTTTCTGCCTCTGAATGAGGGATATTGGGCACCAGTAGTCATTCACCAGCATGAGGGAGTGGTAGCCCAATGTGCACAAGATGATCTGTACATTGGATGGCACAATGCTAGCTATCTGGTGGCTGTCATAGTGACCAATGGTATGCAGTGGCCCACTGGACAGCTGCAGGTGGATGGGTACCAGTTCCAGGTGATGCCTCCTTACAGTTTCCAGGGCTGACCTCCATGGAGTGCAGCCTTGGTGTTGGCCAGCCTGCCTGCCATAGGCACTGGTGTCAGTGCATATGGCACTTAGACCAGCTCTAAGCACTGGCGAGACCTGCAGCTGTTGGGGGCCTTTGAAAATCTGGTGGACAGAGATGTTGCAGCCGTGTTGTGGCACAAGTTTCCTGTCCAGCATGGTGCAGCCTGAGGATGAGGTGCAAGCCGGTATGGCACAGGCATTCCTGCTGGGGAAGCAGGCTGCATTTGAAAATCAGGAATGGTGCACAATGTGGCACAGGGAGACCCTTGCATCATTTCTTTTTGATACAAGCGATGTGTGTCATTCTTGGGGCTTTGAAAACCAAGGCTCCATCTCTTAAATAAACAGGGACTTTCCCTTTAATGCATTCTCTTATTAATGACAATAGATGAAAATCACTTGTTCTTTGTTCCAGTGGGGCCCATTCAGAGCAAAGCAACTAGCAACTGTGAGTAGTACAAGGTGCTCCTAATATAAAATGTGCCAGTCAGT
Organism: Neoceratodus forsteri; assembly: GCA_016271365.2. Taxonomy (NCBI): domain Eukaryota; kingdom Metazoa; phylum Chordata; order Ceratodontiformes; family Ceratodontidae; genus Neoceratodus; species Neoceratodus forsteri. Next base: position 115,484,972 of record JADMNL010000024.1, on the reverse strand, counting down.
TTGTTAAAACATCCAGTTTACGTAACTGACCAAAACCAACCCCTTCCCCCCAGTAAAATATCCCCATACTCTATAACGGGTCATTAGGTCTACAGTTCTCTTTCTTACATCCAGTGATAGTGAATCACAGTGTCTGTAGAGGAATTCTAACCTTGGCCCAACCCTTATGACACTACTTTCAATATGATGTTTCCAGATGGAATATAAGTCTAACCATACCCTCAAGTATTCATACTCAGGGACCTGGGACAATTAGACCTCATCCTTCGTTACAGTTGCCAGATAGTCCTTCCCTGCAGCTGTCCTCCTGTTTGACTTAAATGACATCATGTCAGATTTTTTTTTTGCATTCAAAGTCAAATTATTTTGGCTAGAAAGTCTTGTAGCCCATTACAGGTCAGCTGGAGGTCCACTTGTACCGGAGGAACCGTGTGACTCATGCAATCATGCGCCTTCAGATACCTGGGAGTCATTCTTGACCCCCAGTTAGACCTTTCCCTGCATATTCAAAATGTGCAGGGCAACAAATATCAAACTGGGCCTTGTGTGTAGGACTTGGGGAACCCTTACAGTAGCTGCGTGACTTGCTCTTGCTAAAGGAATATTTCTTCCCTCACTCAGCTATGGGCTAACAACCTTTCCCCTTGCCACAAAAACTAGCCTTGCCAAATGGGACATGGTCTACAATAATATTTGCTGCTTTGCCCTTGCTGTCCCTCGACTCACCCACCACTGTGAATTATGTGAAAAACTTCGCTGGTTGTCCTGGAATAACTATCATTCTTTTGCCCAAGGCCGCTTCATTGATACAATTGTCAGTGCTGCCACCCCTCCTGCCCTGTCTAAACTCCTCCAAATGGCCCAATCATCATAACTACTCAGATCCACTGACTCACAGTCCTCCCTTGTCCCCAAATCCCACACATTGTCAGGTGATCACGCCTTTGCTGTCTGTACCCCTAGATTCTGGAACTCCCTTCTGGTGCTCACTAGATTTTTTTTTTATTTATTTATTGAAATGTTTCACCAGGAAGGCAAACTAAGCAATGAGTTGCTTGTCTTCCTGTGCGATCTTGTGGGAAGGGGTACAATAGGAATGAGACATTAAACATTCAAGTTACAAGGTCAACATTAACATACAGTTGTAAGACAGGTGTTACAGATGGTGTTACAACAGTGTTGTGCATAACATGTAGAAAGGTGGACAATAATAATTGCTAGGTTAGTAAGTGAACAAGTGATTTTTTTTTTAGAACTCTATTTTTTGTTCCACCCCATCCTTATGCCCCACTGAACTCTCTCTCTGGCGACCTTCCACTTGTCAGACTCTACCTCCCTGTGTGACCTGACTCGTCTCCACTCCCCTGGCACTGGGTCTACCCTCCCCAAGGGAAGGGCCACCCCCACCCAGGGTGCTCTTTATACTTTATAGTATTGAGCTCCAGGCCGGGGTGGAGGGGGACTGAGGAGAGAGCCGCATCTGACTTCAGGGAGTGTGGTCTTTTGGGTGGGAGGTGCCTTCGCCTATCGGAGGGAGGAGGGGAGGGTGTTTTTTCTAGTAAATCCACCTGTGGATCCCGGCTGTCAAGGCAACGTACTGCCGCAGCTCCATCCCCAGGTATACGCCATGATGCTACTTTGGGCTACCTCCAGCCACTGCCAGAGATCGCTCCTTGAGCGGTCGCTTCCCCCATCCCTCCCCGGGAAGAGAGAGCAGTCCACCAGATGCTCAATCTCTTCCCTCCCCTGCCGACCCCCGGCACCTCGGGCTCGTTCCCGAATCCGGGTCACCGGGACGGCATGAGGTGTGGCATCCAGCGCCTCAACCCTCAGCACCACTGGGCCGGCTGTATACAAGTGATTACGTGAAAAAGAAGAGGGAAAGGGGTGGGAGGGATGAGGTGAGGGGGGGAAAGAGTTGTGTCCCTGGAGACCCCCTCAGGATGTGAGGAACCCTGCAAGGGGACTGGTGGGACCAGAGAGAAGGGGATAAGGCAGTGTCTCAGACAGACTCCTTTAGGATTTTTTTTTATTTATTTTATTAGAGTCTAGGATTACAATTACCTTTGAGCCAAGGCTCTTTTACAAAGGTCCCACATCTGGATGAGAACAAACATGCAGGACATTAATTATTACAGGATAACAGGTTACAGTTGTTTATCCTCACATGAGTACCACCTAATCACAGATTAGTTGGCACTAAGGGCATGCACAGGACAGAGATAACATTGATGATGAGAACTTGGTGAGACACGAGAAAAAGATGCTGCCAGAGGCCATTGTCAAAACACACAGGAAGTGCAAGTGGAAAGTGCAAGTAAGAGGAGGAGGAAGAGGAGGTGGGGGGAAGGTAGAGGGAGAGAGTAGGGGGTGAATGAGAAGGGACAACTGCCAAAAAGGATGGTGGGAAAGGGAGTAGATCAGAGATACAAGCCTCTTTGGAGAGTAGGAGAGGGACCCATGGAGAGCTTTCGGGGTCCTTTACATTCTGTGAGAGATCAAGGGAGGCCAGTAAGGGGGAGCAATTTGGGGGAAAGGGAGGAGGCTAGAGATTTGGGGGGGGGGTGGGTGCACACGGGGTGAAATGAAGGTGAAGGTAGAGAGGTAAGGTTTGTCCAGGACTTACAGGAGGGAATTAGGGAGGGACATTGCAGGAGCAGTTAGGTGCAAGGTAATTATTGAGGGCAGAGCTGATGGAGTAGGCAGAGGATGAGTGCTGATTTGAGGGGGAGGGAATAGCAATTTTTGGGAGGCAGGAAGGTAACTGGATTGGCCAGTTTGGGTGGATCTGTGGGGACAAACTCAGGGTACGGGAGTTGGTTGATCTAAGGAAATGGAGGGTAGGGGTGTTATAAAGAGAGGTGGAGGTAGGGAGGGAGCCTAGCCAACCAATGCTTGTGGACACTCTAGCACAGTGGAAGAGTCTTCTATTTGTAATAGAGGTGGAAGGATAGGGCATGATAAAGATTGCAGTGATGGATGTGAGGGCGGGGGCATCCAGGGCAAAGTGGCAGAAGTAACTGAAGAGGATGTCCAGTCTGGTCAGGGAGGACTTAGTGGCAGCACCATAGACTACGTCACAGTAGTTGAAAATGGGCAGTATCTTCTTCTGAACGAGTTTGTGCCTAGCCATAGGAGGGATGCAAGTACGGTTCCTGAACAGGGCACCAAGCTTGGGGTGCAGTTTTTTCTGGATGGCATCAATATGTCCAGAGAAGTTTAGGTGTTGGTCCAGCCAAACACCTAAGTACCTGAAGGAGGATGTGTCCTCAAGTAAAGTCCCATCAGGAGTGTGGAAAGTCGGTAGGGAGGGAAGCCTAGAGACTCTCTGCCTTGTGCCAAAGGTCATGGAGACAATCTTCTTGGTGTTGAGGAAAAGTTGATGGTTAGCAAACCAGAGCTGAATCTTGTGGAAGTCATCCTGTAAGCTGGTTGTAACCTCATCAGGACAGGAGACAGTTGCATACAGGACTGTATCATCGGCAAACATATGTATAGCTAAGAATGGGGAGCAAAAAGAGGGAAGATCATTTAAGAAGATGGAGAATAGGAGGGGCCCTAATACCAAGACCTGGGGGACTCCAGTGCTAACTGGGAGGGGAAGGGAAGTGGCATCCAAGATCTTAACTGATTGGGTTCTGCCAATAAGGTAGGCCTTGAACCAGTTTGTGGCAGAGGGAGATAGGCCAGCTGCCGGGAGTGAGTTGAGGAGAAGGGAGTGAGAGACGGTGTTGAAGGCCTTGGCTAGGTTGACAAAAATGGCAGAGGTAATTTGGCCATTGTCCATCCTGGTTAGGATGGAATCTATGAGCTGTAGGAGAAAGGTGGTGGTTAAGTAGTTTTTCCTGAAACCAGACTAGAAAGGGGTGTAAAAGGAGGTATCAGATAGAAAAGAGGTGAGCTGGAAGAGGACAATGTGTTCTTGAAGCTTGGCAAGGGTAGGGAGGAGGGAAATGGGGTGATAGTTGCCAGTGGATGAGGGGTCACCCCCTTTGGGTAGAGTGAGGACCACAGCATGTTTCCATGAAGAGGTGGCTGAGGCAGTAGAGAATGAGATATTTAGGATTATTGAGAGGGGGTAGGCAATGGCCGAAGGAGAGGGAGAGGGAGAGGAGTTTTGGGTCAAGGCTATCAGGGGAGGCACCTTTAGAGGGGTTGATAGTGAGGAGTGCACTTATGGTACCATTTTGGGTTACAGCAGCGAAAGAGAAGAGAAGGTGGGAGGGTGGTGGAGGGAGCACACCAGTAGAGGGTGGGGAGGGGGAAGGGTAGGAGGGGAGGGATTTCAGTAGCTCAGTAGCACAGGAGGTATAGTAGGAGTTAAATTCCACAGCTACAGCTGGTGGGTCGGAAACTAGTGAGCTATTTACTTTAAGTACTGGGAGCGGTGGACAAGATGAGGGGGTAAATAGGGTGTGGACCACCTTCCAGAACTTTGAAGGGGAATTTATGTTGGTGATGAATGCAGATTTGAAATATTTGGACTTGGCTAACCTTACAGCCTTGGTGCAAGCGTTTCTGAGCATGCGATAGTTTGCAAGGTCACTAGGATGCTGGGTAGCTTTATGGCACTTCCAGGCTCGATCTCTAGCCCTGAGGCAGGTCAGAAGTTCAGGGGTTATCCAAAGTAAGTGGTTACCTCTGACTCTGGTTTGTTTGAGCGGGGCAAAGGCGTTCCAGTTTACAAGAAAGATTTCTTTGATGTAGGCACGGGCATTCTCAACTGAGGGGAAGGAGGTTAGTGGGGATCAGTCAGAAGTTGCAAGATTACTCAAGACAGGTTCAAGGTCAAGAGACTTGAAAGAGCGTAGTTGTATGGTTTTGTGTGGTGATTTAGTTCTGGACTTTTCTAACTATGAATATTGGGTTATGGTCACCGAGAGCATTGGGGAGGATGCCAGAGGTGATAACGTGATGGGGTGGGAAATAAGGGCCCGGTCAAGTAGGGAGTGTTGTTGTGTCTTGTGGATTGGGCAGGTGGGTTCGGAGATCAGTTGGGAGAGGTTTAGGGTTCCGATTTAATTTTGTTTTGGTGCTTTTAAGTGACAACCAATTTATATTGAAGTTGCCCAGGATAAATAATTCCCCAGAGTGAGCAAGGGAAGTGATGGAGGTTAGGAGGTCTAGTGCGACCGAAGGATGGACATTTGGGCTGCAATATAAGCTGGCTATGAAGATTGGAAGAGTGAAGGGGAGGGTCACATGCCTAGCTAGGGCATCATGGATCTCAGGATTAGAGGATGAGTAGATGATGGATTATTTGGATGGAGGCTAGGACATAAATGGCCACACCACCACCCCTGCCAGCAAGGTCTTGTCTTAGCAATGAATAGCCAGGAATGGACACTGAGTGGTCAGGGATAGTGCTCTTTAGCCACGTTTCTGAAATAATTAGAATGTCTGGTTTTAGAGTGCACACCATGGACTGAATCTGGTCTATTTTTTTTTCAACAAGTTGCAGGTGTTTAGATGTAGATGTATTCCCACCCATCTCATGTTTAAGAGATCCTTATGGACACACCCAAAGTCTGTCTCAGCATGTAACTGCCTCTAGACTGCTTGATGTATCTTACTCCTGTATGGTGTCTTGACCCTTACCCTCAACTAAGAGAGGTGTTCTAAAGTTTTCACTACTCCATGTACTTAAGTACTTACTGTCTTAAAAGTGCAACACCCTGTACCTAGGGCTGCCGGGGGTGGATATCCGCTGCTTACAGCTGGTGCAGAATGTGGCTGCCAGGCTGTTGACTGGTTTATCTCAATCATGCTATGTCATGACTGTGCTCCACGGCCTGCACTGGCTGCCTATTCAGTGGCAGATTACCTTCTAGGTCAGTTTGCTGACCTATAAGGCCCTACATGGACAGGGGCTGGGTTATCTGCAAGATCTTCTTTGCCCCAACCGCCCTCCCCACAACCCACTCCACTCCACTGACAAGGGACTGCTAGAGGTTCCCAGGATTCATCTGAAGACCTCGGGTGCCTGGGCATTTGCGTTTGTTGCCCCTACCCTGTGGAACTTTCTACCTTGTATGATAAGAGAGTGCCTGACCTTGGAGAGTTTTAAATCTGAATTGAAGATGCACCTTTTTAATCTTGCCTTTACTGAGTACTGATCAATCTTTAGATGATGTAGACGTGTATTTTAATATTTATTGATACTTTAATTCAGCTCTTATAATCAATGTACAAGAGCTTTGATCTTTTTGTGAATTATGCTTTTTTATAAAGTGTTGATTGATTCATTGTACCCTGTCCTGCCTTAATGCTCATGTATTCTTGCACGAAATGTAAATTACCCTTTACTGTATTATTGTCTTTACCATTGTGCTCATGTCCACTGTTTACATTGTTTACTGCCTGTACATCCCTTCTTTGTTATATTGTTACATAGTTTGCATATTTTTTCCCCCTTGTAATCTCCTGGGTCGTACCTGAAAATAGGCATTCTTTTGTCTAGTGTGCTTACCTGGTCAACAGAATTTAAGTAAAATAAATATGGAACAGTATTATCAGCACACATGTGTACCGTCACCCCTGGGAGCCATTGCTCTACATTATTCATACAATAGACACATATGTATATCTTTGCAAAAAACTGCATTAATGCATCAATTAAGGTTCAGATTAAACTGACAAAAGTAAGGAAATGTGGCATTAGGATTTCCAACCCTAAGTCACCAACCTCTACCCCTCAGTCAGGAAAAGGAAAAAAAAAAACATGGTTTTCACTGTCTTGATTCTTGGTGAATTAGGGGTGGGGTCCTTCTTGGGGTTCTCAATCCTAACACTCACCCCATTGTGATATAGTCTTCAAACATACAGAACTGTGTCTCCCCACAAGTTTCCAACAACCTTTAGGCACTGTCTGAAGAAAAAATATCATGTCACCTTATTTGGTCATGGAATGGGATGAGTGTTAGGGTTGAGAACCCTAAGTACTCATTGAGACCCTTTTTTATATGTAAAGATTGTCCCTTAACTTCAAAGATTGATAGACTTACAGCTCATTAAAACTGCAGTGTTACTGTGTGGGAATTGTAATTTTAGACTTTTTGTGTTTCTTATAGTGCCCCTGAATTCTTTTGTAGGGTATTATGTATTAGTGTTGTAACACTCATTATGGCCTTTGTTTTGATATATAGATTGTCCTTTAATGGCAAATATTGACGGAGTTATGGCTTGTTAAAGTTGAAATTTTGGAAAATACTAAGTCCAAATTTTGTTTTGTATGAAGGAATCTTCTTTCATGAGATTGTGTCATTCTCACAAAAAAATATTCCTTCATACAAAAAGAGAATGTGAAAAAAAAAAACCTAAATCCAAATTCTTTCTTCGCATGAAGGTAATCTTGTTTCGTATGGCCCTATTCCTGTTTCATATGGCCATATAAAAAAAGAAAATCCTTTCTGGGTCTTTTTTTTTCAAAAACTAACTGTAGAATACAGTTAATGGGGTCTCAATTACTAAGATACATGTGTTGGTGTATTGCCATGATATGATTTTTATGACTTTTCAAAAAAAGCTTTTTTTGAAAAAATTGGAAACAAAATGGTGGCCATCCAAAAAAAAGATTATTTTCCCTCACAAAACAAGAGTATCCCCCAGATAAAACAGAATCCTTTTTCATATGGCCAAATTCTTTTTAGCATGAAACAGCTGTCCAAAAGAATGTACCGAGCATGCTCAGAACTAAAATGTCAAATCCTTATAACTCTGGAAAAGATTTATATTTTTTTCACCAAATCAATGCCAAGTCATTTCTACACTGAAACTTTCAGACCAAAATTCAAACTCATCTGGGCACTAGGCAATGACTAAAAACAGACCCCCACCCACAATTTTTCACTTGTTTCACTATCTAGATCTTGGAAATCTGCACATCTGACTGGAACAAAACTTGGCATGTCAAGAGACCCTGCCACAGGGACTGCACGTGCAAAATTTTGTGCAAATATGGTTGAATGGGGGTGAATCTATTAAAGTGTATAGTTAAGGATTTAACATTAAACAGCCTACTCAACCCTAACTATAGTGGTGGAAGACAGCATGGGGCCTAATATGGACCCCTGCAGAACTCCCCTATTAACTTGCCTCTAATCTGATCTTGAGCCCTGTACTTCTACTGACTGCCTATGTCCTGTTAAATAACTCTTTAACAAAGTCAGTGGCAACCCTTTTATGCCCATACCATGATGTTTTCTTAGCATGATGCCATGGTTGATGGTGTCAAAAGCCCTGGAGAGAGCTACAAGGATGGCCAACATACTGTAGATAACATTCTCCAGCACCATCTGAACAGTAGTTACAATTTTAACAATTGCCATAGTGGTATCATGATGTAAATCATTACTTACTGTGTACATTCAACTTGGTCAAAGCTGTCTTTTGCTTACTTTTAGCTCAGTTGTACCTGTATTCTCTTTTAGTAATTGGGCTCAATTTTCACAACAGCGAGAATGCCACAAGACCCAGGTGCACTGAAGATATGGCGCACAGGGTTTGTGGCATTCTTCTAAACAGTGATTGGGATTTTTTGTCCCGTGCGCCAAGCTTGCAGCAATCCCGGGTACCCTTTTTACGGAGCTTGCAAAAAAATATTTGTCGCAAGCTGCTGTAAATCAGGCAAAGTGTCACAACAGTGCCCAATCTACCAAAATTGGGTGCAGTTGCAGTGAAGGTGTTTGGCGCAGCTGTGCCAAAAAGAGGGTTTGACACGGGGCTTGACGCAAGCCCTGCTCTGCCCTTTGAAAATTAGGCCCATTTTAGTTAGTCGATCCTGAATAGAATATACCACTCTATACACAATTCACATTTTCTATTTTATACGCATTGCTGTATAAACTCAATGTTTTGTCAGATGTTTACTGTCCTAGAAATAGTGTAAGCAATATGCATATAAACTGATTGAATGATACTGTGTATTACAATCCAGCTTCCAAATGGATTGTTACTGAAATGTCTCTTGAGTCTGCTAAAATAGTTTACATTGGCTGCTGCTACAGTCCCTGAAAAGGTGGTTTGACTGGCCTATTTCATTTGCTGGATGGCATCAGTCATTGCTTTCCCTCCAGGGGGATCATAATGCTGGGGGATTTTAACATGAACTGGCTACACAGCACCCAAACAGAGTGCTGCAAAATGTCAAAACAGCTCAGTCTCACCCAACTCATTACCATCAACCACATGCCAAAACATCCATTCCTCAAACCACTCCCTCCTGGACTGGATACTGATTCATCATGAAGATAGGGTCCTTCATATCCTCAGTGACCATTCCCCTACCTTTGGTATCTGGTCCTCCAAACCCCAACGCCTCCCCCCAGATTTGTGTCATTCAGAGATTTCTCAAAATTTGATGCACCTCGCCTATTCTCTGATATATAAGGGCAGTCAACTGACCAGTCCTGCACATGTTGCCTGATGTTAACTTGGCCCTGGTCCTCACTTCAGCCCTAACTGCCATCCAGGAGAGGCACTTCCCACTTCCCACTACCCACCTGGAGAGTGCATGGTGGAAATATGAGATGGCTCTCCAAAGACTTCCTCAAAAAATGAAGGAAAGGCATGCCAAATGGGAGGCACATGAAGGTACCCCCTCCCACTGGAACGATAACAGACACCTGCATAACCTCTGCAAAAAAGGATATTAAATCATGCAAGATCAAGTACTTTAAAAATCTTCAAACTCAGAGCTCTTGGCAACTCCAAAAATTTCTATTTGGCAGTAAATTCCTTACATCATTCCTGGGACAAAACAGAATGTCATTAAGCTGGAAAGTGGGACAGGAACATTAAACTGACCCGTCCAAAGTGGTAAAACCTCTCAATACCAAATTCTCTGACCTGTCTGAATACCTTGCTAAACTTCCTCCCATGCACCCCACCGGTTGTTATATTTTCAAAGTCACTGACAACCCTAGTGTCCCACCCTTTCACTTTCAGGCCATTTCCCTGCAGGAAACCTGCAAGCTCCTTATGACCCTCCCCAACCAAGGCAGCACCGGCAGTGAGGGCCTTTGCCTGAGATTTCTGGAACTGGTCACCTATGTTATTACCAGACCTCTGATTATGGTATTTAACTTATCCCTTACTGCTTCCTCCTTACCCCCATCCAGAAGCAATCCAGAGTTGTCCCTATTTTGTAGTCTGTCCACCCTACCCTCATCAACAATCACCATCTCCTCTCTATACTCTCCCACCTAAGCAAAATCCTCAAAAACACTGTTTTTCAGCAAATCTCAGACCATGTGCCCACTCACAACCTCCTCTTTTCCCAGCAACACAGCTTGAGGAAAGGCCGCCACAGCACCACCACTGCCCTGACTTACTTCATCAACCACATTCTCAAAGGCATGCATAAAGGCAAGCTAACAGGCACCATCTTTGTGGCTCTCACCAAGGCTTTTGACTTGGTGAACCACAACATACTACTAGGTAAGCTGAGCAGAACTGGGTACTCTACTATGACCACAGCTGTGACCACAGCTTTGTTTTATAACTACCTTTTGGGCTGAGCCCAGGTGATTTGCATGGGGGGAGGGGGCAGTTTCCAGTACTCAGGTGGTCCGAACCGGGGTCCCACAAGGATCCATCCTTAGACCCCATCTTGTTTTCAGTTTATCAACTCCCTCCCCAAGGATGGCACCATGTGCAACTTACTACTGTATGTCCATGACCTTATCCTCTACCAAAGCGTAAGGACCCTGGTTGAATTGTCATTCACACTCACAGACAACTTCGTCACAGCCCATGACTGTTTCTTTGCCAACCGACTCTTGGTAAATGCCTGAAAGACAAAAGCCATGTTGTTCAGGTCAAAACTCAAACTGGTGTGATGGATAGGTGATACTACCTCACTTCACATCCTGTCCCCTGATGGCTCCCCACTTGAGTTATTGACCACCTTTAAAATCTGGGAATCACCCTCGACCCCTCCCTGACATTCTCTGACCACATCAGACTCATGGTCAAGCATATGAACCAAACACTAGGAAATGGCTAGCGGCTCAAGGATTTTATGACCTGTGAGGTAAGACTTGCCATGGCACAGAGGCACCTTACTTCCTCTGCTGGACTACATTTCACCCATCTACACACAAATCTCATCCTCCTGCCTGCCTAGACTCAAATCCTATAACAGCATCCGTAGGTTTGCCCTGATGGCCCCTTATTTCATGCATCACTGTTCCCTCTACCAGGTGCTAAGCTGGCTTCCCCCTCAAGCCTGCCAGGACTACCTCCTAGGCTGCCTCATTGACAAAACTAGCAGGAAAAGAGAGCTGTCACCCCTCTCCCCACTACTCAGGCTAATGCCCTGACATCAATGCCTCCTGTCCTCCTCCTCCAGCCTACTTCTAAAGTGCCCACAAGTTACTATGTTTATAGCCAGAAGGCCTGCTCTGCAGCTGCCCTGAGTCTTTGAAACAGCTTGTCTGCCCCACTATAGACACTGGAATCACACCCCAGCTTAAATCCCACTTAAAGACCTTCCTCGTGCCCACTATTACCTGTAAATGACCCCTTTGAAGATATTATTACACTTTCCATGGGCAGAGCACCTGCTCTTCCCCCATATTGCTGTGTCCATTGGGGTCCTGCAATGACTCTGGAATTTTTCTGGGAATGTTAACATACCTTAGGCACTGCCTTGCCACAAAGACTCTATGTATTTTACCCAACCATTCATTACTGCTCCTTTGTTTTGTATAACAACCTACCACAACATATGTCTCATGTACTTGTTTTTGTTTTAATCTTTGGTTTTTTGTTTTGTTTATTTAAAATCTGGTAAGTTCATGGGCCAAATACCCATTTTCAAGGGTGATTAGAACATATAAGAAATATACAAACAAAAGATAAAACATACAAAGCAATCAGAATAAATATACAACTACACAGAAAACTAATCCTAATTATGCAAACGTTTTACACTGACAGTTTGCAAAAAGGTTATTCTTTTAATGTGTGTCTGAAACGAGTTACTGAGTTATTGATACTAGTTATGGGTGCAGGTATATGTATAAAAAATGAGGGCAGTTTATAAAAAATGTCCGTCTTTATGGCCTGGGCCTTGTCTGAAAATAGTCCCTGGGATCAGAGCACCCACCCTGTTAAATAATAAAGAAACAAATATATGTAGCAACATTTGCAAACATTTTCTTCTTTATGTGTGCCTTTTTAATTCTTGTTCACCTGCCACATATATTTGTGGGTTCAGTAGTTTCGTGACTTTCTGCATGCTTATAGCTTCTCCCTTTTTTACGACTATGGGTGGAGCCTACAGGAGTTTTGCATGTACAAAAGGAGTGATGTCATGTTTTCTGTCCGCGGAACTGACTGAAGGTGTAAACAGTCTCCTCCGCCTTACCTTCCTCCAATAAATGTTTTCCGCCCTCAAATAAATATGCTTTCATGTTACTCAATGGTTGCAGGGTACTACTTTCTTTCTTAAATGGGTGGTACAAGAACTGGAACCTGAGTAGTGGGAGGCAGCATTGTTTTTTGGGGGGAAGTAAGATCCAAGCCCCTTCCACCCAAGAAGCTCCTAAAGATCCAGCCCACCTATTTTTTTTATTCATGTGGGAGGGGCATGAAGTGGATCTGTTAAATTGAAATACGATTCACTACTTTGGGAGCTGGACCTAGGAACACAAGAAGTCTAAAGGCATTAAGTATTTTCTGTTCTCATACTCCTTAAAAAAATGCAGGGATTCCACAAACAGACTTAAAAACCCTTGGAACAAATGATTATCAGAGTCACCTAGTGTCTCAAAGGAAAAGACTAAGTGTCTGAAACTACTAAGGATTCACCTTCTATGGAAAATAGACAGTTTTCAGGTATTTCTTAAATATTTATATACTAAAATGGGCACAGTACTTGGTAAATACCGTCTGTGATGAAATGTATTTTTCTTTTTAAGTATGAGAAGTGGAGTTGACTTGCATATGTTAAAAATACCAGTTGCAATTAGCAACTCATTTTAAAAACAAAATTCTGTTTTTTTCTTGTCCTATTTACTTTTTTCCTAGCTCAGTTTATAGTGGAGTTGACTTTGTAACATTCCTCCCGAGTTAATTACTCCTCGGAACCTGTAATTCCAGTTTTTACGACTGTGTCCCTGGAACTTTCTACATGACAAGTTCCCATAGGCACCTCACAGCACCTCATTAAGCCATTTGACAACACCATCTTTGCTGGACACTGCATAATAAGAGACCCAGCCTTGCATTTTTCTAAATAGTATACCAACTTCATTCTCAGGCAGGCAGTTCGGAAGGGGGAGCACACTGGACTTCAGTTGTTTGTTTGATATTGGTCACAACCAGAAGCCCCTCTAAAAATAATTAAATACATTTATAAAGCCAGGGTTGAGCAGATCACACATTGAATTGGTTTATGATTAGGGGAAAGCTGTGATCACTTTCCTAGTGATTTGCTCTCAGCCACACCTAGCAGACTGCACTTTATAAATGTGAGACAAGGAAGCAGGAGTATTGTCTTTGCAAACAGAGAATGAAACAGCTGGACTCTAACTCAGATCGGCAAGGTACTTTTTACATTATTTAAAGTGTAGGACCAAACCGATTTTGGCCACTTTGACTTAGTGGTTTGGCATGTTCACATTTTGGCCAAAGTTTGATAACTAAGAGCCCCTATTTGGGACATGAAAGATGGAAAATCCTCCATTACAGGCCTGTTTGGGCAGTTTGGGGGGGCACACTGGACTTCAGTTGTTTGTTTGATATTGGTCACAACCAGGAGCCCCTCTAAAAATAATTAAATAAATTTATAAAGCCAGGGTTGAGCAGATTACACATTGAATTGGTCACAGCAGCAGAAGAAGCATGTTGGCATTAAAAGCTTAGTGGCGTGAATGTAGAGGCACCAGTATTTAAGCATGACTTTGGTAGAGGATTAATTGTGATTGGGGAGTGAGGGAGGGAATGAGTCTTGATATTTTTAGCATAGCGGTTTTCTGAAACTTCAACCTTCAATGGCTTAGACTTTGTAGCCATCTGTACAGTATACCACTAAGCCACATGCAGTGGGGTATGGGTAAACCCACATCACCAGACCCAGGCCAGAGCTGTAAAATCTGAACTGGGCACAGTTAGTAAATATTGCTGATCCAGTGGAGCAGCAATAAAAGATAAATTATGCAATACCCTCAATAACGCACCTCCCCCAGTTTACATTTACCTGATGCCCAATTTTAGGCCTTATATAGTAATATATTCCTTCAACAGAACAGTTTGTAATGAAATGTGTCAAATTTACATTGGCATTTGGGCATATGCACTTTTATATTATATAAATTTTGTGTGTGTACTGTAGATCAGGTTCTAAAAAAAAACAAGCATTTGTCAATGCTGAATGTTGTCGCGCTGGCAATGGCAGTGGCGGAAGTGGAGAGGCATAGTGCTGTGAGTTTGTTAATGTGTCCCACAAGGTGATTTTGCACAGCGAGTACGCCACTGTGCGGCAGAGCTACGGAAATGCGTTTTGGGCAGGCTGTGGAAAATGACAGCTGGACTGTTGATAATGAGGTGTACACAAATGCCAGTGGTGAAAATGTGGCATGAAAATATTGCAGATTGACAAAGTTACAAGGGTGCATCGAAACTGCACAATGCACGCTTGCAACACAGTCATTGTCTGGACTTTCGCCACCAAATTTTCAACATAGGCATTTTAGGACCTCTGCTGATGAATAGTGCCACCGACATTTCCTGAAAGTGTCCCGAAGAGTGATTTCATACAGTGACCATGCAATTCTGCACTGGACATGCGAAAACACGTTTCAGCCAGCTGTACTGTTCATAAGGTGGTATGGAAAAATGGCAGCGATGAACAGCTGGAGTGAAAGTATTACAAATTCACAAAGTCATGAGCATGTGTGCAAACTGTGCAATGCGTGCTCGTAACACACTCATTGTGTTGACTTTCGTCCCTAAATTTTCAACATAGGCACTTTAGGACATCTGCTAATGAACAGTGTCACTGCCATTTTCATAATGTGTCTCGAACACGGGCTTTCCACAGTGACCACGCTATTGTGCGCCGGAACTGCGAAAACAGATTTTGGTCAGGATGTGAAAAATGGCAGCTGTGCTGTTCATTAGGAGGTGTAGAACAAAGGCGCTGTTGAAAATGTGGAGTGAAAATACAAGTTTGCAAAGTTACGAGTGTGCGTGCAAAAAGCAACACACGCTCGTAACACAGTCATTTTATGGAGTACTGTCACCAAATTTTCAACACAGGTATTTTAGGATCTCTGCTCATGAACAGTGTCACTGTCATTTTTGTAATGTGTCTCAAACAGTGATTTCGTACAGCAACCGTGCTATTCTGCGCCAGAAGTGCAAAAACACATTTTGACAAGGATGTGAAAATGACTGCTGTACAGTTCACAAGAAGGTGTGTTAAAATGCCAATGTTGAGAATATGGCATGAAAATATTGCAAATGCGCTAACTTACAAGTGTGTGTTGCGCAGTTGCTATGCACGCTTGTAAAACAGTCATTTTATGGAGTATTGTCACCAAATTTTCAACACAGGCATGTTAGTACCTCTGCTCATGAACAGTGTCACCGTCACTTTTGTAATGTGTCCCAAACAGTGATTTCACACAGCAACTGCGCTATTCTGTGCCGGAAGTGCGAAAACACATTTCAGGCAGGATGTGAAAAATGACAGCTGTACAGTTCACAAGAAGGTGTGGTAATAGCCAGTGTTGAGAATCTGGCATGAAGTAGTCCGAATGCCTCGCTTACCAGTACATTAACAGTTGCTATACTGCACTCGTAAAACAGTCATTTTTGATTTTTCCCACCAAACTTGCAACATAGGCTTTTTGAGAGCCCCTCTCATGAACACTGGCACTGTCATTTTGTTACTCGGTCCTGAAAGGTGATTCCATGCAATGACTGCGAAATCACCTTTCGGGACCGAATAATGCCATGACAGTGTAAGAAATCATGAGAAGGGGTCCCAAAAGCCCCACGTTGAAAATTTGGGGCCAAAATTTGCAAAAATGCCCGAGATGTGCATTAACATTGAAAAACCCCTATTCATTCCATTATACAGCTTAACAGCATTTCTTCAGTTCGCGGTCGGATTTGAAGAGTGCAGACGTGTTCCCGGTCCACAGAAGATCATCGCGCCAGACTCCGCAGGTAAGTATGGGGTGAGGGGAGGCAGGGTGCGCAGTGGGTGGGTGGTGCGGTGGGTGCAGGTGGGGGAGGGGCATTGAGACTATGAGAGACTGTTTAAATTTTACAGGAAAAAACAGAAAACAACATTGCAGGACATTTTTTTTTCAGGAGTTTGGCATGCTGGGTTGGGCTCCCAGCTTGCTACCTAACTGTTTGTGGGGGTGTCTGTAGCCGATGGGGATTGGGCACCCCGCCAGCACACAACACGGGGAGGAAGTAATGACGGGGATTGGGCACCGGGTCAGCATCAGGAAAGAAAGCGGGGACGGAGGGGGATTGGGCACCCCTCAGCATTCAACAATTGGGGGGGTTTATGCCAACGGGGAGTGGGCTCCCCCATCGGCACACAAGGGGGTGGTTAACTGACAGTGGGATTGGGCACCCCCGAAGTCGGCATTAGTTAGGCGGCTGCCCGCTCACTGACCATGCACATAATGGTGGTGAACATGGCAAGAAAAGGACTGCTGCATATGATGAGCTTTGCTCAGATTGCAGCGGACCTTTTCTTAGATGTACTCGCCCCATTATGTATACATAGTATGGCGCCGGCATGCAGGCAGATTGGGGAATGTGGGACGCACCTACTGGTGCATGCCCTGCATTCGCCCAACTGCGACCCCACCTCCAAAGCTGCACTGTCCCACGATGTTGGCTGCGTAAGCGCGCCAACATAAAAACAATGAAACGCATCAAATGACTTCAAAAACTTGTCTCAACATTGTGTTTATCTTCTGCCTTGTCACAACATACAGTTGTCTCAGCACTGTTTTCAGTTAGGGTACAGTACCTTCATGTATACGATGGCCTGGTTCTGTTGAGTTGATTGCTATAACAGTGCATAGAATAAAATGCAAAACATATAGGTAATTGTAATACAGATGGTGGCATTATTTTTAATTATACAAAGGCAAGGAAAAATATAAGAAGCTGGCTTATGACCCACTGAAACAGTAGTGTTATTACACAATAACATCACTGTAGCTTTGGATTTGGATCATTCCTTGAATTTTCTCTTAAGAAATATTTTTCCACACTAACAAAAACATCCTTTAAAATTTATTTTTTATTCTGTATATAACAACAAGCCATTGTATAATTGCAATAAGGCACTCCAGGTTGTGTGTTATCTTGTATTATTAAAAAGGTCTGAGAAATTGAGCTTTCTGATTGGCTGTAAACATTCTAACAGCCTTATGTTAATCTTTTATTAACATACATGTAGAGCTTAGCCGTATTCTAAACAAGGTTTAACACAATTAAAAAATTTTTTTTTAATATAATAGCAATAAGGCACTCCCAGGGGTTATGTTAATGGTCAGTTAATCACCCTCTAGGGGCATGTGGTACTCTGCTATGCCTTGTGCCACATCACACCCCTAGAGGGTGATTAACATACCATTAACATAACCCCAGGTCATGCTTTATTGCTTAAATATTGTCACTTCTGTGGTGGTGGAAGCACTCAGCTTTGCCTCATGCTTCAACCCACCCCAGGAGTGACATTATTATATGACACACACCATGCCATGCTTTATTGCTTAAATATGCCCTTTTTCACTGTACTGTACTTTGATCAAGTTAGTATATATGCAACAGCCTTCATGTGAACACTCTGGGCTTCTCTTTGACTCCCGATGTCTATTTGCTTTAGCTATAGTATATTGTTTGAACTGCTTTGGTCTTCTTGATGTGGTACCTGTGTGCCTAAACTATGTAATCTGTTTATCTGCTGTTACCCATGCATCTCCAGTGAATGATTGTTATAACAGTCTGCTCTCCGAGCCATTGTTTTGTGACTTGTTAACTATGCTGTCTTTGTATTAGTTTCAGTGGGGTGCCTTTGCAACTGAGTCTCTGACACAAAGGTTTGCAAATCTGATATTTTTTTAAATAAATGAATGTTTATGTTTAAGCCCATGAAACACCCTTATCTAGTTAATGCATTCACAGTCATAGTGGCTCTGCCAGAGCTTGTTGTGACATGATATGGGATCCAATGAGGAAGAAAAAGACTGAAGGAAAGGGGGAGGGGAGAAGAAGAAGAGGAAGATGTTTTGCATACACCTTGTATCTCAAAGGGCTTTACAAGCAATGAGAGACTGCTTGTGAAGTGACTGTAAACATGTACTAGCAATTATTTTGCACATCACTGTCCACACACAGTCTTGGACTGTTAATTGCATGTATCAGTTTAATGAGAAGGGAAATGTTGTCCAGAACACTAGGGAAAATACTCTTCTCTTGTGGAAAGCGCCGTGGGCTGGATTTTCAAAGGATGATGCTGGGCTCATGTCAAGCCCTGCATCAAACCTGTTTTTTGGCACAGCTGTGCCGAACACCTGTGCTGCAGCCGCCGCTGATTTTAATATGTCAGTGTGACAGTTTTCCCACTTTATGGCAGCTTGCCAAATATTTGGCGCAAGCCCCATGAAAAGGGTGCCCGGGATTGATGCAAGGTAGACCAGCAAAAGCTGGTCTAACTTGTGGCAATCAGAGCACGGAATACAAAATCCTGATCGCCGGGTGGGAGAATGCCACTAGCCCCGTATGCCAATTGATCAGTGCACCAAGGGCTTGCAACATTCTCAGGGCTTTGGAAATCTGGCCCCTTGTGTTCTTTTACTTTCACCTGGGCAGCACCAGAGATGGGCAGAAGGGACCTCGGTTTAACATCTCAGCCGCAGGATGGCACAATTAGATAGTACCTCACGGACAGCTGTGATGGTACAAGCCAAATCCCGGTGTGGGACTAGAAGCCACAGCTTTCTGACCCAGAGGCAGATGTGCTACCAACTGAGCCATGCTGACACCTGTTTGTGAGACGAATACACAGTGACCTATTTGATGCACTCTATTAAAGTAACAGCATTCCTTGTTGCTCTGTTATTATCAGTGTTATATTAGCAGTGTTGTGCTCATTTCATACTGCACTTCAAACTTTCTTGGACAGGTCCTTGTATTTAATATTGATGTTTAATGGTAGTATGTGGCTAACTAACACCACTGAACATGGACCTGTCTAAGACAATCTGAAGGAGTATGTAAGCACTACAGTGTTGACATCATACCTCTTGGGTGCTGCAGCTAACAAGCACCAAGCTGAAAATGTGATTTTCTGAGTCAGGGGAGCACCATAGAAATAGGGGCTATGACAAGCCCTGACTTAAGTTATCCTTTCAATCTTCAGGAGAGTGTACTGGTCTGCTGATATCTCATGAGTGGTGAAGCCACAAGTGAAATAGCAATAGACAAATACCTTCCAATGAAGACAGGACTGGTATGTTAAGTCAGGCCGGGACCAATATTCAAAACGTAGCCTGGGCGCAAAAGGGTGGCTGCCCATGCTAACCAGGGTTAGTGCCCAGTTTCTGGCTGGGGTCTATAGTCAGACATCTCCACAGCATGGGCAAAACCTGTTAGTGCCAAAGTGCTAAGTTATTACTGTTCCCATCTAAGTGAGGGGGTCCTCCCTTGCATAGGGCACAGTGGGATGATGAGAGGTTTGCGCAGGTGGAAAATGCCACATGAATGGGTGCAGGTTACCACTTTTGGAAACCCCAACTTAACAGTGTGCAAGACCCTAGTGGGGGGCAAAGGTACTGCAACTGGCTGCCCCCCTTACCCCGGCCAGATGCATCTATGCATGCCCTAGTGTCTAGTGGCAACCCTCATCCTCTGATCCCTGTCCCTGTAATTGAATAGTGTTTCCCTGGTATCTAGTGGTACTCCCTACCCTCCAGTCCCATCCCCATAAGTAAATAGTAATTCCCTGGTGTCTAGTGGTACTCCCTGCCCTCCAGTCCCATCCCCATAAGTAAATAGTAATTCCCTGGTGTCTAGTGGTACTCCCTGCCCTCCAGTCCCATCCCCATAAGTAAATAGTAATTCCCTGGTGTCTAGTGGCACCTCTCCACCCTACGATCCCCATCCTTGTAAGTGAATAGTGCTTCCCTAGTGTCTAGTGTCACCCTCCCCCACCCTCTGATCCCCCTCTCTGTAATTGAATAATTCTTCCCTAGTGTCTAGTGTCACCCTTCCCCACCCTCTGATCCCCCTCTCTGTAATTGAATAATTCTTCCCTAGTGTCTAGTGTCACCCTCCCCACCCTCTGATCCCCCTCTCTGTAATTGAATAGTGTTTCCCTGGTGTCTAGTGGCAACCCCTGCCCTTTGATCTCCAAACCTGTAAGTGAATAGTTATTCTCTGGTGTCTAGTGGCACTCCCTGACCTGCAGTCCCCATCCCCATCCCCATAATTGAATAGTTATTACCTGGCATTTAGGAGCTCCCCCCACCCATACTGGCTGCACAGAGCAAACCACCCTGCCACCCCATTACCTCTGTCACTGCTGGTGCCACGCAGATCCAATATAGTGACCAGCAAAGCCCTCCTTTCACCACCTCAGCCAGCTGCCATATGGAATTACAGAAAGCATGTGTACTGTCTACAGTAGACAGTACATGCCCCCTATACTTTATTTATTTATTTCAATCTAGGATTACAATGACCTTTGAGCCAAGGCTCTTTTACAAAGGTTCCACGTCAGAAAATACAGATTGAAAAAACAACAGGTCAATGAAAATACAACAATGTGGTGATTACAGACAGTTTGCGTACTGAGAACACTGGGAAGAAACACATTGGTGTTGGGGGGAGAGGGGGAAAGGGGAGGGGAAACAAAAGCAGCCAGAGGCATTTGTCAGATGGAGATAGATTGAGAAGTGCTGTTGTCGGGGTAGGGGTGGGGGCAAGGGGTAGGACAGATAGGAGGTAGAGCAGGTAGGAGATGTGGCGACGGAGGATGGTATGGTAAGGAAAAGTGCAACAGGGGTACAGGGATGCTGGGGGGTGGCCAGTGTGACTGGAGAGAGGCGAGGGGACCACAAAGCTGGAGGAGATAGAGCTCAAGTTTAGGTGAGGCAATCACAGGTGCTGGAGGCAATGAGATGATGCCGAAGTCTCATTTTAAACATACCAAGTGTTGGGGCTGAGGAGATGGTGGGGCTGAGGCCATTCAACCAAAGTGGAGCTTTGTAGGCAAAAGAACGTTGACCCTGGGTAGTGTGGCAGCAGGGAACTTTCAGGAGCTGCCTATTTGATCTCCTAGAGCTTCGACAATTGGAGCTTTGGTGTAACAGGGCTAAGACACCTGGGGTGCAAGGCCAAGGTAAATTTTTTTTGCCATAGTACGGGTGAGATACTTGATGTGGTTAGATAGTTGGAGCCAACCGGTCTGTGCATAAAAGTCACAAGTATGGGTGAGGTGGTGGGCACTAGTAATAGGCCGACACGCCTTGTTTAAGGCAGTAGATATACGTCTGAGGGTTGTCGTCGTTGTGCAGAGCCATAAATGATGAGACCATAGTCGATAACCGAGACCACAGAGCTCTGTAAGGCAATCTTCAGTGCATCCGGGGTAAGATGTTGTCGGTGTTTGTAAAGTAGACCAAGACGTGTATTTGCAGTTCTGGCCACATTATCGACATGAGTCCCATAGGAGAGTTTAGGGTCAAGCAGTATCCCTAGATATTTGAAGGGCAGAACCTGTTCAAGGGTTGTAAGCATGTGGGTTCAATAACAGACACCAGTCACAAAAATGAAGTGCATAAAAAACACTGGTATAGCATTTATCATTTTATTTCCAGAAAAAAAAAAACAATAATTTACAGAAAAGAAATAGGTTAACTTTCACCAAAACAAAAGTAAACAAAAACCCAGGCAAGTCTTGCAGTCAGACTCCCTGCTCTTCTCAGTATCCAGTACTTCCACGCTAGTGTGTAGGCATTCACACTTCCATTCCTTCACCTGATCAGAAGATACTGACCAGTCCCCTTCCTCTCCCTGTTTGACAAGGTCTTCTGGTGGAGGCCTTATATAGTACTCAAAAGGGGCGGAGTTTGAAATTGGCTCCACCTACTCTCTGACATCACCTCCATTTGGTTGCTATAAAGGCAGCCATTTTGTGGGCTGCCAACCCTATAAGAAGGGTTTCCCAGATGACTTTACCCAGGTAAGTAAACCATAATAGAGAAAAGAGAAGTAACCTAAATATTAAATATAAAGAATCTAGAATCTTTAACCAAGGGCAACAGATGAGGGGTGCGCTTCCTATCTTGTTTCCTTGTAAGGTTCTAGATTCTTTAATAAATAGCCAGTTTGATATTCTAGTGCAAAGCCCAAAGAAAAAAAAAAGGTTTTATTTATAAAACACAGTGATCTCCTATTTACATACTGTAATTCTAGCTAACAGAGTTTTTACTGTGTTTAGTTAACAAATATTGGGATTCCCCAATGGCTGCAATTCTCAGCCAACAGTTGTTCATTTTTTAGCCTTTTAGCAGAAAGGCAGCACCTTCTTTAAACAATTACAGCCTCTTTTTAATGAATATAGACACTGCAGGGCTTACTTCTTTATGCCCTCAGTGTCCTTGCATAAATTCAGCTCCTTTTTATTTCCTTGGAGTGAGCACCAGAACAGAACTTCAGAGTTACTTGCTAGGGAGTGTAGCACTGCTCCTTAGCAACCTTTTCTTTACTGGTGTAAACCCTCTGCATAGAAAGCGGGGGGGGGGGGCTCCTTTAGCAACATACTTTTGCTTTGTCTGAATTTTCTAACAAATGATTTTAAGGGCAATTACTCTTTATATTAAAGCCCATTACTATAACTACTAACAAGATGTACAAACTAGAATTGGATAACAGGGATAGTAAAGCTTTAAGAATTGCCAGGTTGGCCACCCTGGCAAGAAAATTAGTATAGATAGGAAGTTAGAGGAGTAGACCGGAGAGAGTGAAAATTAAAACAAAAGGGGGGGGGGACATCTTGAATTTCTCTTCTTTTTAAACTTTTTTATTTTCTGCATAACAAAACCCTGTTACATACCTCCCTGCACAAGAAGGCAACATATTAAGTTTTTATTCTGTTGACTGAGACACTTCACCCTTGGAAGGGTTGGAACTTCCACCCAAGCACTCTCAGAAGTTCCACCTCAGGGACCCTTAACAAATCAAAACCATTTACCAAACATTAATATGTATATTACAAATATGGTTCCAGTTACCACAATTCCCTGAGGTGTGCATCTAATAGTTTGCAACTATTATTTAACATTTTAGATGTAACATCATCCATTTTCTTTTCCTGAGCCATCTTTATCTGCTCCAAATCTAAATAGGAAATCTGCATTTTTCTGTTGGGATCCTGCTCGATGTTTAACTGAAAACTTGTAAGGTTGCAAACACAAGTACCACCTCATTATTCTCATATCCTTGTCTTTCTTCAGATTAAGCCAACATAAGGGATTGTGATCAGTTACAATTGTAAATTCATTCCCCCATAGATAATATTTTAAGGCCTCAATTGCCCATTTCATGGCCAGACACTCTTTCTCTATGGTGGAATATCTCCGTTCTCTTTCATGGAGCTTTCTACTTAAAAAAATAATTGGATGTTCCCCATGTTTGTCATATTGGGCAAGAACAGCTCCGATGCCTGTATCCGAGGCATCTGTTTGAACCTCGAATGGTTTAGAGAAGTCTGGACTATGTAATACTGGCACAGAACATAATATCGCCTTTATTTTTCTAAAAGCGGCATCACACTCTGCTGTCCACTTCACCTTAGTGGGGCAACAATTCCTTGTTAGATTTGTTAAAGGTGTGGCAATGGTTGAGAAGTCTGATATAAACCGACGATAGTAACCGGCCAGGCCCAGGAATGAGCGGACATGCTTTTTTGTACTGGGCACTGGACTATTTGCCACAGCTTCAATTTTACTGACTTCTGGTTTGATAGCACCGTTTCCAATAAGAAAACCTAAGTAACGTGTTTCAGTTTTAGCAAGGGCACATTTTGCTGGATTAATCGTTAAGCCAGCATCTTTCAGACTCTGAATAACCGCACTTAAGTGAACTAAGTGGGTGTCCCAGTCTGGGCTATAGATGAAGACGTCATCTAGATAAGCAGCACTATATGCTTTATGGGCATCTTAACACATGGTCCATATATCTTTGAAAGGTGGCAGGGGCCCCATGTAGTCCAAATGGCAAGGTTGTAAAGTGGTATAGCCCAATTGGAGTACATAATGCTGTTAGTTCCTGTGCTTGGGTTGCCAATGGGATCTGCCAGTACCCCTTTGTGAGGTCAAGTGTACTGATATACTGGGCAGATCCAATTTGGTCCAACAGATCATCAATTCTGGGCATGGGGTACCCATCAAACTCTGAGACAGCATTTACGTGTCAAAAATCCAAGCATAACCTCACTCCACCTCTTTTCTTACTAGCTACTACCAGGGGTGAAGACCATGGACTGTGTGATGGTACAATAACCTTGGCTTGCTCCATCCTTTTCACTTCCTCCACTACCTCCTGTCTGACTTTTTCAGGAAGCCTATATGGTTTCTGGTGTATGGGCCTGGTCTGTGACAGTTTGATTTCATGCTCCACACCTTTGCTCTTCCGGGGTTTTGTGAAAGTACTTTTAAAATAATCTAAGAGATTGTCAATCTCTTGACATTGTGCTGGTGCCAAATCTGGATTAATGTGAATGGGTGTCTCCTCATGACAAGGGTCTAACCGTTCATATGCAACGTCCAATTCTGTGTTACCCTGTTCTGGTTGGATGTAGCATACTACTTCAGTTTTTGGTTTTTCTTCCCATTTTCTTAACAAGTTGGCATGATAAATTCATTTAAAGGGTCTATGCCCTGGCATCTCTAGTTCATAATTTATCACCCCTGTTTGTCTGACTTCATAGGGGCCTTGCCAATGCATTAACAACTTATTCTCAGTCGAAGGTAGCAACAATAATACTTTTTCCCCAGGCTTGAATTGTTTTTCTTTCAACCCTACATCATATCTTTCTTTCTGAGCATGTTGTTTATTTTCCACATTCTCATGTGCCAGTGCTACATATTTTACCAATATTTCCCTTAGTGATAGCATGTACTCAACAATATTTGTGCCTCCAACATTTTTTCTAACCTCCCAGTGTTCTTTCGCTACATCTAGGGGCCCTCTGGGGTTGCGCCCATACAACAGGGTAAATGGGGAGAACCCAGTAGTGGCTTGGGGTACCTCCCTATAAGCAAAAAGAAGGTAGGGAAGAAATTTGTCCCAGTCTCTTCCCTCTTCATGCACAAATTTCTGGAGCATTTTTTTCATGGTTTTATTAAACCGCTCCACTAGTCCGTCTGTCTGGGGATGTTATGGGGATGTTCTAAGGGCTGTAACCCTTAGTAGTCTATACAATTCTTGCAACAGGGCTGATGTAAAATTACTACCATGGTCTGTTAATATTTCCCGGGGTATTCCCATTCTACTAAAAACTTTGGCCAGTTCTTCGGCCACTTGAGGGGCTGTTAACATCCTCATTGGGATAGCCTCAGGGTACTGGGTGGCATAGTCACAGATTACAAGAATATACTGATTCCCTTTAGAACTTTTAAGTAGGGGTCCCACCACATCCATAGCTACCCGATCAAAAGTAGTGGTAACATAAGGGATAGGCTGTAGGGGTACCTGATCTTTTCTCCCTCCTTGTGCTACTAGCTGGCATTTAGCACAGGCTCTACAATAAGCAGCCACGTCCTGATGAATCCCAGGCCAACAAAATCTGGACAGGATTCTCTGAATGGTTTTATCCCTCCCTTCATGGCCAGCCATTGGGATGTCATGGGCAAGAAACATCACCTGTTCTCTGTACTTCTGGGGCACCATCAACTGCTCAGTTTCGAAATAATTTTTTGGTCAACAGATATTCTATATAGTATTTTATTTCTCTGTATGAAATAAGATTGTCCCAGTTATTTCTCTTTGGACACCTGTGAAAATAAAGGTTTCAAAGAAACATCTGCCATTTGATCTTCATAAATATGGTTACAAGACAACCCTGGTACCATATACTCTGTCCGTTTTTGGTGTTGTTCTTTCCAAGCCTTCTTCTCCCTTCTTTCTTTTCGGGACTTCCTATCTTTGCCCCCACTTTCAAAATAATCTTCTTTGAAGGGAAAAACAGAATCTAATTGGGCTTTAGTTTGAGATCTGGTAACCACATTAACAGTCTTCATAAAAGTCTGGTGATTACTCATCAGTGTTGAAAAAGTGGGGAAATCTTGTCCAGTAATGACAGGTACTGGTAACCGGGGTACTAGACCAACTAGTACTTTACAACAGTCATTATTTATTTTAATATCAAGATGGGCAGTTTTATACTGGTGAATGTCCCCATGCACACATCTGACAGTAGTATCCTGCTGGTTAATGGCACAATCAGGGGCAAGATCAGTTCGCACTAATGTTTGCCTACTCCCAGAATCCAATAATCCCAGGGTTTGTAGGTCTGCAATCCCCACTGTCCCCACATAGCCAGAATTGGCCAGAGCCAAATGAGCAGGCTCTCATATTTTATTAGGACAATTCCTCACAATGGGACCCTTCCCAAGGCAACCATGGCATATCAGTTCAGAATATGGAATTCTAGCACCTCTATCCCTCCTGTTATACTGTGATTGTCTCCGATTCTGCAAATTCTGGGAATAAAAGGGTCTTACCGGAGCTGCAGGTGGTCCTTAATTACCTGGTTGTCCTCTAGGTCTGGTTGCTTTAGCTGCTAGGTAATCCTCAGCTAGTTTTATGTTTTTTTCTGCAGTTTCAGGTTTGTGCTCCTTCACCCATACTTGCACATCAGGAGCCAAAACCTGGATAAATTGTTCGATGGTAATAAGTTCCATTATCTGGTCAATAGACTTTGTGGTGGGTTGTAGCCATTTTTTACAGTAATCCTTAAGTCTGGCATAGGTCTCCCTTGGCGTGTCATAATGGAACATTTTCTGTGACCTAAAGCTGTGATGGTAAGTCTCTGTGCTGATATTATATCTTCTTAAAATCTCTTCCTTTACTTTAGCATAAGTGGCAGCATCAGTCACACTTAGTTGACTATATACAAGCTGAGCCCTTCCTGACAAGTAGGGTACCAATCTTATCACCCACTGATCTTGGGGCCAGCTGCAAGTCTGGGCTATTCGCTCGAAAGTTGTCAGATAAGCTTCTATATCATCACTTTCCGTTAATTTAGTCAACTTAATATTTCTTGGCACAGTTTGTTCTACTTGCCTTTGTGACATCTCCTGTATCACCTTCAGGGTGTCAGTCCATTTTTGGTCCTGTCTTCTCCTTTCTTCAGCTTGGAGTCTTCGGTCCTCATCCCTCAGTCGCCGATCTTCGTCCCTCTGGTTTTCCATCTCAATCTGCCACACGCATAGCCACTTTAACAATTCACTAGGATCATCAGCAGCTGGAGGTACCTGTCATACTTGTGGCTTTGCTGCTGCAGCTAGTACCTCTTCTTCTTCTTCCTCTGCCTTCTTCATTTTGGGTCTAGTTCCAGGGTTTAGCCCAGGCAACAAAGGCTCCCCAGTCCTTTCTCTCGCTGACCTGGTGAGATGCAATGCACTTTCGTCTGACTGTTCCCCTTCATGCAACTGTTAGGGTGTTTATGCTGCAACACCCCCTGGTACACCTCCCAGGCAGCCTCAATGCACCAGATTGAATCCCACTGCTGTCACCAATGTAAGCATGTGGGTTCAATAACAGACACCAGTCACAAAAATGAAGTGCATAAAAAACACTGGCATAGCGTTTATCATTTTATTTCCAGAAAAAAAAAACCCAATTATTTACAGAAAAGAAATAGGTTAACTTTCACCAAAACAAAAGTAAACAAAAACCCAGGCAAGTCTTGCAGTCAGACTCCCTGCTCTTCTCAGTATCCAATACTTCCAAGCTAGTGTGTAGGCATTCACACTTCCATTCCTTCACCTGATCAGAAGATACTGACCAGTCCCCTTCCTCTCCCTGTTTGACAAGGTCTTCTGGTGGAGGCCTTATATAGTACTCAAAAGGGGCGGAGTTTGAAATTGGCTCCACCTACTCTCTGACATCACCTCCATTTGGTTGCTATAAAGGCAGCCATTTTATGGGCTGCCAACCCTATAAGAAGGGCTTCCCAGATGACTTTACCCAGGTAAGTAAACCATAATGGAGAAAAGAGAAGTAACCTAAATATTAAATATAAAGAATCTAGAATCTTTAACCAAGGGCAATAGATGAGGAGTGCGCTCCCTATCTTGTTTCCTTGTAAGGTTCTAGATTCTTTAATAAATAGCCAGTTTAATGTTCTAGTGCAAAACCCAAAAGAAAAAAAAAAAGGTTTTATTTATAAAACACAGTGATCTCCTATTTACATACTGTAATTCTAGCTAACAGAGTTTTTACTGTGTTTAGTTAACACATATTGGGATTCCCCAATGCCTGCAATTCTCAGCCAACAGCTGTTAATTTTTCAGCCTTTTTACAGAAAGGCAGCACCTTCTTTAAACAATTACAGCCCCTTTTTAATGAATATAGACACTGCAGGGCTTACTTCTTTATGCCCTCAGTGTCCTTGCATAAATTCAGCTCCTTTTTATTTCCTTGGAGTGAGCACCAGACCAGGACTTCAGAGTTACTTGCTAGGTAGTGTAGCACTGCTCCTTAGCAACCTTTTCTTTACTGGTGTAAACCCTCTGCATAGAAAGCGGGGGGGGGGGGCTCCTTTAGCAACATACTTTTGCTTTGTCTGAATTTTCTAACAAATGCTTTTAAGGGCAATTACTCTTTTTATTAAAGTCCGTTACCATAACTACTATCAAGATGTACAAACTAGAATTGGATAACAGGGATAGTAAAGCTTTAAGAATTGCCAGGTTGGCCACCCTGGCAAGAAAATTAGTATAGATAGGAAGTTAGAGGAGTAGACAGGAGACAGTGAAAATGAAAACAAAAAGGGGGTGGGGGGGCATCTTGAATTTCTCTTCTTTTTGAAACTTTTTTATTTTCTGCATAACAGGACCCTGTTACAAGGGTATTCTCCTGTGTGGTGGAGATAACAATGTGGTGATGCTTGTGCAGGTTGTGAGAGCTGTGGAAAAGCATAGACTTAGCTTTCTTGTGATTTAGGACAAGTTTATGATTAGGAAACCACGACTCAATGGAACTAAAACCAAGCTGGGGACTGCATTGTAATGACGTGGGGTCTTTGTACGAGGAAAAAAAACAACTGCATCATCGGCATACAGTATGATTTGTTCTGAGCAGGATTGAGGTAGGCAGTTTAAGAAGAGGTTGAACTGGAAGGGGCCCAATATTGACCCCTGGGGGACACCATAGTGAACAGGCAAGGTATCCGAAACAGCATTGGAAATTTTTACTCTTTGGAACCGGTTTTCTAGGTAGCTTTTAAACCATAGTGCAGAGTCAGGTGAAAGACCGGCGTTCAGTAGTTGACCAATAAGCAGCCCATGGTGGACAGTATCGAATGCCTTGGAGAGGTCGATAAAGACAGCCCCAGTGAGTAGGCCATTGTTAAGAGAGCTATGCTCTGCACCAGTGAACTCGAGGAGGGCTGAGGCAGTACTGTGTCCTTTCCTGAAACCATGTTGTTGTGCACACAGTATATTGTATTTATCCAGATAGTCAGTGAGTTGGTCTGCCATTATGCGCTTGAGAACCTTAGAGAGCGGGGGAAGTATGGAGATAGGGCGATAGTTTGAGTGACTGGTCTTGTCACCACTTTTGTGGACTGGTGTCACGATGGCAGTTTTCCATCTGTCCGGGAATTGACCGCAGCTGAGAGGTTCAGAATTTTTGTTAAGGGATGAAGTACTTCCTCGATGGTAAGTGACAGTAGCTTAAGGTGCAGGGTGCCACCACTAGTTCTGGATTTAGAGATAGCAGCGGCAATATAGCAGTGTGCTTCATTGAACCTGACCTCCCTAAAGTAGAAAAGGGGGTGGTTAAATTGAGCATGAGGAGGGCTAGAAAGCAAAAGGAAGCTGGGAAGGCAGTCAGAACAGCAAAGGCCCAAACCGAGGAAAAGATAGCCAACTCAGTTAAGAAGGGGGATAAAACCTTTTATAGGTACATCAGGGAGTGAAGGAAGACCAAGGGAGGGATAGTGAGGCTTAATAAAGGGGAGGCAGGGTGGGTAGAGGGTGACTGTTAAAGGCAGAGATACTAAACAAATATTTTGCTCAGTATTTACAAATGAAGAGGGGAGGTACCTAAAACAAACAGTAGAAACACTCTGGATACAGAAGTTGATACCAGCCCATTTACAGAAGAAAAGGTTCTGAAAGAACTCTTAAAACTGAAGGTGGACAAAGCAATGGGGCCTGATGGGATTCATCCCAGAATTCTAAAAGAACTAATGGTAGAACTAGTGACACCACTGACTACCCTCTTTAACAAATCATGGGAGGATGGAGTGGTACCCGAGGACTGGAGGAGGGCAGATGTGATTCTCCTTCACAAAAGTGGGAGCAAGGCAGAAGCAGGAAACTACAGAACTCTTAGTTTAACCTCAGTGGTAGGGAAAATGATGGAGTCACTTCTGAAGGAAAGAAATGTTGAGTATCTAGAGGCCAGAGGGGCACAGGACCCAAGGCAGCATGGATTCACAGCGGGGAGGTCATGCCAGACAAATCTAATAGATTTCTTTGACTGGGTGACCAAAGTAGTAGATCAGGAGGGGCTGTGGACATGGCCTACCTAGACTTTAGCAAGGCATTTGACTCAGTCCCACACAAAAGATTAATATACAAGTTAGCCAGCCTGGGAGTGGGTCCCAAGATGACAGCCTGGGTAAAGAATTGGCTGGAGAATAGGACACAGAGAGTAATAGTAAATGGAGTCCACTCTGAAGAAAGGGGGGTTACTAGTGGGGTACCACAGGGTTCAGTATTAGGACCGGTCCTCTTCAATGTCTTTATAAGCGACATTGCAGAGGGACTGGAAGGAAAAGTATGTCTCTTTGCAGATGACACAAAGATCTGCAACAGAGTTGATGCACAAGGTGGGGTGGAAAGGATGAGAAGGGACTTGGCAAGGTTGGAGGAATGGTCAAATGTATGGCAGCTTAGATTCAATGCTAAGAAGTGCAATGTAATGCACCTGGGAAACAAAAACCCAGGGAAAGAGTACACAATGGGGGGTGAGATACTAACGACAACAAAAATGGAAAGGGACCTGGGGGTAGTCATATCAGATGACCTAAAGGTGGGCAAGCAATGTGAGAGGGCAGCAAGGAGGGCTGGGGGATACTGGGATGCATAGGGAGAGGCATCACCAGTAGAAAACAGGAAGTTATTATCCTTCTGTACAGACAGTTGGTGAGACCCCATCTGGAGTACTGCGTGCAGTTCTGGAGACCCAATCTCCGCAAAGACATAGACAGAATGGAAACTGTCCAGAGGAGGGCAACTAAAATGGTGCAGGGTCTGCACCGGAAGACTTATGAAGAGAGACTTAAGGAGCTTAATATGTATAGCCTTGAGGAAAGGAGGGAGAGGGAGGACATGACAGAAACTTTCGAGTACTTCAAGGGAATCAACAAAGTCCAAGAGGGTAGCATCTTTCAAAAAAAGAGGTGTGCAAGAACAAGGGGGCACAATTTGAAGATAGAGGGGGGACGGCTCAGAGGTAATTTAAGGAAGTATTTTTTCACAGAGAGGGTTGTGGATGCATGGAACAGCCTTCCGGAGGAGGTTGTGGAGTCAAAAACAGTGGTGGAATTCAAGCATGCATTGGACAGTCATAAGGCAATTCTAGGGGGTGGGGGTAGGAAGAAGTAGGCTGCTGGTTAACTAGGATCTGCAGCTTATCCATTAGGTAGGGAAATGGGCAGACTGGGTGGACCAAGCGGTCCTTATCTGCAGTCAAATTCTATGTTTCTATGTTTCTAGAGGAGGTGGCACTTTCTTCAAAGAAATCGGGGGAAAACAGCACTGATGTCAGTAAAGGCCGTGTTAAAAGTGTTTGCAATGACCATTGGGTCGAAGGTAGTGGATCCATCAACTATTAGCATGGCCGGAGAGGTTTTTAGGCTGCTTCCTCGTAATTTCCTTGATATCATCCCAGAATGCTCATCCGTTTCCCCAGGTGTCTGTGAGAGCATCCTTGTAATAGCAATTGTTCGTAAGCTGGATAGCTTTTGTGCAGGCATTACGGGCTTGTTTGTATTTTTGGATGTCAGATTGCTTGCTGGTAACTTTTGCAACCATTCAGAGATGGTCCCTCGGTTTCAGCTGAGAAAGAAGTACTGCAGTAATCCAGGGGTTACAGAGAGTTTTAGCTTTGCGTTTTTTAACCGGGGCAAAGAGGTCACAAGCCCTGTTGAAAGTAGTGATGAAGTAGTCAAGAGCCAAGTTAACATCCATAGCCTTATAAATAGGTAGTCAGTCTTGCAGTTTCAGGTGGTGTTTGAGATGGGTAAGTTTTCCATGAGGGAGGACCCTGCTGGAGATGATTTTGGGAGGGGGCTTGAGGAATTTATTAGACCATTCACAAATGACTGGGGAGTAGTTATTGAGAGAGTCAGGGAGAACGGTGGTATGAGAGATCTTGGTGGGGTGGCTGGTGAATATCCAGTCCAGGAGGGTACTAGTGCCAATTTTGTAGTTTGTTCTGGTAGGGGAGGTAATCATCTGTGTGAGGTTGGCAGATGCAATGGAATCTTTATGAGCACTTGCATCTGACGCTAACCAATTAATGTTGAAATCTCCTAGTAGAATAAGTTCAGAGTCAGGAGGTTGGGAGCTGATGAAGTTAAGAACATCATTGAGACCATGTCTTTGATCCCTGGGTGGGATGTAGACGGAGACAATAGTAGAGAGTATGCACGCTGCCTGTCATTCCATATGGCAGCCAGACAAGGTGGAGAGAGGAGGGCTGTGCCAAACCCTGTAACAGATCCTCCCATAGCATGAGCCAAATAGGTATTGGGAGGCATAGGTGCTTTGCTCAGTGCAGGCAGTGGGGGGAGGGGCTGCTAGACAGCAGGGCATACATGATGTATTCATGGATGGGTGATCGGTGGGCAGGGTTCCACTGGACACCAGGGAAACTTCAATATGTACCAGGATGGGTGATCAGAGGGTGTAGGGTGCCACTAGTCACCAGGGACATCTGTTATAACATGGCAGTGGGCAATCAGAGGGTGGGGGGTGCCATTAGATTCCAGGGACACCGGGGGTGAATCAGAGGACACAGGCTGGCATCCAATCGGATGCCCACCTGGGTCCCAAAGTCAATCCCCTACTTCATGCAAGGAGGGATTCTAGGAAGGTGCATGACTGTAGATTGTCAAAAGATGTGTGAACCACCAGCTGCACCCCCTTGCTTTCACTGAGCATGGTTGCTTTCTACAAAAAACATGAATGGCTGCCCCCAGCCTTCCCTTTCTAACCAGAGGGTGGGGGCAGTACTGTAGAGGGGGTTGTTGTCTGGCAGCCTGTGGGATTTCTCTGAAGGGGTACACAGAAGATGCGGCTGGGTCCCTGCCTGCATATCCTGCATCCTCCATACCTGGCACTCCGCACCTTTGTGAATAGTGCAGAGTGCGGGTACACCACCGGACTGACTATGTGCATAGCTGCATGACCATCTGGGGGCTCCAGTGTGGAAGAGACATGCATCCCTTCTGTGAGTGCTGCTGGGATTCTGTGGCATTCCAACTTAGGGTTGCCCATGCAGTGCAGATCCACGGTGCACAGGCAACCTGAGCGTTAATGCATGGACCTCACCAAGTGATAACAACATCATATCTACAACCGGAGTCTTACTTTACAGGAAGGGGCACTGCATGCCCTGTACAATACATTTAATCTAGGTCCAAGATTTCCCACCAGTTGTGAAATGTGGGCTTCCCATGACATATGTGAGTCCAACCAGACCCCAAGGAATTTGTACTTTTCTACACCCTCTAGTACAGTTGAGTCCAGTGTCTTAATGGACAGTTTTTCTTCAGCTAAGCCAGTACAGTTTATGGTTTTAAATAATGTAACTTGTGTTTTCTTATTATTTAACAGTAACCTAATTCTTGTAAAATAGTTCTGAATCCTGTCTGACTTCACCTTTATGGAGTCCTGGACCCCATTCCTGTTCAAACAACAGGAATCCACTGCAGGAGTGTGCTGCCCTGGAGATGGAACATATGCTAATTTTCAGAATAAGAATGAAATTCAGACTGCACTGTGGTCATACTCCCCCCTAGTGTTCTAATGTTCTAATGTTAGATTTATTTCTCCGCCTGAAGAAAGCAGTAACCTTGCAGTACAGCTCCAGCCTTCTGGTCAGCAAAGTCTAAATTTAAACTATTTCTTTATTATTTTCATTAAGTTTAGTTCAACGATACTCTGCATTAGTTAGGGTGCTTCTTTTTAGTTTTAGTAGATTTTTGCAGTTTCTCTGGTTCCTGATCGGTTCCAGGAACTGGAGAAGGCTGCGTTTGAGACGTAGTTAGTGCCTTGATAGAACCAATGGTAAACAGAATAAAAACACTTTTAAACTGCCACAACACCCCGCTTCTCCCTGGTTAACCCAACATAAGTTAGACTGGATTTGTGCAGGAGCTTCAGATGAACCCATTGAGCCTGGAGGTGAAGTCTGGTAGTGATGGATGAGTCAAGAGGACAGCAGGATCCAGAGGGAAGCGTTTGGAGGCTTGGCTGTCCTTAACATATCACAGCCATTAATCTCTGCCTGCTTCCTTTCACTACACAATGCCTGTGGAACTTGCTTGGCCAGTCAGAGTGCTTGAAAAAGCAAAGTGGAATTTCCAGGTGTTCATGTGTTACTTTATTGTCCCTACTAGCCAGAGCTGGACTGGGCCACCAGGATATCTGGAAATTTACATGTAACCCCTAGGTGGCGCTATCCCAAGGACTACCACCCCTGCCTGCTTGGCTAGTAGCAGGTTAAGGGGCCTGAGTTCTGAAATGGGTGCCTCCACCCGGAGATCAGGGTTGGTAGTGGTCAAGCTAACCTGGGCACAGCCCTCCGGGACACTGTAACCCCCCTCTTTCCCCTCTAGTGGCCTGAACACTGTACAATAATCACTTTCACAATACCCCTGGTATACCACACAAGTACCCACACTGTTTGCACTTAGCACCAGGGTTGGTTCCTCTGGCTCGACCCTGGGGACCCCCTATAAAACAAGATTATGCACAGCAAATAGCAACAGTACAGTACTTTGAGCACAAACTGGAACCACAGTCAGATTACATGCAGAAAAAGTTACATCTGATTTATTCAGGGGACTTGAACAAGGGAGAGGCGAAATCAGGTTAATTAGCTTAAAAGTTATATCAATCAAGCAGTTATGCATGCGCTTTGAGTCCCCCCACACAGTCCACCTCTGGGTACCCAGGTGGAGAAGAGATGGGCTAGCCAGGACCGTTGCCTGGGGTTGCAGCTGGTTGGGGCCCTGTGATGCAAAACACAACATGCACAGTACACAATATTTGTAATCCGGAGCCAGAGGGCTCAGTTCGAAAAGGAAACAAAACAAGACAAATAGATGACACACTCAGATTAAGCTGTTGTTGCAGGGAGCTACCCTGGTATTTACTCACGATACCCAAGACTGGACACAGGCTGGACGAAAATCGAGACTGCAGGTGGTTGATCTGGAATGCCAGGAGAAGCAGGGCCCACATGAGTCACAGAGGCATCGTTCCTGTTCAAGCGTGGAGCAGGGGGCTGATCCCCAGGCAGATCTCTTGTCGATGGCTTCTCTGTGCAGTGGGTAGTCTGGCTGGGCCAGTCTGGCAAGGCCCAGACCGCATGTAGACAAATTCAGATGCAGTCCGTTTTGGGCTGGATACAGCTTCCAGCAAGCAGAACACCGTTCACACAGTGGGGGACTAACTCACGACCCACTAGCAGCTCATAGCACATTTACATGTAAGAGAATTCTACTGTACCAGGCAAAGCACTCCCTGGTCACAATCACAAAGTCTCTGCACACACCGGGAGCTTAGGGGTAGCTGGAACTCCTGACAGGCCGATCGCATTCAGCAAAATCTTCGGTCTTCTTCAGGTTGAGCCTGGCCCACTTCAGTAGCTTACTTTAGTCACACAAACTTGGATTTAGTCTAAAATAATTCTCTTCTCTTCTCTTCTCTCCTTCTCAGGAGAAGCACACCGACATGCAGGCCCAAAACTTAGCTTTTTCAGAGTTCTCAAATACGAATCCACTCAGGATTGCTGCTAAGAATCACTTCAGCTCCTTCTTGTTCAGCTTCCAACTTAGAACTAATTGAAAACTGCAAGCAGCTCGGGACTTCCCCAAGATCCAAAAGATTTGGTTGGCTGATTTGGCTGTCAGTCAAAGCAAGAGCTCCCTCTTCAGTTGCAAAAAAGGCGTAAAAAGTTCAAACTACAGTTCCTATAGATTTTGAATTCAGACAGTTCCTGTAGTCCGGCTACATTTTAGGTCCCACCAGTACTGATTGGTCCAATTTGCAGTCCAGGACCAAGATAGTGGAGACAA
The DNA here is from genome assembly GCA_016271365.2 of Neoceratodus forsteri. Taxonomy (NCBI): domain Eukaryota; kingdom Metazoa; phylum Chordata; order Ceratodontiformes; family Ceratodontidae; genus Neoceratodus; species Neoceratodus forsteri. Next base: position 115,448,380 of record JADMNL010000024.1, on the reverse strand, counting down.
ACAAAACAGTCCTTGCTACAAAGAAAGCAGGTTAGACAAACTACTTTATCATTATCACTCTAAATGATTTTCAGTAAATAGTTACATCTTTCAACAGAGCTCCCTCTCAGATAACTTAAACTGCAATCAGGCAGCTCTTAAAGAGACAGTACACAGAGGCTATATAGGCTCTGGTAATCACATTTAAAAGGTACCTAAACAAGCAGTTTTTTTAAATTGTAAACTCCAAAATCTGGCTTAATAGCAAGGGATAGTAAAGGCTGCTGTTTACATTTATGCTAAAATTGCATTTATGTAAATAACATAAATGCAGTTTCATAGCTTTTGAAAAATGTAAACATCAGCCTTTCACTTTCAAAAAACAGCCTTGGTTTCTTCCTAAGAAGTCTGCCAAGTGTGTTAAGTGATGAGTCATGATGACATCATCAGAGCCAGAGACAGAGATCCACATATATTTCTATAGTGCTAACTAGTTCTTCTTTCCCTCTTTATTTTGAATCGTTGTACCAGAATGATCAACACCATGTATTACCTCATGGATTATTGTGATCAGTACACGTTAGGCTATGATTTTGTTCATTTTGTTTACTTTAACTTGCAGAAAATGTTTTGCAATCCAGCTGACTTTTTCTTTGGCAAACTGCATTACAGTACAACACTTCAAATACCTGATGATCTAGTAGTTATGTGATGCACTGAATTTTGTTTTTTGTTAACCAGGAGAGACACACTAAGCTGAAAGCTTGTTTACAGGTGTGATCTGGGAGCACAAGGAAGTTTAATAACTTGCTCAGGGTCACATAGCAAAGTACCAGTCTTGTTCAGTTCCAGAGCTCACGCTCTCTTGTTAATCCACAAATAAGTCTTTCTTTTTCCATGTGAATACCCTGCACCTAGCCTGCCTTCTGTTGAACACCCCACCATCCATACCCTGCCCTTAGTATTGCCTTGGACAGCATATGAGCTTGCGGTCTCATGAAGAGAATTATCACAACTCAGATTGTAATCTTGTACCTCAGAGAGTTGTACACACCTATACTGATATGCATCATCAGCTGGCACTGTCAAAAAATGCCTCACAAATCACTCTCCAGTCCACATTCTCAATGTCTGACTTCTGCTCCCACTGTAAACATTAAGTGGATCACCACCCTTCTGCACAGTGCAGGTAGTATGTACGGTTCCCTGTTGTGTTTTTTCCCACCTAATTAACCAAGAACTAGGTCTTCCTGGAAGGCCATGCAATAAGCATCATGACCCACCAGAAAAGCTGCTGTTCATGCCCTCATAAGGACTGCATTTACAATGGATAACAATATTATTAGCAGGAGAGGCATACTAATACCTTGAGCGAATCCACCTGACTTCCAGTGTCAGTCTACTCCTTTACCTGTGATCTGCAGAACCCCGCAGGACAGTTCCCAGAAATTCTTCTCCAATACTTTTCTGTGCTGTACTCCACAATGTGAGTTGGCTGGCTACCACCCTTCCAAATCTTGAATGAGCTATAAACAACTCCCTCAATACTGTCCTAACAAACGTCATCATCCCCCAACCCCACCTGAGAGTAATCTCCCTACACTGAATTCAAGTAACAGTTTAGGTGCAGCCCTGCCACTCTGAGTATTTGTCATTGCTGGCTATTCTCATTCACAGTCAGGTAGTGATCACGATGCTGGCAGCCCCACATTTCAGATCTCACAGTGATCTGCTCAGCGTCCTCCTTCATGTCTTCAGCTAACCTGAATATAGCTGTATCCTGCTGGAATGGCCTCTTCAGTCTCTCTCTGGCATTCATTCTTCTCACCTGCTCCGCACACCAAAAACTGGTGAGTTCACTACCCTTCCGCATCATGAATGTGGTTAGTACAGTCTCCCATGTTATATTTACATATTAATAATAAACATGATCTTCTGGTAAGCCAGGCAGATAGCAGCATGGCACAAGTGAAAAAATAGGCTTTCCTACCCAATTAGGCACTATAAAATGACGTACATAATGATGTGCACACTCATCATTTAACAGTGCCTAGTCAAAGGTAGCCTAGATCTTTTAAGGCTAGGAAAGCCCATCATTCCCCTTGTTCCCTGCTGGTATGAGCCTGACTTACTGGAAAGATATGTTTATATTTGATATGCCAAAATAAAGTGGGGACTGTACTACTTGCATTCATGATGCAGAAGGGTGATGAATTCACCAGTTTTCAGTGTGAGGAGGAATAGTGAAGAATGAATACCAGAGGGGGACTGAGAAGGCCACTCTTGCAAGATACTGCTATATTCAGGGAAGGGGGAAGACAGGAGGAGAGAAATATGAGCAGATTACTGTGAGAAATAAGATGTGGGGCTGCCAGCACCTTGATTACTACCTGACCCTGTTGTCCTGGCCAACATTCTCCTTCCCTTAAAACCAGTTCATGTAATTGTCCAAGGCTGTGTGTGGATATTAATGTATGAAATAGCTGCCACTACATGTTCAGTCACTTCACTACCAGTCTAGCATTGCTTGTAAAGCACTTTGGAATACAATGTATATGAAAACCACTATATAAATGCTGATTCTTATTATTATTATTATTTCCCATGGTAAAAGAAGACAAGACAAGCATATATTTGAGTTTTGAGAAAATATGAACTCTACCATTGGCCTGCACAAAAACTTTGCTCAAAAAAGCGGTGGCTCTAGGGGGCTGTGAAGGGTGTGGCTGCTAATCCCCCACCCAACAGAGTAACGTACTGTACTTGCTTGCTGCTGCTGCTGCTGCATTTCACTTTGTTGAAGAAGTCTGATTTATTGATTGTACAAATGTTTACATTCAAACTATGGATTACATTTGTAGGTTCTGTCAAAAATGTACTAGAAAAGGATAATAGCAGAAAATATAAAGGTTTAATAAAAATGTAAAAAGTGCATATTAAGCATGCACACCACCCAAGCACCACCACTGTAGAATTCTGGATCCACCATAACCACTAGACCACCAGGTTATTCAAGATTGTACTGCACTGTGGTTTGCCACAGAGAAAGTCGATTGGACTAAAACACATTTTCAGCGTATTAAAGTAAATAAAATGAACAGAACCATACCCTACCATGTGCATTATACAAAATAATGCACATGGTTGCGGCCATTTGGGTGAAACAATTCTATACAAAGGGGAAAAAAACTAGTTAGCACTATAGAGAGCCATATAGCTCTCTGCTTTGGCTCCAATGATGTCATCACATAACACATTTGGCAGCCATTTTAGGAAGCGGGTAAGACAGTTTTTTTGATGTTGGAAGGCTGATTTTGCAATTTTCAAATACTCTGGAACCACATTTAGGTAAATTATATAAATGTAGTTTTAGCATTAATGAATACAGCATCCTTTCCTTTAGTCACCTACAGAGTCAGATTTTTGAATAGTTTGTTGTCAAAATGTTGTTTAGGTATCCTTTAAACTGGTAAAACGCAGGACACCAGCCTAGCAGTGAGCATTTAGGCAAGCTCAAGGAAGACTTTTTGGGAACCCCCATTTGTAGGGGGGTTACATACAGGTGGGCCCTCTCTGTTGGATACCTGCCCACTTCTTGAACCCTGAAAATGTTTGCATGTATTATCCTTTTTCTAATTAAATGGGGTATTTGGGGCACTGCAGGTAAATGTAAACATGCAAACACAAAGCTAGTGAATCTGATTTAAGTGGAATACTGATATGAGTGTGTCACCATGAGCCTTTCCCTAGTGGTTTTCAAGGTGGCCCCTGTATCTAGTTTCCAGGTGGGCCCCATGTACCACAGTCTGACTTTGCTACTAGCCACATTTCCTCTACTTTGTGTAGCTCTCTTGTAATATTGATGAGTGATATATTTCTCTGTGAAGTGCAACTAGTAGAGACATTACTCTTTCTGTGGCTGAGAAGCGTGATCAGGTAGCATGTGCAGTGCCAGTCCTTGTGATCTTCCAGCCCACATTCATTTACAGGCAGTGCCAGATGATGTGCCCATGTCGCTCACCCCACTTCATTTATTGATGGTGGTAGTTGTACTTGTGCTGTATGCCCACCCCACTGTACTTACCAGTAGTGCTGGTTCTGTTGCTGTATGCTTACCCTACTTCACTTACATTATAGAAACAGAAACATAGACAATAATGGCGGAAAAAGACCAGAGGTCCATCCAGTCTGCCCAACGTCTCTATATTATTTATTTATTTCAAGAGTTGGATAGTATATTTGAGCAAAAGCTCTTTTACAAAAGTTCTACATCAGGTGTAAGAAAGTGAACAATTGAGAACAAGAAAACAAAAGAGGGTGGAGCCCCAGTGTAAGCAAATTACAAGGTTGAAACATTACTAACAGAGGCATAAGCTATCATGTAGGTGCAAAGAAACATGATAAGGCCAAACATTGTTGGGTACACAGGTATAATTTACAACAGCCAAAGGCTAGGCACAAATGTATATCTCTGTATCCTTGGAACTCTCTCTCTGGAATCTATTGTTCCTCCAGGGTACTACCCCTCCCAGTCCTCTCCCCATTCTCTTCCTTAGTCCTGTCACCCCAGGCAACCACTATTCCCTTTATTCTTAGCCAGGGCTGCCTGAATCCCCTGATTGTGTTTGCACTCACCACCTTGACCAACAGACTGTTCCAAGGTTCCATCACCCCTTCCATAAAGAAGTACTCCCTCATGTCCCTCCTGAACCTCCTTCCTGTTAATTTCTTTTCGTGTCCATGTGACTGTGAGTTAGTTTTAAGGGTGACTAGTTCCCCACAGTTCACTTTGTTAATTCCTTTGAGGAATTTGAAGGTCTCTATCATATCTCCCCTCTCCCTTCTGGTTTCTAGTGAGTACATATTTCGTGCCTTGAGGTGCTCCTCATAGGATCTGCCCTGCTTGTCCTGGATCATTTTTGTTACTCTGCACTGCACAGTTTACCACCTATCCTTGTCCTTTCTGAGGAGAAGACTCCAGAACTGGACACAGTACTCCAGGTGAGGCTTCACCAGGGATCTGTATAGGGGAAGTATTACCTCTTTTCTTCTGCTGTCACTATCCCTCCTGATGCAACCCAGCATCCTGCTAGCCTTGCTGCAATGGTTCATTTGTTTAAGGGAGTTACTGATGATAACTCCCAGATCCCGTACCTCATCTATAATGCTAAGTTTCTCCCCATCCATCCAGTGCTCCATCTTGGGGTTCTTTTCCTTAGGTGCATTACGTTGCACTTTTTGGTGTTGAATTTTAACTGCCAGACCTTTGACCACCCCTCACGCTTTTGTAGGTCCCTCTGCATATCCCTTATTCCCTCTTCACTATCCACCCTCCCGCGTAGTTTTTTTGTCATCTGTGAAAAGACACAACCTGCCCTGGATTTTTTCATCAGTGTCATTAATCAACATGTTGAAGAGGACTGGACCCAAGACAGATCCTGGTGGAACCCTGCTTGTAACCTCCCTCTCCTCTGATTTAATGCCATTTACCACCACCCTCTGCTGCCTCCCTTCCAGCCAATTACCCGCCCAGTTCACTATGGTTTTAGCCACCCCAGGTCTTCCATCTTCTTGAGCACTCTCTTTCATGGTACAAAATCAAAAGCCTTGCTGAAGTCAGAGTACAGCAGATTCATAGTGTAATTCTTGTCTATTTCTTTTGTCATCCAGTCAAAGAAAACTATCAGGTTAGTCTGACAAGACCTTCCTGCCATGAAACTGTGCTGTTTACTGTCCTGGAGTCCATTGCTCTCTAGGTAGTCTACAAGGTCCTCTTTGATCAGTGATTTCATTAGCTGAGCTACAGTAGATGTCAGACTGATGGTCTATAGTTCCCAGGTTGCTCCTTATTCTCCCCCCCCATGAAGCTGTACATCTGCCATCTTCCAATCCCCTGGGACTTCCCCAGACCTAAGTGAGCTGTTGAACAGCCCAGCCAGTGGTTCAACCAGCTCAGCTGCTAAATCCCTAAGTATCCTCAGATGTAACCCTCTGGCCCTGGGGCCTTATCTATCTGAAGGACTGCCAGCCCTTTCAGGACACTTCATCAGTAAGCAATGGCTGTACAATTTCTGGGACTCCCTTAGCGGTTGCTTTGATACTGATCTCTGGCATGGACCCTCAGTCTTCCTTAGTGAAGACCGAGCAAAAGTAGTCACTCAGGACGGTGGCCTGTTGCTCATGCTCCTGTCATCCTACCCGCCTCAGCTAGCCGTGTGAGTTCCCCCAATTTTTCCTTTTTTCATTAATATAGCTAAAAGTTTTTTTTTTCCATTCTTTACCCTCTCTGCAAAATGCAGCTCTGTGTCTGCTTTTGCTTTCCTGATGGCCCTCTTTGCCTCCTTATTTTTCTGCAGATAATCCTCCCATTCTGCCTCCCCCTACCTTTGTTTGTATTTATAGAAGGCCCTCTTTTTGGCACTAAGCCTAGCTGAGAACCACAGTGGTTTCTTAAACCAATGTTTCCTTGTTACTGTTCTTATGCATGCCTTCGATGCTTCAAATATGGCTTCCTTAATTTCCTCCCATATTGCCTCCACCCTGCCTATGTCCTTGACCCTTACTAACTTGTTTCTGACCAGTTTCCTCAACCTATCAAAGTCCGCCCTTCTGAAGTCAAGGACATTAGTTCTCTGTTTTGGCTTGCCAGCCCCAAGGGCTAATTCAACCCACATAGAGTTATGGTCGCTGTTCCCTAGTGGCTCCCCTACTCCCACAGCACTCACCATCTCTGAGTTGGTGAGCACTGCATCAAGACTACTTACCCCTTAGCCACCTCTCTTTTAAGTTCCTCCCTGAGTTCTTTGTCCCCTTCTGCCCCATGACTTGGAGGCCTATAGATTACCCCTAAGTGTACTTTCATGCCAGAGGCTGCTGTGAGTTGCTCCCATATTGACTCAGCCTCCCCATTGCCTCCATCTTCTGCCACTTCAATGCCCTCCCTGACAAAAAGGGCAATTCCTCTCCTTCTACCAGTTCTTCTATCCATTTGGAACAGTGCTTACCCAGGGACCATCATTTCCTACTCATTGTTATCTGTGGCCCATGTTTCCATTATGGCCACAAGGTTCACCTCAGTTTCTGCCATCAGCATCTGTACCTCACTGAGTTTGTTACCTAAGCTCCTGGTGTTAAGGCATACCCCCTTCCATTTGACCTCTGTTCTAATTCTGCTACTGTCCTTATTTCCATAGTTTCCCCTCCCTTGTTTGTGCTTTTGCTTTTTGTATTACCCCTCATTACTGCCCCTTCCCTTAATCCTATAAAGCTTACTGTGTTCCCTGTACCCGTTTTTCTGCTATTGTCCCCTGAATGTGGGAGAGTACTATCTTAGATCCCCCTCTGCTCATCATCTATCATGGATCCCCTAGATCTGGACTCTCCTGAAGCCAGTTTAAATGTCTGATACAGACATCAAACTTCTGCCCCAGTGCCCAGGCTCCCTCTCTCTTGTTAGGTGAAGTCCATCAGACTTGAAGAGTCTCCTGTCCCAGAAACCCCCCCAATCCCCTACAAAGTAGTACCCCGTGTCTCAAAACCATCCCTTAAGCCAACTGTTAAACTCCTCTATTTTAGTACTCCTTAACCTATCCTATCTCCCATCCCTGCCCCACACAGGGAGAAACATAGAAACATAGACTTTGATGGCAGATAAGGACTGCTTGGCCCACCCAGTCTGCCCATTTCCCTACCTATTGGACTAGCTGCAGATCCTAGTTAACCAACAGCCTACTTCCTCCTACCCACCACTAGAATTGCCTTATGGAGGACTTCGGAAAAGGGCAGGGAAGCTGAGTGTGTTGCCAATCTGTGCCAAATCTATGGAAGTTTCACTTTACCATCTCCACTGACTGGTTATCTAGATCGTTGGTACTCAGGTGTACCAGCAACCCCCCCACCATCCTTCCTATTCTTTCCAAATCCCAGTTGGCAGACACTCCAGGCAGACATCGGACCAACCCCCTCCCATCCAACCCCTTCCCTACCAACCTATCTGCCCCTCTAATCATTGAGTACCTGACCACGAGGACCTTCCTGCTGGCCTTGTCCCCTTCAGTGCCAATGTGTTGCCCTGCCATTTCTCCTCTGCTGTTCTGGCGTCCCCCTGGTTGAGCCAGGAGCCTAAGCCTCCTCCAGGGGTATGAAGCAATTTGCCATCTGGATGTTACTGGGCTGGGCAGCATCCTTATGGCTGACCCTCCTCTCCCCCGCCTGCACCCCATCACCTTCCAAGCCCCTAGGCCAGTGGGTCTCTGAGGGAGTGGGGGTGGGGTGGGGAGTGAGCTCCTGTTGAGCTGAGTGTGCAGCTGAGATATTTCTATCCTCGCTGCTACCAGCTGAGCATGGAGCTCTACTATGGTCATGCAGAAGGGGCAGTGTCTTCTCCTCTAGAGCACAGCCCTGGAGAGGAGTACCCCACAGTCCTCACAACTGAGCGCCTCACCCCTGAACCACATCCTACAAGGAACTGTACTGGTGAGACAGACATGTAACTAGTATCAGCTTAGTTTAAATTGTACTCCACACCCAGTCAGGGTGAATCTACTACCGAGCGGCTTTTACAAGCATGTGAGTTACCATGTGAGATGTTTGATTCAAGTACTCTATCACTAATACAACTCTGGAGTTATTAGGTACTCAGGTTATACCACACCTACAGTTATGAGAACAACCAACTTGGAGAACTATAAGAACTGGCCTGATTTCCTCACCATGATGCAACCCCTAGACAGCTGTAAGAATCACTTCCCACCATAATGCAACCCTCTCAAACAACTGATGGAAATACTTCTCCAACACAGTGCAATCCACCGAACAACTCAAGAAATGGTGCAACCCCCCCAAACAACTGCAAGAATCACTCCCTACCACGATGCAACCCTCTGAACAACTCAAGGAATTAACCCCCCACCAAAGTGAAACCTTCCAGACAACTCAACGAAGCACTCCCCACCACAGTGTAACCCTCCAGCCACTGAAGGGGTTAACTGTCCACCACAATGCAGCCCTCAATCTAGAGACATAATTAGCTCCACTTCACCATGCAACCCCCAAACAATGCAAGCGTACCTGGGATCCTAAGAGAAGCGGTCTACTTGATCCTCTCAGGTCAGCAGGGTAGCAGAGTTGCTGGATGCTGGCTGCCTCATAGCACTGACTCCGGTGGGCAGACTACAATGTCATTCACACAGTGGGCCACAGTGTGGGAGCTGCTTAGTAGCGACAGTAGAACCTCAAAGTTACGAACAGCTTGGGAATAGAGGTTGTTCATAACTCCGAAATGTTCGTAAGTCTGAAAAACAACTGGAAACAACTGGAAATATGATAAACACCAAACATGGAAGCAAAGTGCTGCTGCAAATCATTTATTTAGGCTAATAAAACTCTCAAATTTTAATAGGAGGTTTCTTTTGTATCAGTGTTTCAGATTTTCTAAAACGCCTTGTTCCATTGGTTGGATGAGGCTAGCTACATTTGGTGGAAAAACAAACACTGAAAGCTTCCGTCTTGTGTCACTAAATTTTCTACAGCAGGGTGGGATGGGGCATTATCTATCAGTAGCAAAGCACGGACAGGTAAGGATTTTGACATTAGGTAGTCCTTCACAAGCAGAACAAAGTGCTTGAAAAACTACTCAGAGAAAATGTTCCTGTCCTTCCACATGCTGTACTGGCTGTAATAATGGACAGGCAGAACTGACATGGTAACATTTGCAAAGCAGCGAGGTTTTGCACTTGTAAATGAACACCAGAGGAAGATTGCATTAGCAGTAGCCATCAGTGTGATACGATCCTTACAGGACTTGAAATTCTTTGACTGTTTTTTGGAACCATCTGCTGGGGTCTTGTTTGGAAGCAGCCGCCAGTTCAGACCAGTTTCATTGCAGTTAAACATACTGTTCTATAAAGGACTTTAAAGTGCGGTGAATTCCTCAAAGTGTCCAGAAGTTTTAAAACCCTGGGGCCACTTTCTGCTTCTTTCAGCTGTACACTGATTTGGTTCCTGGAGGGTGGGGGCATCTTTACTTTGGCGATTGGCTCCCACTGTGTCTTCCATTGCAGCTTGAGCTCTGGTACTGTGAGCCAAAGATCCTGTAAAACAAAACCAAAAAACAGCTGTTTGTGAGAGGGAGGGAAGGCTCCTGACTTAAAGTGGAGTCTCCTCCTCTTGATGATCTCAGCATATATTTGTGTTGTACTTGAATGTTAGGGCCCAACCCAGCAGCTGTTATATTCAGTCAAACAGTGGTCTGGTGCTATCCAACTGAATATCAGACCCTGTCGGCACAGCACTAAGTGAAGCTTCACTGCCCCAACATGGACCTGGGCTGTGTATAGCCCACAGGGAATAATGCCCTGTCCTATAAATAAGAGGCATGCTCCCTACCTGTACATACAGCAGCTGGTTAAGGAGGTGTGGGGAAGGCTGTGCTGGGGGGGGATCCACTGGACACCAGAAAAGTTTTTTTTTTTTTTTTCCAGGCTGGTAATCAGAGGGAAGGGGTTACCACTAGTACCAGAGATATTATCATGTTTGTTTGTTGAATTTTGTTGACCTGGTAAGCCCACTCGGCCTAGAAGTCCCTTTTTCAGGGGCAACTGGGGGATGTAAGTCGGGGCTGGCTATTGGAGGAAGAGGGGGTTACCACTAGCGCCAGGGACATTATTATTTACATCTGGGCTGGCAGTCGGAGGGAGGGGGTTACCACTAGTACCAGGAATAATGTTTATTGACAGAACAGGCTGGCAATAAGCAGGGGGTTGGGGTACCACTAGCACCAGGAATAATACTTATTTACAGAATGGGCCAGCAATCAACGAGGGGGGTGTACTACTAGCACCAGGGATAATACTTATTTACAGAGTGGGCCAGTGATCAGCGGGAGGAGTACCACTAGCAAAAGTGATAATATTTATTTACAGAATGGGCCACTGATCGACAGGCAGAGGGTACCACTAGCACCAGGGATAATATTTATTTACAGAACAGGCCAGTGGTCGGCGTGGGGAGGGGGTGCCTGAAGCCACAGGGGGTGGTTATGCTCCCTCTGCGGCCAGTCGGCTCAGTGGCTGCAGTACCTCCGGCAGCTAGTAGGTTGCCAGAAGTTAAATTTAGGTTTTGTTTAGTGGTATTTGCATTGTACAAAAGGCCCACGCTAAACCCTTTTGTGCAGCGCAGTGCTGCTGAATATGGGGTTGTGTGCATATTCATTGTCACGCCCCTCAACTTGCCCACTCGTATACATTATGTTTTATGCAGGCACTAAACTTCTTTGCCTGCGCAACAGCCCCTTTTGAATATGGGGCTCCAGTGCAAACCCTAGTTTGTGTGGGCAAAGACCCATTAGTGCCTGCACAAACTTTTGAATATCTGGCCCCAGGATTTGTAATTAACTCTTTGCTAGACATAAATAATGAATTCCACAACTACTATAAAGAGCTTTATAAGTCTAGAACTGAAGAGAGAGAACATATATAAGATTTGTTCTTAGATATTCCTAAAATTGATACTAACAATATTTTCTCTCTCTAGACAAATTTTACTTACTCTTTAGACAAATCTAAAGAGTATCTAGTAGATCGGGGAGGGGCTGTGGACGTGGCCTACCTAGACTTTAGTAAGGCATTTGACACAGTCCCACACAAAAGATTAAAATACAAGTTGGCCAGCCTGGGAGTGGGTCCCAAGATGGTATCCTGGGCAAAGAATTGGCTGGAGAACAGGACACAGAGGGTAATGGTAAACGGAGTCCACTCTGAAGAAAGGGGCATTATTAGTGGGGTACCACAGGGTTCAGTACTAGGACCGGTCCTCTTTAATGTCTTTATAAGTGACATTGCAGAGGGACTGGAAGGAAAAGTATGTCTCTTTGCAGATGACACAAAGATCTGCAACAGAGTTGATACACAAGGTGGGGTGGAAAGGATGAGAGGGGACTTGGCAAGGTTGGAGGAATGGTCAAATGCATGGCAGCTTAGATTCAATGCTAAGAAGTGCAAAGTAATACACCTGGGAAACAAAAACCCAGGGAAGAGTACACAATGGGGGTGCGATACTAACAACAAAATGGAAAGGAACCTGCAGTGAATATATCAGATGACCTAAAGGTGAGCAAGCAATGTGAGAGGGCAGTAAGGAGGGCTTGGAGGATACTGGGATGCATAGGGAGAGGCATCACCAGTAGAAAACAGGAAGTTGTTATCCCTCTGTACAGACAGCTGGTGAGACCCCATCTGGAGTACTACGTGCAGTTCTGGAGACCCAGTCTCTGCAAAGACATAGACAGGATGAAGGCAGTCCAGAGGAGGGCAACTAAAATGGTGCAGGGTCTGCACCAGAAGACATATCAAGAGAGACTTAAGGAGCTTAATATGTATAGCCTCGAGGAGAGGAGGAATATGATAGAACATTTCAGGTACCTCAAGGGAATCAACAAAGTCCAAGAGGGTAGCATATTTCAGAAAAAGAGGTGTGCTAGAACAAGGGGGCACAATTTGAAGCTAGAGGGGGGATGGCTCAGAGGTAATATAAGGAAATATTTTTTCACAGAGAAGGTTGTGGATGCATGGAACAGCCTTCCTGAGGTGGTTGTAGAGTCAAAAACAGTGGTGGAATTCAAGAATGCATGGGACAGGCATAAGGAAATTCTAGGGGGTGGCGGTAGGAAGAAGTAGGCTGTTGGTTAGCTAGGATCTGCAGCTTATCCATTAGGAAGGGAAATGGACAGACTGGGTGGGCCAAGCAGTCCTTATCTGCCGTCAAAATCTATGTTTCTAAATCTTTTTCAAAATCTGAAATAACAACAGCAATAGCACAGCTTAAAGCAGGCAAAGCCCCAGTACCAGATGGGTTCAGTATACACTGTTACAAAACATTTAGTGAAATACTCACTCCATATATATTGGATATGTACAATTAATTTCTCAACCAAAAAAGCACCCCATCTTCCTTTGATAAAACCTTTATCGTGTTTATTGGAAGGCAGTATAGCATAGTGGTTAAGAGCACTGAGCTGCAAACCTGGAGAACTGGATTCAAATCCCACAGCCACCAGTCACATACTGTGTGACCATGGACAAGTCAGTTAACTTCCCTGTTTTCCCAGAATGCACCTGGAAACATACCTCAACTTTGTTTGTCTTTCCTGGACAAAAACCATAAAATGAAATGAAATTCCAGAAAAGGCAAGGATACAACAGTATGCACATCTCACTATCCAATATCTTTATTAAATGCAGATTGCAAGATCTATGCAAAAAGGTTAGCTACACGGCTTGAAACTGTATTACCTAATTTGATCCATCCAGACCAGACAGGCTTTGTGAAAGGAAGAAGGTGGCACAGTAATATCAGGAATGCATTAAATATTGTGCAGTTAGCAAATAAACACAACTGTATGGTGGTATCTCTGGCTGCTGAAAAGACAGATGACAATGTGGAATGGTCATATTTATTTAAGATCCAAGAAGTGGCGGGGTTTGTAGAAAATGTGATTGTGGGTTACGTACATATATAAGTATCCTAAAGCCAGAATCCTAATTAATAATTTCATAGCTGACTCTTTCCTTCTATTTTAAGGCACGAGACAGGGTTGCCCTCATTCCTTGTTTTGCTCTTATTGGTTTTAGAACCTTTTGCTAATATTATAAGAAATTCCATGAAAATTGAAGACTGCCTATATGGGAACAAACAAAGACATCCATTGTTAACAATGATTGATCAACAATCATACAGTTTGCAGAATAACCCTTTAACCAAAATTAAATTTATTCTAGAAACTGTAGAACAATTTGGCAAACATACTGGTTATAAAGTCAGCTGGACTAAGTCCAAAGCCGTACCATTATTACCTCATCAATGCATTATCAATCAGGATCAAATTCCCATTAAGACTGAAAAAAAAATCACATACCTAGGAATACAAATAACTAACAACCCAGAGGAACTCATAACCCTTACTATCACCACACGTATTGATGGAATTAGTTAAGACCTATTAAGATGGAGAAACATTCCATTATCACTAACTGGTAGAATCCTTGCAGTAAAAAGGAATATTCTCCCAAGAATATTTTATACTTTTAAAGCCATTGCACTGCTTAATGTCAATGATAAATTATTCCAGTGATGACTTAAGCGCTTTAGTTTTGTTTAAATTGGCTTTTAATTAATAAAATGAGTTTAAACAGATGTTTTTATCAAATTGTTGATCCGGTGAGGTTGTGTAATTAGCGCTATTAGCATTGCAGTCAGATGGTGGCACCATTGCCATATTGAACACAATGTAATCCATTGGTGAACCAATTGAAATGTAAACAGTTTCCCGTTCTGTGTAAAATAACTTCACTACATTTTTTTCAAACCTGCTTAATCTTGGTGTCCTTTGATGGCTTGTGGTGTACAGAATCAGGATTTGTCAGAATAACAAAAGGAAAATTGTTTTCATGTGGCAGATGGTGTCAGGTTACTGAAATAATGCAGAGCATCTCTCTCAGGCAGCCATTATGATTGGCGCGCACGTGTAACCTCATCTGAGAGAAGAAAACCTGTGCAAACCTAGGAGAGCCCCTCAAAGTCAACCAATCAGCCAGAACCTAAGAAGCCAAGGGAACACTCTCCTGAACAAAAGCCAGTTTAGAAAATATGATCAGCCCCCTAAAAAGCAGAACAGATGGCCCCTAGCCATACAAATTGAAATAAAGGAACCTCCCAGTGCCCAGAGAAAATTTTATAAACAAGCATTTGTCTTTTACTGGCACAGCATACAACTCCTCCCTTCTGCAGAAAGAAGAACACAATTGGGAGATAGATATTTCATGGGACCCTCAGGAAAATAGCTCCCCAGCACAAGAGGAAAACATTGGAAACCAATTTGTAGATGATAATCCTTTTAAGCTTTTAGAGAATTTAAGAGAGCCACCAAATGGAGATATTCTAAACTAGGAACAGAGCTCCAAAACAAGATTAGTACTGTACTTTGAAATATGACAAAAAGCTTGAATTGAGCAGATACATGACAAATGCTCTTTTTTTATTATGTTGGCATGCTTGCGCAGCCAACATGTTGCGGTAGTGGAGATTTGGAGGCATGGTCACTGTTGGGTGAATGCAGGGCACGCACCAGTAGGTGCATCCCTCATTCCCCAATCAGCCTGCATGCCAGCGCCGCACCACCCGGGTGAGCACATCTAAGGAAAGGTCTGCTGCAATGTGGCAAAGCTCATCACACGCAGCGGACTTTCCTATGTGCTTCCCCAGCATCAAACATGGTGGCACAGTGGCCGCTTAACTGCCAATTTTGGGGGGTGCCCAATCCCTCAGTTGGCTTACCCTGCCCCTCTTGTATGCGCCGATGGGGGAGCCCACTCCCCATCAGCATAATGTGTCCCCCTTATCCTTTTGGTTGCCGGGTGCCCAATCCCCATCGGCTCATGCACCCACACTTTTGTTGTTTGCTGATGGGGTACCCAACCCCATTGGCATCTGTCCCCACTCCTGTGTGTGCTGACGGGGTGCCCAAACCCCCATCAGCTACTGTATCCCTCTCCAAAAAAACACCTGTAAAAAAAGAAAACCATCTGCGATGTTTTTTTTAAACATCTGTAAACAGAAAATGGTCCCTCGTAGTCTCCCTACCACCTGCACCCACCCACTGTGCACCCTGTCTCCCCACACCCCCCCAACCCCATACTTACCTCCGGAATCTGGTGCGACAATCTTCGGTGGACCAGGAACACATCTGCACTCTTCAAAGCCGACCGCGAACTGAGAAAATGCCGGTAAGCTGTATAATGGAATAAATAGGTTTTTTTTCACCTTTGATGCATATCTCAGGCATTTGTTGGAATTTTTGCACCAAATTTTCAACTTGGGGTTTTTGGGACCCCTCCTCATGCATTCTGTCACTGTTATGATGTCAATCGGTCCTGAAAGGTGATTTCGCAGTCACTGCGTGGAATCACCTTTTGGGACCGATTAATGCAAGGACAGTGGCAGTGTTCATGAGGTGGGCTCTCAAAAAGTCTATGTTGCAAATCTGGTGGAAGAAATCCAAAAAATGGCTGTTTTACGAGTGTGCATTGTGAAGTTGGTATGCATGATCATAACTTCGCAAATTCACAATATTTTCATGCCAGATTTTTAACATTGTCATTTTTCTACACCTCCTTGTGAACAGTACAGCTGTCATTTTTCACATCCTGGCCGAAATGTGTTTCCGCACTTCCGGCGCACAATAGCGCATTCGCTGTGGGAAATCAGTGTTTGGGGCAGATTATGAAAATAACAGTGGCACTGTTCATGAGCAGAGGTCCTAAAATGCCTATGTTGAAAATTTGGTGACGATACTCCATAAAATGACTGTGTTACGAGCGTGCGTTGAGCAGTTTGCACGCACGCTTATAACATGCATTTGTCATATATTTACTCTGGATTTTCACCATTGGCATTTTTCCACACCTCTTGATGAACAGTACAGCTGTCATTTTACATATCCTGCCCGAAATGTGTTTTCGCACGTCTGGCGCAGAATAGCGCTGTCGCTGTGCAAAATCACTTTTTGGGACAGTTGGAGGAAATGACAGTGACACTGTACATGAGCAGAGGTGCTAAGATGCCTATGTTGAAAATTTGGTGCCGAAAGTCCATAAAATGACTGTGTTACAAGCGTGAGTTGCGCATTTCCCACGCACCCTTGTAACTTCACAAATTTGCAATATTTACATGCCACATTTTCAACACTGCCATTTTTTTACACTTCCTTATGAACAGTACAGCTGTCATTTTTCACATCCTGCCCACAATGTGTTTCCGGACTGCACTACCAAAGCCAATGCCAGTGCGACAACATTCGGCATTGACAAATGCTTGTTCTGTTACAGCTAAGTTGTGAGAAGGAAGACAGGAATCTGTCACAGAATAATACAGACACACTGGCACATATATAATTATACATGAATTTTTTTTCCCTTAATTTTATACGTGTTAGCATGATGAGCATGTCTGCACATCTTCTTATGCGACGAGCCAACATATATACAACAATTTAAAACAATACATACGTATTACAAGTACAAATAGTCATAAATAGTTATATCACAAATACAAATAACATCATAGACTCACAAGAGACAATTTCATTCACAAAAACAATTGCATTTATCATTGTCAGAAAGCCATATCTGTAATAACTTTTTGAAACTGTACAGTGATGTGCACTTTGTTATATAAAAAGGATTTCAGTCTGAATAAACTCATATAGAATAATTATGTGCTCTAGTCCAGAACGATACATGCGAGTGTGGGCTATATCTACACGTCTTACTTGCATTATAAACTGTGATCCGAGAAAGGCACAGCAAATAGCAGATATCAATCAGTTGAAATATTACCCTTACGTGCTATATGCATAAGGAGGCTTTTTAAAGGGATGCTAGTTAGCTGTCTCAGCCTTTAGAAACTCAAATACAATAAACAGAGGATATAACATGCAGCATTTGTAACTACAGCATTATAAAATAAAGAGATTCAGCAAGACACAAACAACTTGAGCAAGCTTGAGAATGGAGAACAGCACATGTACTTCTAGAAACAAGACATTTAGTCCACTGACTGTAATTTATTAGGGTTCCAAAAAACAAACCAACGCTCATGATGTGAGCTAGTAAGCACTACTTCACATGACTAGAAATATTGTAAAATTTATTTATTGTGCAAAAACAGTGCAAACACGCAGCTGTGCAACCCAAAAAAACAGGGGCTAATAATAAAGCGATTCCATTTGCTAAAAAAGCTGATAGTGAAGTATTGCACTTAAATAGAGTTCTAGTCAGTACCAAGGTTCAGAATAATTTCTCAAGGGTCTATTGCAGCTAGATATTGTTATTTATGTTGTTGCACGGCATTCCAGGTAAAAGGATCTCCCAAGGAAAAATTGTAGGGAAAAAACTTACTTTGTCAAAGAGATAATCAATCCAAAAAACAGCCAAAACATTCTTACTTCACAAAGAAGACCTCTGAAAGAGCAGGATCACGAGTGCACTTGAAATTGTAGAAATTCCAATGGATGATGATGATAGTTGAAATGTTAGCATCCTGGTATCCACGCCCATGAAGTCGATGGTGTTGCAGCATGAGGCATGGTGATGTGTTTGAGAGCAACGTTTTTTAGTTACCGGTTTTTGGTCCTTTATACTTTAGCTTCTAACATATATGTAGTGCATTGAGTCAATGCCTTTCACCGCACCAGGTATTTTTCTTACTTTTAGATCTCATTGTTAGCACCGATTACAATCTGGAATTTCTACAATTTAGAGTGCACTTGTGATCCTGATCTTTCAGAGGTCTTCTTTGTGAAGTAACAATGTTTTGGCTGTTTTTTGGATTGATTATCTCTTTGGCAAAGTGAGTTTTTTCCTTTCAATTTTTCCTTGGGAGATCCTTTTACCTGGAATGCCGTGCAACAACATAAATAATATCTAACTGCAATAGACCCTTGAGAAATTATTCTGGACCTTGGTACTGACTAGAACTCTATTTAAAGTGCAACACTTCACTATCAGCTTTTTTAGTGAATGGAATAATTTTATTATTAGCCCCTGTTTTTTTGGGTTGCACAACTGCGTGTTTGCTCTGTTTTTGTACAATAAATAAATTTTACACTATTTCTAGTCATGTAAAGTGGTGCTTACTAGCTCACATTGTGAGCGTTGGTTTGTTTTTTGGAACTCTGCTACTCTCAGGTAGTGCACACTTTGTGTTGTGTTTTTTTTTCTTATCAAGGAGTGAGCCCCCAAATTTGTTTTGTGTAATTTATTAGGTTCATATACAACAGAGGTAAATAAATGCTGTCCGGAAAAAATAAAACAACAAAAAAAAACTATAGTTAACTGGCTTTAATTGGGACAGATTATTGTCCTTTCTGCCACTCCCCCCCCCAAAAAAACTGAACCTTGTTCATTTAAAACCAGCAGTTGAAAATAACCTAATTGTAATCTAAAACCTGTCAAGGTCATATTAGACTGCTACCATGCAATAATTCTGGACAGGTCAATATGTAACCTCTCACTTTAGAACATAAAAACTAATATAACTACTAACATACGAACTTACAAAATTGCCAGCAGATACAGGCCCTTTGGTCTATCTAGTCTGCTCAGATGTGCAGACTGTTTATTAAATTGCAGCTGCCTCCCCCGTACGCTGTTCTGATTCAGGGCCCTCCACCTCTGACTTCTCTCCCCACATCTTCCCCACATTTGTGACCCTCCCTTTGGCTCTATACCACCCTCTCTTGGAGCTGCCCAATGTCTGCAATGTTATTACTTCTTCTGGCAGCACATTCCAACCTGCCATCACCCTCTCCGTGAAACAGTGCCTCCTCATCTCCCTCTTGAACCTTCCTTCATCCCTCCAATTTCAGACTGTGTCCCCTTGTGTCCCTCCCCCTTTTAACTTAAATAAACCCTCAGAATTAACTCTGTTTATGCCCTTTATGTACTTCAAGGTCTCAGTCATATCCTCTCTCTCCCTTCTATCCTCTAGGGTGTACATATTGAGCTCACTCAATCTCTACTCAGATGTTTTGTCCCCCATTCTCATGATCATCTGTGTCACCCTATGCTGGACCCCGTCCAGTAGTTTGATGTCCCTTTTCAAATTGGGGCACCAAAACTGCAAACAGTATTCCAAGTGCAGCCTCACAAGAGACCTGTACTGGGGCATAATGATTTCCTCTTGGTGATGCATCCCAGCATTCTTTTTGCCTTTTTTTTTAGCCAGGATAGACACACTAAGGTAAATGCTTGTTTACAGGTGTGACCTGGGAGCACAAGGAAGTTAAGTGACTTGCTCAGGGTCTCACAGTAGTGCAAGTGAGGCCTGTGGAATCCAAACCCAGGTCTCCAGGTTTGCAGCTCAGAGCCTTAAACCATTGCCATATACTGCCTCTCAAGGCCTCCTGCCTTTGCAGCTGCCTTCTTGCACTGTGCTGAGTGTTCATAAAATACTTCTGTGTGCAGATCTTCTTTAAATGTACTGCAATTAACTTACTCAATGGAGATCTTAACCGCCTTGTTAATTGCACTATTCACTGTTCTAGACATTATGTGTGCTGCCTAGAAGGATCTAGTTATTTCTGCAGAAATACACAAATTAATTGCATTCATGTTCGCTTGTTGTAATTATACCACAAAATTGTTAAGAATGTACTGAAAAAAATAAAGAATACACATTGCTAACTGAGCCACATAGGGGTCAGCAGGGCATTAGAACCTGTGAATTCTTGACACTGGGCCCCATTTTCAGAGCCATCCGTCTGCCTGCACAAACAGGTATGCCATGTGAAAAGATAGAGCTGGCCAGGTCTGGCACCATATTTAAACAGATAGCATGATCTGAACTGACCGTGTTATCTGTTTGAATAGTGGACCATGGTAGTCCGGCATATGTCAAGCAGCCATCATGTTCGGTGGAGCACTACCAGAGCTGAAGACCACCCATAGGGGTAAAGAGTGGCACACACTGGTTAGCACCGCAGCCCCCATGAGCGTTTATTCAGCCCAAACATGCAAGTGAGCCCATTGGGCATGCACAGCGCTAAGGGGCCATTTACATGCCAATTGTGGGATCATTTGCATGTTAGCGCTCCGGCCGAGTATGCCAGACCAGGCCCCCTTCCCCAGCCCAGATCCCCATTCACATAAATAAACAGCAACCCTGGTAGTCTAGTGTCCCCCCCAGCACCGATCCCCATTCCTGTAATGTGAGTCATCCTCCCTGATAGTCCAGTGTCCCTCCCTAGCCCTGATCCCTGTTCCTGTAATGCAAAATCAAAGCATACATCCCCCATGCCCTTCACCACATTGCTTGGAGAACATCTCGAGGTAGCAGAAAAATACAAATATCTGGGAGTAGGACTAGACAGCAAGCTATCCTTCACTGTTCACATAGACAAAGTCTGCAAAAAACTAAGAATCAGACTAGGATTCTACTTCATAAATCGGTGATGTTTCCCATTGGACGTCAGAGTATGATTGGTACAAGCAACTTTCATGCCTGTAATAGACTATGCAGACATAATATACAGTCCTTTGGGGTAACCATTGTCTCAGTGCTTGCACACAGAGGTTCTTTGTCTCATAATATACAGTCGCTGCACTGTTACTTGTCTAAACAAATTGGATGTGCTATACTACAGGGCTTTCAGATTCGCTACAAACCTGCCATCTCTAACCCACCACTGTATTCTATATGCAACAGTGGGATGGACCTCACTGGCAAAAATAAGGTTACATAATATCCTCATATGGGCCCATAAGGTACTAGCCCAAGATCTACTGGATTATATCCTAGAGATCTATAAAAGAACCGCAAGCTCTTATGCATTAAGGAACAGCAGCATCCTCCTTCTAGATACACCACGATACTATATGCAGTTCGGTGCATCTGCCATCTGCACCATTGTATTGGCTGCCTGGAAGAAGCTCCAGGGCACACTCAAGCTTCATGTTCCTGTGGGGAAACAGCATTTTAAATCTATAGTCAGCAGATACTGCATGGAAGTATGCACCTGTAGATAAGATGCACATGGTCAGGAGCCAGGGTGTCCAGAGCGTGCATTTTATTCCTATGTTGTATTAGCAGAAACCTTAAATCTCAGTAATCCCAAAGAATCCTATTAGGCTATTATTCCATTAGCAAATTCTACTAGGGCTTGGTTATGCTATGCTCATGTGTTCATGCCATGATTCTCTGCACTTGTTCTTTGTTCACTGTAACTGTTCTTACATAGTGTGCCATGATTCTATGTACTTGTTTTTACTGCTCACTGTATTTGTATGTATCTGTCCTGTGCAGGACCTCCTTGTGAATGAGCTTGCTCAATGGAGCCTTTTTCCTGGTGAAATAAATTGAATTGAATTGAAATTCTCCCTGGTGGTCTAATGTCCCTCTCCAGCCCCAATCCCCTGGTATGAGAAAAATACATAACACCTGGTGGTCTAGTGGTCCCTTCCCCCTTCCCTGGTCTCCGATCACTGGTTCGACTAGACATAAATATCCCTGGTAGTCTAGTGGCCCCCCACCCTGGCAGGTAGTGACCCACCACCCTGCTCCCCTTCCAACACGACCCGAGCTGGCAACCGGCACAGTCCACCCCACACTGCCATGGCCAGTCGCTGACTGAACTGTCAGTGAGCACATACAGTAGACAATATGTGCTCATTGGTTGACCAGGCTCACTGACCTGTAATTACCAGCCTCCTCCCTGCTCCCACTTTAGTGGAGAGGGACTGTATTTGCCTTCGTCCAGCCCTTTGGTACCACACCTGTTTCCAGCAATCTGTTGAACAGGGCAGTCAGTGGTGCTGCCAGCACCTTCCTGAGTTCTCTTAATACTCTGGGATGTATCTCATCTGGCCCCATTGCCTTGACCACTTTCAGATTTGAGAATTCCTTTAGGACTCTCTACACCATAAATGGACTGGTGTCCACCTCTCTTCCAGTATTGTTTCTGCCACATAACTGTGGTCCCCCCTCTTCCGTAAACACTGAACACAAATATTTGTTCAGGATTTCTGCTTTTTCTTGGCCCCCCTCTGCACACTCCCCGCTTCCTTTTTTAGTCTCACAATCCCACCCTTAAGTCTTTTTCCTTTCATTAATGTACCAGAAAAAGCTATTTTGTTTTTTCTTCTATTTGTGCCTTTGTGCTCCTGATTGCCCTCCCTGCCTCCTTCTGCTTTTCCAGATAGGATTCCCTGTCTTCCTCCCTCTGTGTTCCTTGTACCTCCTGAATGCCACTCTTTTTTTCCCTTACCTTCTCTGCACTTCCTTTGAGAACCATAGTGTTTTTTTCTTTCTCTTTGTTTTGCTTACTTGCCTAATGCAAAGGCTTGTTGCTGCTGCTATGGCTCCCTTAAGATCGACCCATTGTTCCTCTAGCCTCTTCCTCCTTCCCTGCCAGTGATTTCCTAAGACATCCCCCCATCTTTGCAAAGTCGGTCTGCCTGAAATCCAGGACACTTGTGTGGTTTGACTCCTCTGCTCTTCTCACATTGAACCATACAGTACTGTGATCACTTGGTCCTAGCTGTCTACCCACCTTTACATCTGTAATTCTATCCCTATTGGTGAGTGCCAGGTCCAGAATTGCTCCCTCTCGGGTGGGCTCTACCACTAGCTGACTGAGGCACACCCCCTGCAGGGCATCCAGGATGTCTCTGCTCCAGGCTGTGGCTGCAGCATGGTTGCTGCAATCAACATCCAGTAGATTGATGTTTCACACCAGCAGCACTTCCTCTTTAGCTGTTATTCTGTGGATGGCTTCTACAAGTACCCTGCATGGCTCTTTCCCTTGTGTGGGAGGTCTGTAGATCATGCCAGTTTGAATAGCAGTGCTATTTCCAGTCTCTGGGGTAGATCCATAGTGCCTTGAACTCATTCTGCATTCCCTGTACCTCAGTTGCTTTATTCCCCCCCCCGATGTAGATAGCAACTCCTCCTCCTCTTTTGCCCACCCTGTCCCTCCTCAATAGAGTTTAACCTGTTGTGGCTATATCCCAATCATGGTTTCCCATGAATGAATACCATACAAGCTCCTTCCATTATGAGAAAACCCACTAATTATATATGAAAATAAAACCTTTGAAGATACATAAGTGGAAACAGAAAGGATAGAAGATATCTTAGAACCAAACTCACACACAGTAAGACTCTTCACAGAAATTCAAAAGACACATGGGTTAAACAGGCTTGATTTCTATTGTTATCGTTGCTGTTGCTAGCCTTGCTTGTAGAGCAGAAAGCAACTAACTAAAATAAGCTACATTTTCTTATTAATTTAAAATGTATATCTCAGCAGGAGTCATTGTCTGTTAAGATTAAGTAGACAGATAACTTTATTAGAAGTAGAAGGGGTCTTATTTAGGGTTAAAAAAAGAAAGAAAGTCAGTGTGTGTTCTGTGCTGGGAAGGGTACTGTATCAGCTGACTTTGCTAAACCAGTAGGAGGAAAGAGAGCTTAATTGGGGGTGTGGTTTAGACACTATAAAAGCAGGTGAGTCAAATTACAACTTCCTGTTGCTAGCCTTGCTTGTAGAGCAGAAAGCAGCTAACTAAAAGAAACTACATTTTCTTATTAATTTAAAATGTATATCTCAGCAGGAGTCATTGTCTGTTAAGATTAAGTAGACAGATAACTTTATTAGAAGTAGAAGGGGTCTTATTTAGGGTTGGAAAGAAAGAAAGAAAGAAAGAAAGAAAGAAAGAAAGAAAGAAAGAAAGAAAGAAAGAAAGAAAGAAAGGAAGCGTGAGTTCTGTGCTGGGAAGGGTACTGTATCAGTTGACTTTGCTAAACCAGTAGGAGGAAAGAGAGCTTAATTGGGGGTGTGGTTTAGACACTATAAAAGCAGGTGAGTCAAATTACAACTTCCTGTTGCTAGCCTTTTTTCTTAATAATTGCCCTCCATCCCACCCACCCAAAGCCAGTTCTACTTTTATAGCCACTGGATTTGACTGTCAACAGGAACTTCCTGTTTGGCAGTAGGAAGGAAAGGATCATAGAGAAACATTGGTTTTGTCAACCCTAAAGGAAAAAAGTAGCTCACTCTCCCCCAGCTGCTGGTGGTCTGATATTGAGCAAGGAAGAAGGAGGCTACTGAAGAAGATAGGAAGTTGCTGTCCCAGAACAGGAAGGGTGAGAGTTGTAAGGAGAGGAGAGAGTAAGCATCCAGAGAAACAGTAGAGGGGACACAAAATAAGACATGTTAGCAGTGGTGCAGTGCAATGGCTGTGGGATGGCAGTGTTCCAGGAGACATTCTAGAGGCTGCGATGCTGCCCTATTTGCAGGCACCTCTCTGATCTGAGAGAGGAGGCTGCTGTCTCCAGGCTGACCTGGCTAGGATTCATGAAACCTCCTCCCCCACCCCACCCAGGGACCACTAGGGCCAATGCCACTACCTCAGAGGTTGCCAAGAAAGAGGAGAGACTGGACCAGGGTGGGCTCATGGAGGGAGAGGGTGATAGAACAGAGTTGCATCCCTCCAGCTGTACCTCTCCACAATTAATTTGCTCTTCTGGTGGATAGTGGTTCCTCTATGGAGGCACCTGCAGTGGAGACCAAGGAGGATGCTGGGAACCTTCACAAAGGAGACCCACAGGAGGGTGGCATGGGACCCCACAGGGGAAGAAAACAACTCCTGGTGGGGACTAAATTGTTAGGGGGGGTAGAAATGGGGAGGAAGGGAGAGGAGGGAGGTGCCTTCCTGGCCACACGGCATGGAGGGACAGAAAGCATCCTCAGGATCGTGGGAGGAGCTGCACGAGGGAGGGAGCTGGATGTCATTGTCCACCTAGGGACAAATGACCTGGCTAGGAATGGGATCAGAGCAGTGCAAGAGGAGTTTGTAGAGTTGGAAGGGGCCTTAGACAAGTAGCTATACACGGTAACCTTCTCGAGGTGCTGCCTGTCTATGGCAAGGAGATAGTTAGGCACCTCACCAGGGAATTCAATGAGTAGTTGAAAAACTGGTGTGGAGCTCAGGGTTTTGGCTTCATTGGGGACTGGGGAGCCACCTGGAGGGATGCAGACTTATATTGGTGAGATGGTCTGCATCTGTCCAGGGGAGGAACCAGGATCCTAGGTGAGAGGTTTAAATGCTTCATTGGCAAGCATTTAAACTAGCCAAGGGGGGAGGCACTGAAAAGGAGCATGAAAATCCCAGCCTCCCCCCACAAAACATGGTGATTAGTGAGGTAAACACCAAGGTACAGAAGTTATTAGGGAGCAGAACAGATTTAAATGTAAAAAAAGGCAAAGGCAGTAAGGACAGAAATGGGGCTAAAAGGGGTAAGGCTATCAAAAAGTGGAGGGTGATGAGTACCAATGCCTGTAGTCTGTGTAACAAGCTCCTGAACTAGTGGCCTTGATGGAAGAGGGTTGCCTGGATATTGTGGCAGTCACAGAAACATGGTACACATAGAACCATGACTGGGATGTCAACATACCAGGATACACAATCTACAGGAAGGACAGGGAGGGTAAAGAGGAGGAGAAGTAGCTCTGTAAAGGAAGGGATCAAAGCAACAGAACTAAAGAGTAAACAGAGAGCAGGTGAGGCACTTTGGGTCACCCTGGAGGCAGAAATGGCACCACAATCCGCATGGGGTTGTATACAGACCCCATCTCAGGGGAGGGAATGGACAAGGAAATGATAGAAGGCTTTCTTAGAATGGCAGAAAAGGGAGATATTGTTGATGGGACCTGAATATGCCAGATGTTAACTGATCACCTTGCTGCAGGCACATCCAAGAGCAGGGTCATTCTTGATGCCCTACAGGGGGCATGACTCAGACAGCTAGTATTAGAACCCACTCAGGAGGGAGCAATCTTAGACCTGGTACTGTCAAATGGGGATGGAGAAAGAATCTCAGATTTAGAAGTGGGTAGCCATCTGGGAACAAACGACCACCAAACAGTGTGGTTCACGATAAACACAGCCATACAATCAAGCTATAAAAAAGCAAGGGTACTGGACTTTAGGAGGGCTGACTTTGGGAAAATGAGAGAGTGCCTCAGAAAAGCACTAGCAAACAGGCAAGAAGGAGGGGTGGAGGAACAATGGGGAGTGATCAAAACAGCCATCACAGAGACAACAAGCCTTTGTGTAAAGCAAATCAATAAAACACAACGAAGGAAAAAAATGCTATGGTTCTCAAAAGAGGTGGCAGGTAAGGTTAAGGAGAAAAGGACAGCATTCAGGAAATATAAGGAAACACAGAAGGAGCAGGACAGATAACTTTATCAGTTAAAGCAGAAAGAGGCTGGGAAGGCAGTCAGAATAGCAAAGGCCCAAATCGAGGAAAGGATAGACAATTCTGTTAAGAAGGGGGATAAGACCTTTTATAGGTACATTAGAGAGCGAAGAAAGACCAAAGGACGGATACTGACGCTTAATAAAGGGGAGAGAAAGTGGGCAGAGGGTGACAGTGAAAAAGCAGGGATACTGAACAAATATTTCTGCTCAGTATTCACAAAGGAAGAGGAGGGGGAGTTACCTAAACCAAACAAGAGAAACACTCTGAAGACAGGGATCAATACCAGTCCATTTACAGAGGAAAGGGTTCTGAAAGAACTAATAAAATTGAACAAAGCAATGGGGCCTGATGGAATTCACCCAAGAATTCTAAGAGAACTAAGGGTAGAACTAGTGACACCGCTGACTACTCTCTTTAACAAATCATGAGAGGATGGGGTGGTACCCGAGGACTGGAGGAGGGCAGATGTGATTCCTCTTCACAAAAGTGGGAGCAGGACAGAGGCAGGAAACTACAGACCAGTTAGTTTGACCTCAGTGGTAAGGAAAATGATGGAATCACTTCTGAAGGAAATAATTGTTGTACCTAGAGGCCAGTGGAGCACAGGATCCAAGGCAGCATGGCTTCACGATGGAAAGGTCATGTCAGATGAATCTAATAGATTTCTTTGACTAGGTGACCAAAGTAGTAGACCAGGAAGGAGCTGTGGACATGGTCTACCTAGATTTTAGCAAGGCATTTGATACAGTCCCATACAAAAGATTTATACACAAGATAGCCAGCCTTGGAGTGGGTCCCAAGGTGGTAGCCTGGATAAAAAATTGGCTAGACAACAGGATGCAAAGGGTAGTAGTAAATGGAGAACACAGTAAAGAAAGGAGGGTTACTAGTCGGGTACCGCAGGGTTCAGTACTGGGACGGTCCTTTTAATGTCTTTATAAGTGACATTGCAGAGGAACTGGAAGGAAAAGTATGTCTCTTTGCAGATGGCACAAAGATCTGCAACAGGGTTGATACGCAAGATGGAGTGGAAAGGATGAGAAGGGACTTGGCAAGGTTGGAGGAATGGTCAAATGTATGGCAGCTCAGATTCAGTGCAAAGAAGTGCAAGGTAATGCACATGGGAAACAAAAACCCAGGGGAAGCGTACACAATTGGGGGTGAGATACTGACAACAGTAAAAATAGAAAGGGACCTGAGGGTAATTATATCAGATGACCTAAAGGTGGGCATGAATTGTGAGAAGGCAGTAAGGAAGGCTGGAGGGATACTGGGATGCATAGGAAGAGGCATCAATAGTAGAAAACAGGAAGTTGTTATCCCTCTGTACAGACAGTTGGTGAGACCCCATCTGGAGTACTGTGTGCAGTTCTGGAGACCCCATCTCCGCAAACACATAAACAGAGTGGAGGCTGTCCAGAGGAGGGCAACCAAAATGGTGCAGGGTCTGCATCAGAAGACATATGAAGAAAGACTAAAGGAGCTTAATATGTATACCCTTGAGGAAAGAAGGGAGAGAGGGGACATGATAGAAACTTTCAAGTACCTCACGGGAACCAACAAAGTCCAAGAGGGTAGCATCTTCCAGAAAAAGAGATGTGCAATAACTAGGGGGCACAATTTGAAGACAGAGGGGGGACGGCTCAGAGGTAATGTGAGGAAGTATTTTTTCACAGAGAGGGTTGTGGATGCATGGAACAGCCTCCCTGAGGAGGTCGTGGAGTCAAGAACAGTGGGGGAATGCAAGAATGCATGGGACAGGCATAAGGCAGTCCTAGTAGGGGGTAGGAGGAAGTAAGCTGTTGGTTAACTAGGATCTGCAGCTTATCTGTTAGGTATGAAAATGGGCAGACTAGGTGGGCCAAGCGGTCCTTATCTGCCATCAAATTCTATGTTTCTATGTTTGTATGTTATTTGCAGCTCAGACAAGCTATAGAAAATATTACAACAAAAAACCCAGAACAATTACAAAATGAGGAATGAGAACTGTTCCTAAAAAAAGGATTAGGGAAAGGTGCTTCTGGTTGAATTTATAAACTTTTAAACAACAAACAGGAATCTGACATAACATATACCTCTAGATGGAAATGGGGAGCAGAACTAGATGTCACCATCAGTACTAATACAGGGAGGAAGTTATGGACAAATGCTCTAAAAAGCACAAGACAGAAACAAAGCAGAACTACTGGTATTTAATATACAGTTCTTCACAGTATATACTGTACACCATATATCATCTCAAAAATAACATACATTCATACGAACATGCGAATCTGCCAGCAGAAACAGGCCTTACAGTCTATCAAATTAGTCAGCTCGAATGCGCAGCTAGCACCCTTATGTTGCAGCTGCCCCCTCTCCTCCTCACCTTTACTCCCCCTCGCACCTTGTCCCATATCCTTTTAAAACTACTCACTGTGCTACAGGATACCACCTCCTCGGGTAGAGTGTTCCATTTCTCCACCACCATCTCTGTGAAAAAATTCCTCCTCATCTCTCTCCGATGTCTTCCACCCTCCAACCTGAGACCCTTCCCTTTGGTGTCCCTTCCTCTCCTCAACTTAAATATCCCTTCTGTGCCCATTTTGTTAATCCCCTTCAAATATTCGAAGATCTCAATCATATTCCCCCTGATCCTTCCTCTTCTCCAGGGTGTACATATTCAACTCAGTCAGCCTGTCCTTATAGGTTTTGTCCTCCAGACCCTGAATCATCTTAGCTGCCCTATGCTGCACCCCCTCCAGCAATCTGATATCCTTCTTCAGAAAGGGATACCAGAACTGCACACAGTACTCTAAATGTGGCCTGACTAGTGACCTGTACAGCGGCAGGATCACATCCCTATTTCTGGATGAGATTCCTCTCACAATACACCCCAGTATCTTGTTGGCCTTAGCTGCCACCTTTCTGCACTAAGCTGAGTTGTTCATGTTACCCATTATGATCACCCCAGGTCCTTCTCCTCCTCTGTGACCTCTATCTGAACCCCACCCAAATGGTACCTCCTCCCTGGGTTCCTTGCTCCGAAGTGCATAACCTTGCACTTCTTCACATTGAAGCTCAATTGCCACTTTTCCGACCACTCCTTCAGTTTGATCAGGTCCTCCTGTAGCCCCTGCCACCCCTCTATGTCATCCACCACTGCCTCTATCTTGGTATCATCTGCAAACAGACTGATCTTGCATCTAATGCCATGTGAGTTATCCAATATGAATAACCCAAACAACACCGAACCCAGGACTGAGCCCTGCAGCACCCCGGCTTGTCACCACCCTTGGGGAAGAGAGTGCCCCCCCCACCACCACCTGTTGCTGCCTTCTCTTCAGCCAGTTCACAATCCAGTTTACCATCTTTGTTCCTGCCCTGACATATTGCAACTTACTCCCCAGCCTCCCATGAGGCACTAAATCAAAGGCCTTGCTGAAGTCTAAATACAGCACATCCACTGCATGGCCTTTATCCAGTTCCCTCGTTACTCAGTTATAGTATTCAATTAGGTTGGTCTGGAAGGATCTTCCAGAAATGAATCTATGCTGCTGACTGTCCTGGAGTCTATTTTCCTCCAAAAAGATCACTAGCCTCTCTTTCAGGATTACTTCCATGTTTTCCTACAATGGAGGTGAGGCTTAAAGGTCTGTAATTGCTTGGTTCATCCTTTGGGCCAGTCTTGTGAAGGGGCACTACGTGAGCCATCCTCCATTCCTGTTGTACATAACCTGTGTCCAGGGAGGTATTGAACAGGTCCACCAGCGGCCCCGCCAATTCCCCACCAGTTCAGCACCCTGGGATGAATGCCATCCGGATTTGGTGCCTTATACACCTGTAGTGCCTTCAAACCCTCCAGCACTCTGCCCTCCATAATTACCCCATCTGTCACCCCTCCCCCCTGCCCACCTTCCCTATTCCCTGAGGTAGCTGTCCACCCTTCTCCTTCATTAACCCAGAACAGAAGTACTCATTTAGTGCTTCTGCCTGTCCTGACCCCTTCTCTACCCACTCCCCATCCTTCCTAATCCTCATTATCTAGTCCCTGCAGCTCCTTCTCTCCCTTATGTATCTGAAAAAGTCTTTCTCCCCTTCCCTGATGCCCTGTGCCAGTCTTAGCTCCCTGGGAGCTTTGGCTGCCCTTCCTTGGACTTCTTCGCATACAGTTCCCCATCTTCCCCCCTTCCGGACTTCTTGAACCTCTGAAAAGCTGCTTTTTTTGGCCTCACCCCTTCCAAAACCTCCTTGTTCAGCCAGCTTGGCTTCTTAGCCCTACTCTTGCTCAGCGTCTTGGTACATGGCCCAGTAGCCTCAATCAGCCCAAGTTTCATAATATCCCACTTCTGAACAAATGAAGAGGAAGATAAATGCTGGAGATGTGGAAAAGGAAATGCTACTCTCTCTCTCACATCTTATGGTTCTGGGAGAAGATCAAACCTACATGGAAGCAAATGTTAGAACTATGTTCAGATTTATTGAAGTTTAGCATTCCAATAAATCCTACAGTCTGTATAGTAGGAGATTGTCAATCAATTTACTCCCTACCAAAGTACACCCAGTTTTGGTTGCTGGCTGCATTCTTGGGGCTTAAGAGGCTCATAATCTTTTACTGGAAAAATATTTATGTTCCAGCTTTGCATGACTGGAAACAATACATTGTCAAGTTGGCATTTAATGAAAGACTCAGTTGTATTGCACTGGATAAGTTAGAACTATATGATCTGATATAGAATCCTTTCATGAAGTACATAGAGCAAAATAGAAATGAATAGTAAATACATACTGTATATGAGAATGTCAATTTTTTGCTCTCACTGCTTTATTATATTGATTTTAATTAGCTGCTATTGTTCTGCTTACTGATTCTCTGCATTTATTGTTTGTATTGTTTGTATTTCCATTGCTCCTTTTCCCCCAGGTTGCACTTGGAATTGAGCCTCAGCTCAGCGTGCCTTTCCCAGCTACCAAATGTTTAAATAAATAAATAAATAAAAAATGTTGTATTCTGGAATGTGACCTATTAATTGTAAGATTTTATACTATCACTGAAGTAAGAAATAGAGAATGTATTCCCTTGGCTTATAGTTACAGTTATGGATATATAAAATATTTGCACATACAGTGCTTCTTATAATTACTGTAATATTTTGTGTTTCATCTATGTAATTCTTGGAAATTTTAATAAAAATTATATTGAGCAAAAAAAGGAAAAATTCAAACCAAAATCAGAGGAAGAAGAGCAGCTATAACAACTGGGTATTCAAAAACTGCTGTCTCAAAATGAAATAGAGGCAGTGCCAGTAAAAGAAAAAAAGAGGAAGGCAATATTCTCCAGGTAAGTTCTTACAAGACAAAAATCAGAGGAGTGGAGGCCTATATACAACAATAGGTGTCTCAACAGGCACATAAAGAAAAAAACTTGAAAACTCTGCAGACAGTGATCCAGTCACTCTAGCAGGGAGACTGGCTCACATCGCTGAATCTTGAAAGATGCCTATTTTCACAGTCCAGTGAGAGAGTCACACAGAAAATATATATCCAGAAGCAAATGATTTGATACCTTTTATTGGACCAACATACAGTGGCGTGAAAAAGTATTTGCCCCCTTCCTGATTTTCTCTATTATTGCATATTTGTCACACTGGATGTTTTCAGGTCTTTAGACAAAATATAATATTAGATAAAGGGAACCTGAGTGAACAAATAACACTTTTTTTTTTTTACTTATTTCATTTATTTAATGAAAAAAGTTAACCAACACCAACTGGCACTGTGGAAAAGTAATTGCCCCTAGTTAAATCAACCCAATTAAAGGGATAATTAGAGTCAGTTGATTGAACGCAGCCAGGCTTGATTACAGCCAGCCCTGCTCAATATAAACCTCACTTATTTTGGCCCTTACCATCAGAGTCACGTTGCCAGCACAAAGATTCAACAAGCACATTATGCCATGATCAAAGGAAGTTCCTGAAAAGATCAGAAAAATTTGTTGCCCTCTATCAGTCTGGAAAGGCTACAAAGCTATTTCTAAGGCTCTGGGACTCCATTGAACCACAGTGAGAGCCATAATCTCCAAATGGAGAACACTTGAACAGTAGTGAACCTTCCCAGGAGGGCTGCCTGCAAAATTAGTCCAAGGCGCAGTGTAAAATCATCCAAGAAGTCTCAAAGGATCCTAAAACAACATCCAAAGAACTGCAGGCTTCTCTTGCCTCAGCTAAGGTCAGTGTTCATGACTCCACAATCAGAAAGAGACTGGGCAAAATGGGCTTCATGTGAGAGTAGCAAGGCGAAACCACTGCTAACTAAGAAGAACATAAATGCTCATCTCTCATTTGCCAAGAAGCACCTGGATGATCCACAAGCCTTTTGGAAAATGTTCTATGGACAGATGAGTCCAAAGTGGAACTTTTGGACAACATGGATCCCATAATGTCTCGCGAAGCAAACACAGCATTCCACAGTAAGAACACCATACCAACAGTCAAACATGGTGGTGGTAGTGTGATGGTGTGGGATGCTTTTGTGCCTAAGGACCTGGATGACTTGCCATAATTAAAGGAACCATGAATTCTGCTCTGTACCAGAAAATTCTTAAGGAGAATGTCCAGTCATCCTTCCGTCAGCTGAAGCTGAAGCGTAGTTGGTCATGCAGCAAGACAATGATCCAAAACACAAAAGCAAGTCCACATCAGAATGGCTAAAAGAAGTAAAATTAAAGTTTTGGAGTGGCCTAGTCAATGTCCAGACTTAAACCCAATAGAGATGCTGGCAGGGACCTGAACGAGCAGTTCATGCTCGAAACCTACCAAATGTTACTGAATTAAAGCAGTTCTGCAAGGAAGAGTGGGTTAAAATTCCTACACAGCGATGTGAAAGACTGATATTGAATTATAGGAAGTGTTTGGTTGCAGTCATTGCAGCTAAATGTGGCATAACCAGTTATTAAGTGTAAGGGGCAATTACTTTCACACAGTGCCAGTTGGTGTTGGTTAACTTTTTCATTAAATAAGTGAAATTAAAAAAAAAACAACTGTTATTTGTTCACTCAGGTTCCCTTTATCTAATATTACATTTTCTCTAAAGACCTGAAAACATCCAGTGTGACAAATATGCAATAATAGAGAAAATCAGGAAGGGGGCAAATACTTTTTCACACCACTGTAGATGTAACAAAAAGAACAAAGAGCTTTAGCTTTCAGACCAACCTGGTCCTTCCTCAGAAGTTTAATCACTGTTTTTTAGAAAGTCTCATACTTTTAACACCCAGAGCATGCAGAAAAAAACCCAGAAAAAATCCCATTGGTTTAAAATACTCATTTAAAAAATAACAGAATAAATATCATAGAAGCTGAACAGTAGTAGTTCAGCTGAAAGGGCCTAAATATCAGATGTGCTTGGAGCATAACAACAAGCCATGAGTACATTGCACATACATTAAAATGACTTAGAGATTCCTTAGACATTTTCAGTACATCAAGTAGTTTTATTATACACTGAGAATTTATTGAAATCTGTACATATCAGGTTGCATGGTCTTAGTTTCTTGGTGGTCCTTGACAAGCAGCCTTTGGCTCTTATACTGCCAATTTATATTATCATGTATAAACTCCTGTTACAACACATAAGGCCTTAAGGTTTATGGAGAATAATAACCAGTTTGAGAGTATAGTTGGGTAATGTGTCCAGCTAAGTTTTACATTCCATATAGTGTGGCACTATTGCTCACTGTAGGTAAACTTTACTTTAAACCCTTTGAATGCCACGTATATTTACTTTTTGTAGTTCTATTTTGTGGGGCTTGTTTTTAACTTACAATTATGTCACATTTTAGCATGTCTTTAATCTGAATGGGTTTTGCTTTTAATGAACTGCTTTCTTAAAAACACTGGGACACTCATAATTGGTTTATACAGCTCTCTGCTAGAGATGTTCTTATCTTACTCTGAAAGTATCTCTAAGTCATTTTAATTTATGTGCAGTTTACTCCCGGCTTGTTGTTATGCTCTAAGCACATCTGACCTTTAGACCCCTGCAGCCGAAGCTGAACTGGTAGTTTTCAGCTTCTATGATATTTCTGCTGTTATTTTTTAAATGAGTATTTTAAACCAATGGGATTTTTTTTCTGTTTTTTTTTCTGCATGATCTGGGTGTTAAAAGTATGGGATTTTCTAAATAACTGTCATTAAGCTTCCAAGGAAGGATTGGGTTGGTCCGAAAGCTAAATCACTTTGTTCTTTTTGTTATATCTAGTTGGTCCAATAAAAGGTATCAAATCATTTGCTTCTGGATCTGTTCTTACAAGGACTAATACGGCAAAGACTAAATCTGTATGACAGAAAATATATGAGAGTCAGTGTGGGAACCCAATAGTTCCGGTACAGGACAATGCCTTTGGCCTCACATCTGCCCCAAGGGTGTTCACAACGTACATGGCTGTAGTGGCAGCAGCACTAAGGTAAGCTAGTATCACAGTCTAGTCATACTTATATGACTGGTTAGTGTGTAGAAAAACAAAAAATAAAGGAGAGCCCTCACCCCAAAAAGTAATGGACATGATGCTCAGTCTAGGCTTCCTGCTGAACCTGGAAAAGCCCTCACTAGAGCCAGTGCAAACCTTAACATTTATAGGCACAGAATTGGACACAGTGCAGGTCGAAGCATTTCTGCCCTGGGAAAAGTTGCAGACACTGGTGACCTTTGCAGACAATTTTCAAACAGGAACAAAAAAGGTCTGCTCAGGAATTCCTCAGACTTGTAGGTTACATGTCAGCAACTACATCAGTAGTTCCATAGGCAGCACATAAGGGACACTCATTGTTACCTAAAAGGGACTGGACTCAGCTGAGACAGTCTTTGACCACCATTACTGCAGCAAAAGAGCATCTGGTACAGTCACTACAATGGTGGAAAAATGTGTCCCATCTGAGAAAGGGAATGCCTTTTCAACAAAAGTCTCATACAATGGTGTATGTTAATACTGTCACTAAGACCACTCTAACAGTTGTAAGAGTGGTCTCATGTGCAGTCTTAGGGTATGAGAACTGCAAACTGGGAGCAGTTCTGATACCGTAAGAATGCACGTGAGGCCACTCTCACAACTGTAAGAGTGGTCTTGGCAGTGGTAATATATTATTGACTGAATTTGATCAATAATATATCATTATTTTTTAAAACCTTGCCCAAACGTACCCGTTTTCTGAGCAGCTCTGCATGACACACTCGTCACAGAATAAGAGTGTCCTATGCACAGAGGAAAGAAATGCTCCAATTGGTTGGGAGTGCTCCCTCAATCTATAATACTGACAACTAACGTTTCCTTTCAAGGATGGGAAGGTCAAATCTCAGATCTGACAGTACAGGGTACCTGGAACAGGTCAGAATCACAGCAACACAGAAACCTGTTAAAAATCAGAGCAGTATATGTGTCAGTCAGGCATTTTCAAGAATTTTTTAGGGGTAGCTCTTTCAGATCAAGACAGATAACACCATAGCAATGTACTACATAAACAGAGAGGTGTCAGATCATCAAAACTGTGCAAGGAAGTGCAAATGATTTGGCATCTGGCTTACAATCTGAAACACAGATATTTGCAGTCCATTCAGCAGGAAAGGACAACGTCCTGGTAGATTCACCCAGCAGAATGGGGACTGTATCCCACAAATGGTCACTGAAGCATTCAGTAGCCCAAATAGTATTCAGATACTTAGACTTCCAGAAATGGATCTGAAAGCAATCCAGCATTAACCAGACTATTATTCCATCCAAGTAGCCTTTCAGTTACAAAGCATCCTATATTTATAGAAATTACAAAAGCAGTTAGATCTACTTATAAGGAAACATGTATAGCTCTTCTGTTGCAGCTAGAAGTTCTGGAATTGCTGACAGAGAGGAGAGTAAACACCCCAGCCTAAACCTAGAGGTATATATGGGTAGGTGGATGAAAAAGATTCTTAGTCAGTGTTTGGGGCACTCTGAGACTTGTCTTTAAATTTGTATCAGGTAGTGTGGGGGGAACCTAGCTCAGGAAATTAATCTTGCGGTGAGTAGATTAAGAAAACCCTGTGAATCAGATGTGTGACTGGGGTGTGGAACTGCCAGAGGTTTAATGCCTTCTAACAAGAGCATAGTAAAAGACTCCCTTGCCCAGCATATGGCATCGTTCTTGTGTCCAAATGCGTGAGTGGAACAGCACAGGAGTGGGGCATCTGCCTTACATGTCTGAAACAGTACAGGTGTGGGAGATCTGCCTTGCCTGTCTGGAATAGTACAGGAGTGGGAGATCTGCCTTAGGTTAGGTGCCTTGCTGTCACAAATCCTACCCATGTGCCAACAATCTACATGTCCCACCCACCCCCTTCACCCTTCTATTCTTTGGACCGTCCTCACTCCCTCTCCACCTTGTCTTTCTCAACATTCCTCCCTTCTCCTCCCTGTGATAGCTTTTCTCATCTCCTCTGCCTCTACTCCAGTTTTCTACTTAGTCTCCTTTTCCAATCAACCCAATTGTTCCGTTTTATCTTGATTAAGTAGCCTTAGCTCCCTGTGCTTGACAAAGCCTCTAGCTGCTAAAGTTGTCATAGTCTCATTGTATGTATATTGCCTCTATGTTGTCTCATTCTATGTACATTGCCGCTATGTTGTATCTCAATGTCTGACTTGGAACCTTTGTAAAAGAGCCTTGGCTCAAAGGTGTTATCTGAAATCTAAATAAATAAATAAATAAAATAAAAAGGTTTTGCAGGCATCTGCTGATAATCCACAGTCTGCGAGAGACTGCAGAAGGAACACTAGTCCAAGGTATGCGATAGCACGCTACTGTGTTCTGGTATACTGAAACAGTCACCTTTAGGGTAGGTAGATACAGGTAGCATGTTAACATCTGGTGGGCAAGGAGTAGTAGGAACCAAAATAAAGTGGGTATCAGTAGGGGGGTTGAAAAGGGAACTTTGGAGGCACCCTATCTAGGGGAGGATAATGAATAAGGTTCAGGCAAGGAGGTAAGAAGTAGTAGACACCAGAACAAGTTAGGCACAGGTAGGTGGGTTAAAAAAAGGAAAACAAGAGATACCCTATCTAGGGAAGGGTACCAAATAAACTTCAAACAGAGAGGTAGGAAGTCAAGGGGCATAGAAAGAAGTTAGTAAAGTACAGAGAAGTTTCAACAGGCACTAAGGTAAAAGAAGGAAGGTGCATGGGAGTGGTGCAGTGCAACGGGTGCGCAGCCACAGTCTTTTGGGACACTTTCTGAAGGCTGAGTTGCTGTCCCATTTGTACTCCCTCTCTGGGATGAGGTCAGAGATTGCCAGACTCCATGTGGAACTGGGCAGAGAACCTTCTGCCTCACCTAGGTGCCATCAAGTCTGCCACTGCTCCCCCCAAAAAATGTCTAGGCAGAGCCAGAGCAGCTGGACAATAGTAGGCTCCAGGGGGTGGATATAGAAACATAGAAACATAGACTTTGACGGCAGATAAGGACCGCTAGGCCCATCTAGTCTGCCCATTTCCCTACCTACAGGATAGGCCACAGATCCTAGTTAACCAACAGCCTATATCTTCCTGCCCACCACAAGAATTGCCTTATGTCTGTCCCATGCATTCTTGAATTCTTCCACAGTTTTAGACCCCATTAACTTCCTCAGGAAGGCTGTTCCATGCATCCACTACCCTTTCTGTGAAATAATACTTCTCACATTGCCCCTGAACCGCCCTCCTTCTATCTTTAAATTGTGTCCTCTTGTTCTTGCAAGTCTTTTCTGAAAGATGCTACCCTCTTGGACTTTGTTGATTCCCTTGAGGTACTTGAAAGTTTCTATCATGTCCCCCCTCTCCCTTCTTTCCTCAAGGGTATACATATTAAGCTCCTTTAGTCTCTCCTCATCAGGCTTCTCTTGCAGACCCTGCACCATTTTAGTTGCCCTCCTCTGGACTGCCTCTATCCTGTCTATGTCCTTGCGGAGATGGGGTCTCCAGAACTGGACACAGTATTCCAGATGGGGTCTCACCAACTGTCTGTACAGAGGGATAACAACTTCCTGTTTTCTGCTGCTGATGCCTCTCCCTATACATCCCAGTATACCCCCGGCCCTCCCTACTGCCTTCTCACATTGCTTGCTAACCTTAAGGTCATCTGATATGATTACCCCCAGGTCCCTTTCCTGTTTTGTTGTTGTTACTACCTCCCCACCCATTGTGTATTCTTCCCTGGGTTCTTGTTTCAGGTGCATTATTTTGCACTTTTTGCATTGAATCTAGCTGCCACACTTCTGACCATTCCTCCAACCTTGCCAAGTCCCTTTTCATCCTTTCCACACCTCCTTGTGTATCAACCTGTTGCAGATCTTTGTGTCATCTGCAAAAGGCATACTTTCCTTCCAGTCCTCTGCAATGTCACTGATGAAGACATTAAAAGGACTGGATCAATACTGAACCTGCGGTACCCCACTAGTAACCGCCCTTTCTTCAAGTGGACTCCATTTACAATTACCTTCTGTGTCCTGTTGTCCAGCCAATGTTTTATTCCAGGCTACCACCCTGGGACCCACTCCCAGGCTGGTTAATTTGACTATTAATCTTTTGTGGGACTGTGTCAAATGCCTTGCTAAAGTCTAGGTAGGCCATGTTACAGCCCCTCCTGGTCTACTACTTGGTCACCCAGTCAAAGAAATCTATTAGATCTGCTCTGACATGACCTTCCCCTGTGAACCCATGCTGCCTTGGGTTCTGTGCTCCACTGACCTCTAGGTACTCAACTATTCTTTCCTTCAGAAGTGACTCCATCACTTTCCTACCACAGAGGTCAGACTGACAGGTCTGTAGTTTCCTGCCTCTGTCTTGGTCCCACTTTGTGAAGGGAATCACATCTGCCTTCCTCCAGTCCTCAGGTACCACACCATCCTCCCATGATTTGTTAAAAGAGTAGCCAGTGGTTCACTAGTTCCTTCCTTAATTCTTTTTAGAATTCTGGGGTGAATTCCATCAGGACCCATTGCTTTGTCCGCCTTCAGTTTTAGGAGTTCTTGCAGAATCCTTTCTTCTGTGAAAGGACTGGGATCGACCCCTATCAAGAGTGCTTCTGTTAATTGGATTAGGACCTCCCTCCTCCTCTTTAGTGAATACTGAGCAGAAATATCTGCTCAGTATCCTGCTTTTTCACTGTCCCCTCTGCCCACCCACCATTCATTCTATTCAGCCTCACTATCCCTCCCTTTGTCTTTCTACGCCGTTGATGTACCTATAAAGGTTTTATCCCTTCTTAACCGAGTTGGCTATCTTTTCCTCAGTTTGGGCCTTTGCTATTCTGACTTCCCTCCCTGCTTCTTTCTGCCTTAACTGGTACAGCTCTCTGTCCTGCTCCTTCTGTGATATGGGGAGAAGGGTACGTACTCCTCAGCCTGTACCATTGCAGAATTCCTTCACCATACCAGTGAGACAAGTAATCAGGAGGAGGCAAACATTCAGTGGGAAGGGAGGAAATGGGGGTCCTCAGAAGGGGAGGCCCCAAGGAGGGAAGAGGCCCCCAGCTGATGAGGAAACAGCTACTGATGGGGGACTCTATTGTTAGGGGGGATAGACTTGGGAGCAGGGGGAAAAAGAGAGAGGGAGGTGAAGTGCATGAGAGGTGATTCAGCTTGGAGGGATTGAGAATGGATTGAGAGGATCACTAGGGCAGCAGGAGATGGTAGGGAGCTAAATGTCATTGTCCTTCTGGGGACAAATGATGGGACAGAGTAGGGGTGGGGTAGGGGAGGGCAGTTTCAGGGAACTTGGGAGGGGCCTCAAGCAGG
The DNA here is from genome assembly GCA_016271365.2 of Neoceratodus forsteri. Classification (NCBI taxonomy): domain Eukaryota; kingdom Metazoa; phylum Chordata; order Ceratodontiformes; family Ceratodontidae; genus Neoceratodus; species Neoceratodus forsteri. The sequence continues at coordinate 115,407,814 of JADMNL010000024.1, read as the reverse complement.
TGGCACACACAGTGGCTTTTGCCAAGGTGTTACCTGTTGGGCTGGGGAGCGGAATGGACACTCCACACCAGGGCTTTTAACAACTGGTTGAAGGCATGGTGCATGGAGGGGGGGCTTTGGCTACATTCATGACTGGTGGCAAACCCTGGGAAGATATGGGCCTCTATAAGGGAGATGGCCTGCATCCTTCCTGGAAGGTGACCACTCCTTAGTTGGGGGTTTAAATGTTACATGGATGAACATTTAAACTAGCCAGAGGGGTAACTGTAGAATTAAGGAAGACAGCAACTTCCCCCTGATGATAAATCAGTAGAGAGGAAGGACCCGAAGGCCCAAGGGGAATAAGGTAACTTGCGGCAGGCATGCAAGAAGACAAAGGTAGGAACAAGGCAGATGAAAAGGTGGGTGTACATCAGGGAAGCAAGAAGGAAGGAATAAAGTAGACAGGTAATGGAGAAGGTAACAAGGGAAGAGCTAGGTCAAAGGGAGCATCAGAGAACAGCACAGGTGGGGAGGAGGACAGGCAGGGAAGATGTATGGTATGGAGAGCCATGTGCGCCAATGCAAGAACTCGGGGAAATAAAATTCCAGACCTGGAGGCCATCCTGGCAGAGGCTAGTCTGGATTTGGTGGCCATAACAGGGTTGTGGTGCACTGACAGCCACGACTGGGGCATGGCCATACCGGGTTACTCTCTGTTTAGGAGAGACAGGGATGGGAGGAAGGATTACACTATATGTAAGGAAGGGAGTCAAGGCAATGGAAGTGTGAGCACACTCAGAGGGAAAGGAGGGGCTGGAGGTGCTGTGAGTCATCCTGGAGACAGGTGCTGCAGCTGCCATCCATACAAGGGTGATGTGTAGCCCTCCAGCACAGAGAGAAGAATTGGAGAAGACACTTGGGGAAGACATCATCAAGATGGCAAATAAGGGGGTGGTGCAGCTAGTTGGTGACCTCAATCTGCCAGATGTGGATTACAGGCTTCCAGCTGCATCTTCAGCAAATAAGAGGGCCATCCTTGACTCCCTACAAGTGGCAGCTAGTCGAGGAACCCACTGGGGATGAGATAGTGCTGGACCTGGAACTTACAAACAGGGACAGCATTGCAAACATCACAGTGGGCAGTTCCCTAGGTGCCAGTGATCATCGTACAGTGTGATTTAACATTAAGGCAGGAGCCGAAGCAAACCACATGAGGCTAAGAGTCCTGGACTTTAGGAGGGTGGATTTTAATGAAATTCCTCAAAAAGGAACTTCCTCAGAAACTGCCTCATTGGGGGGGAGATTGCCAGGGAAGGGTAGCAGTATAGTGGGGAACAATAAAGGAGGGCATAATTAAGGCAACCTGCCACTGCCTGAGGGAAATGAGTAAAAGCAGAAGGAAAAAGATATCATTATACTTCTCTAGGGAAGTGGCCAAGGTGGTGATCATAAGAAGGGTGGTATTCAGGAGGTGTAAGGAAATGCAAAGGGAGGAAGACAAGGAGGTGTACCAACTAATGCAGAGGGAAGAAAGAAAAGCAGCGAGGGGATCAAAGGCACAGACAGAGCAAAGGATAACCAAAGGGATAGCAAATGGGGATACGACTTTCTTCAGATGCATAAGTGAGAAAAAGGAGACAAGGGAGGGTTAGTGAGGATAAGGAGGGCAGCGGGGGTTCTGTGCAGAGAAGGACCAAGAAAAAGCAGATATCCTGAGCAGATACTTCTGCTCAGTCTTCATGGGGGGGGGGGGACCACCAGGGAGCAGCAGGAACAAAGTGGGGGAGGTAGACACAAGTCGAGTTTTGGAGGAAAGGATCCTGAAGGGACTTGAATCTCTGTAAGTGGATAAGGCTTTGGGACTTGATGGGATACATCTAGGGCAATAGTTCTCAGACTTTGTCACAGTGAGCCTCCCCAAATCCATGGAAAAAATGTTGAGCCTCCCCAAAATTTTAATTATCTTGAGCCTCCCCAAAGAAAAATAATTTACTGTACTTTGCGTAGTACACCATGAATAAACTGAAACCCCTTTGAGTACTTGGCTCACATTCAGTTCTTTGTTTTATACTGACTTGGAACTTTTGAAAAAGCGCTTCTGTGCTCAAAGGTGTTATCTGAATAACAAATAAATAAAATAAACAAATAATAATATTCAGCTTATTGTAACCACCCCCCGGCCAGCCTACTTGCTCTGCTATTTTCATTCTTGAACCATTGTTACCCCTTGTTGCAGTACCTTCATGAGTCAGACTACTTCCTCTGTTTCCTCTTTATATGAAATAACCTTCCTACATACTTTACCTCTCCCCCTCCTTCTCTGCTCCTAAGCAACTACTCCGGGATTACTTTACTCCTTTCTGCTATTACTCTTAGCACTTCAATGCTCGACCCTTGTATTTGGGCTGTTCTGTCATCAGTCTAGAAACTGATCAGTTACCACCAACCGTTATTAGATTATTGTTCATATTTGTTTGCACTATTGTTCACTGTATATTTCTTGATTGTTCTGCAGTTACCTTTTGAAATGTATTCACTTCCTACCGTTCCCCGGGTATGCCTGAAATGAGCCTTGGCTCATACACCTTCCCTTGTCAACTATTAATAAATAAATACATAAAATTCACCTATTATTATCCTCTTTCAGTTTGATTCATCTCTTCACAACAAATATATAAAACCCAAAATTTAAACATAGTACTGTTTCAGACTTGCTTGAGCCTCCCTTGGAACAGGTTGGGGCCTCCCCAGGGAGGCTGGCCTCACCATTTGAGAACCCCTGATCTAGGGTACTAAAGAAACTCAGGGAGGTGCTAGCTGGCCCACAGATGGCCTTATTCAACAGCTCTCTGGAAATGGCTATGGTTCTGGAGGGCTGGAGGAGAGCAGACCTGGTCCCACTACATAAGAGCGGCAGCAGGGTGGAGGCTAGAAATTACTGGCTGGTCAAGTCCCTCCTCTGTGGTGGGGAAATTAATGACAACAAACAGTTATAGTACCAGTGCTCCCCCCCAAACAAAAGCTGCTTGAATGGCAGTAATATATTTAAAGGGACACTCAGCTTTTAGTTTATTTTTGTGCCCCAATGCAAAAGTATACCAGAAGACATCTTTATAATTAAAATTAAAAAGCACACTTCCTGGTTTTGTTGAAAAGATGTTTTTACTGTTTTCTGATATTTTCAATATTTACCATCCCAGATGAAACTCCCACGGTCCGCTCTCAATGCTCATGCACTAGTAACATGGTGCCATAGTGCCTATAAACTTGGGCATGTAACAAGTTTGCCTTTTTTCAAGCAGTGTCAGACAAATGCATTTTCTAAGACAGGGCAGTTCCCTGAGTGCCCTAAAGTCAGTGTTTTTCATAAAAAAGTGCTCTATATGACTTTATTTAGTGTTTGAAATGGTAAGCTGTGACTCTGAGCATGCACAATACCCCAGGTGGGTAAGCCACAACTAGTAAATCATGGCTTACTCACCTGGAGTATTGTGTCCAGTTCTGGGGCCGCACCCCAGAAAGGACTTCGGTGGGAGCAACTATAATGGTGCAGGGGTTGCACCAGAAGCCCTATGAGGAGAGACTGAGGGATTTCAACACGTACACTCTGAAAGAGATGAGAGCAAGAGGACATGATAAAGGCCTACAAGTACCTCATGGGGGTGAACACAGTGCAGGAGAAGAGTCTCTTTCAAATGAGAAAGAGCACCAGAATCAGAGGGCATGCAATGAAGCTGGGGAGGGAGCTTAAAAGGGGTGTGAGGAAGCATTACATCACTGAAAGAGATGTAGATGCCTGGAACAGACTGCCAGTGGAAGTGGTGGAGGCGAAAACAGTAAGGGGCTTCAAGCATGCACGGGACAGACATGGGGAATATTAGTAAACAAGCAGTGAGGAAGGAGGGTCACTGGAGACCATTTAGGGTCTGCACAGACAGACTAGGCAAGGACCATTTGGGTAGACTGGGTGGGCCAAGATGTCTTTTTCTGCCAACAAATTCTATGTTTCTATATTTATAGAAATAGGTTTGGAAATAAAGACAAGATGGATCATTCTATTAGAAAACTAATAATAAACTCAAAAAAACATGAAATTAAAAGATGGTGTCATCATACAAGAGAAGGAGCGCTCTATACTCCATAAGAAACACAGGAGAAATATGAAGAATTGAACTTAAGTTGGTGGAAGTACAGGTCTCTGTTTTCACTATGTACTATTTATGTGAAATTCATGGAGAAATCTTCCATTCTGCATTGGGGTAACCTTAATAGAATACCAACAGAATATACATATATATTATTACCTAAAAAATACTTACAAAAATCATTGAGAAAGCCTATCAGGAAAGCATAAATAAAAACTTACGTAAAGTAACATCACATAGAAATAAAGCCATGATAAAATGGCAGAATGAAAATAATAATATTAATAAATGATATTTACAAAGAATACTGCATGCAGCCAACAACTTGCATCAATAAGTTAATAATAAAACCATGCAACACAAGATTTTGTCAAGGGCAAACATGACACCAGTCTTCCTTTATAGAATGGGCTACAAGCTTGATATATAGAATAATGGATGGGGAAGTGTGTGATATGAGAATTTAATGCACACCCGGGGTGTGGGATGCTACATAAACCCTGAGGGTGAAGCCCAAGGAGTTTATCAAAGCATCCCACTTCGAGGATGTGCATTACATTCTCATATGTACGTGTCCTCATCTTTTATTTTATATAATATACTGGCGAGCAGTTTTTTCCAGCTGAAGTGCTGTGACCCCCCTCCACACCACAGTTACACAGATAGTCTGTCTTTCTGCACAGGCACACAGTCTCTCTTTTCATACACATATACACACACACACACACACACACACACACACACACACACACACACACACACAGAGTCTCTCCATACTAGAAATCTAACTGTGGCACCTAGGAGCACCAAATGCAGCAGCAGCTTACACAGCTCCCCATGTTCCCAGCCTCCCACTCCAGAATCCTAAGCTGTGCAGCCATCCCCAGTCCTTCTCCTTCTTGTCCCACAGCACACTATGCTCCCAATTTATTGTTTTTTTTAAAAACTTGCAACTGAAATCACGATCGCAACTACAATCGCACTTACCTATACAAATCAGCTACAGACCTGTTCCTGCTGACGGTGTGCTTCACTTGAAACTGGTGAATCGCAGGATCAACCAGATAGTTTAAAAAATGTACATTTAAGGTAGGGTCTACAAGATATATAAAAAGATTAGGAAAAGGGGAGGAATGGGATCTTACAGTGGCGGTCCCATAGCGGTTCCTCGCTAACTAAGATACGGAACCGCCATATTTTACAAACTGTTGAGCCTGCCCAGACACAAAACAGGATCCAATGAGGGAGCACTCCCTTTTGATAGATGGAGCACAAGAATGTCATAACAACTGACTGGTTGTTACAGGAAATAGCAACTGGCTGAGTCTATAGGAAAAATTGCTCGCCAGTTATTATACTACGCTAAATGTTGGCACAATTGTAATCGAGTAGGAAACATGTCACTCCTCTTCCGGGACTGCTCACATATATAGAAATGGTGGGAGATAACAAGAGAAGAGCCTCAGAATATGCTAATTATTAGAATACCCATGGACTTCAAAAATCATTAGTTTTAATAATTTTTCCAATTAACAACTAAATGTTAGCTCTCAGAAACTTCTAACTATAGCAAATATAACCACTAAAAGGCAAGTTTTGGAGAATTGGAACAATCCCATACTCCCAGATTTTAATCTTAAAAATGCTGAATTAAATTTTAAGACATCCTTTCTATTAAAAAATAATGAATACATTTCTCAGGACCCATAGATACAATAGACACCATGTAGAAACAAATAGTATCCTCCTGCAGCATTGAGAATCTGAACAGCTGTCTGAATCTGTTTCAAGAAACATATATTTTTAATTTCTGTAGTATTTTTATTATTATCAAGTATATATATATATATATATATATATATATATATATATATATATGTAAGAAACTAGGCTGTGTTGCATTGTGTTATAATAGGAACGTATTTACTAGGTAGAACAGGAGTGGAGGGTGCGGGGGTAAACATTACAAGATAGAAAGATATAATAACTGGTCAGCAGTTTCTCTCAATGTACTGACCACGTTGACATTTTCCATAACAACCAGCTGGTTGTTATGACATTCATGAGCCATGCCAGTCGAAGTATGCTGCTGCCTCATTGGCCAACATTCTGTATGTGGGCGGGGTCAAACAGTCTCACAAAGTGCTGGAGAAAAATTGCTGGTCTGCTATTATAAAAAATAAAAGATGGGGAGGGTGTTTGATATGAGAATTTAATGCACACCCCTCATTGTGGGATGCTTTGATAAACCCCTTGGGCTTCGCCCTTGGGGTTTATGTAGCATCCCACAACTCGGGTGTGCATTAAATTCTCATATCAAACCCTTCCCCATCCATTATTCTCTATAGCTTAGCCAGTGATATCAGTAACATCAACATATCAAAAACATTGTTGTTACTGTTGTCACAATGGATATTTTAAGGTTACTGTCATCACAGTGGAATACTGAACCAATCAGAGAACAGCTTTCGCAATGCTGATAACATCACAGTACCTAGTGCATCACTGAAGCCAGTGTTATAATCAAAGAAAAACAGCAAAATCTTCAAACAAACAGCAGATTTAAAAGTTCTAACTTGTAAACTGCTGTTGTATACATCAAATTTATAATAGCCTGACTCTAGAGAATTTATCATTACTTGTGAGGGGGCATGACTTTCATAACTCAGTCATGACTCTGCCACTTGGGAGTTATGGTCCTGCCTCCTCACACACGAAGATGCATTACATATTTTGAGTGAACCCATTGCATATCCCCTATTTACTGTATACCAAATTAACTATATCAATGTAATAATATTGTTCAGGTGCTAAAGAAGAAAATATAATAACATGGCATTATTAAATGCATGCTGAAAATGGAAAACAGAGTAAGAATCGATGTTTCGTCCATAGGTCTTCTTCAGGAATTATCTAAAAGAGAAAAAAGAAAAGTTAGTGGAGAGGTAAGGGGAAATTAGGGGTATTCATGTCAGGAAAGAAAATAGGGGAGAAAAAGTGATAATAGTCAAGGTAAGAAAAGAATCTGTAAAACAAAAAGGTGATGGGTATGAAAAAGCATAGTAGGAGTGAATGAGCTGAGAAGTCCTCATGCTGAAAGTTTTGAGTTTAGGTTTTCATTCAGCCCACCTGTCTGTAAGCCCGTTATACAGTATATGTGTGACATGCATTTATAGCAGGCTGAAAGCACTTACAGTACATGGTTTTGTGAAACTGTAGAGTTTTCCCTTTTTTAAAACTTGTGTTTTGTTGTTCCATAAAAAAATACTATAGATACATTTGAGAGACATGAAAAGGATACACACTGCCTGTTCAGTGGTGTCATTACTCCCCACCTCACATTTCTAGGGAAGTGTGAGTAGCAAATATTAATTCCTGAATACCACGAATGATGGGATGCAGTCAAGCCCACTGAAACCCATATCCTGCTTTTGTGAATATGTTTTTTGCAGTCTTAATTCCATGTGTATACCCTCCATGTTAATTTAAGGTTCCGTTTAAATGCACGAATCTAGCTTCATAGAACAGTGTCTTCTAACTGTTACTTCATGACCTGAGTGTTTAGTCAAGATGTTTACTGCAGTGCCACTGAAGCACACACTCATAGTGCCACTGAAGCACACACTCACCATGCAAATGAAACACACACTTGCAGTGCCAATGAAACACTCATTCACAGTGCCAGTGAAGCATCCACACACACTGCCATTGAAATACACATTTGCAGTGTTAGTGAAGTGCACACTCACAGTGCCAGTGAAATGCACACTCACAGTGGCAGTGAAATTCCCACTCACAGCTACTGAAGCACGCACTTATAGCACCAGTGAAGAACATACTTTCATTGCCTGTGAAGCATACACTCTCGGTGCCATTGAATCATGCACTCACAGTGCCATTTAAATTTTTATTTTATTTTAGTCTTTGGTAACCGGGTAAGGCCCACTAGGCACAAATGCCTGTTTTCAAAGGTGATCTGGGAGCACTGGGCGGTTAAGTGACTTGTTTAGAGTCACACAGTATGCAAGTGGAGGTAGTGAGAATCAAACCAAGGTCTGGTCTGCTGGATATACCAAGCTCATTCTCCGCTCGTTACTCTATCCTCTAGGCTATACTGCCAGCCCTTGAAGTGCACACTTGCAGTGCCAGTGAAACATCCACTTACAGTGCCAGTGAAACTCACACCTGCAGTGCCAATGAAGCACACACTCACGGTGCCAGTGAAGCACACACTCACAATGCCACTGAAGCGCGCACTCGCAGTGTCAGTGAAGCACACAGTCACAGTGCCAGTGAAGCACACACACACACAGTGCCAGTGAATCACCCACTCACAGTGCCAATAAAGCACACTCTCACAGTGCCAGTGAAGCACACACTCATAGTGTCAGTGAAGCACATACTTGTAGTGCCAGTGAAGTGCCCACTTGCAGTGCCACTGAGCAAACACTCCCTGTGCCAGTGAAGTACACACTCACAGTGCCAGTGAAGTGCACACTTACTGTGCCAGTGAAGCACACACTCACAGTGCCAGTGAAGTGCACACTCCTTGTGCCAGTGAAGTGCACACTTGCAGTGCCAGTGAAATGCACATTCCCCATGCCAATGAAGTGCACACTCGCAGAGCCAGTGAAGCACACACTCACAGTGCCAGTGAAGCACACATTCACAGTGCCAGTGAAGTGCACACTCACAGTGCCAGTGAAGTGCACACTCGCAGTGCCAGTGAAGCACACACTCACAGTGCCAGTGAAGTGCACACTCGCAATGTCAGTGAAGCACACATTCACAGTGCCAATGAAGTGCAAATTCACAGTGCCAGCGAAGTGCTCACTGCCTGTGCCAGTGAAGCACATAATCACTCCTAATCACTCACAATCACTAACTGCAGCAAGACAATGGAGTCCCAGTGAGTCCCGTAACAGAACTAGAACAGAATGTGTTTTTTCTTAGAATAACCACAAACAGCCTTCAACCATTACCAGAAATAATCCTTTGTGATAGTTTATAATGCTTCAAAATATATTTTGAAAGCTGTAACGTCTGAACTGCTAGGCATAGAAACTTAAGTCTTTTTTGTTTTTAAATTTATTTATTTATTTAGTTTTTGTTAACCGGGTAAGTGCACTAGCCAGCAAGTGACTGTTTTCAGGCACAACCCGGGAGGTAAAATTACAGAACATAACGATACAGTAAGGCTAACGAAAATACATGATGCACAGAAATACAGGAAGATACATATGGCAGGATACAATGCATGACAAAGGAAAATACAAGGCAAAATACATTTCAAGGACATTTTCCATTGAGCGCATACATAAAGTGCATTGAAGGACCTAGGAAAGGAGAGGATAGGTGTAGGGTGAAGCCAGAAACAAGATGGAAAATGACAAAGGGGAAGGTGAGGAGGTGAGGAAAGGATAGAGGAAGGATAGAGGGCAAGGGGCCAAAAGGGGGGCGCAAGAAATGGCTAAGAATATAAGGACAGAGAGGTGGGCAGGAATGGGAGGTAGGAGGGGAGTAGAGGAGGATGGCCGGAGAGGGAGGAGGGAGTGAGGTTAAAGAAAGCCTGCAAGCATCGGCAGCGCGATACAAGGTTCCAACCCGGCGGCCAAGTCGGTGGAGCGAAGAGCGGCAAGCGGAGAAAGGGTGACAGGGGTTACGCAAAAGACGGCAACAGTGGCAAAGGTAGCAGAATGCGCTGATTGGTGGAACCGGATAGACGCAGGGCAAGGGTGATGATGCTGGTAAAGAGGAGGAGAGAAGCAAAAGAGTTACGGCAGTAGGAAAAGGTAACAATGCCAAGCCGAGCCAGTGGAACCCAGAGACGGCAGGGCAGGAAGAAGAGGTCGGTGAGGAGGTAAGGCCACGGGCAAGTGGAGGTAATAGGGAACAATGCTCAGCTGGGAGGGTGGGACGAATGAAGGGCAGGGGTGACTCAGGAGGAGGTAAAGGCGAGGCAAACAAGCAGAGAAAGGAAGGGGAGAGCAGAGGGGAGGGGAAAAGAGTACAGGAGATGTGGTCAGGGGAAGAGGAGCAGGGAGTTGGTGAAGGAAGGCTGAGAGGTGAGGGGAGAAGAGAACAGGGATCAAGGAAGCCAAGTGGTGGCAGGAAGTAAACAACAACTTGTAAATGGCAAAAGCTAATATTTGGCATACAGTCAAACAGATTCACAGCAATTATAGTAAACACCACATAAAACAACCATTGGGAAAGGCACAAGTGCTAGGGCAATAAGGAAGTGTGGAAAAACAGGTTAAGAGCAAGGGATCAGGTAGGATCAAAGCAAACACATTTGTCCAAAGCAGTAAGAAAAGTCCTGAGTTTGTCCCCTTAAAAGTGTGCATGAGTAGGGACATCCTTAGTTCCTGAGGCAGCAGTCTCCACAGGTGAGGAGCAGCATAATGGAAGGAGCCCATGCTCTTTTGTCCGACAGAGGGGATGGATAATAAGGTCTGATCTGCAGATCTAAGGTTCCGTGTGGGAATAGCTGGTCTAAGGAGTTCTGATAGGATAGCAGGTTTGGATGTCCTTATGATGGTATCTGATAGATTGTACAGGTAGTATTGTCTGGTAGAGGAGGGAGAGAGCCAGCCAAGGTCTTGATATAGTTGGCAGTGATGCTGCAGTCGAGGTGCTTTGGTTGCATACCTGCATACATTATTGAAAGTAGTGTCCCACAGATGCAGTGCAGATTTATTGGCCAAATGAAAGCTTACAGTCCAATCAACATAAATAGATCCCAACGATACAGTTCTCCTGTGTTGCTACATGTCTATACATGTCAATATAATTAGTCCAGGAGCCACGTGCACGTATCTATGTGCATAGGTCCAAAAGGTTTGATGACTGTTTCTTATGTAAAAATGTGTAGAATCTAGATTTACAACTCTTATTCACTCAAAGTTGAACGTTTTCTTGGAAAATGCACTTCTTCAATGAAAAAATGAACTGTTGGTGGAAATTGCGTATATTTCAATTAATGGTTCCTTCTTTAATTTCAATTCTATAAGCTTTTATTGAAATACTGCAGACATTGTAACAAACAGCAATGTATGTATCAAAGGCTTAATATTAACATTATTATTTATTTTATTCTATATTTAACTTGAAACGATCAACTTTTTATGACGTTTTATGAACCTAAGTACAACAATCAGTATTCTTGTTCACTGTCTTCATTATCTGACATGTTAAGCAAATCTGTCTCATCAATATCGACATCACAGTCACTGTCGTTATCTTTTTCATGGATTGTTGCCATGTTAGTTCAATTGTTCACTTGAGGCTGGTGGTACAACTTCACATGTGAACTACATTGGCTTGTATTTGCCATCCTTATAGGTCCAGTCATTGTTCTCTGGCTTCAGTAGTGTCATTTCTGGTTTGTCTGTGTTTTTCCATAACAATGAAATGTAATTTGCACGGCAGATGTGTTGTGTCAGAGTTGATTTGCATGGTGGTAGTGAGCTTGCGTCTGCTTCTTTGATCTTTTCTAAGGGTGTGTCTTTGTCACTCGGTCGATACTTGATGTTGAACATACTATAGCAGGCTGTGTTGACACTCTTTACTTTCTGTCCATACAAGGTACACACAAAGGTCTCAATTGTATCCTCAGTTTCCTTAGACAAGTGTGGACATCCCAGTTTTCCAAATGCCTGTGTGTACTCTATATTCTTTTCCATAATTGTTAGAGGTCGCACCTTCCCCTTGCCTTTGAACGCTGATGAATAGTTGCACCCTGTCAGTGCATGGAGACCTGGTAGAGCTGTACACACAGGTCTGCCTTACTCTGCTGACAAGCGGGATACAGCTATGAATCTTCTTGTGTTATTCCCTGAATGATCTACATCTATGTGCAGTGTGAGATTATCATTTAGAATTGCATGATACAGCAGAATGACCAGAATATCAGTATCATCTGTCCTGACCACTACATGCACATCTTCACCCTCATTTTGACTGCAAATGTAGTGTATGTGTTGCATGATTCTTGTGTCTGCTTCTCTGTGTTTGCTTTTCAGGGCCTTGCACTGTAGTCTGAGCATATGTCCAGCTTCCACTTTGTATGAGTAACAAGTTTCTCCTACTGCACACATGAGCTTTTTATCACCTAGAACTTCATAGTACACATCTTAATTCCATGCTGTAGCTAGAAAACCTAGGAGTGTTGTCTTGAATGAAGATGAAGATGGATCCAGCAAAGTGTCTTGGTCAGCTTTGGTCAGGACCAGTTATGAGATAGGAGAGTGGAGTGATGCTATGCTCTCCTCTCTTCTCTTGTTCAAGACCTTTGATCAACGGTGACTTGTAACAGTCACTGACAAAGTGGACTTCATTTACGGAAGTACAGCAAACAGGAGACAGGATGGTTTTTGCCACACTGTGGAATGTTAGTGGCAGGTTTGTAAGACTTCTGATCAAGAACATGGCATCAACCACAATGGCAACTACAGCATCGGGGTGGCTACTTTGGACTCTGGTCTCAAGTTTCTTTAGCAGTGTTAACTTCATTGTTGTGTTCATTGATCCATCAACATTTCCTAAGGAGAGGGCTACCGGGGTTAGCGGGTAGGCAAACACCATCGTAAGTTCAACTGTTGAAGTCACAGATAGATATAGCAAGCGTCCAAAGAGGTCTCGAGTTCCTTTCAACGTGATGATTTTCTTGTCCTTGTTCTTAATCTTCACCTTCATTGCATCACGTGCAAAGTTCTTCAACTTGTATCTTTTGATGGGTTCCTCGAACCTACTGCTTTTGGTAATGCATTCATCTCTAAACACATGATACATCCAAGTACCCATCTCAGTAACCTGTAACACTTCATTTGCTACCTCTTGTGATACTGCTTTTCCACTACCTGTTGAATAAAGATTGCTGTCCTCAAACACATCCTGGAATGGATTCATGGAGGAGTCTATTGTGTTCAACAGCTTGTTTAGATCCTTTGAATCTTGTTTAACTCTAAAACTCTTCAGCTCTTGGCTGGCTTCTTCATGGCTGACAAGACCAACTTTTTCCATAAGACTTCCAGAATGTTCCACCTCCTCCTTGCGTTGATGTTCTGTGTCAAAGAAGAAATCCCGGTTAGTCTTGATGCAGCATCAGCATTAATTGTCTGTTCTAAGGTCAAGTCTACATCATTTCTGTTAAACACTCTCTTTGATCTTGCAATGGTTAATGCTCCATTCTCAAATATTTTCCTTATTCCAGGGTGGGTCTCATCCATGTTTAGCAAATTCATAAGGTACAGGGTCATCCACTTGGCATAGTTGTGGTGCCCAGTTGTGAAGTAAAGAGGTGTCATCTTCTCCAAGCTATATGCAAAGAGAGGCAAGTCATGTGCCCTGATGGAATGGCAGAAGAGTTGGTACAACTCTACCATACTGCAGTACTGCAGTCAAAATTGGGCAGTTGCGCCATGCTGACCACGGTGTATAGAATCTGAGAACATTTCATATGCTTCCATGAATGTCTTGAACTTAGCTGTATTCGCTAGGTCCACCATTGAGGAAGGTGATGGGTCATTGAGTAGCTGCTGCAGATGCTTTGAGATTGGAAAGTCTGACAAACCTTTATATTGTATAAAGCACTGCAAATGTTTAATTCTGAATGCCACTGATAGCATCGGGTGAAGCCTCTTTGCCAGATTGAAAAATGTTCCTTGAAGAAGTCCATTCAGGGATCCCAATGCCAATACAACACGTTCAACAAGAATGTGGTCTCCACCAGAGCTATTCAAGAGGTATCCAAGACCTTTGAAATATGCTCATTTTATATGGAATGGTCCAAAACATATGAAAAGTTTATCATATTACGGGGACTTTGTGGACTGAATTTGTAGTGCAGGTTTTGCTATGGCCAAGTCACAAGTAATAGCATATAGTTCTCCTGGCAGGCATCCATAACCTTGATAGCAGTATTCATTGTGTCTTGCACTACATCAAGACTTATAGGAGGCTTTCCTATAGGGTCCATGTATGATATGATCTGTTGTGGCAGGTCATCTACAGAAACAAGGGCATTCCATCCATGCCACATTGGAGTAGCATCTATACTTGCACAATATATCATCCAGGCAACGTCCCTTCTCTTAGCTTGTATGAGGTTTTTTGGTTCAGAGCTTTCTGTTACTTAATATTGATATTGTCTTATTTTTGGTTTTCTGGATGTATATGGTCGAATGTCTTTCTCACCAATAACTAGAGCTCTTTTCCTGTGAGACGTTTGAATGTGCCTGGGTACAGTGTCTTGTTCCTGTTGTGCCACTGGCTGCAATATCTGTCTCTTTACACTTAGCAAATAGTTTTCATCAAAATCTTCAGCCTTCGTCTTTGATGTTCTGCGTTGTTTGCTCTTTGATGTTAAAGATGGCCCTGCCTGGTCATGGGCATCAACTTCTGATCTTTGCTTATCTGTGTTTATTTCTATTGTGTGTGCTTCATTTCTTGCTGGTGCTTGGTCATCCATGTGTGTTCTTGTCATAGCTTCTTCAAACCTTTCTTTGGGTACAGCTGTCTCCTCAGTACTGGATGGTATGTTTTGGTATGCGATACCCACAGTGTCATGTAAAGTGTCATGACCGTCAAGTGTCTCTTTCATCTCATCATAATTGTTGAAAGCCAAAGCAGTGGCTAAACCTGGCTGTATGAACAATCCATCTGGTGTAGCCATATTCTTCTCCATTATATTGGTGGTGACTGCAGTTTCAAGTTCCTCCACAACATGGTATCTGACACAGTGACCAAACCTGTTCAAAATAGTTAAAACTGTCTTACTGCCTGTCATGGATTTAATACCCATGCCCAACAAGAGGTGTTTTTGAGGTTTGATTACTCCCCTTGACACTGCAAACACTATGTCATCTGCAGTAGATTGAACTACCCTCTCCTGTCATTCACTGCCCACTTCTGATGAATCCGTGAATACAGTACGTAGGAACATCTGAAGAATGGGTGGCAGTTTTACATTTTCTTCTATTAAGTCTTCAACTTTAACTTTGGTTTTATTATCAGGCTGTACCTTTAGGAGTTCCCAGAACTGTTCTCTTTCTGTGTTGAATTGCTTGTGCTTCCCTCTAGTCAGCCTGTTTCTTAGCAGACCTGATGATTGTACCTGCTTTTTTACTTTTGGTATCAAATATGATACCATCTTTGAAGTGATCCGCCAGTTTTGACTGCAAGCTCTGTGGGTCGTAATTTGTTGCACGCCCACTACACTCCATAAGAATGTCCATGTACCTTTTGTCTAGAGATAACAATGATTCTTCTTGCATTCCATTAACAATGATGCACTGCATGCACTTAACAAGTCTGGGAAAAGGCAACCTGGTGACTGTCCCTCAACTGACTGTATTCACGTTTTGTACCTATGCCCGTTATTCATTCTGCCTTTTTTACATACTTGTTCTTACAGCTGTTATGGTACTTCACTTCTTTGGCTATGAGATCAATACTGCCTACCATCATATCCATTTATTAATCGTCCATTTGTTTTGCTGCGTTTTTTATGCAGTCTGCTGCCCCATAAGTTACACATGTTGTAGGATATTCAAAAGTCTTCTTTGACCCCATAGGATTCCTTTTCTTGTATGATTTGCAAAATATACATTCCTCTGGGAATATACCTGATATAAATGCTGCAGATTCAGATAGAGCACTATGAACTTGGGAGCAAAGCAATTTTGCTGGATAACTCTTTATGATGTCTTTTTTCAAAGTTTTATCAGCTGCAAGTTTACCAGAACTCTTACATGCAGTGAAGTTCTTGTGGCAGATATAATGATACCCATGGCTGCTGGAGTAACATTCACCAATTCATGACATACCATGTTGTACTTTGACAGTGCTTGACTAGACCACCTTTCCTTTGCATCAACTACTTTCTCCCAATGAACATCATCTAAAGGTAGCTGGTCTCCATGGTCTGTGCTAACTCCTGGATCAGTGTGTAGGATGCATCACCTCTGTGGTTTGTAAGAAGTCTTGCTAGCCATATCTGAAACATTAAATGAATTACATTAATAACTAAGTAAATGGAATCTATTAAATAAATTAGATAAATTAAATAAATAACTAAGTAAACCAAGTCTATTACATAAATGTAAAATTTTTAGTTACTCTTAAGAAAGTGCATTTTCCAAGAAAACGTACAACTTTGGATGAATAAGAGTTGTAAATCTGAATTCTACACACTTTTTTAACATGAGGAACAGTCATCAAACCTTTTGGACCCAGACACATAGATAAAAGTATCTAGCTCTAAATATGTTGTTAACAAGCATTTGTCAATGCCAAATGTTTGTTTGCTGGCATTGGCATTGGTAGTGTAGGAGTTAGAGAGATGCATAATAGGAATGGCAGTGAAGTATTTAACTGAAGCCAACCCCACCACCACCCTGCAGAGACTGACAGACATTGGGGTGTGCCTTTGGGTCGTCAGACATAATGGCCATGCCATTTCACCACACCCTACCCTGCAGACACCGAAAAGTGTCACGGTGTGCCTTGGGGTCTTTGGGCCTTATGCTCACCCATTCCATCAGGAAATATGGTGAGATAGGTGCAGTATAGGAGAATGGGATGAACTTTAGGGCCAAAGAGTCCAAGGCACACCTCGATGCCTTTCACTGGCTGCAGGGCATGGATGGGGGTGGAATGGCATGAGCATTACAGGCGACAACCCAAGTCACACCCCTGATGCTTGTTAGTCTTTACAGGGTGGGGCATTATGGTTGAAAACCCTAATACCTCGGGCAATTGTTGGTATTTTCACTCCAAATTTTCAACATGGGTTTTTTGTGACCCCCGCCTCGTGAACAGTGGCAATATAGGTTCGTTAGCCTAAAGCTGATTTTGCACAGTGACTACACCATTTGGTACCACAGGTGCGAAAACACATTTTGAACAGGATGTGAAAAATGACAGCCGTACTGTTCATGGGGAGGTGTAAAAAATGGCAATGTTGAAAATCTGGAGTGAAAATATAAAAAAAATGGTGAAGTCATGAGCGTGCGTAGAAACTGTGCATCGCACACCCATAATGTAATTAGTTTAGGGAATTTTTACAGCAGATTGTCAACACAGGTATTTTGGGAACTTCGCTCATGAACAGTGTCACTGTAATTTTCTTAATTTGTCCTGAACACTGATTTCCTCTACATAATAATGCATTTCTGCGCTGAAGTAAAACACATTTTGCCAGGGTGTGAAAAATATAGCTGTGCTGTTCATAAGGAAGTGTGGAAAAATGGCAGTGTTGAAAATCTGGACTGAAAATATTACAAATTCGTGAACTTACGAGAGTGCGTGGAAACTGCACAATGTACACTCGTAACACAGTCATTTTATGGACTTTTGTCACCAAATATTTAACATAGCCATTTTAAGACTTCTGCTCATGAACAGCATCACTGTGATTTTCTTAATCTGTCCCGAACATTGATTTCGCATACCGTCTGCACCATTGTGTGCTACATGCACGACAACACATTTTGGGCAAGTTGTGAAAAATTACAGCTATACTGCCCATAAGGAGGTGTGGTAAAATGGCAATGTTGAAAATCTGGAGTGAAAATATTAAAAG
Source organism: Neoceratodus forsteri (assembly GCA_016271365.2). Lineage (NCBI taxonomy): Eukaryota > Metazoa > Chordata > Ceratodontiformes > Ceratodontidae > Neoceratodus > Neoceratodus forsteri. The sequence continues at coordinate 115,390,102 of JADMNL010000024.1, read as the reverse complement.
TTTGCAAAGTTACAAGTGTGCGTAGGAACTGTGCAACGCACACTTGTAACACAGTCATTTTTAGGAATTTTTTCACCAACTTTTCCACATAGGGTTTTGGGGGCCTACCTCATGAACTGTGCCACTGTCATTTCATTACTCAGTCCTGAAAGGTGGTTCCGCGCAGTGACTGCAAAATCACCTTTTGGGATCGAATAACAAAATGACAGTGACTGAGTTCATGAGGTGGGGCCCCAAGAATCCCATGCTGAAAATTTGGTAAAAATTCCCTAAAATGGCCGAGATATGCACCAAAGTTGAAAAAAAAACATTTATGCTATTATACAACTTACCAAATTTCTTCAGTTTGCGGTCGGCTTTGAAGAGTGCAGATGTGTTCCCTGTCCACCAAGATCATTGCACTGGGCCATGGAGGTAGGTATGGGGTGGGGGTGGGGATGTGGGTGTGCAGAGAGTGGTGCAGGTTGGGGAAGGGGAGACAATCAACTAAGGACCATTTTTTTTTTTTTTTTACAGGTTTTTTTTTCCTCCTTCAGGAAGACGATGTGGGACTTTTGCCACACTGGGGTGAACTCCCAGCATGGCAGCTGGAAGGTTATATTTTTTGGGGTGGCAGTGGAGCTGATGGGGGATTGGGCACCCCTATCAGCCATACCGACTTTTGCCATGCTGGGGTGGGCTCCCAGCGTGGCATCTTCTTCAGGAAGACGACACGGGACTTTTGTCACACTGGAGTGGGCTCCCAGCGTGGCAGCTGGAAGGTTATTTTTTGGGAGGTGCAGCAGTGGAGCCAGTGTGGGATTGGGCACCCCCGTCAGCCATACCGACTTTTGCCACGCTGGGGTGGGCTCCCAGCATGGAACCTAGAAGTCTGTTTGGGGGGGACTGTGGAGCCAATGGGGGATTGAGCACCCCCATCGGTCATACAGTGTACACTGGTGGAAGGAAGTGCATGAACACGCTGGGGTGGGCTCCCAGCATGCTACATAAGTGTTCTTCAGGGGGGACGATGAACTGTCTATGACAATTCTGATGCAGTGACGACGTATGTGTAGGCAATTTGCATACTGCCGACTGCATTTTGCAAATTGCCTACACGTTACCACCGCTGACTGTGGCAGTGTTTTCCTCAGAACTGTACGCCACTGCATCTGAATGGCTGTCATCGATAGCTCAGACATTCACTGGCATGGTGCAGCTGCACCTGCAAAAGGGACCAGGGCATTGGACGTGGGGGAGGCACACCTACGAAAACTTGTATGGTGACACTATGTTTCTTACACATGCGTGCAAGCAATCATAAAAATGATAGAACTTGAGAAATATTGTAAACTATTTTATGTTTTCTATATCAGTATATGAAAGCTGTAGCTATATGATATATTGATAAAGCAACTTAGCTGACTCCAAGATTTCATTTAAAAAAATAGGTTTCTGTCTCTAACAGTTCCAATGTTATCTCATTCCAAAGAAATCATCCTTTGAAAGGCCTTACTTTGGAATCCTTGGGGTTAGAAACTTATTTTTCTAAATGAAACATTGGAGTCTGGCTATTATCAGTTCTGTTGCTATTGTTTTTATGTGTTGATGCTATTTTATATGTATCAATACTATCTGAAACTCTTTTTGAGTATATTATCGATAACTACATTTGTTTTACTTGTGACACAGCTAACAAATGGCAAACACATTGTACTGATACTATGTTTGTGTACCATTCATTTAATTACATGATGTTGCAAAAAAATACATATAAATTTTTGTTTTTACTTTTTTGGATGCTGCACAATATTTTAATAGAAATTGAGAGGTTTGTAACTTAAGGGTCATTCCTCTTATGACCGTAATTGCATGTGCACATTTCACTCTCCCCTTGAGCAACTCCTATTCTGTCTTGCTATCCCCAGGCAAGGCCTGCAAACACATCATAAGATAATAACCCATTTTTAGCAATGTAAATGCAACCAGTTTTGTTTCTCCAACAGGCAATATTCAAGATTTCTTTCACGCATAGCCCACCTAAATGCATACTCACAGAGGGCACATGGGGTATGTGTTTAAGAGGATGGCATTGTAAAAGCGGCCACCATTACCCCCAACCCCCAATTCATGGTGGGAAGAAGAGCTGGCAGGACGCAAAAATGTTTTTTGTTTTTTTAGGGCTGATCTGTATAGCAGACCAGTTCCTGTTGGGACTAAAGTCAGGAAGTGTTTTATAGCTGGCCCACTGAAATGCATAGGGAACTGGGGTACACCTTTTTATAGGTGTCAATGAATGAGTTGTGCCATGCTATTGGGAATAAAGAGGGATTTTATGTGGGAGATCGAAGAGCTTGTTGCTATCCTGGTGTTGGAGTCCCCCAGATGGTTGATTTTGGGGGACTTCAATGCCTGGGTCGATGGCGGGCTCTTGAGTTTTGGAAATGATCTCCTTAGGGGCATGGAGGCCCTGGGCCTGACACAAAATGTAACAGTGGCAACGCACTTTGGTGGCCACACACTGAACCTGTTTTTTTCTTTGGTTTAGATGTTATCTACCACAGATTAGATCTGGTTGTTTGGTCAGATCATAGCACCGTGGAGTTCATGTTTAGGACCCCCCAGATGGTCCCGCCCCTGGGAGATCGTCCGGTACTGCCCATTAAGAGGAGTCTCCTCTACAGAACTGTTGGAGGTGCTGGACCTATCGAATGTTGGGGCAGCTTGTGCAGTTGGGATGGAGGAAACAGTGGCAGCCTATAATGGGGCTGTTGCTGTGGCCTTTGACTCAATCGCACCCATTTGTGTCCGGCCCCTGTCTACTCATTGGAGACCTCCTTGGTGTGATGAGGATCTCCAGTGTTTAAAGGTTAGGGGGCAGAGGTTAGAGAGGCGCTGGAGGAGATCTGGCCTGGTGGAGGACAAATTGGCCCTGAGGTCACATTATGTTGATTATAGGTTACATAGGTTTTTTCAGAGTTTAGAAGACAAACTGTCCATGTTGTTTGCTATGTTTCATTTCACCATATCCCTGTATATTGCTACTAATTAGGTACTTGTCCAGATTTGTTTTAAAAGTTTGCATGCTAGTACTATCCACCACTGCTAGTGGTAGTCTATTCCAAATTGTCACCACCCTAATGTTGAACCAATGTTTCCTCCTGGTTGTTTTGTACCTTTCTCCTACTAACTGTAATGGCTGCACTCTGGTTTGATATTTCTTCTCTCTCAACCTAAGCCCCAACTTTTCCCATAACCCCACATCTGAGAGTGCTTTGAAAACCATGCACATGTCTGCTTTCAGTCTACAAAACTCCAATGTGTACATTCCCAATTTGGTTAACCTTTCATGATATTCTTTGTATTGTACTTTCTTAATCCTGCGTGTGGCCCTTCTCTGAATTCTCTCCTATGACTTTATTTCCGTCCTATAGCCTGGTGACCACAATTGGGCACAGTACTCCATATGCAGCCTCATGAGAGACCCATATAGTGGCACCAGAACCTCCCTCCTTCTACTACTGATGTGCTTGTGTAACCCCCCTGCAAATGGGGGTTCCCAAAAGACTTCCAGGAGCTTGCTTGAATGCTCCAAGCCTGAATGGTGTTTGGCATTTAAGCCATTTATCAGTGAGTGTTTTTAGAGCCTCTGGTACTGTCTCTTTAAGAGCTGTCTGCTTGCAGACATAATTAGTTTGTATGGGGGACTGTGTGCTTCTCTGAGTACCACTCGAGCTGCTGCAATTCACTTCATTTTTGCAGTCACTAGAGTGCAAAGGAACCTATCTGAAAGATGTAACTGTTTGCCAGAAATTATTTAGAGTAATAATGAAATTACAGTTTGTCTAACCTGCTTTCTTTGCAGTCAGAACTGTGTCTGCTAGTTCCCCATTCTAGTTTTGAACTGCTGAACTGGACCAATCAGTGTGGGGTAAGCTAGCTCTAAAATGGTGCCTTGGACGGAACCAGAACTTGACTCATAATCCGAGCCAGCCACAAGAGGATTGTATGGGCAGTGACTCTGGGAGATGTAGTTTAGACTTCAGTGCCTTTTGGACCAACAGCAGCAGTCTATTGTGAGTGACAGCCAATCCAGTCAAGAACTGGGAGGAACTCAAAGGAAGTGCCCGGTTTTGTCGGTTGGAGTTTCAGTTGAGCTTTGGCAGTGAAGAAGGAAGGAGCCCTGTGCTTTTTCAGTGTGCAGTTTTAGTCAAAAAGTGTGTAAGGCTCCAGAGTTCCGGTCTGCAGCTTGTGTAACAGCTTGTTAGGACTGAATCCATCCTGTGAAAAGAATCAAAGGATCTCTGAAGGGTAGAAACCAGGCTCACCCTGTAGAAGACTGGAGGAATTGCTGAAAATTGCACTCGGTCTGTCAGGAACTGAATCTGCTGTGTGTTCTCCCGGTATTGTGCAGTAATTGCACTGGATACAGATGCAGCCTGCCTGGTATAGTGCTTTTATATGGATGTGTGAAGAGGTTTGTGTACCTCAAGTGAGCCCTGCTGACATTGAAGGACCCTATCTTATTTGGAGGTCGTGAGTACTAATTCAGGGTCGCTCCCTGTTGAATTGCCACATTAAATCCAAATGGAATTACTGTACTGCTGACTGTTTAATTCTCCTTTTCTCTGTGTGAAAGGGCCCCTACCAGCTGCCACGGTTTGACTAGCCACTAGGGCTTGGGTACCAGGGACAGTAACTGATAGGGATAGCCGTGCACAGAGCCATAGGTAGATTATTAGAGTGATAAGCTAATTAACCTGATTTCCCCTGTCCTTGCTATATCCCCTAAATAAATCAGAGCTGCTTGTTTCAGCAAGTTATACTGCCTGAGGTATTTGTCTATGTTAAAGTACTGTACTGTGATTGTTGCACTGTATCTCATTTCACGGAGGTCCCAGTGCCGGAGCCAGACCTGGGGATAAGTGTATACTGTGAAGGTAATTCTGATATATTGTGTGGGCCACTAGTGGAAGAAAGGGGTTGCAGTGTCCCAGAGGGCTGTGACAAGTTAGTTTAACTATTGCAAACCCTGACCTCTGGGTGGAGGCACCTGCCACATTGATCCAGGCCCCCCAACCTGTTAGTGGCAAATCAGGCAGGGTAGTAGCCCTGGGATAGTGCCATCTAGGGGTTACATCTTGGAGGCTCACCGCTGGATTGTGTGTCCTCTAGTGGCCATATTTACGAACCACTGTTAAGAAAAAATGGGTACCTGACAGAAGTGGCTGTGCACCAGCTGGTGGAGGGTGTACTGGGAGGAGATCGACCCCAAATGCTATGCTTATCCTGGACATCCCCTGGGTATCAATACGGACACTGTGCAGGAGTACTTTCCAAGGTGGAAGGTTTACAAACCCTGTGGTGGTGGGTCGGCATGCTAATCTGCTCACCCACACTTTCCTGGCCCTAGTAGAGTTTAAGGATCCCATAGATAGCTCCAAAGTGCCACAGACCATTACCCCAGAGGGAGCCCTCACTGCTTGGAGAGTGATAACTAAGGACAGTAAAGACCTGGGGAAATCAGCCCCACCACTATCTGAAACTTTTGAGGAGAAATTTGCTGAATGGTTGCTGGGAGAGGGAAAACTGTGGAGGACTTGAAGAAACTATTCTGCCACCTGGGGTGTTCCTCCCAACACCCTCTCCTGCTCCAGTGCCCGTAATGGTGGCTGAACCAATGCAGACTCTATTTCTGCACCTGCCATTAGTCACGACTCTTACTGAAGGTTGAGGATCTTTCTGCACCTCCCCTACCCCCAAGGAGGATGACTGGGAGACCTGGATAGACTATGTTGCCCCCAAGTGCTAGAATGGCAATGCTGCTAGGCTGAAAAGCGAAAGAGGGTTAGTGAGAGCCTCCGGGTCCTGCCCTGGCTACCATCCGTGCTAAACGGGCCAGTAACCCTGAAGCGACTGCACAGGCCTATCTTGAGGCCTTGGAGAATGTGTATGGGAGCCCAGATTCTGATGAGGACCTATGGTGGAGAGTAAGAGATGCACAACAGTACCAAGGGAGTTGTTGTCTGTGTATGTATCTCGCTGGAAAAATTGTTGCAAGAATGCCTCAGAAAAGGTAGTTTGCCAGCGATTGAACCAGACCGAACCAGGCTGGACAGGATCCTTAAGTCTGCCACCTTCAGAATTGCTGTTGCTTCAGTTACGCCTGGCAGATCGACTGGAATCCCCACCTCCTATGATGAGTTAATGAGAGAAATTCGAGGAGTTGAGAAAAGACGACCCTCGGGAGGGACCTGCGGTACCAATAGCCGCGGGGCGCTAATTCAGTGACTGAGGGTGACCCATCAAGTGAAGTTCAGGGGCAGAGGTTGGCAGTCAATGAGTGCTCTGACAAGGAAAGATATGTCACAATGGGGTAACTGTTGAGAGAGATCCGGAATTCAAAACAGTCCTTTATGAAGGCCACGCCTGCAAGTACGGGCCCTGACCTATATCCCATCAGCATTCTGTTATGGGGTGGGGGACCCACCCATGTATCTCCTGCTGATAACAGCTCCAACTCTATTCCTTGACCATGGAAGTGGAGAAACTGACGGATGTCTCCAAATGCTTATCACGCCAAGACAGAGATGGGCACCAAGGTTTCCAGTTAGTAATACCCCTCGCCCTGGCTCCCAGTGTGCGCCTCAGCCAGCTCAAACTCCAGAAAGTATGTTTTGCTATAATTGTGGGAAAGATGGGCACATGAAAAGGGAATTCCAGTCCCCAAAAGACACTGACAAAGTTGCATATAGGCTACAAGGAGAGCTTCGAGAAGAAATCAGTGGTTAGAGGGCACGACATGATCCCAGTGAGGGCACCCAAAATGCTAATTCACGCCTTTTGTGGCAAGGTCAGTTGCCCAGGCCCCACTCATCACTTCCAGACTGGTCCAGAATAGTGGGTCCTCCATGGAGACCACTGTAAAGGTGAATGGAGTGTCTACAAGAGCTGTATTAGACAGTGGCTCCCAAGTGACAATTATGTTCCAGGATTGGTGTCAGAAGCATTTGTCAGACGTACTGCCTAGCCATTAGAAGGACTGCATGTATGGGGTTAGGAGAAGGCCTACCCTATTCCGGTATATCCGATTTGGCTGTCTTTCCCCACCTCCGTGGCTGGAGTGGCCGAACAAGTAGAGACCCTAGCCTTAGTGTGTCCCCCCACTGGACTGTATGATGGTGTCCCTTTGTTGATTGGAACAAATGCTCATATGTTCGGAAGGCTGGCACAGTTGTGTTATGAAAAACAGGGGTCAAAGACTAGTAGAGCTTTAAGAGTTCCGGCTTGAATTAAGAAGGCCTATGAGGCACAGAGAGATGCTGAAAAAATAGAACCAGAGGAACCGGTCAGAATTGTATGGAAGAAGGATCCTGAGTCTCTGATCCTGGCGCCAAATGCCCAGTGTACCTTACAGGGAGAGGTCCGTATCAGAAAGGATGTTAAGAATAAAATATTAATGTTGGATGCACCAGGCGATGGAAAATTGCCAGAGGGACTGCTGGTCAAGCCTAGTATTTTGCCCGCTAGAGCCCATGCTTATGCCAGAAGGGTAATGGTCCAAGTTCATAATGTGTCTGAAAGAGACATTCGAGTAAACAGAGGTTGCATCCTGGCTAATGTGCATTGTGCAGACACTGCAGTGCTACCGCAGCAAGAGTTCAAGGAAGAATGACAGAGTAACGCCTGACTTGTTTGATTTCGCTACCCCGCTGCCAGCTGAATGGAAAGTGAGGATCAGTGAGAAGCTGCCCAGAGAGACCAGGTGTTTTCTTTAAAGGAATGGGATGTAGATGCGTGCAAGGAGCTGAGCACAATATCCGCTGCATGACGAAAGACCATTTCGTGAGAGGTCTCGACGCCTGGCACCTGCTGACATAGATGATGTGAGACGGCATCTGCAAGAGATGTTAGCTGCTAGTGTAATACAAGAATCCAGAAGCCCTTATGCTCCTCCATTGTGGTAGTGAGGAAAAAGAATGGAACAGTATGATGTGTGTGGATTATCGCACTCTAAACCGCGGACTATCCCTGATCAGTACACAATGCCCCAGATTCAGGATGCTTTGACTGCCTAAATGGGAGAAGTGGTTCTCTGTGCTGGATCTCCAGTGGGTACTACCAGATCCCGATGGCCCCAGAGGACCGTGGAGAGACGGCCTTTATCTGTCCGGGCTGGCTTCTATGAATTCATGAGGATGCCTCAAGGATTTCAGGTGCTCCAGCCACTTTTCAATGATTGATGGAGCGGCAGTGGGGACATGAACTACTAGAGTGCCTGGTATACCTAGATGATGTCATTGTGTTTGGCAGCTCACTGGAGGAACATGAGAGCAGATTATTTAAGGTATTGGACCGACTGAGGACTTTGCCTTAAACTGTCCATTGATAAGTGTCAATTCTTTCAAACATCAGTAAAGTATGTGGGACACATAGTATCCACCGAGGAATAGAGACCCACCCAAGTAAAGTTGAGGCCTTGACCACTCTGGCCACAGCCCAAAATCTAAAAGAACTGCAAAGATTCCTGGGATTCTGTGGTTATTATCGCTTCATCAAGGACTATTCAAGAGTGATCCGCCTTTACTTAACCTTACTCAAGGGTATCCCCCAACCCACAAAAATACCAAAGTCAGCCCCTCAAGACTGAAAGAGTGTATTTTCATCCGAGTGAAGTATTTGGGGTCTGCTGGACTCCTGATTGTGAGACTGCTTTCATGAGATCATATATCAACTTACCCATGCTCCAGTGCTGGCCTATGCCGATCCAAGAAAACCTTACGCCCTGCACACTGATGCTAGCTTGCAAGGGTTGGGGCTGTGTTGTACCAAGAGCACGAGAATGGCCTGAGACCAGTGGCCTTTGCCAGTAGCTGACCCCATCCGAAAAGAACTATCCTGTACATAAGTTAGAGTTCCTAGCTTGAAGTGGGCTATTGTTGACCAATTCCATGAGTACTTGTATGGGCTAAATACTAGTAAAACTGACAATAATCCTTTGACCTATGTGCAGACCTCAGCTAAGTTGGATGCCACTGGCCATAGGTGGCTTTCTGCATTATCTACATATGACTATGCTCTCGAATACTCGAGCAGGTCTGAACCACATAGATGCTGATGCTCTCCCGGAGGCCTGTTCCCCAGAATGATTGGGTCCGATTGGCAGAACCTGACATTCGGGCACTCTGCCGGAAGTTTGACAGGGAGGAACAAATGTCCACGGACGAGTGGACTGCATGGTGGATTGCTTGGGAGACTCTGAGAATTGTATACCTGCTGCTTATTGCCACTTTTCTGCAATAGACATTGGTGCACTGCCTCAGCTGGACAATGACAGTATTCAAGGGCTCAATCCCCGATCCCATGATCAAAGCAGCTTTAGAAGCCCCTATGCAGGAAAAGATGTGTCCAAATTACGCTCCACTGATTTGAGAACTGCACTGTTATACAAAGAAGGTCCTAAGTTGAAACTGATCAATAAACTGTTATACAGAGAAACAGTAGACAGAGGGGACAAGTAGACAAACAACAACTAGTGCTGCTCACTGCCTTTCGAGACTCAGTACTGAGGTCCTTGCACAACCACATGGGGCACCTTGGTATAGACAGAACACTTGACTTGGTGAGATCCAGATTCTATTGGCCTAAGATGGGGGCTGATGTGAGCAACACATCTAACTTGTAGTCGCTGCTTACAGAGGAAAGCTTTGCCCCAGAGGGCTGCCCCTTGTTAACATCACCACCAGTGCACCCATGGAGCTGGTCTGTATTGATTTTCTAAGTTTGGAGTCAGATCAAAGAAATATCAGTAATGTGCTGGTGGTCACTGACCATTTACTGAGATATGCCCAAGCTTTCCCACCAAAGACCAGAAAGCATCCACTGTAGCCAAAGTACTTGTAGAAAACTTTTTGTTCACTATGGGGCTCCACAAAGAATCCATTCTGATCAAGGAGAGACTTTGAGAGTCGTCTGATCAAAGAGATGCTTTCTGTGGGGAGTGCGAAAGTCCAGAACCACTTCCTTACCACCCAGGGGACCCACAGCCTGAACGCTTCAACCAAGACTTGCTAGATATGCTAGGCACCCTGCACCCAAAGGACAAGCCTAGATGGGAGCCAACAAATTAGCACCCTGGTACATGCTTATAACTGCACCAAAAGTGATGCCACTGGATTCTCCCCACCGCCTGATGTTTGGAAGAGAAGCTCGACTACCAGTAGATGTGTGTTTTGGGGTCTCCTGATGGGGTTCAAGCTGACAACTATTTACAGTATGTGCAAAAGTTAAAGGCCCAGCTAACTCATGCGTACTAACTGGCTCTAAACCATGGCTGCAAAAGAAATCTGGCCAACAAAGAAAGGTATGATAAAAAGGTGAAAGCACAGGAACTCCAGGAGGGAGATCGGTATTGCTAAGAAATCTGGGACTGCATGGCAAGCACAAGATTGCTGACAGATGGCACCATCTCCCTCACATTGTAGTGGGCAAACTAGATGATCTGCCAGTGTACAAAGTAAGGCCTGAGAATAATTCTAAAAGATGTAAAACAATGCATAGAAATAATTTACTGCCCATTGACAAATCCTGATTGAGTCTGAGCCCCCAGAAGATGCCCCTCTGGACCAGTGACTAGAGCTGCTGCTAAGAAAAGATCAAGGAAGTCTGCACCTACAGAAGCAGAGTTAAAGTGTTCCCTGCACAAGTCCCAGTTGAGCATGACTGTCAGTCCATATCAGAAGAAAGTGAGAGTGACTTTGAATACTATCCTTCTTACGAACTGAGTCAATTGTTTCTGGGCAATCCCTAGTCAATACTGGAGACAAAGCTGGGCCTTCTGGACTGTCTAAACCCCCCAGCTTCATCCCTGGAGCCATTGCTTCCAGAAAGTGAAGTGCAAAGTATCAGATCAGATGAAATGGAATCATTGTGCATGGTTGAACTGTTTGAGCTTTCAGGGAGGAAAATTATAGATTAGGGCAGACTGGTGATACACCGACAAGAAGAGTATTTTGAGTGCCCTGACAGTCCACTGCCAGTGTCCAAAGCTCTCCATGTGAGCCAAATGTTGTGGACTCAGAAACTGTAACCCTGGAGCTGAAAGTGCCCCAAGTTCTAGCCTTTCTACCCCATGGAGACTCCCCTGACAAGTGAGGACAATGCTGAAAATGAGGCTCAGAGTGCAGAGACTATAACAGTTCCCCCTAGAAAGACTGGTCGAGCTGTAAAGCCTGTGGTGCACCTCAGTTATGATTCACTTGGGAGGCCTGTGGACTTGCCTCTCAATGTTGTCCATAAAGAGTGTATGTGTCCCCGAGCTCATTGCCCAAACTGAGCATCAGTGCTAACTCCAAGTTACTTGTGTTGCCTCTTCGATATGGTGCCTTGCCCCATCCAGCCCCAAGGTAACTGATAGGAAGGGCCCTCTCTTCAGGTTTCATGTACAAGAGGTAATAACTTGAGTTATGGTACAATGTGTATGTAATACTGTGTAAAGAGTGACGTACTGAATGTTTCAGAAATGTGTTCTTGGTAAAATGATATATTGACTGATGATTACATGTGCGAGCCTAATGCAAATGTATATGGTTGCAGTTGAAACTTATAGGTACTTGCTTGACGCGACGCCAAGCTTTCCCAGGCTAGGAAGGGTGTAACCCCCCTGCAAATGGGGGTTCCCAAAAGACTTCCAGGAGCTTGCTTGAATGCTCCAAGCCTGAATGGTGTTTGGCATGTAAGCCATTTATCAGTGAGTGTTTTAGAGCCTCTGGTACTGTCTCTTTAAGAGCTGTCTGCTTGCAGACATAATTAGTTTGTATGGGGGGACTGTGTGCTTCTCTGAGTACCACTCGAGCTGCTGCCAATTCACTTCATTTTGCAGTCACTAGGAGTGCAAAGGGAACCTATCTGAAAGATGTAACTGTTTGCCAGAAATTATTTAGAGTAATAATGAAATTACAGTTTGTCTAACCTGCTTTCTTTGCAGTCAGAACTGTGTCTGCTAGTTCCCATTCTAGTTTTGAACTGCTGAACTGGACCAATCAGTGTGGGGTAAGCTAGCTCTAAAATGGTGCCTTGGACGAATCAGAACTTGGACTCATAATCCGAGCCAGCCACAAGAGGATTGTATGGGCAGTGACTCTGGGAGATGTAGTTTAGACTTCAGTGCCTTTTGGACCAACAGCAGCAGTCTATTGTGAGTGACAGCCAATCCAGTCAAGAACTGGGAGGAACTCAAAGGAAGTGCTCGGTTTTGTCGGTTGGAGTTTCAGTTGAGCTTTGGCAGTGAAGAAGGAAGGAGCCCTGTGCTTTTCAGTGTGCAGTTTAGTCAAAAAAGCGTGTAAGGCCCAGAGTTCGGTCTGCAGCTTGTGTAACAGCTTGTTAGGACTGAATCCGTCCTGTAGAAAAGAATCAAAGGATCTCTGAAGGGTAGAAACCAGGCTCACCCTGTAGAAGACTGGAGGAATTGCTGAAAATTGCACTCGGTCTGTCAGGAACTGAATCTGCTGTGTGTTCTCCCGGTATTGTGCAGTAATTGCGATCGGATACAGATGCAGCCTGCCTGGTATAGTGCTTTTTTATATGGATGTGTGAAGAGGTTTGTGTACCTCAAGTGAGCCCTGCTGACATTGAAGGACCCTATCTTATTTGGAGGTCGTGAGTACTAATTCAGGGTCGCCTCCCTGTTGAATTGCCACATTAAATCCAAATGGAATTACTGTACTGCTGACTGTTTAATTCTCCTTTCTCTGTGTGAAAGGGCCCTACCAGCTGCCACGGTTTGGACTAGCCACTAGGGCTTGGGTACCTAGGGACAGTAACTGATAGGGATAGGCCTGTGCACAGAGCCATAGGTAAATTATTAGAGTGATAAGCTAATTAACCTGATTTCCCTGTCCTTGTTATATCCCCTAATAAATCAGAGCTGCTTGTTTCAGCAAAGTTATACTGCCTGAGTGTATTTGTCTATGTTAAAGTACTGTACTGTGATTGTTGCACTGTATCTCATTTCACGGAGGTCCCAGTGCCGAGCCAGACCTGGGGGTAAGTGTATACTGTGAAGGTAATTCTGATATATTGTGTGGGCCACTAGTGGGAAGAAAGGGGGGTTGCAGTGTCCCAGAGGGCTGTGACCAAGTTAGTTTAACTATTGCAAACCCTGACCTCTGGGTGGAGGCACCCGCCATTGGATCCAGGCCCCTCAACCTGTTAGTGGCAAATCAGGCAGGGGTAGTAGCCCCTGGGATAGCGCCATCTAGGGGTTACACTTGTTTATGTAATTCAATATATTTCCAGCTGTTTTAACTACCCGACTGCAATGTTGGTTAAACTTAAGGTCATTTGAAATCATGACCCCCAAGTCCTTTTACATGCCTTAAGGTTTGCCCATTAAGCTTATGTTCTGCTACTCTATTTTTGTTCCCAAAGTGCATAACTGTGCACTTGTCAGTATTAAAGGTCAGTTAAGAATCATGTGCCCATCCCTGTAGATTTTCCAGGGCTTCCTGCAGTTTGGCTATGTGTCCTTATCATTGTTAATAATACAGCCCATTCTGGTGTCATTGGCAAACTTGGATTCCCATACCTCCCTTCCACTTGTCATAGAGTGAATATATACATTGAAGAGGCAAGGTCCCAACACGGACCCCTGAGGGACCCCGCTTGTCACCTTCATCCATCACGAGCTTGAACCCCTGACAGTGACCCTTTGCATCCCGTTTTGTAGCCAGGAATCTATCCAATGCATTGTGTTTCCAAGAATTTTATGGCTAATCAGGGCATCCACCAGCTCTCCATGTGGCACCTTATCAAAGGCTTTAGAGAAGTCCAGGAATATCATGTCCACCGAGTCACCCTCATCTAAAGCTTTGCTAACATTTCCATAACATTCCAGATTTGTCTGACATGAGCGAAAACATTGAAAGGGGTCACTCTCTTGACAAAAGGTAGAATTTCTCTCTAGAGAGATTGCTGCTGTGAGGAACTGACCAGCTCAGCTCTTCCGCATGGTAGACAGGCTTTTACATCCTGCCTGTCTCCGTGTTGGAGGGGCAGGTTCTAGCACTAGGTGTGAGGAGTTGGCTCTGTTTTTCGCTGACAAGGTGTCCTCTGTCAGGGCTAAGGTCTTGTTGTGTATCTCTTGAAAGGGATGCAGGGTCCAACCTGAGTCATGCCGAAACACTCCTCCTGTCTGAGATGAGTTTGAGTTGGTTGGGGTGGAGAAGGTGGTGGGGATCATCTCAAAGCTGCGGTCTACACAGTGTGATCTGGACCCAGGTCTGACCTGCCTTTTGGTTGGATGTTTGGACCTGATTGGACTTGTGGTTGTTTAGGTTGTCTGGAGTTCCTTGAGGAGTGGGGTCTTCCCATTGGCCTTGAAAAAGGCCTTGGTTAGACCTCTTTTGAAGAAGCCCTCTTTGAATCCAGACTGCCTCAACAATTACAGGCCAGTCTCTAACCTCCCATTTTTAGGGAAGGTTATTGAAAAGGTGGTGGCTGTGCAGATTGAGAGACATCTTGCCTCCTCCTCCACCTATGAGCCTTTCCAGTCTGGGTTCCATGCGGGGCATAGTACGGAGACTGCCCTGGTGAGGGTGCTAAATGACCTCCTGATGGCGAGGGACAGGAGAGAGTGTACCATCTTGGTCCTTCTGGACCTCTCTGAGGCATTTGACGCTGTGGACCATGGGGTGCTACTTGACCACCTGCGGTTCTGGTGTGGCCTATCTGGTAATGTTGTCACCTGGTTCAGGTCATACCTGACAGGCAGAGTGCAAAGGGTGAGTTTTCACTGCTATGCAGATGATACCCAGCTGTACTTGTCCTGTGCACCTGATAACCCAGCTGTCAGATTCCATATTTAATGGCTGCCTCGAGGAATTCCAGTCGTGGATGACTCACAACTGGCGTAAGCTTAACCCAGACAAGACTGAGGTACTCGCTGTGGATCCAGGTCATCGGGACAGGGGGAGGAGGTGTGTGGGGTTACTCCCAGGCCTAGTGCTGGGGGGTGTTCCCCTTGCTCCTCAAGTCTGTCCTCATACGTCAAATCCCCTAGTCCTCGTATCATCTTAGTTGCCCTCCTCTGTACCCTCTCCAGGAGCTGTTTGTCCCTCTTCAAGTGTGGTCTCCAGTACTGTACACAGTACTCAAGGTGTGGTCTAACCAGTCCATTGTACAGTGGCAGAATGGTCCAGAAAGACCAAGGCGGGTTGATACCTGCCCATTTACAGAAGAAAGGGTTCTGAAAGAACTCTTAAAACTGAAGGTGGACAAAGCAATGGGGTCTGATGGGATTCATCCCAGAATTCTAAAAGCACTAAGGGTAGAACTAGTGACACCACTGACTACCCTCTTTAACAAATCATGGGAGGATGGGGTGGTACCTGAGGACTGGAGGAGGGCAGATGTGATTCCCCTTCACAAAAGTAGGAGCAGGGCAGAAGCAGGAAACTATAGACCTGTTAGTTTAACCTCAGTGATAGGAAAAATGATGGAATCACTTCTGAAGGAAAGAATTGTCGAGTACCTAGAGGCCAAAGGGGCACAGGACCCAAGGCAGCATGGATTCACAGCGAGAGGGTCATGCCAGACGAATCTAATAGATTTCTTTGACTGGGTGACCAAAGTAGTAGATCAGGGAGGGGCTGTGGACATGGCCTTTCTAGACTTTAGCAAGGCATTTGACACAGTCCCACACAAAAGATTAATATACAGGTTAGCCAGCCTGGGAGTGGGTCCCAAGATGATAGCCTGGGTAAAGAATTGGCTGGAGAATAGGACACAGAAGGTAATAGTAAATGGAGTCCACTCTGAAGAAAGTGGGGTTACTAGTTGGGTACCACAGGGTTCAGTATTAGGACCGGTCCTCTTCAGTGTCTTTATAAGCGACATTGCAGAGGGACTGGAAGGAAAAGTATGTCTCTTTGCAGATGACACAAAGATCTGCAACAGAGTTGATGCACAAGGTGGGGTGGAAAGGATGAGAAGGGACTTGGCAAGATTTGAGGAATGGTCAAATGTATGGCAGCTTAGATTCAGTGCTAAGAAGTACATGGTAATGCATCTGGGAAACAAAAACCCAGGGGAAGAGTACACAATGGGGGGGGGGGGTGAGATATTGACAACAACAAAAATGGAAAGAGACCTGGGGGTAGTCATATCAGATGACTTAAAGGTGGGCAAGCAATGTGAGAGGGCAGTAAGGAGGGCTGGGTGGTACTGGGATGCATAGGGAGAGGCATTATCAGTAGAAAACAGGAAGTTATTATCCCTCTGTACAGACAGCTGGTGAGACCCCATCTGGAGTACTGTGTGCAGTTCTGGAAACCCAATCTCTGCAAGGACATAAACAGGATGGAAGCTGTCCAGAGGAGGGCAACTAAAATGGTGCAGGGTCTGCACTGGAAGACATATGAAGAGAGACTAAAGGAGCTTAATATGTATAGCCTCGAGGAAAGGAGGGAGAGGGGGACATGATAGAAACTTTCAAGTACCTCAAGGGAATCAATAAAGTCCAAGAGGGTAGCATCTTTCAAAAAAAGAGGTGTGCAAGAACAAGGGGGCACAATTTGAAGATAGAGGAGGGGCGGCTCAGAGGTAATGTAAGGAAGCATTTTTTCACAGAGAGAGTTGTGGATGCATGGAACGGCCTTCTGGAGGAGGTTGTGGAGTCAAAAACAGTGGTTGAATTCAAGCATGCATGGGACAGTCATAAGGCAATTCTAGGGGGTGGGGGTAGAAAGAAGTAGGCTGCTGGTTAACTAGGATCAGCAGCTTATCCATTAGGTAGGGAAATGGGCAGACTGGGTGGGCCAAGCGGTCCTTATCTGCCGTCAAATTCTATGTTGCTATGTTGCAGAATCACTTCCCTGCTCCTAGAGGTGATCCCCCTTACAATGCATCCCAACACCCTGTTTGCCTTGCTAGCTGCTCTCCTGCACTGCTCAGAGTTATTCATACATGCATCCACCATGACCCCTGGGTCTTTTTCCCCTATTAAGGCCTCCAGCGCCTCCCTTCCCAGGGTGTACCTGTGTTTAGGGTTTCCCCACCCAAGATGTAACACCTTGCACTTGGTGATATTGAAATTTAATTTCCATGTGTGAGAACGGCTTTCCAGGGTGTCCAGGTCCCTTTGCAGGGCCAACCTCCCCTCTTCTCACTCAACTACTGCTCCCATCTTGGAGTCATCAGCGAAGAGACTCATTTCACACCCTATACCCTCCCTGATGTCCGATATGTATGCATTAAACAGGATCGGACCCAGGACTGAGCCCTGCGGTACCCCACTACCGACCTCTCTAGGGTTTGAGAGCTCCCCACCGACCACTACTCTCTGGGTGCGTCCAGCTAGCCAGTTTTCAATCCATCTGACCATCAAAGGGCCTACTCCCAACCCCATCAGTTTCTCCACCAGACCATTGTGGGGGACAGAGTCAAACGCCTTGCTGAAGTCCAAGAATAATACATCCACAGGCTTTCCCCTGTCCAGTTCTGATGTTACCCATTCGTAGAACTCCACAAGATTGGTTTGACATGATCTACCTGGCACAAACCCATGTTGCCGACTATCCAGACCTCCCACCTCCTCCAAGTACACCCCCAATCGTTCCTTTAGTATACTCTCCATTAATTTTCCCACCACCGAGGTCAAACTGATGGGTCTATAGTTACCTGGTACTTCCCTCAACCCCCCTTTATGGATTGGCACCACATGTGCCTCTCGCCAATCCCTAGGTACCCTCCCTGTCTCAAGCAAACTGTTGAAGCGCTCCACTAGGGGTGCAGCCAGTATGTCTGCCAATTCCCATAGTACTCTCGGATGAATGCCATCCGGCCCAGGATATTTGTCTTTCTTTAGGGCCTTGAGGGCTAACCACACCCTTTTTGGCAGAGATAGCATCATCCGTTCCCTCCACCTTACTGGCTTGTTTATCCTTATCCTGATGTGACACCTCTGGGGTACCTCTCCCTCCCTCTTGCTCCATTTCTGTTGCTCCACTGATTCCACTCACTGCCGCTTCTATCCCCATCGTGCCTTGCTTTGTAGATATCCCATCCCCCTCCTTAGTGAACACAGAGGCGAAGTACTCGTAAAATACCTCTGCCTGGTCCCTCGCCTCTTCCACCCACCCTCCTTCTGATCTCAATCTGCTGAGATGGCCCTTAGTGTTTCTCCGCTCCCCAATGTACTGGAAGAACTCCTTTTCCCCTCCATGTATCCCCTGTGCCAGCCGCTGCTCTTTACTGGACTTTGCCCCCCTCACCATCCGGGTGACTTTTCTAGATGCAAGCTGGTACATTTCCTTATCCCTATCCCTATCCCCTCTTGTTGTTTTATATTTTTTGTAGGCCGCCTTCTTTTCTCTGACCGCTACCTGAACCTCACTGGACCACCAGCATGGTTTATGTTACCTTGCTCCCTTACGTTTCACCTTAGCGCAGGTCCTGACTGCCTCATGAAGCCCCCATTTTATGACCTCCCATCTCCTTTCCACACTTGTCATTGATGTAATCCCCTTCAAGTGATCCTTGAGAATATTGCCCATGCCCAAAAAGTCTGCCCCCTGAAGTCCACTGCCAGTGTCCTAGATCTCCCCTCCCCATGCTTATGCTTATAATTAAGCTGTTTTAAGTAGGATAGATAGAACAGTTGCATACTCCCAGTTCAGTTTTATTGGTATCTGTGTTTTTATGTATGTTTTAAAAACTGTACTATTTTATATTGTACAGTTCCCAGAGTCTTTGGAATTAGGCGCTTTGGAAATAAAGAATCAATCTATCTATCTATCTATCTATCTATCTATCTATCTATCTATCTATCTATCTATCTATCTATCTATCTATCTATCTATCTATCTATCTATCTATCTATCTATCTATCTATCTATCTATCTATCGCTCCCTGTAGCTGTCTGTAATGCTTTGCTAACTTTATATTGGCTGTAGGCAGGTGTGCATCAGAACCTGTTGAGCAAGTGGTGCTGCTGTGTGAATGCTCAGCTGAACTAGGCGGTACTCATCATCAACCCCCGTGATGACACAACAGTACACTTTTTAAAGGGATGGGATCAAAGGTTAAACATTCGTAACACTGGATATTAGAGAGTTGTCTTTTAAATTTCTGCTAAATGCTTAGCTATGTTCTGCACCCCCATGGCACCACCCTTATGGACTTGTTTGATAATTGTTATCTTAAAGTTCTCTAAAGGCTTGCCATTCTATTGCTGACATGGTGGTGCTGGGCTGTTCTGCAATTTTTTAAGGTCTTCCCGAACTGTTTTCTCAAAGGTTTTAACAACCGAGTGTCTTAGCGTGTATGGACAAAATGTACTTTTATTCGTTAAGTTAGTTTGCTCTCTTCATTGGAGATCATCATCATCATCATCATCATCACTACCATCAATAGAATATACACTGGCAATATTTAATAGAAAATCAATATCCTGACCACCTCGCTCCCCACATTCACCCCATTTTATACAGTGACTCCATTCTTAGAAAGGCTGAGACTGGAGTGGCTAAGCTTCCCATAGCCAGTACTCCTATACCCTCACTTACACTGACTCCTGCTCAGAGAGCATTGGACTCAAATACAATAGCTTTGAGCTCCCCCACAGCCATTTCTCTTACAGCATTACCTACAGTGACTACTTCCAGGAGAGGCTAGGACTGGAACCACTGTGAGGTCCTCCACATTCAGTGTTCATGTACAGTTACCCACAGTGACTCCTGCTGGGAAAGGCTGGGACAGGAGTAGCTATATCGTAACCAACAGTCAGTGCTCCTGCACCATTAACTACAGTGTCTCCTGCTGGGAGAGGCTGGGACTGGAGTCACTGTTAGCTCCCCCACAGTCACTGCTCTTATACCATTTACCTACAGTGTCTCCTGCTGGGAGAGGCTCTGACTGGAGTAACTCTGAGCTCCCCCACAGTCAGTGCTCCTACACCATTAACTACAGTGACTCCTGCTTGGAGAAGCTGGGACTGAAGTAGATGTGAACTCCCCCACAGCCAGTGCTTCTATACCATTACCTACAGTGACTCCTGCTAGGAGAGGCTGGGACTGGAGTGGCTGTGAGCTCCCCCATGGCCAGTGTTCCAACACCATTACCTACAGTGACTCCTGCTGAGAGAGGCTGGGACTGGAGTAACTCTGAGCTCCCCCACAGCCAGTGCTCCTACACCATTAACTATAGTGACTCCTGCTGGGAGAAGCTGGGACTGAAGTAGCTGTGAGCTCCCCCACAGCCAGTGCTTCTATACCATTACCTACAGTGACTCCTACTGGGGGAGGCTGGGACTGCAGTAACTGTGATCTCCCCCACATCAAGTGCCTCTACACTATTATCTACAGTGATTTCTGCTGGGAGAGGCTGGGACTGGAGTAACTGTGAGCTCCCCCACAGTCAGTGCTCCTACACCATTACCTACGGTGACTCCTGTGAGGTGAGGCAGGGACTGGAGCAGCTAGCTGCTCAGCACAGTCAGTGCTTCTACACCATTATCTACAGTGGCTCCTGCTGGGAGAGGCTGGGACTGGAGTAGCTGTGAGCTCCCCCACAGTCAGTGCGCCTACACCATTACCTGCAGTGAGTTATGTGGGGTGTGGCAGTGACTGGAGTAGCTAGCTGCTCCTCCACAGTCAGTGCTCCTATATCATTACCTGCAGTAAGCCCTGTTGGGAGAGGCTGGGACTGGAGTAATTGTGTATATCTCCACAGCCAGTGCTCCTACACTGCTACCTACAGTGACTCCTGCTGGGAGAGGCTGGGACTGGTGTAGCTGTGAACTCCTGCAGAAATAGTGCTCCTACACCATTGCCTACAGTAGCTCCTGAGAGAGGCTGAGACTTGAGTAGTTGTGGCAGCCCCTCACCACCATAGACTGTGTTCCTACACCATTACCTGCAGTGACTTCTGTGGTGTGTGGCAATGACTGGAGTAGCTAGCTGCTCCTCCACAGTCAGTGCTCCTACATCATTACCTGCAGTAAGCCCTGCTGGGAGAGGCTGGGACTGGAGTAATTGTGTGTATCTCCACAGCCAGTGCTCCTACACTACTACCTACAGTGACTCCTGCTGGGAGAGGCTGGGACTGGTGTAGCTGTGAACTCCTGCAGAAATAGTGCTCCTACACCATTGCCTACAGTAACTCCTGAGAGAGGCTGAGACTTGAGTAGCTGTGGCAGCCCCCCACCACCATAGACTGTGTTCCTACACCATCACCTACAGTGACTCTTGCTGGGAGACTGGGATGGGAGCAGCTGTGAGCTTCCCCATAGTTAGTGCTCCTACACCATTACCTCAAGTAAATCAAAAAGCAAAGATGGTGCACTCACTAGATACATGAGGCCAAATGAATTTATTGGTGCAAGCTGTGAAGCAATGGCCAAACACACCTATGTATTGCCGTACTCTGTGACTTCTTTAGGAAGTGGGGCTGGATTGTAAGCATGTGATTATGTAGTAAGAACAGTTAATGCAGTGCAAATAGCTAACTAATTATACAATTTCGGCATTACTTGTTCTTACAATATAAATCACATGCTTACAATCCAGCACCACTCCCTGAAGAAACCAAAGAGCGGGGTGATACATAGGGGTGTTTGGCTGTTGGTTCACAGCTTGCACCAATAAATTCATTTAGCCTCATGTATCTGGTGTGTGCACCATCTTGGTTTTTGATTTTTTGCGATCCATGGTATGGTTGCATCTTTGGAAGCCTAGGAGTGCTGACACCTCCTGACTAACGCTTGTTTTCTGTAGTCAGTCACCCAGTAGCCATTCAGCTGCATTTGGCTTCAAAGAGAATCTCCTAGCATTCCGAGCATAGCCAGGAAAAATGGCAAATGGCCACTAGCAGAGACTATCATTCTGATTCGGAAGAGGAGACTCATGGAGATGCACCAGGCAATGCAGAAGAAGGCTCATTTAGCTTTAGGAACCCTGAGAGAAGTGCCCGAAGGCAGGGCATGAAGGGCAGACTATTCAACAACCAATACAGATACAAGCAACCCAGAGGTGAGAGACCTTTTATATCAACTTGAAAAATAAGTCTAAAGGAAGAAGGAAAGGACAGAAGCTGGAGACAGCTGGGAGTTATGGAGCTCCGTCAGGAGCCACTAAATGATTTGAATCAGCTGTAGGTAATTAACATCTCTTCTATTGAACTGACTGACACCATTCTCAAGTTCAAGGTATATCCAAGGGTTTGACTTTTGTACCAAGTAGTGAGCCAGACTACTTCAACATCCAGGTAGGCTTTTTCAAACTCTTAAGCAAATTAGACTTAAAGGTTTACTTTTGGGAAAACAATTTAAATGTTGCAAATGCTGCCAGAATGGGTTTCTTACCCAACAATTTTTATAATTTAGAGCCTCTGAATATTAATAGTGGGCGAATGTGCATGGCGTTTGTTTACCATGTGGTGATTTTTAAGAAATAAGTTGAGTCCTTATAAGCCATTGTGTGAGCGTCCATTTCCATTTGGCTTTGTTTGAGCTATGTGTGCTTATGGAGTGCACCTAGGAACCAGCCTCTGCTCCTGATGCTCTGGGCTAGGACGTGAACTCAGGTCACCAGCATGCCAGGTGATCCCTTATCGCCTGGTGCCACGGAGCCATCCCCAATTAAAACTTTTTAACGCTATTTTTTTTTTAAATTATTCCAATCAGTGGGAGACTGTCACCTCAGCCTGTCGTACCCTTCAAGCGATAGCATGCGAAGTGATGATGGAAAGGCTTCTTGAACAGAAAAAAAGCTGTATAGAACTACACCATGCAGAATCAGTCAGGTAAAGTAGACATCATGTTCCGTTCCAGCAGCTGGACACTGCTGGAGTCTTTGGTCACCTTATTGGAGCCATTTGAGGCTGCCACACATGATATCAGTGCAGACAGTGCAACTCTTGAGTCGTATTCTTCCTCAGATCAGATTTCTTCACATTTTTCTTGACGACATAAAGAAAGACTTTCAGTCAAAATGACACCACCGCTGTTATGCTGGCAGATGACTTGAGTCTCAGACTGTTGACTGATCAGAGAATAAATGCCATAGAATCATAGGAATCTGGCAGCAGAAAAGTACTCTCTGGCCCATTGAGTCTGCCCCTTCCCCCCTTACTCATTACCTCTGTCACAGGACCTCCCCTTCCCCCACTTGCCAGCCCCTTATGTCTGTCCCATGCCATCTTGAATCCCTCCATTGTTTCTGTGCCCACCATTTCCTTCAGTAGTTTATTCCAGGCCTCCACCACCCTCTCTGTGAAGTAACGCCCCTCAAATTGCCTCTAACCCGTTGAATCAGGGCAGTGTGCTGTGAGACCGTCCTGTACTGTGAGACAGTGAAACCCTGTCCAGAAGCTGTGTTTGATTTTATTTTTCATTGATACTGCTGTGGTTTTTATATAGCGAGAGAGTGACCATGCAGTGGGGCCTGAGTTGACTGCTGCCATGGCAACAAGCAGTCAGGAAGGCAGGGTCTCCCATAATAACTGGGAGCCCATTGAGGACTTTAGTGACATGTGGGGGCAGTGTATGCAAGAAGTCTAACACCTCACCCTGTCCAGTAGCTCAGCAACATCCAGACAGTTGCATAGGCATTGGATATTAATATAGCCAAGGGATTTGCAGTGCTCTGTTGGGTTCAGGCTAGCATGTGACCCCAGCACTACTTTTGGGTTGCACGCTATTTAACTCAGCCTGCATAGCACGTGAAGACGTGCGCAGAGACATGCGTGTGCATCTGCATGTGTGTCTGCTGTGGAAGCTGTGGATTGAGGCAGAGAAAATAGCAGTCACACTAAAAACAGAGCCTAGGACAACTCTAGGCAAATGTTAGTGGTGAGTACTCATCAAGCAAGTGAAGCAGTTAGACAGTTGACTAGGAAAGGAGAACAAAAGAGCTCCATCTTGGTTGAACATGGCTTCCAAAATATTAATGTTGGATGGGGAACTAGGTATTAGATATAGTGGTTGCAACATGTATAACATTATAGATGGGAAAATCACACAAGAACATTTTGTTTGTGACAAGTGTCTACATAATACAGAACTAATTAATGAATTAAACAGATTCTGTACTAAGTTAGAATCCCTTGAAAAGAGCCAAGAGGAGATGGTGGCAAAATTAAAAATCCTAGCTAGTTTAAATAAGACCCTATTAACAGCCAGGATCATATAGAGTTGAGTACCAAGAGGAAGCATGATGAGGGGGAACAGCAGCTTGAGGTGGAAGATTGGTCGTTGGTAACAAATGTTAAAAGGAAAAAAGGGGAAGGAGTCCCCTGTAAACATACAATGGAAATCTCACGGCTGGAACTTTGGTTACCATGGAAATTTAACCAGGGAAGTACTAATACACATTATGTCCCACCCATAATCAGTACCCTTTGTGCTATTAAGGTCCCAACATATACCCATGACTTAGTGATTACCCATCCAATAGCAGTATCAAATAGATATTCTGTTCTCGCTAAGAGGGAGGAGACTATAGGAACCGATGACGAGGGAGGGTCCTCTGTTTCGCATGCCAACGAACATGTACTGAGACAAGTAATAGTTATGAGGGGCTCAATAATTAAATATACTGACAGGTATATATGCGGGGAAGATAAAGAGAATACAATGGTCAGCAGCTTTTCTGGAAACAAGGCGCACGATTTAACCTGCATGTTGGATAAGGTCCAAAGGGGAGCAGGGAAAAACCATTAACCATAATACATGCAGGCACTAATGATCTGGGAGCAAAAACACAGTCAAGAGTTTGAACAGGATTTCGACAAGCTAGCAGATAAACTAGCATATAAAGGGTCCGAGATTGTATTCTCGGAAATCCTGCCAGTCCCCAGAGTGTCCTCTTACAGACAGAATAGGATATCTCAAGCCAATCACTGGTTAAGGAAATGGACAAGCGTAAAAAAGTTCCACTTTATCAAACACTGGGACCATTTTGTAAATAAGTCAGAAATGTACTGTAAGGATGGCCTGCATTTAAGTTTTATGGGGAATAGGTTACTGGGAACAAGAATCAAAAAGGAAATTACCAAATATTATACAATGGCAATTAAAAATCCTGTAATCTGATTGGCTGTCTACATTTGGCAATAGTGAGGTTATCTATGCACAACCTCACTGTACTGATGCATGCTTTGCATTTGCATTGTTTGCATCTTCTCTTAAGAAAAAAGCTATATTGCCACACTAAAAATCTACTAAAAAATTATAAACATGTCTTTTTTTATTTTGTATAACAATGAACCATTGTATAATAGCAATAATGCACTCCAGGGTGTGGGTCGTGCTGGAATAACCTCACTTCTGGGACATTGGACACACTCGGCTTGTGGCCTTGTGCCCAACCACCCAGGCATGAGATTGTCCAAGCATGACCCACACCCTGTCATTCATTGTTGCTTAATTTGAACCAAATAGGCTGGGGATGAAAGGTCATTGTATGCCAACGCCTGTTCAACAATTTTACTGCGACTGACATTACAGCGACAACAGCGACAGGTCGCTGTTATGTCAGCACAGGACCCTGGCACTGCTTTCTGAGGGTCTTGCACCCCTTCCCTGAATCAGCTCTGATTCAGAGTTGATTATTTATTTAAGATATGGGGGTGCAGGGGCAAAGCCCCCTGCATGGAGGGTTCAAGGGCGAAGCCCCCTGAAGAAAACAAAGTCTTCATGGAACGGCTTTATGCCGACTGCAATTGATGTCGACATAAAGTTGTCGCTATAATGGCATTCAACAAAGAATTTGTCGAACTGGTGTAATGGATCCAAGGGTCATCAGGGACATAAGGGTCACAGGAGCAACCTCATCAGTAACACTAAAAGCATAAGCAATAAGAAGATAGTTAACAGACCAGTGAAGGCTCTGTATCTAAATGCCAGAAGCCTAAACCAGGGGAAACTAGCAGAACTCCATTGTCTTATTACTAGCATGAAGGTGGACATAATACGTGTCACAGAGACATGGTGGAATAAGGAATGTTATTGAAGCAAGGCTTTACCCAGATACCAGTTATTTAAGGACGGAGAGAGGTGTAGAGGTGATGGAACCGCAATATATGTTAAGGACAACATTGAGTGGGTAACAGGTATAACACCCCCTGATCTAGGGGATCTTATAGAAATATTGTGGGTGGATAAAACTGGTCTAAATGGGAGAAAGATAAGGACAGCTGTGTTCTAGAGGCCCCCGGACTGCCCCCTACAAGATACCATTAGAATAATAGATCACATAGGAGAGGTAGCCAATGATAATGATGTGTTAGTTATGGGGGATCTTGATCTTCCATTGATAGACTGGACTGGCAAGGAGACCAGGAGTACATTGGAATGTAAGGGTGTAGAAATGCTAGTATCCCTTGATATACAACAGCTTATAACTGCACCAACTAGGGGAGGGAACGTACTCGATGTGTTACTGGCTAATGTCAAACAAGCTTTAACATCTATCGCGGTAATCACAGCACTCTGTAATAGTGATCACAATGTTGTTACTTTTGTAATTAACAGATTAAAACATACCACAAAAGGGATAACAATACAAACAAGCATTTGTCAATGCCAAATGTTGATTGCGTTGGTCTGTTGAGCTTGCTCACTGCCCCTCTGTCACTCGCTCAGTCTGTTTCTCCCAGTGCTGCAGGCTGCTGTTTTGTACTGGGCTCCTGCCTGCGTTGGCAGCTTTTTCTGCCCACTAAGAAATCTGCAGCTGTCCCAACAGAGCTCCATTGAGGTGGCTCACTTCCCCTCTCTCACTCGCTCATTCTGTTTCTCCTGGCACTGCAGGCCGCCCCTTTGTACTGGGCTCCTGCCTCTGTTGGTGGCTTTTTCTGCCCACAAAGATATCTGCAGCAGTCCCAACACAGGTCTGTTGAACCTGCTTACTCCCCCTGTCTCAGTCACTCATTCCGTTTCTGCCGGTGCTGCAGGCTGGCCTTTTGTAGTGGGCTTCTGCCTGTGTTGCTGCCTTTTTCTGCCAACAAAGAAATCCATAGCAGTCACGATAGAGCTCCATTGAGCTCGCTGACTCCCCCTGTCTCACTGCCACAGTTGTTCTCCCGCACTGCAGGCTGCCCTTTGTACTGGACCCTACCCGCATTGGCACTTTTTTCTGCCCACAAAGAAATCTGCAGCTGTTCCAACAAAGTTCCATTGAGCTCGCTCACTGCCCTTCTCTCACTCGCTCATTCTGTTTCTGCTGACACTGCAGGCTGCCCTTTTGTACTGGGCTCCTGCCTCTGTTGGTGTCTTTTTCTGCCCACAAAGAAATTTGCAGCAGTTACAATAGAGCTCCATTGAGCTCGCTCACTCCCCCTCTCTCACTCATTCTGGTTTTCCCACCACTGCAGGCTGCCCTTTTGTACTGGGGCCCTGCGCGCATTGCTGCCTTTTTCTGGCCACAAACAAATCTGCAGCAGTCCTAACAGAGCTCTGTTGCACTCACACACTCCCCCTCCCTCACTCACTCGTTCTGTGTCTCCCACCGCTGTAGTCTGCCCTTTTTTACTGGGCTCCTGCCTGTTGGCAGCTTTTTCTGGCCACAAAGAAATCTGAAGCAGTCTCGACACAGCTCCATTGAGCTCGCTCACTCCCTCTCTCTCACTCACTCACAGAAACATAGAAACATAGAATTTGATGGCAGATGAGGACCGCTTGGCCCACCCAGTCTGCCCATTTCCCTACCTAATGGATAAGCTGCAGATTCTAGTTAGCCAGTAGCCTACTTCTTTCTACTCCCACCCCCTAGAATTGCCTTATGGCTGTCCCATGCATGCTTGAATTCAACCACTGTTTTTGACTCCACAACCTCCTCCGCAAGGCCATTCCATGCATCCGCAACCCTCTCTGTGAAAAAATACTTCCTTGCATTACCTCTGAGCCGCCCCTTCTCTATCTTCAAATTGTGCCCCCTTGTTCTTGCACACCTCTTTTTTTGAAAGATGCTACCCTCTTGGACTTTGTTGATTCCCTTGAGGTACTTGAGAGTTTCTATCATGTCCCCCCTCTCCCTCCTTTCCTTGAGGCTATACATATTAAGCTCCTTTAGTGTCTCTTCATATGTCTTCCAGTGCAGACCCTGCACCATTTTAGTTACCCTCCTCTGCATAGCTTCCATCTTGTCTATGTCCTTGCGGAGATTGGGTCTCCAGAACTGCACACAGTACTCCAGATGGGGTCTCACCAGCTGTCTGTTCAGAGGGATAACAACTTCCTGTTTTCTACTGGTGATGCCTCTCCTTATGCATCCCAGTATCCCCCCCAGCCCTCCTTACTGCCCTCTCACATTGCTTGCCCACCTTTAAGTCATCTGATATGACTACCCCTCGGGTCCCTTTCCATTTTTGTTGTTGTTAGTATCTCACCTCCCATTGTGTACTCTTCCCCTGGGTTTTTGTTTCCCATGTGCATTATCTTGCACTTCTTAGCATTAAATCTAAGCTGCCATACATTTGACTGTTCCTCTAACCTTGCCAAGTCCCTTCTCATCCTTTCCACCCCACCTTGTGCATCAACTCTGTTGCAGATCTTTGTGTCATCTGCGAAGAGACATACTTTTCCTTCCAGTCCCTCTGCAATGTCGCTTATAAAGACATTGAAGAGACCAGTCCTAATACTGAACCTCATGCACCCCTCTAGTAACCCCTTTCTTCAGAGTGGACTCCATTTACTATTACCCTCTGTGTCCTATTCTCCAGCCAATTCTTTACCCAGGCTATCATCTTAGGACCCACTCCCAGGCTGGCTAACTTGTATATTAATCTTTTGTGTGGGACTGAGTCAAATGCCTTGTTAAAGTCTAGGTAGGCCATGTCCACAGCCCCTCCCTGATCTACTACTTTGGTCACCCAGTCAAAGAAATCTATCAGATTCATCGGGCATGACCTTCCCGCTGCGAATCCATGCTGCCTTGCCCTCTGGCCTCTAGGTACTCAACAATTCTTTCCTTCAGAAGTGATTCCATCATTTTCCCTATCACTGAGGTTAAACTAGCAGGTCTGTAGTTTCCTGCTTCTGCTCTGCTCCCACTTTTGTGAAGGGGAATCACATCTGCCCTCCTCCATTCCTCAGGTACCACCCCATCCTCCCATGATTTATTAAAGAGGGTAGTCAGTGGTGTCACTAGTTCTACCCTTAGTTCTTTTAGAATTCTGATATGAATCCCATCAGGCCCCATTGCTTTGTCCACCTTCAGTTTTAAGAGTTCTTTCAGAACCCTTTCTTCTGTAAATGGGCTGGTATCAAATTCAGTATCCAGAGTGTTTCTTTTGTTTGTTTTAGGTACCTCCCCCTAAAACTCACGCTCACACTCATTCCATTTCTGCCAGCGCTGCAAGCTGGCCTTTCATACTGGGCTCCTGCCTGCGTTGCTGCCTTTTTCTGTGCACAAAGAAATCTGCAGCAGTCCTGTCAGCGCTCCGGTGAGTTTGCTCACTCCCCCTCCCTCACTCCCTCTCTCATTCTGTTTCTCCTAGTGCTGCAGGCTGTCCTTTTTCACTGGGCTCTTGCATTGGGGCCTTTTTCTGCCCACAGACAAATCCGCAGCAGTCCCGACAGTGCTCAGTTGAGCTCGGTCACTCCCCCCTCTCACTCGCTCAATCTTAATCTGTCCCAAACACCGATTTCTCACAGTGACCATGCTATTCTCTAGCAGGAGTGCAAAAACATATTTTAGCCAGGATGTGAAAAATGACAGCTGTACTGTTCATAAGGAGGTGTGAAAAAATGCCACTGTTGAAAATGTGGCATGAAAACATTACAAATTTGCGAAGTTACAAGGGTGCGTGGAAATAGTTCAATGCATGCTTGTAACACAGTCATGGTATGGAATTTCGTCACCAAATTTTCAACATAGGGATTTTAGGACCTCTGCTCATGAACACTGCTGCTGTCATTGTCTTAATGTGTCCCAAACACTGATTTCTCACAGCGACCGCATTATTCTGCGCCGGAACTGTGAAAACACATTTTGGTCAGGATGTGAAAAATGACAGCTGTACTGCTCGTAAGAAGGTGTGAAAAAATGTCACTGTTGAAAATCTGGCGTGACAATATTACAAATCTGCGAAGTTATAAGGGTGAGTGGAAAGTGTGCAACACACACTTGTAACACAGTCATTTGATGGGCTATCATCACCAGATTTTCAACATAGGCATTTTAGGACCTCTGCTCCTGAACAGTATCACTGTCATTTTCTTAATCTGTCCCGAACAGTGATTTCCCACAGTGACCGCCGTATTCTGTGCCGGAAGTGCGTAAACACATTTCGGCCATGATGGGAAAAATGACAGCTGTACTTTTTATAAGTAGGTGTGGGGAAAATGGCAATGTTGAAAATCTGGAGTGAAAATATTACAAATTTGTGAAGTTACGAGTGTGCGTGCAAACTGCACAACACACGCATGTAACACAGTCATTTTACGGAGTATCGTTACCAAATTTTCAACATAGGCATTTTAGGACATCTACTCATCAACAGTGTCACTGTAATTTTCTTAATCTGTCCTGAACACAGATTTCCAACAGCGACTGCGCTAATCTGTGCCGGAAGTGCGAAAACACATTTCGGCCAGGATGTGAACAATGACAGCTGTACTGTTCACAAAGAGGTGTGAAAAAATGGCAATGTTGAAAATCTGGCATGAAAATATTGCAAATTCATGAATTTACGAGCATGCGTAGGAACTGCCAATGCACACTCATAAAACAGTCATTTTTGGGGATTTTTTCCACCAAATTTGCAACATAGGCTATTTGAGAGCCCACCTCATGAACACTGGCGTTGTCATTTTGTTAATCGGCACTGAAAGGTAATTCCATGCAGTGACCACGAAATCACCTTTCTGGGCCGATTAACGCCATGACAGTTCGAGAATTCATGAGGAGGGGTCCCAAAAACCCCATGTTGAAAATTTGGTGCCAAAATTCCAAAAAATGCCTGAGATATGCATTAAAGTTGTAAAAACCCTATTTATTCCATTATACAGCTTACTGACATTTCCTCAGTTCGCGGTCGCTTTGAAGAGTGCAAGCGTGTTCCTGGTCCACTGAAGATCATCGCGCCAGACTCCAGAGCAAGTATGGGGTGAAGGGGTGTGGGGAGGCAGGGCAGCAATGGGTGGGCACTGGGTTGTGGGTGGAGGGCAGGAAACTGCTGAGGACAGTTTCCTTTTTTTGCAGGTAAAAAAGCATTGTGGGACCATTTTTTATTTACAGGGATGTGGCACACTGGGTGGGCTCCCAGCGTGCACTGGAAGCTTTCTGGGGCAGTAGTAGCCGATGGGGGATTGGGCACCCCCATCAGCACACAACAAAAGGAGGGTATCATTATGCCAATGGGGACTGGGCACCCCGGCGGCAGACAGTATAAGTGGGGGGGGGGGAGTTTACATAATGCTGATGTGGAGTGGGCTCCCCCATTGGCAACAGAAACACTGGGGCATAGAAGCCGACAGGGATTGGGGCCCCCGTCAGCAAGTAAACATGGTGGGGAGTTAATATTGTTTGTGAACATGGCGGAAAACCACCACCATGTTCACAAACAATATCAGTGTGTGAAGATCCCACCCTGCAATGACGGGTCACTCCTTCATTGCAGTGAATGGCTTATGCTGCAATGACGGGGTGGCCCCTGAGTGCAGCGGCTGTTTTTTTACAAGTCGGTGGTATGCTGGCTGAACTAGTGTCAGCAGCAGCGTGCCATGGCATTGGGGGATGCTGGACAAGCCTTTAAAGGCTGTAGGGGCATTGGCCGCAACAGTGCCATGCCTCCACAACCTGCTTGTAGAGAAAGCTGCCTCAATATGTTTCTTGCTCATTCACGCAATCAACATAAAAAACAATGCCAAAGCCAATTTTCAGGCAATGAGGAACAGGTTACATGAACTGGACTGGAACTTAATAGTTGGGAATATGAATGCAGAAGAGGCCAGGGGAAAATTGATCAGTATTATTTCCTCATTGCAGGATACTTATGTCCCTTCATTCAAAGTTTACGATAGTATCGGAAAGAAACCCTTGTAGTTTAAGAATAAGATAAGAAGACCCATTGCCAAGAAAAGGTCTGCTTACAGCAAAATGAAAAAGAACTCTGTTCCCATTAACATTAGGAATTACAGGAAGGTACTTAAGCAAATGAAATATGAAATAAGGAAGTCCAGAGCAATTACGGAGTTCAGATTAGCTAACACCAATCATAATCACAAGGTATTTTACTCCTGCATTAATAAATGGAAAGGGATTGATAGATCAGTTGGCCTACTTATAATTAATAACGTTACATACAATGAACCTCAGGAAATGGCCACATAATTTAATAAATATTTCTGTTTGGTATATAATCCATTGGTGCAACCTGTTAAACTTCCTCAGTCCTTGAATTCCAGTGTCACCATAAGTGAGATAATAACAACGGATAAGGTTCTTAATAAACTGTGAGGCCTTAATGTCACTAAATCAGCTGGACCTTCACCCAAGACTCTTGAAAGAACTGGCTCCAGAACTTGCACCCTGGATAGCCAACATTGGGAAAAGATCCCTGTCAAATGCCTATGAACCTGCTGACCGGCGTCGAGCCACTGTAGTACCGATCCACAAGAAGGGCAGTAAAGCTAATCCCAGTAATTACAGGCCCATTAGCTTAGTGTCTGTAGTGAGCAAAACAATAGAAAGCATAACGAGGGATGAGTTGGTTAATGATCTCAGGAGCAGAGATTATTAGACAAAGCACAACATGGCTTCTCCAATAACAGGTCTTGTGCCACTAATTTGATCAGATTTTATATGAGTTTGTAAACCTTAATTTAGATTAGGGTAAGGGGGTGGGCATTTTGTTCCTGGACTTCAGGAAAGTGTTTGATACCCTACCATATAACATCTTGGTAAGGAAACTACTTGATTTGGGAGTGGATCTAGGTCTTGTCAGGTGGATCCAGAGTTGGTTGGCTAACAGGAAGCAAGCTGTAAGAGTTAATGGTGTGGTTTCCCTGTGGGGTGACAAAGGTGGTACCACAGGGCTCTGTCCTGGGACCACTACTGTTTAAAACATTCATAAGTGATCTCAGAATCTCAAGTAATAAATTGGTGAAGCTTGCTGATTACACCAAGCTGGGGGAAATAGCTGACACTGAAGAGCAAAGGAAACGAATGCTTACAGATCTCACAAATGTAGAGAAAAGGGTATCACAGAACAAAATGCAGCTTAACACTGAAAAATGTGTCATCTTGCATTTCAGAAGAAATAATGGTAGGCAAACTTATCTGATAAATGGGATTACAGTCAGATCTGTGACCCCGGAGAGAGATCTAGGAGTTATAATTAGTAATGACCTCAAGCCCAGCGCCCTCTGTAACCATATAGCATCTAAAACAGGCTATCTCCTGAGTTGCATGCAAAGGTCCTTCTCCTCAAGATCTAGCACGGTACTATTGCCTCTGTATAGGTCTTATGTAAGGTCTTACATGGACTACTATTCCCAAGTATGGAGTCCATATATGAAAAAGGACATGACTTGCTGGAATAAGGTCAGAGAAGGTCAACTAAATTTCTCTCAGGCTTTAAGAACTTACCATACGAGTATTGTTTAAGGGAAATTGGACTTTAAGATTTAGCCCTAAGAAGATCAAGGGGGGATATGTTACACTTATACAAACTTTTAAAGGACCAAATTCTACGTTTAGACTTGGAACTAGTATATAAGGACACTAAATACAATCTCAGAGGACATAAACATCAACTTACAGAATCATTTTCTAAAATAACTTTGAAAATATTAATTCTCACCAAGGGCCTTAGATTATGGAATCAGCTCCCTGGGGAAGTTGTAAATACTACCAGTATGGCTGGATGTCTTTATAAAAGGAAATTAATTATGTAACTTCCACTGAGCAGTGTGGGGCAACCACATGGGCCTTGGCCTTCTGTTGCCCTATGTCCAAAGTATTATTATTATTCGAAGTATTGTTATAAATCTTCCTCCCTCCAATCTTAGACTATGCCCTTTAGTTTTAACCCCATCTTCCTCTTAATAAGCTCCCCTCCCTCACCTTATTAATCCTCTTCACGTACTTAAATGTCTCTATCATGTCCCACCTCTCCCTTCTAGTCTCCAATGGGTACAGATCCAATTCCATCCACCTCTCCTCATATGACTTCCCCTGCATACCATGCACCATCTTGGTTGCCCTTCTCTGTACCCTCTCAATCCCATCTATGTCCTTGCATAGGTGTGGTCTCCAGAACTGAACCCTGTCCTCCAGGTGCAGCCTCACCATGGCTTTATAAAGAGGCATCAGTACCTCCCTCCTTCTGCTTGTTATGCCCCTCCCAATTCACGCTAACATTCTGTTTGACTTTCCCACTGCTTTGCTGCATTGATGACCTATCTTAAGGTTGCTTGATACCAAGATCCCCAGATCCCTGTCCTGCTCAGCTGGTTTAATTACCTCCTCCAGAGTGTAAACTGCTTGCGGGTTTTTATGCCCCATGTGCATCACTGCACATGTTTTGGCTTTGAATTCCAGCTGCCAGGTTTCCAACCACCCTTCCAGAATCTTCAGGTCCTTCCTCATGGCCTCCACCCCCCAGAGGGATGTCCACCCTATTGCAGATCTGTGTATCATCTACATATAGGCACACCCTCACCTCCAGCCTGTCCACTATATCACTAATTAACATGTGAAACACTGAAGCCATCCTTCCTTCAGAGGAAGACACTGAGTATTGGGAGAGATCTTCTGCTAACCAAATGTGACATTGCCTTACAAACACCATTAACTGATGTACAGCAGTCAAACCCTGCCAAACCATCACAGTGCACCTATGGTGCAGAGCACATCTACCAATTCTTCACAGTCGGCAGTGTAAGCAGCGAGAGAAAGGACATGTACAGCTACTTTTTGGGCATCCTATGTTCAGGGTCAGAAAGGCAAATCACTTCTGAGCTGCTTGTAACAACATGGACTGGTATCCTGTAAAGAAAGTGCACCAGGTTCATCTGCCAGACTGGTAACCGTCTCACGCAGCACAATGATCCTGGAGTACTTTGCAGACCATACTGTGATTGCTATTCGAGGAAGATATATTATTGTACTGGAAACAAAAGAGAACAACATGGCCAGATCTAGCATATATTGCAAGAAAGTACCTCAGTTGTCAACTTTCAAGTGTATATTCAGAATGCATATTTAGTGCAGCTAGAGGAATAGTCACTAACCACAGAACACTGCTTAGTCCTGTTAATGTGGAACGGCTTACATTTCTCAAAATGAATGCTGACAATTTCTCAAGACTCACAAACACTAATTTATGCAAGTTTGACCCTGAAAATAAACAACAGCCTGCAAACAGTGATATTGATTATGATGACTAGGTTGTGTACAAAACTAATGGCACCATCACCACTGCCACCATGCCAGCCACATGTGCCACACTAGTACTACTCGTAGTTTTCTTTTGTCAATCATCAGTTTATATTATGTAAGTTTGATCAATGCTCACCATGGGTACAATTTTGTAAAACAGCAGCATGTTCAGTCACAGCAGCTGCACCTCTCGTTCCTACCTCAGAAATGCCCGCTGTGGGTATCATTTTGGACACGGCAGCAGGCTCGCTAAGAGAGCCTGCACCTCTTGTACCTGCCTCAGCAATGCCTGCCATGGGTATAATTTTGTAAAACAGCAGCATGTTCAGTCACAGCAGCTGCACCTCTCATACTTACCTTAGAAATGCCCACTGTGGGTATCATTTTGGACACAGCAGCAGGCTTGCTAAGAGAGCCTGCACCTCTTGTACCTGCCTCAGCAATGCCTGCCATGGGTATAATTTTTGGAAACAGCTGCAGGTTCACTCGGAACAGCTGTGCCTCCTGTACCTACCTCAGCCATGCCTGCTATGGGTATAATTTATGGATACAGCAGCAGGCTCGCTAAGAGCAACTGCACCTCTCATACCTGCCTCAGCAATGCCCGCCATGGGCATAATTTATGGAAACAGCAGCAAGCTCACTCATACCAGCTGCACCTCTCATACCTACCACAACAATGCCTGCCATGGGTATACTTTTTGAAAACAGCAGCAGGCTCACTCAGAGCAGCTGCGCCTCTTGTACCTGCTGCAGCAATGCCTGCCATGGGTTTAAGTTTTGGAAACAGCAGCAGACTCGCTAACAGCAACTGCACCTCTTGTACCTGCCTCAGCAATGCCCACCATGAGTATCATTTTTAGAAACAGCAGCAGGCTCACTCAGATCTGCTACGCCTCTCACACCTGCCTCAGCAATACCTGACATTGGTATAATTTTTGGAAACAGCAGCAGGCTCGCTAAAAGAGCCTGTGCCTCTCATACCTGCCTCATCAATGCCCCATGGGTATAATGGATCAGGGCACCTAACAGACAGTGTAGTAGTCTGACTAAAGCAGTCTTTACATGATTTTTGTTATGGTCAGGGTCAGGTAATTGTATAGTTGAATAGGTCAGGTAGTGGCTACCCAATCCGACCCGACTCCTTGGTTTTCATCCATGTTTCTTTCGGGTACTTCTGGGGTACTTTCATGTTGTTTTAGTTGTTGGGTATTTTCATACCTGCCCATCACTAGTGTTGGAGCACTGACTGTGAAGGTGCACACGATTACTCCAGTCCCAGCCCCCCCCCCAGCAGAAGTCATTGTAGGCTGTTGTGTGGGTATACTGACTGTGTGGAGCTCAGAGCTACTCCAGTCCCAGTCTCTCTCAGCAGGAGTCACTGTAGATAATGGGGTAAGAGCAATGGCTGTGCGGGGTGGTCACAGTTCTTCCAGTTCCAGCCTCGACCTGCACGAGTCACTGTAGTTAATGGTACAGGAGCACTGACCGTGGCAGAGCTCCCTGCTACTCTAGTCTCTGGTTCTTCCAGCATGAGTCTCTGTAAGTATTATGCAATAGTGCAGGAACACTGGGTGTGATCGAGCTCACAGCTACTCCAGTCACATCCTCCCAGCAGGAGTCTCTGTAGATAATGGTGCAAGAGCTCTGACTGTGGGGGAGCTCACAGCTATTGTAGTCCCAGCCCCTCCCAGCAGGAGTTATTGTAGGTAATGATGTAGGAGCACTGACTGTGGGAAAGCACCCAGCTACTGCAGTCCCAGTCTCTCCCAGCAGGAGTCACTGTAGGTAATGGTGTAAGAGCACCGGCTGTGGAGATACACACTATTACTCCAGTTCCAGCCTCTCCCAGCAGGAGGCACTGTAGGTAATGATGTAGGAGTAATAACTGTGGGAGACCTCACCACTATTCTAGTCTCTGGCTTTCCCAGCACGGGTCTCTAGGTATTATGTAATAGTGCAGGAACACTGGGTGTTGGTGAGCTCACAGCTACTCCAGTCACATCCTCTCCCAGCAGGAATCTGTGTAGATAATGGTGTCGGAGCACTGGATGTGGGGCCGCTCAAAGCTAATGCAGTCCCAACCTCTCACAGCAAACGAAGAGTCACTGTAGATAATGGTGTAGTACCACTTACTGTGGGGGGGGGCTCACAGCTACTCCAGTCTCAGCCTCTCCCAGCAGGAGTCACTGTAGATAATGGTGTAGGAGCACTAACTTTGGGGGAGCTCACAGCTACTGCAGTCCCAGCCTTTCCCAGCAGGAGTCACTGAAGGTAATGGTGTAGGAGCACTAACTGTTGGGGAGCTCACAGCTACTGCAGTCCCAACCTTTCCCAGCAGGAGTCACTGAAGGTAATGGAGTTGGAGTAGTGGGTGTGAGGGAGATCACAGCTACTCCAGTCCCAGCCTTTCCCAGCAGGAGTCACTGTAGCTATTGGTGTAGGAGTACTGACTGTGGGGGAGCTCACAGCTCTTCCAGTCCCATCCTCTCCCAGCAGGAGTCACTGTTGGTAATGGTGTAGGAGTACTGGCTATGGGGAGCTCACAGCTACTCCAGTCCCAGTCTCTCCCAGCAGGAGTCACTGTAGGTAATGGTGTTGGAGCACCTACTGTGTGGCAGCTCACAGCTACTCCAGTCACAGCCTCTTCCCAACAGGGGTCACTGTAGTTAGTGGTGTAGGAGCACTGACTGTGAGAGCTCACTGCTACTCCAGTCACAGTCCCTCCCAGCAGGACTTACTGAAGGTAATGGTTTAGGAGCACTTACTGTGGGGGCGCTCACAGCTACTCCAGTACCAGCTTCTTCCAGCAGGAGTCACCGTAGGCAATGGTGTAAGAGCACTGGCTGTGGAGATACACACTATTACTCCAGTTCCAGCCTCTCCCAGCAGGAGTCACTGTAGGTAATGGTGTAGGAGCACTGGCTGTGGAGGTACACACAATTACTCCAGTTCCAGCCTCTCCCAGCAGAAGGCACTGTAGGTAATGATGTAGGAGTAATAACTGTGGGAGACCTCACCACTATTCTAGTCTCTGGCTTTCCCACCACGGGTCTCTAGGTATTATGTAATAGTGCAGGAACACCGGGTGTTGGTGAGCTCACAGCTACTCCAGTCACATTCTCTCCTAGCAGGAGTCATTGTAAATAATGGTGTAGGAGCACTGGATGTGTGTGTGTGTGGGGGGAAGGGGGGCTCAAAGCTAATGCAGTCCCAGACTCTCACAGCAAGAGAAGAGTCACTGTAGATAATGGTGTAAGAGCACTGACTGTGGGGGAGCTTACAGCTACTCCAGGGCCAGCTTCTCCCAGCAGAAGTCGCTATAGGTAATGGTGTAGGAGCACTGACTGTGGGGGAGCTCACAGCTAAGCCAGTCTCAGCCTCTCCCAACAGGAGTCACTGAAGGTAATGGTATTGGAGCACTGGCTGTGGGGGAGCTGACAGCTACTCCAGTCCCAGCAGGAGTCGCTGTAGATAATGGTGTAGGAGCACTAACTGTGGGGGAGCTCACAGCTACTCCAGGCCCAGCCTCTCCCAGCAGGAGTCACTGTAACTATTAGTGTAGAGTACTGACTGTGGGGGAGCTCACAGCTCTTCCAGTCCCATCCTCTCCCAGCAGGAGTCACTGTTGGTAATGGTGTAGGAGTACTGGCTATGGGAAGCTCACAGCTACTCCAGTCTCAGCTTCTTCCAGCAGGAATCACTGTAGGTAATGGTGTAAGAGCACTGGTTGTGGAGATACACACTATTACTCCAGTTCCAGCCTCTCCCAGCAGGAGGCACTGTAGGTAATGGTGTAGGAGTACTGACTCTAGGGGAACTCATGGCTACTCTAGTTCCCTTCTATCCTAGCTGGAGTCACTGTAGAGAATGATGTAGGAGCACTGGCTGTGGAGGTACACACAATTACTACAATCTGAGGCCCCCACAGCAGAAGTCACTGAGGTTGTGGTGCAGGCATACTGGCTGTATGGAGCTCAGAGCTTCTCCAGTCCCAGTCTCTCCCAGCAGGAGTCACTATAGGTAATGTATAGGAGCAATGGCTGTGGGAGAACTCCCAGCTTTTCCAGCCCCAACCTCTCCTACCAAGTGCTACTGTAGGTAATGGTGTAGGAGAACTGGTGGTGGAGGGGGCTCACTGCTAATACATTCCCACTCTCTCTAAGCAGGGATCACTGCAGGTAATGGTGTAGGTGAAGTGCTTGTGAGGGAGCTCACATCTACTCTAGTCCCAGACTCTCCAAGCAGGAGTCACTGTAAGTAATGGTGTAGGTGTCCTGGCTATGAGGGTGCTCACTGCTGCTCCAGTCTCAGCCTTTCCCAGTAGAAGTCTCTCTAGGTAATGGTGTAGGAGCACTGACTGTGGGGGTGCTCACAGTACTCCAGTCCCAGTCCCTCCCAGTAGGAGTCACTTAGCTAATGGTGTAGGAGCACTGGCTGTGGGGGAGCTCACAGCTACTCCAGTCCCAACCTCTCACAGCAAGTGTCATTGTAGGTAATAGTGTAGGAGCACCAAATGTGGGGGAGCGCACATCCACTCCAGTCCCAGTTGCTCCTAGTCACACTGTTCAAAAACAATGCTTCCTGCTGTGTTCCTTGGGTTCATTGCAACTTTCTTCCAATACATAAAAGTCTGTCCTGTCAAGCCCTTTGAGACAAAGTGCAGCACAGGGGTAGTTGGGTGATAGGAAGTGGTAGTTGCAACTTGGAAATGTCTGTGAGCTATTTTGTGGGGGTTCAGTGTATCTGGACAGGCGGGAGTGAGGTAGGAAGTGGTCCCCGCCATTGAAGCCACTACTGCTTATTTGTCACCTAACTATAGAGAGTCGTACTGTCACTTTGCTCTGTCACTGCTACTTGTGGGTGTGGCTGTCATATGTAAAGGCTTCTCACTATAAGGCAGTGGGGAGTGGGGTGTATAACAGAATGTCAGAAATGGAAAAAAGATGGTAAATAAAGTTTATGGCATGCAGTGTGCCAAAAAGCCTTTGTTGCCCTGGCAGAGACGAGTCATACAGGAACAGCTATTGGACTATGAATGTACAAAATTACCCTTAATTGATTTTTGGGTCTGGGGGGATGGAGATATCCAAGGGGGGGGGGAGATATGGTGGATTTGATTGGGTTGACTTCAGTGTACGTCTGGGTCTGGGCATACGAGGGGTTGTGGTGCTATTTTTTTTTTATCTTACTGGTGACCCTTCTTTTCGCAGCAATAAGATCTCCCATGACACAAGTGGTTGGCAATGGATTTGGACTCTATGTCTTGGACATTACTCCTCTCAATGTATCCTAGTTTTATATATATCTCTGAATTGCATACTGTATCCTTTTGTTATGCAAACTATCAGGCAAAAACTAATAAAAAGTAATTAAAAAAAAATAAAGGAACAGTTATTGGACAAGACAAGAAGGCATCTTTTTGCCAAAGCCTGTAAGAGCATCTCAGTTTGGTAACTTTGCAAAGTGACATGTAGAAAAAATGAGGACATATAGATTTCCGTTTGCAGTTTAACAGTCAGGCATAGATAAACATGTGGTTTCCTTTCCACTTTTGGGGTGGGGGAAGGTAAGAGAATAAACCCTTAACAGCATAGAAAACTTAGTTCCACTGTACCGTGGCAACAGAGATGTGTTGATGTGTTAAGACCTGGTCCCTGCTGAGTACACATCTGGATCCCAACAGTGCAAATTTCAGGAAATGGACCCCTCCAGCAGCAATTCAGCAGAGACCCCTGAGAAGGACGATGGTGATGAAGTATGTAGTGAGCTTTAACCTTACCTTTTTCCATGTTCTGTTGTTTTTTTTTGTCTT
This sequence comes from Neoceratodus forsteri, assembly GCA_016271365.2. Taxonomy (NCBI): domain Eukaryota; kingdom Metazoa; phylum Chordata; order Ceratodontiformes; family Ceratodontidae; genus Neoceratodus; species Neoceratodus forsteri. The sequence goes on along the minus strand of JADMNL010000024.1, from coordinate 115,348,929 downwards.
TCATTTTCAATATCAGATTGTAACATTTCATCACAGCTGTGTAGATTTTAGCAAAAAACACACTATTATTTGTTTATTTTTTTTTTTTTTAAGAATAAAACATTGAAGCAAAATGGTTGGTTTTTACATCTAAAATTACCTGTTACTTTAATGCTTGTGAGATTTGGGAGGAAGTATAGCACAGTGGTCTAAGGCTCTGGGCTGCAAAACTGGTGATATCCAGCAGACCAGACCTGGGTTTGAATCCCACAGCTTCCACTTGCATACTGTGTGACCCTGAGCAAGTCACTTAACTTCCTTGTGCTCCCAGTTCGCTCCTGTAAAAAAGCTTTCAGCTTAGTGTGCTATTCCTGGTTAAACAACTTAAAAAAGGATACTAATGAACATGTCCTGAAGTCCTCTCTGATCACTGCTACTGATGGGCTCTTGACCAGTCTAGGTTATTTAAATGGAAACAGTCCTTTTGACAAATATATACATGCAGTCCAGTATGAGGAGCGCACCCTGACAAAATGGTTGAGTTCCAAAGCCTAATTTATTTATTTGTTTTTGTTTAGCAGATAGGTGCACTAGGCATACAGAGGCCTGTTTCCAGGCATGACCTGAGTGAATTACAGAAAACTACAGTAGTTGCATAAAGAACAAAACAACACAGTAATAGTGGCAAGAAAGTATTAACATAAACAGCGGTAAAAGTGACAATTCAGATACTGGGAAAGCAAATTAACAAAATATAATACCATAACACAGAGATCAGTGACAGAATTGCAAGATAACAATAAATTAATAATGAATAAATTCACATTAATTAACATTTACTTAGCTGCAGTCATAGAGACTTGGTGGGGGAAGGGAATACTTTGTGCACCAGAAGAGAAGAATGCTGATTATTCTGAGGGAATAGGCCTGACAGGAAAGGGTCTGAATTGGCTGCCTTGATAGTGGAGAGAGTTACTGTGTAGGGTATCAGAAGGGAGAACTATGCCACAGAGTCCATCTGGGTCATTAGAGGGGAAAGGGGTGAAAGAACCAGCGGGGGTTGCTACGATCCCCCTAACAGATGAATGGATCAGAATGCCTGACTGGTAGAGGAAATTACAAGAGCAGCCAAACTTGATACAGTGGTGGTCCAGTAGGATGGCAATTTCATGGGCAGAGGCTGGCACCTAGAGAGGGTCAATGGCAGGAAAGAGGCCAAATCCTTCTCACTTTCAAGGACTACTTCAGAGGTCAGCAGTCCAACAAGGGACTACAGATTTAAAGCCACCTTTGCCCATTTCCTTTGCAGTGGGGATGGGTCAACTCCAGTTTGAATGTTAGAGAACTGGTGTGAGGCAGTGACCACAACCAGGTAACCCTCTGTTCGTGACTGGGAAGACTAGCTGGGCCTCAGTCGTCAGGACCTGAACCTTCAGAAAGGTGAACATTGCCAAGATGAAGGACCTGGTGTCCAAGGATCTTCCAAGAATTAATCTTCAGGGAGACCTTCTGGAGACTGCGGTGCTGTCCCTTCTGCATGTGCCTCTCTGGGTTCGTGGGGAAGGTCTCTAGATTCTAGGCTGCATTGGTTAAGTGTCAGAAGGAGGTCACTAGACTCAGGACTGTATTGGCTAGGAGATGGGTGACCTTTTCTCCCACACAGGGGTCACCAAGTGTGACACCATTATGTCAAAGGATGCCAGATAGCAGGAGCGGCTGGACTACAGTGGGCTCAAGGAGGGAGGGGGTGTTTGGATCAAGAAGGTTGGGAAAGTTGCTGTCACATTCACCAGTACCACTGTAGAATTCCTATCCTGCTCTGGTGGAACAGGACTGCCAAGAGGAGGCACCCATGGTAGTGGCCGGAGAGGATGTGGGAGCCCTCAAAAGTGGAGGCCCCAAGAAAGATGAAAGAGGACCCCCAGAGATGGAAGAAGCAACTTCGGGTAGGGGACTCAGTTGTCAGGTGGATAGAGTTGTAAATAGGAAAGGGGTGGAGAGAGATCAGGTGCCTATGTGGTACCATGGCCTGGAGGGATGGGAAGTGTATTCTCCAGAATTGCTAAGGCAGTAGGAAGGGAGCTGCAGCTGGATGTCTTTGTCCACCTGGAGGCAAATGACCTGACTAGGGACTGGGCAGGAAAGCTGCAAGGGGAGTTTACAGCGCTGGGAGGAAGTCATCGGTAGCATGCTCTGTAGCCTTTGCAAAGGTACTGCCTGTCTACAATAGGGGGAAGGACAAGGAGCTCCACACCAAGGCCTTCAACTCATGGTTGAAGGACTGGTGCAAAGAAGAGGGGTACAGCTACATTGGGGACTGGGGCCCACCTGGAGGATAACATAGGGGGTAATGCCTGAGTAACAGTGGTTAACCATGATGTAATCACCTTAAGCAGTTGCCAGGACAACCAAGTAAACCTCGAGAGCATAGCTCGAGAGGTTTACAGTTGTCATGGAAACTGCAAGAGGTGATTACGTCCGTGGTTGACCACCGTTACTCAGCCATTGTATTTTATAGTGTATGGAAAAACTAGCCACTGTGGGGAAAAAAAATACATTTTTTTTCAGTCTGCGTTTGTTCTCCTGCTCAACTGTGAATGCCTCCTGGTTTGAATCTTGAGCAACTGAAGTGCTGAAATTAGCCACTGCAATCTATACTGCAGTGTGTCTGTAACTGTCTGAATGGAATGTGTGTTTTTTGAATGAATGTCCAAGCAGCAGATCACCTTTTCTTTCCAAGAATTTTGACAGATGGTGACATTCTATCCTGTAATCCCATCATTATGACATAGTTAAGCAAGGTTTACAGCATACTGATGTCATAATGATGGGATTATCAGATTATAAACTGAGGTTAATAGGCAAGCAATAATACCCGACAGGGTGGGCGGTGATAGGTATGTCGGACTGCCCAGGGGAATGAGGCCACGCGCGGTGGAGGGCCTATAGCCCCTGGAAGGTCCGGTATTGCCCATACCGACCACCCTGGAGGGTATTATTGCGCTTAGAAAATAGGGCAAGGGTACAATTTATGCAAAATATAAAAAAAAATTAAAATAAAAAAATGAATAAAAAATGAAAAGCTGTGAAGTCACTTTTGCTGTAAAGTAGTTCCTGTAGTAGTGCCAGCAGAGGGCGCTGCTGTTGTTTACATTTGGTATTTTTTTTCACACTTGTCTTTTTTCGTACTTTGTTAATGGAAAGGACCTCCGCTCCCCCAACCCCCACCCCCACACACACGCACCAGTAACGAGTAAGAAAGTGGGCACTGTGTTTTAGGGCTTGTGGTCCTTCAATTAACTTAGGTATCAGTTCTCTACCCACTTCCTACCCCAGAGTTACTGTCATGCTACATGGATTGTGAGCACTATTGCAAAAGGAACGGCCGTTAAGGAGCTGTTCCACATTTTACCGCGAGTGTCCATCCAGTACTAAGGTACGAAAAAATGCCCGTTTTTTTTCTGTTTGTAGTGGGTGTTGCGAGAAGAGCAGTCTTACGAGGAAAACAGTGGATTGTGGTTTTAGCTGTCCACCCCCCACCCACCCATCAGGCTGTACTAGTAGGCAGTAAAACTCATAGGGCTGATTTGCGGCATTTGAAAACTGGGTACGAGACGACATGCAAGCAGTGGAGCTCAGTAAATTTATTTCGCCAGCTGGTCGCTTTGGAGGAATACAGTGCTGTGAGCGATAAATATACTAAATTCGTGGAAACGTAAGCTGCTTTTTGTGCACTTAGTATGGGTTCAGTGGCACAGTTTAAACAACCGTTACACAGTTTGCAAGCATGGGGAGATTGTTTATGCAAGATCTGGTACAGCAAGCATGTCGGCTGCAGAGATACTTTCCCATAGGTGACTTTGTCTGCAATACAATCACCGTTAAGCTTACCATTTGACATTGCCTTTCACTACGAGATGTTATGCCCATGCTGTCAATGTACTTGCTACTTCACAGTTTAAGGATCTCATTTTATGACTTGGTGAGAAGCTGAATGGAGGATGGTTACACGGGTGGATCGGGCAATCGGGGAGATCAGCTGGCACTAGTAGTTTAAAAAACAAACCTATCTAGTAAAGAATACAGCTGTGAATGTCTTCACTCTCCCAACTGCAAAATCAGGCAGGCAGTGATCACTGAAGCGAGTAGTGTGTGTGTGGGGGGGGTCTTGTAGCTGTCACTTAGCGAGAGAAAAAATATGGCGGGGATTTAGAATTTTCTGAGATACTTCCAGCCAATTCCAAAGCAAGCTGGGCACCACTGGAGAATGCTGCTCGGTGAAGTGGCCCTTAGACTGGCTCTTATTTTTAGCTGTGCATCTATTGTCTGATAGATGCCCACCTAAATAAGTGTCTCAGCCAATCAGGAGAGAGAGAATTGTCTTTGCCTATTTTCTAAACACTGTTAATGCATTACAGCCTATACAGAGTTGATGGCCTGTATCCATCCAGGAGGAGAACCACAGTTCTCAGTTGATGGTTTAACAGTTACACTGATGAATTTCTAAACTAGCTGAAGAAAGTGGTGGAAGAAACGGGAAACAGAATTGAAACTGTCTCCACCACAGGCTAAGATAGAGTGTAGGGAGATTCTGAGAGGAGAGAGTCCCGCAATGGAGCAAGTTAATCAAGGAAGTAGGGGGTTAGCAAAGGAGGATGGGAGAAATGAAGCAGGCAGAAGAAAAGAGGGAGGGAGGAAGGGGGAACAAAAAGAAAAAGGGGGAAGCGACAAGCAAAGAGCTAACAAAATTGGGAAGGCACGTCTGATAATGCTCGGTGTCTGGGAAGTAAGATCCCAGGCCTATAGGGCCATCATGGCAAAGGATGACCTAGATATTGTGGCCATTACCGAGTCATGGTACACTGGCTACCATGACTGGGACATGGTCATACCAGGCTACATGATGGGTAAGAAGGAAAGGAAGGGGAGTGGTGCTTTATGGAAAGAAAAGCATAAAAGCAACAGAAATACAGGGAATTCGGGGGGGGGGGGCAGAGGTGCTCTGGGCTGTCCTTGAGTTGGGAAATGGAGCCACGATTCAGACAGGTGTGATCTACAGGCTCTGGCACAGTGGGAGGACTTAGATAAGGTAATATTAGAAGCAACTAGCAAAATGGCAGAAAAGGGGGAGGTGCCGCTAGCAGGGGACTTCAGTCTACAGGATATAGATTGGAGCCTCCCTGCTACAGCTTCAGATAGGAGCAAGGACATCTTGGACTCCCTGCAGGGGGCATTCCTTAGGCAGCTAGTCAATGAACCCACTCATGATGGGGCAATACTGGACCTGGTACTCACTAACTGGGACAGTATTGTGGATGTCAAAGTGGGAAGCCATCTGGGGACCACTGATCATCGTACAGTGCGGTTCAACATAAGAAAAACTGCAGAAATTAACCACACATTGGCAGAGTCCTGGACTTCAGAAGGGCTGATTTTACTAACATGGGTGAATGCCTCAGAAATGACTTGGCAGGGGGAGATGACCTGGAGGGGTGGAGGAAAAGTGGTCCAAACTAAAAGAGGGCATAGTGAAGGCTACAAACCTCTGTGTTAATCAAGTATGCAAAAGTAAAATAAAGAGGAGACTGCTATGGTTCTCGAAAGAGGTAGCAGACAAGGTAAAGGCTAAAAGGGTAGCATTCAAAAGGTATAAGAAGACCCAGAGAGAGGAGGATAGGGGAGTGTATCGGAAAACAGAGAAAGGCGGGCAAAGCAGTAAGGAGCACAGGGGGGCAAAGTGAGTAACGAATAACTCAGGGGGTATCAAAAGGGACAAGACATTTTTTAGGTATGTTAGTGAGAAAAGGGAGACAAAGGGAGGGATTGCACAGTTAAAGAGGGAGGGGTGACTGTATGGAGGTGGATCAAGAAAAAGCAAACATCTTGAAAAAATACTTCGGCTCAGTGTTCACAGCAGAAGGGGAAGGACCACAAAACTGTGCCAGGAGCTTTGATGGGAGGGAAGTGGACATTAGTCCATTTTCTGTGGAGAGAGAGTCTAGAAAGCACTCACTAATCTGAAGGTGGACAAAGCTATTTGGCCAGACAGAGTACATCCAAGGGTGCTGTGGGAGCTCAGGGAGGTACTACCTGCACCTCTAACAGACCTTTGTAACAGATCACTGGAAACTGTTGTGGTCCCTGAGGACTGGAGAAGGGCAGATGTAGTCTCACTTCACAGAAGGGGTAGCAAGGAAGGGGTGGGCAATTAAAGGCCAGTCACCCTGACGTTGGTGGTGGGTAAGTTAATGAAAACACTATTAAAGGAAAGGATTGGGGAATATCTTGTATCCAGTGGATTACAGGACCCAAGGTAGCATGTTTTCACAGAAGGAAGATCATGCCAAACAAATCTGATAGATTTCTTTGACTGGATGACCAATGAGCTGGATCAGGGAGGAGCGGGGGATGTGGCCTACCTGGATTTCAGCAAGGCTTTTGACACCATTCCACATAGGAGACTGGTAAGAAGTTGAATAACTAGGGGGTGGGTAATAAGGTAGCAACCTGGGTAAGAAACTGGTTAGTGGATAGGACACAGAGGGTAGTGGTAAATGGAGTGCACTTCAGGAAGGGAGTGTGACCAGTGGGGTACCTCAGGGATCAATGATGGGATCTGTCCTTTTTAATGTATTTCTAAGTGACATAGCAGAGAAACTGGAAGGGAAGGCCTGCCTCCTTGTGCATGACACTAAGATCTGCAACACAGTGTACACTCTGGGACGGGTGGAAAGGATGGTCAGGGATCTGTAAAGACCGGAAAAGTGGTCAATGGTATTGCAGCTAGGGTTTAATGTAAAAAAAGTGCAAAATAATGATTCTGGGCCATAGAAACCTGGAAACAGAGTACTAAATGAGCAGAGCAATACTGACAAAGACCAAGCAGGAAAGAGACTTGGGGTAATCATATCAGATGACCTGAAGGTAGTGAGGCAGTATGATGAGGCAGTTGGAAGGGCTACTGGGATGCTGTGGTGCACAGGAAGGGGTATCACCAGCAGGAAGAGGGAGGAGGTGCTGCCCCTATACAGATCGCTGGTAAGATCCCACCTTGAATACTGTGTCCAGTCCTGGAGACCACATCTGAGGAAGGACATAGACAGAATGGATGCGGTCCAGAGGAGGGCTACCAAAATGGTGTAGGGTCTGCATCAAAAGCCCTATGAGGAAATGCTAAAGGAGAGGAGGGAGAGGAGAGATATGATAGAAACCTTTAAATACTTTACGGGGGTTATTAAGGTACATGGGGTATTTTTCAGAGAAAAGGTGTTTTAGAACAAGAGGGAATGCTATGAAGCTGGAGAGGGTGGGTAAATTCAGGAAGGATGTGAAAAAGTACTTCTTCTGGGTGTTGGATACCTTGAACAGCCTTCCAGCAGAGGTAGTTGGGGTAAAAACTGTGGTGGGGTTCAAAAATGCCTGGGATAGGCACAAGGAAATCATAGGGGTAAGGAAGGGGCAGAAGAGATTGCACAGTGGATCAAGTAGGTTCTGCAGCAAAAAAAGAAGGTAAAAAAAAAAGGGCAGACTGGGTGGCCCAGTGGCCTTTACCTGCCATCACAGTCTATCTTTCTATGTTTCTTCACCATTGATTCCCACTTATGGGTCTATGCTGGATGCACTAGGACCCTGTGAGAGCAAAGCTTTTGCCAGGGACTGGCCACAGTTACTAGGCGTGGTGCCTGCGCACCCTCCACATGGTGCCACATGCTGGCCAATAACCATTGCCAGCTCCCTCACTAACCTCAGCTTTGTTCTTCCTGCTGTCGAGTGTGCATTGTGGGAGCATGGTGCTTCAGTTCACCTCATCGCTGCTTGCGTTATCTGCATCACTGTAATTCCTTCATTATTCATGGTCTCATCTGTGTTTATTATTTTACTGCAATGCCAAAATCCAATGATAAAGGGGCCAAGTCACTGAAGAAAGTCTGACAGCCACCCATTATGCATTGTTGCCCCTGTGGGAAACCAGTAGCTGTTCCAGAACAGCATCATACCTGTGTGGCCTGTCTTGGACCAGAACATGACATGGATGAGGGTGATGATGCTTTTCTATGACCCAGCGCTGTACCCTTGAGAGCCATGTATTGATGTGAGGCAATCTGATCCCCACCTTTGTAGGCAGGCTTCACATGCATGCATCAAAGAGCAGGTTTCTAGGCCTTTCTGCTGGACCTCTAGTTCCATGGAAGTCAGAGTACTGCTAGACCTCACCATGCTGGGCATCCGATACTCCAGTTGCTGGGTCTGGTGGACAGTTGACTCCTTCTGGATGAGCAACTGTAAACTCTTCTCAGTCTGCTTGTCCTGGGCAGAAGACATTCCCAATGGTGAGACCTCAGTTATATGCTCAGTGGACACCTCAACATCATCCTCTGGCATCACCCATGTTGTTGTCACCATAAGCAGTAATGACATGGCAGGTGGCACTGAGGATGATGCTGGGATCCCATTCTGACACTGTTTGCAGTGTCAGAAAAGGACCAGCACTGATGCTGTTGTCTGCACTGTTGCCATTTCAGTTGCTATCACCATTTATGGTGCTGCTAGTGACTTTCAGAAAGGTGCTTGCTCCGGACATGGTGACGGAGGTGGTGACAACAATGGTGCCAGACCTCGGTCCAGCTCTGAGTAAGGTGCTGATGAAGATATTGTCTCAGAAGTCATCTCTGACTCCAGAGCTGCCTATGATACTAAGGAGGGAGATGGCTTTGGGCATGATATCGAAGTTGGCACTGAGCACAGCATCGAGGTCAGTGCCAGCAATGGTGGTGGGATGACCCTGTCTCTGAGGCTATTGCAAACCCTGAGCTTGGAGCAGGAGGTGGCAATGACTCGGGTTGGATGGCAGCCCAAAGGTGGAGAGTTCCCCAGTGCCATTGGACATCACCGTCACTGGTGAGGACCATGGTCACACTGTGGGACCTGTATGGCTCCACTCTACTCTCACCTGGGGGGTTGCTCCAATGGGCACCAATCAGGTCACTCACTCCTCAGATGTAGGAGGACACCCATTGGGTGAATCTGTTAGGCCTTCCCCTTGGGTGAGGCTTCCTATGCAATTCAGCAGTCCAGGTCATAGCCTTCAAGATCAGGAATCTCAACCCTATCTAGCAGGGCCTTGTGGTTTCCTGGAGAGGTTGTCCTAATTGCTTATGCCCTGAGGGGCTGTTAATGTGGGAACACCAGGATTTCATTGGTGCCTTAGAGAGCTTGCATGGAGGGTCTGACAAGGCCCAGCACAGGCCCTTTTCCTTGGCACCAACAGTTCTTGAAGTAGGTGCCTCATGTCCGTTGACGTCCTCCTCAGTGAGCAATGAATCATCTGTTCACCTTCCTTTAGTTGCTGAGTACACTTTGTACCAGCGATTTTTGGTTGAGATGATCCAGATGCTTGTCTTACATGATTTTACAAGCCATGATCCAGCAGTCCCTAACACTGGGACTCTTCAGAGTTCCCAGTCTCATTACTTCTATCATTCCTCTATAGCCTAGAGCCTTTGATGAAGCATCATGGGCAGTGTGTAGGCATGCCTTTTCCTACCCAGCCAACCCCAGGGACCTCCTCACGAGGTATCACACACCTCAGGATCTGCTTGTGATTTTCCTCACCCTTCCCCAGGGGGTGAAGTACTGCAGACCCCATTGGGCCACGATGCCTTGCATGTAACCAACTTTCAGAGGCAGAGTCCCCCCTCAGATGGATGTCCTTGGCAGGAAGGTTTTTCCTTTGTCGCGTGCCCTAGTGAGCATTTCTACACACCAGGCACATATGGCAACCTATAACCCATCACCTTTGGTTGTAGCTAAGCACACTCTTAGCTACACTGTCGCATAGCAAGATGGTCAGGCAGGCCATTGACCTTTCTGCCCAGGGCCTTAAGGCAGCTCAGCATCAGCTGAAAGCATCTTATGATCCCAACGAGGTGGCCTCCAGGTTGGCAGGAATTACAGTTTGCATCAGGTCAATGGCATGGCTTCACCTCTCCCAACTGGCACCTTTGATCTAGTGTAAGGTGCTTATTTCACACTTCCAGAGGGCTAATTTTTTCTCCCCTAGGGTCATGGGGGAACTGTCAGGGAACCCTCCTGCTCCTGTACTACAGTAGCCTCCACGTGGTCTTGATCAGTCTCAGGTCTTACCAGACCTGTAAATAGCCCCTGCCTTCAGGTGTTCCCCTCCATGCAGAGGGCTTCAGTGTGAGCCAGTTCCTCCCTCAGAAAGAAGGGAAAGTGTGGTACTCGGACCCCTAAGTGGGAATCAGTGGTGAAGACTGTTTCTTGAAAGATATGAAAGTTTCACACTTACTGGAACTGTTGATCTTCCAGAATATTCTCACCAATGATTACCACATTTGCCCACCATCCCCTGCTGTAGCAGAGCTAGGACCTCTAGGCAGCTCACACTGATAGTGCTGGCTGATACCATTTAGTGCCATGGCATCTCCCAGTTACTACCTATGTGGTAGCTGTTTATAAAAACAAAATACTTTGGAACCCATTGTTGGGTCCCCCCCCCCCCAAAAAAAAAACACCATTCTCAAAACTGGGGTGAGGGTTCATTTTAGGGCCTCATGTTAACCAAAAAAAAAAAAAAAGAAGTGGGAGAAGGCAGTGTTCGTCCTCCTTTATCTTTCTTGTCCTTCTTCTCCCTGCCTAGGGTATAACCCTTTTCTGCGGTATAACCCTGTTAGTTGCTAAATGCATTCTGTGCTTCTGGGCACTGTCCAATCAAACTCCACTTGGCAGTAGCACTGTCTATGGAATAGTGCTGTGCACTGGACTGGATCAAGTACACTAGCTCTTATGCAGGTTACATCTCTGTGTTGTAGGAGAAACAGGTCAAGTTCTCTGATGTTTTTTTTCTGCTGGCTATGCCAGACTATCCTTTTTTGGTTGGCATGCTCTTCTTCTTCTCTTATGCCAGCTGGGCTGTTAGCCCACTACCCTAAGGGGTGCCTGGGGAGATGAACACATCTCAACTCCTTTGGGCTGTTTGGCCTTACAGCTCCACATGCACCTGAGATTCCTTCCTTTTTTTCCCTGATGGGAAAAAGGGGGACATATTTTGACTAGCTATTCAATCAGTCCTCCTTCAGGAAGCATGGAGTTTAGTTTTCCAGGAGTCTATGTGATTCATTCCTATTTTGGTAGTTTGTGCCATCTTAATTGCTAGTTGGTCCCAATTCTGTGCATCCTGTCTTACTTTCTTGCCAGAGCCACATGCTTCAGAGCTGTTAATTTAGAGATCATTACCAGTCTGCTGTCTGGCTAGTGGTATCAGACTTTGATTCTATACCCAACTCCCCCTGTTGCCACCTAGTGTGTCCCCTTTTTCCTTTATTCAGAGGTGGGTAGTCAGGTTTTATTTTGTTGTTTATTTATAGTTCCTATATCTTTCCCTATCCCTTGGGACCAGGGAAAGTCTTAGCCCTGTCTTATATTTTCATCACTTTGTTTCTCTCCTGGTGAACAGAAATTAAGGTTAGTCAATGGCAACGTCATTGACTGGTAGGGTTGCATAGGCACCATGGTCAGTAGCCATGGCCAGCCACCTGGCAAAAGCTTTGCTCTATGAGGTCCTAGTGCCTCAGGCCAAAAACCATAAGTTGTAATCAATGGTGAAAAGTTTCTGGAAGCCCAACAGTTACAGTAAGTGTGTGTCTTTCATTTCTGGAGCAGCAGCAAAAGGCTGATGATGAAGAGCGAATGTGAGATTATTAAAGAAGATGCTTTAAGCAACCACAGAGCTCTGCATCCCGCTAAGCAAGAAAGGAAAAGTGCCAAATAGTACCCTTCCCATCTCAACAGGAACTTGAGGTTATTGATCCTGAACAAAAAGTGAGTCTCTAACAGCTGGAAAGAACTGAGTTGCTTCTAGCAGTAAAGAGCAGCACTGAGGATCGTGAAAGCCAAGGATTCGCTGGAAGGCAGCATAGCAGTCAGAGCACTGAGGAACTGCAAAACTAGAATCAGGGAAGCCAAGGAGGGACTAGAAGTCAGGATAATAGTCAGAGCAGTGAGGAACTGCTAGATTTGAATCATGGATGGCAAGGAAGGACTCATACCTCTCAACTGTACCACATTACGAGGAACGTTCCTCATTTTACTTCACAAAAGCTCCCTGTTCCTTATTGTGAGGACTTGTTCCACATTCAAAGTCAACATTTTAAAGCAAAAATCCATAGTAAATGATGCAAAAAAATGTATTATTCTATTAATTACAGACTTTCTGAACATAAATGCAACATTTTAACCATGTTTTGAACTTCTTAGGTAAAGATTTGATTAAGTCTTCCACATTTTGCCCATTTGTTCCACATTTTGACAATGTTCCACATTTGGGGAACAACAGGTTGAGAGGTATAGAAGGACTGGAAGCCAGGATAACAGTCAGAGCACTGATGAACTGCAAGACTAAAATCATGGAAGCCAAGGAGGAGCTGGACTAGAGGCCAGGATAGCAGACAGAGCTATGGGTAACAACAAAATCTTCTTCCCATTCATAACTGGAAAGAGGAGGTGAAAGAAGGAATCAGTCCTCTGAAAACAGAGGAAGGAGGGAGCTAGTCAGTGAGACAGCTAGGAGTGATGACTGAGAGGCTAAGCAGTACCTCAGTTCGATATTTACCAGTGGGCGCTGGAAGCATTAGGAGGGTCCATTGAATTAAGACTAGCCATTATGTAACTATAGGACATATCACCAGCCCTGGTAGTTAACTGTCTTGCGAATATCAATCCATGTCTATCATAAGGGGGAGATGAGATACACTCCAAAATCATAGTGGAGCTTAAAAACTATTAGTGGGGTCCTTTGCAGTAAACGTTCGCAAGTCTGTCTGTTATTGGTGTGGTTCTGGAAGACATGAAAGATGCCAGTGAGGTCTCCATCTTCAAGAAAAGGTAAAGTAGGCTGGGGCTAATTTGTTGAATGCCTTATCTCCTGCCACACCAGCGACCTGTGTTCGGGAAGAAGTATGTGTTGCCAGGGATCAGCAGGAAGGGAGAGTATTAAGCATCCCAGGGAGTGCTCTCCTCTCCCAGGGAGGGGTGGCCAGTCGTTTCAGCCTCTGACTGCTGCTGGGTGGAAGGCTGGTAGTAGTGGTCAATGCTCCTCTATCCTGACTTGGATTCAGATGCTTCATCCATTCCATCCAGTCTGTGTCAGCTGGTGAATAAAAAGCCAATAGACTGGCCTCTGTAGCAGACCAGACCTCCAGCACTACCCTCACAGAACACATGTCCACAATGGCTCTGGACACTCTGCTGGAGGAGATTGAGAATAGGGGATCTATCCACTGATGGATATTCTCGAACAAGACTTCTCACATGGGGGCTAGTCTTTGCTATCAGCCCTGGTGTTCTGGGCCCACTGCTCAGTATCTGGCATCACACAGCCTCCGGCCAGACCCCACAAGTGTGCGATCCCCCCTAGGCTGATTGTCTGGATTTTTGGGGCATCAGTTGCCAGAGTTGTTAGTGGCAGATGCAATGTTCTGCAAGACAAAGATGCAGGGCAAGTGGGACAAGCCACTGAGCAACGAGTCCAAAAAGCAGGACTACCTTAGCTGAAACGTCTATGCAGCTGTGTCTCTGGGCATGCGCCAGGCCAGTTATACAGCTTTTTTTCCGCTCCCCTTCCCATTCAGCCCTCCTTCCCACCGGTCCTCCCAGCCCTGTCACCCTGACTTCCCAGCAGGCTTACCTCTTCCTGTAGTCCCCCACAGCTTGTCCTCTGTGGCAGGGAGGCAGGGAGTCTCTCAACCTGCCAGGACCAGAACCAGATTCTGGGAGATGCCTGAGTCTTTGGGTACGGGGCCTGCGGAGGCTGGCGGTCATCCAGCGTGACTAGGAGATTTTCCCACTTTCTCCCCTGGAGGACATGGCATGCGGTGATGCCAAGGCACACCCTCTGACATCTGCCACATCCTCACCACCTCTTGTAGCTTGGGATGTCTCTCCCCTGGCTTCTGCCAGGGGCCAGTTGAGCACCAAGCTCTTCCCCACCATCCCTCCCCCAAAAGAGGAAAATGGTCTGATGGACACTCAGTCCTCCCTGCTGCAGGACCTCTGACACCTTTGGCTTGCTTCCTGCATTTCAAGTGGTAGCACTACGCTGCACCAGTGGACAGGCTAATTATACAGCTTTTTTTTTTTGCTCCTTCCCAGGCTCCTCTGGCAGGTCACTCCTTCGGGCCCCCTATGCCTCATCTGCCACCACTCCACCCCATTGCCATCTACCGCCCCTCAATGCCACAGCTCCTGGGTAGCCTGATGAAACCCTTCATCAGGAGGGTCCCCCCTCCAGGGGAGAAGCACCCAAAGGCACAGATACGTATCCTGAGTGTGGTGGGGTTGGCCTGGACCCTTCTGGGGCTTCGTGGTGACAGGGACCAGAGGCCATCATCCAGTTGACCTGGAGGCTATTTTCTGCTTTTCTACCCTCCCTACTCCCCTTCTCTCTTAATGGGACCAATCATAATGGCAACCTGGGGCCGGGACATTCGGAGGTGTGTCGCGGCATCACCCCGCCTAGAATGTCACCAAAGCCACCTTGTTGTCGAGGCACAGATCAGGAAGCATAGGAAAAACCAGGAGCAGTTGTAACATTTGCAAAAATGTTTATTAGTACTAGCAGTAACATAAACAAATAAACTTGTTCAGTATAACTATTTACAAAGGCAAAATAAACAGAAAAAGTAAATCGGAGTTTTCCTTCAATCTCTATGTTCCTTTTTCTTGCAAGCAATTGCAGCTCTGTCTTTTCATAAGTTCTTGCAACCCCCCTTCTTAACAAGCATCCAGTTACAAGGTGGCTCTGTTACACCATTCATTTTCAAACACAAAAATATTGGTGATAATATATTACAGACAACATACTTAAAACAAAATAAGACATATAAAGCTAAAATATTCAGTAACTCATATTATACAAATGCAATGTGTAGTCAGTTCTTGTTTCCTTACAGTAGTGAATGCCTTTGATTTAGATGTCAGTTTTTACGTTGCCTTGAGCACGTAGCGCAGACAACATATTGTGGTTGCTTCAGTGGAGAAGCAGGTTTCAGAGGTGTGGTCCTGCTGCAGCCAATGGTGCCACTGCTTTTTGTGGCCGGGCTCTGTGGTGCCAATAGCATAGCACGATGTCTATGACAGCAGTTGAAAAACGTGCCACCACCTTGAAAGAAATTAGCTGCTGCAATCAGGGAGCACCTCGGGGCGGTCCCTGATTGCAGCAACCAATTACTGCTTGCCTCGTCTGGTGTTCCTATCAAGCAACATGGCGGAGGCTTCCCCATCAGCTTCTCATAGTCCCCACAGAAGCCAAGGGATAGCTGCTGCCTTATACAGTCCCTCTGAAAGCCAATGGAGGTGCCCAATCTCCTTGTCAGCATGCCCCCTCCTAAGATAATTTGCCAACAGGGGTGCCCAATCCCCATTGGCATAATGTACCCCCCATTGCCTGTGTGCTGAGGGGGTGCCCAATCCTCCTCGACTCATGTGACCCCCAACCTTGTATGGCCAATGGGGGTGCCCAATCCCCCATCGACTACAGCCCCCCTCAAAAAAACACTCAGGTGGCATGCTGGGAGCCCACCCCAGTGTGCCAAATGTCCCTGTAGAGAAAAAAAAAATTCTGCGATAGTTTTTTGGTTTTTTAACCTGTAAAACAGAAAACAGCTCCTCATTGAGTCCAGTGACCCCTCCTCTAATCTGTGCCCACCCACTGCACACCCTGCCTCCCCACACCCCTCCTAACCCATGCTTACCTCTGGAGTCCAGTGCGACGAACTTCGGTGGACCAGGAACACGCCTGCCCTCTTCAAAGCTGACCGCGAATGAAGAAATGCCGGTAAGCTGTATAATGGCATAAATGTTGTTTTTTTTTCAACTTATGTGGATATCTCAGCCATTTATTTGACTTTTGCCACCAAATTTTCAACATGGGGTTTTTGGAACCCTCCTCATGAATTCAGTATCTGTCATGGCATAATTCGGTCCCAAAAGGTGATTTTGCAGTCTCTGCAAGGAATCACCTTTCAGGACCGAGTAATAAAATGACAGTGTCACTGTTCATGAGGTGGCCTCACAAAAAGCCTATGTTGCAAATTTGGTGAAAAAATTCCAAAAAAATGACTGTGTTAAGAGCGTGCATTGCACAGTTTCCATGCGCACTTGTAACTTTGCCAAATTGTATTATTTTCACACTAGATTTTCAACATTGGCATTTTTTCACACCTCCTTATGAACAGTGCAGCTGTCACTTTTCACATCCTGGCCGGAATGTGTTTTTGCACTACTGGTGCAGAATAGCAGGATCGCTGTGTGAAATCAGTGTTTGGGACATATTACGAAAATCACAGTGACACTGTTCATGAGCTGAGGTCCTAAAATACCTATGTTGAAAATTTGGTGACAGAAGTCCATAAAATGACTATGTTACAAGTGTGTATCGCGCAGTTTCCATGTGCACTTGTAACTTCAACAATTTGTAATATTTTCACTCAACATTTTCAACATTGTCAATTTTGTATATGTCCTTATGAATAGTACAGCTGTCATTTTTCAGATCCTGCCCAAAATGTGTTTTCGCACAAGTGGCGCACTATGGTGCGGTTGCTGTGGGAAATCAACGATCAGGACAGATGAAGAAAATCATAGTGACAGTATTCATGAGCAGAGATCCCAAAATGCCTATGTTGAAAATTTGGTGAAATAATTCCACTAAATGACTGTGTTACGAGTGTGCATTGTGCAGTTTCTACATATGCTCGAAAATTTGAGCATTTTTAATATTTTCACTCAAGATTTTCAACATTGTCATCTCTTTACACCTACCTATGAATGATACAGCTGTCATTTTTCACATCCTGCCCGAATGGTGTTTTCCCACATCTGGCGTAGAATGGCACGGTCGCTGTGCGAAATCAACGTTCAGGACAGATTAACAAAACCACAGTACCACTATTCATGAGCAGAGGTCCCAAACACTTTCATAAGGTGGGGGTCACAAAAATGCTGTGTTGCAAATTTGTAGTGCAAATACCAACAAACGACTGGGGCATTAGGGTTTCTAACCATAATGTCCCACCCTGTACAGACTGACAGGCATCAGGGGTGAGTCTTTGCATTGCCGGCTGTCATGCTCATGCCATACCATCCCCCCACCCTCAACCACTGACAGGTATGGAGGTGTGCCTTGGACTCTTTGGCTCCACAGTTCACCCCATTCTCCTATGTTGCACCCATTTCAGCGTATGTCCCTATGAAATGGGGTGACTGTAAAGCCAAACACCCCAAGGCATACCTCAGCACTTGTCGGTGTCTGCAGGATAGGGTGAGGTAAAATACCATGAGTGTTATGGCTGAATAGGGTGAGTGTAAGGCCCAAGGACCCCAAGGCACAACACAATATTTGTCGCACTGCAGCGTAAGGAGAGTTGAAATGTCGTGGACATTATGGCCAATGCCCAAAGGCACACCTCAGTGCCTGTCAGTCTCTGTAGGGTGATTTGGGGTTTGACATCACTGTCATACTTCACTGCCATTCCTATTATGCATCTGTTCAACTCCTGCGCTACCAATGCCAATGTCAGCAAGACAGTATTCGGCATTGACAAATGCTTGTTTAATATATGGATCAATGTAATTCCAAAGCTTTGCTACTGCTTGGGAGAATTCCATGTTGCTGTATGTTTTTTTTGGAATAGATTTTTCATATTGTCTGTATTTGTTAAATCTTAAATCTTGTTTATGTTCATCTTTTTGCAATCTGTCTGTTAAGCTTAGTGGCTTGTTTTGATTTAGTATGTTATTTGCCAAACTTGCCCAAGTCAATTTTCATCTGTTTCCTACTGTACGTCAACTCAGTTTCTTATACATTGCTCAGTGATGGGTCTTATGATGACAACGTAACACGAATCTAACCAGATTATCATAAGCAACTTCTGCTTCTCTTAAACTAGTTACATTTGCATGGCCGTAGATGTGACATCCGTAATCTAAGATTGGTAGTAGAAGTTGAGTTGCAATTGCGTGTCCCAGGTTTTTTTGTTCTGCAAAATGCTGTATGTCTAAAAGCTCCCGGTTTGCAATTTACATTTTCTGTTACGATACTGATGTGGTGATTAACATTTAAACTTTTGTCTAACCAGATGCCTAAGTATTTATATTCAGCTACCTGTTCTAGTTCTGTACCATCTTTTGTTAATATTTTTGATCTTGGATTGCTTCCCCTCTTGCCATTGGTGCCAGTAGTAGAAGCTATAGCTTGTGAGTTTTTTGCCATTTAATATCAAACAAGAATGTTCAACCCAAGCGTGTGAATTCAAAATGTCCATCTGCAATCTTTCTTCTACATGTTTGTAGTCTTTACCAGATGCAGCCATTACTGTGTCATCTGCATGTAGGTGAATTTCTGAATTTTTAATGAAATTTGGTAATCCATTCATATATATGTAACCACCCCTTCCCTTTTATCTGCACACCCACCCTCAAGTGGTGCTGCCTAAGGAATATAGGTTGGAGCCTGGGTTTGTGGTTATAATTGGCTTGGAAAGTGGTGCGGTGCCTCCTCCTATGGGGATCCTTACAGTAGCGTACTGTCAAGGTGCTTCTCCGAGGGAAATGAAATACAGCCCCCTCCCTTGGAAACAGGTAGAACAATATACAGCCCCCTCCCCACTTATCACTCTAAGCATGCAAATATCACACTACACAATAATGCAAACAATTCAGCAATTGTGGTAAGATAAACAGGGGGGTTTATTTTGGGGCTGGATAATGAGGTAAGGGACAAGGGAAGCAAAGAGTAATAAAACATTCAACAAGAACCTTGTAATAAAACTGTAAGCAGGCAGAATAAACAGGTAACACAGTATATTACACCCCAATATTTTCTGTCCCAGCCCCTCTCCCCCCACTGGTGCACCAGTTAACCCCACAGTCCCTATGGGAGCTCCCAAGTACCTTGTGTGTACACTGAGGAGTTGCAGGCCATGTTGTCTCCTGACTCTTGACCCTCAGAAGGCAAGAACTGGGTCAAGAGGCGCTTTAAAATTATTTATTTTTATTTATTTTGTTCCCCCCAACCCCCTTTGCAGTCTGGTGGGGCTGGAAAGAGAATCAATAGAGTGGAACTTCTGTGGCATTATCTGGGGGAGGCACTTGAGGCACCAGAAACAACTCTATGGACTGTGTTTATGCTCCCTGCCCTACTGTGCAGCAGTCTGAGGGGCAGGGAAGCAAGTGTCACTAGCGACTCTCTGGCCACTCTTCTATAGGTGCTGGAGGTGCTGGAACAAGTCTGTTATGTTTCCTAGCCCTGGCAGTCATCCAGGAGTGGGCCAAGGGAATGAGGATGAAAGCAGCTCACTGGCTGCATTGGAAGAGGTGCAGGAGGTGCCGGATACAGTTAATCTGCTCCCCGGCCCTGTCAGCAGTTCAGGAGTGGGCCGGGGGAGCAAGGTGCAACTGCTGCAGATTGCAGGAGCTCCTGGGTTGCATCAGGAGCCCAGGTAAGCTCCCAATTCTGGGAGGGGGTTACATATATCATAAATAGTAATGGACCCAGTAATGGAGCCCTGCAGTACTCCTCTAAGCACTCCTTTTAAGGCCCTGGACACACTGGGGAACTTAAAATGGTTTAAGTGCCTTAAAACAGTTTAAATCCCCCTAGCACTATTTGCAGACAGACTACAAACCCTTTAAAACGCTTTAACAAAAGTGTTTTTAAACCCAACTAGATGCCTAGTCTTAAAACCATTTTTAAAAATGTTTTAAAACTAGCATGGTTTTACTTACAGGTCTGTCCAGGAGTAAAAGTGTTTTAAGCTGTAATGGTTTAACTAAAACAGTTCTAGCTGCAGTGTGTCCAGGCAAGCACAGTTCTGTGTGTTGGACTTCACACAAAATAGTTACAAGGAGAACAGGTTTAACACTAGCAGTGTGTCCACACTAAACCATTTTTAAAAATGGTTACTGAGTAGTGTGGCTGCACTGAAATGGTTTAGCTAAACTGGTTTTAAAAATGGTTTTCAAAAACAGTTCTGTAGTGTGTCCAGGGCCTAAATTTGACAGTTTGCTCTCAATACTCACTCTTTGAGTTCTGTTTGTGATATATAATGTAAACCATGTTAGGACTTCCCCTGAATAGTTAATTTTCCCAATCAGCCTAACAAAATCCAATGATTTACTAAATCAAAACCTTTGACAAATCCATGAACACCACACCCACCACCTGTTCTCTGTTGAGTGGAGTAGAAACTAAATGTAAAGAGTGCAGTGCTCATGGAATGTCCCTTTTTAAAACCTGATTGTTGTTTGGAAATGAGATTATATTTTTCCAAATAATCATACAATTGTGTGTGAATCAGGCATGCAAATACCCTTGACACCACTGGCAGGAGAGCAATCAGTTAATAATTTGATGGCACAGTTTGTTCACCATTCTTTTAAATAGGTGCTATTTTTGCAATCTTCCAGCTTTCTGGATATATACCCTCAGTCAAACTTCAGTTACACAGTTTTGCGAGGATTGGTGTAATGACATCTGTTGCGTCTTTTAAAAACCTAGTCTCTATGCCATCAATTCCACTAGATTTTTGTAGGTTTTAGGTTGTAATTTTCTTAATACTTTCAATGCATCATCTCTAGAGATGATTTTTAAATAAATGTTGGAATATTATTGGTGATTTTATAGTTCAGGCTGTGTTCTATCTCTTTTAAATTTATATCCTCTTTCTCCAGATTTATTTGGTGGATTGGATGTCAGGTAAATATGTAAAACAATTATTTAATATGTGCTAGGTGGAGTGTTGATAATCCCAAAGGAAATACTGCTGGAGGAGGGATGTTCATACTCCCAAAGGAAGCATTACAAGGGGAGAGTGTTGATACTCCCAAAAGAGCAGTACAAAGGGGAGTGTTGATACTCCCAAAGGAAGCAGTGCTAGTAAACATTTGGAGACTCCCAATAGAGGCAGTGTATGGGGGTATTGATACTGCCACAGTAAGCGGTAAAACATAGAAACATAAAAATTGTCAGCAGATAAGGACCACTATATGGGGGAGTATCAATATTCCCAAAGGAAGCAGTGCAAGAGGAGAGTGTTCATATTCCCAAAGAAAGGCATGCTAGTGGGAGTGTCTATACCCCAAAGGAAGCAGTACTGGGAGGGGGGGATTTTCCCAAAGGAAGTAGTACAAGATGAAGTGTTGATACTGCAATGGGAGAAGTACAAGGTGGAGGTTGATACTCCCAAAGGAAGTAGTGCTTAGGGGGAGTGTTGATACTCCCAAAGAAAGCAGTACGAGGGGGAGTGTTGCATTTCCCAAAGTAAGCACTGTTGGGTTAGTGTTGTTTCTTCCAAAGGAACAGTGCTAGGAGGAGTGTTGATTCTCCCAGAGGAAGCAGTGGTAGGGGATGTGTTACTAGTTCCAAAGGAAGCAGTGCAGAGGGAAGTGCTGATACTCCCAAAGAAAGAAGAGCTGGTGGGAGTGTTGATACTCCAAAAGAAATCAATACAAGGGGGAGTGTTGATACTCCCAAAGGAAACAGTGCTAGTGTAGAGTGTTCATACTCCAAATGGAAGCAATGCCGGGGGGGGGGGGTGTTGAATCATTTCTTCATGGAGATTAACATTACTGGATACAGTCATTAATTAATTTGGGAAGGTAAGGTCACGTTTAGTAGATTTCATAGCAGAACTAGAATGCTTAGGAGGAAAAGACAGATCACTTTGTCTTGGCTTTGGGTTCACAGATGGTGCAATATTTCACATAATATTGAATGGTGTAGCTGTTTAGGTGGCAGGACACAAGTAAGATGGACCCGTGGTTTTTTTTTCATGTACTATAGCAGTTTCTATGTTCCTACTATATATATTGAATAGATTACATATTTAATCAAAAATGTTATGAGTCAAAACTGATGAAAAATTAGCCATTCCACAGATTTGTAAATGAGAATATCTTGGGTGTTTCCTATCTGGGGTAAATTGAGAATCTTGAACTCAGATGTTGAGGACAGTATGAAGCTGCCTGCTACCTGGCATAAGCAGTAAGACACACCAGGGTGTGGATAGTTCCTTGATAAATACACACCCAGGTGTATTGTGACTGATGCATGAGGCATTTACGTTGAATGTTTTCTGAATCCTGTTTTTCGGTTATCACATAACTCCCCAAACTCTTTGGCATACCTCTTAACCTTTCATCACCCAAATGTGTGACAAGCTGTGTGACAATGGGACAAAATGTGTGACACATTATCAAACATGACATTGCAAGCTCAGAATACTGTGGAAATAGGTGCACTAATTTTATAATGTTTGCTGATAACCTAGCATCTTGTATTATTATACATTTCTGCTTAAAAGTCTCTGTGGTCAGTGTGGAATTTCACCTTCTCAATGTGGGACAGATGGTTTCTGAGGGATAAAATCAGTGATGTACCTCGTAAAGTGTGACACTTAAGAGGTATGCTCTTTGGTTTAATATTGCATTTACAAAACGGGTAAACTAAGCCATTTTAAACAGCAGCTGAGCTGATGCTTTTATAATATTTAGAAACAATTTAGCTTGTTTGTCATATATCTTCTGTAGATTTCTCCTCTCCATTATTTATTACACAAAAAATTCCCACAAAACAAGATCTTCATCCCTTGGAGTTTACCAACTTCTGTAGTTTTTGTTCCCTACTTGAAATTATAATACTCCTCTGTGACATCACAGTCTGTTGCCATGGGAATAACTGAGATGTCACAAGCAGAGTATAATGACATTATGCTGGAAAGAAGCACTAGGAGATGATGAACCCTCAAGGAACAACTATCCTGTTTTTATGCCTATGACCTCAGTAATGAATAAGGGGGATAAGAAATACAGAGCTAATGAGAACTATATACACAGTAAGCTACTTTGTGTTCAGATATTATGGGTTTTAAAGTTCTTTGTGATGCATCGGTTGCTCTTTAAAAAATACAAAAATGTCGACTTTTTAAGATTAAAAGCAGGTATTTTCTTTTGCTAAACATAAAGTAATAACAAGCATTTGTCAATGCCGAATGTTGATTGCGTTGGTCTGTTGAGCTCGCTCACTACCCCTCTGTCACTCGCTTGTTCTATTTCTCCCAATGCTGCAGGCTGCTCCTTTGCACTGGGCTCCTGCCTGCATTGGCATATTTTTCTGCTCACAAATAAATCTGCAGCTGTCCCGACAGAGCTCCGTTGAGATGGCTCACTCACCCCTCTCACTCGCTCATTCTGTTTCTCCTGGCGCTGCAGACTGTTCTTTTGTACTGGGCTCCTGCCTGCATTGGCATGTTTTTCTGCCCACAAAGAAATCTGCAGCTGTCCTGACAGAGCTCCATTGAGGTGGCTCACTCCCCCTCTCTCACACACTCATTCTGTTTCTCCTGGCGCTGCAGGCTGCCCTTTTCTAGTGGGCTCCAGCCTCAGTTGGCGGCTTTTCTGCCCACAAAGAAATCACAGCAGTCCCAACACAGGTCCCTAGAGCTCACTCTCTCCCCCTCTCTCACTCACTCATTACGTTTCTGCTGGTGCTGCAGGCTGTCCTTTTGTACAGGGCTCCTGCCTGCGTTGTTGCCTTTTTGTGCCCACAAAGAAATCCACAGCAGTCATGATAGAGGCTCACTGAGCTCGCTCACTCCCTCACTCTCAGTCACTCATTGTGTTTCTCCCGGTGCTGCAGGCTGCCCTTTTGTACTAGGCTTCTGCCTGCATTGGCACCTTTTTCTGCCCACAAAGAAATTTGCAGCTGTCCCAACAGAGCTCCATTGAGGTTGCTCACTCCTCCTGTCTCACTAGCTCATTCTGTTTCTCCTGGTGCTGCAGGCTGCCATTTTTAGTGGGCTCCTGCCTCTGTTGGTACCTTTTTCTGCCCACAAAGAAATCTACAGCAGTCCTGACAGAGCTCCATTGAGCTCGCTCACTCCCCTTCTCTCACTTGCTCATTCTGTTTCTGCTGGAGCTGCAAACTGCCCTTTTGTACTGGGCACCTGTTTGTGTTGCCACCTTCTTCTGCCCACAAAGAAATCTGCAGCAGTCACGATAGAGTTCTGTTGAGGTCGCTCACTTCCCCCATCTCACTCACTCATTCTGTTTCTCCTGGCACTGCAGGCTGCCCTTTTGCAGTGGGCTCCTGCCTCTGTTGGTGCCTTTTTCTGCCCACAAAGAAATCTGCAGCAGTCCTGACAGAGCTCCGTTAAGCTCGCTCACTCCCCCCCTTATTCACTCATTCCGTTTCTGCTGGCGCTGCAGGCTGCCCTTCTGTACTGAGCTCCTGCCCATGTTGCCGCCTTCTTCTGCCCACAAAGAAATCTGCATCAGTCATGATAGAGCTCTGCTTAGCTTGCTCGCTTGCTCAGTCACTCACTTCCCCCCACTTGTTTGTTCTGTTTCTTCCTCCACTGCAGGCTGCCCTTTTGTACTGGGCCCCTGCGTGCATTGCTGCCTTTTTCTGCCCACAAACAAATCTGCAGCAGTCCCAACAGAGCTCCGTTGGGCTCACTCACTCCTCCTCCCTCACTTGCTCATTCAGTGTATCCCACTGCTGTAGGCTGCCCTATTGTACTGGGCTCCTGCCTGCGTTGGCGACTTTTTCTGCCCACAAAGAAATCTGCAGCAGTCCCGACACAGCTCAGTTGAGGTTGCTCACTCCCCCTCTCACTCGCTCGGTCCGTTTCTGCCGGTGCTGCAGGCAGGCCTTTTGTACTGGGCTCCTGCCTGTGTTGTCACCTTTTCCTGCCCACAAACAAATCTGCAGCAGTCATGTTAGACCTCCGTTGAACTCGTTCACTCCCCCTCTCTCACTCACTCATTCTATTTCTCCCAGTGCTGCAGACTGCCCTTTTTTACTGGGCTCCTGCTGGCATTGGCACCTTTTTCTGCCCGCAAAGAAATCCGCAGCTTTCCAGACAGAGCTCCGTTGAGGTTGCTCACTCCCCCATCTCACTCACTCATTCAGTTTCTCCTGGCACTGCAGGCTGCCCTTTTGTACTGGGCTCCTGCCTCTGTTGGCACCTTTTTCTGCCCACAAACAAATCTGCAGCAGTCCCGCCAGAGCTCCATTGACCTCACTCACTCCCCCTCTCTCACTCGCTCGTTCCGTTTCTGCCAGTGCTGCATGCTGCCCTTTTGTACTGGGCTCCTGTCTGTGTTGCCGCCCTTTTCTGCCCACAAAGAAACTAGCAGCAGTCACGATAGCGCTCTGTTGAGCTCGAGGACTCCCCTTCTCTCAGTCGCTCATTCTGTTTGTCCCACCACTGCAGGCTGCCCTTTTGTACTGGGCCCCTGCGTGCATTGCTGCCTTTTTCTGCCCACAAAGAAATCTGCAGCAGTCCCAGCAGTGCTCCATTGAGCTCACTCACTCCCCCTCCTTCACTCACTCATTCTGTGTCTCCTGGCACTGCAAGCTGTCCTTTTGTACTTGGCTTTGCCTGAGTTGGTGCCTTTTCCTGCCCACAAAGAAATCTGCAGGAGTCCCGACAGAGCTCAGTTGAACTCGGTCACTCCTCCCCTTTCTCTCTCACTCGCTTGGTCCTAATCTGTCCCAAACACTGATTTCTGACAGCGACTGCATTATTCTGCGCCGGAGGCGCAAAAACACATTTCGGCCAGGATGTGAAAAATGACAGCTGTACTGTTCATAAGGAGGTGGGAAAAAATGCCAGTGTTGAAAATCTGGTGTGAAAATATTACTAATTTGTGAACTTACAAGGGTGCGTGGAAACTGCACAATGCATGCTCATAACACAGTCATTTTATGGAGTTTCATCACACAGTTTTCACATAGGCATTTTAGGGCCTCTGCTAATGAACAGTGTCACTGTCATTTTCATAATGTGTTCATGGATTTCCCACAGCGACCGCGCTATTCTGCGCCAGAACTGCGAAAACACATTTCAGCCAGGATGTGAAAAATGACAGCTGTACTGTTTGTAAGTAGGTGCAGAAGAATGGCAATGTCAAAAATCTGGAGTAAAAATATTATTAATTTATGAAGTCACACACATGTGTGCAAACTGCGCAACGCACACTCGTAACACAGTCATTTTATGGAGTATCATCACTAGATTTTCAACATAGGCATTTTAGGATCTCTGCTCATGAACACTGTCACTGTCATTTTCTTAATCTTTCCTGAACACTGATTTCCCCACAGTGACAGCGCTATTCTGCGCCGGAAGTGCGAAAACACATTTCGGCCAGGATGTGAAAAATGACAGCTGTACTGTTCACAAGGAGGTGTGAAAAAAATGCCAATATTGAAAATCCGGTGTGAAAATCTTGCAAATTCATGAAGTTATGAGCATGTGTAGCAACTGCACAATGCACGTTCGTGAAACAGTAATTTTTTGGAATTTTTCCACCAAATTTGCAACATAGGCTTTTTGAGAGCCCACCTCATGAACTCTGGCACTGTCATTTCATTAATCAGTCCTGAAAGTGGATTCTGTGCAGTGACCATGAAATCACCTTTTGGGGGTGAATAACGCCATGACAATGGCAGAATTCATGAGGAGGGGTCCCAAAAACCCCATGTTGAAAATTTGGTGCCAAAATTCCAACAAATGTCTGAGATATGCATCAAAGTTGAAAAAGCCCTATTCATTCCATTATACAGCTTACCGGCATTTCCTCAGTTCGTGGTCAGCTTTGAAGAGTGCAGGCGTGTTCCCGGTCCACTGAAGATTGTCGTGCCGGACTCCGGAGGTAAGTATGGGGTGAGGGGTGTGTGGGGAGGAAGGGTGCGCAGTGGGTGGGTACAGGTTGTGGAGGGGGGCAGGGAGACTGTGAGGGTTTTTTGGTTTTACAGGTTTAAAAAAAATATCACGGGATGTTTTTTCTTTACAGGGGCATTGGGCACACTGGGGTGGGCTCCCAGCATGCCACCTGAATGTTTTGGGGGTGTATGCAGCTGACGGGGATTGGGCACCCCCGTCGGTACAAAAGCGGGTGGGGCGCAAGAACTGACGGGGATTGGGCACCCTCTTGGCACAACTCTCCCGCTACTCTTTCGGAGGGGGGGACCTGATGCCGACAGGGAGTAGGCTCCCCTGTTGGCAACTCAACTAGCACCGGGGAAGGAAGCTGATGGGGATTGGGGCCCCTGTCAGCAAAAACACGCTGCTGTGGGGAGGGGCACATGCTGCCAAGGGGGATTGGGCACCCTCTCGGCACTGGGGCGGAATGTGTGTTTGTGAACATGGCGTGAGTACTGCCGTGTTCACAAAACAATAATGCTAACATTCCTCAACAATGATGGGTCGGCCTCCTCATTACAGCGAACCACTGATGCTGCAGTGACGAGGTGGCCCAAGGTTGCAGCGGCTGAAACGTTTCAAGGTGGTGCAACGCTGGCTGAACTAGTGTCAGCAGCAGCATGCCACAACATTGGGGAAAGCAGGCCAAGCCTTTACAGGCTGTGGGGGCACTGGCCACAACAGTGCCGTGCCTCCACAACCTGCTTCTGGAAAGCTGCTGCAATATGTTTCTTGCGCATGTGCGCAATCAACAGAAAAAGTAGTCAATCTCCACCTGCCTATTGTCTCTCTTTGCACACATTCAGTAGAGAGAATGTTTATCATGGAATGCATGAATTTAAACTTCTGCAGAAGTCGACTGGCAGAATAGTTACCTTTCCCCAGACCCCACATGAACACACACAGCAGAAGTCCTCAATAAAGCCGGAGATTGTATTCCCAGCCTGACTACTTCCTACTGGGCTTCCCATGTTGACCTCCCTTCCTCCCCTGTTAATTTCCAACCCCTCTCCTATCACCATTTTAGAGCCCCCATTCCCTTTGACCCCGATAGTGATGCCCCTCCCATCTTTCCCCTTCCCATAGCCTTCTCACCTCCAGTCACCCCCTCCTTCCTTACTAGCCCCTTCTACCCTTTCTTCCTTGCTACCTCTTCCCTACCTGTTGCCATCCCTCTCATGCCCCGCCTGTCCTCCCCTTCAGTATGTTCCTGCTCCTCTCTCATAGCAGAGACTCGAATCTATTCCTAGTCGATACCCTCCTACATCTCTTCCCTATTGGTTCCCCCTTCTACTTGTTCCTCTCTGTGCCCCCTGTCCCTCCCTACCTGCAGCCATCTGCTCTCTCCCAGTACTTCTCATGGTCTCTTCCTCCCCATCAGCAGGCTCCCACCTTGCCTCGGGCACCCCTCCTTTCTCCTCTCTTTTCTGCTAGTGTCTCTGATACTGGGGTCAGTTTCAGTCCCTAGTTATTCTTCCCCGTCCCCTTGCCATCCTCTATTCCCCCCCAGCCAGGATGCCTACCATACTCATCTGCCCTGCTACTTAGACTCCTCCCTAACCTCCACAGTTCCTCCCTCAAACTAGCCAATTGTCTACAGAGCATACACCTCCCCCCATTCCTCCAAGCCCAGTCCAGGATCTTGGTGGACCCACACCCTGTACACCCCACCACCCTTCCAAAGATGCCTGCCCTATTGACATGTGGCACCTGCCCCATTTTGGCCCACATCTTATGTTATGGGCTCTTACTCCTGGTTTCTGTACCTTACTACAACTGTTGGGGCCCTGTTACCTCAAATTCCTGTTTCACCCCACACTAGTCCCCCTACTGCGCCCTTGGCAACTGGGTTAATTCAGTTTCAAATCTTATCCATTAGATGCTGTATTACTGTAGCAATCCTAAAGCCTCCTTGTCTATTTTCACCCCTCAACTACCATACTTTTTGTTCTCAGCCCTCATAGTTTCACTTAGCCCAGGCAGAAATTGTATTGCACTCCAAGTATTACTCAACTCACTTAGAGAAATAAACAGAACAAATAAATACGTATTATTATAGCAATCCTAACAGTATAGCTCAGTACTTAGCACAGTTAGAGAAATAAACAGAACAACTAAATCTGTATTATTACAGCAATCGTAAAAGTATCCAATCATTGCTTTGTCTGCACCCAGAGACCCTGCTGTAATATAAGACCACACAGGACCCTGGACAGGTGGGTGGGCAACTCTAAAGTCCCAACAGAGCTCTGTTGAGCTTGCTCACTACCCCTCTCTCGCTTGCTCATTCTGTTTCTCCCGGTGTTGCAGGCTGCCCTTTTGTACTGGGCCCCTACCTGCGTTGGCTCCTTTTCTGCCCACAAAGAAATCTGCAACAGTCCCGACAGAGCTCCGTTGAGCTTGCTCACTCCCCCCCCCCACTCGCTCATTCTGTTTCTCCCGGCACTGCAGGCTACCCTTTTGTATTGGGCTCCTGCCTGCATTTACTAGGATTTATACTAGGATTTTTGTTGACATAAGGGGGCTTATGAGCCCATTATATACTGTATGTCTCCCACATAAGTGGGATAATTATACCAATAAGTTTTTATTATAGTATGTACAATTTAAGTAATTTTTAAATATATCCAGGCTAGTACTATCTATTGCACCCTGAGAAAGTTTATTCTAAACAAATGGTGTTTTAACAGTAAAGAAGTAATCCCTTTTAAATGTTTTGGTCTTTTCAACCAATATTTTCTGATTATGAGAGCGAAGATCACTTCTTGTATTGCTGTAATGCATATTAAAAGCTTTTAGGCCATCTTGACTATGTTTTATTTTATATAATAATAAAAGATCACCTCTTTGCCTTCTTGCCTCCAGTGAATGCAAACCAGTCTCCTGTAATCTATGAGAATAATGCTTAGTTTTTAATCTAGGAATGTATCTGGTAACTTTTCTTTGCACACCTTCCAACAAATTTACATCCTTCCTTAAGTATGGGGACCAGAACAGGGAGCCATAATCCAAGATAGGCCGAACATAGGTTTTATATAAAGGTAAAATGAGATGTTCTGATCTACCAATAAATGTTCGTCTTATTTTTGTGAGTAGGGACTGAGTACTATATGGTAATTTTCTACACTGAGTATTTGACATGAAACTCATTTACCATAGTTCCTAAATCTTTAACACAACTAGATGGCTTAATTAAGGTTTGATTTAGGATATAGGAATATCCAGGGTTATTTTTACCTATATGCAAAACTACACATTTATCTATATTAAATCGATATTATTTTCACAAGCCCATTTTTCAATTTCTGCTAGGTCGGTAATCAACTGAAAATGTTTCCCCAAAGTATTTACTTCACCACCCAATTTTGTATCATCTGCAAACTTGCTTAAATGGGATTTAATATTTTTGTTCATATCAGAAACATAAATACTAAATAATAATGGTCCCAACAAAGAACCCTGGGGCACTCCACTACACACACTCCCCTCCACCAACAGCACACCATTTATACACACCCTTTGACTCCTGTTAAATACCCAGTTTTGAATCCAATAAATCAGATAACTGTTAACTTTTAAGGAAATGAGTTTTATGATTAATTTATCATGATCTACTGTATCAAATGCTTTGGAGAAGTTCAACAAGATCATGTCAGATGGAATCCCATCATCCAAACTTTTACTAATACTATCATAGAAGGTGATCAAATCTGTGGTACAGGATCTCCCCTTAACAAAACCATGTTGTTTATTATTGATTTGGTTTGTTTCTTCTAAATGCAGCAACAGTTTGTTTTTGATCAATCTTTCCAGTAGTTTGCAACAATGAGAAGTAAGGCTAATTGGCCTATAATTCTCAACTCTACCCTTATCACCAGTCTTATAAATAGGTACAACCAGTGCTTTTCTACAGTCCTCTGGTTTACAACCTTCAGCTACTGACATATTGAAAAGTAGAGTAAGGGGGGTGGCCAAAAATTTACTAGCCTCTTTAAGTGGTATAGTATTTATACCATCAAGTCCTACACTGGAATAGATATTAAGCTGTGTTAAAAGATTCATGACTTCATCCTCTAGGAAATATACATCTTCAGATTTTATAATGTTAGGTATTTTGTAATTTGACCCTTTAGCAAAGACTGAGCAAAAATATGTATTAAATTTGTTTACAGCTAATTTATCACCTATTATTACTTGTTTATTATCCTTAACTGGTCCCACAGTTTGGACCCTATTTCTACAATTTATATTTATATAGGAATATAATAATTTCATATTATTTGTATTAGCTATTTGTAATTCTAATTGCATTTTCCATGATCAGATTTTTTTTTTACCAGCTTTTGTGATTCCAAATATTTATCCCATTTTTCCTTAGAGGGTTTAGACTTAAATCTATAAAACAATCTCTGTTTGATTTTAATTAATTTTTTAATTTTGTTATTCATCCAAACTGGTATTTTACCTTTGTTATTATATTTGATCCTGATGGGTACAGAAACATCTTCTATTTCTAATAGTAATGTTTTAAAGTTGTTCCAAGCTTGTTGAATTGATTCTAAACCCAGGGCTATATCCCAATTAATATTTTGCAATCTGGTGCAGATTAAAGAGAAATCCGCTCTTTGGTAGTCTTTTTCTGTAACTAAAGATTTTAAAGCATGTCTGCCTATATTTAGGTGATATCTGATAGTACAGTGATCATTATTTCCCAGTGCTGGTCCTATACTTATATGTTCTAGTTCATCATCTATATTTGTTAATAACAGATCTAAAAGATTGTTCACCCTAGTTGGAGAATCAACAATTTGTTTTAACCCAAAGTTAATGCAAAAGTCTATAAAATCATTTTCTTTTAACATCACAACCACCTAAGTCAGTCCAATTTATTCCTGGGTAATTGTAATCTCCCATCACTATCAAATCACCCAATACACTCATTTCCAATATGTCATCTTTAAGATCTTTGTTATATTCTTGGTTAACAGCAGGTGGTCTATAACAAGTACCCAAAATAATGGGTGATCTACCTAAGGGTGTGATTTTAACCCAAATTGATTCTAAATTTTCTTTGGTACCTAGGAGAGAAACAATACTACTGGATTTGATGGACTCATGCACATAAATACTTACACCACCACCTTTTTTGTTACCTTCCCTATTTTTATTATAGCGCCTATAACCAGAAATATTCACAATACCATCCAAATCCTGGTCCCACCAGGTTTCAGTTATTGCTACTATATGACGATTGTATAGGGACATTAATGCTTCAATCTCAAGTTTTTTGACCAAATTTAAACTTCTCGCATTTGTAAAAAGAACATTACAACTCTCTGTTCTAGTTATCTTATTTTGTAATTTACCCTCACCCCATTACTCAGTTTAAAGTATTAGAAATAACTTTCAAGAATTTTTTGGCCAATAAACTGCTTCCTCTTTTGCTCAAGTGCAATCCATCCCATGCAAACAGATATTGCCTATCATTAAACTCCTCCCAATGTGTAATACAATTAAAGCCACTATCAAGACACCATTTATGCAACCAATTGTTGACCAATTAAATGTTATTGATCATTGCATTTGTTGCACGTGGAACTGGTTATATCTCAGAAAAGGAAATAATACTATTTTCTGCTTTCAATCTATCACTTAAGTTAACAAAATCTTTCTTAATATCTTCTAGTTTACTTCTGTTGATATTATTTGTTCCAGCATGAATAATTACAATAGGTTATTTCCACAGTTCCTCAATATATCAGTGGTCATTTGTGTAATATCAGATATTGTGGCTCCTTTAAAGCTACTAGTTGTTCTGTTTTGCTTATCAGGATTACCTATATGCCTATCAATCTGCTTTATCATAGAATCTCCAAGTACAAACACTTGTTGCGCTATTTCATTATCAAGAGAATTTTGCATGGGGGACTCAGATATAATAGTGTTTATATCAGAAAAGGGGATTTGAACATGAGCATTAGTTTCCATAACATGAGAATCCCCTTGAATTTGGGTTAATGGAATGTGTTTGATGTTTATATCACATATTACAGGATTTGTTCCTTGTTCAGAATCAGAACTGTTGTCAGAAGTTATCTCATTAATCATAGTAGGAAGATCCTCCATAATAATGCTGTCATCCCAGTCACTCAGGATAGAATACTGATTGTTTAGAGGTAGCGAGAGAAATCCATAGCCCTTCTACCTCTTTTAGATTTATTCCCAGTAACAGTAGACCATTCAAAGCTATCGTCATCTGACCACTCAAGATTAATTTCCTTCCTTTTAGTACCTCCATCCCCAATAATAGTTTGTGCAACTGTTTTATTTGGTGCAGAAACTAAGTTTACCATCCTCTCCTTACCTCCCAGTGTCATATCCTGTTCTTTAAACTGATTTGCTGGTACAGGGTTTAACATATTACTCATAAGCTTCCTAATATTCTCTTGATTACTTACGACATACTTTATTTTAAAACGTATTTCTGCCAGCTTCTTCTGCAGTGTAGTTAAATAAAGGCATTTTGAACAAGTTAGGCCCATATCGAGTCCATTCTTAGTTAAAAATGTAAACATACCACATTGGTGGCATTTTACAGCTACATTTCCCCTCTAAGTCAATAATTCTAGTATCCATTTTATGATACTGGAAATTGCTTACCGTAACCACTTTAAAAGTTTCCACACTCTATATTAAAATATAACAATGTAACTCAACTCACTGCTACACTTGCTACCACTGCAGACACGCGCAGATGCGCGTCACGTGTCTTTGCGTGCGTCTTTGCGCATGCTCGTGGAGTGTATTTTTAAATAGCATGCACCTGGAAGTTAGTCTGGTAGCTAGGATACAGCTTTACTCAAATAAAACAATTAAATGGATTTCAAAACCCCAAACTAATGCCCTCAATGCAAGTGTAGCTGAGCAATTGAGTCAACAGGTTTACTCACTAATTCTTCCTCTCTCAAAGCCCACGAGCGTCACACAGGCTGTGGATATATTTGTTTTAGCCCTGAAATAATGCTGCCTTGTTTAACATAAAGCTATTTCAGACTGCCTCCTGAAAGCTCTGTTTCTGATTTTCACTCACTCGTAGCCCCAATTTGCACACCTGCTGTAAATTTATTTACTAGCGCTGATTTAATTCTGCCCCAAGTTACAAGCTACAAATGTCCAGTATAGCGTGCTTCTTCAGTAAAACAATTTGCAGTGCTCACATCTACTGTCCGTACTGTCTCACCATACAAGGAGGTCACACAGCATAGGCACAGTAGTAGTTGGTGCTTTTTCTGCCCACAAAGAAATCCGCAGTAGTTGCGACAGAGCTCCGTTGAGCTCACTCACTCCCCCTCTCACTTGCTCATTCTGTTTCTCCCAGCGCTGCAGGCTGCCCTTTTGTACTGGGCTCCTGCATGCATTATCGCCTTTTTCTGCCAACAAAGAAATCTGCAGCAGTCCTGACAGAGCTCCTTTGAGCTCGCTCACTCCCCCTCTCTCACTCACTCATTCTGTTTCTCCCGGTGCTGTAGGCTGCCCTTTTGTACTGGGCTGCTGCTTGCATTGGTGCCTTTTTCTGCCCACAAAGAAATCCGCAGCAGTTCTGACAGAGTTCCGTTAAGCTCGCTCACTCCCCTTCTCTCACTTGCTCATTCTGTTTCTCCCAGCAGTGCAGGCTGCCCTTTTGTACTGGGCTCCTGCCTGTGTTGGCGCCTTTTTCTGCCCACAAAGAAATCCATAGCAGTCCCGACAGAGCTTCATTAAGCTCGCTCACTCCCCCTCTCTCACTCACTCATTCTGTTTCTCATGGTGCTGCAGACTGCCCTTTTGTACTGGACTCCTGCCTGCGTTGGTCCCTTTTTCTGCCCAGAAAGAAATCCACAGCAGTCCCAACAGAACTCTGTTGGGTTTGCGAACTCCCCCTCTCTCACTTGCTTGTTGTTAACCTGTCCCAGACACTGATTTCCCACTACAACCACGCTATTCTGTGCCAGAAATGCGAAAACACATTTTGGCCAGGGTGTGAAAAATTACAGCTATACTGTTCATAAGGAGGTGTGAAAAAATGTCAGTGTTGAAAATCTGGCATGAAAATATTGCAAATTTACGAAGTTACAAGGGTGCATGGAAACTGCACAATACATGCTTGTAACACAGTCATTTTATGGACTTTCGTCACCAAATTTTCAACATAGGCATTTTAGGATCTCTGCTCATGAACAGTGTCATGTCATTTTCTTAATCTGTCCCTAAAACTGATTTCCCACAGTGACCATGCTATTCTGTGCCGGAAGTGCGAAAACACATTTTGGAGAGGATATGTAAAATGACAGCTGTACTATTCATAAGGAGGTGTGGAAAATGCTGATGTTGAAAATCTGGAGTGAAAATATTACAAATTCACGAAGTTACGAACGTGCGTGGAAAATGCACAATGCATGCTCATAAAAGTCAGTTTTTGGATTTTTTTCACCAAATTTGCAACATAGGCTTTTTGAGAGCCCACCTCGTGAACAGTGGCACTGTTGTTTCATTAATCGGTCCCGAAAAATGATTCTGTGCAGTGACCTAGAAATCACCTTTTGGGACAGCATAACATCATGACAGTGACTAAATTAATGAGGAGGGGTCCCAATATCCCCATGTTGAAAATTTGGTGCCAAAATTCCCAAAAATGCCCAAGATATGTACCAAAGTTGAAAAAACCCTATTTATGCCATTATACAGGTTACCAGCATTTCTTCAGTTCGGAGTCGGCTTTGAAGAGTGCAGACATGTTCCCGGTCCATCTAAGATTGTCGCTTTGGGTTCCAGAGATAAGTATGGGGTGAGGGGGATGTGGTGAGTCAGGGTGTGCAGAGGGTGGGCGCAGGTTAGGGAGGGGCAGGACCGCAAGAAACTGTTTTCTTGTTTTACAGGTAAAAAAAAAAAAACTACGTGGGTCGGTTTTCTTCTTTTGCAGGTGTTGTTTGGTACACTGGGGTGGGCTTCCAGTGTACCACCTGCATTTGTGGGAAGTGGGACTGTAGCCGACAGAGACTGGGCCCCCCCATATGCACAGAAGTGGTTGGAGGGACATGATGCCGATGGGGATTGAGCACCCCCTCAGCACACAGCAGAAATCGGGGGTGGGTGGGGACATTATGCCGATGGGGAGTGGGCTCTCCCATTGGTATATTGAACTGGGAATGGGGGACTGAAGCCTTCGGAGATTGGGCCCCCCGTCGGCAAAGAAAAACTGTTGAGGGGGCGCATGATGCCGAGGTAGATTGGGCACCCCCTCGGCTCACAACAGAAACTTGGGGTGAAGACATTATGCTGATCGGGACTGAGTTCCCGGTCAGCAAATGAAGGAGGTCAGGGGCATGCTGACAGGGGGACTGGGCACCCCCTTCGGCTCTGAGGTGACTGTATAGAGCCGCCTTGTTCCTGGTACTGTTACACCAGGCGAGATACTGCCCTACAATGACAGGTTGCTCCCTCATTGCAGTGGAATTGCTGACGCTGCAATGACAAGGTGGCCCCTCATTGCAGCAGCCAAATCATTTCAAGTTGGAGGCACTTCTGCAGAACTAGTGTCATCAGGACACTGGGCCTGCATTAGGTGCACAGCGCTAAGCCCACAAACGCAGTGCTGGCATTGGCTGCCACACATTCGCAACCCGCTTCTCTCCTTAGCTGCTGCATAATGTTTCTTGTGCATGCACCAAGCAAACATAAAAATGACTGTGTTACAAGCGTGCCTTGTGCAGTTTCTACGCACACTTGTAACTTTGCCACTTTTTTATATTTTCACTCCAGATTTTCAACATTGCCATTTCTTCACACCTCCTCATGAACAGCTGTCATTTTTCACATCCTGCCCGAGCTGTGTTTTTGCACCTGTGGTGCTGAATGGCACACTCATTGTGCAAAATCACCTTTTGGGATTGAGTAACAAAATGATACTGGCACTGTTCATGAGGTGATGTCCCAAAAAGCCCACGTTGAAAATTTAGAGCAAAAATACCAATAAACACCCGGGGTGTTAGGGTTTCCAACCGTAATGCCCACCCTTAAAATACAAGACAGATGAATATACAGAGAAAAATATGGGAGGTATGTATAAGAGCAATACCAACAGAGAACTCTCGGCATTGACAAATGCTTGTTTTCCTCCATATTACGAAACTTGTTTCTTTAGCAACTTGCCACTTATAAACGGGAACTATTTTTGTAACAGGAACCTACTTGGGGAAACCACTTCTTAGCTACATTTTACCACAAGTGGAGAATTATTTATAAATGTGTTGAATGCATATTTAGTAATCTTTGCAATTGTGTTTCTTCTAAGTGATTGACAGCTTGGCATTTCAGAATAAAATTTATCAGTTATCCATAAATTTAATTTTGGCTAAGTGATCACCTTGTGCTGTCTAATATTTATGTCTGTGCTCAGCTATTCCCCCACAGTCCTGTACACTCTGGGTACTCAACTGTTTCCCTCACAGTCCTGAACACCCTGGATGTTCAACTGATCCCCTTGCAGACCTGTACAAACTCCATCTCTAGCTGTTCTCCTCACAGTCCGTACAACCTCTTTGCTCAGCAATTCCATTAAAGTCCTGCTCACCCTCAGTTCTCAGCTGTTCCCCTCACAGTCCTGCACATTATCATTTCTCAGCTGTTCCCCTCACAGTTCTGCACACCCTCCATGCTCAGCTACTCCCTTACAGTCCTGCAGCTTCTCAGTTATCAGCTGTTCTCTTCACAGTCTTGCACACTCTCTCTGATCAGCTGTTCCCTTACCGTCTTACACACCCTCAGTTCTCTGCTGTTCCCCCTTACACTCCTGTACACCCTATTTTGCTCAGTTATTCTCTTACAGTCTGCACACCCTCAGGTCTCGGCTGTTTTCCTCACTGTCCTGCACACCCTTTGTCTTCAGCTATTCTCGTGCAGTCCTGCTTACCCTCTATGCTCAGCTATTCGTCCTGCATAGCCTCTGTTTTCAGCTGTTCCCTCGTACATTTCTGTACACCTTCAGCAGTAATATATTTCTGTGTAGTCATGTTTGTCTTAATTTTATATAGAAACATAAGCAATGTTGGCAGAAAAAGAACATTTGTTCATCCAATCTGCCCTGTTTTACCCTATCCTACTTCAAGACCAATTGTGGGGTTTTTGCACTCTCCTTCCCTCTTGCTCCATGCTTACTGCTTCCTGTTTGGTAACTAGTAACTCCTTAACTGTGTCCCAGCCATGCTTATATCCATTTATAGTTTTTGCACCCACCACCTCTGTCAGTAAGCTGCTCCACAGCTCATCTGCTTTCTCTATAAAGTAAAATGTTCTCACATTTCCTCTGACTCTCCCCCCATCAGCTTCCACTCATATTCCTTTGTTTTTGATTAACCATTTCTGCTGAATAGTTCCTCTCAGTTTACCTTGTTCATTCCATTCAGGAACTTGAAGGTCTCTGTCATATCGCCCTTCTCCTTTCTGACCTCCAGCAAGTACAGGTTCAGTGTCCTAAGTCAATCCTCGGAGGATCTACTCTGTTGGTCTGAAATCATTCTGGTTACTCTACACTGTGCCATCTCCAGCCTGTCTCTTTCTTCAGGTGAAGACCCCAGAACTGGGCACAGTACTCCAGATGGGGTATCTGTAGAGAGGTAGTCTTACCTCTTTCCTCTTTCTTTCAAACCCCCCTCCAGTACATGCCAGCATTCTTGTTGCCTTGCTGTAGGCCTTGTTACATTGGCTAGTTTGCCCTAGGGAGTCACTGAAGATGACCTTCAGGTCCCTTTCCTCTGAATTAGTGTCCAGCTTAACCCCTCTCATCCAGTACTCCATCCTGGAGTTCTTGCTCCCCACATGCATCACCTTGAACTTTTTGCCACTGAATTTCAACTACTAAACCTTGGACCACCTCTTCAACCTATGCAGGTCCTTCTCCAGCCTGATTGCTAGTACCCTGCTGGCAAATGTCCCCCCACCCCCAGTGAGCCTCAAAGCATTCCACAGGTGATGAATAGTTTGTTCTGGTGCTGGGAGAAGTTGGGAGAATGAACCAAGGGTTGGAGACGTTGGTCTGGTATTGGTATGATTCACACACCAAGTTGCATTCTTGTT
This sequence comes from Neoceratodus forsteri, assembly GCA_016271365.2. Lineage (NCBI taxonomy): Eukaryota > Metazoa > Chordata > Ceratodontiformes > Ceratodontidae > Neoceratodus > Neoceratodus forsteri. Next base: position 115,310,053 of record JADMNL010000024.1, on the reverse strand, counting down.
TTCATGTACAGGTCCTACCTTTCTCCTGTGCATAATATTGGTGGCTCTGCATGCCTCCTCTGTGTGAGGGTGGAACAGGATGTGCCATTATCTATGTTGTTTAATGCCTCCCTTAGTCCCACAACAGGAGAAACTAGTAGAGTGGTAACATCGATGCTCTGAATCTCTGAGTTGGAGGATGCTGTCTCCAGAGTTCAATGCCTTAGGAGAATGCTGTATGCACAGCATGCTGTCTCATGAGGATACTGCCTCCAGAGGATCCTGTCTCCAGAGTGCACTGCCTCTGGAGTATGCTGCTTCCAAATGATGCTATCTCCAGTGGATGTTGGTTCTGGAAGATGCTGCTGCTGAAGGATGCAGTTTCCGAAGGGTGCTTTCTTCAGAAGATTCTGCCTTCAGAGGATGCTATCTGTGAAGGATGCTGCCTCTGGAGGATGCTTCCTCCTGAGGATACAGTCCCTGCAGGGTGTTGCATACAGAGGTTGCCACCGTTGGAGAGTGTTGCCTATGGAGGGTGCTGCCTCAGAGGATGCTGCCTCTGGAGGTTGCTGTCTCAGGAGGATGATGCCTCTAGAAGATATTGTCTCTGGAGGATACTGCTTCTGGAGGATGCTACCTCTGAAAGATGTTGTCTCCAGAAGATGTTATCCTCAGAGGGTGCTCTCCTGGGAGGGTGCTGTCTCTGGGTGGTGCTTTCTGTGTAGGCTGCTGTCTCTGGAGGATGCAGACTCCAGAAGGTGATGCCTCTAGAGGATACTGTCCCTGGAGAAGCTTGCCTCTTAAAAATGCTGTATCCAGAAGGTGCTGGTTCTGGAGGATGCTACCTCCAGAAGATACTGTTTCTGGAGAGTGCTGTCTCCAAAGGCTGCTATCTCTGGAGGATGCTGCCTCTAGGGGTGCTGCCTTGGAAGGTGCTGTCCCCAGAGGATGCTGTCTCCAGAGGGTGCTGTTTCCAGAGAGTGCTGTTTCAAGAGAGTGCTGTCTCCAGAGAATGCTACCATCTATAGAGGATACTGTCTCCACTGGATGCTGTCCTTGGAGGATCTTGTCCCTAGAAGATGCTGTCTCCTGAGGTTGCTGTCTCCAGGAGATACTGTCTACAGAGAATGTTGCCATCTCTAGAGGATGCTGTCTCTGGTGGATGTTGTCTGTAAAGGATTTTGTCTCTGGAAGATACTATCTCTGGAGGATCTTGTCCCTAGAAGATGCTGTCTCCTGAGGTTGCTGTCTTCAGTGGATGCTGTCTCCAAAGGAGGCTGCCATTTCTAGAGGATGCTGTTTCCACATGATGCTTTCTCTGGTGGATGTTTTCTCTCAAGAACACTGTCTCTAAAGGATGTCGTCTGCAGAGGATGCTGTCTCCAGAAGATGCTGTCCTTGAAGAGTATGCAGTCTTTTCTGTTTAGCAGGGCACACAAAATCCTGGCATGTATTAAGAGAAACGTTGTAAGCAGGTCGACAGTAGAGATATTGTGGAGTTTTACTTCACCAGCAAAGCTGCAAAGAAGTTGTAAAATTCATCTTTAAGAATAAATTTGCGAATTGTCCACTTAGCCACTTTGCCACTTTGCACTGAGTTTTCCTGGGGACATGGCAATTTTTTTAGGCAAAGTGAAGGTGAAGTTAAGGTGAAGTTTCATCTTCGCTAGCAAATTTCCATAATTTCTTCTGAAAAATGCTACTTTGCCTGCTAGAAACTTCGCAAAGTCAGCACTTTGTCAATTTGGCACACTTTGGAAATTATTTTGCAGAGTGAAGTTTGCCAACTTCTCACATTTCTAGGTGACAGACATTATAACAAACACTCCAATATAGATCCCTGGTCAGATACCACCTTGAGTTCAGTGTGCCGCTCTGGTCCCCATTTCTGAGGATGGTTACTGACATAAAGGAGAGGATACAGAGAAGAACGACCAGGTTGATTGATGGCTTGGAGGGCATAGCCTTTAAGGACTGATTGGCAGAACAGGTACTGTATTTCATGGGAAATTTGCATTTCTGATCTCATGTGTCTCACTGATCCAAACTCTGATGGACAACGTCTTGGAGCACTGTTAAGCACTGGAATTTGTACCGTAAGGCTACAGAAATTAATCATTTGATCTACAAGATTAAGCCAAGTCTTTGATTTGTGTTCCACTGCATAGATAATTGAGGCTATTGGAAGTGGGCCAAATTTAACAGCTCTATTATAAATTGGGAATGACTTTTCCAGAAGAGGCATAGAGGTGTCCATGTCAATTGTACCTGCGTTTCTGAGTCATGGTTATGTAGTTTGAGCTGTCAGCTGTTGCTTGCTTTCAAGAGGGGACGTTTTGCTGGCACCTGTAAACAAGGTCAAGCTTAACTCTCCATTTTATAACTGTTTAATATGATGCTCTAATTATAATGAGGAGGTCAAACCACAAGCCTATGTACTTAAGATGGGCCACTGGTCTGAGTACTGTTTTATTAAGGGAAGCCCTGATTTAAAGACACAAGCTCAGAGGCTACAATAATAGGCTGCTCTCCTCTTTATTTCTAGCCACAGGAGCAAAGAAAAATAGTATTATGACATGTGAGCCCAATGGGCTACTGTGATATATCCATATACAGTGCAGCACAAATCCCATAACTCCCTGGAGTACTCATGATGCCTCCTCTTCCGGGCATGCTCCTGGTCTTGTAAACATTCATTTCTGGCTCTGCTGGTTATCTTCTGTGCTGCTATGATATAGCAAGAAGATGTCGAGCAGAGCATGGGTATCTAACAATGTGGCTGGAGCTTTCACAACAATGCAGTCAGTTATACATTTGCAGTCCAGCATTAACGCAACCTGGAGCTGCCACCGATTGCCAAGAATGGATCTGCCTTCACCACTGATCAACTGGAGGCATCTATTGATGGAGCTGTGGACCTCAGAATCAAGGAGCAGGAGGCCACTGCCTCCAGCACCACCTATCAGGAAATGGCCCAGGAAGGCAGAAGTGACCTGGACTGCACTGAGGTGAGAGATATTTTACAACTCAGAAGAGGTAACTAGTCATCAGATTTCCATACCTACTCTACGTTAGATTATTACATTGATTCTTTGAAGTGGGAATCTTACTGCCTAAAGAGCACTGTTATCCTCAAAAGGGCTCCCAGAGGGGAAAAGGAGAAATTCTCCATAGACAAAGGGAGTCATGAGGTGCTACTAACCCATAGTCAAGAAAAGCACAATGCGCTGCACAGGAATGACAAACATCACCCCTTCAGCAGAAGGTACGGGGCAGAGACCAGGCCACTCTGAGGAATAGCCTCCACAGAAAAAAGGTTGGACAGGAAAAAAGCTACCTCCAGAAGATGTTCAGGCCACAGAACACAGGTGGCCTCCCAAAATGAGAGGAAGGCAGACCAGGCCTTACCCATAGACTCCAGGCCCAGTGGGAAAAAGAATACTGGGCAAGGAAACCTGAGGAGGCAGGTTTGACCAGAGGGCTCCCCTGAGGCCAAAAAGGCCCATTAGATGACTGAACACAGAGGGCAGTCAAACAAACCACTCCAGGCAAACATAGACATCAGGTAAGCACAAACACCACCGTCTGGATGTGGAATCTGAGGCTGGTTGAAGACACACTCAAGACAGCTGTTTGACACAGACACCCCGTTGATTCCCCATTTAACCCTTACTGTTCCATGGACTGATATATCAGTTCAGAATTCCAATACGTTTTCATTCTGTGGGCAGCCTAAGGGTTAAGTGTGTTCCTTTATCCCTCATGGTGGAATACCTTATTCCATGACTGTGCAAGCCACCGGACCACAAAGCATACTGAAAACTACAAAGGGACTGTCCCAGACCAGCCCTCCCCACACAAATGGCCCTTGCCCCTGACTTTGATAAAACATTCTCCATTTATCTAGGGAAGGTAGGCAAGGACCCAAAAAAGAGCTTGGATAAAAGCCTCCGAATGGTGCAGGACAAATTCCTGGACCTTGTTGGAGCCCTCATCCTACTCAGTGATGTAGTCCAGGATGCTAGGATGATGATACCCCTCTGGACCCCTTTTTCACTAAGATAAGGTTAAGGAACAGAGGACAAGGCCCATGTGGAGCTCCTATCTTTCACCCATAATATACTAGAGAACTTTCTGTTGACATGTATTCATTTAATCTGCTTTAGAATAATTCTTTAGATTCACTAATAACTACTGACGTGGGTAGTGAGTTCCAAGGATTTATTATTCTTTGGGAGAAAAAGTTTGCCCATTTTTTTGTCATATGCTTTTTTCTACTCAACTGTAGTGGATGCTCTCTAGTGTTGATATTTGTTTGTTTAATATTGAGACCTGTGTTCTCCATATGGCATTCATTGTTAATTATTTCCCAAGTCATCATGAGATCTCTCATTCTCCTGGTTTGTAAGGGCATTAAATCAAAAAGGTTCAACCTATTCTCATAGCTAAGATCTTTAGCTCCTTGTATATATTTTGTTATTTTTCTTTGTATTTTTTCAGTACATGCACTGTCCCTTTTTTTTATATATGGGTTCCACAGTTGTGTGGCATAGTCCAATAGCGGACATATGTAGGCTCTATAAAGTGGTAATATAACTTATTTTTCTTTAGATTTTATATTTCTTCTAATGGACCACCAAACCTTATTTGCCTTGCTTAAATTTTCTGTTATTTAATTTTCAAATTCAAAGTTATAGTATTGATATTATGACTCCAAGATCTTTTTCTGTTTTTGTTTTATTTAGTTGGTATCCATTGAGGAAATATATATGCTCTTGATTTTTGAACCAAAATGCATAACTCTGCATTTGTAGGTATTAAAATGTAAGCCCCAATTATTGGATCATGCAGTTAACTTGTCTAGATTGTTTTGAAGTTGGTTTATTTCCATGGTATTTCTACATATTCCACCAATGTTGCAGTTGTCTGCATATTTTATAATCCAATTGTCAATGTTGTTGGATAAATCTGATACAAAGACCTGAAAAATAAACAGGACCAATACAGATCCTTTGGGGACTCCACTAGATAATGATTTCCAGTTGGAGACGTAACCATCTATGACTATGTGCTGTGAATGTCCAGTTAGCCAGCTTTGAATCCAGCTGATATACCCTGATTGTATGTCCTTAGAACATAGTGTCTGCATTAGAGCCCAATGGGGTACAGAATCAAATGCTTTTTTAAAGTCTAAAAAAATAACGTAACTTGGTATTTTGTTATCAAGACTTTTGCTTACCAGTTTATAAAAACAAAGTAGGTTTGTGGTACAGGACCTATTTTTACAAAAAAACACATCGACTGTTGTCCAGAATCCCTAATTGAGCTGTTATTTTATCTTTTAATATTCCCTCCATCATCTTACATATTACTGGTGTTAGACTAATTGGCCTATAATTGTCCATATTACATTTTTCTCCTTTTTTGAAAAGTGCAGTCACATTGGCTTTTAACTAGTCTGTTGGTACATCTTCGGTCAATATGCTTTTATTAAAAATAAATTGTGTAGGGAGGATAAGGTGGTTGTGCATTCATTTGATCATATTTGTGGTTATACCATCTGGTCCTGGAGAGGTGCCTAGTTTGAAAGATTTTATTTTATTAGTGATTTGTTTGATATTAAAGTATTTTTTTTGAAATTCAAAATTTTTATTGATTTTATAAAGATAAATTCAACATAGGCACAATGAACATGAACAGCCTTTGGAGCACACAAATACAATACACAACCCCTCTCTTCCCCCTCCTTCCCATCCCTCCTCTGAAGTGTGCCCATGTGAAATAAACAGAAACATCATCAACACATTGGGAGTGACAGCCAAGTAGAGTTAGGTATCCCATCCACCACTAATGTAAATATAAAGCATATAACTTGCCCATTTTTTGTCGAAAAGCTTAAGTCTATTACGAGAGCTAGCAATCAAGCGTTCTGTTTGAAAACATGATGAAAGATCATTCAACCATTCCATGTAGGATTTGACCAGTTGGTCCAGCCAGTGTTTAAGCATGAGCTTCTTGACAATAATAGATATTAATCCCATATGAAATCTACATTCTTTGACCCTAATGTTGGAATAAACATCCAATATACATATTTTGGCACTGAAAAATTCCTCCAGACCCAACAAGGGGTCCATCTTGGACTGGATTGTTTGCCATAAGGGAGCAACTTTTTCGCACTGCCAGAATACGTATAATAAGTTCCCTTCTAACTTACCGCACCTGGAGCAAGTGGAATCAGGAAGCTGGCCAATTTTGGCCGGTTTGATGGGCGTATAATACATGTTATTTAAAATGTGGTACTGGGTAAGTCTCAGCCTGTCCTGAGAATGATAAATATAAAGGTCTTTCCATATTTGTGCCTATTTGAGGGATAAATCAGGCAGCAGGGATTTACAGACCTTGGAACCCGGAAGAGGATCTGGGAAGCTTATAGTTAAAAGGTAGGCGTATAATTGGGAAATGCAGTGGGGCTTGGAGGAGAGTTCCTGTAAGTGATCCAGTATGGTCCTGACTTTGGAAGACTGAGGAGTGATACCGAATGACCGGCCTATCAGATGTCTCAAATGGAAGATCTTGAAGATGTGCACTTGATTTATTTTGTATTTCACAAGGAACTTTGGAGAGGGAAGAAGGGAGTTATGGGAGTATAGGTCCTCCACCATAGCACCTTGTAATTGAGGTAGCCAGCTTGGAGTGAGGCAAACACCATCTATCCTAATGTTAGGGTTGAGGAGAATAAGTTGAGCAAAATTGTGCTATGGGGAAATCCTATAAAAAGAGCAACACTGAGAGAATACCTTTAGTGAGATGTCAATCACTGAGTTGTGTAGTGGTGCTGGCAGAACTTTCCATGAAAGATAAAAGATATTTGAGGAGTCCAGGTTATGTAATCTCAGAAGCTGGTTTTCCAATTGTTACCAAATGGGGGTATAGTCACTGTCAGTAGTAGAGGACCATCTTCCAGCCCTGGAGAAATGGCTAGCCCAATAGTATAAGAGAAGATTAGGAAGACAGAGACTACCAGATTCTTTGGGAAGGCTTAGTTTAAGGAAGGAGCATCAGGGGTTTTTATTTAGCCAGATGAAACTAGAGAGGATGGCATGTATAGATTGAAAGAAGGAGAGATAGAGCCAGATGTTCAGCGTGTTTAAGGAATAAAAAAGCTTAGGGAGAACGTTAATTTTTACGATACTTATCCGACCCCATAGAGATAAAGGGAGGGATTCCCACCTCCAAAGATCCTGTTGGATAATAACCACCAGATCATCGAGGTTTAACTTCTTGGCACTTGTGGGGTCAGTAGTTAGAAGTATACTCAAGTACCTAATTTATTGTGGTTACCATTTCATACCATAATGGTTAAAATCCATTCTATGAGTAAAGCAATTTAAAGGGAAAATCTCAGTTTTATTGAGATTTAGTTTGTAATTGGATAGACGGCTAAATTGAGCTATGACATCAAGGGAATGTTCGAGGGAGGTTGCAGGATGTTCCAAGTGAAGAAGAATATCGTCTGCATACACCGATAAAGTTAAGGTGTGATTAAGCACTGAAATGCCATGAATTTGGGGAGAGAGTTTGGTGTGGTGAAGGAGAGATTCCAAATAAAGGTTGAAGAGGAAGGGTGAGAGATAACAGCCCTGTCTAGTGCCAGTAAAGAGAGAAAAGCGGGAGGAGAAGACTCTGTTACAATATATCCTGGCTGAAGGGGAAGAATAAACCATTTGGATCCATTGAAGGAAGAGAGAGGGAAGCCCATTTTTTGTAAAGATGCCCAGAGAAACTCCCAGTCCACCCTGTTGAAAGCCTTCTCTGTGTCTAATGAGATCAGCGTCATAGGGGTCTGAGAGGATTGAGCAGTTTGGAAAATATGTTTAAGTTTCCTAAGGTGGTCTGCCGAAGACTGACCTGGGACAAAGCCAACTTGTTCGGGGCTCAAGAGATGGGTCCAGACTTTTTTTTAAATTTATTTCACTTCAGTCACGGCTTGTGGAGCCATCTCTCAGGCATCCGGTCCTTTATCCTTTCTGCCTGTGGATCCCTCAGACTGAGCCTCCCCTCCCCCCACAGCTGGCACCCCTGGTTTCACCCACCCTGGGAGGGTAGCCCTTTGCCTCTTTGGGCTGTCTTACTAGACAGACTCTGACTGCAGGTGGGCCCTGGAGGGAGGGACTGAAAGGTCAGCCAAGGAGAACCCGGTGGAGGGCATGGGGTACTGGTGCTGTTGCCTGCCCTACAAGCTGGGTTGTTCCTTTTTTCTACACTGCTTCCCCACCCCTGCATGGGCACTCCCCAATGCATTGGCACATGGCAACCCTGCCAGCATCGGCCATGCTATACATGCAGCCAAGTGTTCTGCGGCACCCCCGATCTCCACCAGGGGCCACTGGAGCACTGGACTCCCCAGTACCCTCCCCCTGGGATAGGAGAGCAACCCAGTGGGCACTCAGTCCAATTCCTCCCCTGCCGACCCCCGGGTCCAGACTTTCTTAATACGCAGTGAGAGTATTTTGGTTAGAATCTTGATGTCACAATTCAGGAGAGAAATCTGCTGATAACTGGTTAGATGTGTGTGGGGTTTATCTGGTTTGAGTAGGAGAACTATCGTGGTCTCCAGTAATGTTGGGTCTAGTGAATCAGCATTAAGCATGTATCTGTAAGGGTTAAGCAAAACAGGGGCTAATTCTTTAGAAAAAGTTTTATAAAAATTAGAGGGGAACCCATCAGGATCAGGTGCCTTATCCAGGGTTAAGCTTTTAATTGCATCTTCTACTTCTACGAGAGTGAGTGGGGAAGACAAGGAGGCCTGATGGTGGGTCAACAGACAGGGTAAGTTAAGAGAATCCAGGTAGGCCTCTATTTTCTGAGGTGATGGCGGAGAAGTGTGTTTACCATAGAGCGCACTATAGAAGGTTTCAAAAACGTAAGCGATGTCCCAGGATGTAGCTTTGGTGGAGCCATATGAGGCAAAAATGGAGGGAATTAACCTGGAGCTTTCCAGTTTGCACAGACAAAGAGCTAGAAGTCTCGACGCTTTTTCTCCCTGATCCACATAATTAGATTTTGTTTTTAGCATGGCGAATTCTGTATTCTCTAGCAACAGTTCCGCATATTTGTCTCTTAGGGTTAGCAATGCTTCTAGGGAATCAGAGGAGGTGGACGAGAATAGAGAGATCTCTGCTGCTCTAATCTGAGTTAGGAGAGATAATGCCTCTGCCTCCCTCTGCATTTTCCTCCTGCATGCAAGCTTGATAAATTCGCCTCGGAGATAACATGTAAGTGCACACCATACTAGAGCCTCCTTTTGACCAGAGCCCCTGTTAAGGTCAGTGAAGGACTGGATAAGGGACTGGATGTTAGAAACAGTGGATTTATCTTTTAATAGTTGGGTGTTCAACTTCCAAGCTGTATCTCTCTGCAGGTCGGGGTCAGGGGATAGAACCACCTAGGCCACCGAGTGATCAGACAGGACAATTGGTTCAATCCCAGCCTGGCAACTGCTAGCCAGGAGGGAGAGACTAATTAGGATCTAGTCCAGTCTGGACCATGATTGATGGATGGCCAAGTAGAAGGAAAAGAGACAGTGGGAAGGGTTAAGGATCTGCCACAGATCGCATAATCCAAGCATATCTGTAAAGTCACTCAGGGTTTTTTGGGGTGGGGAAGGAGGCTTTAATGGTAAATAAGACCTATCTAAGTCCTGTGTTGGTGGAATGTTCCAGTCCCCCCCCCCAGATCAAGGGAGTGGGAAAAATAGATGCGAGCCTATTGGCAAGGTCCATGAGAAAACCTGCATCACCTCCCACTGGACCATATAGGGAACCTAAAACCACTTCTGTGCTTCGGAGAGACATAGAAACATAGAAGTTGATGGCAGATAAGGACCACAAGGCCCATCCAGTCTGCTCATTTCTTTTTCTATCTTATAAATGTGCCATCGGCCTTTGCTCTGTCAATGGCCTATCTATTCATACACATCTGCATTTCTCCCTTATGCCTATTCCATGCCTGTTTGAAGCCCTGCACTGTATTCATATCCACCACTTCTTGAGGTAGGTTGTTCCATGCATCCACCACCCTTTCTGTGAAAAAGAACTTCCTCACATTCCCCCTTAATCGGCCTCCCTCTAATCTCATGCTGTATCCTCTTGTCCTGCTATTTTTCTTATATTGAAACATGTTAGACTCTTTCACTTTGTTAATGCCCTTAAGTTTTTGAATGTTTCGATCATATCACCTCTCTCCCTCCTTTGCTCTAGGATATACATATTGCACTCCGTTAATCAGTCCTTATATGTTTTCTGATGCAGTCCCTGCACCATTTTGGTTGCCCTTCTCTGGACTGCCTCAATTTGGTTAATGTCCTTGTGAAGGTGTGGACTCCAGTAATGCACGCAGTACTCCGGATGGGGCCTAACCAGCGTCTTGTAAAGAGGGATTATTACCTCCCTCTTCCGACTTGTGATACCCCTACTAATACACCCTAAAATCCCCCCAGCCTTACCTACTGCTTTAGTGGACTGCTTGGATGATTTCAGGTCATCGTTGATGATGATGCCCGAGTCTCTTTCTTCCCTTGTGACTGCCAGCAACTCCCCTCCCAGCCTATAGGTGGCTTCAGTGTTTCTCTTCCCTATGTGCATGATCTTGCACTTCTTTGTAGTAAACCCCAGTTGCCACTGTTCTGACCATTTTGCTAGTTTATCCAGATCTCTTCTCATTCTGTCCACCCCATCTGGATCATCTACTCTGTTGCAGATCTTGGTGTCATCTGCAAACAGTCTAACCTTACCCTCCAGTCCACCTGCAATGTCACTGATGAAGATATTGAAGAGGACTGGCCCCAGGACTGATCTCTGACGTACCCCACTTGTGACTTGCATCTCTTCTGAATGTATACCATTTACCACCACTCTCTGTTTTCTGCCTGTCAACCAGTTTACCACCCAGCTGACCAACTTCTGACCCACCTGCGTCTACCCAGCTTATTAATCAATCTTCTATGTGGAACAGTATCAAAAGCTTTGCTGAAGTCAAAGTAGGTGATATCAACTGCTCCTCCTTGGTCCACCTATCTGGTTACCCAGTCAAAGAAGTCTATGAGATTAGTTTGACAGGACCTTCCTTTTGTAAACCCATGCTGTCTTGGATCATGTGCTCCTATGGATTCCAGGTGTTGCACTATCTTTTCCTTATGCAGTGCCTCCATAATCTTGCCCACTACTGAGGTAAGACTGTCTGGTCTGTAGTTCCCTGCCTCCTCCCTGCTACCACTCTTGTGGAGCGGGATCACTTGAGCCCTTCTCCAGTCTTCTGGGGCCTCTTCTGTGCTCAGAGACTCACTAAACAGTTCTAATAATGGCTCTGCTAGTTCCAACCTTAGTTCCTTTAGTACCCTGGGATGTATGCCATCAGGTCCCATTGCCTTGTCCATCCTGAGCTTATTGAGCTCCCTTAACTAAGATGAACTTGCCACCTGGGTCCACTATAGTTGAGCCAGCCTGGAAGGGCACATTACCCATGATTAGAATAGCCACACCTTGACTCAAAGAGGAGTCTCCTGATGCAAAAATTTGGGAAACCCCTTGCTGACGTAACCAGATGGCCTCACTTGCTAACAGGTGGGTTTCCTGGAGTAAGATTATTCCAGCAATGAGTAGGGCACAATGTTTTAGAACCGGGTATCTTTTTGGTGGATCTCTAACTCCCCTAACATTCCATGTAACAACTTTGATTGCGTTATTCTCCATTTTTCCCATACAGTAGGAATGTCCAACCTCGAGTAACCATTAGGTGACAACAACCCACTGGGCACACTCCATCCCACCCACCACCCTCCCAACCTCCCCACCCCCCATATTAGCAGCAGTAGAAAGAAACAGGTACATAAAGCTAGAAGTAACTGTTGTATAATATGACAGATGAAAACTGGAAAGAGCCCTCCCACCTCCCTTCCCCTCTCCCTAAATATCACCATCAGCTAAAAAAAAGAACTTTTCTTTTCCTCTGAAATCCCTCCAGGCCCCCACCCGATTCCCCAACAACTATTTACATAAGACCTCCGTGTTGCTGACGATCCAGGCCTTGACACAATGTATGGACTAACGGAAGGCCAACCCCAAATGGCGTTTCTACTCCCTATTATTAATGTGAGTACTAGTTGTATGACAGGAATAGCCTCCCCTTGTCCTGGTGCTGTAAAGGCACGATGGTAAATGCCATATTCCCATAAACAGATTGAGGAAGAGGAGTAGAAAGCCACCCCTCATGAACTGGTATGCTATGCAGCTCTACCCTGAGCCTCATGCAACCCGAATACCCCTCGCCCACCCACCCACCCACCACCGCTAATAACTGATTTTAATTAGGAGCTGAGTTCCTTACCTGATCAACACAGGACATGCTCCCAGGGCCAAATAGGCACCGCATAGTGCACTTCCCCCAGCATGAAATCAAGGTAGGTTATGGAACTTCAGCTGACCAGACCTAATAAAAGATGGCTCCGGTTATACAGATAAGTGACAGAGAACTTGTTCGGCAGCCCCTGTCACTATTTATGACCATCACAGTATTTCCTTGGGATCATCCAAGCATTAGGGTGGAAAATAGCCAGAGACCCTGGGAAAATAACTTGAGTGCTCAACCAGTGGGCAGAGGCTCTGATAACTAAGAACTCAGCCTGTGCTGGATAAGGTTTGGGAAAGCCTCCCTGAGTTTACAACCAAGAGCAGAATTTTCCATAATTGCCCCTCTGAAACAGGACATTTTATTATTTAACCATGAACATTTAGTGGAAATTGCAACAAGTAACACATAATAAGACACAGTACTTGCAGGGGATAGCAGCCTAAAGTCTTCTGGTAGTGCTAGTAGAAGGAAGTGCCTGAGGGAGGGGGATGGAAGTGGGAACCACAAGCAGCCCAACTGAAAAGATGTCCCCCTGGAGCTGCTGTAAAATTGTGGTTCCTTCCAGGTTTCAAAGGTTGCACTGTAGTCCACTGTGCCTAGGGATGAGGACTAGGTACCACTTGAAAGGCTTGGCCAGCCTCCCTCTGCCAAGGTCCCGATTCCTCAAGAAGGAAAAGACAGCAAACCAGGTAACTGACGAAATAACTATTTAAACAACAATTAGGAGAGTTTGACTCCTAGAACAGCAAACACCAGAATGCAGCCACAAGATCAGCCTGTTTTGAAAAGGTTAGGCAGCTTGTTAGTTAGTTCTATTGCAACTTGATTGGGTGATTCATACGAATGTCATGTACCATCGATGGAGACTTGCAACTTCACTGGCTACAGCATTTTGAAGGGGATGCCCGCCATGATCAATTTGCTGACAGTAGGATGGAAAGCAGAACGTTTCTGGTGGGTTTCGTAGGGTAGGTCTTGTGTAATTCTTAACTTTGAGCCTCCCCACATGATGGTTTGTAATTCTCTAATTTTGGAGAGAACATGCTGTTTTTCCATGAAGCTGAGGAATTTTAAGATGATTGGTTGGGGGGGGAGCTCCTGGTTGAGGTCTCGGTCTAAGAGATCGATGAGCCCTTTCAATCTGATATGTGGGGTTAAGTGGAGAGGGGCCCATGACTTTCTGCAGAAACTTCTGCAAGAAGGCAATGGTATTGGGCCCTTCTTCAGCCTCCGGTAGACCCATGATAAGTATGTTGTTCCTTCTGCTTCTCCCCTCGAGATCCTCAGTTTTTAGTTGTAGTTTGTGTATCTGTTGACGGAGCTGCACGATTTCTGGATCCACCTTCTCCCTCCATTTTTCTAGTGAAGAAGAGCGGGCCTTGGAATCACCCACTCTCCTGCTTAGGCTAGTCAGATCCCCTGTTATAGATTTCAGCTCCAACGAGATATCAGACAGGGTTTCTCTGAACAGCATAAGCTCCTGGAGAAAATGGTCTTCAGTAAGGGGGTATTGATTGTGAAACTGTAGATCCCGATTTATTGGCCGCTGTTCCCTGAGCCTTTGATTTTTTAGGCATCTTCTCCAGGGAAGAAGGCGGCATGTGCGTCAGTGGGGCCTGCCTCATGTCAGCTTCCATCGCGGCGAATAAAGCCAAATGCAATGCGGTTTTTGCTTGATATCAATCACTGAAAGCAGGGGCTTTCTGATGACGCAGATATTTTTGAAAAATCTCTCCTTGTTAAGGTTTTATAAGTGGTGGTGAGAGGTACAGGGCAGGAGCTCCAGATCAGTGCTGCTGTTAGGTTGCCTGCATCACATGATCCTTCTTGTTTGATATTAAAGTTAATGTCAGATATATTACAATTTTTATTGGATTATAGTGCTTTTTTTACACTTTTTATTTTGATTTTTCAAACACTTGAAGTAGACATACAACTTTCTCTTCTCAGACATTGACATATTTATTTATTTATTTTTTTATTTAGTTGTTTAACCAGGTATGTAAATAGTACTACAATAATTATCCATTATTTCATTTGGTGTGACTTTTGACCAAGCCAAACATTGCACAATAAGTACAGTGTGGAAGCCTTACCTTGCATTTTGAGAAGAAGCTGTATGCCCCCAAGTTGTGGAGAGGGGTATCTGTGGATATATAATTCCCTGAGATACTCTCCCTCCTAGATTCAAGCCATGTTCAATCTGTCTGTCCCTAACTAGAAGGCAAAAAAAGAGAAGAGGAAAAAAAATAATAATTTCTGGGGAGGGAGGGGGAGGACAAGTCATGTAGGGCTTGACTGACTGGAACCTTGCATGTAATTCCACCCCTACTCCCCATTCAGCCTTCTTTCCCAGAAGCAGTACCCCGAATCCCCCTCGCTAAGGCACTATGGGCCAGATATTCGAACTTTGCCCAGGGCTAAATTAGCACTGCCCGGCAGGCAAACTTAGCCCGGAGCACAGAGCAAGCTATATTGAAATGGAAATAGCCTGGTGCTAATCCTGCTGAATATTGCAGGCTAAGGAACCCGGGCAAACTGGTCTGGGAGTGCAGGGCAAAATAAGCCTGGGAATAAGACAGCACTGAATAAAGCAACCAGGAAGTGCAACCCACAACAACAACACAGTGCACACCGACGAACTACATGGCCAATGTGTGTGTCAGCAAATGCATGGACTCAGTACAGCTGCAGGAAGCAGCAGATGTGAAAGAACAGTGATCAAAACTGTATATTATTCCTTGTACCATTAGCGCCATGCTAACACATTAGCGTGGCATTAGTGCGCAGCTAAGCAGTTAGCCTGGGGCAAACACGTTTGCCCGAGCTAAAATGTGCCATATTCAAGTGCGTTACAAATGAGCCTACTTAGGTAGTCTCTGGGCAAACAACCAGATTAGTATCTCATTATACCCTGATTTGCATGCAGTTTGCCCAGCATTACTGCAGGGTCCCACAGAGCCACCTGTAGTTAGTCTGGAAGTACAGGGCTGACCAGGTCCAACCGCAGCTCCATCTGTAGGTCAGTCTGGCAGTGCACGATGATAGCTGCAGGCTACATGTAAACAGTGCAGCATAGCATAGCATATTGTATCCCAGGGGACAAGACAGCATAGGCACAGATGGTGGTGGTGCTGCATGCAACTGTCACACTGTAGGGCAAGCTACAGTGCACAGCAGACACTACAGTAGCAAGAGGGCCAGTAGTGTGAGGACACAGCACTGCCTATGGTGTGTAGGGCAGTGATGATGACTGCACTGTACACAGTGACAGGCCCAACCTGCAGGTGTTTACTGACAGTGGACATTACTACACTGTTGTGTGACCCACAGATGCTGTACCTGTGGCATGGGATGCTCACAGTGACATGTACATTTCTGGCTTTGTGTGCTGTGGCTGTTGTACAGCTGTGCGGTATGTGGCTGGGGGGGGGCATACATTATCCAAAAGGCACACTAGTGTTGAGGGTATTCCCAATACTGGCCCATGTGCACTGCATGATGTGTCCCAGCCTTGTGGCCACACCTGGTCTGTGGCACAGCCTCGCCACCCATACATGCTCCCCTCAACATCCTCCATGCCCACAGTGCTGCATGTGTGTGCTGGCATCTGTTTGTGTCCACAGATGTGTGGTCCGCAGGTGTGTGGCCACACTGCCATGCTGTCCACTGGCGGCAGGGTCACCACTTACTGCCTGGCATGTCTGGGACTGGTGGCAGATGATGGTATCATTGTAATGCCATTGGTTAGCAGCATGCTTCCTCTATGTTTGGCTTTAGCTATGTGTCATATTTATTTGTTAGGGTCGCGCAAAACCCACGCGAAACCTGTGCAAACACCGTGCAAAGCCAAAGTGTCACGAAAAGCTGATTGCCCAGGGTTAAGACAAGCTTTTCCTGGGCGGTAATTTGCACTGCGCTAAGTGTCGCGCTAAGTCACGCAAAACCACTTAGCGCGGCGCTAGTCGCTGAATATAGCATTGCGCCTGTATTCATGTCAGTTTACCCCTTGCATACATTATAATCTTGCCTGGCGCTAATGCAGTTTGCCCGCGCTATTTGGCCTTTTGAATATAGCAGACCTGCGCTAATCCCGCACTAAACCTGCGCAAACGGTTTTTGGCCGGCGCAAAGTTTTGAATATCTGGCCCTACATCCGGTCTCCCGTCAGAGATTAAAAGAAAGCAGGGAGACCATCTGTTTGTCAGTTTTGGAACCTGATTTTGTAATCTAGCTGTAAGATGCTCCATTTTATAGATGTCAGAGAGAGTGGATCCCCACAGAGAGATTTCCGGAGGAGTAGATGTGTGCTCTAATCTTGTTATTACTTTCTTAGCTGCCTTAATAATATATTCAGTAGATAAATATATTGTTTTTCTTCGTAAGTGTTTAGGAAGATGTGATAATAATGCTGTCTCAGGGCAGACCTTGACACAGCAGCAATAACAGAGACATCTCTGCTAATCATGGCTGGGAAGTCAATGTACCAGGCTATACACTATTCAGGAGGGACAGGGAGGGTAAAAAGGGTGGGGGAGTGGCCCTGTACATCAGAGATGGTATAAAGGCTACAGAAGTTCTGGAATGACAGGGGAAGGCCCAGGTAATATGGGTCACCCTGGAGCAAGAGAATGGAACAGCAATACACACAGTGGGTGATCTACAGACCTCTGGCACAGAGGGAGGAAGTAGACAGGAAACTAGTGGAGAACATACACGACATGGCAGCTAAAGGGGAAATCCTGCTACTTGGGGATTTCAATATGCCAGACATGAATTGGACCACCCAGATGGCTGCTTCGGCCAGAAGCACAGCCATCCTTGAATCCATGCAGGGGGTTGGACTCAGGCAGCTGTTGCACGAGCCAGCCAGGGACATAGAAACATAGAATTTGACAGCAGATAAGGACCGCTTGGCCCACCCAGTCTGCCCATTTCCCTACCTACCTACTGGATAAGCTGCAGATCCTAGTTAACCAGCAGCCTACTTCTTCCTACACCCACCCCCTAGAATGGCCTTATGACTGTCCCATGCATGCTTGAATTCCACCACTGATTTTGACTCTACAACCTCCTCCGGGCCGTTCCGTAGCATCCCACAACCCTCTGTGAAAAAATACTTCTTAAATTACCTCTGAGCTGCCCCCCATCTTAAATTGTGTCCTCTTGTTCTTGCACACTTTTTTTTGAAAGATGCTACCTCTTAAACTTTGTTGATTCCTTGAGGTACTTGAACGTTTCTATCATGTCCCCCTCCCTCCTTTCCTCGAGGCTACACATATTAAGCTCCTTTCGTCTCTCTTCATATGTCTTCCGGTGCAGACCCTGCACCATTTTAGTGCCCTCCTCTGGACAGCTTCCATCCTGTCTATGTCTTTGCTGAGATTGGGTCTCCAGAACTGCACACAGTACTCCAGATGGGGTCTCACCAGCTGTCTGTACAGAGGGATAATAACTTCCTGTTTTCTACTGGTGATGCCTCTCCCTATGCATCCCAGTATCCCCCCAGCCCTCCTTGCTGCCCTCTCACATTACTTGCCCACCTTTAGGTCATCTGATATAACTCCCCCCAGGTCCCTTTCCATTTTTGTTGTTGTTAGTATCTCACCCCACTTTGTGTACTCTTCCCTTGGGTTTTTGTTTCCCAGGTGCATTACCTTGCACTTCTTAGCATTGAATCTAAGCTGCCATACATTTGACCATTCCTCTAACTTTGCCAAGTCCCTTCTCATCCTTTCCACCCCACCCTGTGCATCAACCTCTGTTGCAGATCTTTGTGTCATCTGCAAAGAGACATACTTTTCCTTCCAGTCCCTCTGCAATGTCACTTATAAAGACATTGAAGAGGACTGAGTCCTATACTGAACCCTACGGTGCCCACTAGTAACCCTCCTTTCTTCTGAGTGGACTCCATTTACTATTACTCTCTGTGTCCTATTCTCCAGCCATTCTTTTTCCCAGGCTGTCATCTTGGGACCCACTCCCAGGCTGGCTAACTTGTATATTAATCTTTGTGTGGGACTGTGTCAAATGCCTTGCTAAAGTCTAGGTAGGCCATGTCCACAGCCCCTCCCTGATCTACTACTTTGGTCACCCAGTCAAAGAAATCTATCAGATTTGTCTGGCATGACCTTTCTGCTGTGAATCCATGCTGCCTAGGGTCCTGTGCCCCTCTGGCCTCTAGATACTCGACAATTCTTTCCTTCAGAAGTGATTCCATCATTTTCCCTATCACTGAGGTTAAACTAACAGGTCTGTAGTTTCCTGCTTCGCCTTGCTCCACTTTTTGAAGGGAATCACATCTGCCCTCCTCCAGTCCTGGTACCACCCATCCTCCCATGATTTGTTAAAAGGGTAGTCAGTGGTGTCACTAGTTCTACCCTTAGTTCTTTTAGAATTCTGGGATGAATCCCATCAGGCCCCATTGCTTTGTCCACCTTCAGTTTTAAGAGTTCTTTCAGAACCCTTTCTTCTGTAAATGGGCTGGTATCAACTTCTGTATCCAGAGTGTTTCTACTGTTTGTTTTATGTACCTCCCCCTCTTCATTTGTAAATACTGAGCAAAAATATTTGTTTAGTATCTCTGCCTTTTCACAGTCTCCCTCTGCCCACCCTCCTTCCCCTTTTCTGGACCTGGTATGGACCAATGGGAACAGAGCCGAAGAAATACAGGTGGAAGAGCAGCTGGGGTCCAGCGACCACCACATGGTGTGGCTCAGCATGGAGGTATAGACTCAATTAAGTCACACAAGGGCAAGAGTATTAGATTTCAGGAGGGTGGATTTCACTGAAATGGATAGATTTATACAAGCAGTCCTGGGGAAGGGAGAGATAACAGAGGGGTGAAAGAACAATGGGAGAAACTGAAAGGAGCCATAGTGGAGATAACAAACCAATGCATTAGGATAGTGGCCAAAGGGAAAAGAAGAAGGAACCACTACAATTCTCCAAAGAGCTGGGGGACAAAATCAGGGCTAAAAGGCTGAGTTTCGGGAAATATAAGGGGAGCCAAAGAGAGGAGGACAGGGAGGTGTACCTTGAATGTCTAAGGGAAGCAGGGAAGGCTGTTAGGAGGGTGAAGGTGCAGACAGAAGAGGGCTTAGCACAGTCTGTAAACAAAGGGGATAAGGCATTTTATAGGTACATCAGTGAAAGAAGAAAAACTGGGGGTTTGTGAGGATCAAAGGGGAGAAGGGAGAGTGTAAGGAGGGGGATCTGGACAAGGCAAAAATACTGAATAAATGCTTCTGCTCAGTATTCACTAAGGAGGGGGAGGGTCAAGGACCACAATTGAGATGCAGAGGCAATGGGTGGGGGGAGAGGTGGACACTAATCCATTCACAGTGGAGATTGTTCTGGAAGAACTCACAAAGCTGAAGGTGGATAAGGCCAAGGGGTCAGACGGCATCCACCCGAGGATATTAAAAGAGCTGCGAAGAGAACTAGCAGCACTTCTGGTGGCCCTGTTCACAGAGCCACTCAACATGGGTGTTATTCCAGAGGACTGGAGAAGGGCACATGTAATCCCACTGCACAAAAGGGCAGTGGGAGGAGGCAGGAAACTACAGGCCAGTCAGCCTCGCCTCAGTGATGGGAAAGATCATGGAGACACTGCTGAGAGAAAGGATAGTGGCACATATGGAATCAAGCAGTGCTCAGGATCTGAGGCAACACAGATTCACAGCAGGAAGGTCATGTCAAATGAATCTAATAGATTTTTTTGATTGGGCGACAAGGGAACTAAATCAGGGCATGGCGGTAGACATCGCCTACCTAGATTTCAGCAAAGCCTTCAACGCTGTCCCACATAGAAGGCTGATTAACAAGATGGGTAGTCTGGGCATGGGAGACAAGGTGGCGAACTGGGTTAGGAACTGGTTAACAGACAGGAGACAGAGGGTGGTGGTAAATGGGGTACAATCTGGGTAGATAGGGGTGACCAGTGGGGTACCACAGGGATCAGTACTAGGACCAGTCCTGTTCAATGTCTTCATTAGTGACATTGCAGAGGGGCTGGAAGGAAAGGTCTGCCTGTTTGCATTTGACACCAAGATCTGCAACAGGGTGGATAGTCCAGAAGGGGTGCAAAAAATGAAGAGGGACCTGGAGAAGCTTGAAAGATTGTCAGAGATGTGGCAACTGTTGTTGAATGCAAAAAAGTGCAACATAATGCACCTGGGTAGAGGGAACCCTGGGGAGAGCTACAGGTTGGGGGGGGACTGACTGTCACCAAAGAGGAAAAGGACCTAGGGGTTATCATCTCTGATGACCTTAAGGTATCAAAGCAGTGTACAAAGGTGGCAAGAAGGGCCAGTGGCATGCTAGGGTGCATAGGCAGGGGTATCACTAGCAGGAGGCAGGAGGTGGTGATGCCGTTGTATAAAACATTGGTAAGGCCTCTCCTGGAGTACTGCATGCAGTTCTGGAGCCCACACTTGTGCAAGGACATAGATAAGGTGGAGACTATCTAGAGAAGGGCAACAAAGATGGTGCAGGGTTTGCACCACAAAACATATGAGGAGAGACTAGGGGACCTCAATATGTATTCACTGGAGGAGAGGAGACAGTGGGGGGGACATGATTGAAACTTTCAGGTACCTCAAGGGTATAAACAAGGTGCAGGTGGGGGACCTTTTCCAATGTAGAAAAAGCATTAGATCAAGGGGGTACAATATGAAATTGGAAAGGGGTAGATTAAGAGGTAATGTCAGGAAGTTTTTCTACACAGAAAGGGTAATTGATGCTTGGAACAGTCTGCCACAGGAGGTAGTGGGGGCAAGCACAGTGGAGGGGTTTAAGCATGCCTGGGACAGGCACAAGGGAAGCCTGAGAGGGGAGAGAGTGATGAAAACCCATTGATCATATAGGGTCAGTGGCCACATACAATGTATAGGGCTTACGGGCAGACTAGATGGGCCTAGCAGTCCTTATCTGCTGACAGTTTCTATGTTTCTATGTAAAGGATTGGAATTAGCATGCTCATGCTCGAGAATATATAAAGTTCTTTTAATACTGTCAGTTGTCTGCTGATTCTTACTAAAGCCTGATTGATCTGGATGTATAACTAGTGGAAGTATTTGGTCTAATCTGAGTGCTAATATACTCATATAAATTTTATAGTCTTGATTAAGGACTGAAATTGGGCAGTAAGATTCACAAAGATGTGAGGGTTTCTGAGGTTTCAGCATTGCTGAAATAACTGCTTGCCTCCACGAAGTCAGATACTCTGATGTGGAATGACTAGTTCTCATGGCTGCCAATAGAGAGGTATGTATGTGTTCTAAAGTTTCCTTATAGAAGTCGGCCATATAGCCATCTGGGCTGGGGATCTTACCTTTTTTCTAATTTTTAATAGCAGTTACTGGGTTCTAATGTTTTATTATTTGTGCTGAAAACTTTACAAAAATGATTATTCAATTGATTGGCCATTTCTGTAGGGTCATTTATAGTACCTGAACTTGTTTCAAGCGGTCCAACTTGACATGTATGTTTCTTTAAAGAGTTTATATAGCTGTAAAATATTTTGTTATTTCCTTTAGTAGCAAGATGTGCTAAGTTTTGCTCCGTAGCTTGTTTTGCTTTTTTGATTTCTAGTTTACATAATTTTTGAATTCTTTTAAACACTTCCCAACATGAGTTAGATTTATGGGAAAGGTATTTTTAGTATCTTATGATTTAACCATTTTGGTTTTATCCTGGTGTTGTTGTGTTTAGTTATCTGTGGTATACACAAAGCTGCAGTATTTAACACTGTTTTTGAAGATTTGCCACATGTTTTTAGTATTCTAGTCTTTAAATAGTTCAGGCCATTCAACTTTTGATAGAATTTTATCAATCTTATTAGTATTTGCTTTATTGTAATTGTAGATCTTAGTGATATGTTTCAATGTTACATTCTCAGGTGAAACTTCACAGTTGACCATGTTATGATCACTGTTGACAAATGCTATTGTTACTTTGCAGTTTTTTTTTATATCTATGTTTTCTGATCCCAGAATAATGTCAAGGATATTTTGACCTTGAGTTGGTGAGGATATATTGTTTTAATGATAATTCAACACAGATTCATAAAACCTTTTGAGAATCTATGTGTAACTGATTTGTTGATCCAGTCTATGTCTCTGAAATTTAGATCTCCCAATAAATATAATTTCTCCCATGTACGCTGCATTTTCTAATTCCTTCATGATTTCTTCTGTAATTTCTTCGGTGGCGTTTGGGGGGTGGTAACAAAACCCTATGATAGTTTTTCCTAATTTTCTTCTATCCATTCATATCCAAATGGTTTCTATGAGTGGAGATATTTTAATATTTTTAGTGATATCTCTTGAGAAATGGTCAGAATTTATGTATAAAGCCAAACCACCTCCTCTTTTTATTATTTCTAGTGTAACCCCCCCTACAAATGGGGGTTCCCAAAAAGTCTTCCTTGGGCTTGCCTAAATGCTCACTGCCAGGCTGGTGCCCTGTGTTTAGCAGTTTAAACGTTATTGCCAGAGAGTGCCTGTATAGCCTCGGTGTATTGTCTCTTTAAGAGCTGCCTATATCACAGTTATAATTGAACTGGGTCAGGGCTGAGTGTTTCTATGCTTGAGTCCCGCCTGGTCTACCACATAATTGCTCCATTCTGCCATCGCTACTTGCGCAGAGGGAGCTCTGTGAGAAGCTATACTTATTTGCTGATTACCTATTAGAATATTAATCATACTACAGTTTGTCTAACCTGCCTTCTTTGCAGCATAGACAGTTCTGTTTATCACCACCATCTTGGTCCTGGACTGCCAGAATGGGCCAATCAGTACCTGTGGGGACTCTAAAATGGAGCCTGTCCCCAGGGGCCTTGTGGGAGCAAAACTGTGTAGGAATTGTAGTTTTGGAACTTTGGCGCCCAAATGGACCTGGAGGGGGAGCCCTTGCAGTGTCTGACAGATCAGCCAACCGAACCTTTTGGATCCTGGGGAAGGTCACAGGCTGCTTGCAGCTACAGTCAGTCTGAGTTGAGAAGTAAAAAGAGCGAACAGCTCGAGATAGTTGAGCAGCAGTCCTGCATAGTTTCGCATGGGAGAACTGTGGAAGGGCTGAGTTTGGCCTGCTTGTTTGCCTGCTGTCCCTGCGAGGGAACTTGTGAAGTTATCAGACTGAATTTGAATTCTGAGGATGATTTAAGCCACTGAACTGTGACCAGGCTCAAAACCTGAAGAAAATCGAAGATTTGCTGAATGCAATCAGCCTGTCAGGAATTCCAGCCACCTCTGAACTCCCAGTTTGGTGCAGACTCAGAGACTCTGTAATTGTGACCGGAAAGCAATCTGCCTGGTACAGCAGAATTTCCTTACATGTAAATGTGCTGCATGCTGCTGGTGGGTCACGATTTGGTTCCCCACTGTTTGCTGAACTGTGTTCTGCTTGCTGGAGGCTGCATCCTGCCCCACTGGACTGAATCTGTATTCATCTCCACTTGGCCTGAGCCTTGCCATACTGGCCTAGCCAGATTACTCACACTACAGAGAAAGCCATCGACAAGACACTTGCCTGGGGATCAGCCCTCTGCTCAATGCTTTGAACAGAAACAACATCTCAGTAATTTGTGTGGGCCCTGCTTCTCCTGGCACTTCAGCTCAACAACGTGCTGTCTCAATTTCATCCTGCCTGTGTCCTGTATTGGGTATCGTGAATAAACAGTAGGGTAGCTCCCTGCAACAACAGCTAAATCCAAAGTGTTGTCATTTGGTTGTTTTGTTGTCTTTTTCTTTCATGAACTGAGCCCTCTGGCTCCGGATTACAAATAATGTCATTGAGCACGTTGCTTTCTTCCATCACAGGGCTCCCACCAGCTGCGACGCCGGCCTACCCCTGGCAATGTTCCTGGCTAGTCCACCTTTTTCCTTCCTGGGTACCCAGAGTGTGTGACTGTGTTGAGGGACTAAAAAGTGCATGCATAATTACCTGATTAGATTAGCTATAGAATAAATCAACCTGATTACGCCCCTCCATTGTTCAATTCCCCTGAATAAATCAGATCTAACTCTTTTTGCATTTAATCTGACTGTGGCTCCAGTTTGTACCAAAAGCACTATATTGCTGTCATTTGCTGTGCCTAACCTTATTTTACAGGGGTCTCCAGGGTAGAACTTGTGGAACCAGCCTGGTGGTAAGTGCAACCAGCGTGGGTAATTGCATGGTGAATGAGGGTCATTGCAAAAGGGATTACTGATTACAGGCCACTAGAAGGGAATGAGGAGGTTACAATGTCCTGGAGGGCTGTACCCAGGTTAGCTTGACCACTAACAACCCTGACCTCTGGGTGGAGGTACCTGTTTCAGTACTCAGGCCCCTTAACCTGCAACTAGCCAAGCAGGCAGGAGTAGCAGCCCTTGGGGTAGTGCCACCTAGAAGTTATACTAGTGTGATGAAAGAGTTCATAATTAGGGATATGTCTGCCCCAGGTGTCTGTATTTGGCCACCAGGTTTCTGTTATGGCTGTGATATCAGGTTGATATGTATTACAGTAAGCTAGTAGTTCATCAATTTTATTAGTTAGACTCTGAGCATTTAGTAATAATCCTTTTAATTTATTTCTTTTATGTTTTTTTGTTTAGTTGCATCTTGTATTTTTGTGGTTTTTAAAGGTTGTGTGATAGTTGATTGATTATTTATTTCTCCCATAATATCTCATTTAAATCAAGGCAGGAAAATGTGGTTTGAAAATAGGAACTAAGTTGTAGAGCTCCCTTTTTATTCAGGTGTAATCCATCTCTTGCAAATAATGCTTTATTATGGAAAAATACATCCCAAGTGAGCAATGAATAAGAACCTCTCTCTTATACACCAATTTTTATGTTTGCTTGCATGCAGTGTAAGAAACATATTGCGGCATCTTGGTGCCGAAGCAGGTTCTGGAGGTGCGGCACTGTTGTGGCATGTGTGATGTTCACCGATAATGGGGGACACAGCCAGTGATACTAGTTTTGAATGTTGCCACTAACTTGAAAGAAATTCACCACGCCCTCACCCCCACACAGTGTATGACCGATAGGGGTGCCCAATTCCCTGTTGGCTCCACTGCCCCCCCCACCCCAACAGACAAGTGGTTACCACGCAGGGAGCCCACACCAGCGTGGCAACAGTCCATATGGCCGACGGGGGTGCTCAATCCCCCGTCGGCTCCACTGCCCCCTGCCCCAAACAGCCTTCCAGCTTCCATGCTGGGACCCCACCCCAACATGGCAAAAGTCCCGCGTCGTGCAAAGGAAGAAAAGGAAACCTGAAAGGGAAAACCTTACCTCGCTGGCTGTCCTGACCCCCGCTCCCCCCACCCGCGCACACCCTCTGCGCACCTGCCTCCTCACACACCCCCTCACCCCACACTTACCTCTGGAGTCCGGCGTGACGATCTTCAGTGGACCGGGAACACGTCTGCACTCTTCAAAGTCGACCGCGAACTGAGGAAATGCCGGTAAGCTGTATAATGTAATAAATAGGGTTTTTTCAACTTTAGTGCATATCTCAGGCATTTTTGGGAATTTTTTTACCAGATTTTCAACATGGGGTTTTTGGGACCCCACCTCATGAATTCTGTCACTATGATTTTGTTAATCGGCCCCGAAAGGTGATTACGCGGCCACTGTGTGGAACCACCTTTTGGGACTGAGTTATGAAATGACAGTGTCACAGTTCATGAGGTAGGCCCCCAAAAACCCTATGTTGAAAATTTGGTGAAAAAATTCCCCAAAATGACTGTTTTACGAGCATGCGTTGCGCTGTTCCTACGCCTGCTTGCAAGTTCGCAAATTTTCAATATTTTCACTCAAGATTTTCAACATTGCCATTTTACCACACCTCCTTATGAGCAGTACAGCTGTCATTTTTTGCATTTTGCCCAAAATGTGTTTTCCCACATGTAGTGCACATTGGCACAGTTGGTGTGCGACATCAATGTTCAGGACAGATTAAGAAAATCACAGTGACACTGTTCATAACCAGAAGTGTTAAAATGGCTATGTTAAAAATTTGGTGAAAAAATTCCCCAAAATGACTGTTTTACGAGCATGCATTGTGCTGTTCCTACGTACGCTCGTAAGTTCGTGAATTTTCACTATTTTCACTCCAGATTTTCAATATTGCCATTTTACCACACCTCCTTACGAGCAGTACAGCTGTAATTTTTCACATCTCGCCCCAAAATGTGTTTCCGTGCATGTATAGCACAATGGCGTAGTCGGTGTACGAAATCAATGATCGGGACAGATTAAGAAAATCACAGTGACACTGTTCATGAGCAGAGGTGTTACAATGGCTATGTTATAAATTTGGTGAAAAAGTCCATAAAATGACTGTGTTATGAGCGACCATTGCGCAGTTTCCACGCACCATCGTAAGTTCATGGATTTCTAATATTTTCAGTCCAGATTTTCACCACTAGCATTTTTCCACACTTCCTTATGAACAGTAAAGCTGTCATTTTTCACACCATGGCCAAAATGTATTTTCGCACTTCCAGTGCAGAAATGCGTGGTTGCTGTGGGAAATCACTGTTCAGGACAGATTAAGAAAATCACAGTGACACTGATCATGAGTGGAGGTTCCAAAATGCCTGTGTTGACAACCTGCTCTAAAAAATTCCCAAACAAATTGCATTATGGGTGTACGTTGCGCAGTTTCTACACACACTCGTGACTTCACCAGTTTTGTTAAATATTTTCACTGCAGATTTTCAACATTGCCATTTTTTCCACCTCTCCATGAACAATACAGCTGTCATTTTTCACATCCTGTTTGAAATGTGTTTTCTTACCTGTGGTGCCAAATGGCGTAGTCACTGAACAAAATCAGCTTTCGGCTAAAGAACTGATATTGCCACTGTTCATAAGGTTGGGGTCACAAAAGCCCATGTTGAAAATTTGGACTGAAAATGCCAACGAATGCCTGAGGCGTTAGGGTATCTGACCATAACGCCCACCCTGTAGAGATTGACAGGCATCAGGGGTGTGACTTGGGATTCTCGCCTGTAATGCTCATACCATTCCACACCCTGTAGCCAGAGAGAGGAATCGAGGTGTGCTTTGGACTCTTTGGCCCCAAAGTTCACCCCATTCTCCTATACAGTACCCATCTCACTGTATTTCCTGATGGAATGGGGTGAGCATAAGGGCCAAAGACCCAAGGCACACCGTGACACTTGTCAGTGTCTGCAGGGTAGGGTGTGGTGAAATAATGTGGCCGTAATGGCTGATGACCCAAAGGCACACCCCAATGCCTGTCAGTCTCTGCAGGGTGGTGGCAGGGTTGGCTTCAGTTCAGTACTTCACTGTCATTCCTATTATGCAGCTCTCTGACTCCTACGCTACCAATGCCAATGCCAGCAAGCAAACATTCGGCATTGACAAATGCTTGTTTAATCTAGTGTTTATTCTCTGTATAGTGTGATTTTTTTTCTGGCAGTGCACGTGGAATTGGTAGTATACCAGAGATAGCAATTTTACCACTTTTGTTTTTTATTATGTTGTGCAAGTTCAATTAATTCATAACATATATCCTTCTCATGTGTGCGTCCTACATTATTAGTGCCTACAGTATGTGAATAATGACATTAGTGTGTAACCACTCATTCCTCTGGGTTACTAGAATCCTATCAGTGTTATGCTAGGCAATTAGCAGGCAGCTGGTAGGGAGCTCATTAGGGGCTCCTTATACCATGACATCATTGTTTACTCAGCTAGCCTGAGAGAATAATGATTAGGTCATTTGGAACTCTTGCAGCAGCATAACCCCTTTGTGTGTACAGCTGCTCTGGGGAACTTAGAATGTTCAGTGAGTTGGGGAGTTGTCAGTGGAGTGTTCAGTGTAGAGGTGAGAGTGGCAGAGTGTCTGCCAGTTGGGCTCTGAGTTGAAGGACCAGCACTTCTCATCCTAATGTCAGACCTCTAGCATTTTGGTGGGAATGGGGGTTTCAATGGTGTAACCCTGAAGGAATGGCAGAGACTGTCGGTTGGGGCAAACGGTGGGAGGAATGCCATCCAAAGGCTTACAAGGCAGGGCTTACTGGTTCATAAAGAGCAGCAGTTTTACCTGAGCAAAGTCCAGTGCTGCAGGTTTTAGGTGTGTGGCTGAGTTTTATATAATTGCACCTATTTTTGAAGAAGAGTTCTGAGTGTGTGTGGCTTAGTTCACAATATGTGCACTTATGGGAGGAAAATCTTCGAGTGCTTGGCCAGTTGTCCACTATATGCACCATTGGGAAATGGAAAGAAGATGTTCTTTTGTGTGTTCATGAACTGTGCTGCATGCAAGGAGAATTTGTGAAATGTATCTTTCCTGCCTTTACCGACCCATGGGTGTCCACTACCTGCTTTAGTTTTCCATCTGTTAAATAAAGCCATACTGCACAATCCCAGTTCCTGTTCTGGACATTCTGATTCTTGCTTCTGGTTGTTGGCTTTACTGAGGCCCCCTCAGCAGTTTAGATTTAGCATATGCCTAGCAGCCTCCACCCTAGACCTGGGTTGTAATTTTTACACAAGGGCATGTGTTTTGTTCTTGTACACCCACCCCTCTCTTCCTCTAGAAATGAACCAGGTAAACATCCTAAAGTCAAGGGTGGTACCAACCTTTTGAAAAGTAAATGGTATGCCAATATGTAGGTACCAGTGTCCAGATTTAATGGGGGAATGTGCTAACATGTTAAAAAGTGGCCCGGGGTTTACAAGTGTTTTCCTCAATGTTAAGTGTATCTATTTTTTCAGAAACATCCTCTATTTTTGCTCCTGGTAAGCAAATGACATTGTTATTTAACTTGTAATCCTGGTGAGAATCAGTGTAGCAGACTATTGAATCACCTATTACTTTATAGTGCTTTTTAACTAGAATAATATTGTCAATTTCAATGTTTTCTGTACAATTCTTTTTTTTTTTTTACTTTCTCTTTTATTCTCCCCCTACCTGCAGCACCCCCACTCTTCAGGAGACACACATGCGGCCTTATTAGTCCCCGCCCTCTTACCTGGAGCCTAGCGCGGTCCATCCCCATGTAGCCTTGGTTATACCCCCAGGCGGGGTACGAGGTGGATCTCTTACACCCTGAGGTCCTTCCTATTTTCGTCGGGATGCCGTCACCTATGGCAGGTAGGGGCATTGGGGATCAGGGCCGTTGTGCTCCATCTACCAGTGGTGCTGCAGGATGTTTTTCCCATTTTCTTGGCGTGCTGTGTGCCCTGACATCAAGGCACCAAGCACTGATGTCCAGCATGCCACCCTTCTCACTGGCTTGGGCTTGCCATACCTCGGGTCTCCACCCGAGATCAGACATGCACTGAGCCCTGAATCCCCCCTCCCCCCCGGAGAAGGCAAGCTGCCCTTAGGGCGCTCAAGCCTCCTCCCCCCCGGCTGGCCTCCCAGCTCCCGGGCTCGTTCCTGAACCCGGGTCACTGGCGTCGCAAGCAGAAATCCAACCGCTGTGCTGACGGGACGGCTTTTGTACAATTCTGATGTTCAAATGGAGAGAATCTGTTTGATGTTCTCATATCAGAATTTTGTGTAGGGTGATTTGATGGCCCTGGTCCTAAATAAGGATGACTGAATAATTCAGTTCTTAGAACTTTTCAAAATTTTCTTGATTGTACTGTCTCCCAGTCTATATGATTTGGTGAATCATTTTCTTTTTCTCTTGTTCACTTTTCCTTTCTTATATTGTTACAAGTATTTAAAACTGGGGTATTATTTTCTGTGGGTACAGTTGTTTGTTCTTTAGTTTGTTCCAAAGGGGATACAGTCTGCATTTCAGAAGGTATGTTTCTAATCAAATCATCCATGAAGCTCTCCAATTCTGTAATTTCTTCATCTTATTTCATTCTGTTGTTAATTTTTTCACTTCGTTTCTAAAATTGTTTATTGTTAAACAGTTTAAACAGGATACTTCAGGAGAATGTCCTATCATTGAGTTATTTGCCACCATACAGTTGCAAATTTCACAAATATAAATGGTGTCTCCATTACTTAATTCCAGATTCTTATATAGTGTTACTGTATTCTCCATGTTTGAGTTAAGTCAGAAGTCCCAAGATAATATAGACTACTCTTATAGTATAATAGAGCGAATAGGCAGCTAGTTTTGGGTAAGGCAGAATACAAATATCTTAGGTGGCAGACATGGCTGTCAAAACAAACTGAAACAGATATAAGTTACCTGGCCTCACTACCTCGTCTACTTCGGTGGATGCAGGCAGACGCAGCTGGCTTCAGCCAATGTCACCTCCGCAAGTGTTCACCTCCACTCACTGAGGCTCTTGTTTATATACTGGCAGGCACCAGAAGTGATGTCATACACAGTTCCGGTATTCTGGTTTAGCAAAGTTTAAATTTCACAGCTAAAATGTGTAAAGCACAAGATTCACTTAGCTGTACAAAGAAGTTGCCTTTAAAAAGGCAGAATTAAGAGTATTCTGTGGCTCTAAGGGTCAGACAGAACTTCAGTCAAGCTGCAGTAGCTAATAGATTCCTGCCTCAGACTCTCACTATGGCAGGGGGGTCAGAGGTCTGTTTTTAAGTATAATTTGCAAATGTTCAGCACAGCTGTCCCCCAACAGGAGAGTAAAATTACAATTTAAGAGAGTTGTCCCTGCAGTTTACAAGCTCAGAATAAGTTTATATTGCCTCTGCTCGCTGAGGCTTGTACCTACAGGATATTATCCAAAGAGCAATCTGCTTCTTGGGTAACATTGATGTTGCTCTGTCCTCAGAAAGGAGGAAGTCAGCTCTCATAAGGTTTTCCCCTTCTCCAGAGACCCAGCCTACCAGAAAGCAGGTGAGGAGGCAGACAGGTACCTTTTTGGATAGCCACTCCTCAGGAAAATGTATAAGCTGAGAGAAGGCTACACTTCCATCAAAAAGATGCAGATCTCAATCAGAAACATGAGCTGTCTTTTTCACTGTGCCAGAAGGAACAGGAGTCACCCTTTTGGACAAATCCATCAGCAGGTGGGTTTCAAACATGTCCCCAACTATGGGTACAACAACACCCGTTATGGATATGATTTCTTTTGGATCAGGGGAGGAAGAGGCACATGAGACAGAGGCAGTGCAAGAGGTGGAAGGGGTACAGCTCACATTCTGCCTCCACTTGTTTTGGTCGTAGGGCCACTTCAGTTGGGGGAAAGGTTGCTAAATTTTGAAGCAAATCGGCATCATATAACCCAAGACCAGTGGGTCCTGGAAACTATTTCAGGCTACTGCCTCAAATTAGAGGTACCCCCACCACCGCAGCAGTTGGGTCAGGCACTATCCCACTTCTTGGACAAAGAGTAGAGAATTGGTTCATTGAGAGACTAAGGCCTTGCTGGTAAAAGGGGCAATCTCAAGGGCAGAAAGCGGTAAGGTTTGGCAGAGTATGATCTTCCTCATCCCAAAAAAGGATGGTGAAGACCAACCCATTATCAGTGTACGGTACTTCAACACCATCATTGTATAGAGGCATTTCAAAATGGAGTTGATTCACCTTCTAAAAGACACATTGATTCAGGGAGACTGGTTAGCCAGACTGGATTTAATAGAAGCCTTTCTTGGGACCACTGCTCTTCAGCCTGTTCTTAAATAATCTCCCTCAAGCCTGTGATGCCAAGATAATCCTATATGCGGACAATGCTGTCATCCTCAACAGCAACTCTCAAATTGAGCTACTCCAAGCAGCACTTTAGCACTCCTTCAGTAAAATAGAAGACTGGTTCTGCAAGCACAAACTTCTGCTCAATTACAAAAAAAAGCAAGCCCATGCTCCTATCCAGCTCCCAGCTCAAGAAAAGGTTCACCACCATAAACATCACCAACGATGTACTTGCCCCCTTGGAACAGGTACACTCCTTTAAATACCTTGGAGTCCCCCTGGATGACACCTTATCCTATGCTCAACATACCGACCAGGTGGTCAAGACAGTCAGCACCAAGCTTGGTGTGCTTTACAGGCACATAAAACACCTTACCACTGCAGCCATCTGCCTATCAGTCATGAGCTCCATCCTCTCTACCATTGGCTATGGCCTGGTTGTCTACAGTGCAGCATCAGACTCTGTACTCAAGCAGGTGCACGTAGCTCTCAACAAGGCCTACAGGCTAATCCTGAATAGCGATCAAATGAGCCACATCTGTTCCCTCTACGAGCAGACACACCTACTGTCTCTTGGGTGCCGGACTATATTCCTCACATGCCTCCTAGGCAAAAAAGCCTTACTGGGGAAAGCTCCCCCCCATGTGTGTAGCAGGCATCTTCTCCCTCCCAGGCTCAGAATATATAACCAGAAACAGAATGCAGGTGGCTCTCGAGGTGCCATTCCGATACACAGCTCTCGGACCGTGCACCTTCTCTTACAGAGCTCCTCTCTGGTTTAACGATGTACCTGAGTCCACTCAGAACTCCACTAGCCTGTCTGACTTCAAATCAGACCTTAAGCGTACCTGACCTCCAGCTCTGTATGCACCTGCTTCTCCAACAGCTGATAGACTCTGGATGACAAGGCCTGGCTCTGCTAACAGCAATTATTCTCAGCACAAGACAGAAGCAACTCTCCCACGTGCTCCTTGACAATGTCTCTGAATCACTCTAAGGGGTTGCTCCTGTACACCCCTCCCCCCTGTCTCCACACTAGGATAGGTCTCTGCCTCCCTGGCTTCAGCCCTGCCTCCTTGACCACTTTTACTAGAGGCCCCCTCCTCCCCTACCAAAATCCTGTCCTTACTGACCCTCTGCCCAACCTAACCTAACCTCTAGTGCCTCTGCACCTTACCTGCACTTGTAATCAACTAAAGTTGATGTCTATATGCTGAATAGTGTTTTAAATGTCTAAGAAACTCTGTAATCTTTTCCTGATTGTTGTGCTGTTCAGTGTCTCAGATGTCCTAAAACTGTAACCTTCTTGACTAAATGTCTATACTCTGTTCACATGATATGGAACCTTTGTAAAAGAGCCTTGGCTCAAAGGTTATTTTCCGAATACAAATATATAAATAAAAAATAAATAAAGATCTCTTGAGCCCCATACATCACAAGGATTAGAATTAGCTAGGGTTCCTCTGGAAAGCGGAACTTTGGCACTCCAAAATGCCTGCCCTTTGGTCTGGCCGCAGATCCTTGGTGTTTTCACCAAGGTCCTGAAACTGGTTATGGTGTGGCTAAGGGTGGCAGGAGTAAGATTAATCTTCTATCTAGATTGATTGCTTATGGCACAGGAGCAGACTCAATTGACAGCTCATGTGAACCTCACAGTTCCTATCTTGGAGAGCCTCGGGTTTGTGATCAGCAAAAAAAGTCAATCCTTGAACCTTTCAGGTGGTAAATATATTTGGGGTTTGAGGTAGATTCTATATTGATGACCCTCAGACTGCCTGCAGAAAAGATCAGTGAGAAAAAAGGGAGATCAGGAGGGTCCAGAAGAAGGACTCACCTCCTCTCCGAGACATGGCCAGAATTATAGGGCTCTTGAATGCCTAACTGCAACTCTTAAACTTAGAACTCTTAAAACTGAAGGTGGACAAAGCAATGGGGCCTGATGGGATTCATCCCAGAATTCTAAAAGAATTAAGGATAGAACTAGTGACACCACTGACTACCCTCTTCAACAAATCATGGGAGGATGGGGTGGTACCCGAGGACTGGAAGAGGGCAGATGTGATTCCCCTTCACAAAAGTGGGAGCAAGGCAGAAGCAGGAAACTACAGACTTGTTAGTTTAACCTCAGTGGTAGGGAAAATGATGGAATCACTCTGAAGGAAAGAATTGTCAAGTATCTAGAGGCTAGAGGCACAGAACCCAAGGCAACATGGATTCACAGCGGAAGGTCATGCCAGACAAATCTGATAGATTTCTTTGACTGGGTGACCAAAGTAGTAGATCAGGGAGGGGCTGTGGACATGGCCTACCTAGACTTTAGCAAGGCATTTGACACAGTCCTACACAAAGATTAATATACAAGTTAGCCAGCCTGGGAGTGGGTCCCAAGATGACAGCCTGGGTAAAGAATTGGCTGGAGAATAGGACACAGAGAGTAATGGTAAATGGAGTCCACTCTGAAGAAAGGGGGGTTACTAGTGGGGTACCGCAGGGTTCAGTATTAGGACCGGTCCTCTTCAATGTCTTTATAAGTGACATTGCAGAGGGACTGGAAGGAAAAGTATGTCTCTTTGCAGATGACACAAAGATCTGCAACAGAGTTGATGCACAAGGTAGGGGTGGAAAGGATGAGAAGGGACTTGGTAAGGTTAGAGGAATGGTCAAATGTATGGCAGCTTAGATTCAATGCTAAGAAGTGCAAGGTAATGCACCTGGGAAACAAAAACCCAGGGGAAGAGTACACAATGGGGGGTGAGATACTAACAACAACAAAAATGGAAAGGGACCTGGGGTTAGTCATATCAGATGACCTAAAGGTGGGCAAACAATGTGAGAGGGCAGCAAGGAGGGCTGGGGGGATACTGGGATGCATAGGGTGAGGCATCACCAGTAGAAAACAGGAAGTTATCATCCCTCTGTACAGACAGCTGGTCAGACCCCATCAGGAGTACTCTGCAGCAGTTTTGGGAGACCCAATCTCCGCAAAGACATAGACAGGATGGAAGCTGTCCAGAGGAGGGCAACTTAAATGGTGCAGGGTCTGCACCAGAGACATATGAAGAGAGACTTAAGGAGCTTAATATGTATAGCCTCGAGGAAAGGAGGGAGAGGGGGACATGATAGAAACTTTCAAGTACCTCAAAGGAATCAACAAAGTCCAAGAGGGTAGCATCTTTCAAAAAGAGGTGTGCAAGAACAAGAGGCACAATTTGAAGATGGGGGGCAGCTCAGAGGTAATTTAAGGAAGTATTTTTTCACAGAGAGGTTGTAGATGCATGGAACGGCCTTCCGGAGGAGGTTGTGGAGTCAAAAACAGTGGTGGAATTCAAGCATGCATGGGACAGTCATAAGGCAATTCTAGGGGGTGGGGGTAGGAAGAAGTAGGCTGCTGGTTAACTAGGATCTGCAGTTTATCCATTAGGTAGGGAAATGGGCAGACTGGGTGGGCCAAGCGGTCCTTATCTGCCATCAAATTCTATGTTTCTGCAGGCTATCTTCCCAGCCCCATTCCAGTACAGGACTCTTCGGGGGTTCAAGACTGACTTCTTATAAGAGACAGGGTCGTTCAACACCTGCCGGTTGTTACCCAGCCCAATACATTCAGAGCTCATCTGGTGGCTATACCAGATGTAGACTTGGAACGGAAGGGCAATTTTCAGGACAAGCCTGGAACAGATAATCGACCTGGATGCCAGTGTGTCTGGCAGGAGTGTGTGGTGCGAGAGAGCCTTCATGGGGGGAATGGTCCCCACTGGAGAGTACCCTTCACGTCAATGTATTGGAACTAATGGCAGTGGCATTTGTGATCCAAAGCTTTGTGAAAGACAGGTCGGGATCATCAGTCCTCTTCCACATTGACAATGTGGTGGTGGTGGGATACATCAGCTGACTGGGGGGGGGCAGATCTCAAAGTCTGACGATGACAGCCACAGTGTTTTGGGATATCTGCCAGAGGGTGAACCTTCGGGTCCAAGCCATCCGCATCCTGGGTCTGGTCAATGGGGTGGCAGATTCGAGCTTGAGGTACATAATAGACTCGAGCAACTTTCAGCTTCACCACAATGTATTTCTCAAGACTATGAACAGGAGAGGTCCTTTGAATCTGGTTTCTATTTGTCTTGAGGCTCAGTTACCAAGTGAAGAGGTTCTTCAGCTGGTGACCAGATCACTTAGCAGAGGCCACGGATGCATTCCTACAGAACTGAGAGGGGTAGAAGGCATACACCTTTCCTCCCCTTCACCTTTATTTGCAGAACAACAGTCCAGAGGGCTTCAGTAATGGTGGTGACCCTGGTGTGGCAAGACCAACTGTGGTACCTGGTATTGCTGGAGTTTTCAGTGGGTCTCCCAGTTCTGCTTCCCCAGGCCCTAGATCTCCTAAAGGATCCAGCAGGCCATCCACACCCCTTCAGGATGCTTTCAGGGGTTCCTGGGCAAACACAGGCCTTTCAGAGGCAGCTATTGGTCTTCTCTGACAGTCTTGAGCATGGGCACTAGGGCGGCATACAGTTAGCCTGGAATGTCTGAGCTAGCTGATGTCTTTCAAGACACCTGAATCCCATTTCAGCATCTGTGAAAGAAGTCACTGAGCTTCTGTATGGAGTGTACTCTGTGGGAAAGTCACACAGGTACATAAATGTACTAAGATCAGCTATCTACCCGGTCGAAGACAGATTCATGGGTCACCTTCCTCTGGTGTACAGATTCCTCAAGGCTATAAAGTTGTTCAGACCCCCACAATTAAGATGTAGATTCACCTGGGACATAAACAGACTCTTCAAATTATTTCAAGAATAGAGTCCTAGCCAGGGCCTGTCCATAAAACATCTGTCTGTAAAATTGGCAGCCCTTCTATGGCTGATCTCCATTAAATGCATCTATGACATCAGAGTACTGTAAGTCTCTAGGATGTTCCAGACAGTGGATGGCATTCACTTGGAACTGACTAAGCATACTAAGACCTCCTCTCTGGGGGTTATGTACTCCCAGTCCGAGATGGAACTCAAGCTGTACGTGGTCTAATGTCTGCAAGCTTAAATAGAGAGAGGTCTGATAGGATCAGGGTCAGACTCAACTTCTCATCTCATTAGCAAAACCTCACAACCCAGTTTTGGTCCCAACAGTTGCCTGGTGGGTGCATTGTACAATAGTGGAAGCAGGTATTGACTTGACTTAGTTGGGGCTCGCTCCACTGGGACTGCCATGGCTGGCCAAGCCTTTCGCTGCAGTATTTGCCCAAGATACATTGTCAAAATGGCAGACTGGTCCAAGGACACTACAATTAAATGGTTTTACCATGGACAAGTAGAACAGAGTGCAGTGAAAGAGGTTCTGCTCAGGGCTTTGAACAAGCCTATTACTATAGCCTCCAAGCTTGTGTCTTAAAATGGTAATTTTCCTAGAGCACATCTTGAAAGAAAATTATGATTTTAATAATGACTCAGAGGCAGAGATTATAGTCCCTCCTCACCCCCTTGCTCCTTGTCTTATATCAAGTCTGACATAAGAAGCCCAGGGACAGAGGATGACAAAGAAAGAAAGAAGAGAAACGAGGAGATTCCAGTTGATCTGGTGACATTTCAGTTTTGCCTGTTGCAATCCAGTTCTGAAGGGCAGTTTGGTGTCCAGTTGGAACAGTTATGGCAAAGAAGAGGATGAGCAGAGATGAGAATGAATGTTTACAGAGCCAGGAGCATGCTGGGAACTACAGGGACTGATGGGACTTGTGGTGCACTGTATATGTATATGGCTATATAACACTAGCCTGTTGGGCTAACATGCTGTAGTACTGTTTTACTTTGCTGCTATGGAGCAGCCTATTATCTCCGCCTCCAAATCATTATTTAATAATCAAAATTTTCTTTCAAGCAGTGTTCTAGGAAAGTTACCAGTTGATACAAGGAGACCTTATGGAAATCAGCAAATGACGCAAACAGTGAAATCCTGTCAGAAACTAGTTTACGCTTCACTAGTGCAAACTGAAATATGTTCTTCTAATCAGACTAAATCTCCAATTCTTGCTCAGATTATTTATAATTTTATTTAAAATATTTTCAGTCCAGGCAACCAATCAGAGATAGTACAGTAAGTCACATATTCAGTTGTGTCCTGGGAAGGGGTATGGAGGGTACCATGGGAATGGGATTGCAACAGTTACAGCAAATAAATCATACCATGAACAATCTAGTAGGAGATTGATAAACATATATACAATACACAATATACAATGGAAAAATGCAAAATAACCCACCGAGAAGCAAAGCGAAATCAACAAACAAAACAGTCAATTCCCATAGTGAGAGAATATTAAGATATGGGACAGTAAGTAGGCTATGAATATTGGGCGACTGGAGCAGGAGTGGGAAGAGGCAAAATTACGTTTTAGTTTTTGTTTAACACCCTTAAGGCTAGTGCAGCAGGTTATGTCAGTGGGAAGACTATTCCATGGATGAGTATGCTTGTGGCATAATGGGGCCTGGCTGGCTTGTTTTCTGCATTGTGGGGGTGGTAACCTTTGCTCCCGCTGGGATGTCAAGGGATTAGCATGTGGTGCAGTTGAACTACCAGTATCTAGTTAGTCAGAGAGTTTCCCCAACCAGTATCTGAGCCCAAACAACACAGAGTGTACTGAGCACCTATATTCTAGTGATGGCCGGCCCAGCTGCTCATAGAGCAAGCTTGGTGTATGTGAAGGATGGCAGGTGCTGCTTAGGGTGAACTGACAGAAAGAACTGAACAGGATGCCGAGTTTGGCTCTAGGTGCAGATGTATGAACTGTGTCTATAATCTGGTGCAGGGAGGATCATCTGTTTGATTAGGTGATGGTTAGTACAATACCTTGCCTAAGGCACCCTTTTACCCTATAGAGTGCAGCCTAAAGAGGAGCTAGTTGCACCTCTGACAGCCCTTTTCAACATGTCATTAAGAACAGGAGAGGTACGGGGACTGGAGGAGGGCAGATGTAGTCCCACTCCACGAAAGTGGAAATAGTGAGGAGGCAGGAAATTAAAGGCCAGTCAGCCTGACATTGGTGGTAGGCAAGGTAATGGAAACACTATTAAAGGAAAGAATTGGGGAATACCTAGTTACTATAACCTGCAGGATCAGAGGCAGCTGGATTCACAGGGATGATGTCCTGCCAGACAAACCTGATCGAGTTCTTTGATTAGGTGATCAGGAAGGTGGATCAAGGGGGATCAGTGGACGGGGTCTACCTGGATTTCAGCAAGGCCTTCGACATGTTCCACATAGATGGCTGTTAAACAAGCTGGGAAGCCTAGGATTAAGTCCTAAGGTAATAAAATGGATGCAAAATTGATTGGGCAATAGGAGTCAGAGGATGGTGGTAATCGGCAGTCACTCTGGAGTAGGCAAGTGACCAGTAGAGTACCGCAGAGATCAGTCCTAGGGTCGGTCCTCTTCAATGTCTCTATCAGTGACATTGCAGAAGGGCTGGAAGAGAAAGTATGCCTGTTCACAGATGACATAAAATTATGCAACAGAGTAGACACACTGGGAGGAGAGGAAAAAAATGAGAAGTGATTTAGAAAAGTTGGAAGAATGGTCAAGGGCTTGGCAGCTGTGTTTTAATGCAAAGAAGTGCAAAATAATGCACTTGGGGCACAAGAACCTGGGGGAAACATACCAAATGGGAGGAGAGGTATTAACAATTACAAAGCAGGAAAGGGACCGGGGGGTGATCATTTCTGATGACTTGAAGGAAGCAAAGCAGCATGACAAAGCAGTGGGGAAGGCTGGAAGGATGCTGGGTTGCATAGGAAGGGGGATCACCAGCAGAAGAAGGAAGGTGATAATACACCTGTACAGATCACTGGGTAGGCTGCACCTCGAGTACTGTGTACAGTTCTGGAGGCCCCACCTCTGTAAATACATAGAAAGGGTGGAGGCAGTACAAACGTGGGCAACCAAAATGGTGCATGGCCTGCATCAAAAGCCCTATGGGGTAAGGCTCAAGGAACTTAACATGTACTCCCTGGAGAAAACGAGGGAAAGGGGGGGATATGATAGAGATACGCAAACACCTCATGGGCAAAAACAAGGTAGAGGAGGGAAGCATTTTCCACAGAAAAAGATGTTCAAGGGCAAGAGGTCATGCTATGAAGTTAGAAGGTGAGAGGCTCAGAGGAAATGTGAGGAAGTACTTCTTCACAGAGAGAGTGGTGGATGCAGGGAACACCTTACCAGCAGAGGTGGTGGGGGTGGAAATGATGGCAGGGTTCAAGAATGCATGGGATAGACAGAGGGATCTTGGTGGGGGGCCGGAGACTGAGTAGGGCCTGCCGTGACACAACAGGTAGGGAAAATAGGGCAAACTAGGTAGATCATCAGGTCCTTATCTGCTGAAAGATTCTGTGTTTCCATGTGAGTGTGTGTGTGTGTGTGTGTTTTCCCCTTTCAAGAGACTGTAGTATGTGTGAGGTGGGTTCCTCCTCCAAAAGAGAGTGTTAGATTGTGTGAAGCAATTTCTCCTTCAAGAGAGCATGTGTTTGTGTGAGGTGGGTTTTTTCTTTAAGAAAGTGTGAGTTTGTGTGACATATACCCATAAAGTCCAATCACATGTAACCCCTAGGTGGCGCTATCCAAAGGGCTACTACTCCTGCCTGCTTGGCTAGTTGCAGGTTAAGGGGCCTAGGTTCTGATACAGGTTCCTCCACCCGGAGGTTAGAGTTGGTAGTAGTCAAGCTGACATGGGCACACCCTCCGGGACACTGTAACCCCCCTTTTCTCCTTCTGGTGGCCTGAACAGTACACAGTAATCACTTTCACAATGACCTTTAGTCACCAGGCAATTACCCACACTGTTTGCACTTACCACCAGGATGGTTCCTCTAGCTTGACCCTGGGGACCCCCTGTAAAACAAGATTAAGCACAGCAAATAGCAACAGTACAATACTCCTGGCACAAACTGGAACCGCAGTCAGGTTAAATGCAAACAAAGTTAAATCTGATTGATTCAGGGGACTTGAACAAGGGAGGGGCATAATCAGGTTGATTTGCTTAAAAGCTATATTAATCAGACAGTTATGCATGCAGTTCAGAATCCCTACACAGTCACACACTCTGGGTACCCAGGTAGGAAAATGGTGAGCTAACCAGGAACATTGCAGCTGGTTGGGGCCCAGTGATGGAAGAAAGCAACATGCACGACACACACTATTTGTAATCCAGAGCCAGAGGGCTCAGTTCATGAAAGAAAAGGCAACAAGACAATCAGATGACAACACTTTTAGATTTAGCTGTTGTTGCAGGGGAGCTGCACTGATGTTTACTCATGATACCCAATACTGGACACAAGCAGGATGAAATTGAGACTGCAGGCTGTTGAGCTGGAGTGCCCAGAGAAGCAGGGCCCACACGAATCACCGAGGCATCATTCCTGTTCAAGGCATTGAGCAGGGGTCTGATCCCCAGGCCGCTCTCTCGTCGATGACTTTCTCTGCGTAGCAGGTATTCTGGCTGGGCCAGTGTAGCAGGGCCCAGGCAAACAGAAATGGATACAGATTCAGTCCGTGGAGCTGGATACAGTCCCCAGCAAGCAAAACACAGTTCAGACACACAGTGGGGAACCAAATCACGATCAAAGCTCTCAACCCTTTGTCCCCCAAATGTGGAACATTGCCTCTCAAAATGTGGAACAAGTGAGCAAAAATGTGGAACACTTAATCAAATCTTTACCTAGAAAGCTCAGAACACTGTTAAAATGTTTGTATTTATGTTCAGAAAGTCTGTTATTAATTGAATAATATATTTTTTGCATAATTTACTATAGATTTTTGCTTTAAAATGTTAATACTGAATGTGGAACAAGTCCTCACAATGTGGAACAGGGAGCTTTTGTGAAGTAAAATGAGGAATGTTCCTCGTAATGTGGTACAGTTGAGAGGTATGATCACGACCCACTATAAGCACACAGCACATTCACATGTAAGGAAATTCCACTGTATCAGGCAAATGGCTCTCTGGTCACAATTACAGAGTCTCTGCACAATCCGGGAGTTCAGAGGTAGTTGGAAGTCCTGACAGGCTGATCGCATTCAGCAAATCTTCGGTCTTCTTCAGGTTAAAACCTGGTCACAATTCAGCGGCTTAATTCACTCTCCAAATTCGGATTCGGTCTGAAAAAAGCACAAGTTCCCTCTCAGGAACAGCAGGTAGGCATGCAGGCCAAACTCAGGCCTTTCCACAGTTCTTCCATGTGGATCCACTATGGATTGCTGTTCAAACTATCTTGAGCTGTTACTTCTTCACTTTCCAACTCAGATCTAACTGAAACTGCAAGCAGTGTTGGACTTTCCTCAAAATCCAAAAGGTTTGGTTGGCTAATCTGTCTGTCAGTCACAACAAGGGCTCCCCCTCCTGGTTATTTAGGCACCAAAAGCCCCAAACTACAATTCCTACAAGTTTTGGCCCCACCAAGCCCCTGTAGGCAGGTTCCATTTTAGAGTCACAAATGTACTGATCGGCTCATTCTGCAGTCCAGGACCAAGATGATGGAAACAAACAGAACTGTCCATGCTGCAAAGAAGGCAGGTTAGAACAAACTGCAATATTATTACTACTCTAACAAATGATCAGCAAACAAGTACATCTTCTAACAGAGCTCCCTCTCAGATTAATTATCACTGTAATCCAGGCAGCTCTTAAAGAGACAGTACACAGAGGCTATACAGGTACTCCCTGGCAATCACATTTAAACTGTTAAAACACAGGACACCAGCCTGGCAGTGAGCATTTAGGCAAGCTTAAGGAAGACTCTTCGGGGACCCCCATTTGTAGGGGGGTTACACACACAAACTGAAAGGGACTTCAATGTTTCTGTTCCCCTGAATGACAGTTTGAGTTTCTATAAGGTTGGCTCCCCTGTAACAGAGTGTGAGTTTATTAGGTGGGTTCCCTTTTAAGAGAGTGTGTATCTGTATGAGGTTCGTTCTCCTTTAAGACAGCATGAGTTTGTGTGAAGCTTGTTCCCATGTATGACAGTGTGAGTCTGTGTGAGGCTAGTTCCCCTGTAAGAGAGTGTGAGTTTCTGTGAGGTTGGTTTTATTTATTTATTTATCAAATTTTG
This sequence comes from Neoceratodus forsteri, assembly GCA_016271365.2. Classification (NCBI taxonomy): domain Eukaryota; kingdom Metazoa; phylum Chordata; order Ceratodontiformes; family Ceratodontidae; genus Neoceratodus; species Neoceratodus forsteri. Next base: position 115,266,982 of record JADMNL010000024.1, on the reverse strand, counting down.
ATAACCTGGTAAAAACTCACTAAGGCATAGCGTTCCTTTTTCAGGGTCGACGTGGGATTAGGACATTTAGTTGACAACTTTATACACAGAAAGTGTATTACAACAGACAGAATGATTCAGAGCGTTATATAGGGTCATTAGGACAACAGTAACACATTCAAGGAGTATAGTTCATGTTAGTTACATAAGAAAAAAACATTTTACAGTAGGAAGTCGAGATGCTTCATAAGAGTAGCAGAAAACATCACTACCAAATAAAGGATTACACAAGAGATCAGTGGGAGAGGCATCAGGGTATGGTGAAAGACTGGTTTGTCTGATGCAGGCTACTTTAAGTTGCTAAAGGGATGACTAAATAGTCTAGACTGTTAGGGTAATGTACTGTTAATGGTGCCGGGGGGGTCAAACAGTTACGTTACTCCGTGGTTGTATATGCAGTGGGTTGTCCCAACTGTGTTGGCTTTCAGCTTGTTTTTGAACATTGCCAGTGTGTTACAGAGTTGAGTTTCTTTCAGGAGAGTGTTCCATAGGGAGGGAGCAGTGAAAAAGAATGCTCACCTGCCTGAGGCAGATGTAGCTCTAGGAATTTCAACTAGGAGGTGGGAGGAGGAGGAGTGGAGGTATCTAGAATGTCGCTTGAGATTGGGGACACCTTCAGGGCAGGGTGTGTGTGACATTTTATCAGCTTGAAGGCTAGGCATGATAAGGGAAACTCCATATATGCTGCGAAAGGGGGCCAACTCAGGGAAGTGAGGACATCACAGTGATGCATCCAGGAAGAGGCAGGCAGCAGCAAAGTGGCCTATCTTACCATACAGGCAGTTTAGCCTGCTATAATCTACAGCTTGCAGCGACTGCAGAATAGGAGCACCGTACTGTAGGATAGGCAGCAACGTGCTGCTTAATGAGGTAGGTGAGGTATACAGCACACTGAGTTTCTAGTGTATTGTTTTGGATACCGCCTCCATGTGGCCATTGTAGCACAGGTCTTGGTTGAGCATTACCTCTAGGTACTTCAGGGAGCTCACTAACTCCAGTTGAAGACTCCCCACTGTTGCTAACTTGAGTAAGTTCTTTATGCACCCAACCTTTTTGGGCCAAAAAGCATAACTTTTGTTTTCTTAATATTTAAAGCCATTTTTTTTTTGGCTTGATCCACACCTCAAACTGCTTGAGGTCATTTCCTAGCTCAGAGTTTATCTGAATGATGTTGGTAGAGGACCTGTATATCACGGCATCATCTGCATAGAGTTGCATAGAGGCAGACCCACAGTTCTCAGGCATATCATTTACAAACAGGGAAGACAATATGGGGCCCAGGATTGAGCCTTGTGGTGCACCATCAGATATGCCTCTATGTTCTGAGTGACATCCGTGCCACCTAAACGTTTGCATGTGATTGGTCAGATAATGTCTAAACCAGCTGTGGGATATATTGTGTAGACCAATAGCTCTAAGTTTCTCCAATAGTAAAGCATGGTTTACAAAATCAAAGGCCCTAGTGAGGTCTACAAAGATTGCACATGTGGCCCTGCCATTCTCTGATGCTTCTTGAATGTTGGTTGTTAGTCTCACTAGGGTTGTGTTAATGCCATGGTATTTTCTGAACCTATGCAGGCAGCATCCTAGGATTTAACAAGTCTCTAGGTATTCTATTAGTTGATCATACACAAGCCTGTCTTGTACCTTTGCCAGGGCACCCAAGAGGCATATGGGTCTGTAGTTCTCTATGGGTTCTCTCGGACCACCTTTATGTATGTGAGCCACCACTGCAGTTTTCCAATTTTCAGGGATGACTCCCCGGAGGAGAGATTTATTTATAAGGAGGGTGAGAGGAAAGGCAATGGCAGGGGCCGCTAGTCTTAGAAATCGCAGTTCAGGTATGTCATACCCTGAGGAACCCTCAGATTTGATTCAAAATAGTTATGTGCAGACTTCCTTCCTAGTGACCAGTCTGAAGTGGAAATCTGGATGGTGAAGTTGTGGTGCAGATGGAGGGGGGATGGTAAGGGGGCACTGGGGGTTGGAGCTAGAGGGGGTTTTGAATCTATCTAGGTCTATGAAGAATTTATTGAAAGAGGAGGCCACTGTGAGAAGGTCAGATATTGTTTGGCCATCAATATTAATGTAGTATGAGGGAGAGGTGGGCCATCCATTTCAAACTGAGTTTATCCGGGCCCAAAAGCTTTTAGGATTGGATAGGTTTCTAGCCTGGAGATTTTAAATATCCTTTTGGCTTGTTTAAGATTGGCCTTATAGGTATTTCTCCATTTCTGGTAGGACTGCCGTCAGACATCAGCCCAGAAGTTTTGTATTTTCTCCAGACTTTGTTCCTCTGCCTCATGGCAGCATGGAGCTCCCCGCTTATTGATTTTGAACAAAGACCTTTGACTCTGATTTGTTTAATTGGATCATGCTGATTGAGAACACTGGTGAAGTTGTGGATGCAGAAGTTTAGGGCACTATCTACATCCAGAAGGTCACTTATAGCCCCCCAATTGACTTTATTAAGGCTAGACAGGAAGGAGACCACAAAGAATTTTGAGAGATCTCTGGCCTTAATAATTTTGGGAGGTGGGCTGTGGGCATTATTTTTCCAAATAAATGTAACCCTCCTGTGGGGGCTCATCCTAATGCCCCACTACCCTGGGTGCTCCTGTTTTCCCTGCTGGCCTTCTGCCACCCATCCTGGGACCTGGTGGTGTCCCCCTGTCTCTGTCCAGCTACGTGGTGTTTTCAGTCTGTCTAGGGGCTGGAGAGGTGGTGGCAAGGCCTACACATGCACAGTGGTGCTAACCTGCTTGCCACTATCTCATCACCGTGGCAGCCTACTATTTTATTTTTTTATTTTATTTGTACATCGGTTTACAACCTTTGAGCCAGAGGCTCATTTCCAAAGGTACCTTGTCACAAAGAGGACACATACAGTACAACATTTAGATTACACATTGCAATTAGCGTATTTTCAACATTGTGGTTACAGTCTTGGTAGGTAGATGCAGTTATTTATTTGTTACAATATGGGTGTTACAAGTTTGGTGTACATAGGCTAATGCAGGACTTGGTAACAGGTTTGAGAGATAAGCATACATAGACAGTGCAGACCAGTAGCCTAGAAACGGAGATAGCAGGAAGTAAGCAATACAGGTGGTGAGGGCACAGCTTATGATAAGTTTGGGCAGGGAGCCACTCAGAGAGTGTTGTCAATTAGTTTGTTGAGGAGCCACTCAGGGAGTTTTGTAAGGGCATGGTGTGCTAGATCACCTACGGACAGGTACAGCTACTAACCTCCCCAGTGCTCTCGCTCTCCTAAATAAGTTAATCGGGGGTCGGGCACCTGGGGGAGGCCCCTGAGAAGTGACTGTATTGATTTATCAAGGAGCGCCAATAGCACTCAAGGATTGGGCCAGCCAATGAATATTAATGAGCTGGCCCAAATACTAATGAGCTGCCTGCTGCTTGGAGGAGGACAGTATGAAGCAGCAGCAATGACAGGCAGGGGGATGTATAAAAACTCTAAACTGTGGCATGGTGGGATAGAGGTAAGTGGCTGCCACAACACGGTGGGGGAAATGTAAAATAAATATGTTTTTACTGGCTGCAGAAGGACTGTAAAGTGGGGACAGCGATTGGACTGCATGTTATACTGTTGACCAGCAGCCATGTTGTGGTCCTATGACCCCCAAATGGACAGCCAATCAGAAAACTAGGTGCCTAAAGACTGGCTGTGATGGTTTTATTTATTTATTTATTGGAGATTCGGAAGTACCTTTGAGTCAAGGACTCCTTTATAAAGGTTCCACGTCACAAGTATTACATACGAGGAGAGAGGTAACATAGCAGTACAGTAGTACATAGTCAGGTATTACATAAACAGTAGTTACAGAGGCATTTGTGGGTCTCTCAGAGGAGACCTAAGTCAAGTTAAGGAAGACAGGCAACACAACATGGCATAACAGTGCAGGGCAACAAGCAACACAATATGGTATAACAGAGCTGAGCTATACAAGAGGGACTCTGTAAGTGGCAGGGTTATGAGAAGGGGAGCCGGCCGTAGCCTAGGCCTGTCATTGGACGAAGTATTAGTCAAGGACAGGCACAAAGGTTTGAGGCCTGTAGGTGGGATCTAAGAGTGGTTTTGAAGGATCCTAATCTGTTATCATTTATGGTTTATGGGAGAGGTGTGAACTAATTTCAGGTGCCAAGGACCTTTGCCAATCAATAATCAAACAGGGCTAATACTTGTGACTGACAACAGGATTTGGCCAATCAGAAGCCAAATTTTTTGGGGAGAAACCCCTGAGACTTTGGGCAGTGCAGGCAGTCTTGTGTGGGCTCTTCTCGAGGCAAGGAGGGTTCAGACTGTGTGGGTCAAGAGTGGAAGTATTTTTCCAGGCCTTGGTTTGGCAAGTTGTTCCAGTGTCTGGAGGATCTGAAAAGGACTTTATCCTAGCAGAGAGATTTGTGATTCTGCATATGATTATCTGAGACTTTTGGATGAAAAGCTCCTGGCAGGGTGAGGATCTAGGATTTTTGCCGTGAGCCTGAACCGGTGTGAGGAAAACCCCTGAGGCAGTGAAAGGGGGGGGGGGTTGGCACTGTGAGTGCCAGAGCAAAAGGGCACTGCTGTTTGAAGTGAGAACATTGGAAGAAAAGGTTTGTAGGTGTCCAGCATTTCAGGAGCCTGTGGTCTGCTGAAAGCCAGCTGTGAAAGGGTGGAGATTTGTGTTACAGACTGAAAACCATTAGCCAAAAGCCACTGGAAAGGTGGAAAGCCTCGAGAACCTGTTTTGCTGCACACTGGAGCTGTTTGCTTTGTTGAAGTGGAAAAGCGGAATCTGAAGCTGTTCATAGCTGCCATCCAGAGCCAGGTAGGGAACTTGCTGACTCCTACCAAGTGGGGCAGATTGGGCTGCAGGGGGCCACGGGGCATGCCTGAGTGCTAGAGCACTCTAGACTCATAGTGGGAGCTGAGCTGTGGAGACACTCCTGGGTCTGGGCTTCTTGTGGCCTAGTAGGCCTTGCCATGGGGCTCTGCAATGGGCCTGGAGACAGGCTGAAGGGGACAAGTGGGACAAGTGGCCAGATCCTCAACCAAGTCAGAAAGGGACAAGCGGCTAGTCCTTCAAGCAAGTCCAAGGCTGTTCCAGCAGATCCTTTCGGCTCATCTGCTTGCTGCCCTCTGAGAGTGACTGGCAAAATCCAAACTGCCAGAGCCCACCATGCCAGTGACTGAAACCCCAGCTTCAGGACAGTGAGTAACCCAGGGCATTGCCCTGATAAAAAGGGGAATAAAGGCACAGACTGTTAGCACTTCAGACAGAATTGTTTTAAGGGTCCCAATGCCGGCCAACCCATGGCATTGAGTAGACCTGCTAAAACCTCGGTATCCAGTCAGGACATAGGGGGTTTCACTGGTACCAGTGGGGGTGGGTTACTGTGTGTTTGAGCCCAGGGGCTCTGTTAATTCAGCCTTTTTCTTTTCACAGCTATCCTGTTTCTGGTACCCCTTTTCCTAGCATACCCTTTTTCTAAAACTAAAGCTGTGGTTTGTTTGGTGCAAGTCTTGTGTTGTGATCAAGTTATTGGTAACAGCTGTTAAGTTTATGTATTGTATAGTGCTGGAGTACAATGTGGAATTTAGTGTGTGGGATGCTTGGAAGGAGAGGTGGGTAGGTACAGCATCCCAGGGGGTTGTATGAAGCAAACACCTGGCCCATTTTACTCTACTTTGAGTGGAGGCACCACATTACTTTCTTACCAATTTGGTATAGAACCCCCATACACTACCATAGCAGGACCCAGGCCCCTTAACCTGTGTGGTAATCAAAAGGCAGAGATAGCAGCCCACTGGCACACGGTAGCTGGGCTACACACAGAAAGCCAGGGAGTGGTCACTAATTGAGTCGGGGAGGGTTCCTCCTGCTCGGATCCTTTCTGGTCTGTTTACCAGAATCCAATCAAGGAGTGAGTGATTGCCCATTTTATTGTTGAGCCTAGTGGGCTCTTCAATAAGCTGAGTGGTTTTCCTTTAAGAGAGTGTGAGTTTCTGAGAGGTTGATTCCCCTTTAAGATAGTGTGAGTTTCTATGAGATTGGTTCCTCTTTAAGAGAGTGTGGGTTTGTTAGGTGAATTCCCTTTTAAGAGGGTGTGAGTTTGTGTCAGTTAAGTTCCGCTCTATGAGAGTGTGAGTTTGTGTGAGGAGGTTAGGTTCCCCTTTGTGAAAGAGTGAGTTAATATAATGTGGGTTCCTCTTTAAGAAAGTGTGAGTTTGTTTAAGGTTGGTTCTAGGGATGGGAGGACTGGTCCTCCTGAAATCAGCCCCCCCCCCACCGGATCTCATAGGATCTGACAAACTCTGGTAGATTAGGAAGGACCCAGTCCATAAGTGTATTGGATCTGCTTTGCTGGGTTTGTTTTTCAAAATCCCTGTCCCTTGCCATCTGCCAACACTGCCATTTGCCAGCAAATAACCCCCTAAACATATTTTCGGCAGCAGTACGTATGCTGCAGGAGTTGATAGGCTTAGAAGTTTTTTTTTTTTTTAAAGACGTGCCTTCATGCCAAAAGCAGGAGGATGATGTCAGCCAAGGTGGCTTGCTTAAAATGATAGGAACAATGTACACCGCTCTCCCCTTCCCCCCTCTTGGGGCCAGACACCTTGTTCATAGCATCTCTTTAATTGAGAAGTTCTGGCTTGGCTCCCTGACACCCTACCTCAACAACCTCTTCTCTATCCCCCCTACCCCATCTACTCCATCCACAACTCTCCCAATAGGACTCTTACCCGCCCTTTCTATACTTCCACTTCAGGGAGAGCAGCCTCCTCCTATCACTTCTCTAACATTTGAAACTTCCTCCCCTTAGATATTTGTCCTGCTCTGTCTACTTAATTGTTGTCCTATCTTCTTTGTCACTACATTTCTCCATCCTGCAATTGCATCTGACCCACCTTCCCCCTTCATTATTCCTCTTTGCCTTTCTACTGTTTCTATTTCTGTGCTTTACCCCCTTCTATCCCTCCCTTGGCATACCGTTAGTCTATAGCACAAGCTGGGTTTACATTGAATAGTGTTCATACCCTTGGGGTTCTGCTCCTCTAGGTAAGGCTTGTCTTCCCCCTCCCTTCTCCCCCCCCCACCTCCACACTCCTTTCAATTCTACCCTTTCACACTTTCACACACACCCTCTTCCCAAACTCCTTCCCACTCTTTCCTCAATCTAGCCTACCCACCTCTCATGTGCCTGTATTCTGTCCCCCAATCAATCCCTCATCTCTTCCCCCCTTTTGCCCTGCCAATCACTTTTCGGGGTGTACATCCCAGAGGAGTGATGGCTCATTCTAATTCTCAAACCATCTCCCACTACCCCCCTCCCCCAATTCCTACAAAGTTCTCACTTACTACCCACGTGTTAAAATAGCAATATATCTGTGTTGTAGTGCTTTGTGTGTCTGTCTATGTTTATGTATTTGTGTGTATTAAAGTAAGTGTGCGTGTGTTCATCAATACAAATATATATGTGTGTATATGTAAAATGGATATATGTACATAGACTATATCTGTTGGCATGTGCTGCCTGCCTATCCTACAAAATATCTGGTGCAGCCTAAATGTATTCAGTTTTATGTACAGACTTAGCTCTTTGTATATTTTTATTTTGCATCTGTATTCTGTATTGTATTCCTTTCCCTCAGAACGCATCTGGAAATGAGTTATTGTAGCTCAGTATGTCTTTCCTGGTGAAATTTTTCAAAATAAATAAAATGTGAATTTTGCATCAGTGTTTCTTGATGCCTCTTGAATGCAGTTTCCTGTGCCCTTCACCTTCGTGGCCATCTCAAGACTCTCAGCAGCTGGCCACAGATGTTTCAGAGAACTCTGGACTGCTCATTTTTACTCAGGTTTGAAAAGTTTTGCCACTAGACTAGTTACACCTGAGCCAACAAGAATACCTACAATGAGTCTCTGCATTAAGAGATTGGTGAAATACAGTCGGTCATGAAAACATGCAATAGAGTAATTTGTTAGAAATTTTGTGTGCAATACTTTGGACTGTGCAAAGAATCTTGGACTTTGTGCAAAATATTGAGCCTGCTACCAAGCACCCTACTACAGTATGTGCAGATTTTCTGGCAAAATACTATACTAAGGGCATTGAAAAAGATATTAGGGACCATGCAGTACTGAATAGATAAAGGAAACTGAGCCTAGAAAAGAAATGAGGAAAGCTGTTACTGTATTAATAAGTGTGTTGATATAACTGTTGGCATAAAGCCTGGGCACATGAGCTGAGGAATCACATGGCTATGAGGGCTTTGAGAGCAGAGGACACTGTGCTTGGTGTCTGGGAGTGCTTTACTATTTTTAACTGAAATGTGCTGGGACTAGTGGAGGGAAGGAGTCAGACTTCTGTGACCCCCAGGAGAACAAAGGACAGCAGATAACTCCGTCTGTCATACAATTTGTGCAGCTGGGGATGCCCATTAGAGCATCCCCTGTGGCTCTCATGTTGCCCTTTTAAAGCCAGGATAATTGCCTAGTCCACTTCATTCCTGTTGACCAGCATTGTCAGGGAAACACTGACATCAGTTCCTGGGAGTAGAACATAAAAGCTCGCCCGTAGCAAGCAGCATTTTAAGCTGAGGAATAATGGGGCTAAGAGGGCTTTGAGAGCGGAGGACACTGTACTTGGTGTCTGGCAGTGTTTTACTATTTTTAACTGAAGTGTGCTGGGACTCGTGTAGGGAAGGAGTTGGACTTCTGTGACCCCCAAGTAAATGAAGGACCACAGATAACTCCAGCTGTCATTTGGTTTGTATGGCTGGGGATCCCCAATTAGAGCATCCCCTATGGCTGTCATTTTGCCCTTTTAAAGGCAGGATAATTGCCAAGTCCACTACACTCCTGTTGACTAGCATTGTCAGGGAAATGTTGACGTCAGTTCCTGGGAGCAGAATGTAAAAGCTCGCTCATAGTGATTGGAGGTGAGTGTGGAGTGGAGGCCAGTGACATCTGTCAGCATCAATTGGGGAGTGGGGCCAGGGACCCTGCCCTACATATAAGGTAAAGAGCAACCTTGTGTGATAAAACTTGTACTCAGTTGGTAGGAACAACAATAGTTGAATCCCCTATATATATAAATAAAAGGCACAAGAGTGAGTAAAAACATTTCCAACTCAAAAGTCATAGTTGTATAAATCTAATTTCAGGTTAAACCCAGTAAGATTATTTCATCTTCAGGGAAATCTTTATTCTGATACAAACTAGAATCCGAAAAGCAGCTGGGGAGAAGCTATTAAGCAAAGAATGGATGATAATTATGTTCTATTAAGCAGTGGAGCAATTGGGGTGAAATGTAAGGGATGTTGCAAAATAAGTCTGGAGGAAAACACAGACCTAGCCCAGTATATTTGCCAGCAGTGTGTAGAACTGAAGGAATTAAGAATAAAGATCATAGGCCTTGAATTAGAGTGCAAATGTTTTAAGAATCAACTACATAGTGGGGATGAAGAAAGCTTGAATAACGCATAATGTTTGAGGTCTGAGAACAATAAGGAGGGAGCTAGTAAACGTGTCAGGAATGTTTAAGATAATGTAGAGGATGGAGGAAGGGAAGAAAAAATCAAGCTAGAAAGGGCAGGAGTGTGATGGAATTTTCAGTTCCAATGAGAAACCAGTTTACTCCCTTCATGAGCTTAATGGAAAGTTTGGAAAATGAAACTCAAGAATTGGTGGAAATTGTATCAGAACAGGCTACATCCTGTGAGAAACAGAACTCTACCATTGATCCAGGTGTAGTAACTGAAGTATTAGTACAGACAGCAGATGGGGAAAACATCAGGATTGGAGATTGAATACCTGACAAGTCGAATAATCTAACATCTGAAAGTTTAATGGAAGAAGCAACAAAAAATAAATATATTGCCTGGTGTATATTATGGGGGATGCGTTAAGTAGATATATAGACTCATACACAACCAAAGATTATAAAAACAAAGCAGTGAGTAACTGTTTTCTCGGTGCAGGCACATCTAATATTTACTCCATGTTACCAGGTATTCTGAAAAAAAAGAACAGAAAATCGGGTGGTATTATTACACATAGGAACAAATTATATCAAACATAAATCAGAGGAAGAAATATTCAATGAGTTTAAAGCTGTATGCACTTTTCTACGGGAATCTAAGTGTAAGGTGATTCTCTCAGAAATTCTACCTTTCCCTCAGGCTAGCTATCAGTTTAACAAAAAAAAATCAAGAATTAATAACTGGTTGAGATGTTGGTGCCTGGGTAGAGAAATCACTTGCATTAAATCAGGGAAAAAATGTATCGATAAGAGAAGCTGCTTTTGCAGGGACAGTCTACATCTCAGTTGTAGTGGAAGTCAGTTGTTGGGAAACATGCTTAGAACTCAAAGTAATGGAACTTTAAACTAGAAAGATGGGGAGAAGGGACCCTGAAAAAGATCACATAAAAAAATTAAACAAACCAAACAAAAAACCCAATAAGCCAAAATCTATAACTAGGAACAATAATGAAATAAACATACTATCAATAAATGCACGTAGTCTATGTCAAAAAATTGATAAAATAAGTTTTACAAAAAGATCAAATCTACATATGCACAATAACTGAAACATGGTTTAGGAAGGATGACTGGATAATAGACATACCTGGCTTTAATTTATTCCATAAGGAGTGTTCCAATAAAAGAGGGGATGGGGTGGCTATATACATTACAAACTAACTAAAAACTAAGGAACTGGAATTAAACTAGATGGAGAAGGACCCAAACAAATTTGAGCACAAATACAACTAAAGGCAAAAAAAAAAAAAAAACCTTACTATTGCTTCTGTTATCTCTCCCCTTACTTGAATTATGCAGAAAATTGTATTTTTCTGGACACAGTTGAAAAGATGGAAATCAATGGTAACTGTTCTAATGGGAAACTTCAATTTCCCTAAGACTGATTGGAACAAAACAAGCATTTGTCAATGCTGAATGTTTGCTTGCTGGCATTGGCATTGGTAGTGTAGGAGTTACAGAGTTACATAAATAGGAATGACAGTGAAGTATTGAACTGAAGTCAACTCCACCACCACCCTGCAGATACTGACAGGCATTGGGGTGTGTCTTTGGCTTGTCAGGCATAACGGCCACACCATTTCACCACACCCTAACCTGCAGACACCGACAAGTGTCATGGTGTGCCTTGGGGTCTTTGGCCCTTATGTTCACCCCATTCCATCAGGAAATACGATGAGATGGGTGCTGTATAGGAGAATGGGGTGAACTTTGAGGCCGAAGAGTCCAAAGCACACCTCAATGCCTCTCACTGGCTGCAGGGTGTGGGTGGGGGTGGAATGGTATGAGCATTACAGGCAACAATCCCAAGTCATACCTCTGATGCCTGTCATTCTCTACAGGGTGGGGCATTATGGTTGGAAATGCTTACGCCTCAGGTGTTTGTTGGTATTTTCACTCCAAATTTTCAACGTGGTTTTTTTGTGACCCCCACCTCATGAACAGTGATAATATAAGTTTGTTAGCCAAAAGCTGCTTTTGCATAGCAACTATGTCATTTGGCACCACAGGTGGGAAAACACATTTCGAACAGGTTGTGAAAAATGACAGCTGCACTGTTCATGGGGAGGTGCAAAAAATGGCAATGTTGAAAATCTGCAGTGAAAATATAAAAAAAAAACTGCTGAAGTCATGAGCGTGCAGAGAAACTGTGCAACGCACACCCGTAATGTAATTAGTTTGGGGATTTTTTACAGCAGATTGTCAACACAGGCATTTTGGGACCTCCACTCATGAACAGCGTCACTGTGATTTTCTTAATCTGTCCCAAACAGTGATTTCCCACAGCGACCATGCGTTTCTCCGCTGAAAGTGCAAAAATACATTTTGGACATGGTGTGAAAAATGACAGCTGTACTGTTCATAAAGAAGTGTGTAAAAATGCCCATGGTGAAAATCTGGACTGAAAATATTACAAATTTATGAACTTACGAGGGTGCGTGGAAACTGTGCAATGCTCGCTCGTAACACAGTCATTTTATGGACTTTTGTCTCCAAATTTTTAACATAGCCATTTTAATACCTCTGCTCATGAACAGTGTCACTGTGATTTTCTTAATCTGTCCTGAACATTGATTTCATACACCGACTGCATCATTGTGTGCTACATGCACGGAAACACATTTTGGGTCAGATGTGAAAAATGACAGCTATACTTCTCATAAGGAGGTGTGGTAAAATGGCAATGTTGAAAATCTGGAGTGAAAATATTAAAAATTTGCGAACTTATGAGCATGCGTAGGAACTGCGAAATGCACGCTCATAAATCAGTCATTTTTGGGAACTTTTCCACCAAATTTTCAACATAGGGTTTTGGGACTACCTCATGAACTGTGACACTGTCATTTTGTAAATTGGTCCCGAAAGGTGGTTCCACGCAGTGAACGTGAAATCACCTTTTGGGGCTGATTAACGCCATTACAGTACCAGAATTCATGAGGAGGGGTCCCAAAACCCCATGTTGAAATTTTGGTGAAAAAATTCCAAAAAATGCCCGAGATATGCATCAAAGTTGAAAAAACCCTATTTATTCCATTATACAGCTTACTGGCATTTCTTCAGTTCGCGGTCAGCTTTGAAGAGTGCAGACGTGTTCCCAGTCCACGAAGATCATCTTGCTGGCCTCTGGAGGTAAGTATGGGGTGGGGTGGGGGGTGGGGAGGTGGATGTGCAGAGGGTGGGCCTTGGGTTGGGGGAGCAGACAATCAATGAGGACCGTTTTTTCTTTCAGGTGTTTCATTTCTTTTAGGAGGATGACATGTTACTTGTGCCATGCTGGGGTGGGCTCCCAGCGTGGCTGAAGATTTTTTGAGGGGCAGTGGAGCCGAAAGGGATTGGGCACCCTGCTATTATACAGACGCGTAGCCCCAGCTGGCAACTGGAAGTCTGTTTTTTTTGAGGGGTTCATTGAGCCGATGGGGGATTGGGCACCAATGAAGAAAAAGAAAGAAAAGAAAGGAAGAGAAAGCAGAGACGTATACAAGCAGGATTGCTGGCAATATGCTAATCAACACTATCTTATCGCTGCTCACTGAAGGGCAGCTCTTCCTTTCAGCTGTACAGCACTGCATTTTCAATTGCTGTCATAGACAGCTGCAGCATTCATTGGTGAACTGGGGCCGTGCCTGCAAACACACTGACTGAATTGGAAGACAGGGTGCCACACCTATGAAAACTCGGATGATGGCACTATGTTTCTTGCACATGCATGCAAGCAAACATGAAAAGAGGTACATGAATCCAATTGAAACAAGCATTTGTCAATGCCGAATATTGTCCCGCTGGCATTGGCTTTGATAGTGCAGTGCGGAAACACATTTTGGGCAGGATGTGAAAAATGACAGCTGTACTGTTCATAAGGAGGTATCAAAAATGGCAGTGTTGAAAATGTGGCATGTAAATATTGCAAATTTGCGAAGTTACAAGGGTGTGTGGGAAATGTGCAACGCATGCTTGTAACAGTCATTTTATGGACTTTCAGCACCACATTTTCAACATAGACATTTTAGCACCTCTGCTCATGTACAGTGTCACCGTCATTTCCTCAAACTGTCCCAAAAAGTGATTTTGCACAGTGACCGCGCTATTCTGCGCCGGATGTGTGAAAACACATTTTGGGCAGGATATGTAAAATGACAGCTGTATTGTTCATCAAGAGGTGTGGAAAAATGCCAATGGTGAAAATCCAGAGTAAAAATATTACAAATGAATGTTACAAGTGTGTGTGCAAACTGCGCAACGCATGTTCATAACAGTCATTTTATGGAGTATCATCCTCAAATTTTCAACATAGGCATTTTAGGACCTCTACTCATGAACAGTGTTACTGTCATTTTTGTAATCTGCCCTGAACACTGATTTCCCACAATGACCGCACTGTTGTGCACCGGAAGTGCGGAAACACATTTCGGCCAGGATGTGAAAAATGACAGCTGTATTGTTCACAAGAAGGTATAGAAAAATTACAATGCTGAAAATCTGGTGTGAAAATATTGTGGGTCGCGAAGTTATGGCGTCTTGTGTAACTACTTTTGTAATCGCTCGTAAAACAGCCATGTTTTGGATTCTTTCCACCAAATTTGCAACATAGGCTTTTTGAGAGCACACCTCATGAACACTGCCACTGTCCCTGTGTTAATCGGTCCCAAAAGGTGATTCCACGCAGTGACTGTGAAATCACCTTTCAGGACCGATTAACATCATAACAGTGCAAGAATTCATGAGGACGGGTCCCAAAAACTCCATGTTGAAAATTTGGTGCAAAAATTCCAAAAAATGTCTGAGATATGCATCAAAGTTGAAAAAAATATTTATTCCATTATACAGCTTACCGGCATTTCCTCAGTTCGCGGTCGGCTTTGAAGAGTGTAGACATGTCCCCGGTCCACCGAAGATCATTGCACCAAACTCTGGAGGTAAGTATGGGCTGTGGGGAGGCAGGGTGTGTAATAGGTGGGTGCGGGTGGTAGGAGGGGAGTAGGGAGACTACGAGGGACCGTTTTCTGTTTATAGGTGTTAAAAATAAAACATCGCGGATGGTTTTCTTTTTTTACAGGTGTTTTTTTTGGGGGGAGGATACTGTAGCCAATGGGGGATTGGGCACCCCTGTCAGCACATAGGGAGTGGGGGACACTAGCTGAGGGGGATTGGGCACCCCCTTAGCACAGAAGAAGGGGGGACATCATGCCGACAGGGAGTGGGCTCCCCTGTCAGCACATTAAAGTGGGAAAGGGTGGGACAGATGCCGATGGGGACTGGGCAACAACCCCACTGGCAAACAACGAAGGGGGGTGCATGTCTAGGGATTGGGCACCCCTCAGCAAGCAAAAAGGAGGGGTACATTACGCCAATGGGGAGTAGGTTCCCCATCGGCACATACATGAGAAAGGAGGGGGGACACATTATGCCAACGGGGAGTGGGCTCCCCCGTCGGCACATACATGAGGGGCGGGGTAAGCCAACCAGGGGATTGGGCACCCCTGAAGTCAGCTGTTTAGCGGCCACTGTGTCGCCATGTTTGTAGCAGGCGAAGCATGTCGGGAGGTCCGCTGCGTGTGATGAGCTTTGCTCACATTGCAACGGACCTTTCCTTAGATGTGCTTGCCCGGGTGGTGTGGCGCAGGCATGCAGGCTGATTGGGAAATAAGGAATGCACCTACTGGTGCGTGCCCTGCATTCTCCCAACAGCGACCACGCCTCCAAATCTCCACTACTGCAAGATGTTGGCTGCGCAAGCGCACCAACATAAAAAGAATGATTGACATTATACTAGAAAAGGATTTGGAGCAATTATTC
Source organism: Neoceratodus forsteri (assembly GCA_016271365.2). Classification (NCBI taxonomy): domain Eukaryota; kingdom Metazoa; phylum Chordata; order Ceratodontiformes; family Ceratodontidae; genus Neoceratodus; species Neoceratodus forsteri. Next base: position 115,251,601 of record JADMNL010000024.1, on the reverse strand, counting down.
AGGACAGTACCCAGGAAGACAAGATATCAGATTTAATATTTAGAAATTCTGAAGAGGGAATAAATGACCTGAGAATTATACATCTACTCAGTGACAACAACCACAGAATGATTTGTCTTTCATTGAAATGAAGATGGGACACACCAAAGGGAAAAACCAAAATGAAAAAGTATCCTAAGGCAAACCTCAGTGGTATAAAAACATATATAAAAACTTGGAATGGAATAAGGATTTTCAGGGCCAAACCCTAAATATAGTTTGGGATCAACTTAAAAATAAACTTGAGCACTGTATACAAAATGTTTGTTCCTGAACTATGTAAGTATAACCAGTCTGGCAGAATACCTGCCTGGTTTAACAAAAATATAAAAAAGATCATTAGACAAAAAATGAGAGCATATAAAAAGTATATAAAAAAAACAAAAACAAGTGACCTGGGTTAAATTCGCAGAATTAACAAAAAAATGTAACAAAATCAAGGAAGCAAAATCTGCATCTGTAGTGAAACTGGCTACTACATCTAAAGATAATAAAAAAAAGTTTTGTTTAACTATGTGGGAAGCCTTATGGGCAGAAATCAATATGACCATTAAAGAATGGAAATGACATAGAAAATGAACAACAGATGGCCGAGAAATTTAATGAATATTTTTTAGAGGTGTTTCAGGACAAAGGATCACATGAAAAAAAACTATAGACATTGGGGTTAATTATAATAGTGTTATAAAGACCATCACTGAAGAAGTTAGAACTAAATTAGCCAACTTAAAGGTAGATAAAGCCCCCGGACTAGTCGGTATCCATCCCGTCTTTCTAAGGGAACTGGGGGACATCTTTGCAGGGCCTTTAATGGTCTTATTCAATGCATCACTAGCGGAGGGCAAAGTTATTGCAGATTGGAAAGTTGCTAATATTCCCCCAATTTTTAAAGAACGGTAGCACGCAAGAAGTGAATCATTATCGACTCATTAGCCTTACATCAATTATGGGGAAGATTATGGAAGGCTTGGTAAACGATATGATGAAGAGCATATTTTGCAATGTGGGTTGCTGGATCATTACTCAGCATGGCTTCGTACATGGTAGGTCTTGTCTGTCCAACCTATTAAGGTTTTTTGAGCCAGTAAGTGAATCTCTAGATAAAGGCCTACCAGTAGATGTGGTTTTCCTTGATTATTCCAAGGCTTTTAATTCGGTATCACATCAGGAGCTAGTTAAGAGTTTAGTTAAATTAAAATACCACCCTCTACTGATAGACTGGGCTCAATCGTGGTTAACTGGGAGACAGCAGAGAATCTGTATAAGGGGTTATATGTCCAAATGGGGGAGAGTTACAAGCAAGGGTGTAGGCAGGCATACTCACTGTACACATTTGTGTACAGGTTTGTTGAGTGCCTGTCACTAACCATACCTTTCTGTTAACATTTTCATTCTAATATGTAGTATTTGGGTTAGTGTAGGCCACTGAGGAGTGTCTCTGTTTAAACTCCTGTTGTTTAGGAGACAGATACATGTATAACCTCTTTAGAAATTTGAGGAATCATCTGACAACAATCTGACTTGTTTGGAAGGGGTACAATTTAGAGAGGATGTGTAATTTTTTTAATGGGGGGGTGTAACTGTTGGAGATTGTGTGTACAAAATGGACATTTCTGTCTACACCCCTTGTTACAAGTGGGGTACCACAGGGATCAATTCTGGTGCCATTATTATTTAACCTCTTTCTATCTTCCATGCAGTCTACCAAAGCTGCATGGTTGTGTAAGTACACAGACGACACTAAAATTGTGGCCATTATCAATTCTCAAGATGCAGCGGAAAGTTTTCAGATTGAGTTAAACAGATTAGAGCAGTGGGCACATGAGCACAAGCTGTTCTTCAATGAGGATAAATGCAGGGTAATGCAGTTTGGACACAAAAACATCAGGGCTAAACATAAGCTAAATGACAGAGCTGGAAAGTACCGATAATGAAAAAGATCTTGGTGTGATAGTCACAGATGCATTGAATTTTGACAATAATGCTAGGGAAGCAGTTCAAAGAGGAAATAGAATCATGGGATGCACTCTGTGAAACATAAAGAGCAAGGAACCCAAAGTTATGGGTCCCTCTTTATATATACATGGTTAGGCTAATTTTGGAATATTGCTCACTATTTTGTGCTCCCCAGAATAAAGGAACAATGAAGTTGTGGAGCAGCTGCAAAGGAGAGCAACAACGACTATAAGGGTCTAAGGAATATATACTATATGAAGAAAGACAAAGAAAATTGGATTTATACTCCTTATATTATCGTAGAACTGGAGGGGACATATGTTATGTATTCAAGGCTCTTCATAATGAGGACCTGTGGGAGAACGCAGGGTTGCGTAGAAAAACATCAAATGACAGAAGTACAAGATCTCACCATATGCAACTAAGAGGTGTCTTATATAAAACTGCAAGGAGAGCAGGGTGGTTCAATCAAAGGGTTATAGCTAGTTGGAATGCCTTACCAGAATCAATGGTACTAAGAGGTGCAATGGACTCCTTCAAAAAATCCCTTGACACTTACATGGATGACAAACGGACTAGGTATTACCACTGAAAAGTGACAAGTTCTACAAAGGTGAAAGCCTTTGGACTTGGTCAAAAAATCTATGAATCTATGAATCTGTGAGTCTACAGTCTGTTTTGAGCTGTTTTATTTTTATAGTGTGCACCCTCTATCCAAGGTAGTTCTTACCTTCTTGTTTTTACAGATTTTGGCTACCAGAGACTAGCATCTGCTTACGCCATTGTGCTAGCAGCCTATGCAATTGCTGTATGTTAAATTAGGGTGCATACACTGGCTGTGTGATGACAGTGATGGTAGCAAACTGGTAGATGCACCATTAGAGAGGAAAGCATGAAGAATGTATGGGATTTGGTCTGCCATATGTGTGGTCTGTTGACTCTGGGACAGGGAGGGGCAGATGTGTTAATTAGTGCTACCATCACCCCCACAAACAGATAGTAAGTGGAAGGAGCATACTTGGATTCTTTATAGGCAAGAAAAACTCTGGAGACAGAGCAGAAGAATATGCAGAATGGAGTCAGAAAGACAGACTGATACCCTCAGGGTAGAAAAATAATTTATTTTCTATTTTTTTGTGTATTTTGTGATTGTTATCATGTACTAACATTATTTTCTTAAAGAATCTGATCTAAATCAGAACTAATCAGGACTATTGCTTGGATTCTGGTCTTGATAATAAGAGTTAGGACCTTTTGGGATCCGCCCATCCCTAGTTGGTTCCACTTTGAGAGTGTGAATTTGTGTGAGGGGGTTCCCTTTAAGAGAAGAGTGTGAGACTGTGAGTTCGGTTCCCTTTAAGAAAGCATGAGTTTGTGTGTGGTGCCTCTGAAATAAACCCAGCTCTGGAAGTTCCTGTTCGAGTGAGAGAAAGCAGAGTGAGCATACCTCTCAACCTTTTGCCCCCAAAATGTGGAACATTGCCTGTCAAAATGTGGAACAAATGGGCAAAATGTGGAACACTTAATCAAATCTTTACCTAAGAAGCTCAGAACACTGTTAAAATGTTGCATTTATGTTCAGAAAGTCTGTTATTAATTGAATAATTTATTTTTTCCATCATTTACTATGGATTTTTGCTTTAAAATGTTGACTTTGACTGTGGAACAAGTCCTCACAGTGTGGAACAGGGAGCTTTTTTGAAGTAAAATGAGGAACATTCCTCGTAATGTGGTACAGTTGAGAGGTATGAGAGTGAGTGCAGTTCCAGTATTCCCGTGCCAAACCCAACTACTGCCCAGAGCTGGAAGTGGCAGAGGCCGACAACTTAAAGCCCCGGATATGGGCCCCTGACCCCTAGTGACAGTGGAAAATGAGCTCAGACCGTGTCTGCCTACAGTAAAATGTGAGGACTAGGAGACTGTGAGTAATGCTTTTGGGCCCAAGGTTTGGAGAGAAAAGCTGCAGATGAGATGGAATGGATGCAGGTGTGCTATGTAACAAGAGCAGAGTTGGCTAGCCCATAAGGTTTGGTGTCTGCTGTAATGGGAACCACCCAGGTGCCTAGACTTACAACTCCTACTGAGAAGTACAGACTCTCACAGGAATGTGAGAAAAAAAGTATCCCCTCATGAGGTAGACATTAAAGGAATGGGCTTATCTGGTCATAACAGACTCAGTTTGGTGACAGGCTATGTGGCCTGAACAGGGGTGAAGGAGCCTGAGATCCTGGTATTCATCTAATGGAGGAAGTGTGAGTTCTGTATCATAATTGTAGTTGGAAGGGAGAGCTCCAAGGTTCACAATATGCAGCTGGAAGTAAGAGTTCCTGTATCCTGGCAGATGGTGGTGCCCATATGGGCACTGCATCTCCTCTGGAGCCAGCAGGGAGGCCCCTTATGTCAAAAGGGAGAGAAAGGGGAGCCGAGTCTTTCAGGAGCTTAAAGTACTGATGAAAACTATGGGTCCCCTCCAGGTCTTGAACTGAAGATAGGATAAAGGAGATTATGCCAATTGTAAGATTGGGAGGACGAGGTCCGTCAGGCACACTTTATGTGAGGGCCAAGCTCTTGTGGGCCTTTCTATGTTTGACTCTTCCTGGTGCCAGGGCATATATCAGCCACTTCACAAGTGGTGTGAGTTGCCAATTTATGGATTATGGTCCTGGTTATAGAATGAAGAGAAGAGAAGAGGAGAGTTATGCATTACCAGCTGACATCAATTTAGAAAAACATCCCTCCCCCGTACCCTAAGGAAAAGTGAATGAACTGCGGGCTGAAGTACTGCTTCCAGAAGGGATGCAGAAGTGCTGGGGACCACACCCCATTTATTGATCTCTGGGAAACATACCCCAATAACTGACCTCTGAATACCATACTCCATTTACTGATCTCTGGGAAACATACCCCATTTACTTGACCTCTGAACACCATACCACATTTACAGACCTAACTGACCTCTGAACATTATACCCAGTTTATTGACTTCTGAACACCATACCTCATTTACTGACCTCTGCAGACCATTCCAAATGTGCTGACCTCTGAACACTATACCCTATTAACTGATCTCTGGGGAACATACCCCATTTACTGACTGCTGGGGACATACACCATTTACTAATCTCTGCAGACCATACCCAATTTACTGACCTCTGCAAACTATACTTTATTTACTGACCTTTGCAGAACATACTTCATTTACTGACCTCTGCAGACTGTACTCCATTTACTGACCTCTACGGACCATACTTCATTTACTGACCTCTGCAGACCATACTCTATTTACTGACCTGTGCAGACCATACCATATTTACTGACCTGTGCAGACCATACTCCATTTACTGACCTGTGCAGACCATACTCCATTTACTGACCTCTGCAGACCATACTTCATTTATTAACCTCTGCAGACCATACTGCATTTACTGACCTCTGCAGACCATACTCCATTTACTGACCTGTGCAGACCATACTCCATTTACTGACCTCTGCATACCATACTTCATTTACTGACCTCTGCAGACCATACCCCATTTACTGACCTCTGTAGACCATACTTCATTAACTGATCTCTGCAGACCGTACCATATTTACTGACCTCTGCAGACCATACCCCATTTACTGAGCTCTGCAGACCGTACCATATTTACTGACCTCTGCAGACCATACCTGTTTACTGATCTCTGCAGACCATACTGCATTTACTGACCTCTGCAGACCATACTGCATTTACTGACCTCTGCAGACCATACCCTATTTACTGACCTCTGCAGATCATACCCATTTACTGACCTCTGCAGACCATACCCCATTTACTGACCTGTGTAAACCATACTTCATTTACTGACCTTTGCAGACCGTATTATATTTACTGGACCTCTGCAGACTATACCCCATTTATTGACCTCTGTAGACCATACTTCATTAACTGATCTCTGCAGACCGTACCATATTTACTGACCTCTGCAGACCATACCCCATTTACTGAGCTCTGCAGACCATACCATATTTACTGACCTCTGCAGACCATACCCCGTTTACTGATCTCTGCAGACCATACTGCATTTACTGACCTCTGCAGACCATACTGCATTTACTGACCTCTGCAGACCATACCCCATTTACTGACCTCTGTAGACCATACTTCATTAACTGATCTCTGCAGACCGTACCATATTTACTGACCTCTGCAGACCATACCCCATTTACTGAGCTCTGCAGACCGTACCATATTTACTGACCTCTGCAGACCATACCCCGTTTACTGATCTCTGCAGACCATACTGCATTTACTGACCTCTGCAGACCATACTGCATTTACTGACCTCTGCAGACCATACCCTATTTACTGACCTCTGCAGATCATACCCCATTTACTGACCTCTGCAGACCATACCCCATTTACTGACCTGTGCAAACCATACTTCATTTACTGACCTTTGCAGACTGTACTATATTTACTGACCTCTGCAGACTATACCCCATTTATTGACCTCTGTAGACCATACTTCATTAACTGATCTCTGCAGACTGTACCATATTTACTGACCTCTGCAGACCATACCCCATTTACTGAGCTCTGCAGACCATACCATATTTACTGACCTCTGCAGACCATACCCCGTTTACTGATCTCTGCAGACCATACTGCATTTACTGACCTCTGCAGACCATACTGCATTTACTGACCTCTGCAGACCATACCCTATTTACTGACCTCTGCAGATCATACCCCATTTACTGACCTCTGCAGACAATACCCCATTTACTGACCTGTGCAAACCATACTTCATTTACTGACCTTTGCAGACCGTACTATATTTACTGACCTCTGCAGACTATACCCCATTTACTGACCTCTGGAGACATTACCTCGTTTACTGACCTCTGGACACTATACCTAATTTGCTGATTTCTACAGACCTTTTTCCAACTAGTGAGCTCTGCAGACCGAACCCTGTTTACTGACCTCTCTTCTAAGTGCCCTCTCTAGCCCAGATGGGATCATCTGATGTGAGTACTAATGAGTGTTGAGGTTGCAAAAAGGGAATATCTGCTCTCACGTAATCTAACTCTTGCTACCAGTGTAAAGGGTGCACCATCTGTTTATGCACTGGGGCCTTTTAACCAGAAGGGCAGCTGTCTGACACCAGTACTACTCAGGTACCACTGAGCTTCCCTCATTTGCAGCAGGACCCATGGCACCACAGTCATGGTTTAGGACATGAGACCCAGCAATCCTAAAGTCATTTACTGTTTTATGGGTGCCCATCAAAAAAGAGACCATAATGAGCTCTCCCTCTCCCCTAAGGAAGATAAGCACTGCCTTCTATTGTGTTCCTTTCCACGCCAATGAACTGCAGGACATGAGCAGGTTCCAGTTTGGATTTTTCTAAGTTTAAAGGGACACTGTCAACCCCCTTAGGCCTCATATTGTCTCTGAGTTAAAAAAAAAACACATTTTGTGATTGCTTATATGCTATAGAGATGGCTGATGCAGTTGGTAGTTTGATTCTGATTCTTTTTTGTTTCCAAAAGAGAAAAACAGAGTGTCCCCCATACTGGTGATACCTCACAAAAATGTGTTTGTTTATACAGTCTTTGATCAACTCCCACTCTATCTTTCCAGGAATTGGCAACATCCCCAACACACTAATGTGCTTCAAGATGATCCATGCTACGTCTGTGTTCCTCCTTAGGTACTCAGGCCGCTTGCACCCCTAAATTAATGTGCTTCAAGTTGTTCCGTGTTGCGCCTATGTTTCACCTTTTGTTTGCAGGCTGTTTACACCCTTAAAATAATGTGCTTCAAGTTGTCTCATGTTGCATCTATGTTCTCCTTTGGTATCAGGTTGTTTACCCCTAAAATAATGTGCTTCAAGTTGTTCTGTGTTGCGTCTATGTTGCTCCTTTGGTACTAAAGCTGTTTACGCCCCTAAAATAATGTGTTTGAAGTTGTTGCATGTTGTGTCTATGTCCCTCCTTTGGTACTCAGGTTGTTTATCCCAAAAATAATGTGCTTCAAGTTGTTCCATGTTGCATCTATGTTGCTCCGTTGGTACTCAGGCTGTTTACACACCTAAAATATTGTGCTTGAAGTTGTTCCATGTTGCATCTATATCCCTCCTTTGGTACTCAGGCTGTTTACACTCCTACAATAATGTCCTTCAAGTTGTTCCATGTTGCATCTACGTTTCTCCTTTGGTACTCAGGTTGTTTTCCCCCAAAAATAATGTGCTTCAAGTTGTTCCACATTGCATCTATGTTCCTCCATTGGTACTCAAGCTGTTTATACCCCTAAAATAATGTGCTTCAAGTTTTCCATGTTGCCTCAATGTTTCTCATTTGGTACCCAGGCTGTTTACAACCCTAAAATAATGTGCTTCAAGTTTTCCATGTTGCCTCAATGTTCCTTCTTTGGTATTCAGGCTGTTTACACCCCTAAAATAATGTCCTTCAAGTTGGACCATGTTGCATCTATGTTCCTCCTTTGGTACTCAAGCTGCTTACACCCCTAAAATAATGTGCTTCAGGTTGTTCCATGTTGCATCTGTGTTTCTCCTTTGGTACTCAAGCTGTTCACACCCCTAAAATAATGTGCTTAAAGTTTTCCATGTTGCCTCAATGTTCCTCCTTTGGTACCCAGGCTGTTTACAACCTTAAAATAATGTGCTTCAAGTTTTCCATGTTGCCTCAGTGTTCCTCCTTTGGTAATCAGCTGTTTACAACCCTAAAATAATGTGCTTCAAGTTTTCCTTGTTGCGTCTATTTTCCTCATTTGGTACTCAGGCTATTTACACCCCTAAAATAATGTGCTTCATGTTGTCCCATGTTGCATCTATGTTCCTCCTTTGGTACTCAGACTATTTACACCTCTAACATAATGTGCTTCAAGTTGTTCCCTGTTGTGTCTATGTTCCTCCTTTGGTACTCAGGTTATTTACACCCCTAAAATAATGTGCTTCAAGTTGTTGCATGTTGCGTCTATGTTTCCTCCTTTGGTACTCCAGCTGTTCACACCCCTAAAATAATGTCCTTCAAGTTGTTCCATTTTGCATCTATGCTCCTCCTTTGGTACTCAGGCTGTTTGCACCTCTAAAATAATGTGCTTCAAGTTTTCCATGTTGCCTCAATATTCCTTGTTGTTAGTACTCAGGCTGTTTACACCCCTTAAATACTGTAGTTCAAGTTGTTCCATGTTGCATCTGTGTTTCTCCTTTGGTACTCAGGCTGTTTACACCCCTAAAATAATGTGCTTCAAGTTGTTCCATGTTATGTCTGCATTCCCACTTTGTTTGCACTGTCCTGCCCTGCCATGACAATAGACATTTTCCTTGCCCCCCCGTAAGGGTTCCCTTATAAACTGCATTCCTTCTTTGATCTTGATCACTTCAGTTTTTTCCTGAATCACTGTTCAGTCTTCCCCTGTTCGGTATCACCTCGGCCACTGGCCAGCATCTATCCCTGTCACTGTCCTGGACTCCAGGGAGACCCATGCTTACCAAGCCCATTTGATAACTCCCCCAACAGAAGGGTTGGTGGGGAAGGAACCCCCCCCCCCGGAATCCAAATCTGGTGGCAGCAGATCTCTTCATGTTGAGTGAGCAGGCGGTGCAAGGCCCAAGCGTCCCGGCATCATCCTGTCGGGATAGGCACAGAACAGGCACAGACATCGGAAGATCCTCTAGTGTCTCCACCTCCCCCAGTGCCATCCTTGCTGAGCCTCCACTTTCTGCACACCTCAGCTGGCAATCAAGTGGCAGGGATTGGACTACTTCCCACCAAGAGAAGAAGAGCAGCCTCTGGAACACTCAATCCTTCTCTCCTGGCCACCCCTGGTGACTCAGGATCATCCCCAAAACTGGGACACCAGTGTCGTGAGCGGTAGCCACAGTCCTGCACCGATGGGCTGGCAGCTCATTGATCTTTTCTTAACTGAATTTCTTTCTCACATGTAATGCGTAAATCTTTCCTACATCTCCAGCCCTCTCTGCCTCTCTGGGCTAATCAAAAACAAAAAGAGGTTACCCACCGGCTGCAGTTGCTAACAGTTAAACCAGTAAGTAAGCAATCCAAAAAACCTCATAACTCTCTCAACTGAGGGTAAAAGATGGAGAACAATCACAGATGTGTGTTTAGAAAGGTACATCTTATTATACTTTTGTGTAAAACACACATAACAGATAAATAACCTGCCTGACGGCGTTTCACTCCTTACTAGAAGCTTTGTCTTGACTGCACTTTTATTTAACAATAGTTTGTAGGGGAATGAATGGAGCCAGATGGCCTAAATTGACACCTCCAAGCTGTAAGGGTGTTAGTCATTCAGCTGAAGCTATTGTAAGCTTTGAGGACGTTTTGGTACCCCCTCCACCCCACAGGTCTGACTCCCTTTAAGACTGTACTTATACTTACTTTGTTTGCTGGTTTCTCCAGCCCTTACAGCCAAGACTATCCTGTAATGCTGGTTTTCAAACTCTGCTTTGGTCCAGTACAATTATCGCTTGAAAGATTTAACCAATGAGCGTATACTGTTTACTATACATGCTCTGATACAGTTCAGTCGGTGGCTGGCCGTGGCAGTGTGAGGAGGGCTGTGCCTGTCTCCAGCTCTGGTTGGTTTGGGGGGGGGGAGCGAGGTGGTGGGTCACTGCCTATCTGGGTGGGGGGGCACTAGCCCACCAGGGATGTAGGAATTTCTTTCTGCTGAATGGGATCAGGGCTCGGAGAGGGGGGACCACTAGACTACCAGGGAATGAGAAATGTTTGTTATTATAACATGGATCGGGGCTCGGGGAGGAGGGACCACTAGACTACCAAAGAAAGGGATGTTAATTTACTTGAAACAGGGCATGGATTGGGACTTGAGGAGGGGAGGATCACTAGACTACCATGGAAAAGGATGTTATTTTGTTTGAAATGGGGCATAGATCGGGTTTTGGGGAGGGGGTACCACTAGACTATCAGGGAATGGGATGTTGTTTTATTTGAAATGGCATGGATTGGGGATTGGGAAGAGGGGGCCACTAGACTACTAGGGAATGGGATTTTATTTTATTATAAAGGTGACAGGGATCAGGGAAGGGGTACCACTAGACTACCAGGGACCCTACTGTTAACAGTGCATGGATGGGGTGCATGGGTCTCACCCTGTCTGTGCACTGTTAAGGTCAAGGTTTCAGGAATGTTAAACTGTGCCACACCAGGCGGACATTTAGCACTTCCGAAACCTTTGTATATTGCATTGCGCCACATATGCATGAGTGATCCCTCATTTGCATATGTGCAGGGCACTATTGTGCACCATGGTGCTGTCAGGAGTGGGACGCACATATCTGGCCATTGAATATGGCCACACCCCCGACAGCTGGCGCTCTTCCCGGTTTGCGCCATGCAAATCTTTTGAAAACGAGGGCCTCAGTGTGTAATGATAAGTGTTTCATTGTCTTCTTTTTAAATGTATTCAGTTTTTGTTTACTTAATTTGTAAAAATAGTTTTGTAAATTACTTAGTTTACAATAATGTCATGCTCTTGTTGCATAAAAACTTCAATGAACTTTAATGGAAAAAAGACTTCTCTGGTGCATTCAGCTTACTACCATCTGAGGGTTTGGTTTAACATCCAGCAGCTACTGGAATTCCCAGTTACCAGAAGGCAGTGAGCTGGTGCAACAAAGTAGGCCAGGCAGAAAGCTCTCAGCCTGAGTGGTTTGGTTTTAGCTTCACTGTGCTGGGCTGTACACAGCAGGCCCTCATATGGCAGTGGTGTTGGGGGGAGGCACACAGTCTGTTCCACCGCAGTGGTTACTTCTGTGTGTTACTGTGAACACTGACATGGTGGGTGGGATACAGAGGGTATAAAGAGAAACAGTCATCAGCACAACAGAATATAGCTATGTCGGAAAGGTTTAGTCATTCCATTTAGTACAGCATGGACTGCATATATTCCATTTCCCAGCCACCTATCACACCCCCAGAAAATGAATAATATGTTTATCTCTGGACTGGGCATCCCCTCATAACAGAAAATCCCACCAGAATGGAAACATTATTCACGCTCAAATGAAAGCAGTGCACACATCACACTATTGCACATTCATAGGTAGTGGAGATGGGGGAGGGCAGCAGACCCCCTCACTTTTGTAGCTGGGGAATCGGCTAGTGCATGTGGACCCTTACAGCTAGTGGATCTGCCCTAATTTGAAAGGAGTCCCCGAGGAGTGTTCTCTGGGGACTGCAGGCAGGCTGCTTTGAAATGTTTCTGTATTCAATATGTACAGAAAATCCGGACAACAGAAAGTGTTGTTTTTTTTAAGGAAAAAACAACTTTTATATTTTGTTTTACTATTACATGGGTGGCATTGAATAGTTATTTGAGCTTCCTTTACTCTCAGAAATGTGTCGTCTTTACACATTGTGATGTTGTTCTGCTTTGATGGTCATGAATCAGCAAAACATTTCTGTGAATAAACCTTGGCTTATTCATATCCATGTGCAGATTATTCAGAATAATAAAAGGCCAGCGAAGTTTTCCAGAGAATATTCAAGAAAGCAATTGTTTTGCCTGTTCCCTGAGCGTAAGTGTTGCATTGCTATGGCCTACCTGACATCACCTCCACTATTTGATATGGTTGTCCACCACTGCCATCAGTTGCAAACAATTACAGGAACCCCTGGGACTGGCCACTTTGTAGACTAATGAGTTTCAAAGCAGAAGTCGGGGGGGGTGTAGGCCATCATACTGTGTCAGCGGCTCAGCAGGTAGCTCCCTCGCCTCTGGTCTTAAAGATCAGGTAACATGGGTTGTAGCCCCACACCAGGTACTTGGGAGTGAAAAACTCCTAACTGACACTGTACTGCAGGGTGCTGCACTGTTAAGGTGCTGTCCTTTGAATAAGACACAAAATTGCATTCCCCTCTGTCCACCTCGGGTCACTGTCCAGGTGGAAGTTAAAGATTCTATGGCACTAATTGAGGAAGAGTAGGAGTAATTTATTGAAAAAACAAATCAGACAGAATTACAAACCATAATCTGTAATCCCAGGAAAAAAGAAACACCCAAAAGAAAACAAGCATTTGTCAATGCCGGATGTTCACCACTGATATAGAAGTCCTGGGGTACTAGATGCGTTGTGGTGCACTTTGTGGTTTATGTACAGTATTACCAAAGTTAGGAGTCTGCGTTCGTAAAATTCAGTGCAGGCTCACAACTTTGTCATTTTGTAATATTGTTGCCACTGATTGTCAACATAGCCTCCTTATGACCCCACCTCATGAACAAGTGCAGAGAAAATGTTCAACTCTTGCCTGAAAGGTGATTTTGCGCAGCAGGATGCAAAAACACATTTTGGCCAGGATTTGAAAAATGACAGCTGTCATATTCATGAGGTGATGTAAAGAAATGGCTATGTTGAAAATCTGACATAAAAATATTGAAAATTACCGAAGTTATAAGCCTGCATTCACAAAAGTCAATGTAGGCTCATAACTGTTGTTTTTTAATATTTTTATGCCAAATCTTCAACACAGCCTTCTTATGACCCTGCCTCATGAACAAGGACAGAGAAAATTTCCAACTCCTGCTCATAAGGTGATTTCGTGCAGCGACTGCAAAATCACCTTTTGGTACAGATTTGCCTAATTTCACTGCAATTGTTCATGTGGTGGGGTCACATAAAAGGCATGTTGAAAAGTTGGAGCACTAATATGCAAAAATGGCCAAGTTATGCCACTTAGTTAAAAATCCCGCTCAAATACATTGACCGCATTCCTGATTTCCTCAGTTTGCGGTCCAGCTTTGAAGAATGAAGATGTTTCTGTGGTTCACAGAGGATTATATATACTTACATATGTAAGCGTTTCCAGTCAGGGATGTTCCCATCACTTGGCTCGGCAGAACCAGAAACTATTTATTGAAAATGTTTCACCAGGAAAGGCACACTGAATAAAAAGATGCTCGTCTCACGGTGCGACCTGGGGGGAAGGGTTACAAGTGGAGGCAGATCAACATACAGACATTGAATATTGAATAGCGCAATACAGATAATGTACGTAGTTGGGTGGGATTACATTAGCACATTTTTACAATAGGTAGAACAGTACAGGATTACCTTAGCACATCTTTACAATAGGTGAAACAGTACAGGAATCAAACATTAAGGACAGGGTATACATATCATGGTACACTTCAAGGTTAATACATAATTAAGTAAGTGCCAATAACAATACTTGAGTGCCAGTAGCAGGACTTGAGCTGAAGCGAGATGCACCAAGTTGACAGTAGGAGTTGGAGGAGAAGATGGGGGGTGATAAGGGTGTGGAGGGAGAGGCGAGCAGTAGCAGTGCGTGAGGTTGAGAAGCGTGGGTCACTTAGGAGGGAGGGAAGGGAGAGATTAGGAGGGAATTAGAGAGTGGGAGTGAGTCTAGCAGAAAGTGTTCCAATGTCTCTGTTTGATCAGAGCATTCTGGACACAAGCATAAGTGTTTCTCCAAATACGCTTAGGGTTCCCTCATACGATTAAGCGGCCATGGGAACACAGCCAGAGAACATTTCACATTCTCTGGGAGGCTCTGTCATCCATCAGCTGAGCTGGAACAAGCTACATCTTGGATGGCTGGCAGTGTTTAACCTCAGGTTCCTGAAGGCAATTTTTGGCCATAACATCTTGATATAATTGGGATCTGTTGAAGGAAACTACCTGATGTTTAGTGAGTTTCCAGTTTTTAATTTTCTAGATGGCAGAGAATACATAATAAGAAATAACCCTACTGTACAGAACTTTAGGCACCTCGATTGACCATTTGACAAAAAGACTGCATAATACCCATAACAAGTCCTGCCATAGAGCCATCCTAGTTATTAACTGATCTGATAGTGGTATGGCAGAACAAAGTATGAAAGGAGACGTCAGAGTGTATCATGTTTATCCACTTTTTACTGTTTGGCAAATAAGTCACCTCTCTCCTTATCAGATGGTGGTGAATGCCCCACAATAATTGAAAATAAAATACAAAAAATTCTGGTCTCTCAAGATAAAGGGGGAGGGAAAACATAGCTCAACTACAGAAGGAGAGATTAAAGAAAGTGCCTAATAATACACTAGTGTATGAAGCAGAAAACGGCTAATAGCTCATGCAAACTGCTCTCCTGTTATTTCAGTGGTAATAGTGTAATGTATTTGTGGAGGCCAAATGATTATCTAAGCTCTTTTTGAATGCCATCTTAGTCTTGCTTATAACTGTGCTCAGTGGTAATTCAGTGCACATCCTCAGTACCCGCTGTGTGAATAAGAACTTTTGTTTTTTCACTTTTAAACCCACTGGCCTTCCTGATCTATTTTCTGATTTCCTAGTCAAAGAAATCCTTCAGATTAGTTTGGTAGGGTGCCCCCCCAACCCCCACTGTGAATCCTTACTGTCTGTGGTGTTGCTGTCCATTGGATTCAAGATGCTCTACAGCTCTTTCTTTCAATAGGATTTTCACTAATTTCTCCACCACTGAAGTGAGACTGGCAGCCCATAGTTGCTAGCCTCCTCCCTGCTGTCGCTGTTATGTAGAGGGACCACGTCAGCTCTTCTCCAGTCCTCCAGACCCACTCCTGCTTCCAGTGACCTGTTGAATAAGCTCTAACATGCACTGCAGGCTATTGCATCTCCCAGGGCTAGAGCCCTGCTCTGATGTCAGCTGCAGGGGATCCTGGGATTTGTAGTCACAGAAAATGTCAGCTTGCAAATCAGCAGAATCCGTCTGATAAAATCTGCTATTCTGCACTAAGTAAAAAAATGTTTTTGCACACTATGTGCACTGTGTGGGGGACTACAGACCAGTCAGCCTCACCTCGATAGTGGGGAAGATCATGGAAGCACTACTGAGGGACAGATTGGTGGAACATCTGGTTGTCAGTGGACTACAGGACCCAAGGCAGCATGGTTTCGCCAGGGGGAGGTCATGTCAGACCAATCTCATTGAATGTTTTGACTGGGTGACTAGGGAGGTGGATCAGAGGAGGGCAGTGGACATGGCCTATCTGGACTTCAGCAAGGCCTTTGACACTGTGCCACATAGAAGACTATTACACAAACTGGGGAATATGGGTGTGGGCAAGACAGTAGTGCAGTGGGTAGGTAACTGGCTGGGCGGCAGGACACAGAGGGTGGTGGTAAATGGCTTTCACTCCACAGAGGGAAAAGTGACCAGTGGGGTACCACAGGGATCAGTGCTGGGACCGGTCCTATTCAACATCTTCATCAGTGACATTGCGCAGGACCTAGAAGGCAGAATTTCCTTGTTTGCTGATGACACATAGTTCTGTAACAGTGTAGACACACCAGAGGGTGTAGACAGAATGAAAAGGGACATGTAAAAACTTGAAGAATGGTCAGGGGTTTGGCAGTCGAAATTCAATGCAAAGAATTGCAAGATAATGCATACGGGGCACAAAAACCCTGGCACAATATATCAGTTGGGGGGTGAGGATATAGCATGCACCAAGCAGGAAAGGGATCTTGTGGTTATCATCTCTAATGACCTCAAGGTAGGGAAACAGTGTGACAAGGCAGGAGGTAAAGCAAATAGGATGCTGGGATGCAAAGACAGGGGCATCACCAGCAGGAAAAGGGAGGTCATAATTCCACTATACAAGACACTAGTGAGGCCCCACCTGGAGTACAGTGTACAGTTCTGGAGACCTTACTTACGTAAGGACATAGACAGGGTAGAGAAGGTTCAGAGGAGGGCAACAAAGATAGAACATGGATTGCATCACAAGTCCTATGAGGACAGGTTGAAGGAACTGAATATGTACTCCCTGGAGGAGAGGAGGGAGGGAGAGAGGGGATATGATAGAGACATACAAGTATCTTACAGTGAGGAACAGGATGCAGGAATACACTATTTTTAAGCAAAAAAGATGTTTCAGAACTAGAAGGCATGGGATGAAGTTGGAGGGAGGACGATTCAGAGGAAACGTGAGTAAGAATTTCTTCACAGAATGGGTGGTGGACAAGTGGAACTCCCTGCCAGAGGTAGTGGTGGGGGCTGAAACAATCACGGGATTTAAGAATGCATGGGATAGACATAAAGGAATTCTGAAGGTCAGGGTTAAGGGGCAACAGACTTCGAGGAAAACATAAAGTAAACTTACAAGCTCAAATGGGCAGACTGGGTGGGCCGTAGGCCCTTATCTGCTGACACTGTCTATGTGTCTCTGTATCTATGTGCAAACTGAGACCAGCCCCACACTTGGGTGTGAGGCTCTTAGTGCTGACTGTTCCCTTCTAAATTTTATGGCATTAAAGTTAGAAAAATTCACCCATCGGCAATTAGGGCTTATTCCACTAGGGGAGCCGCTGCCTCAGTGGCAACTAGGAGAGATGTCCCATTATGGGATGTATGTTACGTTGCCTGTACTTCAACACACATGTTTATATTCCATTACTGCCGAGATATTCAGCTAAGAGGAATACAAGGTTTGAGATTTCTGCACTGCAGAACCTATTTAGTAAGTAGTACTATAGGACCATCTCCCCAGGTACTGCTAGGAGCCTGCAATTAGTGTGATATCACACATTCCATTTCTGGTAGTAGAAGGGGTTACTCACTGTAGTAACTGTATTTCTCCTAAGGGATGGTCGCACTAACCCTTTCCTAGCACCCCTTCTCAGATAATAGGTTCTCTAGTAGGTAATCAATAGAGTTTTTTTTTTGTCATGCTAGAGCATTCATAGATTCCTTCTTGTAACATATTTTTGCAAATTTACAACCAAAATATGTTTACAAAATTATTTTTTGAAATATTTTATAGTATTTTTTTGGTCATGACTCTCATGCATATTTAGCATAAATGTCTGATGCTGGAATGTTGGGGGGTTATAACCAACACAGTGCAGACGCCATCCTTTAAAACCTTATAAGACTGTGTGGCATCATATAGGAGAAAATTTGATGCAGTTAGTATGACCATCCCTTAGAAGAAATACAGTTACTGTGGTGAGTAGCCTTTTCTTAGTACTGTGTTTCCAATGGTCAAAAGGGATAGTTACATAATTGGTTACCTGCTCCGCACGTGAGATCAGTTACAAATGAATTTTAAAAATATTTAGAAATACAGAAAAGTGATGGCCAGAAAAAGATCTGAACGGACTGTACAGAAAATTCCTAGATTCCTCACTTGGAGTTGTGCTAGTTTCCAGCCTCCCTCACCTTTCCATCTTGTAACTTCTTTGTATGTGGTCCAGGTCTACCTACTATTAACTTTGCCTTACAACCTTATCAGGAAGCTTTTTGTGCCCATTCACCACCCTTTCCATGAAGTCATACTTCCTAATGTCCTTTTTGAACCATCACCCCCTTCCAGCTTGAGTGCTTCCCCTTGGTGAGTACTCAGTTTCTGATTCTGAACAGACTTGCAGTGTCCACTCAAATGACCTTTCATGTCCCACTCTCCCTTCTGTCCGCCAAAGAATACAGGTTGAGACTTTTCAGTCTCTTATTGTAGCCTTACCCCCATGTCCATGGATTATCTTAATGGCCATTCCTTACAGTGTCTAATCCATCCCTTTCTTTCCTTAGGTACGGGCCCCGCAACTGGACACATTATTTCATATGTGCTCTCACCAGAGATCTATACAGGGGCAACATCACTTCCCTTCTGTTGCTAGTAATCCCTCTCTCTACACACCCCAGAATTCTGTTACCCTTCTGTGTACCCTGCTGCACTGAGCAGCCTGCTTTAGCTTATTGCTGATCACCACTGCAGGTCCCTCTCCTCCTCTGTGCTGTCTACCAGCATTGCATCAGCACTGTGCGCTGTGCACAAAATGTGAAAGTAATATGTAACTGTCTACAGTGTACGAGAATTGAAGGATAACATCTTTACAGATAAATAAAAGGAAACTCTACATAGAAGTAATGATGAAAGACAAAACCCCAAAACAAGATTAACAACTAAGTTCTTACCTCCCTGGAATAACCACACAGAAGAACTTCCACCTAACATACAGCAGCTGGAAGAGTGAGTCAGAAACACATGCTCTTCTCAAAATGCTAACATTTTCTGTCTTAAGTGATATTTTCATGACCTCTTATACAAAGATATTCTCTTGAGATCATGTGGCAGTCCCACATTTCCCATTGTTCTGTTCCCCAGGCTGACAGAGAACTGTCCCCTTATATACTTGGTACAGTACTCCATGGATTTGAGATGGAGGAAGATAAGCTGCAATCATACTCATCCCCCCGCGTCTCAGTGGTAGTATCCTACAATAGTATCTGACAATCTCTCTCTCTCTCCTAAGCATGACCAGTTTATTTTTAAATTTATCAAGGATTTTAGATTCCACAATCCATTCAGGGAGGTTTATCTTCAAATTCTTGGTGCAGCACACTTCTGTACAGGGTCCCTTACATTTCATAGTTTCATACATACAGTACCCTCACAAGCAGGTAGCGGTGTGAACCCATCTCCAACTCAGAGTATGTTTAGTATCGGCACACTTGCACCCCCTGCCTCTCTACCTCTCAGGCTTACCCAGACTTGGGGCTGGCAGTATAGCTTAGAGGTTTATTGCAATGGCCTGTGAATGAGCTTGAGACATCCAGCAGACCTGGGTTTGATTTCCACAGCCTCCATTTGTATATTGTGTGACTCTGAGCAAGTCACTTAGCCTCCCCACTGCTCCCGGGTTGCCCTTGAAAACAGGTACTTGGCTAGTAGGCCTTACTCGGTTACCAAAGAGAAATAAAAAAATCATCTGCTGGGTGCCTGACTCCTGAATATGGTTTTGCTCCAGCAGCTTAGCAGGCAGGCAAAGATATTCTAGGTGCTTAGCGACTCCAATGGTCACCACCTCACAGTCTCAAACAGTAATCTCACAATTGCTCATTTATATCTGGGAACTGGACTCCTGGGCAGGGATAAGTATAAACATTAACCACTGCAAAGTTCTAGGAACAGACTAGTGCCTCCAGCCTCTGGTGTCACTGGATCAGGGTTAGGATCAATGGTGTAGCCATACAGATGAATCTCTTGAGGCAGAACCTTTACTACAGGCCATTTACCACACCTCTGGTAGTCTCTCTTATTCCTTCCTCTCAGATGTGCCAAACAGGGGAGCAGATCTGACGGGAGACCTGTGCTAACTCCAGATTCAGGACCCTTAATGCCAACTCGTGAGCCTGGCAAATCCCCCCGGCTGGTTGCTGGAATGAACCTCTTAGTGCTGTAGCAGTCTGCTAACATACAGTAGGAACTCCTGTGCTGTTCCCACCACTGGCCTTAATCCCCCAGGAACACAGCATTTAAGGATCATGCCAGTGCAGAGGAAGAAAACTGGATACTATTAACAGCCCCACATTTTTGGGTAGAGTCTGGTTCCAAGTCTGTGATGAGGGTGCAGTGTTGGTGCTGTGTACACTCTGTAGTGGAGAAGAACTCTCCTAACTGTTCCCTGCCTGCATCGCAGTTAGTCCCACTACAAGCATAAGCTCATCACTGAATTGTGCCTCCAATGAAGCCATTTGTACCAATGCTGTTTGGTTTGGGGATTACCAGTATTGGAAGTAGGTGATATGTAAGGGCATCCAATTGCAAGGGATGCCTTACCTCAGGCCCGCCCCAGCACATCTCAGCAGCTTTGATGCTCTGGGCCCTGAAGTGGCCAGTTTGATGTGCTTGGTCCTCCCGGTCACCAGGCATGCCCTCTCACTTGTGAGGGGAATTTAGGGGAGTACAAACTTGAATTAGTGAGCAGATGATGGAGGGCACAAGAAGTTGTGCTTCATGAAATCTGGACCCTACTTTAATGAAAGTAATATGGTATGGTGGTTGCCAGTTGACCAAAACTGCCTTCCCCAGTAATGCACATGTGAAGAAGAATGCCCATAATGAATGAAAAAAACAAACCCAAAACTACTTCCATCACTAAATTTGAGAAAGCAAAGTCAGACCAGTGGTGCTGAGGGTTGAAGCGCTGGACACTATACCTCTCACCATGCTGGCAACCTGAGCTCATGGGTTCCCGGGTCGGGTGGGAGGGAGGATTTTACATCCAGAGGACTACTTTCCTCTCCCACAGAGAGTGGGCTTGCATGCCCGATCTCTGACTGCCACCAGCTGGAGGGCTGGTGGTAGTGCAGACCAAAGCAGCATGAAAGTGAAGAACTATAGCCTGGGGTTGCACGCTTGGCTTCAGAAGGAGGACATGGGTGAAAATAGAGGTAGAAAATGGAGTTAGGCTTAATGAAGCCCTGTCTGCTCACCCACAGATCTGAGTCATCACCTGGGACGCTTCAACCCATCTGGATGAGTGCTTCAGGCTGGGAGGGATGGCCATCCCCTCTCTGACCCTGCCATGGGTAACCAGGTCAAGGTAAGTCCCAGGAGAGATGAGCGCCGCGCCTGATGACCAGGAGTATAAGTAAAGAACAGAAAAAAAATAAGGGAAGGATAGGAACAAATCTGAGTTCTAATTCACCCGTAGATATGGAAAAACCTTCAACAGAATGTGCAAAACAGCACAAGATAGCCTTAAAAGACAAAGACCAACAAAGCAGGAAAGACAACTAGAGAGACCGCAGCTTCTGTGCAAAATACAGGGAAATGCAGCAACAGCTGCATGTTGACCAAGAACTGACCCATGAGTAGTTAATTAAAAAGAGGATAATTCAAGTCCCAAGATGAGATGGTGATATTGGCTGGACATGACAGTGGGCTACATACAAGATGGTTTACAAACTACATAGAAAAAGAGGCAAGTCGATGTGATTAAAGGTAAGATATGCTTGTTCGCAGATGACACAAAACTTTGTGGGAGGGTAGACACAGAGGAGGGGTGACAGGAACTCAGGGAAGACCTGACTAGGCTAGAAAAGTGGTCTGGCATTTGACAACTGGGGTTCAACACTAAAAAGTGTAAAGTTATGCACTTGGAGGCAAAAAAACCCAGGAACCAAATACTGGTTGGGTGGTGAGCAGGCAATCACATTAGAAAAAGAAAAGGACTTGGGGAGTAACTATCAAGACTGACCTGAAACACTTGGAACATTGTAGGAAGGCTGCAGCCAAAGCAACTCAGATGCTGGGCTCCATAGCCAGGGAAACTACCAGCAGGAAAGCAGAGATCATTCTGCCACTGTTCGAGTCTCTGGTGAGACCGCACCTAGAGTACAGTGTGCAGTATTGGTGCCCTTCTCTTAAGGAGGATATCAACTTGCTGGAAATGATCCATAGAAGGCCAACCAAGATGATCCAGGGACAGCAAGGCAGCAGCTATGAGAAGCGGCTCAGGGGGCTCAACATGTGCTCTCTTGAGGACAGAACGTAGAGGAGGGACATGATTGAGACCTTCAAGTACTGTAAAGGTACAAACAGGGTGAGCACCGAAGGACTCTTCAGCCTTAGTGGAAATGAGACCAGGGGGTAGCAGCTTAAGCTGGTTGGGGGGGGTAGGTTCAGGAGGGACATAAGGCACTTTTTTACTGAAAGGATGGTAGCCAAGTTTAATGAGTTGCCAGATGAGGTGGTATCCACAGCTTTAAGAGAGGTTGGGGCATGGTGAGGGAAAAGTTGCAGGTTAGAGGAGGGGGACGGGGTATTTGACAGGGGTCCAGGGGGATATGGGAAGGGGGGCAGTTCCCTCTGTATATGCAGCGGGAACTACACACTCAAACTAACTAAATAGACCATAAGGACTTTATCTGCTGGCACATTTGAATGTTTATACGTATGTAATAAGGACTTTATCTGCTGGCACATTTGTATGTTTATATGTATGTAAGTGTAGGTTCTGTGGTGCAGAGTTAGAAATAGTTTTCCACAGAATGGCTGGATGTGAGGCAGTACTGTATATGGAAAGACACAGTAATGTCCTAATAACTAGGGTGGGCGGGGGTGTTAGTATATTTTGGGCAGACTTGATGGACACATGGTTTCTTTCTGCTGACAGATTCTACATTTTTATATTAGTACAGTGAGAAGAGAGTAGTCTTATAAAATTGGTTGGGAAAATGCAGCATTCTGATTGGCTACCCGCTTTACTTAATTACAATACTAATTACAGTACTTTCAGCATCTGAAAAAAAAGGCCCACATTGCCATCAAGAAACTTCACTTTCGAAACTGGCAGCCTGAATTCTCTGCTGCACAAAAACAAATAATGTCAGGCTTTCTACCAGATATCTTTCAGCTGTTCACAGATGCTACCTTAATTTCTGAACCAAACAGAACAAACAACTGGAAAAAAAATCTCTTGATTTCAAAGCCATAACAGTTCCTTCTCTATTGTTATGTTATTTACTAGGAGGTAGTATAGCGCAGTGGTTTAAGGCTCTGAGCTGCAAATCTGGAGACCTGGGTTTGAATTCCACAGCCCCCTCTTGTATACTGTGTGACCCTGAGCAAGTCATGTAAGTTCCCTGTGCTCCCAGGTCGCACCTGTAAACAAATTTCAGCTTAGTGCGCCAATCCTGGTTAAACAATTGGAAAAAAAACTATCTTAAACCCATTTTATAAGTGCAATAAGACACTCCAGGCTGTTGTTAGTTGTGACCTGAATGCACTTCAAGGGACTGAAGGTCCTCAGCCTATGGGTTCATGCCTTACTGCGCCCCTGGACATGCATTCCTGGCACTTCTGCTGACACATTGCTGTATTTTCTTGCTTACAGGACTCCATACTACAGGCTGAGGATAGAATGGGGCCTACACACCTGGTTTTACCCCCCTAAAGATTATTTGGCAATGTGTGATGGTCACATGATGCAAAATAAGGGAAAATATTAGATACTGGTCCTACAAAATGTGGTACACAGCATCAAGCATTATGATACAAGCTTTGAACACTGTGGAAACTGGTTCATTTGGGCAAAGGCTCATTTTTATTTAGGATCCCGTATGATGAATTTCTGTTTTAAAGATCAAATACATATAGTTTATACAAAGATTGAATTCACTTGAATTCACGTCCCCGTGTCATGATTAGTGTTTCTTGAAACTATCATGCTGTTTGGTTTTGTGGTTTTCTTTAATCAGAATCTGTTAATGTGCTCTGCAGTACCTGAAAACTGAAAAAACAGTGAAGATTTTCTGACCCTAGCAGTGAGCGATTACATCATTTTTGTCTGGCCCACTGCTTCAGCAATTAGGTCCTTGACTGACTGAAGAAGCCGTTGCACTTCCCAGTCAGATCAGTCTCTAGAGCTAATTGTTTTTGCTCAAAGTTTGTCACTAACCCATCTGGTTTGTGTTTAGATAGATTTGCTTAAAATCTATCATTCTTTTCTCATGAACAGTTGATCTTTTGGGGTTCAGGGCTGAACTGAAGTGGTATGAATGAATGTCTGTGAGAAATTACCTTGTCTGTATTACAGCTGTCAGTTCTTTGTCATCAAAACTCTGCATTCTATTCTGGCTATATAACACAAGGTTGTTTAATGGATATAAAATAAATGTTGTTAATATACAGAAGGTGTGTGTCATTGATGTAGCCTCCATGAAGAGGTTCATGCGAGAACAATTTTGTTTTTATGTCAGATTGACAAACGTGTCTGCCACACTCTGCTTTTTCAGGAACATGTACTGTATGAACTCATAAAATTCAATTTTTTAAGGGTTTCTGTGTGAAAATACATCATGTATATGTATAACTAGAAGTACTATATGGCATCCTGATGCCCCTGTCTCCTGCCTCTCAGTTGAGGCTGCTGCACTCTGCTTTGTGGTTGAGCAGGAGTTTGTTTTGGCAGAACTAGGATTCTAGCTCGTGGAAGCTGCCTAGTAGTTCGGCTGTGATGGTGGTTTGGTCCCTTTTAGCCACTGATATTACGGCATCATCGGCGTAAAGTACAATGTGTGCCAGGCAGACAGAGGGGAGGGTGTTAATAAAAAGGCTGAAAAGGAGTGGACCGAGGATTGACCATTGTGGAACTCCAAGGAACACCTCCTTAGATCTGGAGTGGCTGTTTCCAATTCTGACACCTTGTGTCCGATGAGAGATGTAGCTGCCAAACCAGCGTACCATGTCAAGGGACAGGCTAGTTGAGGTCAGGCTATTGAGGGGAAGGTGGTGATTAATGGAATCGAACGCCTTCATGAGGTCTATAAAAACAGATTACACTGCCATCCCACTATCTATGGCATCATAGAGCTGGGCAGAGTACTCAACAAGAGCTGTAAGTGTAGAATGTTTTTTATGGAAGCCGTGCTACTGTGGGCATTGTAGTTTGTGCTTCTCGAGGTACTCTGTGAGCTGCTCAGAGACCATCCTTTCACTGGCCCGTCAGCACAGTGGTTGGATTTCTGCTTGTGATGCCATCGACCCAGGTTCGGGAATGGACCAGAGTCGCTGGAGGGCCCGGCCAGGGGAGAAGGATGGAGCATGCCATGGACTGCTCTCCTTCTCCAGGGGGAGGCTGAGGAAGTGCCCAGTGCACGATAGACCTCTGGCAGAGGCCGGGAGTTGCACAGCTACCAGCGCTAGTATGTACAGGAGGCAGGGCGGATGCCGGACATCATTGCATGGCCCCGTCTCCCCAGAAAACTGGAAAAAGGATAACTGCCGGCCACCCTCAATGAAGCCCACCATGGCTTCAATTAACCCCTCAGGCTGAACCTCCTACCTATCCCGAAGTCTGTGGCATGTAAGGGGAGCGCTGCAGCCCCACCGTGGGGGGGAAAGCCACGGGGCTTTGGAGGGTTCACGGCTGATATGAGGGGTGGACGTCTGTGGCCCATGACTGGGCTGAAAGTACCGGATAGCTGGTGGCTCACGGAAAAAAGAAGATAGAATAAAAAAAAAAAAAAAAGAGACCATCCTTTCAAGAACTTTGGAACTTTGGAAAGGGGTGGAAGGATAGAGATTGGTCTGTAGTTGGATGTGAGGGGTTTTAACACCAGCTTTAAATACTGGGGTGACCAGAGCCGATTTCCAAGCATTCAGAAATATACCCAATCTTAGAGATGCATTGAACGCCTTGGTGAGTGGATCAGCTAACTTATCCAAGGAAAGTGTGACCAGCTTCATGTCGATAAGATCAGCACCCATCCTGGTTGTGCCTAAGACCCACTTGACATACTTGATAGTTTCAGATCTTGTTACTTGTTTAAAGTAAAAGGTGGCAGACCACTTCTGGAAGGAGTGGCCAATTGCACGAGATGGTGTTGGGGTAAAACACAAGACTAAGTTAAATATGTGGGTAGAGAAAACAAAGATAATCATGCTGCAGGTATTACCTTTTATTGGACTAACAAAACTAAGTGAAACCTGAGAGCAATCAGTTTGTTCCTGGTTGGGGACTGAGAGGCAGAATTTATGAGAGAAAGGTGGACAAAAAGAAACATTGTGGGTAGCTTGTCTTTAACAGGAAACCAGGAGAATAAAGTTTCCCCAGGATGACACTTGTTTTTCCCAGAAGCAAATGCCACTGCTTGTGACCACACTTGGTGATGTGATTCAGAGTAAATGACCCAGCGGTTTTGATGGAGCTGATAGCTTCTGTAGTTTCATGTGAAGGGAGGTAGGGAGTTTCAGGCTGGAGGCAGGCAGCCCCATTCAGATCTATGTTTGGTGTTTCATACACCACTGAAGAGAAGGAAATAATGTTATCTGGCATGCACTGATGAAGACTGGAGGACGCATGCGTGTGTGTGTGTGTGTGTGTGTGTGTGTGTGTGTGTGTGTGTGTGTGTGACTGTGCACAGAAACATAGACTTTGATGGCAGATAAGGACTGCTTGGCCTACCCAATCTGCCCATTTCCCTACCTATTGGATAAGCTGCCGATCCTAATTTTACTAACAGCCTACTTCCTCCTACCCCCCGCTAGAATTGCCTTATGTCTGTCCTGTGCAATCTTGAATTCCCTCACTGTTTTTGACCCCACGACCTTCTCAGGAAGGCTGTTCCATGCATCCACCACCCTCTCTGTGAAAAATACTTCCTCATGTTATCCCTGAGCCGTCCTCCTCTATCTTCAAATTGTGCTCCCTTGCTCTTGCGCATCTTGTTTTCTGAAAGATGTTACCCTCTTGAACTTTGTTGATTCCCTTGAGATACTTGAAAGGAGTGGAAAGGGTTGCAGGAGGACCTGACTAAGCTGCAGGAGTGCGTGGAACCTTGGCACTTGGGGTTCAACTCCAAGAAGTGCAAGGTTCTGCACGTCAGAGCCAGGAGCCAGGGAGGGATTATCACTTGAATGCGGTACAGTTGGGGAGCTCCACAGAGGAGAAGGACCTAGGAGTGATCATTATGGGGAGCATGAACAACTCTGCTCAATGCAGGAAGGCAGCAAAAGCCAACAAAATGTTGGGATGTATTGCGAGAGTGATCTCCTCCAGAAGGAGGGAGGTTATCCTGACCCTGTATAGGTCATTGGTCAGGCCCCACCTGGAGTACTGCATGCAGTATTGGCACCCATTCCTGAAGAAGGACATCAGATTGCTGGAGGGGGTGCAGTGAAGAGTCACAAAGATGATCCATGGATTGGAGAGCAAGCCCTATGAGGACAGGCTGGGAGAAACATAGAAACATAGACTTTGACAGCAGATAAGGACTGCTTGGCCCACCTAGTCTGCCCATTTCCCTACCTACTGGATAAGCTGCAGATCCTAGTTAACCAACAGCCTATTTCTTCCTAACCCCCACAAGAATTGCCTTATGTCTGTCCTATACATTCTTAAATTCCCCCACTGTTTTTGATCCCATGACCTCCTCAGGAAGGCCATTCCATGCGTTCCATGTGAAAAAGTACTTCCTCACATTGCCCCTGAGCCATTCTCCCTCTATCTTAAAATTGTGTCCCCTTGTTCCTGTGTAATCCACCACCAGCCCCTTATTTAACCAGCAGGCACACCTCCCATAGTCTAGGGGAAAAGAGAGGGGTGGGGGTTACATAGTGCCACCGTAGACAAGGGGGGATATGCAGATGGATTAGACATTATAGAAACAAACCCAAGTGTGGCTACTAGGCACACACCTGGTGGGACGAATAGCATGGCCAAAACCCTGGTCCCGGGGACAAAAGGTTTGCTCAGGGCTATCCTAGGTTTGCAGTTCAGGACAGGGGTACCCAAGTAACTCCACACGGGAAGCAATAACATAAATGTCCATATCAGATTGGGATTCTAGAGTGTGGCTTTATTCCATAACAAAGTAGGAACACACAAAGCGAAGATGGACCCCCAAGGGTTTACACATATGGTAAATGCAGACATCTGAGGTACAGAACTCCAAATTTCCCATGTAGCATAGGATGACTGTAGAAATTTGTGGAACCAGCCACAGGTGAATACACACATATTCTTCTGGACTTTGCACACACGGCCAGTACTTGGTCACTTCCTATATAGCATAGGATTAATTGTGGCACACTGACCACATTGGAGCACTAAAGGCTCAAAATGGAGAAAAACCCATTCACTGGGGTAGAAGTTTCTTCAGGCATTGGCCCCATGCACTGACAGAAAACTAAGGTGCCCTTCCCGGAGTGCTAAACTGGTCACTCCAGATGGGGGGGGGGTCCATCCCTCTGGAAAATACACCTCACATTTATCCAAAATGCCACAGTTGATGCTTTCTAGAAATGTATTTCACACTTAACATCAGCAAAACACCTCAGGGGTGTCAAAGGTAAAAGTTCTGCTCACATGGATGGTCACATACAGGACTCCACTGAGGACAGCCAACTTTGAAATGTCTTAGGTGACAGGGTCCCTTTGTCAGATAAATTCATCTTAAATGCAGATACTCCTGGGCAGACTCAGAAAAAACAAAAGTACTCGCAAGAAGTGTCACACAAGGCAGTTTCACAATGTCCTGCTAGGATCAGGGGATTGCCCCATACATCCTGGCAGCCTGCTCCATCCCACCTGGGATTAAGAACATGAAAACCCTGGAGATGGTTTCCACCCCTTAGACAAAGCTGGAAAATCTGGTACTCCACTAGGGTGAGAAAAACTGGAACACTGCAGCTCACTACTGAGCTGCTGCTGGGACTGCTGCTACACTCTGCAGACTCCAGCCAACAACTGACTACAGAATTCTAAATTCCCCACTCACAGCAGTGGCTGTGGCTTATGCTGCTGTGAGAGTTCTAAGGTGACATCACCTCTCCAGCTCCCAGCTGAGACCAGCAGCAGAGAGGGACAGAGTGAAATCCATTTACTGGCAAATCACTAGCTGCCTTCCCTGCCTACCACTAACTCTAAACGGGATCTTGTAACCCCTGGAACAAGGGGGTTACACTTGCACATCTCTTTTTCTGAAAGATGCTACCCTCTTGGACTTTGTTGATTTTCTTAAGGTACTTAAAAGTTTCTATCATGTCCCCCCTCTCCCTCCTTTCCTCAAGCGTATACATATTAAGCTCCTTTAGTCTCTCTTCATATGGCTTCTGTTGCAGACCCTGAACCATTTTAGTTGCCCTCCTCTGGACTGCCTCCATCTTGTCTATGTCCTTATAGAGATGGGGTCTCCAGAACTACATGCAGTACTCCAGATGGGGTCTCACCAACTGTCTGTACAGAGGGATAATAACTTCCTGTTTTCTACTGGTGATGCCTCTCCCTATGCAACCCAGTATCCTCCCAGCCATCTCTACTGCCTTCTCACATTGCTTACCAACCTTTAAGTCATCTGATATAATTACCCCAGGTCCCTTCCATTTTTATGTTGATTACGCGCAGCGCAAGAAACATATTGGGACAGCTTTCTCAGAAGCAGGCTGTGGAGGCATGGCACTGTTGTGGCCAATGCCCCCACAGCCTGCAAAGGCTTGTCCCGCTTCCCCCAACGCCGTTGCAGGCTGCTGGTGACAAGGGTTTGGAATGTTGGCACCAACTTGAGGCGAATCAGCTGCTGCAATCAGGGGCCACCTCGTCTTTGCAGCATAAGCCATCCGCTGCAATGAGGGAGCAACCCGTCATTGCAAGGGCGGGACTTCCAAACCCTGATATTGTTTGTGAACATGATGGCGGCTTGCTGCCGTGTTCACAAACAGTATAACCCTTATTGCTTATTGCTTGTTTACAGACAGGGCTAATCCCGTTAGCTTCAGTACGAATGTAGATTTTGCCCGACGAGGGAGCCCACTCCCGTCGGCATTCTATAACCCCTTTCATTGTCTGCCGATGGTGCCCAACTCTCGCATAATCTACATCTCCTTTGTTGTAGTCGGTTGTGGTGCCCAATCCTCTCGCTACTGCTGCCCCCCAAAGAAAGAGTCATATGGCATGCTGAAAGCCCACCCCAGCGTGCCACATTGACCCTATGAAAGAAAAACTGTCCCATGACATTTTTTTTTAAACCTGAAAAAAAGGAAACTGTCCCTTGGAGATCTCCCTGCCCCCCTCCCGCAACCCGCGCCCACCCACTGCGCACCCTGCCTCCCCACACTCCTCCTCACCCCATACTTACCTCCGGAGTCCAGCGCGACAATCTTCGGTGGACCAGGAACACGCCTGCACTCTTCAAAGCCGACCGCGAACTGAGGAAATGCCGGTAAATTGTATAATGGAATAAATAGGGTTTTGTCAACTTTAATGCATATCTCAGGCATTTTTTGGAATTTTGGCACCAAATTTTCAACTTGGGGGTTTTGGGACCCCCCCTCATGAATTCTTGAACTGTCATGGCGTTAATCAGCCACGAAGGGTGACTTTGCGGTCACTGCACAGAATCATCTTTTGGGGTCGATTAATGAAACGACAGTGCCAGTGTTCATAAGGTGGGCTCTCAAAAAGCCTATGTTGCAAATTTGGTGGGAAAAACACAAAAAATGACTGTTTCTGATGTGCGCTACTTGGTTGCTATCACGCTAAGTAACCCCGTAATTGCAATATTTTCACGGCAGATTTTCAACATTGGCATTTTTTCACACCTCCTTTTGAGCAGTATAGCTGTCATTGTTCACAACCTGGCAGAAATGTGTATTCGCACTTCCGGTGCAGAATAGCGCGGTCACTGTGGGAAATCAGTGTTCGGGTCAGATTAAGAAAATGACAGTGACACTGTTCATGAGTAGAGGTCCTAAAATGGCTATGTTGAAAATTTGGTAACGATACTCCATGAAATGACTGTGTTAAGAGTGTGCATTGCGCAGTTTGCACACACGCTCGTAACTTCGCAAATTTATAATATTTTCTCTCCAGATTTTCAATATTGCCATTTTCCAACACCTACTTATGAACAGTGCAGCTGTCATTTTTCCCATCTTGGCTGAAATGTGTTTGTGCAATTCCGGCACAGAAGAGAGCAAACGCTGGAGGAAATCACTGTCCGGGGCAGATTAAGAAAATTACAGTGATACTGTTCATGAGCAGAGGTCCTAAAATGCCTATGTTGAAAATTTGGTGATGATAGCCAATCAAATGTCTGTTACAGTGTGCGTTGCACACTTTCCACACACCCTTGTAACTTTGCAGATTTGTAATATTGTCATGCCAGATTTTCATCAGTAGCATTTTTGCACACCTCCTTATGAGCAGTACAGCTGTCATTTTTCACATCCTGACTAAAATGTGGTTTCACAGTTGCTGGGCAGAATAACGCGGTCGCTGTGGGAAATCAGTGTTCGGGACAGATTAAGAAAATGACAGTGGCACTGTTCTTGAGCAGAGGTCCTAAAATCCCTATGCTGAAAATTTGGTGATGAAACTCCATAACATGACTGTGTTACAAGCGTGTGTTGAACTGTTTCCACACACCCTTGTAACTTCACAAATCTGTAATATTTTCACGCCACATTTTCAACAGTGGCATTTTTTTCACACCTCCTTCTGAACAGTACAGCTGTCATTTTTCACATCCTGGCTAAAATATGTTTTTGCACTCCTGCCGGAGAATAGCACGCTCGATGTGGGAAATCAGTATTTGGGACAGATTAAGATCGAACGAGTGAGAAGGGGAGTGACCGAGCTGAACTGAGCTCTGTCGGGACTGCTGCAGATTTGTTTGTGGGCAGAAAAAGGCCCAAAGCAAGAGCCCAGTACAAAAGTGCAGTCTGCAGCACTGGGGGAAACAGAACGAGAGAGCGAGTGATGGAGGGGGAGTGAGCAAACTCACTGGAGCACTGTCAGGACTCCTGTGGATTTCTTTGTGGGCAGAAAAAGGTGCCAATGCAGGTAGGAGCCCTGTACAAAAGGGCCGCTTGCAGTGCCAGGACAAACAGAATGACCGCGTGCCAGAGGGAGACTGAGCAACCTCAACAGAGCTCTGTCAGGGCAGCTGCGGATTTCTTTGTGGACAGACAAAGGTGCCAACACAGCCAGGAGCCCCGTACTGAAGTGAAGCCTGCAGTGCCAAGAGAAACAGAATGAGTGAGTTACAGAGCAGTAGTGAACGAGCTCAATGGAGCTCTACTGTGACTGCTGCGGATTTCTTTGTGGGCAGAAAATGTGGCAACACAGGCAGGAGCCCAGTACAAAAGCCCAGCTTGCAGTGCCGGCAGAAACGGAATGAGTGAGTGAGAGGGGGGGGAGTGAGCGAGCTCAATGGAGCTGTGTCGGGACTACTTCAGATTTCTTTCTGGCCAGAGCAAGCTGAGAATGCAGGCAGGAGCCCAGTACAAAAGGGCAGCCTGCAGCGGCAGGAGACACAGAATGAGCGAGTGAGGGAGGGGGAGAGAGTGAGCTCAATGGAGCTCTGTTGGGACTGCTGCAGATTTGTTTGTGGGCAGAAAAAGGCAGCAATGCACGCAGGGGCCCAGTACAAAAGGGCAGCCTGCAGTGGCTGGAAAACCAGAATGAGTGAGTAAAAAAGGGGGAGTGAGTGAGCTCAACGGAGCTCTATTGTAACTGCTGCAAATTTCTTTGTAGGCAGAAGAAAGCGGCAATGCAGGCAGAAGCCCAATAGAAAAGAGCAGCCTGCAGTGCCGGCAGAAACGTAATGAGTGAGTGAGAGAAGGGAAGTGAGCGAGCTCAATGGAGCTTTGTTGGGACTGCTGCAGATTTTTTTGTGGGCAGAAAAAGGTGCCAACAGAGGCAGCAGCCCAGTACAAAAGGGCAGCCTGCAGCACCAGGAGAAACAGAATGACTGAGTGACACAGGTGGAGTGAGTGGCCTCAACGGAACTCTGTCGGGACAGCTGTGGATTTCTTTGTGGGCAGAAAAAAGTGCCAATGCAGGTAGGAGCCCAGTACAAAAGGGCAGCCTGCAGCGCCAGGAGAAACACAACGAGCGAGTGAGAGAGGGGGAGTCAGCAGGCTCAACAGACCTGTGCTGGGACTGCTGCAGATTTCTTTGTGGGCAGAAAAAGCCACCAACTGAGGCAGGAGCCCAGTACAAAAGGGCAGCCTGCAGTGCCAGGAGAAACAGAATGAGCGAGTGAGAGAGAGGGAGTGAGTGAGCTCAGTGGAGCTCTATTGTGACTGCTGCAGATTTTTTTGTTAGCAGAAAAAGGTGGCAATGCAGGCAGGAGCCCAGTACAAAAGGCCATCCTGCAGTGCCGGCAGAAACGTAATGAATGAGTGAGAGAGGGGGAGTCGGCAGGCTCAACAGACCTGTGCTGGGACTGCTGCAGATTTCTTTGTGGGCAGAAAAATCCACCAACAGAGGCAGGAGCCCAGTACAAAAGGGCAGCCTGCAGTGCCAGGAGAAACAGAATGAGTGAGTGAGAGAGGGGGAGTGAGCCACCTCAGTGAAGCTCTGTCGGGACAGCTGCAGATTTCTTAGTGGGCAGAACAAGGTGCCATTGCAGGCAGGAGCCCAGTACAAAAGACCAGCCTGCAGCACCGGGAGAAACATACTGAGCAAGTGACAGAGGGGCAGTCAGCGAGCTCAACACACCAACGCAATCAACATTCGGCACTGACAAATGCTTGTTGTTGTTGTTACTACCTACCCCCCCATTGTGTAATCTTCCCCTGGGTTTTTGTTTCCCAGGTGCATTACTTTGCACTTCTTTGTATTGAATCTAAGCTGCCACTACTTCTGACCATTCCTCCAGCCTTGCCAAGTCCCTTCTCATCCTTTCCACGCCTCCTTGTGTATCAACCCTGTTGTAGATCTTTGTGTCATCTGCAAAGAGGCATAATTTTCCTTCCAGTTCCTCTGCGATGTCACTTATAGAGACATTAAAAAGGACTGGACCCAGTGCTGAACCCTGCGGTACCCCACTAGTAACCCCCCTTTCTTCAGAGTGAACTCTGTTTACTATTACCTTCTGCATCCTGTTGTCCAGTCAGTGTTTTACCTGGCTACCACCCTGGGACTCACTCCCAGGCTGGCTAATTTGTTTATTAATCTTTTGTGTGGGACTGTGTCAAATGCCTTGCTAAAGTCTAGGTAGGCCATGTCCACAGCCCCTCCTTGGTCTACTACTTTGGTCACTCAGTCAAATAAATCTATTAGATTCATCTGACATGACTTTCCCTCTGTGAATCCATGCTGCTTTGGGTCCTGTCCCCCTCTGGCCTCTAGGTACTCAACAATTCTTTCTTTTGGAAGTGATTCCATCATTTTCCCTACCACTGAGGTCAAACTAACAGGTCTGTAGTTTTCTGTCTCTATCTTGCTCCACTTTTGTGAAGGGGAAATCACATCCATCCTCCTCCAGTCCTCAGGCACCACACCATCCTTCTATGATTTGTTAAAAAGGGTAGTCAGTGGTGTCACTAGTTCTCCCCTTAGTTCTTTTACAATTCTGGGGTGAATCCCATCAGGCTCCACTGCTTTGTGCACCTTGAGTTTTAGGAGTTCTTTCAGGACCCTTTCTTCTGTGAATGGGCCGGCATCGGCAGGGACATTGGTTTACTGGGATTGAGAAAGGGCAAATTCCATTTTGCACATTGTAAAAAATGGTGTTGTCACCAGTGCCTGCTAAGCCAAACTCTGGTTTTACTAGTGTTTGGTTTTGTGTACTTTAGTTAACAATTTTCAACTCAGCTAACATGCATTTTAGCAATTTTGACCTCCACTATTGCACATCCTTCCATCCTTGTACAAATTTTGCCTTTGTAAAAGAACCTTGGCTCAAAGGTGTATCCGATATCCCAATATAAATAAAAATAAATTAAAATGCAATTTAAAGTTATTTTCGGTACAAGATATGATGGCAGCAGCAGCAGCAGCACTACAGCCCCATCCCTAAGGTGTGATGGAAGCAGCACTATGGCCCCCATCCCTCAGGTGTGATGGCAGCACCAACAGCACTATGACCTCCATCCCTCTGGTGTGATGACAGCAGCAACAGCACTGTTCCCCCCCTCCCTCAGGTGTAACGGAAGCAGCAGCACTGCAGCCCCATCCCTTAGGTGGGATGGCAGCAGTGCAACATTCCCCATCCACACAGAGATGATGGCAGCAGCACTACATTCCCCATCCCTCAGGTGTGATGTCAGTACCGGCACTATGGCCCCATCCCTCAGGTGTGATGGCAGCAGTACTACATTCCCCATCCACATAGTGGTGATGGCAGAAGCACTACAGCCCCCGCCTGTCAGGTGTGATGGCAGCAGCAACAGCACTATGCCCCCCCTCCCTCAGGTGTGATGGAAGCAGCAGCACAGCAGCCCCATCCCTTAGGTGTGATGGCAGCAGTGCTACATTCCCCATCCCTCAGGTGTGATGGCAGCAGTACTACATTCCCCATCCACAGAGAGGTGATGGCAGAAGCACTAGAGCCCCCGCCTTTCAGGTGTGATGGCAGCAGTTCTACATTCACCATCCCTCAGGAGTGATGTCAGTACCAGCACTATGACCCCCATCCCTCAGGTGTGATGGCAGCAGTACTACATTCCCCATCCACACAGTGATGATGGCAGAAGCACTACAGCCCCCGCCTCTCAAGTGTGATGGCAGCAGTACTACATTCCCCATCCCTCAGGAGTGATGGCAGTATCAGCACTATGGGCCCCATCCCTCAGGAGTCATAACAGTATCAGCACTATGGGCCCCATCCCTCAGGTAGGATGGCAGCAGTACTACATTCCCCATCCACCAGTGGTGATGGCAGAAGCATTACGGCCCCCAGCTCCTCAGCTGTGATGGCAGTAGCAACAATGCAGTCCACATCCCTTAGGGGTGATGGCAGTAGTGACAGTACTATGATCCCCTTTCTTCAACACCCACACCCCACATGCACAAGTTACAAATTACTTGGTCTCCTTGTCAGAGCTCAGATGTGAATTAATTTGAACCACCACCTCTAAGGTGGACCACCTTTGTTTTTTCCTATCTATCATTTAACTGCCTGAATTGGATTTTTGCCTGTGACACCACTGACTAGGGTTTGGGAACAGACTTGGGTGTTGGAGGGCTGGCTGGGGGGGGTGAATGCTTGAATGTTCAGTGTCCACTTGCCTTCTCCTGGGAGGGAGGGTGGATTCATGGCTCAGATTTTGCTGGCCCCTGGTGGAGGCCAGAGGCATGGCAACACGTCGGCCCTCACTGCAGGAGGGAGCGTGGTGGACGTCGCCTTGTGCCTTGATATCATGTGGCCTGTGATCCCAAGAAAATGGGAAAATGCCCTCTGGCCAACCAGAGGATGGCTGCTGGTTCCTCCATAAGCCCAAAGCCCCAAGCCCCAGACACAAGTCTGTTCTGACCCCTGCCATGCCCGGGATACACAGGAAGCTCTTTGGGGTGATTGTCCTCCCCTGGTATCCTCCCACAGCCGTAGGGACCCACCCGATGAAGGGGCAGCATGGCAATAAGGGGCAGTGGATGGTGGTTGGGACTCAGCAGCAGTGGTAGGGGGCCTTGGCAGGCCTGAAGGAGTGGATGGCCAGGGGGTAGGAGGAGCAAAAAACAACTGCCTGAATTTGCTTCCTTGAAACAAAATATCTTCATCTAAAAAATCCACAAGTGATTAGTGGAGGACCTTCAAATGGAAAATCATGCGTCTCCCAAACATGTGGATGCCTTTTTTTTTTACTTGGTCTCCATGAAAAGAGTGTAGTTTGCATGTCTGAGCTCAGATGTGAATTAAGCACCACTTTGCCCACCAGCATCTTACAGCCCCTGGGGTCTTACCTTCTGTGTGTCATTGAATGTGCTTTCAGAATGCACTGGCCAAGCATAAATATGCTTAAACACTTAACATTTGCTTTTTGTTGAAGCAGTCTATCAGAATACTTTTTGATGTCACAGAGACCGAACCAGCTGGTAGGAGAAAAGGAGCAAATGATCCCATTCACCTAAATGGGGTGCTAACTGTGAAGTCTCTTTGTAAATAGTAAGGCAGTTTCTTCCTTGTGAACATAATTTCATTCAGACTAGTTTTCATTCAAACAGCTGAGGATTTTGGATGGCCCTGCTGATTATAAACTCGAATAAGCTAGTTGGTAACAGTGATCCTGCGCTTAGCAATCTACAGCCTAGATGCTCACATGCAAAGAATACAATAAAAACCTGATTAAAGTCTAAAAACAAGCTTATAAAACACATGCATTGTATCTGAATATGTATCTTTACCTATACAAAACCATTGCAGCCCTAGTAAAACTCAGATAAATTACAGGGTACCCTAACTATTGTATGATGTAGTAAACATATACTGGTATTTTTTTTTTTGTATTCTTTGTAAACCAGGTAAGGCCCACTAGACAGAACTGTCTGTTTTCAGGGGTGACCCAGGAGCACTGGAGAGGTTAAGTGACTTGCTCAGAGTCCTACAAAATGCAAGTTGAGGTTGTGGGAATCAAACCCAAGTCTGCTGGAGATACCCAGTTTAATCACTGTTTGTTACTGTAACCACTAGGCTATACTGCCAGCCAGAACACCACCCCCATATATTATTATAATTAATGGGTTCCTTTTTTTTCAATGTAAAAATCCATGTATTAAAAACCATAATACCTGAGTAGGTATTACGGTATTCACGTGCTCTCTTTCCCTACGAATGTGCTTGAGACACTGCACACACAAAGCTCGAGCTTAAAACTGTCCGCTTCTCTTCACACACTATTGACCAGAAAAACTCGGGCTGCTTCTTCAGCGGGTCAGGAGACAGGGGGTATTCTTGCAGTGGGAGGGAGTAAAAGGGAAGTTGGCGATGCTAGGGACAGCCTGGGGGCCTTAGACGGCCGACAGTCATACGGGCGCGATGCGACTCTTCAGTGCTGCCGACAGGGGACCGAGATTAAAATTTTGAACCAAACCTCTACAAGAAAAAAAATCACCCTTCAATTGCAAATAATAAAATATGGGGTGCAGTGTGTTTTACTTGAATTTTACCTCCCTCGTTGTTGGATAGATAATAAACCCTGGGCTTGCGCCTCAGGGTTTGCTATCCAACAACTCGAGTGTGTAAATTCTCGAAACACACTGCACCCCATACTTTATCCTATATTTAATATATGATTTCAATAATAGCGCACAGTACCTACAGTGCAAATTATGAACGTTAAACACTTTACAACATTTTACTAAAACTGAGTTACTTGCCACTCCATCTGCTTATTTTTTCTTACACCAAAGTGGGTGAATACTTGACAGAGCACTGCAGATAGCCTGCAGTAGTGCTACTGTTGGCAATGCCAGTGACCCGGGGTCAGAAGTGAACTTGGGTTGCTAGAGGTCTGGCCAGGGGAGTAGGATCGAGCACCTGGGGGCTGCTGTCTGGGAAGGGTGGACTGCAGGTCCTGCTGCTTTGCCACCGCCTGGGTGACCACAGTTGGTGGAGCAGTGGGGCTGCAGAGCAATCAGGAGGAGAGGAGACTAGCCAGGATATGGAGCAGTGGCATGTCTCTATGTGCCTTACCTCCTTGGATCCCCTCAAGTGCCGGTGCCCTCAGGGACAGATACCAGAAAACCAGTAACAATCACCCCCACATCAGCCGCTGGTAGAAGGGACCCAGCTTCCCCAGCCTTTATAACCAGGCTCCATGAGGGACCCACTGGGCTGCCTGACACACAGTAAGGGACTGTGGAGGGGTGACCTGGGGTCCCCTCTCTTCCCACCTAGGGAGTACAACCCAGGCAGGCTAGTGGTAGGCCCACAGGCGCTTCCGAGCTTTACCTTGGGTGAAGCTAGGGGATACCCAGCCTAGGGATCTCTGAAAAGTGGAGACTGATGCTGTGAGAAGGGGGCATAGAAAGAGAAAAATAAAAAAAATGTAAAAAAATGCTGAAATCTTAGGGATTCTGTACAGTGAAAAGCAATTTCTGTGAGGTACCAGTACAAGAATTCAAAATCCGCAAACCAAGCAGGATTCCATGATTTTTACTGGTGTTACCGGTAAAAACAGAAACTCAAGGTCCTTGGGCATTGCCCCCCTCCCCATCCAGAGTGTTTCTGTTGTTTAGTTTAGGTACCTCCCCCTCCTCTTCTTTTGTGAATACTGAGCAAAAGTATTTGTTCAGTATCTCTGCCTTTTCACTTTCACCCTCTGCCCACTCCCTTCCCCTTTATTAATCCTCACTATCCCTCCCTTGGTCTTTCTTCACTCTCTAATGTATCTATAAAAGGTTTTATCCCCATTCTTAACTGAGTTGGCTCTTTTCCTTGGTTTGGGCCTTTGCTATTCTGACTGCCTTCCCCGCTTCCTTCTGCTTCAACTGATACAGTTCTCTGTCTTGCGCCTTCTGTGTGCCTCTGGGCATGTGTGCCCATGATTATGTGTGTATGTGTGAATGTCTGTGACTGTAAGTACTGTATGTGGAGGGGGTATATGCAACAGTCTATTGAGTTTATGTGATGCTGTGTGTGTGACTGTGTCACATGTGTTTGAGTGTCTGTGACACTGTGTATTGTCACTGTGTCTGGAGTTGAGGGAGTGCTTATAACCCCCTTTTTATGCCCATACTGCCTGATGGTAGTTTAATATGGCATTATAATTAATGGTCTCCGTTTTCTCCCATTGCCAAAACCATGTGTTAAATGCCGTAACACCTGAGTAGGTGTTACGGCATTCACGCGCTCCCTTTGAACAACAAAGCGCTCGAGACTAAACATAGCACGACGTTCAAATTGTCCCTGTCACCTCAAGCGGCACTGACTGAAATACACACTTCTTGGAGGTTGCCTCTATACCAAATAGCCTCCAGCAACCTCGCATAGCCTAGATGTTAAAAAAAAAAGCCGATTCCAAACACCGAACGAAACCGAAAGACAAGAGCAGGAAAACCACAACACAATTCAAAAAAACAAAAAGCGACCTCGGACTTTTCAAGCGGACCCTTCAATTATATAAAATAAAATATGGGAAAAGTGTTAAACTCGAAGATTTAACACCATACTGTTATTGGATGGCATTCATAAACCCTCGGGCTTTGGCCTCGGGGTTTATGTGCCATCCAACAACTCGGGTGTGTGTTAAATTCTTGTAACACACTTCTTCCCATACTTTATCCTATATGTATTATATGTTAGGTCTACTGTTTATCCTGCACCGATGCCATAATTCCTTATTATAATTCCATTATTTTGTAATGTTTGTTCTTGCCCTGTAACATAGTTGTATACTATGCTATTTCCACATTATGTTATGGTATGACATTGTCATGTGTGTGGGAAATGAACATTCAGGTTAGGCAACAGCAGGTGGAAAAACACACCGTAGTGTGATATTTATTTTTCAAGATTTCAAAAATAATAAACTAAAATAAAAAAAAAAATGCTAAGAAAAATGCTACTTAACACCAGTAGCTTCCTTTTTTAACACAGTCCTGCATCTTAGTTCTCCTAAGAGACTCCTCTTCTGTATTTCTAGACCTCTACTCAGACAGTAAAACCTCTCACTTACACACACAAGGCTGATCTGCCATACTTGCAACTCTGGATAGGTTTTATACCTTTTGGTGGGGTCACCTGACTAGGCCCCTAATTATTACAGAAGAAAAACTATCTCTAGTTAGGTACATAAATACTTGGTGACCTACCATACATTTTATAGCAAGATCCCACGTAGTTTGGAATCAAAGAACCATCTCAAATACTGTATTATGGGCTTAAATACCCTTAAACAAGCTTAATGTCATGGTAATTAGGCATATTGTCCCTCCTTAGTTACTGTGAGTGACAGGTTAATTAGTATAAAGGGGACTGGAGAGGGCACTGTTGTCCAACCTATAGGAAATCATATATGCAGACTTGGAGCCAGGTAAAACACTGCTTTTTTCCTCCTGGCTTAATTACATCATAACAAAAACAGAACAAGCAAAAAAAAGCAGCTATAGTACTCTCTTTTAGTCAAGATGTTAATATTATAGGAGCTTTACTTATAGAGAAACATGTTTGATTTCTTTCTGTTTATTTATTAAATTTGGGATTACACCTTTGAGCCAGAGGGTCTTTTATATAGGTTCCATGTCATTGTACGTGAATACACAACAAACAATACAGGATAACAATTGCACAAATACAGTTCCAAACTTAAAGAAAATAAGAGTAGTGGGATAAAAGCAGCCATGGGCCTTGTCAGCAGGGGGAAAATTGGGCAAAATAGGGGAAACAGAGGGCACTGAGGTGGACATTGTTGGGGATAAGAGAGGTTTAATGGGTGCGTATACTGGGAAATATGGCAGAGGTGAGAGTTATAAAGGTAGCAGAGTTGACAGAGAAAAAGAAGAGTGGAACTGTCATTGTTAAATGACAGAAGGGAACAAAGGGGGTTAGAGAGGACGGGTGTGGGGTAGATGACAGGAGGGAAACTAAGAGTACAGACATAGGAGGGGAGGGCTGAGAGTGGGCTAGGAAGATGAAGAGTGCGGTGGCTAAGGGAAAGTGCTGAGCTAGTCATCTTACAGGAAGCGGCAGGTAAATTGGCACTGAGGTGAGGTAGCCATGGAAGGGCATTGGGTATCTATAGCTGTAAACTCTGGGCTCTTAACACGCCAAAGGGATTTAAGCAAAGCAATCACAGAAGGCACTGGATACCAGGAAGTGGCATATCTTCCATTAAAGGGATCCCCATGTGGCAGCATTTGCTATCTCAGGAGACAGGAAATTAAAAGACTTGGGTGCTCTGACAGCAAAAGATCTCTGAGCTTGAGAAGTGTGCTACAGGGGACCTGGAAGGTTAGGTTTACCAAGCTTCTTGTATGACGGGTCCTACAATAGGGACTGAGGAGCTGCTGGGACCCTGGAGGCAAGAGACCAAGAGTGGCCTTCTTAGCAAAAAGGCAGGACTGATAAGTGATACGACCATGAAGCTGAAGTCAGTTTGTTTGTTCGTAGAGGTCACAGGTGTGGGTACGATGCGCAGCCCCTGTTAGTAGGTGGGAGGCCTTGTTCATAGCAATTTCTAGTTGCCGAAGAGCAGTGTCAGTAACGGCACCATAGATTATCAACCCGTAATCAATGGCAGACACAACTGAGCTATGGATAGCAAGGTTAAAGGCTTCGGGCATTAGGCAGTACTTACGTCTATGGAGGAGGCTGATGCGGATGTTAACCAACTTTGCAACATTATCAACGTGACTGGCAAAGGACAGCGTACTGCCCAGTGTCGCATTAAGGTATCTGAAAGTCTCTGCCTGTTCAAAAACTATACCTGAGCAATTCTTAATCATCAATTGTTTTGTTTTATGCTTGTTGTGGGTTCCGTGGAATAACATAACTTTTGTTTTTTTGTA
This sequence comes from Neoceratodus forsteri, assembly GCA_016271365.2. Lineage (NCBI taxonomy): Eukaryota > Metazoa > Chordata > Ceratodontiformes > Ceratodontidae > Neoceratodus > Neoceratodus forsteri. Next base: position 115,209,103 of record JADMNL010000024.1, on the reverse strand, counting down.
GTTAAGCACCAGCTTCTGTGTGATGAACCATGCTTCTGCTTCAGCAAAACTGTTCTGCATTTGAAACTCTAGGCGGTTAGGATTAACATTTTGTGAGAAAATAACCGAATCATCTGTGTAAAGTAGTACAGAATCGGAGCAAGAGGCAGGGAGATTGCTGAGGAAAATGCTAAATAACAAAGGTCCCAAAATTGAACCTTGAGGAACACCTGACTGGACTGCCTGCTTAGAGGAGAGGGTGTTCCCTATCCTCACTTGTTGTGTGCGGTTGGAAAGGTAGCTGTCAAACCATCCTAGAGCATCATGGGATATTCCAAGCTCAGTGAGCTGGTAATCAGCAGAGGGTGACTGACCTTCTTGAATGCTTTAGACAGGTCAATAAAGGTGGTGCCGACAAGTTGCCCTTGATCAAGTGTATGGTGAATAAAACCTGTAAATTCCAGGAGAGTGGTGGTGGTACTGTGTCCTTTATGGAAGCCATGTTGTTGGACACATTGCAGATCATATTTTTCCATATATTCAACAAGCTAGTCAGCAACAATTTTCTCAAGCACTTTGGACAGAGGGGGCAGAATGAATATAGGCCTATAATTACCAGCTAGGGATACATCTCCGCTGTTATGAACTGGTGTCACCAAAGCAGACTTCCAGATCAGAGGGAATTGGGAGAGCTTGAGGGAGCGGTTGAGGATCACAGTTAGGGGGAACAGGACTTCGTCTAGGGTGAGGGAAAGCAGTTTTAGGTCAAGGGAATCACCACTCGATCTAGGTCCTCCAAGAACTTTAAGATATTTCTTTGCCTCTCTTTCAGAAATAGCTTTAAAATAAAACTGCGGATGATTTTGTGCCCTGTTGGGCTTGGAGGTGGAAATAGCTTTATCGGGTGGATCATAGAAATTAGAGGGCAGCACTTGGCTGATACCAGTGAAAGATGAATTGAAAGTGTTAGCAATTTTAGCAGGGTCCAGGGTTACATTACCAACAACATTTAGCATGGTTGGTGCCTGTTTGGATGCCTTCCCAGTGATCTCTGATAAGGCTGGAAAAATGACTGGGAGAGGTATAGAAAACTGAGGAATCAGTGCAAGAAAGCCTGCAAGTCGGCTAAATCTAAATACCTATGAGATCTCCAGTCTAGGCACCTATGGGATCCCAAGAGATTCTGGGGCCAAATTAACCTGCCGATAAAGGGTGCCCCAAGTTCCTGGTTGGCGATACCCTAACCAATGATCCCACCTTAATTGCAGAGGCGTTTAGTGCCGCTTTCTCCAATCCTGGAGGAACCAAACCCCACCTGCCCTCTGGTGCCCCCAGCAACAGAGGCACTGCCTGGGAACACTCCAGACCCCAGTTTCACTTGAAGCTGGTCAAATCTGCTGAGGTACTTCCCCTTCTGCAATGTATAAACCCGAACTCCTCTCTGGGACATGACCTGCTTGAACCTAGACTCCTGTGGGCTGCAGCTCCGGCTATCTCTCGCCCAGTTGCCCTGCTTATCAACAGGTCCCTCCTTGAAGGAAAGGTCCCTGATAAATAGAAGGTGACAACCACTGTCCCCATTCACAAAAAAGTGCCCAGGGACAATATGGGGAACTACAGGCCAATCTCTATTCTCTGCCCACTAGAGAAGGTGCAGGAGAGATTGATCTACAATCAAATACAGAACTACCTAGAAAGGCACCTACTCCTACCTGACATTCAACATGGCTTTAGGAAAGGCCATGGCACTGACACAGCCCTTATTCGGCTCACATCGGACATCCTTGATGCAATGGACCAAGGTTCACCAACGGGGGCTCTATTCATTGATTTATCCAAGGCATTGACTTGGTCAGCCATGAACTTCTCCTCACTAAACTTCACCAATTTGGACTGGATGGGCTCTCTGCTACATGGTTCGAGAGCTATCTGCTCAACTGAATCCAAAAAGTCCTATGGAGAGGAACCCAGTCTAGTGCTAAACCAGTAATCTCCGGGGTACCCCAGGGCTCGATCCTTGGTCCCCTGTTATTTACTCTTTTTGTCAATGATATAGAGGGGGTTGGTGGGAGGAACAACCTTATCCTCTATGCAGATGACACCGTCATCTACTGCAGTGATGTGCTTCCTAGCGTAATCAGTGCCAACCTCCAGGTCAGTCTAGCTGCACTGGAAGCCTGGTTCTCCTCAAACTCCCTTGTAATTAACAAAGAAAAAACAAAGGCAGTCCTGTTTGGGTCCAGATGCCTTGGCTTAGACTGTCATGGCATCTTTCAGCTTCTTACTGCCCAAGAGAAGAGAATAGAGGTCAAAGACAAGATCAAGTATCTCGGAGTCCTGCTTGATCAGGTGATGACCTTCCAGTCTCACATTGACTCTGTTGTTAAGTCCACCCACCAGTAGTTAGGACTTCTCTATAGGCTGGGTGACTCTCTTTTTCTCAAGGCTCATTGTGCCATATCTAACTGCACCCTACTCCCCTCCCTCCTCTATGAGGCTCCCCTGCTGCAGTCCCTAAGGGAAGGTGAACAAAGAAAGCTTACTACGCTCTACCACAGAGTGGCTCATTTCACCACAAACTCCCCGCCAAGAAGGCACCACTGCGAGGTCCTCGCAGATCTCCACTGACCTTCTATGCGACAAAAACTAGCCTACTCCTCTTTGAGCCTAACCTTCAAATTTACCACTATTGGCTCTCCTCCTCACCTGCGTGGGCTGCTAAATCCCAAAGTCTGGGGCCGGGACCTGAGATCCTCCACTGGCCATCCCCTAAACATCCCTCATGTACGAACATACGAACATATGAAATTTGCCAGCAGGTAAAGGCCTAGAGGTCTATCAAGTCTGCTCGAATGTGCAGCTAGCACTCCTTATTCTGCAGCTGCCTCTCCCTTCCACCCTTCCCCTTCATTGACCCTCCCCCTTGTCCTGTCCTGTCCCATCCCTTTTGAAGCAGTCCACTGTTCTACTGGATATCACTTCTGCAGGTAATGCATTCCACCCAGCCACCACCCTCTCTGTAAAAAGTGTCTTCTCATCTCCCTCCTGAACCTTCCTCCCCAGTCTCATATCATGGCCCTGGTGGCCCTCCCTCCTACTTTGAACAACCCCTCTGTACCCGTCTTGTTTATTCCTTTCATGTACTTAAGGTTTCAATCATGTCCCCCTGTCCCTCCTCTCCTCCAGTGAGTACATGTTCAACTCCCTCAGCCTCCTCTCATATGATAAGTCCCCAGCCCCTTGATCATCTTTGTCACCCTGTGCTGCACCCCCTCCAGTAACTTAATGTCCCTCTTCAGATACGGGTGCCAGTACTGCATGCAGTACTCCAGGTGTAGTCTAAATAATGACCTATACAGTGGCAGAATCACCTCCTCCCTCCTCGAGGATATACCCCTTGCAATACAACCCAGCATTTTGTTGGCCTTTGCAGTAGTCTCCTACATTGTACTGAGTTGTTCATTGACCCTGTAATGAGCAACCCCAGATCCTTCTCCTCCTCTGTCTGGGCTAGCTGCACTCCCCCCGCCTGGTAACTCCTCCTTGGGTTCTTCATCCCAAAATGCAGCATCTTGCACTTTTTGGCATTAAACCCCAGTTGCCAGGTGTCTGACCAGGTTTCAAGCTTTGCCAGATCATCCTGCAACCCCTGCCATCCCCCTAGGTCATCCACCACTGCTCCTACGTTGGTATCATCAGTAAACATACTGATCTCACTCTTGATGTCCAATGATATGTCTGCAATGAATATCCCAAACAACACTGGTCCCAACACCGAGCCCTGGGGAACACCGCACGTCACTACCCTTGGGTGTGAGAGCTCCCCACCCACCACCACCCTCTGTTGCCTTCCCTGAAGCCAGATCCCTACCATCTCACCAGCTTTGACCTGCCCCTGTGCCTTCTAGCTACTTCCCAGCCTTCCATGCGGCACCGGTCGAATGCCTTACTGAAGTCCAGATACAGGACATCCACTGCATGGTCCCTGTCCAGTTGCCTAGTTACCCAGTCATAGAACTCCACCAGGTTGGTTTGGCAGGATCTACCACGTATGAAGCCATGCTGTCTGCTGTACTGTAGTCCTTTGGCCTCTAGGAGGGCCACCAGTCTCTCCTTAAGGATAGTCTCCATTAGCTTACCCGATGGATGTGAGGCTCACTGGTCTATAGTTTCCCAGTTCATCCTTGGGGCCATTCTTGTGGAGGGGCACCACATTAGCCATCCTCCAGTCCTGAGGTACACACCTCGAATTTAGTGAGGCATTAAATAGGTCTGCCAAAGGTCCTGCAAGGACCTCTGCCAGCTTCTTCAGTACCCTGGGGTGGATGCCATCTGGGTCTGATGCCTTGTCCACCCTCAGTGCCTTCAAACCCTCCTGAACTCTGCCCTCCATGATTTCCCCATCTGTCACCCCCCCGTTTCTGCCTTTCCTCCCCCAGGTGTCACCCCTCTTCTCCTTAGTAAATACTGAGCAAAAGTAATCATTTAGTGCTTCTGCCTTATCGCACCCTGCTTCCACCCAAACCCCCTCCTTCCTAATCCTTACTCTGTGGTCCTTACAGCTCCTTTTCTCCCTGATGTACCTAAAGAAGTCCTTCTCCCCCTTCTTAATGCCTTGTGCCAGCCTGAGTTCTGTAGATGCCTTGGCTCCCCTTATTGCCTTTGTCATCTCCTTTGATTCCGTCAAGTACTCCTCCCTGTCCTCCCCCCTCCCTGTTTTCTTGTACTTCCTAAAGGCAGCTCTTTTCCTCCTTACCTTTTCCATGACCTCCTTGCTCAATCAGCTTGGTTTCTTAGCCCTAGCCTTCTTGCTCTGGGCCTTGCAGCAGGTTTTGGTTGCCTCCACTATCCCCAGCTTTACGAGCTCCCACCTCTGGTTAGTGTCCATACTAGATTGAATTCTGGCCAGGTACCCTTTTATCACTTCCCCCATCCTCCCAAAGTCAGTCCTGCTGAAGTCCAGCACTCATGTGCCAGATTCCACTCCTTCCTTGCCCATATCCAATGTGAGCCATACTGAGTGGTGGTCACTCCCTAACAGTGGTTTCTCCACTGTAAGTTCTCTCACAAAGTCCCCATTTGCCAGCACAAGGTCAAGGGTATTCCCTAATCTGGTTGGTTCACTGACCATTTGCAGCAGGAAGCTGTCCTGGAAGGCATCCAGCAGTACCTGCTCCCTTCTGTTTCTGGTTGTTGGGGTACTCCAGTCCACTCCTGGCATGTTGAAGTCCCCCACAATCACCACACTACCCTTCTCGCCGGTTCTCCTGATCTGTCCCACTAGTTCCCTGTCTAACGCCTCCAAACTAACTATGGCAAGTGCTCCTTTAGGTACGTTGCCCCACATTTATGGAACCTTCTCCCTGTTGACTTGCCTAATTGTTGTACTATTCAGGGTTTTAAGTTGGGCCTGAAAGTATACCTGCTAGAGCTTAGTCTCTGACTGTAACTGATAGCTTGCAACTTAGTCTTGGTGGCTGTAACTTGCTTGTCCCACGGCAGTCAGCCTATGGGGTGGCAATTTATCCTGCACATTGCTGTTACCACCTTTCCCCTAAAGTATTGTTGGTTAAGATGTCATATGTCTGATTTAATTTGCTATGTTAATATGTGTATGCAACTGACATGCCTGGTAATGTACTCTATACCCTATCCAATGTATGCTCAAGCTACTGTGTACTCCTGCCAATGTATGTACTAATGTGTACACCTGCCAGTATATGTAATTGTCTGTAACTAATCCGGGTCGCTCCTGAAAAAGAGACCTCTGGTCTCAGTGAGCTTACCCGGTTATCAAAATCTAAATAAATAAATAAATACTAAATAAATAAATTATTCAAGAATTTCCTTCCATCAGACCAAGACTTGGACAGTGCATTTCTATAATAGTTAGCTTTTTCTGCCCGGATGGACCTAGTACAGACATTTCTTGCTGCCTTGTAAGCTTGGATGTCGACCTGACTGCCTGTGGCCATTGCCCTATACCATAGGTGGTCATGAGCCTTTATTTGTTTTAAGAGGTTAAAGGTGATCCAGGGATTGTCTGTATCCCTGATTTTACTTTTCTAGGTCCTTGCTTTTTCATGCAACTGTATTTTCCACCTTTACGCCCTTTTATTTTATCCTGTTATTTTCATTTTATTTCTAGAGTGCTGTCTAACCAATTTATGGTGCAAAGGGAGTTTAATCAGTGCCTCAGCACTGTCTTTTCATCTGCAGGCAAACCAGGAGTGTGAGAAACTGGAGTGGTGGCTGAAATTGACAAATCTCTGTCAGACACTGGCTCCGTGAATGTTGCTGCATCAGTGCAGCGGGGGGTCGAGACAGAACTCGGAGCTAGCACACTCCTTTCTGTTTCTATCAAGTTCTCTCTCTCTCTCTCTCTCTCTCTCTCTCTCTCTCTCTGGGGCCAAAAAGGCTTTTGTTTTACTTTTTGGTTCACTTTGTAAGTGTTGTAAGTGAATCACATTTAAAAGTCAGAGCATCAGCTGAAACTGACAACAGTCACACAGCTCCAATTCTGTGAAGAAGCGCTTCGGCTCAGAGGAGAGAGAGAGAGAGACCATAAGAAGTAGACTTGCTCCCATTTTTGTTTTGAGTTTTCTTACTGCTTTCTCTCTCTTACATGAAGGGCCAGGTGCGCATCCATACAGGAAAAATGGACCATATTACATAAAGTACAGCGGGCGGCTTTCGGCAATGCTGAAAGAGCAAGCTGACTAACTTACGATTCTTGTTTTCAGTGCGGCCCAAGCAGTCTAATACAGACCAAACAAGTAGGCTAGCCTGTGTTTTCTTTTTTTTTTTTCTCCTACCTGACTACCCTCTCTTTCCACTTCTTCAGACCTAATCAACCCCGAGAGCACCCCCAAGGAGGCTGCCCCTAGAGTGTCAGGCTGTCTCCATTCTTCTCCTGTCCTAACTCCTCTCCTAGGAGTGCCTGCACACAGCAGGGTCTGCCCATGGGTGGGTGATCAGAGGCACGGATTGGTCTTCATCTTGGACCGAGATGGTGTTTTTCCATTTTTCTCCCCTGTCCCTCCTGTAGTCCCTCCTCCCCTGAGGACATCGGCATGCAGGACAAAAGTCCAGACAGATGATGTGCAGATGTACACCACTGTCAAGTACCACAGAGGTCCTCCCCATGCCAACTCTGAAGAGCCACCTGTGCCCTGATGCCCGTGCTTCCACAGGCAAAGGGGCATCGGGTACTTCAAGCACCCCAGGATCTCACCACAGGAGGCGAAGAGCATCCGTTGGGATGCTCAATCCTCCTCCTCCTCCTCCTCCTCCCCCCCTCTGACCCCCGGTGGCTGGAGTCTGTTCCTGAACCCAGGTCGCCGGCGTGGTGCGAGGTGTGGCGTCCAGCTCCTCAACCCACAGCGCCACCGGGCTGCTGTGTTTTCTTTTTAGTAACGTCTACCTACTTGGCTTTGTTAAATCCCTAAAGCCATATAGGAAACCATTTCCTTGTTTCATTTCCCATTTATTAAACAGTATCTAGGCACATGACATTTCTTTTTATGACAGGAAGCACCCTATCATGTAACAGGGTTATAAAGTGTACCGATCTATACCTTAAGGTTTTTGTAGTGCATTATATGGTTATGTTGTGCAGCTTATGATAACCTCATTCTAAAAAAAGCACTTTAGTTTATTCAGTGCTTTCATGCCTGTGGGCACACATGAACGTGTTCATATCATACATATTTCTTCTACACCTTACTGGGTGTTACACACTTGTTCTAGGGACTACATGGACGTAAAGAAGAAAGAAGGAATAGAGAGATAGTAGGGATAGAAAAAAGCTACACTAGGTGACAAACCTAGTTCAGGGCAGAAAAAGACTTAAGTATAAGGAAAAGATTTACTGTTGTGCAACAGAAGTTTTTATTAGCTGGAAATAAAAGAGATAGGAAAGTAATCCATCATCCAGAAACTGAGGGTGTAGCCTATCTCTGCCACAGACATATATGTATCTCTTACCTTATAGTATTGTTGTATAGTATGTTTCTTGCATTGCTGTTATTGTCCATCAGGACCTCCTTGTGAATGAGCTTGCTCAATGGAGTTTTTTCCTTCAGTAAACTTGAACTTGAACTTATAACAGTATGTTGTTTATGTGACTCTGTGTGTGTGTGTGTGTGTGTGTGTGTGTGTGTGTGTGTGTTTGACTGCATGTGCCATGTGTCATGTTTGTGACTACATGCTGTGTCTGTGACTGTGTACTACGGAAGAGGCTAGTAACTACAGGCCAGTGAGCCTCACCTCAGTGGTAGGGAAATTTAAGGAAATATTGTTAACATTGTTAAAGGAAAGGTTGGTAGGTACCTTGAATCCGATGGGCTGCAGGACTAAAGGCAGCAGGGATTCATGGGTGGGGAGTAAGAGAATTGGGGGCCGTGCCAGATGAATCCGACTGATTTCTTTGGCTGGGTGACCAAGTGGGATCCAAAGTGGTTAACTGGGTTAGAAACTTGTTAACAAATAGGTAACAGAGAGTCGGCCCCGCTGGCTGATTGGATTTCCGCTTGCGGCCTCAGCGACCGGGTTGAGAGCGAGCCGGGAGCTGGAGAGCTGGCCGAGGGAGGAAGACTTGAGCGTCCCAAGGACTGCTCGTTCTCTCCGGGGGACCAGGCTCGGCTCTTGTCTGGCCCCGGGTGGAGACCCGAGGTACAGCAAGCCTGACGCTCAACAGAGGGGCGACGTGCCAGATATCAGCGCTTCAGCACCTTGATGTCCAGGGACTTGGCACACCAAGAGAACATCGGGAAAAATAACCTCGCAGCCTGCCAGTAGACGGAACACCAGGCCCTGACCTTCAGTGCCCCTACCTGCCTGGAGACAGCATTCCGACGAAATACAGAGATGCATCGGGGTGTAAGGGCTCCCACACCGTACCCGCCTGGGGGGTACAACCACGGCTCCATGGGGGATGGACTGCACTGGTCACCAGGTAGGTGAGTGAGGGCTGATAAAGCCGTAGGTGTCTCCCGAAGAGAGGAGAGCTGCGAGGAGGGGGAGAATAAAGAGAAAATGAAAAAAACAAAAAAAAAAACTAAATAGGCAACAGAGGGTGGTGGTTAATGGTTGTCATGCTAATGAAAAGAGAGTGACCAGCGGGGAGCCGCAGGGCTCATTACTAGGATCTGTCCTCTTCTTATTTATTATTTTTTGTTTACCAGGTAGGTACTCTAGTTCCAGGACCATTTTCAGGTGCGACCCGGGTCGTACAGATAGCACAAACAGTACAAACAAAGCATTTACAGGCATTGCAAAATGATGACCAAATGCTAAACATGACGGGTACATCCATACATAGAGTAAAATATCTGGGAACAGCACAGCAAGAAACAATGCAACAAAGAAGAGAAGATTACAGGAATCAATACTAATTGTGAAGGTAATTAAGGTATAGCAGGAGGGGAAACAAACTTAGAGCAATTTATAAACAATACAAGGCTAGAGAGTAGAAAAAATACACAACTACATTATATGGTGGTTCATCAAACTTAAAAAAGTGCAGACCAGTAAAACTGGGGACCAGTACAGCAATACCAAGCTCAGAGGTAGATGCATCATTTATGGGGGTAACGAGCAAAATGCACAGGTACGATGACTACCCAGATCAACTGCCGGGCCATGAATCAGAAAGGCTACTTACAGGCAGAGGCTGATAGCAAGGTACTTATCAGGTTTGTTCTGAAAGCAATTGGAGAGCCTTATGAGTGGAGCGAGATGACAAACCTATTCCAGAGCTGTGGGGCTGCTACGGAGAAGGATCTCTGTTCCATGCCTGTAGAGGTCTGGAGGAGGGTAAGCAGCCATTGGGAGGAGGACCTCAGTTCCCTTGTGCCTTGTTTAAAAGTGAGAAATCTAGTTAATTGGGATGAGGCACTGGCATCGAGGGATTTATGGACATGAGTACTCATACAGAGGTCCCGTCTGGCCTGGGGGACTGCAATCCGAGTGAGGCATAGCAAGCACAGTGCTGAGTATTAAGCAGGGCTAGTAGTACAAATTGATAGATGCTGTTCTAGGCAGTATTAAGATGGGCAAGTTGGTGAGTAGATATGATAGGGGAGAGTGATCTAGTAGTGATAGTAGTGTGCCCCGCCTAATCGCTAGGTGCATGTCAGGAATCATAAGGTGTCTCAGGTGATAGCAGACACCCAGCTGTTGGTTAAGCCACTTTACCATCTTCACAATGTGATCCTGGAACACTGGGGGGGAGGGGAGTCTAAGTTGACTCCTAAGTATTTGTACTTAGAGACTTGTTCGGAGGTGGATTCACCTGGGGCCTGGATGTGAAGGGAGTTGGTTTGGCTTCCGGGGCATTTTGAGAGCTTATGTTTGGACCCAAATAGCATGGTTTTTGTTTCTTTTTGGTACTGATGAGGAGTCTATTAACTGTGAATCAACTGTGGGTAAGCATAAAGTCATTGGCAAGGGAGAGGGATAATTCTTGTGGACTGTAGTTACTCCTGGAAATGATTAGGTCGTCCCCAGACATAATCTTATGGCATTCAAGTCTGACTGAGTAAACTGTTTATGAACAGGGAGAAAGGAATGAGACCCAGTATGGACCCCTGTGGGAGTCTACTATGCACTTCTAAAGAACTGAATGCACCCCTCTGATGCAGACCCATTGGGATGTATTAGAGAGGTAGTGTCTAAACCAGTCAGTGGTGCCCAATGAAAATCCATAGATGAGTTTGTATAGGAGCAGAGTGTGGTCTATGAGGTTGCATGCCTAGAGAGGTCTATAAAAATTGCCCCTGTGACCCTGCCCTTGTCAGTTGTTCTAAGTACATGATCGTGAATCAGGCTAGTGCTGAGATAGTGCTGAAGTCCTTGTAGAAACCATGTTGATTGGGAGAGAGCAGCCCATGTTTTGTTATGTGGTCTGTCATGTGCAAGAAGACGATTTTTTCCATGATTTTGCTCAGGTGCGAGAGAATGGATGCAGATCTGTAGTTATCCATGAGCTTAGGGTCATCAGATTTAAAGATGGGAACTACTCTAGCCTGTTTCCAGAGCAGGGGGAAGGAGGAAATAGACAGGGACATATTGACTAGAAAGGTTAGGGGTTGCTCAGTCAAGGTGGCAGACAGTTTCAGAAACTGGAGACAGAGGCCATCGCTCCCCGCATTGTCAGAGTGAGGGACAGCCTTGAAGAGGTGACTGACTTCTGCTGGGGTAGTGACTTTAAAGCATAATGGGGGACAGCCAGGCTCCTTGGGATTCTTGGTCTCAGAGATGGAGGAGTCAACCTTGGGTGGGAGTTTAGCCAGGCGGGCTTGTATGTTGGTGAATTTAGATTTAGGGTTTCCACAACATGAGAGGGCTTGGTTATGAGTCTAGTATCCGTCAGCATGTAGAGGCTGCACTGCTTGGAGTCAGGTTTCATGAGAGAGTTTATTGAGGGCCAGAAGTTGTGAGGGTCATCCAGGCTGTGGGTCTGCTGCTTTTTGAGGAAAGAGGCCTTGAGGAGCTTGGACTCCTGCTTGCAAAAATTCCAGAGTCTCTGATAGCTGTCCTAGGTTGTGGGGGGATAGGGCAGATTTGAAGAAAGCCCATGCTACATCTCTCTGTTTCATTCTGTTAATAAGCTCTCTGGAGAGCCATCTGGAATTCCTTCCCTTGATTCTGTGAGCTGTGATGGGAAAGTGCTTGTCTTGTATGGATGGCAAGGCAGCAGTGAGGAAGCCGAGGGCAGAATCAGTGACTGTTAACGAGTAGTAGATCAGTTGACAGCCATGATATCTGCATGAAGACTGTCAATATTACATTTGGAGAATTCCCTGAAAGATATTAGTTTGATAAGTGACACAGCAGATGAACTGGAAGGGAAGGTATGCCTTTTTGCAGATGATACCAAAATATGTAATAGGATGGACAATAAGAAAGAGGCGGAAAGAATACCTAGGGATCTTGGGAAACTCGAGGAGTGGTCAAGAGCAAAGCAATTGAGATTCAGTGCCAAAAAGTGTAAACTCATGCACCTACAGCACAGGAAACCAAGAACTAAGTATAGGATGGGGGCTGACAGACACTTAGCAGAAGAGGGACCTTGGTGTTATCTTAGCTGATGACCTGAAAGTGGCAGGGCAATATGACAAAGCAGTTGGTAGGGCCAGTGGGATGCTGGGATGTCTCCATCAGGAGGAGGGAATTGGTGTTGCCACTATATCAGTTGCTGGTGAGACCCCACTGGAGCATTATGTCCATTCTGGAGGCCGAACCTCAGAAAAAGTAGACAGGGTGGAGGCAGTCCAGAGGAGAGCATCTAAAATGATGCATAGGTTGTACCAAAAGCCCTACAAGGAGGGACTGAGCGATTAGCATCACAAAGAGGGCACTGCTTAACACATTCTTGTTTCCAGCTTTTTTAAAAACTTTTACCAGTATGTAAAGAGGGTGCACCTTACTGAGTCAGTCAACTGCAAAGCACAATCCAAAAGGAAAAATGGTCAGCACTCCTCAAGGTTGCAAGCCACAGGCATATTTATTTAAACAACCAAACTGTGCAGCAGCAGCTGGAGAACATAGGCAAAACTACTCAAACACTGCCTTCCTCTCCCTCTGTTGCTTATGCCGCCTCTCCCATCTCTTCCTGCCCCTTCCTCTCCTGGTCTTGCATGACCTTGTGCAGTTATTTGACTTCCTACTACATTGTTTCTCCTGAAAAAAGGGCCAATATTTCTGCTTACAGTGGAAGTTGAGCTAGATGAATCGCTGTTTATTCCTTAGGGCAGATTATTTTCTCCTTGATCGAACTTTATAATTTTAAAGTGTCTCAGTTTACCATGCCATTTATAAAGTATTCCTTCAGCATAATTGCCTGCATCTCTCTCAATGTTTTTGCTGTTTCTAAAACTTTAGTTATATTTTATACTTGTCTAACTGGCTGTCAATTTTTTCTTTCATTTCTCGAAGCTGCTCAGCAGTTGATATAGTGGCCATTTTTGTTTCCAAGTCATTAATTCCGTTTTGTAAACTTTCGTATTGTTTTTGCTTTCTTTATGATAAGCAAAATTAGATCATATGCTCCCTTATTTACCACTCTATCATGAACCCTTTATCATCAAAACCAAGTGAAAGTGTTTTTTGTATTCTTAAACCACATGGTATGCATTTATCATGCAAATACTGTGATAAAGACAGAGGCCCAGATATTCAAACTGTGCCAGGCTGTGGGGCAAGCTTGGGCGCAGTGCAACTTGGCTGCGCAGGGGTGTGGACTAGGTAATATTCAATGGAGCTACGCCATGCCACAGCATCAGTGAATATCGCACCCTGGCCACCCACAGTGTGCATGGCGCAGTGGCACTGTGCCAGCGCAAGTGGCCAGAGTGGAGCATGGGGATGCGTTAGCGCAAGTTTCATTGCGCTATACACAGCAACCGTGATATTCAAAACTTGACATGCAAATGGAGCCATAATGTATGCAATGCGCAAATGGGGCCATTTGCATGTCGTTATGTCCCCATTTGCATGCAGATGCACCGATCCCCGACGACTTGCGCCTGGCGCCCTGCCAGGCAGCAGCCGTCAGGGACCGACGCCCCCTGCAGCCGGCAATGTGCTCCACAGCCTGATCGTGGGCAGAAGTAAAATATAGTACACTCCAATATCCCTGGTGGTCCAGTGGACCGTTAGCTGCCTGATCGCGGGCATTTGTAATAAATAAATATGTCCAATATTCCTGGTGGTCCAGTGGACTGCTATCTTCCCGATCGCGGGCATATGTAATAAATAAAGATCCCCAAACTCCCTGGTGGTCCAGTGGACCACTGTGTGCCCAATTGCAGGCATTTGTAATAAGTAAAGATCCCCAAACTCCCTGGTGGTCCAGTGGACCCCTGTCTGCCCGATCATGGGCATTTGTAATAAAAAATAAAAACATGTCCAATATCCCTGGTGGTCTAGCGGTAACCCCTCCCCACCTGCCCACTGAGCCCCACCATCCCCTCCCCCGGTCAGCCGATTGGGCGGCAGCACACCACCTGCCTGCCCCGCACCGGCGACTGACACCATCGGAGGGCTGCACGCCCACTGGTCCACAGCGTGAGCCAGTGGGCGTGCAGCCCATACCGTACTACACATTCCAGATCACATTCCAGATTAAAGAATAAAAACTGGTGAAAGTCGAGTTTTAGGCAGAATTACATGAAACCACTGCCATGCCTCGATAGAATGAAGCCCCCTGAGAAAAACTCACCCTCATTTGTATTCCTAGGCCACCCCTGAGCTGAGAAAAGAATATGCAGGCTCTTGAACAAAGATCATTAGCAAGTCACAAACAAAGACTTTAAAATGTTATAACTCTATTTTTTGACCATTTTAGGTGAAATCAAAGGCATGGGTCGATAGATTGTAGCCCCCTGAGTAAAACCCATGCAGGTTTTACTTCAGGAGTGACCCCTGAGCTGAGATATTTGATTTTTTTCTGACGGAATTTAAAAAACAAGATGGCAGACCTCGCAAACAAAGAATTCTCAGGGACAAAGATTCTGTGACCACGAGGCTGCAAATTCTTTGACTGCTAGGCGGGATGAGATGGCCCAAACCCTATTCTTTGTTCGCAAAACAACTATACAAATTTTCCAATTGACTTATAATTGGAGCTTAAAAGTGCCATAACTTTTGAATGCCTTAATATTTTTTCACCAAACGAAAAGCGGCATGTTTGGCCACTGAAGCTCCTTCATATGGGCCATCTCACAGACCAGCATGCCACACGATGGCTGCGCAGAACCATGGGCAAAATCCCCCAAACTGCCTCCAAAACTGGCGAAAAGTGCATTTTTCAATGTTTTGGTGCGCAAAGACCGTCAGTCCGACCGAAACAAAATTTGGCAGTTCAAGAGATCTACCATACCCCACTGCGCATACCAAACTTCAAGCAAATCCGTTGAACAGGTCCAAAGTTATTAACGCACAAAATTTTGACTTTAACATAGATGTGCCTTCATAAAAAATATATATATATATATATATATATATATATATATATATACATAACATATATATATATATAAGACAAAGAACCTCTGTGCAAACACTGAGGCAAGGGTTACCAAAGGGCATTTGGCTGGGAAGCCAAGTTTCAAGAAAATACAAATCACACATGCCCACACAATGCAAAGCATCATGGGCTGCATATGCAAATCACAACAGAATGTTATGCTGGTTCAACTTTAAGCAGAATTGCATGGTGCCAAAGGCCTCTCACACAGTTTGCAAAGGGTGCTAACAGATGACATGAACACGTGGTTTCGTCCTACCAGGACCTCACTAGTATGCCTTCGCTCTGTTTGACACCCCAGTGAATGGACCAGCTACCCTAAGACAGTGTGTCTTGGATATGTTGTGGTGAACCCATTAAAATAAAAAAACTATTTAAAAGACAAAGAACCTCTGTGCGCAAACTGATGAGTCCTGGTAGGACGAAACACGTGTCTATGTCATCTGCTAGCACCCTTTGCAAACTGTGTGAGAGGCCTTTCAGCACCATGCAATTCTGCTTAAAGTTGAACCAGCATAACATTCTGTGGTGATTTGCATATGCAGCCCATGATGCTTTGCATTGTGTGGGCATGTGTGATTTTGTATATCTATATATATATATATATATATATATTAGAGGCAAAAAACTCCATTTAATGCATCAGTTAGGGTTGTTCCACAGCAACAAAAGTGAGGAAATTTGATGTTAGGGTTGAAACCCCCTTTGCACCCCTCCAGTCCACCCCCCCAAATGGAATCGAGGTGCGCATTGGGGTCAACAGCCCTAAGTGTCACCCCATCACATGTGGAAAGAAGCTGAGGAATAGGAGAATGGGGTGACAGTTAGGACTGATGACCCCAATGCACACCCCAATTCCATTTGGGGGTGTGGGCTGGAGGGGTGCAAAGGGGGTTTCAACCCTAACATCAAATTTCCTCGCTTTTGTTGCTGTGGAACAAACCTAAATGATGCATTAAACTGAGTTTTTTGCCTCTAATTTCCCTTCTTTTTGAGAATGATAATGAGAAATAGTGAATGTAATGCGGTGGCGGGAGCGCGATAACATTGTGCCCGCAAAAGCAAATTGTAATGCGCATGGTGACGCAAAGCAAAACAGAAAGAGAAACAGTACTGTAGACAGAAATGTTAAAAACAAAGCAAACGCAACTGCAAATGAAAACGCAAAGGGTAACGCACATGGTGGCGTAAACGTGAACGGTAAGTGAAATGGGTACGGAACCGCAAGCAGAAATGGTAATGATAACAGTAATGTAAGTGCACAGGCTGGTTTTACCCAAAAGCTGTATAGAGAAAGACAGTGAGTACAAAGAATGTATGCAAAGTAATGACTCTCAGAATACAAAAATGAGGACTTGGAATAGTAAATTGCTTATATCTCAGTAACCGTATGACACAGAAAAAAATTTTTAAAGTCATATGAATTATCACTTTCCTGGCTAGTTTTGTACTAAATTTTTTGATAAAAAGTCCGTATCTCGCACCGTTTTCTAGATACGGGCCCTGAAAGGCACGGCGAACGCTGTAATGTTATCCTATGGGAAAAACACTGAAGTTCAGACTGCCATAACTTTGCCTCCCTGTAATATTTTTTCACCAAACCACTGAAAGGCACATCTGTGGGATGTTGGCTGTGTTCCCTGCAAATTTAAGCCCAAAAGACCAAACTGTTATTTTTCAGCAGGGCACCAAACGATTGCTGCAATGCGTCGTATGCCATAATGTTATCCTATGGGAAAAAGCATCAACTTTGGAGTACTGTAACTTTGCTGCCATGTAATATTTTTTCAACAAAACACTGAAAGGTACATCTGTGAGATATCAGCTGTGTTCTCTCCAAATTTCAGCCCAAAACTCCAATCCGTTCTTTTGCAGCGGAGTGCCAAAAAATTACTGTTATTTTGGGCACAGTGTCGCAAAGTAGTGTCGTGATTTGCGAAAGCTTTCGCAAAAATTTGCGACACTTTCATGAGTGCAACACTACTTTGCGAAAGTACTTTTTCCAGAAATCTGAAAAACATATTTCTGGGGTGTTTTACCCCAAAATAAAGACATGGCTAGCATCCTCAGGGCCCGACTAGGTGAATACAAAAAGAATTAGGTTGCTAGAAGGTCTCAATTTTAAATGGCAAGCATTTTTCTGATCACTAACTGAAAACAAAATGGCGGATTTGTGACAGTAACAGGGCCATTTACGACAGTAAAAAGTGCATTTGCGACACTGTCAAACTTTTTGTTAACTTTTCCCATTGACTTATAATGGGAAATTGTTTTGAATAACTTTTGAACCGTTAATATTTTTTCATGAAATCTTCAAAAGGTACATTGGGAACCCCGGCCACTCGTTCCCTGAAGATTTCGGGCCGGTCGCGTAAACCGTGCGACCTGTAGGTGCGACCGTAGAATTGCAGAAAAAGCGTAAACCCACACACAGATCACGCTTAATAACTCCGTAGCCGCGTATCCAACCAGTACGAAACTTGGCAGATCCCAAGGTGTATGGGTCTTGATCATGTGTTCCAAATTTCAGGCAAATTTGTCAAACAGTTGCAAAGTTATTAAGGTGCAAAATTTTGGGTTTAACATGTAAATGGCTCCTCTACCATAATATCTATATATATATATATATACACACATATATATATATACACACACACACACACACTTCTGCTAGCTTCTTTGTATGTTCATATGTATTTATTTTATTTGAACAAGTCAGATTTACAACCTTTGTGTCAGGGACTCATTTACAAAGGCACCTCATCGCAGGGAGGGCAAGACAATAGAACGTTGTGCAGCTACAACATTGGACAACATTACAGGTGCAGACATTGAACACAGAATACACTAAGTTACATGTTGGTATAAAATACAGATTTACAATTAACGATGTACAATTTCTCTGGAGTTGCAGTGGAATACATACTTGTATAAACTTAAGGGGGTAGGTAAAAAGGGGTAGTAGGAAAGATGGATCGGCAGTCCAGGGGACCTTGTCGAGATTGGGGGGGCCAGGCAGGAAAAGGTCCTGCAGTAGAATTGGGGGGCAGGGTTAGTTGCACCTACAGCAGCGGACATTAAAGAGATGGTTCCAGAGAGCGGTTTTGAAGGGACCAAGTTTGGCAGTGTTGGTGATGCAGGTAGGGAGGGAGTTGAACCAGATGGGGGCTTCATAAACGAAGGACCTCTGGGTGAGGGAGGCCTTGGTTCTGGGCACTTTGAAGGTGGCTTTAACAGAGCTGTGGGTGGAAACGGATGAGGATGACCGTGGTAGGGAGGCAGAGCTCCTGGGGGGAAGAGTCTGAGCAGAGATTTCTGAGCAAGAAGGCAGGTCTGATATAGCAGACATTCCTCGTAGTTGAGGAGGTTGGTGAAGGAATAGATCAGGCAGGTGTGGGTGCAGCTGGAGGTTCTGGTCAGGAACCTACAGGCCTTATTGATGGAGAGCTGGATTTTAGAGAGGGAGCTGTTATCAACTGCAGCACAGATGGTCAAGCCGTAGTCCACTAGGGACAGGACGGAGGAGGTGATGGCCAGCTGTAGGGCAGCGAGGGGCAGACAATCCCTATGGTGGTAAAGTAGACTAATCTGAGAGTTTATGGCGGAGGAAAGAGCATTGATGTGGGTGTGGAAGGTTAGGGCAATATCGAAAGTGATGCCTAGGTATTTGTATGTGGGCACTTGCTCTAATGGGAGCTGAGAGTTGGGGGTAATCAGGAGGGGTGCACTTCTGGCTTTATTTTGGTGGTGAGAGAAGAGCATTGATTTGGTTTTCTTAAGGTTTATGACTAGTCTGTAATCAAGAAACCACCTTTCTGTTTGGTTGTAGAGGAGTTGAAGTGATGATTGGAGAGTGGAGGGATCTGGGTGTGAGGCAAAGAGAACTGCATCATCTGCATAAAGGAGCATCTTGCTATTGCAGGAGCTGAGGAGGATGTTGAGGTAGAGACTGAAGAGAATGGAGCCCAGGATTGAGCCATGTGGGACCCCGGAGCTAACGGGTCAAATGTTGGAGAGGGAGCCATTGATTTTTACACGCTGGGATCTAGCACAGAGGTAGCTGGAAAACCAGGCAAGGGGACCAGCAGAGAAACTGAGTTGGAGGAGAGAGTTGAGTAGGAGGGGGTGACAGACAGTGTCAAAGGCCTTGGAGAGGTCAATGAACACTGCACCGGCCAGGTTGCCGGAGTCGCGAGCAGAGTGCAGGTATTGGGAGAACACCAGGAGAGCAGTGGTTGTACTGTGTCCTAGGCAGAAGCCGTGCTGCTCCGGGCACATAACGTCATACTTAGCCAGGTACTCAGATAGTTGGATAGACACCACTTTTTTGAGGGATTTGGAGAGTGGGGGGAGGATGGAGATTGGCCGATAGTTGCTGGGGGAGGATCGATCACCGCTCTTGTGTATTGGAGTGATTACATCAGTTTTCCATGCACTGGGGAACTGTCCAAGGCATAGGGACCAGTTGAGTAGGTCCATCAGGGGGACTAGGACAACGTCCAGGACCAGGCGGAGAATCCTGGAGTTGAGGGGGTCACTGCTGGGGTTATTACTACCAAGAGCTTTTAGCAGGTGTGGCCTGGCTTCGTGGGAGGGGATAGGGTGTGCAGATAGAAAGGGGGGGATGCAGGGCAGAGGGGAGTGAGGAGGGGATTGGATCAAAAAAGCTGCTGTGGAGGATAGAGCTTAGATCAGAGAAAGTGGTGTTGAGTCAGTCAGCTATAGATAGTGGATCAGAGGAGGTAGCGCCATCAATGGTGAGCTGAGATGGTGAAGGGGAGCGGGTCTTCCCATTTAGTTCTTTCATGCTATCCCAAAAGGTCTGGGCCGAGCCCCAGGTGGAGGTGAGGGTGGCCTGGTAGTGCTCCGCCTTGGCCCGTCTGATGGCCCAGGTGCACTTATGCTCTGTGTTGTAGGCTTGCCTGTCAGATAGATTGCCTGAATCTACAGCGATTTACCAGAGATTATCCCTATTCTTAAGTTTCTGGATGAGATAAGGGGTGATCCAAGGGGTACTGCATTTCTTTGTATGGATCCTGATGTGGAGGGCGAAGAAGTCACAGGCCTTGCAGAAGGCACTTGTGAAGAAGTCAAGAGCTGAGCCGATATCTGGGGCATGTCAGATAAGGGACCAGTCTAACTGGCCTAGGTGCTGTTTCAACTTTTTTAGGCCACCAGGGCATAGCTGGCAGTGCAGTGTAGTGTAGCCTGGGACACTGGTTTTGGAGAGGAGGAGGATGACCAAGTACAGATGACTGGGGAGTGAAAACTAAGTGAGTCGGGGAGGGCAGTGATGTCCTGGATTTTAAAGGGGCAGTTTGATAACATCTAGGAGGGTGTTAGTTCAACTGGATCGGTTGAACCTGGTGGGCTGTGAGACTAGTTGGGACAGATCCAGGGAAGCAAAGGAGTCCCTGGTTTGGGAGGTGGTGGAAGCAAGCCAGTTAATATTAAGATCACCAAGGATGACTTGCTTGACTTTGTGTGGGAGGGATGTGAGGTAGTCAATGAGGGACTGGACTGCTGAGTTCTGGCTCCTTGGGGGTATGTAGGAGACAGTAAGAAAAAGAGAGCCTCTGGCAGGGTCAGGGATAACTTTTAGCGTGAGGGCTTGGGCACCATAGTCAAGTTTGGGAGCAGGGAGTGCATGATCTATTAGGGTGTCCCACATGAATATAGTGCACCCACCACTGCGTTTGCTTATGCTGTCTTCCGTGAATAAGGTGTATCCAGGGAGGGAGATAGCGAAGTCACAGGTGGACTTAGAGAGCCAATTCTCTACCAGAGCAAGAATATCAGGTTGATGCTGGGTGACCCAGCACTGGAGAGCAGCAGTTTTCATTAGGAGGCTATATATGTTGAGGTATGCAAGGCAGAGACCGGTAGTGGTACAGGATTTGGGTGAGCTGGCAGATAAAGGTCCAGGATTGGGGTGTACATTCCCAGACAGTAAGAGTAGCAATGTGATTATTCTGATTAGGGGATGGTGGCGGCAGGGACCCATGGTTCGGTGCCCGGGTGAGGACCTGGTGATTAGGGTGCAGGGGATAGTTAGAGCATGAAGGGTGGGTATGGCAGGGAACAGGTGGGTCCAGGATGGGCCTGGGAGGGCAGGGGGAGTGGGGCTGTAGGCAGGGGGTGGGTGCTGGGGAGTTAGGGGTGAGTCCAAGGTGGGAGGGGGCTGGGTCATACTGGGGTAACTTGGGGGTGAGGTGCCTGAGGTAGTGGACAGGAGCTCAGGTCGGGGGAGGTTTGAAACAGGAGGGTAAGCATGAGAAGACCTAGCAAGGGAGTGCGAGTGCCGATAGTTCTATGCTGATAGTGAAAGACAAGGGCGATAGCTGAACTTCAGTGAGGGTGACTGCCACTGTAGAGTAGTGATAGTGATACTGACTTTGGTGCAAGAGGTCCCAGGTTCGAGTACACCAGCAAGAGGGTGTCTTAGAGCTTTGTGGAGGAGATGTCGGAGGTTACCCAGGGGCTGGATGGGGCTGGGTTTGGAGAAGAAAAGAGAGGAGAAATAACGATTTAGGTTTGATCTCCTTAGGAAGGGAAGGTGTGGTTTCAGGGGATAGAAAACCAGCTAACTGTGGGGTTCCTGTGGGAGGAGTTCCTGGACAGAGACTATATAATAAACTGTCAGAGAAGGGGGAGGGTTGGGATTCCAGAGGAAGGAGTTCCTGTGGGAGAAGTTCCTGGACAGACTATATAATAAACTGTCAGAGAAGTGGGAGGGTTGGTATTCCAGAGGAAGGAGTTCCTGTGGGAGGAGTTCCTGGACAGAGACTATATAATAAACTGTCAGAGAACAGTGAGGGCAGGGTGAACGCAACATTGAGTGAGAGCAGGCTCTGGCACAAAGGTCCCTCAGTGCGCAACTAGCTTGATTTAGAAAGCTGCTCACACAAAGATCTGAGAAATGGTGCCAAATTTGAAAATATACAGCTGGAGGGGGACACTCTATCAGTTGAGCAGGTGTACCTCTTTTTGGCCCTTGAGAGGGCAGGGAGCAGCTCCTGTGGCTACGGCCATGGGTGGAGGAATGCCCAAGGGACTTTGGCGCAGTCTGTAGATAAAGGGAGACGAGATTAGCAGGAGGAAGGGAAGGACTGTCTGAGTAGGCAGAGCGGGGGGGGGAGTGATAGGATGGCTTAAGGTAGGTTTCCTTGAGAAAAGGGAGAGAGAAAGGGGGGATGGGGTGAAGAGGAAGAGAAGAAGGTTACTAGGATTACTAGGATATATAGGACAAAAGGGAGCAGTCAATGCCCGTAAGTATTGTCCCCTGCACCATACGGGTATTTAAACCATAATACCATCTTTATAATATAATCTATCTAAAGTGGACTTGAATTGACCAAAATCTTCAATTTCCACTGTTGTTCATGTGAGTCTATTCTTAGTCCTAGCACTCCTAACTGTGTAAAATGTATCTCTTTTGGTGGTATTTACCCTAAGTATGGTTAATTTTCTACCATGGGATCTAAGATTCTCGCGAGATTTACTAAATTCAAAGCCGCATAGATCTAATAAATCTGGAGAATGCATTATTTTATGGAGCAAAAGCAAAACCCAGGGGAAGAGTACACAATGGGGGGGTGAGATACTAACAACAACAAAAATGGAAAAGGACCTGGGGGTAGTCATATCAGATGACTTAAAGGTGGGCAAGCAATGTGAGAGGGCAATAAGGAGGGCTGGGGGGATACTGGGATGCATAGGGAGAGGCATCACCAGTAGAAAACAGGAAGTTATTATCCCTCTGTACAGACAGCTGGTCAGACCCCATCTGGAGTACTGCATGCAGTTCTGGAGACCCAGTCTCCACAAGGACATAGACAAGATGGAAGCTGTCCAGAGGAGGGCAACTAAAATGGTGCAGGGTCTGCACTGGAAGACATATGAGGAGAGACTAAAGGAGCTTAATATGAATCCTCTTGAGGAAAGGAGGGAGAGGGGGTACATGATAGAAACTTTCAAGTACCTCAAGGGAATCAACAAAGTCCAAGAGGGTAGCATCTTTCAAAAAAAGAGGTGTGCAAGAACAAGGGGGCACAATTTGAAGATAGATGGGGGGCGGCTCAGAGGCAATGTAAGGAAGTATTTTTTCACAGAGAGAGTTGTGGATGCGTGGAGCAGCCTTCCGGAGGCTGTGGAGTCAAAAACAATGATTGAATTCAAGCATGCATAGGACAGCCATAAGGCAATTCTAGGGGTTGGGGTAGAAAGAAGTAGGCTGCTGGTTAACTAGGATCTGCAGCTTATCCATTAGGTAGGGAAATGGGCAGACTGGGTGGGCCAAGTGGTCCTTATCTGCCATCAAATTCTATGTTTCTATGTTATTCCATTTTCATTAGCCCATTTCATAATTTTATTTAGATCATTGACCATAGTTAAATGCTTTTGAAAGGTGTCTACCTCCCCACCTAATTTCAAATCATCTGCAAATTTAACCATTTTATTATTAATATTATGATGAATGTCGCAAATATAGATACCAAAAAGAACCGGGCCCAATACCGACCCCTACGGTATTCCACTAGTAACCACTCTCTTGTCAGATACTAGGCCATTTAGTCTAATCATTTGCACACGTTCTAGTAACCAGTTTTTAATCCATCTGATTAGTACACTACTAAACCCCAAACTTATCAATTTATTTACCAAGTTTATATGTGGCACTTTATCAAAAGCTTTAGAGAAGTCCATCAGAATCACATCTGATGCACATTTTCTATCCAGACTAGCACTTATGTTCTCATAAAAAGAGATCAAATTTGTTGTGCAAAATTTCCCCTTTTGGAATCCATGCTGAATGTTATCCTTAATATTTAATGAGGCAATCTCTTGTTTCATTCAACTTTTAATCAATCTCTCCATGATTTTACAGGGGATAGATGTTAGGTTGATAGGTCTGTAGTTATTTACAAAATTCCTATCTCCCTTCAAAGAGGAGAAGGTTAGTTAAAAATGCAGAAAAGAAAAGGCTGAAGTTCAAGACAAGGTAGATGTAGATTTTTGAGTTAGCAGGAGTAAGAAAGGTGAAATCAGGGGCTCAAGCAGAAGATTTTAAGCATCAGTGTTCCATTTCAATATATGCAGACTTTGGTTAACTCACAAGCTGAGGAAATTTTGTTCAGTAAGACCTTGCTAATTCGCTAGCTAAGGAGATGCAGTGCATAGAGGAATAAATGCAGACTTTGGAAAACCTGCTTGCTGTAACAGAACTATGCAGGGAGAGCTTGCTACACAAATTACAAGTACAGTGTAAAAAACTACATGAAGCTGCCTAGCAGGAACAGTCCGAGAGAACATACAGATCTGCTAGAGACTTACTGGATTGCAGGTCGTACGCTGTTACAGTCACTTAGCTAACAGTACAGAAGAAGCAGTTCTTGAAAAATCTCACTTGCTAGAGAAAAATCTTACAGATACAAGAAAATCTACTGGACTACTAGAAAATCAAACTGGTCTGAAGATCATGCAGCATTACGGTTGTTAACAAACAGTACATATTGAAAATTATGTAGGCAGGCAAAAATCGAGTGAGAGCAGTATCTGGCACAAAGGTCCCGTAGTGCGCACCTAGCTTGATTTTAGAAAGCTGCTCACACAATGATCCAAGAAATGGTGCCAAATTTAAAATTTACAACTGGGGGGGGGGCAAGTATGTACTGGGCTGACATAATCCAGCAGAAATAAAGGACACAAGCTGCAGTAAAAAAATCTGCCATGTTGCCATCTTTCAAACTTGCAAACTATATTTTGTGCCAAAAGATTACAAAATGCATGCAGAAGTTTCAGATTGGTAAAAAGGAAAGTCCCAAGTAAGGCAAAAAACAGATTCTGTCCTAAGTGTGTATATTTTCAGTGTTGGCAAGCTACCCATGTAAAATTAACTATTCATTGCATGCAACATGCATTCTGAAATTCATGAGTTACAAAATAGAGAAATAAATTACAAAAAAAAAAAAGAAATCTAACAAGAATTGTGTTTTCCAAGTAAAATTAATCAGCAGGGTTCATCACACAAACATTATCATATATTTGCAATGGCCGCGGCAAATGCCAGTATGAAAACCCAGAGATCTGAGTTTAAATTCCACAGCCCTCACTTGCATATTGTGTGACCCTGAGCAAGTCATTTAACATTTGTTTGCTTCATGAGGTGTGTGTGTGTGTGTGTGGGTCGGGGCATGACTTGCAAACACTAAAGTAACAGATGTTAACTTAAACAAATAATGCGATATAAACTGCAGGAAAGCAGGATCTTTGCTTCAGAAGGGTTAATATTTCCTGCTGGTTTCTCCCTGAAGTCATAAGGGCCTGTGTGTGACATCACAGTTACTCCCATGACAACAGACCATGATGTTTCAACAGAGGATTATGAGGGGAGGTGGGGAGTAAGGTATAGAGCCAAATGAACTATGTGGAGTAAAGATCATGTATGCATACAAATGTGGCAGGAATAAAGAATGTTGAGGTTAACTCTAAATAATATATATGAAATAGAAGTTGAAATTAGCATACATATTACAGTATGTATTTCAAAGTTTTTTTGAAGAGTACACAGCTATGTAATATTTAATCTCTGAATATAAGTATCAGAATTATGGTTTGCATCATTTGCTATCTATTCCTCTTTTTTTGTCTCCACTTATTTTTCCCCTGTTGCTCTCTACACATCATTATTTACAAAAGACAGCATAATTTATCTACCATCTGGTATGTTGCACCCACAATGAGCACATGCATTATTATGTTTGCTTGTGCGCATGCGCAAGAAACATTATGTGGCAGCTTAGGAGAGAAGTGGGTTGTGGAGGTGTGGCACTGTGATAGCCAACGGAGGCATTGCATTTGGGGGCTTGGCACTGGTGGACCAATGCAGGCACAGTGTGCTGATGACACTGGCTTCCAAAAGTGCCAGCAATTTGTAACGCTTTTGCCGCAGCAATCAGGGGCCACCTCGTCATTACAGCGTCAGCCATTCCACAGCAATGAAGGAGCGACCCGTCATTGCAGGGCAGAATGTTACCTAGTGTAATATTGTTTGTGAATGCGGCGGCAAGTCGCCGGCATGTTCACAAACAATATTATTCAGCCCCCACTTCCAAGGGGGTGTCCAATCCCCCTCAGCAGTATGTGCCCCCCAAAACAGTCTTCATTTTCCAACAGAAGCCCCAATCCCAGTCCCCCCATCCCAGTTTAATTTGCTTACAGGGGAGCCCACTCCCCATTGGCATAATGTCCCACCAACCCAGTTTAATTTGCAGATGGGGGAACCCACTCCCCGTCAGCATAATGTCCCCTCCAAAAAAGTAGGTTTGTGCTGAGGGAGGGGTGCCCAGTTCCCCTCGGCTCTTGCGCCCCCTGTATGTGTCGATGGGGGTGCCCAATTCCCCATCGGCTACAGCCGCCCCCACAAAAAGCCACTTGGTCAGCATGATGGGAGCCCACCCCAGCTTGCCAAATGTCCCTGTTTAAAAAAAAAAAAATCCCACAATGTTTTTTTTTACCTGTAAATCAGAAAATGTTCCCTCGTTGATTCCAAGGTGGCCCCCCCCCAACCTGCACCCACCCTCTGTGCATCCTGCCTCCCCACTCCGCCCCTCACCCCATACTTACCTCTGGAGCCCAGCACAATGATCTTCGGTGGACCAGGAACACGTCTGCACTCATCAAAGCTGACCGCGAACTGAAGAAATGCTGGTAAGCTGAATAATAGCATAAATAGGGTTTTTTCAACTTTGGTGCATATCTCAGGCATTTTGGGGAATTTTGGCACCACATTTCAACATGGGATTATTGGGACCCCTCCTCATGAATTCAGCCACTGTCATGGCGTTATTTGGTCCCGAAAGGTGATTTCACAGTCACTGCATGTAATCGCCTTTTGGGACTGATTAATGAAATGACAGTACCAGTGTTCATGAGGTGACCTCTCAAAAAAGTCTATGTTGCAAATTTGGTGGAAAAAAATCCAAGAAATGACTGTTTTATGAGTGTGCATTGCACAATTGCTATGCACGCTCATAACTTTGTGAATTTGCAATATTTTCACTCCAAATTTTCAACATGGCCATTTTACCACACCTCCTTATGAACAGTATAGCTGTCATTTTTCACATCCTGGCCAACATGTGTTTTTGCACTTCCGGTGCAGAATAGCATGGTTGCTGTTGGAAATCAGTGTTTGGGACATATTAAGAAAATCACAGTGACGCTGTTCATGAGCAGAGGTCCTAAAATGCCTGTGTTGAAAATTATGTGATGAAAGTCTATAAAATGACTGTGTTATGAGTGTGTGTTGCACAGTTTCCACGCACACTCGTAACTTTGCACATTTGTAATATTTTCACTTCCAGATTTTCAACATTGTTATTTTTCTACACTTCCTTATGAAGAGTATAGCTGTCAGCTGTCATTTTTCACATCCTGGCCGAAATGTGTTTTTGCACTTCTGGCACAGAATAGCGTGGTTGCTGTGGGAAATCAGTGTTTGAAACGCATTAAGAAAATCACAGTGACACTGTTCATGAGCAGAGGTCTTAAAATGCCTATGTTGAAAATTTGGTGACGAAAGTCCATAAAATGACTACGTTACATGCATGCATTACACAGTTTCCACGTATGCTCAAAAGTGTAAGCATTTTTAATATTACCACTATATATTTTCAACATTGCCATCTCTTCACACCTCCCTATGGATGGTACAGCTGCCATTCTTCACATCCTGCCTGATCTGTGTTTTCGTACATGTGGCGCAGAATGGCACGGTCACTGTTGGAACTCAAAGTTCGGGACACATTGAGAAAATCACACTGCCACTCTTCATGAGAAGAGGTCCCAAATGCTTTCATGAGGTAGGGTCACAAAAAGGCCATGTTGAAAATTTGTAGTGCAAATACCAACAAATGTCCGAGGCATTAGGGTTTCTAACCATAACGTCCCACCCTGTACAGACTGACAGGCATCGGGGTGTGCCTTTGTATTGCCGACTGTACTGCTCATACCATCCCACCCCAAACCCCCTAGTCACTGACAGGCATCAAGGTGTACCTTGGACTCTTCAGCCCCAGACTTCACCCCATTCTCCTATGCTGCACCCATCTCAGTGTATGTCCTTATGGAATTGGGTGACTGTAAAGCCAAACACCCTAAGGCACACCTCAGCATGTGTTGGTGTCTGCAGAATAGGGTGAGGTGATATGGCATGACCGTCATGGACGATGACCCAAACACTTACCCCAGTGCCTGTTCGTCTCTACAGGATGGAGGTTGGGTTGGCGTGAAGTTCAATACTTCACTGCCATTCCTATTCTTCATCTGTCTAACTCCTGCATTTCCAATGCTAATACCAGCAAGCAAATATTTGGCATTGACAAATGTTTGTGAGTACAGTAATGTAAGCTAGTTACAGTGGTACTCAGTTCATGGAATGATATTTGCAGTGAAGGTGGGACTGAAGTGCAGCAAAACATCAAAATGTGCCCATCTTAACAGAAAGAAAGACATCATGTAATATTAATGCAAAGTGAAGGGAGAAATAGCAACACAATAAAAATGTAAATATGTATGGGCAGGTATTTAGAGGCACGTACACGAATGTGATGTGCAGCTGTATGTGGTTGAGAAGTATTTTAAAATGTATTACTTAAGCAGCTGAAAATGAGGATTCAGATATCTTTATTATAGGCACAGTATCTGTGATAAACTGTGCAGAAAAATGATACCGTGTTTAGGTGTATCAATATGTTTGTGAGTGTAACAAATCAACAACACACATACCACAAAGTATGTGTCAGGTGCAGTTTAGATACACTAGTGTGTAACAGGACTGCAGGGATAGAAGTTTCAAAACTTTGAAAGCATTGGTGTTAGTAATACATTTAAAAATACATTTTTAAATATTTTTACAGATAAACATACAGTTCCATGTGAGGGCACTTTTTTTGGGGGTGGGGCAAATTATTTTAATCATGGGCACAGTACTTGGTAAATACAGCCCTTTGATGATAAAGTGTATTTTTTTTTTAAGTTTGAGAAGTATGTAATACATGTAGGTGCAGCAGTGTTGTAAATGGGACTGGGGAATGAATAATGGTTAAGTGCCTAGAATGTACTTTTAATATATCAAGTTTATAGGTGGAAAGTAGGTAGGGGATAATGTTTTGAATGTGACAGTAGGACAGATTTGTTAGGATAAATATATGCTGTCTTGCAAATAGGAAAAATTTGTAAGGGATACATTTGCAAAACAATGACATTTAAATATTGTTAAAATCAAGTCTGCTTTAAAGTTAATTCAACAAAGGGTAGTGGAAATGAATTGAATTGCTAAGTACAGCTCTCAGAATATTAGTCTCCTCCAAGAAGAACTTTACAATGTATTTAGAAACCTTTGCTGTCAGAAGTGTGAAATGCAAATGAGAAGTGTAAGATATCAAGTAATGACAAAGTATAAGGGTTTCTTTCATGTATCTTTGGAAGAAATAGCTATGGTTTAATTTTTACTGTCAGTAAAAGGAACGAAGAAAACAAAACACCCTTAATGTCTGTCCTTCGGTGATTTTAAAAGCTATTCTGATCAGAGCAGACATTAAAAAAAAAATCTCAACCGTATTTTTTATTTTTTTATTTTATCAGGGACAACAGACTAGAAAGCAAGATGTTTGAACACATCAGTGCGCACGGATGCCATTTGTCTGTGTTGGGGTAGTGTAGATGGAGTTGCCTTACCAGCTGCAATAAACAACTAGAAGCAAATGAGCAAATGGCTGTTATTTATTTCTTTCCTTCTTTCTTTTCACTGATTTTATAAACTGAGCCAGGAAAAAAGTAAGACTGAACAGATCAGAGCTGACAAAATGTGACGTTCCTCAGGTCTGTTGCTTTCATTTTCAGATGTTCATCAAGTCTAAAAACATATTTTTGGCATAACATGTGTCTCTTTTTCGGATTTCCTAAGTAGTTCTGTGGGGTTGAACAAGTTTCAGCGGGTTCTAACATTTTTTAAATGAAGTGCAGTCCTCCTGCCTGCCAGATAATAGGAACACTGATAAAAAGCGTGATTTGTTTTGCCTTTTATTAAACTCGGATTCAGGAAATCTTGCATATATTGTTGCAGTAAAGAGAGATTGTAGCTGAGTAGGTCCTTGGAACTCAAGAGGCTGGAAAGTTTAATATCTTCTATTGGACAAACGTAAGTCTTGCAAATAGGTGGTATAGCATGTATGTTTTGTGGGGGCCACACCAGCCCCTTCATTAGGTGCAATACCACTCTGAACAGAAGAAACCAAATTGTTTTTCAGAATCTTCCTTTCTCTTCCTGTTATAGATCTGCTCTTTCAGTCACTGAAGTTGTTAAACTATCTAATTACTTCTGCTTTCCAAGTAACAATACAGCTACAATTTCTCTTTTCTGCAAAGTGGATGATATCACAATTCACCATCTCAACTGGTAGCAACATAATGACTAAAAGAAGGTTTGAAACATTATAACTTGAAAGGAGATAGGAAATGAATAAGATAATCAATGGACATCTCTGTCATTTTTGTTATCTTGTGCGTGCACAAGCAACATTTTGTGGCAGCAGGAAATGGTAGTAGGAGAAATGCAACGGTGTGTCAGTTTTGGTGAATGTAGGGCATGCTTTAGAAGGTGCATCCCTCATTCCCCAACTAGCGAGCATGCTAGCCATGACGCAAGTTTAATGCAGTGCCGCTAACTTGAAACAAACTTGCCACTGCAATCAGAGACAAGCTCGTCATGCAGCGGCACAGATGACACGCCTCCCTACGTGCCTTTCTTGGAGAAACATTTGAATCAACATGGCAGTGGCAGAAGGAGAGCAAAGCTTGTAACATCTCCATCTCACCACCCCACCAGTCCCTGCCTGAACAGTTGGGGGGGGGAGGAGGCACTTTCCTTGACTGCCTCCTCTACATCCCACTGTGCACTATATGTAAAGTTTCTCCCAGGTGTACGGAGTTGGCCACAGCCTACGTGCCATATGAGCTGAGAGTATTACGTGTCTGAAGGCACTTGTACTATAAGCATGATCCCGATCACGCTGGTGGACCCCCCCACCTGGCAACATCAGGGTGCTTAATGACCCCCCAAACATCCTTTAATGTGGCACACTGGGAGCCCACCCCACTGTGCCAAACCTTGCTTTTGTGTTTCTGACACCAGGATGCACCCCCCACACACATAGCTTCCAACCTTGGGGTGTCCAATCCATGTGTCTGCACTGATACCCCCAGTAGTGTGGCACACTGAGAGCCCGCTCCAGTGTGTCAACATCCAGGTTTCCCTGTCATAAAAATGGACCCACAATGTCTTTTTTTTAATTTAACCTGAAAAACAAGAAAACAGCCCCTCGTTGTTGCCAGTGGCCCCCTCACCTAACCCACACCCTCCCTCTGCACACCCCACTTCCCTGCACCCCCCTCACCCATACGTACCTGCAGAAGTCTGGAGCAGCAATCTTCGAAGGACCAGGAACATGTCTGCACTCTTCAAATGCTAACCGCAAACTAAAGAAATGACGGTAAGTCCTATGATGGCAATCATTGGGGGGGGGTCAATTTAGGTGGATATCACAGCCATTTTGGGGAGTTTTAGTCCCAAACTTTCAACATGGGGTTCTTGGGACCCCACCTCATGAACACAGTCACTGTCATTTTGTTATTCGGTCCTGAAAGGTCATTTCGTGGTCACTGCATGGAATCACCTTTTGGGACTGGTTAATGAAATAACATTGCCACTGTTCATAAGATGTGCCCCCCAAAAAGCCTATATTGCGAATTTGGTGAAAAAAGTTTAAAAAATTACTGTGTTACAAGTGGGCGTTGCACAGTTTCCACACACGCTTGTAACTTGGCAATTTTTAATATTTTGACTCCAGATTTTCAACATTGCCATTTTTTCACATCTCCTTATGAACAATACAGTTGTCATTTTTCACATCCTGCCCAAAATGTGTTTTTGCACATGTGGCACACAATGACACGGTCGCTGTGGGAAATCAATGTTCAGGACACATGAACAAAATCACAGTTCATGAGCGGAGGTCCCAAAATGCCTATGTGGAAAATCTGGAGTAACAAATCCCCAAAATAATTGTATTACAGGTTTGTGTTGTGCAGTTTCTATGCAAGCTCATGACAACCAATTTTTTATATTTTCACTCCAGATTTTCAACATTACCATTTTTTTACACCTACTCATGAACAGTACAACTGTCATTTTTTACGTTCTGTTCAGAATGTGTTTTTGCACCTGTGGTGCCAAATGGCATAGTCACTGTGCAAAATCACCTTTCGGCTAATGAACTGATAGTGTCGATGTTCATGCAGTGGGGTCACAAAAACCCCTTGTTGAAAACCTGGCGTGAGAATACCAAGAAACACCCAGGGAATTAGGGTTTCCGACCATAACACCCTGCCCTGTAGAGGCTGACAGGCATCAGGGGTGTGACTTGGGATTGTCAACAGTAATGCTCTCACCATTCCTCCCCCATCCCCACCCTGCAGCCAGTGACAGTTATTGAAGTGTGCCTTTGACTCTTCAGCCCCAAAGTTCACTCCATTCTCCTATACTGCACCCATTTCAGCGTATTTCCTTATGAAATGGGGTGAGTATAAAGCTTGAACACCCCAAGGCACACCTCAACATTTGTCTGTGTTTGCAGGGTAGGGTTAGGTGAAATACCATGAACATTATTGGTGACGACCCAAAGGCACACCCCAATGCCTGTCCATCTCTGCAGGGTAGGGGTGGGGTTGGCGTTGTGATGCTTGAACAGCTGGTTCTGATTAATCTATGTTTTTTGTAATATAAAAATGTGTTATTGAGTGTCTCTCATGAGACATGCTGTTTCAGCTAAAAGATAAAAGCCAGGAGATAATTGCAGGCTAGAAGAGACCTAAATCAAGGATCTCCTGTTTATCTAGCTTAATTGTAGCTGCCAGCTGCTAGGCTAGAAATCATAAACTTTTATGGCGTTTAGAGGAAGAATACAGGTTTTGGCACTTAGGTGCTACGTCATAAAAGTCCTTTGATGTCCTTGAGAGAGGATGCTGCTCATGGATGAAAGAAAGGACTTGGAAAATTATAGACGTCAGTGGGAAGTCATATGGGGAAACAATTTTTTTCTGCTGATGTCACCTATTAATTTACCTCATGGTGCTGAGGAGTATGCCATGATGTACCTGGATGACATTGGCATCTTTAATACCAGCTGGGAGGAACACCTGTTCCACCTTAGGGAAGTGCTGGGCAGGATACAGAGGGCCGGACTCACTGTCAAAGCCAGGAAGTGCCAGGTGGCCATGGGAGAGGTGGCATACCTCGGGCATGTGGTACACTGGGGACAGCTCCATCCTAACCAAATAAAAATAGAGGTAATCCAGGTATGGCCCAGACCAGAAATGCAGAAGCAGGTCAGGAGTTTTCTTGGGACAGCAGGGTACTATAGAAAATTTGTACCCAATTACAGTACCCTGGTTGCTCCCCTATCTGACCTGGTAAAGAAAAGGATGCCAAAGAAAATTACCTGGGGACCAGCCTGTGAAGAAGCCTTTACCAGATTGAAGGAGGTACTGTGCAGTGCTCCTGTTTTGACAAGTCCTCACTATAGCAGACCCTTTATAGTTCAGACTGAAGCCTCAGACATGGGTATTGAGGCAGTACTGAGTCAGACATTCAGCCAAGGGAAGGATCACCCTGTAGCATATCTGAGTAAAAGTAACTTCCCAGGAAGCAGGCATAGTCCACTGTGGAAAAGGAGAGTCTTGCCATAGTGTGGGCCCTAAAGAAGTTGGAGCCATACTTGTATGGGCAGCATTTTGTGGTACAGATTGACCACAACCCCCTGGTTTGGCTGATGCAGATGGGAAAAAACAATGGTAGATTGCTAAGATGGAGTCTTGCTTGACAAGGGTATGACATGACAATTCTACATAGGGCTGGAGCGAAAAATCAGAACTCGGATGGGTTGTCTCGCATCTATGAGGAGTGAACTGATTTGGGAAGCTTATCCTATATAGGGGATACAGCCCCCAAATTCAGTTTAGGTAGGAAGGATTGTGATGCTTGTACAGCTGGTTCTGATTAATCTATGCTTTTTGTAATATAAAAATGTGTTATTGAGTGTCTTTCATGAGACATGCTGTTTCAGCTGAAAGATAAAAGCCAGGAGATAATTACAGGCTAGAAGAGACCTAAAACAAGGATCTCCTGTTTATCTAGCTTAATTGTAGCTGCCAGCTGCTAGGCTAGAAATCATAAACTTTTATGGAGTTTAGAGGAAGAATACAGGTTGTGGCACTTAGGTGCTACGTCATAAAAGTCCTTTGATGTCCTTGAGAGAGGATGCTGCTCAAGGATGAAAGAAAGGACTTGGAAAATTACAGACTTCATTGGGAAGTCATAACTGGAAACACGTTTTTTCTGCTGATGTCACTTATTAATTTACCTCCTGACACAAGACATCCTGATTGTATAAGTTTTAATAAACAGAGGAGGAGCTGGGTGACATCATGGAGAAGGCGGGGTCAAGACACTGTTTTAATTATGCTGTAACAAACCTTTAGAGACACACATGTTTGGACTCTGAAAAAAGATACATATACAGCACTATAAGAAGATAAGAATACATTAGGTATACAGGTCTAAGTGTATTATTGGTAGAAATTTGCACTTTTTAAATCTTATTGTTTTAAAAGATTGTATGTTTTGTGATTTATGGTTCTGTGTTTTACTTTTTACATTTTTATCTATTTTTAAGTAAATCTCTGTGTTTAGAGACTACCTGGCATGCCTTTGGAATTCTTTCTTTGACAAGGGAAGCATATATGGTTAAAGCTGACACTGTACAAAGCTTACTGGTTTTACCAAACTGGGAAAAGTTAAGAGTTTATTCTGAGGTCTTTAATAGTTTTAAGGGTTCATTTTGTACGCCTGGTTAGGTACCCGTAGACAAAATATATCTGGCCCCCACACAGAGCAGAATTATCTGAGCCTGTACATTGGGTATGCTAGCAAGAGGTTCATAGTTTGAATCCCTCCAGAACATGGGACCAAAGTTTGATTTGGACCCACAAAATAGGCAGGAGGGTTACCCTGTTCTGTTAACTGTTCACAATACTGCGCTCGGTGGTTGGCACTATGGGAGCAGAGGGCCTAACCTGCTGAGTGGGGTTGTGACAGGCGTCACTTCAGTACTTCACTGCCATTCCTATTCTGCCTGCCTACCTGTCTGTCTACCTATCTGTCTATATGTCTATGTAATTATCTATCTTTCTATCAATTACGTGTATCGCTGTTTTTACCTATTTGTAAAACAAACCTGCATATCACATTTGCCTGCACTCTGAGCACGTTTATGAAACTGTGAATATTTGTACTGCACTTCTGCATAGACCTCATACTGTCCTAATATTCCCATTATCACAAGCATAACTACCTTAACTTTATCAACAGTGACCCCCCTCTGAAAGTTACTATCACATTTTCTCTCCTAACAGAGTTCATCATTACACCTGACTGCCTGACATCAACACATTGCTTAAATATAACTTACTTCACCTCATGGACAAAAACCCTGTTTCTCTAAAAAAAACTGTGTAAATAATCCCAAGGCTGAACATATCCTAGCCATTACTTTTTCATGTACTGCAACCTTCTGTACCATCTTGGGGGTTTGCATATGTTTTCCATGATGCTTTGCATTATTGGGGTATGTGCAATTGCGTTTTCTTTAAAATTTGGCTTTATGACTAATATCCTCCGGAATAATACATGTCTCAGTGGCATTTGCTCTGGGATTCTTTTGTAAACCTATATTGCTTACTATTCCTTCCATTAAAATGTACACCTCCATATATCTTCCTATTAATGTGTATGCCTTCCTTAGAAAACAAATGGTGTAGTTGCCATATTGGTCCTGTTAAGAACAGATCCAGAAACCAATGAGCATTATTTCTGTTTTCCAACATTTTCTGGGTGTTAATAGTATGGGATTTTCTAAATAACTGCCATAAAGCTTCTGAAAAAGGACCTGGTTGGTCTGAAAGCTACAGCACTTTGTTCTTTTTTGTGTAACATCTATGTTGGTCCAATAAAAGGTATCAAATCATTTGTTTCTGGATCTGTTCTTTTGAAAAGAAACTAAAATCAATCTTACTACTTACAAATCATTGTGTAGTTTCTCTTGCCTTACCAATTCCACACAATTTCACTAACTTCATTATGCAGCCGTAGTGGATCTGACCAGATTTTATTCCTTTTGGAGTGTGCTTTGCAGAGATTGAGGGATCTCAGCATGTACACCCTGGAAAACAGGAGAGTGAGAGGGGACATGATTGAGACCTACAA
Organism: Neoceratodus forsteri; assembly: GCA_016271365.2. Classification (NCBI taxonomy): domain Eukaryota; kingdom Metazoa; phylum Chordata; order Ceratodontiformes; family Ceratodontidae; genus Neoceratodus; species Neoceratodus forsteri. The sequence goes on along the minus strand of JADMNL010000024.1, from coordinate 115,172,711 downwards.
GTACCTCACAGGGGTGAACAGGGTGTAGGAGGGGAGTCTCTTTCACTAAAACCTTCTGCTTTCTGCTCCCAAGTCCTCCTGTACACCAGAACCTTCTGCTTTCTGCTCCCAAGCTATCCCATGCACCAAAACCTTCTGCTCACTATTCCCAAGCCATCCTGTACACCAAAACCTTCTGCTTCCTGTTCCCAAGCTATTCCATGCACCAAAACCTTTTGCTTCCTGTTCCCAAACCATCCTGCACACCAGAACCTTCTTCCTGCTCCCAAGCTATCCCATGCCCCAAAACCTTCTGCATCCTGCTCTCAAGTATCCCATATACCAAAACCTTCTGCTCACTGTTCCCAAGCCATCCTGTACACCAGAACCTTCTGCTTCCTGCTACCAAGCCATCCTGTATAACAAAACCTTCTGCTTCGTGTTCCCAATCTATCCCATGCACCAAAACCTTCTGCTTCCTGCTCCCAAGCCATTCTGTACACCAGAACCTTCTTCCTGCTCCCAAGCTATCCCATGCCCTAAAACCTTCTGCATCCTGCTCTGAAGCATCCCATATACCAAAACCTTCTGCTCACTGTTCCCAAGCCATCCTGTACACCAAAACATTCTGCTCCCTGCTCCCATCATCCCATACACAAAAACCTTCTGCTCACTGTTCTCAAGTCATCCTGTACTCCAAATCTTCTGCCTCCTGCTCCCAAGTCATCCCATACACCAAAACCTTCTGCTTACTGTTCTCCAGCCATCTTGTACACCAAAACCTTCTGCTTACTGCTCCCAAGCCACCTTGTACACCAAAACTTCTGCTTCCTTCTCCCAAGTTATCCCATATAAAGAAACCTATTGTCTCCTGCTCCTAAGCCATCCCATACACCAAAACCTTCTGCTTCCTGCTCCCTAGTCATCCTGTACACCAAAACCTTCTGCTCACTGTTCCCAAGTCATCCCATACACCAAAACCTTCTGCTTTCTTCTCCCAAGCCATCCCATACATCAAAACTTTCTGCTTCCTGCTCCCAAGCTATCCCATGCATCAAAACCTTCTGCTTCCTTCTCCAAAGACTTCCTGTACACCAGAACCTTCTGCTTTCTGCTCCCAAGCTATCCAATACACCAAAGCCTTCTGCTTCTTGCTTTCTGCTTCTAAGTCATCACATATACCAAAACTTTCTGCTCACTGTTCCCAAGCTATCCTGTACACCAAAACATTCTGCTTCCTGCTCCCAAGTCATCCCGTACACCAAAACCTTCTGCTCAGTGTTCCCAAGTCATCCTGTGCATCGAATCTTCTGCTTCCTGTTCCCAAGTCATCCCATACACCAAAACATTCTGCTTACTGTTCCCCAGCCATCTTGCACACCAAAATGTTCTGCTTACTGCTAACAAGCCATCCTGTACACCAAAACTTCTGTTTCCCTTCTCCCAAGTTATCTCATACACTAAAACCTACTGTTTCCTGCTCCTAAGCCATCCCATACACCAAAACCTTCTGCTTCCTGCTCCCTAGTCATCCCACACACCAAAACATTCTGCTCACTGTTCCCAAGTCATCCCATACACCAAAACCCTCTGCTTTATTCTCCCAAGCCATCTCATACACCAAAACCTTCTGCTTCTTGCTCCCAAGTCATCCTGTACACCAAAACCTTCTGTTCACTGTTCCCAAGTTATCCTGTACACCAAAACCTTCTGCTTTCCTCTCCCAAGCCCCGCCATACACCAAAACCTTCTGCTTCCTGCTCCCAAGCCATTCCATACACCAAAACCTTCTGTTCACTGTTCCCAAGGCATCCCATACACCAAAACCTTCTGCTTCCTTCTCCCAGGCCATCCCATACATCAAAACATCCTGCCTGCAGTTACCAAGCCATCCCATGCACCACAACTTTCTGCTTCCTGCTCCTAAGTTATCCCATGCACCAAAACCTTCTGCTTCCTTTTTCCAAGTCATCCCATATACCAAAACCTTCTGTTCACTGTTCCCAAGCCATCCTGTACACCACAACCTTCTGCTTCCTGCTCCCAAGTCATCCTGTACACCAACACATTCTGCTCCCTGTTCCCCAGCCATCTTGTACACAAAAATCTTCCACTTCCTGCTCCTAAGCTATCCTGTACACCAAAACCTTCTGCGTCCTGCTCCCAAGTCATTCCATACACTGAAACCTTCTGTTCACTGTTCCCAAGTCATCACATACACCTGTAACCCCCTTACAAATGGGGGTTCCTAAAAGCCTTCCTGGAGCTGCTTAAGAGCTCCCTGCCTAACTGGTGTTCGGTGTAATGGTGCTAAATGTGGGTGGTGTGAGTGCTTTTAAGGCCTCCAGTACTGTCTCCTTAAGGGTTGCCTGCTAGCAGGCTCCAGTGGCTTGTACAAGGGGGACTGGGGTTTTTCTGCTCGAATCCCACCCCGAGCTATGGTGAAATTGCTCCAATTTTGTAGTCACTGTAAGCACAAAGGGAGCCTTTCTGATGGATGTAACTGTTTGGCTATAATCATTTAGAGCATTAGTGAAATTGCCATTTGTCTAGCCTGCTTCCCTTTCAGCTGGGACTTTGTGTACTTGGCCCCTCCATGTTGGACCTGGACTGTTGAACTGGGCCAATAGAGAGAGAGGTAACTAAAATGGAGACCGTTTGAGCCAGCCAGAATCATGACTCATTTTGGAGCCGGCTGGCCATAGGGGATACAGCCAGTAATTCTGGGAAATGAAGTTCTGGACTACGGTACCTTTTTGCACCAATGGGGACCGAATTAAGTGACTGTCATCTGCAGCCCACCAATGGGATCGGGTGGTGCCCGAACTGAGAGTTCTTGCCCCAACTGCCAAGGGGCAGAGTCATTGTGCTTGTGAGTGAGGAAGGAACTCTGGGCTCCTGCGCTGTTGAGATTTTGCACGGGAAGCGCGTGTGGAAGACCAGATTTTGGCGGATTGAACGCCAGCAAGTGTCAGACTAAATCCGCTAGGCAGCAGTCAGAGGAGGCTGTGCAAAAGCGCAGCTACCTACCATGCTCACCCTGTAGAGGACTGGAGAATCTGCTTCAATCGCGCTTGGTCTGTCAGGACAAGTGAAGCTGTGTCATTTGGGCCCGGTATTCTGTAGTGAAAGCGATCGGGATTATGCAGCAGCTGCCTGGTATGGTACCCCTCTGCTCTTCATATAGATGTGTGGAGAAGTGTCTGAATTCCAGGCTCAGGCCTGCAAGTGGTGTGAGAGCGCTTTTCTGGCTGGAGTTGTGAGTACTAAATCAGGCTAGCTCCCTGTCAGATGTTCATAGTGAGGGCAAGATTTGTTTGGCTGCTTGTTTGGCTACACGAACTGAGCCTACTGCCTCTACTTAATCCTTTTAGGAATCAAGTGCTTGTTGTCTGCGACAGGGCTCCAACCAGCTGCATGGAGAGGCTAGCTTTCTATGGCCTGGGTACGCAGGGACAGTGACTTATAGGGTTGGCCTGTGCACAGTGCCCTAGATAGACATATTTACATATTCATTAGAGTGGTAAGCTAATTAACCTGATTCCCCCCCAGTCCTTGTTATTCCCCCCTAAGTAAATCAGATTGGTTGTTTTGGAAAAGGTATACTGACTGACCTGTGTGTCTATGTTGAATTACTGTACAGGTGGTTATTGTCTAATTGCATCTTACTTTACAGGGGGTCCCCAGAGCCAGCTGATTGAACGAAGCCTGGGGGGAAGTGTATATTGCAAGGGTACTGTGATTGATCTGTGTGGGCCACTAGTGAGAAGAAAGGGGGGTTGCAGTGACCCAGAGGGCTGTGACCAAGTCATATCAGACTGTCTTAACCCCGACCTCTGGGTGGAGGCACCCGCCATCGGATCCAGGCCCATCAGGCAGGGGTAGTAGCCCTTGGGATAGCGCCCCCTGGGGGTTACATTTTGGAGGCACTGCTGGGATTAGCGTCCCCTAATGGCCCAGTAGACGAAGTACCGGAACATGGCCAAACTAAAGGAAAAACTGGAGGGGGGATATCATGACTAAGATTAAGTTGGACCCTGTTAAGATGATGGTGCATAAACTGGTGGGGTGGGGTGAAGCCGAAGAGTTGGATTCCCAGAAAATTGTATTACTACTGGATGTACCTCTGGGGATAAAGAACGCTGACCTTGTCTCTGCAGTGGAGCGTTTTAACTGTATAGTGACCTTGGCTGGCTCTCTCCCTCCGCCACCAGGCTTTACTATCTAGGCTGCCTCTGCGACTCCATCATCAGAATGGACAGGCCAGCATCACTAGCTGAGCTACTACAGCCCGCTTCCTCTTCTTGTGAAATGAGATCATCTGATAAATCTCTCCTGAAAGTCCCCCGTTGCCGCACCTCAAAAGGGTCTGGTGCGTTCGGGCATACTACCCCCCAAAAGTGGAACATGCTGCCACTTGATCTAAGACATGCATCGTCGCACTACTTCTTCAAGCGTGAGCTACGTAACCACCTAGCTACATCGGACCAATGTGCCTGCTATGACCCTACCTGAGCCTGTCCTACCACACCCCCATTCTCCTGCCTCATCTTCCCCCCATGCTAGATCGCCCCCCTCTCCAAACACTCACTCTCCCTGCTATTTCTTCCTTACCCTATCTATCTGCTGATAGCCTATATTTCCCTTATCTAACTTTTCGGTTATGTAGCCTATTGTACTATACAATGATGTGTTATATGAAATTAGCCCTTACTGTTATGCCTCTTCTATGTACTGTGTAAAATGTCTGCACCTTGCCTTTTGCCCTTCACACTGTTTGCCTGTAAACTGCTGTTTCAACTTGTACTGATATATATATATAGCTGGACGGATTTCTGTGTATTGAGTACTGGTACAACTAAGGTCTCAGCCTCTCCTCTCCCTACCCTTGTAAGTACCTCCCCTGGTTTGTCCGGGATTGCTAGCCTGGCTCCGCTTCCCTATTTTTAGTCACTCATCCTTCCTATAATTTCCCTCTTAAACCTGTCTATGCACCGCTCCTATGCCCAGCTACGGACCTGTGACAGTGGTGACTTGTCCAGCTCCCATAGCCGCTGGACTGCCATAACCCCCCCCATACCCCGACAGAGCACAGCTCCCACGCCCGGTAACAGAACCGTGAGCCCAGGCACTTTCCGCACTTTTGGCCGCTAAAGCCGTTCAATTGCTGTAATTCACCCCCGACCCCCGCCTTTTGACACTCTCAAGCCGGTGAGCGGATCCTTGAGCCCGGTTACAGATCCCAGCCTTCTACCGCAAAAGCTGTAAAGTCCCTCCATACCCTGACTGAAAACAGCTCCTATGCCCGGTAACAGAACCAGGGGCCCGGGCACTTTCCTTACCTCCGGCGGCCGATGCCGCATGGTTGCCGTACTTCACCTCCGACCCCCCGCCTCCTTGACACTCTCTAGCCGGAGAGCGGACCCATGAGTCCGATTACAAGTCCCTGCTATCTGCCGCGGAAGCCGTCAGAGCTTAGTCCTAACCTGCTCTCACAGATCCTTAGCCCCCTCCTCCACCATGTCCCCACCCCCCTTTTTCATCCTCACACCATGTCTGCCTAGTAAAATCTCTGAGGTCTGTCCAGGCACCAGTACCCGTTTTCTCCTGCTATCTGTAGAACAATGTGATATTCGTTGTACCTTGGACCTGTAACCCTGCCTCATTGTCTTTGCAACTGTACAGTTTTGTTATCATCTTCACTATGTTTTATTCCTGTACCTCCCGGGTCGTGCCTGAAAATAGTTACCTGTTGGCTAGTGCACTTACCCGGTAAGCAAAAACTAAATAAATAAATGTTTAGGCAAGGTAGAGGTGAAGGGGCGTATGGCTGATCTACTCGACCAGACCTTGCAGGTGCTGCTCTTATGCAGTATAGTTACAGACCCCAAGAGGATACCCCCAGTGATTTACCCGGAAGGTGCCCAACAGGTGTGGAGGGTCATTCACATCCGGAGTGGGTCAGTCACCCCAGGGGGGTTCCCCAAGACTAATAGCTTTAAAGATAAACTGCTTAAACTGCTAGCTGCAGAAGGGAGGACTACCCAGGAGTTACTGCAGGTGTTGGACCTTGCTAGTGAACCCACCCCCCAAACCTCCCCAGGTACCTCTCCCTGGCCCCCCAAGAGTTCTATTCTGGCTTCACTTCCCCTAGTTGTTCCCCCATACAGCTAGACTGCTATCCTAGATTAAAACTTTTTTCTGGTACTGTGCCTGTACCCTTGGGGGAAGATGATTTGGGGGCTTGGATGGACTATGCTACCCCTCTAGTCCAAGAGTGGCAGTGCTCTGAGGGGGAGAAATGAAAGAGACTGATGGAGAGCCTGAGGGGCCCAGCTTTGGAAGCCATTCATTTCTTGTGGGCTACTAGCCCTGAAGCCACTGCAGTAGAGTACCTTTCTACCTTAGATGGGGTGTTTGGGAGTACAGAAACTGGGGAAGACTTATTATGGAAGTTCAAGTCAGCCAAACAATGGAGGAATGAGAAATTGTCCGCCTTTGTCACCAGGGTGGAAAGGGCATTGCAAAAAGCTTATCGAAAAGGGGGGTAACTGCCTCAGCCTTGAACCAGGTCCAGCTGGATCATATTTTGAAATCTGCTAGGTTTTCCAGTGTGATATTGTTAAAACTCAAGTTATATGACCGATGGGCTGCCTCTCCCAAATACTGTCAATTGATGAGGGAGATTCGAGAAGTAGAGACTGATGAAGAGAGGGTGAGAACCCTATGTGGAAGTTGTGAATCTATGCCAGACCCCCGAGTCCAGTGAACCAGATGAGACCCACCCCTCGAGGGGACTGAACCAGGGGCCTGATGCCTTTCCTGTTCCCCCAGAGGCCTAAGGAGGAGTGGGGGTGCATTCTGTTTCCTCTGATCCCCGGGTAGAAAGTTATTTGAGGGCCGAGATTAGAGATTTATGAGAAATGGTGAGGGACTTGAAGCAAACTGCTGCCCACCCTGTCAAGTTTGGGGAACCTGAGTTATCTAGAAATAAACGACCTAGCCAAGAGGAGTCCTCCAGAACCCCTGACACCCCCCGGCAGGCGAGATATCTCCCTCCCAACAAAGACCCCCGAGATACTAAGTTCTGTTACTATTGTGGGGATGATGGACACTTTCAGACTGAGTGCCGGTTACCAGAGAATTTAAGGAGGGTCAACAGCAGGCTGGTCGCCTGGCATCGCAAGGCCTATACTAGACCTCAGGAAGGACCTCCTCAGAAGAGTTTTGTGACCTGGGCCAATGCCCAAGCAACCTCCAAAGCCACATCCCCCGAATGATCTGATGTGGTGGGGCCCTCAATGGAGACCACCGTGAGAGTGAATGGAGTACCCACCCGGGCTGTGTTGGACAGTGGTTCCCAGGTGACCATTATGTTCCAGGACTGGTATCAGAAGCACTTGCCTGAGGTGCCTCTGCAACCTTTGGATGGACTACATGTTTGGGGGCTGAGCGATAAGTCCTACCCTTATTCTGGGTATATTCGGATCTGGTTGTCTTTTCCTACTTCTGTGGCTGGGGTGGCTGGACAAGTGGAAACCTTGGCACTAGTGTGTCCTCCCACTGGACTGTATGATGGGGTGCTCTTGTTAATTGGAACCAGTGCTCACATGTTTGGTCGCTTAGCGCAGCTGTGCTCTGAAAAACAGATGTCCAGGACTGGACGAGCTCTCAAAATACCAGCCTTGATTCAGAAGGCCTATGAGACTCAGAGAAAGGCCAGCCAGGCGGAGCCCGAAGGCCCAATGGATGACGTCTGGAAGAAGGACCCAGAACCATTACTACTAGCCCGAAATGCCCAGTGTGTTCTGCAGGGGGAAGTCCAGATTAAGAAGGATATTAAGAATAAAATATTGATACTGGATGCACCAGGTGAGGGAAAGTTGCCAGAGGGGTTGCTGGTTAAACCCAGTGTCTTACCTGCTAGAGCCCATGACTTTGCCAGGAGAGTAATGGTTCAAGTGCATAATGTATCTGATCGAGAGATTCGAGTGAAATGGGGTTGCACCCTGGCCACAGTGCACTGTTCTGATACTGCTGTTCTGCCCCACAACAAGACTCCCAGGAGAAGTGACTGAGTGATCCCTGAGCTGTTTGATTTCAGTGATTCCCCACTGCCAGCAGAGTGGAAGAAAAGGATCAGTGAAAGGCTCACCCAGAGGGAACAGGTGTTTTCCTTGAAGGAATGGGATGTAGGATGTGTGCAAGGGGCTGAGCATCACATCCGGCTGCAGGATGAGCGATCTTTCTGTGAGCAATCTTGACGCTTAGCCCCTGCTGATATAGATGATGTAAGGCGACACCTGCAGGAGATGCTCGCAGCTGGGGTGATACAAGAATCCAGGAGCCCCTACGCCTCACCTATTGTGGTAGTGAGAAAAAAGAATGGGTCTGTCTGGATGAGTGTGGATTACTGTACTCTAAACCGGCGAACCATACCAGACCAGTATACCATGCCACGCATTCAGGACGCCTTGGACTATCTAAATGGCAGTAAATGGTTCTCCGTGTTAGACCTCTGCAGTGGGTACTACCAGATCCTGATGGCTCCGGAGGATCGAGAAAAGGCTGCTTTCATTTGTCCACTAGGCTTCTACGAGTTTATGCAGATGCCCCAAAGAATTTCAGGTGCCCCTGCTACTTTCCAGCATTTGATGGAGCGTGCTGTGGGGGACATGAATTTGCTCCAATATTTGGTGTACCTAGATGATGTCATAGTGTTTGGCAGCTCCTTGGAAGAACATGAAAGCAGGTTGTTCAAAGTCCTGGATCGAATGGAAGATTTTGGTCTCAAATTATCTATATATAAGTGCCAATTCTTTCAAACCTCCGTAAAATATGTGGGGCACATAGCATCCACTGAAGGCATAGAGACTGACCCCAGCAAAGTGGAGGCTTTGACTACTTGTCCTCAACCAAAGAATTTGAAGGAGCTGCAACAGTTCCTGGGGTTTTGTGGATATTACAGGCAATTTATCAAAGACTATTCTCAAGTGATTCACCCTCTGCTTAACCTTACGCAGGGATATCCACCAACCCATAAAAAGTATAAGAAAACTGTGCCATCTGAGACTCGAAGAAATTATTTCCACCCAAATGATGTGTTTGTCACCCGCTGGACTGCTGATTGTGAGGAAGCTTCCATGACATTATATATCAACTTACTCATGCCCCAGTGCTGGCCTATGCTGACCCTGCCAAGCCGTATGTTCTTCATACTAACGCCAGTCTGCAAGGATTGGGGGCCGTACTGTATCAAAAGCACCCAAACTGTATGAGACCTGTAGCTTTTGCCAGCAGAAGTTTGACTCCTTCAGGAAAGAACTACCCAGTGCACAAACTAGAGTTCCTGGCTCTGAAGTGGGTCATTGTATATCAATTTCATGACTACTTGTATGGTGCTAAGATATTGGTGAAGACTGATAATAATCCCCTGACATATGTGCAGACCTCAGCTAAGCTGGATGTCACGGGCCATAGGTGGCTCTCCGCGTTGTCTACCTACAATTATGCTGTTGAATATAGAGCAGGCCTGAACCATATAGATGCTGATGCCCTCTCCTGGAGGCCTGTGTCCTGAGTTGATTGGGTCCGGTTATCAGAACCTGACATAAGAGCTCTTTGCCAAAAATTTGATAGGGAGGAACAGGTGTCTCCTGATGCTGTGGACTGCATGGTGGACTGCTTGGGGCCATCTGAGACCTGCCTACCCACTGCTTGCTGTCATTTTTCTGCATTAGACACTAGTGCGCTGCCTCAGTTCAATAATGATAGCCTCCAATGGGCTCAATCCCAAGATCCCATGATAAACCCTGTCTTGGAAGCTCTGCAGGGAGGGAGAGATGTGTCGAAATTGTGTTTCACTGACCTGAGAACTGCTCTGTTGTACAAAGAAGGACCAAAGTTGAAACTGATTAATAGACAATTGTACCGGGAGACTGTGGGTGAAGAGGGGTGAGTAGACAAACAACTGGTGTTGCCCACTGCTTTTAGAGAACTGGTGTTGAGTTCCCTACATAATCACATGGGACATCTTGGCATAGGCCGAACCCTTGACTTAGTGTGGTCCCGATTTTATTGGCCCAAAATGGGTGCTGATGTGGAGCAGTATATCAGGACCTGTGGCCGATGCTTACAAAGAAAGGCCCTGCCTCAGAGGGCTGCCCCCCTGGTTAACATCACTACTAGTGCCCCTGTGGAACTGGTTTGCATTGACTTCCTGAGTCTAGAACCAGATCTGAAGAATATCAGCAATATATTGGTAGTTACTGATCATTTCACCCGGTATGCACAGGCTTTCCCTACTAAAGATCAGAAAGCAACCACGGTGGCTAAAGTCCTTGTTGAGAATTTCTTTTGTTCACTATGGGGCCCCCCAGCAAATTCATTCCGATCAGGGGAGAGATTTTGAAAGCCATCTGATTAAGGAAATGCTATTCTTGTGGGGGGTACGGAAGTCAAGAACCACCCCTACCATCCCCGGGGCGATCCCCAACCTGAAAGGTTTAACCGAACCTTGCTAGATATGTGGGCACTCTGCACCCTAAAGACAAGCCTAGATGGAGCCAGCAGATTAGCACCTTGGTACATGCCTATAACTGCACCAAAAGTGATGCCACTGGATTTTCCCCATATAGACTGATGTTTGGAAGGGAGGCCAGATTGCCAGTAGATGTTTGTTTCTGAGTTTCTCCTGATGGGGTTCAGGCGGCTAATCATCTACATTATGTGCAAAAGTTGAAAGCCCAACTCAACCATGCCTACCAACTAGCCCAGACCATGGCTGCTAAACGAAACCTGGCCAATAAGGAAAGGTATGATAAGAAAGTGAAAGCAAAGGAATTGAGAGAAGGGGACAGAGTGCTATTGAGGAATTTGGGACTGCATGACAAACATAAGATTACTAACAGTTGGCATCACCTCTCCCAAATTGTTGTGGGAAAATTGGAAGATTTACCTGTATATAAAGTGTGGCCTGAAAACAATTTAAAAATGTGAAGACTATACACAGAAATCATCTGCTGCCAATCGGACAAATTTTGATAGAAACTGAACCTCCCAATGCCCCGGGCCTATAACTAGAGCTGCTGCCAAGAAAAAACAAGATTGGTTGACTCCTCAGAAATCAAACTAAAGAGGCTTTCTCCACCCCCCTCTGATGAAGTTGATCAACAGTCTGCATCTGAGGACAGTGAGAATAATATTGAGTATTACCCCTCTTATGAACTGAGCCAACTGTTTAGGGGCAATCCTCTAATTAACGCTGGGGATGAAGTTGGGCTTCCTGGACTGTCTGAGCCCCCAGCTTTGTCTCTGGAGCCAATGCTCCAAGAGGATGAAGTGAGTGGCATCAAAGCCGAAGAGGTGGGATCCTTGAGCCTGGCTGAACTGTCTGGCCTGGCTGAGCTATCTGACTTTTCAGAAGAAAGAAGTGATGTGGGGGAGCAAGCTAGTGATATGCTAGAACCTGAAGAATATTTTGAGTGTCCTGATGGTTCCTTGCCAGTACCAGAGATTCCCCCCGCTGACCCAAATGCTGCGAGCTCAGAAATGGTAGAACTAGGCCCGGAAGGTACTATGGACTCTGGGTCCCCTCCTCCTGTAGTGGTTTCCCCGACCCATCCCAGTGGGGCTGAGAGGGTGTCAGAACCTGCAGAAATTTTATCTGAAACTCCTAGAGGGACTGGCCGAGAAGTACGGCCTGTAGTGAGGTTGAGTTATGAGTCCCTGGGTCAGCCTGTGGATCTGCCTCTGAATGTGGTCCATAAAGGGGTGTACGTGTCCCCGAGCTCCTTGCCTAAATTGACCGTGGGAAATGATTCTCAACTGTTAGTGTCACCATCTGAGTATGGTGCCCTTGCCCCATTTAGCCTACACATAGCTGATAGGGAAGGGCTCCCTCTATCCAAGTGTCATGGACAGGAAGTAATGACCTGATTTATAAAAGAAAAAAGGTTGTCTGTATGTGTAATGTTGTATAACCAATAGTAAACTGTGTATTACAGTACCAATGTATGTAACCTAGGGTCTGATGTTCTGTCAGTTTAAACTGCTTTGCCTTAAAGTGATTTAAGGGTAACTACTTGACATGGACGCCAAGTTCTGTCCAGGCCAGGAAGGGTGTAACCCCCTTACAAATGGGGGTTCCTAAAAACCTTCCTGGAGCTGCTTAAGAGCTCCCTGCCTAACTGGTGTTCGGTGTAATGGTGCTAAATGTGGGTGATGTGAGTGCTTTTAAGGCCTCCAGTACTGTCTCTTTAAGGGTTGCTTGCTAGCAGACTCCAGTAGCTTGTACAAGGGGGACTGGGGTTTTTCCTGCTCGAATCCCGCCTGAGCTGCGGTGAAATTGCTCCAATTTTGTAGTCGCTGTAAGCGCAAAGGGAGCCTTTCTGATGGATGTAACTGTTTGGCTATAATCATTTAGAACATTAGTGAAATTGCTGTTTGTCTAGCCTGCTTCCCTTTCAGCTGGAACTTTGTGTACTTGGCCCCTCCATGTTGGACCTGGGCTGTTGAACTGGGCCAATAGAGAGAGAGATAACTAAAATGGAGACCCTTTGAGCCAACCAGGATCAAGACTCATTTTGGAACCGGCTGACCATACGGGATACAACCAGTAATTCTGGGAAATGAAGTTCTGGACTATGGCACCTTTTTGCACCAATGGGGACTGAATTAAGTGACTGGCATCTGCAGCCCACCAATGGGATCGGGTGGCGCCTGAACTGAGAGTTCTTGCCCCAACTGCCAAGGGGCAGAGTTGTTGTGGTTGTGAGTGAGGAAGGAGCTCTGGGCTCCTGCGCTGTTGAGCTTTCACATGGGAAGCGCGTATGGAAGGCCAGATTTTGGTGGATTGAACGCCAGCAAGTGTCAGACTAAATCCGCTAAGCAGCAGTCAGAGGAGGCTGTGCAAAAGCACAGCTACCTACCAGGCTCACCCTGCAGAGGACTGGAGAATCTGCTTCAATCGTGCTCGGTCTGTCAGGACAAGTGAAACTGCATCGTTTGGGCCCGGTATTCTGTAGTGAAAAAGATCGGGATTATGCAGCAGCTGCCTGGTATGGTACCCCTCTGCTCTTCATTTAAATGTGTGGAGAAGTGTCTGAATTCTAGGCTCAGGACTGCAAGTGGTGTGAGAGCGCTTTTCTGGCTGGAGTTGTGAGTACTAAATCAGGGTAGCTCCCTGTCAGATGTTGCTAGTGAGGGAAAGATTTGTTTGGCTGCTTGTTTGGCTACACGAACTGAACCTACTGCCTTTACTTAATCCTATTAGGAATCAAGTACTTGTTGTCTGCGACAGGGCCCCAACCAGCTGCATCGAGAGGCTAGCCTTCTATGGCCTGGGTACCCAGGGACAGTGACTTATAGGGTTGGCCTGTGCACAGTGCCCTAGATAGACACATTTCTATATTAATTTGAGTGGTAAGCTAATTAACCTGACTCCCCCCCCAGTCCTTGTTATTCCCCCCTAAATAAATCAGATCTGTTTTTTTTTGCAAAGGTATACTGACTGACCCGTGTGTCTACGTTGAATTACTGTACAGGTGGTTATTGTCTAATTGCATCTTACTTTACAGGGGTCCCCAGAGCCAGCTGATTGAACCAAGCCTGGGGGTAAGTGTATATTGCAAGGGTACTGTGATTGATCTGTGTGGGCCACTAGTGGGAAGAAAGGGGGGTTGCAGTGACCCAGAGGGCAGTGACCAAGTCATATCAGACTGTCTTAACCCCGACCTCAGGGTGGAGGCCCCCGCCATCGGATCCAGGTCCCTCAACCTGTTAGTGGCAAATCAGGCAGGGGTAGTAGCCCTTGGGATAGCGCCCCCTGGGGGTTACACACCAAAAAATTGTGATTTTGTCTCCCAAGCAATCCCATACACCAAAACCTTCTGCTCACTGTTCTCAAACCATCCCTATACACCTAAACCTTTTGCTTCCTGCTCCCAAGTCATTCCATTCACCAAAACCTTCTGCTCACTGTTTCCAAGTCATCCCATACACCAAAACATCCTGCTTCCTTGTCCCAAGCCATCCCATACACCAAAACCTTCTGCCCATTGTTCCCAAGCCATCCCATACACCAGAATCTTCTGCTTCCGGCTCCCAAGTCATCCCGTACACAAAAACCTTCTGCCCATTATTCCAAAGTCATCCCATACACCAGAACCTTCTACTCACTGTTCCCAAGTCATCCCATACACCAAAACATGCTGATTCCATGTCCCAAGCCATCCCAGTCACCAAAACCTTCTTCCCATTGTTCACAAGTCATCCCATACACCAGAACCATCTGCTTCCTGCTCCCAAGCTATCCCATGGATCAGAACCTTTTGATTCCTGCTCCCAAGTAATCTCATACACCAAATCCTTCTGCTCACTGTTCCCAAGCCATCCTGTACACCAAAACCTTCTGCTTCCTACTTCCAAGCCATCCTGTACACCAGAACCTTCTGCTTCCTGTTCCCAAGCTATCCCATACACCAAAACCTTTTGCTTCCTGCTCCCAAGCCATCCTGCACACCAGAATGTTCTTCCTGCTCCCAAGCTATCCCATGCCCCAAAACCTTCTGCATCCTGCTCTCAGGTCATCCCATATACCAAAACCTTCTGCTCACTGTTCCCAAGCTATCCTGTACACCAAAACCTTCTGCTTCCTGCTTCCATGCCATTCTGTACACCAAAACCTTCTGCTTCCTGTTCCCAAGCTATCCCATGCACCAAAACCTTCTGTTTCCTGCTTCCAAGCCATTCTGTACACCAGAACCGTCTCCCTGCTCCCAAGCTATCTCATGACCCAAAACCTTCTGCATCCTGCTCTGAAGCCATCCCACATACCAAAACCTTCTGCTCACTGTTCCCAAGCCATCCTGTACATCCAAACCTTCTGCTCCCAGCTCCTGTCATCCCATACACCAAAACCTTCTGCTCATTGTTCCCAACTCATCCTGTACTCCAAATCTTCTGCTTCCTGTTCCCAAGTCATCCCATACACCAAAACCTTCTGCTTACTGTTCCCCAGCCATCTTGTATACCAAAACCTTCTGCTTACTGCTCCCAAGCCTCCCTGTACACCAAACCTTCTGCTTCCTTTTCCCAAGTTATCCATACAGTAAAACCTACTGTTTCCTGCTCCTAAGCCATCCCATACACCAAAACCTTCTGCTTCCTGCTCTCTAGTCATCCCACACACCAAAACATTCTGCTTACTGCTCCCAAGCCACACTGTACACCGAAACTTCAGCTTCCTTCTCCCAAGTTATCCCATACAATAAAATCTATTGTTTCCTGCTCCTAAGCCATCCCATACACCAAAACCTTTTTCTTCCTGCTCCCCAGTCATCCTGTACACCAAAACCTTCTGCTCACTGTTCCCAAGCTATCCCGTGCATCAAAACCTTCTGCTTCCTTCTCCAAAGACTTCCTGTACACCAGAACCTTCTGCTTCCTGCTGCCATGCTATCCAGTGCACCAAAGCCTTCTGCTTCCTGCTTCCAAGTCATCCTATATACCAAAACCTTCTGCTCACTGTTCCCAAGCCATCCTGAACACCAAAACATTCTGCTTCCTGCTCCCAAGTCATCCCATACACCAAAACCGTCTGCTCACTGTTCCCAAGTCATCCTGTACACTAAATCTACTGTTTCCTGCTCCTAAGCCTTCCCATACACCAAAACCTTCTGTTTCCTGCTCCTTAGTCATCCCACACACCAAAACATTCTGCTCAGTGTTCCGAAGTCATCCCATACACCAAACCCTTCTGCTTTCTTCTCCCAAGTAATCTCATACACCAAAACCTTCTGCTTCCTGCTCCCAAGTCATCCTGTACAACAGAACCTTCTGCTCACTGTTCCCAAGTCATCCCGTAGACAAAAACCTTCTGCTTCCTTCTCCCAGGCCATCCCATACACCAAAACATCCTGCCTGCTGTTACCAAGCCATCTTCTACACAAAAACCTTCTGCTTCCTGCTACCAAGCCATCTTGTACACAAAAACCTTCTGCTTACTGCTCTCAAGCTATCCTGTACACCAAAACCTTCTGCTTCTTGCTCCCAAGTCATACTGTACACCAAAACCTTTTGTGTACTGTTCCCACATCATCCCATACAGCAAAGCCTTCTGCTCACTGTTCCCAAGACATCCCGTACACCAAAACCTTCTGCTTCCTGCTCCCAAATCATCCCGTACACAAAAACCTTCTGCTCACAGTTCCCCGGCCATCTTGTACACCAAAACCTTCTGCTTCCTGCTCCCAAGCCATCTTGTACACCAAAACCTTTTGCTTTTTTCTCTCATGTTATTATATATGTTAAAACCTTCTATTTCCTGCTCCTTAACCATCCCATACACCAAAACCTTCTGCTTCCTGCTCCCAAGTCATCCCATACACCAAAACTTTCTTCTCACTGTTCCCAAGTTACCCTGTACACCAAAACCTTCTGCTTTCTTCTCCCAAGCCTCCCCATACACCAAAACGTTCTGCTTCCTGCTCCCAAGTCATTCTGTACGCCAAAACCTTCTCTTCACTGTTCCCAAGTCATCCCGTACACCAAAATCTTCTGCTTCCTTCTCCCAGGCCACCCCATACATCAAAACACCCTCCCTGCAGTTACTAAAGCATCCCATATACCACAACCTTCTGCTTCCTACTCCTAAGTTATCCCACATACCAAAACCTTCTGTTCACTGTTTCCAAGCCATCCTGTACACCACAACCTTCTGCTTCCTGTTCCTAAGTCATCCTGTATACCAAAACATTCTGCTCGCTGTTCTCCAGCCATCTTGTACACAAAAATCTTCTGCTTCCTGCACCCACGCTATCCTGCACACCAAAACCTTCTGCTTTCTACTCTCAAGCCTCCCCATACACCAAAACCTTCTACGTCCTGATCCCAAGTCATTCCATATACCAAAACATTTTGCCCACTGTTCCCAAGCCATCTCATACACCAGAGCCTTGTGCTGTCTGCTCCAATGCTATCCCATGCACCAAAACCTTTTGATTCCTGCTCCCAAGTCATTCCATGTACCACAACCTTCTGCTCACTGTTCTCAAACCATCCCTATACAACTAAACCTTCTGCTTCTTGCTCCCAATTCATTCCAAACACCAAAACCTACTGCTCACTGTTTCCAAGTCATCCCATACACCAAAACATTCTGCTTCCTTGTCCCAAGCAATCCCAATCACCAAAACCTTCTGCCCATTGTTCCCAAGCCATCCCATACACCAGAATCATCTGGTTCCTGCTTCCAAGCTATCCCACACGTAAGAACCTTTTGATTCCTGCTCCAAAGTCATCTCATACACCAAATGCTTCTACTCACTGTTCCCAAGCCATCCTGTACACCAAAACCTTCTGCTCACTGTTTCCCAACCATCTTGTACACCAAAATCTTCTGCTTCCTGCTTGCAAGCCATCCTGTACACTAAAACCTTCTACTTCCTTCTCCCAAGTTATCCTGTATGCTAAAACCTTCTGTTTCCTGCTCCTTAGCCATCTGATACACCAAAACCTTTTGCTTCCTGCTCCCAAGCTATCCTGTACACCAAAACCTTCTACTTCCTTCTCCCAGGTTGTCATATACACTAAAACCTTCTGTTTTCCTTTGATTCATTCATCAAAATTTGGGATTATGTGTGTTTATTTATATAAATTCAAAACCACACGTGAAATATTGCTGATTGGCAATTTTAATGTAAATTGGGAACATGTTACAATTGACCATGAATTGGTTGATCTATCTAATAGACTGGGCTTAAGTCAGCCAATTAATGGGGTAACTAGAGTTAATAGCAATGATAGTGAGATTTCCTCAACCTTGGACTTAATTTTCACCACAAGAAAGGAAAAGTATAAAATGAGTGGTGTTTTGTTAGATACCTTTAGTGATTACCAGGGGGTGGTGTGTGTGAGAGCTAAAGAAAAAGGAATTAAATCTGGATATTGGGTTCCTAAAAGAACGTTTAGGCACTTTGACTACATCACCTTCATGCAGGATTTGGAAAATGTGAATTGGGAGAGGATAGCCTTAATTCCTACCATAAATGAGGCATGGCAGTATTTTCGGGTGGAATTTGAAAATGTTTGTAACCAGCATGCACCTTTGAGAAAGGTGTATCATGGGCTAACAATGCTATTTGGTACAATGGGAATTTGCATAATTTACGTAAAAAGAGAAATACCCAATGGCAAAAGGCAAGGAAATCAAAGATTCAGGCGGATTGGGATAGTTATAGAGCCTTAAGGAATAAATATCTAAATGAAGTAAGGAAGGCAAAGGCAGATTATCATAAATATGTATTACAAGATACACAATTCTCACATCTTGGTAAATTTTGGAATCTAATTCATAAATTACAAAATCCGGATAAAAGTGATTATCCAAAAACTTTCTGTATTAATGGTAGAGATATGGAACGGTGTTCTGAGGTGGCCAACTATTTTAATGACTTATTTGTGAATATGGGTGCTGTAAAGGATGTTATAGATGATGTTACTTTAATTGGGGAACAAAAGCCTTTTAAAAACAAAGGGAGTTAAATCAGGTGTTTGATTTTGGTAAAATAAATGTTAATGCGGTATTGTTAGAATTGCTGCATATTAGTGAAAGAAATGCAACAGGATTAGATGAGATTAGTAGCAAATTGTTGAAATTGGTAGCCCTGGTTGTTGCCTACCCCTGACACAAATTTTTGATTTATCATTACATTCAGCTGAAGTACCGATGAATGAAAACTTGCTAAAGTAATTCCAATTTTAAATCTGGCTCCAAAAAAGAGATTAGTAATTATCTTCCAATATCTCTGATACCAGTAGTAGCAAAGATTTGTGAAAAAATGGTAGCTAAACAGGTTAAGCAATATATAAAAGAGCAGGGTATTTTGCACAGTAATCAGTCAGGTTTTAGAGAAAGATATAGTACCCAAACTGCATTAATAAAAGTAACAGGGGATATTCAGATTGCAATGGATAAAGGATTATTAACAGGTGCAATCATGATTGATTTGTCAAAAGCTTTTGATTCTCTAAATCATGGTATACTGATTGATAAATTGAAAAATATGGGGTTTTCAGATAATGTTGTAGCTTGGTTCTCTAATTATTTAAGGGATAGAAAACAAAATGTGTTTTTAAACACATATTCTTCAGACTTTAGGCAAATAGGAGAAGGGGTACCTCAGGGATCAATCCTGGGGCCCCTTTTATTTAATCTATATACAAATGATTTAGAATTCAAGCAAGAAAAATTAGTATACCATCAGTACGCTGATGACGTTATTATGTACGTCTCAGGTATGGATTCTTATAGTATACAACATACATTACAATTAGCTTTTGATGACATACAGAAATACTATGTTAAGAATAAATTAGTATTGAACACTACTAAAACCAAAGTAATATTATTTCGGCCAAAAAGTAAAAATCCATATATAAAAAAAACCTTGGAAATAACAGTGAGAGATGGTTCCATATTACAGATGGTAAATGAGTACAAATATCTAGGGTTATGGATGGACATAAATTGTAAGTGGTCCGTTCATATAAACAATTTGGTCAGGAGGTTAGGGCAACAACTGGGGATGTTGTATAGAATAAGAAGTAATTTTCCAAGGAATACAAGGCTGCATGTGATTAACACAATGCTAGTGCCAGTGATTGATTATGCGGACATAATATATGGGGGGCAAATAAAATTGATTTGAAAACAGCAGACAGTATATATAGTAAAATGGTCAGGTATATTACGGGGTCACATAAACTTACACATCATTGTGAGTTGTATAGAAACATAGGATGAGATCATTTGTATATTAGGAGAAATCAGCATACAACTAAAATTATGTGCAAGTCTATTGAAAATAAATTACCTGAATACATTACTAAAGACTTAAAAATTAAACGCCCAATTAAGGGTTTGAGATTAGCCCAGTATATAGAGTTTGAAGTGCCAAAGTATAGGACAAAATGTGGGTGCGCAACACTGTTTTACTTGGGTCCAACAATTTGGAATAAACTGCCTGTTGACTTAAGATCTTATGGTGTTAAAATAAGTTGGACTAAGATTAGGCGTTGGTATTATAAGCAAAGTGAGGAACCCCAAGAATGCTGTATGGCATTGGAAAATGGATACATGTTTAATAGATGGCTAATTGGTGTTTAGTGGATGTGAGTTAATATCTTGGAAATGTATTTCTTGAGTATATGTATATTTGTATTTTTTTTTATTTTTGTACCTGTAAAAATTTTCTCTCTATACTGTAACCTGGTTATGCACTTTAGAAGGTGTCACTTGAAAATGAGTGTACTTGTGTACTTAATGGGATTGTTTTACCTTGTTCATTATAAATTTATAAAATCATTACTACTACTACTACTGCTCCTTAGCCATCCCATACACCAAAACGTTCTGCTCACTGCTACCAAGCTATCCCATTTCCCAAAATCATTTGCATCCTGCTCACAAGTCATCCCATATACCAAAACCTTATGCTCACTGTTCCCAAGCCATCCTGTACATCAAAACCTTCTGCTTCCTGCTCCCAAGCCATCCTGTGCACCAACACCTTCTGCTTCCTGTTCCCAAGCTATCCATGCACCAAAACCATCTGCTTCCTGTTCCCCAAGCCATCCTGCACACCAGAACCTTCTTCCCGCTCAGGCTATCTCATGACCCAAAACCTTCTGCATCCTGCTCCCAAGTCATCCCATACAGCAAAACATTCTGCTTCCTTTTCCCATGCCATCCCATACACCAAATTTCTGCCCATTGTTCCAAGCTATCCTATACACTACAACCCTCTGCATCCTGCTCCCAAGCTATCCATACATTAAAACCTTCTGCTTCCTTCTCCAAGCCTTCCTGTACACCAGAACCTTCTGCTTCCTGCTCCCAAGCTATTCAATGCACCAAAGTCTTCTGCTTCCTGCTCCCAAGTCATCCCATACACCAAAACCTTCTGCTCAGTGTTCCCAATACATCCTGTACACCAAAACATTCTGCTTCCTGCTCCAAGTCATCCCATGCACCAGAACATTCTGCTTACTGTTCCCAGCCATCTTGCACACAAAACATTCTGCTTACCGCTTCCAAGCCATCCTGTACACCAAACCTTCTGCTTCCTTCTTCTAAGTTATTCCATACACTAAAACCTAATGTTTCCTGCTCCTAAGCCATCCCATACACCAAAACCTTCTGCTTCCTGCTCCCAAGTCATCCTATACACCAAGACCTTCTACTTTCTTTTCCCAAGCCATCCTGTACACCAAAACCTTCTGCTTCCTGCTCCCAAGTCATCCTGTACACCAAAACCTTCTGCTTACTGTTCCAAGTCATCCTGTACACCAAAACCTTCTGCTTCCTTCTCCCAGGCCATCCCATACACCAAAACATCCTGCCTGCTGTTACCAAGCCAGCTGGTACATAAAAACCTCCTGCTTACTGCTCATAAGCAATCCTGTACACGAAAAACTTCTGCTTCTTGCTCCCAAGTCATTCTGTACACTAAAACCTTTTGTTCACTGTTCCCAAGTCATCCCGTAATCAAAATCTTCTGCTCACTGTTCCCAAGTCATCCCATACACCAAAACCTTCTGCTCACTGTTCCCAAGACATCCCGTACACCAAAACCTTTTGCCTCCTGCTCCCAAATCATGCCGCAAACAAGAACCTTCTGCTCATTGTTTCCCGGCTATTTTGTACACCAAAACCTTCTGCTTCCTTCTTCCAAGTTATTATATATGCTAAAACTTTCCATTTCCTGCTCCTTAACCATCCCATGCACCAAAACCTTCTGCTTCCTGCTCCGAAGTCATCCTGTACACCAAAACCTTCTGCTCACTGTTCCCAAGTCATCCCATACACCAATACCTTCTGCTTCCTTCTCCCAGGCCATCCTATACATCAAAGCATCCTGCCTGCTGTTACCAAGCCATCTTGTACACAAAAACCTTCTGTTTACTGCTAACAAGCTATTCTGTACACCAAAACCTTCTGCTTCTTGCTCCCAAGTCATTCTGTACACCAAAACCTTTTGTTCACTGTTCCCAATTCATCCCATACACCGAAACCTTCTGCTCACTGTTCCCAAGTCATCCCATACATCAAAACCTTCAGCCTCCTGTTCCCAAGTCATCCCATACACCAAAACCTTCTGCTCACTGTTCCCAAGACATCCCATACACCAAAACCTTCTGCTTCCTGCTCCCAAATCATCCCCTACACAAAAACCTTCTGCTCACTGTTCCCTGGCCATCTTGTACACCAAAACCTTCTGCTTCCTGCTCCCAAGCCATCTTGTACATCAAAACCTTCTGCTTCCTTCTCCCAAGTTATTATATATGCTAAAATCTTCTATTTCCAGCTCCTTAAACATCTCATACACCAAAACCTTCTTCTCACTGTTCCCAAGTCATTCCACACTTTCTGCTTTCTTCTCCCAATCCTCCTCATACACTAAAACCTTCTGGTTCATTCTCTCAAGTCATCCCATACACAAAAATGTTCTGTTCACTGTTCCCAAGTCATCCCATACACCAAAACATTCTGCTTTCTTCTCCCAAGCCATCCCATACACCAAACCTTTCTGCCCACTGTTCCGAAGCCATCCCATACACCAGAACCTTGTGCTGCCTGCTCCAAAGCGATATTATGCACCAAAACCTTCTGATTCCTGCTCTCAAGTCATTCCATATACCAAAACCTTCTGCTTACTGTTCCCAAACCATCCCTATACATTAAAACCTTCTGCTTCATGCTTCCAATTCATCCTGAACACCAAAACCTTCTGCTCACTGTTCCCGTCATTCCATACACCAAACCCTTCTGCTCACTGTTCCCAAGTCATCCTATACAGCAAAACATTTTACTCCCTTTTCCAAAGCCATCCCATTCACCAAAACCTTCTGCCCATTGTTCCCAAGTCAACCCATACATCAGAACCTTCTGCTCCCTGCTCCCAAGCTATCCCATGCATCAGAACCTTTTGATTCCTGCTCCCAAGTCATCTCATACACCAAAACCTTCTGCTCACGGTTCCCAAACCATCCTGTACACCAAAACCTTCTGCTCACTGTTTCCCAGCCATCTTGTACACCAAAACCTTCTGCTTCCTGCTCGCAAGCCATTCTGTACACAAAATCCTTCGGCTTCCTTCACCCAAGTTATCCTGTATGCTAAAACCTTCTGTTTCCTGTTTCTTAGCCATATGATACACCAAAACCTTCTACTTCCTTCATGCAAGTTGTCATATACACTAAAACCTTCTGTTACCTGCTCCTTAGCCATCCCATGCACCAAAACCTTCCGCTTTCTGCTCCCAAGTCATCCCGAAAACCAAAACTTACTGCTCACTGCTCCCAAGCTATCTCATGCTCCAAAACCTTCTGCATCCTGCTCCCTAGTCATCCCGTATACCAAAACCTTCTGTTCACTGTTCCCAAGCCATCCTGTACATCAAAACCTTCTGCTTCCCGCTCCCGAACCATCCTGTACACCAAGACCTTCTGCTTCCTGTTCCCAAGCTATTCCATGCACCAAAACCATCTGCTTCCTGCTCCCAAGTCATCCCATACACCAGAACCTTCTTACTGCTCTCAAGCTATTTCATGCCCCAAAACCTTCTGCATCCTTCTCCCAAGTCATCCTGTATAGCAAAACATTCTGCTTCCATCTCCCATGCCATCCCATACACCAAAATTTCTGCCCATTGTTCCCAAGCTATGCCATACACCACAACCTTCTGCTTCCAGCTCCCAAGGTATCCCATGCATCAAAACCTTCTGCTTCCTTCTCCAAGCCTTCCTGTACACCAGAACCTTCTGCTTCCTGCTCCCAAGCAATTCAATGCACCAAAGTCTTCTGCTTCCTGCTCCCAAGTCATCCCATACACCTAAACCTTCTGCTCAGTGTTCCCAATCCATCCCGTACACCAAAACATTCTGCTTCCTGCTCCCAAGTCATCCTATACACCAAAACCTTCTGCTTCCTGCTCCCAAGTAATCCCGTACACCAGAACATTCTGCTTCATTCTCCCAAGTTATTCCAAACACTAAAACCTAATGTTTCCTGCTCCTAAGCGTCCCATACACCAAAACCTTTAGCTTTCTGCTCCCTAGTCATCCCACACACCAAAACATTCTGCTCACTTGTTCCCAAGTCATCCCATACACCAAGACCTTCTGCTTTCTTCTCCCCAGCGATCCCATTCACCAAAACGCTTCTGCTTCCTGCTCCCAAGTCATCCTGTACACCAAAACCTTCTGCTCACTGTTCCCAAGTCATCCCATACACAAAACCTTCTGCTCCTTCTCAGGCCATCCTATACCACAAATCTTCTGCCTGCTGTTACCAAGTCATCCCATACACAAAAACCTTCTGCTTACTGTTCTCCAAGCTATCCTGCACACAAAACCTTCTGCTTCTAGCTCCCAAGTCATTCTGCACACAAAACCTTTTGTTCACTGTTCCCAAGTCATCCCATACATCAAAACCTTCAGTCTCCTGCTCCCAAGTCATTCCATACACCAAAACCTTCTGCTCCTGTTCCTAGTCATCCCAGTACACCAAAACCTTCTGCTCACTGTTCCCAAGTCATTCCATATCACCAAAACTTCTATTTCCTGCTCCTTAACCATCCCATAATCAAAACCTTTCTGGTTTGCCCCTGTCATCCCATATACCAAAACTTTCTGTTCACTGTTCCTAAGTCATCCCATACCCCAAACCTTTCTGCTTTTTTCTCCCAATCCTCCCTATACACCAAACCTTCTGGTTCCTGCTCCCAAGTCATCCCATACACAAATGTTTCTGCTCACTGTTCCCCAGCCATCTTGTACACCCAAAACCTTCTGCTTCCTGCTTCCAAGCCATCTTGTACACCAAAACCTTCTGCTTCCTGCTCCAAAGTCATCCTGTACCCAAAAACTTTCTGCTCACTGTTCCCAAGTCATCCTGTACACCAAAACCTTCTGCTTTCTTCTCCCAAGCCTCCCCATACACCAAAAACTTCTGCTTCCTGCTTCCAAGTCATCCCATATGCCAAAACATTCTGCTTTCTTCTCCCAAGCCATCCCATACACCAAACCCTTCTGTCCACTGTTCCGAAGCCATCCCATACACCAGAACCTTGTGTTGCCTGCTCCAAAGCTATACCATGCACCAAAACCTTCTGATTCCTGCTCCCAAGTCATTCCATATACCAAACGTTCTGCTTCCTGTTTCTAAACCATCCCTATACATTAAAACCTTCTGCTTCATGCTCCCAATTCATCCTGAACACCACACCTTCTGCTCACTGTTCCCAAGTCATCCCGTACACCAAAAGCTTCTGCTTTCTTCTCCGAAGCTGCCCCATACACCAAACCTTCTGCTTCCTGCTCCTGTCATTCCATACACCAAACCCTTCTGCTTACTGTTCTCAAGTCATCCCATACACGAAAACATTCTGCTTCCTTGCCTCAAAACATCCCATTCACCAAAACCTTCTGCCCATTGTTCCCAAGTCAACCCATACACCAGAACCTTCTGCTCCCTGCTCCCAAACTACCCCATGCATCAGAACCTTTTGATTCCTGCTCTCAAGTCATCTCACACAACAAAACCTTCTTCTCATTGTTCCCAAACCATCCTGTACACCAAAACCTTCTGCTCACTGTTTCCCAGCCATCTTGTACTCCAAAACCTTCTGCATCCTGCTCACAAGCCATCCTGTACACTAAATTCTTAGGCTTCCTTCACCCAAGTTATCCTGTATGCTAAAACCTTCTGTTTCCTGCTTCTTAGCTATCTCATACAGCAAAACCTTCTGCTTCCTGCTCCCAAGCTATCCTGTATACCAAAACCTTCTGCTTACTTCTCCCAAGTTATCAAATACACTAAAACCTTCTGCTTCCTGCTCCTTAGCCATCCCATACACCAAAACCTTCTGCTTCCTGCTCACAAGTCATCCCATACACCAAAATGTTCTGCTCACTGTTTCCAACTCATCTCGTACTCCAAAATCTTCTGCTTCCTTCTCCCAGGCCATCCCATACACCAAAACATCCTGCCTGCTGTTACCAGGCCATCTTGTACACAAAAATCTTCTGCTCACTGCTCCCAAGCTATCTCTGTACACCAAAACCTTCTGCTTCTTGCTCCCAAGTCATTTTGTACACCAAAACCTTTTGTTCACTGTTCCCAAGTCATCCCATACACCAAAACCTTCTGCTCACTGTTCTCAAGTCATCCCGTACATCAAAACCTTCAGCTTCCTGCTCCCAAGTCATCCCATACACCAAAACCTTCTACTCACTGTTCCCAAGACATCAGGTACACCAAAACCTTCTGCTTCCTGCTCCCAAATCATCCCATACACAAAAACCTTCTGCTCACTGTTCCCCGGCCATCTTGTACACCAAAACCTTCTTCTTCCTGCTCCCAAGTCATTTTGTACACCAGAACCTTCTGCTTCTTTCTCCCAAGTTATTATATATGCTAAAACCTTCTGTTTTCTGCTTCTTAGTCATCCCATACATCACAACCTTCTGCTTCCTACTCCCAAGTCATCCCATACACCAAAACTTTCTGCTCATTGTTCCCAAGTCATCTCATACACCAAAACCTTGTGCTTACTTCTCCCAAGCCACCCCATACACCAAAGCCTTCTGCTTCCTGCTCACAAGTCATTCCATACACCAAAGCCTTCTGCTCACTGTTCCCAAGTCATCCCATACACCAATACCTCTTGCTTCCTTCTCCCAAGCCATCCCATACACCAAAACCTTCTGCCCACTGTTCCCAAGCCATCCCATACACCAGAAGCTTGTGCTGCCTGTTCCAAGCTATCCCATGCACCAAAACCTTTTGATTCCAGCTCACAAGTCATTCTGTATATCAAAACCTTCTGTTCACTGTTCCCAAACCATCCTTATACACCAAAATGTTCTGCATCCTGCTCCCAAGTCATCCCGTACACCAAAATCTTCTGCTCACTGTTCCCAGGTGATCCTGTACACCAAAACCTTCTGCTTTCTTCTCCCAAGCCTCCCCATACACCAAAACTTTATGCTTCCTGCTCCCAAGTCATTCCATACACCAAAGCCTTCTGCTCACTGTTCCCAAGTCATCCCATACACCAATACCTCTTGCTTCCTTCTCCCAAGCCATCCCATACACCAAAACCTTCTGCCCACTGTTCCCAAGCCATCCCATACACCAGAACCTTGTGCTGCCTGTTCCAAGCTATCTCATGCGAAACCTTTTTGATTCCAGCTCACAAGTCATTCCGTATATCAAAACCTTCTGTTCACTGTTCCCAAACCATCCTTATACACCAAAACGTTCTGCATCCTGCTCCCAAGTCACCCCGTACACCAAAATCTTCTGCTCACTGTTCCCAGGTGATCCTGTACACCAAAACCTTCTGCTTTCTTCTCCCAAGCCTCCCCATACACCAAAAACTTCTGCTTCCTGCTCCAAGTCATTCGATACACCAAAAACTATACCTTCTGTTTCCTATTCCCAAGTCATCCTGTACACCAAAACCTTCTGCTCACTGTTCCCAAGTCATCTTGTATATGAAAACCTACTGCTTCCTGCTCCCAAGTCATCCTGTACACCAAAACCTTCTGCTTCCTGTTCCCAGGTCACCCCATAAACCAAAACCTTCTGCTTCATGCTCCCAATTCATCCCGAACACCAAAACCTACTGCCCACTGTTCCCAAGTCATCCCGTACATCAAAACCTTCTGCTTTCGCCTTCCAAGCCGCCCCATACTCCAAAACCTTCTACTTCCTGCTGCCAAGTCATTCCATACACCCAAACCTTCTACTCACTGTTCCTAAGTCATCCCATACACCAAAACATTCTGCTTCCTTGTTCCAAGCCATCCCATTCAGCAAAACCTTCTGCCCATTGTTCCCAAGCCATCCCATACAACAGAACCTTCCACTTCCTGCTCCCAAGCAATCCCATGCATCAGAACCTATTGAGTTCTGCTCCCAAGTGATCTCATACACCAAAACCATCTGCTCACTGTTCCCAAGCCATCCTGTACACAAAACCTTCTGCTTACTGTTTCCCAGCCATCTTGTACACCAAAACCTTCTGCTTCCTGCTCCCAATTCATCCCAAACACCAAAACCTTCTGCTCACTGTTCCCAAGTCATCCCGTACACCCAAACTTTCTGCTTTTTTCTCCCAAGCTGCCCCATACACCAAAACCTTCTACTTCCTGCTACCAAGTCATTCCATACACCCAAACCTTCTACTCTCTATTTCCAAGTCATTCCATACACCAAAACATTCTGCTTCCTTGTTCCAAGCCATCCCATTCACCAAAAACTTCTGCCCATTGTTCCCAAGTCATCCCATACTAGAGAACCTTCTGCTTCATGCTCCCAAGCAATCCCATGTATCAGAACCTTTTGAGTCCTGCTCCCAAGTCATCTTATGCACGAAAACCATCTGCTCACTGTTCCCAAGCCATCCTGTACACCAAAACCTTCTGCTTCCTGCTCGCAAGCCATCCTGTACACTAAAACCTTCTGCTTCCTTCTCCCCAGTTATCGTGTATGATAAAACCTTCTGTTTCCTGCTCCTTAGCCATCCCATACACCAAAACCTTCTGCTTCCTGCTCCCAAGTCATCCCATACACCAAAACGCTCTGCTCACCGCTCCCAAGCTATCCCATGGCCCCAAACCTTCTGCATCCTGCTCCCAAGTCATCCCATATAGCAAAACCTTCTGCTTCCTGCTCCCAAGCCATCCTCTACATCAAGACCTTCTGCTTCTTGTTCCCAAGCTATCCCATGCACCAAAACCATATGATTCCTGATGCCAAGCCATCCTGTGCTCCAGAACCTTCTTCCTGCTGCCTAGCTATCCCATGCCCCATGATCTTCTGCATCCTGCTGCGAAGTCATCCTGTACAGCAAAACATTCTGCTTCTTTATCCCATGCCATCCCATACACCAACATTTGTGCCCATTGTTCCCAAGCTATCCCGTACACCACGACCTTCTGCTTCCTGCTCCCAAGCTATCCCATGCATCAAAAACTTCTGCTTCCTTCTCCAAAGCCTTCCTGTACACCAGAACCTTCTGCTTCCTGCTTCCAAGCCATCCAATGCACCATACCATTCTGCTTCCTGCTCCCAAGTCATCCCGTACACCAAAACCTTCTGCTCAGTGTTCCCAAGTCATCCTGTACACCAAATCTTCTGCTTCCTGCTCTCAGGTCATACCGTACACCAAAACATCCTGCTTACTGTTCCCCAGCCATCTTGTACACCAAAACATTCTGCTTACTGCTCCCAAGCCATCCTGTACACCAAACCTTCTGCTTCCATCTCCCAAGTTATCCCATACACTAAAACCTATTGTTTCCTGCTCCTTAGCCATCCCATACATCACAACCTTCTTCTTCCTGCTCCCAAGTCATCCCATACATCAAAACTTTCTGCTCATTGTTCCGAAGTCATCTCATACACCAAAATCTTGTGCTTACTTCTCCCAAGCCACCCCATACACCAAAACATTCTACTTCCTGCTCACAAGTTACTCCGCACACCAAAACCTTCTGCTCACTGTTCCCAAGTAATCCCATACACCAACACCTTTTGCTTCCTTCTCCCAAGCCATCCCATACACCAAAACCTTCTGCCCCTGTTTCAAGCCATCCCATACACCAGAACCTTGTGTTGCCTGTTCCAAGCTATCCCATGCACCAAAACCTTTTGATTCCTGCTCCTAAGTCATTCCGTATATCAAAACCTTCTGTTCACTGTTCCCAAACCATCCCTATACACAAAAATGTTCTGCATCCTGCTCCCAAGTCATCTCATACATCAAAATGTTCTGCTCACTGTTACCAGGTCATCCTGTCCACCACAACCTTCTGTTTCCCATTCCCAAGTCATCCTGTACACCCAAACCTTCTACTCACTGTTCCCAAGCCACCTTGTATGAGAAATCTGCTGCTTCCTGCTCCCAGGCAATCCTGTACACTAAAACCTTCTGCTTACTGTTCCCAGGTCATCCCATAAACCAAAACCTTCTGCTTCATGCTCCCAATTCACCCCAAACACCAAAACCTTCTGCTCACTCTTCCCAAGTCATCCCATACACCAAAACCTTCTACTTCCTGTTGCCAAGTCATTCCATACACCCAAACTTTCTACTCACTGTTCCCAAGTCATCCCATACACCAAAACATTCCACTTCCTTGTTCCAAGCCATCCCATTCTTAAACTTGCTTGTTCCCAAGCCATCCCATACAACAGAACCTTCTGCTTCCTGCTCCCAAGCAATCCCACGCATCAGAAACTTTTGTGTCCTGCTCCCAAGTGATCTCATACACTAAGACCATCTGCTCACTGTTCCCAAGCCATCCTGTACACCAAAACCTTCTGCTCACTGTTTCCCAGCCATCTTGTACACCAAAAGCTTCTGCTTCCTGCTCGCAAGCCATCTTGTACACTAAAACCTTCTGCCTCCTTCTCCCAAGTTATCCTGTATACTAAAACCTTTTGTTTCCTGCTCTTTAGCCATCCCATACACCAAGTCCTTCTGCTCACTGCTCCCAAGCTATCCCATTCCCCAAAACTTTCTGCATCCTGCTCCCAAGTCATCCATATATCAAAACCTTCTGCTAACTGCTCCCAAGGCATCCTGTACACCAAAAACGTTTGCTTCCTGCTCCCAAGACATACTGTACACCAAGACCTTCTGCTTCCTGTTCCCAAACTATCCCATGCACCAAAACCGTCTGCCTCCTGATCCCAAGCCATCCTCTACATCAGAACCTCCTTCCTGCTGTCAAGCTTTCCCATGCCCCAAGACATTCTACATCCTGTTTTGAAGTCATCCTGTACACCAAAACATTCTGCTTCCTTCTCCCATCCATCCCATATACCAACATTTCTGCCCATTGTTCCCCAAGCTATCCATGTACCACAACCTTCTGCTTCCTGCTCCCAAGCTATCATGCATCAGCACCTTCTGCTTCCCTCTGCAAGCCTTCCTGTACAGAACCTTCTGGCCTGCTTCCAAGCCATCAATGTACCAAAAGCCTTCTGCTTCCTGCTCCCAAGTCATCCCATACACCAAAACCTTCTGCTCAGTGTTCCCAGAGTCATCCTGCACAAATCTTCTGCTTCCTGCTCCCAGGTCATCCCGTACACCAGAACATTCTGCTTACTGTTCCCAGCCATCCTGTACACCAAACCTTCTGCTCCATTCTCCCAAGTTATTCCATACACTAAAACCTACTGTTTCCTGCTCTAAGCCATTCCATACACAAAAACCTTCTGCTTCCTGCTTCCTAGTCATCCCACACCAAAACATTCTGCTCCTCTTCCCTAGTCATCCAATACACTAAAACCTTCTGCTTTCTTCTCCCCAAGCCATCTAAGTACACAAAACCTTCTGCATCCTGCTCCCAAGTCATCCTGTACACAAAACCCTCTGCTCACAGGTCCCAAGTCATCCCGTACACCAAAACCTTGCTCCCCTCCCCCAGGCCATCTCATACACCCAAAACATCTCCTGCCTGCTGTTACCAAGTCATCTTGTACACAAAAAACTCCTGCTTACTGCTCCCAAGCAACCGTGTACACCAAAACCTTCTGCTCACTGTTCCCAAGTCATCCTGTACATCAGAACCTTCAGCTTCCTGCTCTCAAGTCATCCCATACACCAAAACCTTCTGCTCACTGTTCCCAAGACATCCCGTACACCAAAACCTTCTGCTTTCTGCTCCCAGATCATCCCATACACAAAAACCTTATGCTCACTGTTCCCCGGCAATCTTGTATACCAAAACCTTTTGCTTCCTCGTCCCAAGCCATCTTTTACGCCAAAACCTTCTCCTTCATTCTCCAGTGTTATTATACATGCTAAAACATTCTATTTCCTGCTCCTTAACCATCCCATACATCAAAGCATTCTGCTTCCTGTTCCCAAGTCATCCCGTACACCAAAACCTTGTGCTTCATGCTCCCAATTCATCCTGAACACCAAAACCTTGTGCTCACTGTACCCGAGTCATCCCGTACACCAAAACCTTCTGCTTTCTTCTCCCAAGCCGCCTCATACAACAAAACCTTCTGCTTCCTGCTGCCAAGTCATTCCATACACCAAAACCTCCTGCTCACTGTTCCGAAGACATCCTGTACACCAAACCTTCTGCTTCCTGCTCCCCAAATCATCAATACACAAAAATCTTCTGCTCACTGTTCCTGGCCATCTTGTACACAAAACCTTCTGCTTTCTTCTCCCAAGTTATTATATGTCTAAAACCTTCTATTTCCTGCTCCTTAGCAATCCTATACACCAAAACCTTCTGCTTCCTGTTCCCAAGTCATCCCATACACCAAAACCTTCTGCTTCATGCTCACAATTCATTCAAACACCAAAACCTTCTGCTCCTGTTCCCAAGTCATCCCAGTACACCATTCTTTCCTCCCCCAAGCCACCCCATACACCCAATACCTTCTGTTTCCTGCTGCCAAGTCATTCCATACACCAAACCTTCTGCTCAATGTTCCCAAGTCATCCCATACACCAAAACATTCTGCTTCCTTGTTCCAAACCATCCCATTCACCAAAATCTCTTGGCCGTTATTCAAAGCCATCCCATACACCGAACCTTCCTCTTCATGCTGCCAAGCTATCCCATGCATCAGAACCTTTGAGTCCTGCTCCCAAGTCATGTCATACACCAAAATTATCTGCTCACTGTTCCCAAGCCATCCTGTACCAAAACCTTCTGCTTACTGTTTCCCAGCCATCTTGTACACAAAACCTTCTGCTTCCTGCTACTGAAGCCATCCTGTTCACTAAAACCTTCTGCTTCCTTCTCCCAAGTTATCCTGTATACTAAAACCTTCTGTTTCCTGCTCCTTAGCCATTCCATGTACAAAACCTTCTGCTTCCTGCTCCCAAGTCATCCCATTCACCCAAAACGTTCTGCACGGCTGCTCCCCAAGCTATCCCATGCCCCAAAACCTTCTGCATCCTGCTCCCAAGTCATCCCTTAGCAGAACCTTCTGCTCACTGTTCCCAAGCCATCCTTTTTAGACCTTCTGCTTCCTGTTCCCAAGCTATTTCATGCACCAAAACCATCTGCTTCCTGCTCCCATGCCATCCTGTACAACAGAACCTTCTGCTCACTGTTCCTGCCATCATGTACACCCAGACCTTTCTGCTTCCTGTTCCTAAGCTTATCCTATGCCCCAAAACCATCTGCATCCTGCTCCCTAGTCATCCCGTACACCAAAAGATTCTGCTTCCTTCTCCCATGCCATCCCATACACCAAAATCTCTGCCCATTTCCCAAACTATCCCGTACACCACAACCTTCTGCTTCATGCTCCCAAGCTATCCCATGCATCAAAACCTTCTGCTTCCTTCTCCAAAGCCTTCCTGTACACCAGAACCCTCTGCTTCCTGTTCCCAAGCTATCCCATGCACCAACACCGTCTGCCTCCTGATCCCAAGCCATCCTGTACATCAGAACCTCCTTCCTGCTGCCAAGCTTTCCCATGCCCCAAGACATTCTACATCCTGTTTGAAGTCATCCTGTACACCAAAACATTCTGCTTCCTTCTCCCATCCATCCCATATACCAACATTTCTGCCCATTGTTCCCAAGCTATCCCATATACCACAACCTTCTGCTTCCTGCTCCCAAGCTATCCCATGCATCAACACCTTCTGCTTCCCTCTCATAAGCCTTCCTGTACACCAGAACCTTCTGCTTCCTGCTTCCAAGCCATCCAATGTACCAAAGCCTTCTGCTTCCTGCTCCCAAGTCATCCCATACACCAAAACCTTCTGCTCAGTGTTCCCAAGTCATCCTGCACACCAAATCTTCTGCTTCCTGCTCCCAGGTCATCCCGTACACCAGAACATTCTGCTTACTGTTCCCCAGCCATCCTGTACACCAAACCTTCTGCTCCATTCTCCCAAGTTATTCCATACACTAAAACCTACTGTTTCCTGCTCCTAAGCCATTCCATACACCAAAACCTTCTGCTTCCTACTCCCTAGTCATCCCACACACCAAAACATTCTGCTCACTCTTCCCTAGTCATCCAATACACTAAAACCTTCTGCTTTCTTCTCCCAAGCCATCTCGTACACCAAAACCTTCTGCATCCTGCTCCCAAGTCATCCTGTACACCAAAACCCTCTGCTCACAGGTCCCAAGTCATCCCGTACACCAAAACCTTCTGCTCCCTCCACCCAGGCCATCTCATACACCAAAACATCCTGCCTGCTGTTACCAAGTCATCTTGTACACAAAAAACTCCTGCTTACTGCTCCCAAGCAACTTAGTGTACACAAAACCTTCTGCTCACTGTTCCCAAGTCATCCTGTACATCAGAACCTTCAGCTTCCTGCTCTCAAGTCATTCCATACACCAAAACCTTCTGCTCACTGTTCCCAAGACATCCCGTACACCAAAACCTTCTGCTTTTTCTGCTCCCCAGATCATCCCATACACACAAAAACCTTATGCTCCACTGTTCCCAGCAATCTTGTATACAAAACCTTTTGCTTCTCGTCCCAAACCATCTTTGCATAAAACCTTCTCCTTCATTCTCCAGTGTTATTATACATGCTAAAACATTCTATTTCCTGCTCCTTAACCATCCCATACATCAAAGCATTCTGCTTCCTGTTCCCAAGTCATCCCGTACACCAAAACCTTGTGCTTCATGCTCCCAATTCATCCTGAACACCAAAACCTTGTGCTCACTGTACCCGAGTCATCCCGTACACCAAAACCTTCTGCTTTCTTCTCCCAAGCCGCCCCATACAACAAAACCTTCTGCTTCCTGCTGCCAAGTCATTCCATACACCAAAACCTCCTGCTCACTGTTCCGAAGACATCCTGTACACCAAAACCTTCTGCTTCCTGCTCCCAAATCATCCAATACACAAAAATCTTCTGCTCACTGTTCCTGGCCATCTTGTACACCAAAACCTTCTGCTTTCTTCTCCCAAGTTGTTATATATGCTAAAACCTTCTATTTCCTGCTCCTTAGCAATCCTATACACAAACCTTCTGCTTCCTGTTCCCAAGTCATCCCATACACAAAACCTTCTGCTTCATGCTCACAATTCATTCCAAACACCAAAACCTTCTGCTCACTGTTCCCAAGTCATCCCAGTACACCATTCTTTCCTCCCCCAAGCCACCCCATACACCCAATACCTTCTGTTTCCTGCTGCCAAGTCATTCCATACACCAAAACCTTCTGCTCAATGTTCCCCAAGTCATCCCATACACCAAAACATTCTGCTTCCTTGTTCCAAACCATCCCATTCACAAAATTTCTTGACCGTTATTCAAAAGCCATCCCATACACCAGGACCTTCCTCTTCATGCCAAGCTATCCCATGCATCACAGAACCTTTTAGGTCCTGCTCCCAAGTCATGTCATCACCAAAATTATCTGCTCACTGTTCCCAAGCCATCCTGTACACCAAAACCTTCTGCTTACTGTTTCCCAGCCATCTTGTACTGCAAAACCTTCTGCTTCCTGCTACTTAAGCCATCCTGTTCACTAAAACCTTCTGCTTCCTTCTCCCAGTTATCCTGTATACTAAAACCTTCTGTTTCCTGCTCCTTAGCCATTCCATGTACAAAACCTTCTGCTTCCTGCTCCCAAGTCATCCCATTCACCCAAAACGTTCTGCACGGCTGCTCCCCAAGCTATCCCATGCCCCAAAACCTTCTGCATCCTGCTCCCAAGTCATCCCATATACAGAACCTTCTGCTCACTGTTCCCTAAGCCATCATGTACACCCAGACCTTCTGCTTCCTGTTCCCAAGCTATTTCATGCACCAAAACCATCCGCTTCCTGCTCCCAAGCCATCCTGTACACCAGAGACCTTCTGCTCACTGTTTCCCAAGCCATCATGACACCCAGACCTTCTGCTTCCTGTTCCCAAGCTATGCTTCAAAACCATCTGCATCCTGCTCCCTAGTCATCCGTACACCAAAGATTTCTGCTTCCTTCTCCATGCCATCCCATACACCAAAATCTGCCCATTTCCCAAAACTATCCATTTCCCCACAACCTTCTGCTTCATGCTCCCCAAGCTATCCCATGCATCAAAACCTTCTGCTTCCTTCTCCAAAGCCTTCCTGTACACCCAGAACCCTCTAGCCCACTGTTTCCCAAAGCTATCCCATGCACCAACACCGTCTGCCTCCTGATCCCAAGCCATCCTGTACATCAGAACCTCCTTCCTGCTGCCAAGCTTTCCCATGCCCCAAGACATTCTACATCCTGTTTCGAAGTCATCCTGTACACCAAAACATTCTGCTTCCTTCTCCCATCCATCCCATATACCAACATTTCTGCCCATTGTTCCCAAGCTATCCCATATACCACAACCTTCTGCTTCCTGCTCCCAAGCTATCCCATGCATCAAAACCTTCTGCTTCCCTCTCATAAGCCTTCCTGTACACGAGAACCTTCTGCTTCCTGCTTCCAAGCCATCCAATGTACCAAAGCCTTCTGCTTCCTGCTCCCAAGTCATCCCATACACCAAAACCTTCTGCTCAGTGTTCCCAAAGTCATCCTGCACACCAAATCTTCTGCTTCCTGCTCCCAGGTCATCCAGTACACCAGAACATTCTGCTTACTGTTCCCAGCCATCCTGTACACCAAACCTTCTGCTCCATTCTCCCAAGTTATTCCATACACTAAACCTACTGTTTCCTGCTCTAAGCCATTCCATACACAAAAACCTTCTGCTTCCCTACTTCCTAGTCATCCCACACACATAACATTCTGCTCACTCTTCCCTAGTCATCCAATACACTAAAACCTTCTGCTTTCTTCTCCCCAAGCCATCTAGGTACCAAAACCTTCTGCATCCTGCTCCCAAGTCATCGCTACACAAAACCCTCTGCTCACAGGTCCCAAGTCATCCCATGCACACCCAAAACTTCTGCTCCCTCACTCCAGGCCATCTCCATACACCAAAACATCCACTGCCTGCTGTTACCAGTCATCTTGTGCACAAAAAACTCCTGCTTACTGCTCCCAAGCAACCGTGTACACCAAAACCTT
Source organism: Neoceratodus forsteri (assembly GCA_016271365.2). Classification (NCBI taxonomy): domain Eukaryota; kingdom Metazoa; phylum Chordata; order Ceratodontiformes; family Ceratodontidae; genus Neoceratodus; species Neoceratodus forsteri. Next base: position 115,135,653 of record JADMNL010000024.1, on the reverse strand, counting down.
CTGCTCACTGTTCCCAAGTCATCCTGTACATCAGAACCTTCAGCTTCCTGCTCTCAAGTCATTCCATACACCAAAACCTTCTGCTCACTGTTCCCAAGACATCCCGTACACCAAAACCTTCTGCTTTCTGCTCCCAGATCATCCCATACACAAAAACCTTATGCTCACTGTTCCCCGGCAATCTTGTATACCAAAACCTTTTGCTTCCTCGTCCCAAGCCATCTTTTACGCCAAAACCTTCTCCTTCATTCTCCAGTGTTATTATACATGCTAAAACATTCTATCTCCTGCTCATTAACCATCCCATACATCAAAGCATTCTGCTTCCTGTTCCCAAGTCATCCCGTACACCAAAACCTTGTGCTTCATGCTCCCAATTCATCCTGAACACCAAAACCTTGTGCTCACTGTACCCGAGTCATCCCGTACACCAAAACCTTCTGCTTTCTTCTCCCAAGCCCCCATACAACAAAACCTTCTGCTTCCTGCTGCCAAGTCATTCCATACACCAAAACCTCCTGCTCACTGTTCCGAAGACATCCTGTACACCAAAACCTTCTGCTTCCTGCTCCCAAATCATCCAATACACAAAAATCTTCTGCTCACTGTTCCCTGGCCATCTTGTACCAAAACCTTCTGCTTTCTTCTCCCAGGATGCCTTATATGTACTAAAACCTTCTATTTCCTGCTCCTTAGCAATCCTATACACCAAAACCTTCTGCTTCCTGTTCCCAAGTCATCCCATACACCAAAACCTTCTGCTTCATGCTCACAATTCTTCCCAAACACCAAAACCTTCTGCTCACTGTTCCCAAGTCATCCCGTACACCAAAACCTTATGCTTTCCTCCCCCAAGCCACCCCATACACCAATACCTTCTGTTTCCTGCTGCCAAGTCATTCCATACACCAAAACCTTCTGCTCAATGTTCCCAAGTCATCCCATACACCAAAACATTCTGCTTCCTTGTTCCAAGCCATCCCATTCACCAAAATCTTCTGACCGTTATTCAAAAGCCATCCCATACACCAGAACCTTCCTCTTCATGCTGCCAAGCTATCCCATGCATCAGAACCTTTTGAGTCCTGCTCCCAAGTCATGTCATACACCAAAATTATCTGCTCACTGTTCCCAAGCCATCCTGTACACCAAAACCTTCTGCTTACTGTTTCCCAGCCATCTTGTACACCAAAACCTTCTGCTTCCTGCTCGCAAGCCATCCTGTTCACTAAAACCTTCTGCTTCCTTCTCCCAAGTTATCCTGTATGCTAAAACCTTCTGTTTCCTGCTCCTTAGCCATTCCATGTACCAAAACCTTCTGCTTCCTGCTCCCAAGTCATCCCATTCACCAAAACGTTCTGCTGACTGCTCCCAAGCTATCCCATGCCCCAAAACCTTCTGCATCCTGCTCCCAAGTCATCCCATATACCAGAACCTTCTGCTCACTGTTCCCAAGCCATCATGTACACCCAGACCTTCTGCTTCCTGTTCCCAAGCTATTTCATGCACCAAAACCATCTGCTTCCTGCTCCCAAGCCATCCTGTACACAAGACCTTCTGCTCCACTTCCAAGCCATCATGTACACCCAGACCTTCTGCTTCCTGTTTCAAGCTATCCTATGCCCCAAAACCATCTGCATCCTGCTCCCTAGTCATCCCGTACACCAAAAGATTCTGCTTCCTTCTCCCATGCCATCCCATACACCAAAATCTCTGCCCATTTCCCAAACTATCCCGTACACCACAACCTTCTGCTTCATGCTCCCAAGCTATCCCATGCATCAAAACCTTCTGCTTCCTTCTCCAAAGCCTTCCTGTACACCAGAACCCTCTGCTTCCTGCTCCCATGCTATCCAATGCACCAAAGCCTTCTGCTTCCTGCTCCCAAGTCATTCATTACACCAAAACCTTCTGCTCACTGATCCCAATGCATCCTGTACACCAAAACATTCTGCTTCCTGCTCCCAAGTCATCCCGTACACCAAAACCTTCTGCTCAGTGTTCCCAAGTCATTCTGTACACCAAATCTTCTACTTCCTGCTCCCAAGTGCTCCCGGACACCAAAACATTCTGCTCACTGATCCCCAGCCATCTTGCACACCAAAATGTTCTGCTTACTGCTAACAAGCCATCCTGTATACCAAACCTTCTGCTTCCTTCTCCCAAGTTATCCCATACACTAAAAGCTACTGTTTCCTGCTCCTAAGCCATCCCAAACCCCAAAACCTTCTGTTTCCTGCTCCCTAGTCATCTCACACACCAAAACATTCTACTCAGTGTTCCCAAGTCATCCCATGCACCAAACCCTTAAGCTTTCTTCTCTCAAGCCATCTCATACACCAAAATCTTCTACTTCCTGCTCCCAACTCATCTTGTACACCAAAACCTTCTGTCACTGTTCCCCAAGTCATCCCGTGCATCAAAACCTTCTGCTTCCATCTCCAGGTCATTTCCAAACATCAAAACATCCTGCCTGCTGTTACCAAGCCATCTTGTACACAAAACATTCTGCTTACTGCTCCCAAACTACACTGTACACCAAAACCTTCTTCTTCTTGCTCCCAAGTCATTCTGTACACCAAAACCCTTTGTTCAATGTTCCCAAGTCATCCCATACACCAAAACCATCTGCTCACTGTTCCCAAGTCATCCTGTACATCAAAACCTTTAGCTTCCTGCTCTCAAGTCATTCCATACACCAAAACCTTCTGCTCACTGTTCCCAAGACATCCCATACACCAAAACCTTCTGCTTCCTGCTCCCAAATCATCCCGTACACAAAAACCTTCTGCTCACTGTTCCATGGCCATCTTGTACACCAAAACCTTCTGCGTCCTGCTCCCAAGCCATCTTGTACACCAAAACCTTCTGCTTCCTTTTCCCAAGTTATTATATATGATAAAACCTTCTATTTCCTGCTCCTTAACCATCCCATACACCAAAACGTTCTGCTTCCTGCTCCCAAGTCATTCTGTACACCAAAACCTTCTGCTCACTGTTACCAAGTCATCCTGTACATCAAAACCTTCTGCTTCCTGCTCCCAAGTCATCCCGTACCCAAAAAACTTTCTGCTCACTGTTCCCAAGTAATCCTGCACACCAGAACCCTAGGCTTCCTTCTCCCAGGCCATCCCATACACCAAAACATCCTGCCTGCTGTTACCAAGCCATCTTGTACTCAAAAACGTTAAGCTTACTGCTCTCAAGATATCCGGTGCACCAAAACCTTCTGCTTCTTGCTCCCAAGTCATTCTGTACACCGAACCTTTTGTTCAATGTTCCCAAGTCATCCCGTACACCAAAACCTTCTGCTCACTGTTCCCAAGTCATCCTGTACATCAAAACCTTTAGCTTCCTGCTTCTAAGTCATCCCATACACCAAAACCTTCTGCTCACTGTTTCCAAGACATCCTGTACACCAAAACCTTCTGCTTCCTGCTCCCAAATCATCCTGTACACAAAACCCTTCTGCTCACTGTTCCCTGACCATCTTGTACACCAAAACCTTCTGCTTCCTGCTCCCAAGCCATCTTGTACACCTAAACCTTCTGCTTCCTTCTTTCAGGCCATCCCATAAACCAAAACATCCTGCCTGCTGTTACCAAGTCATCTTGTTTTCAAAAACCTTCTGCTTACTGCTCTGAAGCTATCCTGTGCACCAAAACCTTCTGCTTCTTGCTCCCAAGTCATTCTGTACACCAAAACCTTTTGTTCAATGTTACCTAGTCATCCCGTACACCAAAACCTTCTGCTCACTGTTCCCAAGTCATCCTGTACATCAAAACCTTTAGCTTCCTGCTCCCAAGTCATTCCATACACCAAAACCTTCTGCTCACTGTTCCCAAGACATCCATACACTGAAACCTTCTGCTTCCTGCTCCCAAATCATCCCAACACAAAACCTTCTGCTCACTGTTCCTGGCCATCCTGTTTTCAAAACCTTCTGCTTCCTTTTCCCAAATTATTATATATGCTAAAACCTTCTATTTCCTTCTCCTTAATCATCCCATACACCAAAATGTTCTGCTTCCTGCTCCCAAGTCATTCTGTACACCAAAACCTTCTGCTCACTGTTCCCAAGACATCCTGTACATCAAAACCTTCAGCTTCCTGCTCCCATATCATCCCATACACCAAAACCTTCTGCTCACTGTTCCCTAGCCATCTTGTACACCAAAACCTTCTGCTTCCTTCTCCCAAGCCATCTTGTACACCAAAACCTTCTGCTTCCTTTTCCCAAGTTATTATATATGCTAAAACCTTCTATTTTCCGCTCCTTAACCATCCCATACAGCAAAACCTCCTGCTTCCTGCTCCCAAGTCATCCCGTACCCCAAAAACTTTCTGCCCACTTTTCCCAAGTAATCCTGGGCACCAGAACCTTCTTCGTGCTCCCAAGCTATCCCATGCCCCAAAACCTTCTGCATCCTGCTCCCAAGTCATCCCATACTCCAAAACATTCTGCTTCATTCTCCCATTCCATCCCATACACCAAAATGTCTGCCCATTTCCCAAGTTATCCCACACAACACAGCCTTCTGCTTTCTGCTCCCAAGCTATCCCATCCATCAAAATCTTCTGCTTCCTTCTGGAATGCCTTCCTGTACACCAAAACCTTCTGCTTCCTGCTCCCAAATCATCCTGTACACAAAACCCTTCTGCTCACTGTTCTCTGGCCACCTTGTACACCAAAACCTTCTGCTTCCTGCTCCCAAGCCTTCTTGTACACCAAAACCTTCTGCTTCCTTCTCCCAGGCCATCCCATACACCAAAACATCCTGCCTGCTGTTACCAAGCCATCTTGTACACAAAAACTTTCTGCTTACTGCTCTCAAGGAATCCCTGTACACCAAAACCATCTGCTTCTTGCTCCCAAGTCATTCTGTACACCAAAGCCTTTTGTTCACTGTTTCCAAGTCATCCTGTACACCAAAACATTCTGCTTCCTTCTCACATGCCATCCTATACACCAACATTTCTGCCCATTGTCCCAAGCTATCCCGTAGACTACAACTTTCTGCTTCCTGCCCCAAGCTGTCCCATGCATCAAAAACCTTCTGTTTCTTTCTCTAAAGCATTCCTGTACACAGAACCTTCTGCTTCCTGCTTCCAAACTGCATCCAATGCACCAAAGCCTTCTGCTCCCTGCTCCCCAAATCCAACCCCTACACCAAAACCTACTGCTCACTTTCTTCCCAATCCATCCTGAACACCAAAACATACTGCTTTCTGCTCCCAAGTCATCCCATACACAAAAACCTTCTGCTCATTGTTCCCAAGCCATCCTGTACACCAAATCTTCTGCTTCCTGCTCCCAAGTAATCCTGTACACCAAAACATTCTGCTTACTGTTTCAGCCATCTTGCACACCAAAACGTTCTGCTTCCTGTTCCCAAGTCATCATCTACACTAAAATCTTCTGCTCACTGTTCCCAAGTCGTCCCATACAACAAAACCTTCTGCTTCCTTCTCCCAGGCCATCCCATACACCAAAACATCCTGTCTGCTGTTACCAAGCCATCTTGTACACAAAAACCTTCTGCTTACTGCTCCCAAGCTATTCCTGTACACCAAAACCATCTGCTTCTTGCTCCCAAGTCATTCTGTACACCAAAACCTTTTGTTCACTGTTCCCTAGTCATCCCGTACATCAAAACCTTCTGCTCACTGTTCCCAAGTCATCCTGTACATCAAAACCTTTAGCTTCCTGCTCCCAAGTCATTCCATACACCAAAACCTTCTGCTCACTGTTCCCAAGACATCCCATACACTGAAACCTTCTGCTTCCTGCTCCCAAATCATCCCGAACACAAAAACCTTCTGCTCACTGTTCCCTGGCCATCCTGTACACCAAAACCTTCTGCTTCCTTTTCCCAAGTTATTATATATGCTAAAACCTTCTATTTCCTGCTCCTTAACCATCCCATACACCAAAATGTTCTGCTTCTTGCTCCCAAGTCATTCTGTACACCAAAACCTTCTGCTCACTGTTCCCAAGTCATCCTGTACATTGAAACCTTCAGCTTCCTGCTCCCAAATCATCCCATACACCAAAACCTTCTGCTCACTGTTCCCAAGACATCCCGTACACCAAAACCTTCTGCCTCCTGCTCCCAAATCATCCCGTACACAAAAACCTTCTGCTCACTGTTCCCTGGCCATCTTGTACACCAAAACCTTCTGCTTCCTTCTTCCAAGCCATCTTGTACACCAAAACCTTCTGCTTCCTTTTCCCAAGTTATTATATATGCTAAAACCTTCTATTTCCCGCTCCTTAACCATCCCATACAGCAAAACCTCCTGCTTCCTGCTCCCAAGTCATCCCGTACCCCAAAAACTTTCTGCCCACTTTTCCCAAGTAATCCTGGACACCAGAACCTTCTTCGTGCTCCCAAGCTATCCCATGCCCCAAAACCTTCTGCATCCTGCTCCCAAGTCATCCCATACTCCAAAACATTCTGCTTCATTCTCCCATTCCATCCCATACACCAAAATGTCTGTCCATTTCCCAAGTTATCCCACACAACACAACCTTCTGCTTTCTGCTCCCAAGCTATCCCATCCATCAAAATCTTCTGCTTCCTTCTGGAAAGCCTTCCTGTACACCAGAACCTTCTGCTTCCTGCTCCCAAGATATCCCGTACACCAAAACCTTCTGCTTCCTGCTCCCAAATCATCCTGTACACAAAACCCTTCTGCTCACTGTTCTCTGGCCACCTTGTACACCAAAACCTTCTGCTTCCTGCTCCCAAGCCTTCTTGTACAACAAAACCTTCTGCTTCCTTCTCCCAGGCCATCCCATACACCAAAACATCCTGCCTGCTGTTACCAAGCCATCTTGTACACCAAAACTTTCTGCTTACTGCTCCCAAGGAATCCCTGTACACCAAAACCATCTGCTTCTTGCTCCCAAGTCATTCTGTACACCAAAGCCTTTTGTTCACTGTTTCCAAGTCATCCTGTACACCAAAACATTCTGCTTCCTTCTCCCATGCCATCCTATACACCAACATTTCTGCCCATTGTCCCCAAGCTATCCCGTACACTACAACTTTCTGCTTCCTGCTCCCAAGCTATCCCATGCATCAAAACCTTCTGTTTCTTTCTCTAAAGCATTCCTGTACACCAGAACCTTCTGCTTCCTGCTTCCAAGCCATCCAATGCACCAAAGCCTTCTGCTCCCAAGTCAACCCCTACACCAAAACCTACTGCTCACTGTTCCCAATCCATCCTGAACACCAAAACATACTGCTTTCTGCTCCCAAGTCATCCCATACACCAAAACCTTCTGCTCATTGTTCCCAAGCCATCCTGTACACCAAATCTTCTGCTTCCTGCTCCCAAGTAATCCTGTACACCAAAACATTCTGCTTACTGTTTCCCAGCCATCTTGCACACCAAAACGTTCTGCTTCCTGTTCCCAAGTCATCATCTACACTAAAATCTTCTGCTCACTGTTCCCAAGTCGTCCCATACAACAAAACCTTCTGCTTCCTTCTCCCAGGCCATCCCATACACCAAAACATCCTGTCTGCTGTTACCAAGCCATCTTGTACACAAAAACCTTCTGCTTACTGCTCCCAAGCTATTCCTGTACACCAAAACCATCTGCTTCTTGCTCCCAAGTCATCCCGTACACCAAAACCTTCCGCTCACTGTTCCCAAGTCATCTCGTACATCAAAACCTTCAGCTTCCTGCTCCCAAGTCATTCCATACACCATAACCTTCTGCTCACTGTTCCCAAGACATCCCGTACACTAAAACCTTCTGCTTCCTGCTCCCAAATCATCCTGTACACAAAAACCTTCTGCACACTGTTCCCTGGCCATCTTGTACACCAAAATCTTCTGCTTCCTTTTCCCAAGTTATTGTATATGCTAAAACCTTCTGTTTCCTGCTCCTTAACCATCCCATACAGCAAAACGTTCTGCTTCCTGCTCCCAAGTCATCCCATACACCAAAACCTTCTGCTCACTGTTCCCAAGACATCCCGTACACCAAAACCTTCTGCTTACTGCTCCGAAATCATGCCGTACACAAAAACCTTCTGCTCACTATTCCCTGGCCATCTTGTACACCAAAACCTTCTGCTTCCTTCTCCCAAGCCATCTTGTACACCAAAACCTTCTGCTTCCTTTTCCCAAGTTATTTTATATGCTAAAACCTTCTATTTCCTCCTACTTAACCATCCCGTACACCAAAATGTTCTGCTTCCTGCTCCCAAGTCATTCTGTACACCAAAACCTTATGCTCACTGTTCCCAAGTCATCCCATACACCAAAACCTTCTGCTTCCTTCTCCCATGCCATTCCATACACCAAAACATCCTGCCTGCTGTTACCAGGCCATCTTTTACACACAAACCTTCTGCTTACTGCTCCCAAGCTATCCCTGTACATCAAAACCTTTTGCTTCTTGTTCTCAAGTCATTCTGTACACCAAAACCCTTTTTTCACTGTTCCCAAATCATCCCGTACACCAAAACCTTCTGCTTACTGTTCCCAAGGCATCCCGTACACCAAAACCTTCTGCTTCCTCTTCCCAAATCATTCCATACACAAAAACCTTCTGCTCACTGATCCCTGGCCATCTTGTACACCAAAACATTCTGCTTCCTGGTCCCAAGCCATCTTGTACACCGAAATGTTCTGCCTACTGCTCCCAAGCCATCCTGTACACCAAACGTTTTGCTTCTTTCTCCCAAATTATCCCATACACTGAAAGCAACTGTTTCCTGCTCCCAAGCCATCCCATTCACCATAACATTCTGCCCATTGTTCGCAAGTCATCCCATACACCAGAAACTTCTGCTTCCTGCTCCCAAACTATCCCATGCATCAGAACCTTTCGATTCTTGCTCCCATGTCATCTCATGCAACAAAACCTTCTGCTCTCTGTTCCAAAGCCATCCTGTACACTGAAACCTTCTGCTTCTAGCTCCCAAGTCGTTCTGTACACCAAAACCTTTTGTTCACTGTTCCCAAGTCATCCCGTACACCATAACCTTCAGCTTTCTGCTCCCATGTCATCCCATACAACAAAACCTTCAACTCACTGATCCCAAGCTGTCCCATGCCCCAAAATCTTCTGCATCCTGCTCCCAAGTCATCCTGTATACCAAAACCTTCTGCTCACTGTTACCAAGCCATCCTGTACACCAAAACCTTATGCTTCCTGCTCCCAAGCCATCCTGTACACCAAGACCTTCTGCTTCCTGTTCCCAAGATATCCTATGCCCCCAAACCATCTGCTTCTTGCTCCCAAGTCATCCCGTACACCAAAATATTCTGCTTCCTTCTCCCATGTGATCCCATACACCAAAAATTCTGCCCATTTTGCAAGCTATCCCATACACCACAACCTTCTGCATCCTGCTCCCAAGGTATCCCATGCATCAGAGACTTCTGATTCCTGCTCACATCTCATTTCATACACCAAAACATTCTGCTTCCTTGTCCGAAGCTATCCCATTCACCAAAATCTGCCCATTGTTCCCAAGTCATCCCATATACCAGAACCTTCTGCTTCCTGCTCCCAAGCTATCCCATGCATCAGAGTCTTTTGATTCCTGCTCACATGTCATCTCATACACCAAAACCTTCATCTCACTGTTTCACAGGCATCTTGCACACAAAAATCTTCTGCTTCTTGCTGCCAAGCCATCTTGTACACCAAAAATTTCTGCTTCCTTCTCCCAAGTTATTAAATATGCTAACACCTTCTATTTCCTGTTCCTTAACCATTCCATACACCAAAACCTTCTGCTCCCTGCTCCCAAGTCATTCCATACACCAAAACCTTCTGCTCACTGTTCCCATGACATCCCGTACACTAAAACCTTCTGCTTCCTGCTCCCAAATCATCCCATACACAAAAACCTGCTGCTCAGTGTTCCACGGCCATCTTGTACACCAAAACCTTCTGCTTCCTGTTCCCAAGCCATCTTGTGCACCAAAACCTTTTGCTTTCATCTCCCTAGTCTCCCCATACACCAAAACCTTCTGCTTTCTTCTCACTAGTCTCCCCTTACAGCAAAACCTTGTGCTTCCTGCTCCCAAATCATCCTGCACACAAAAATCTTCTGCTCACTGTTCCCCAGCCATCTTCTATACCAAAACCATTTGCTTCCTGCTCCCAAGCCATCTTGTGCAAGAATACCTGCTTCCCTCTCCCTAGTTATTATATACAGTATGCTAAAATCTTCTATTTCCTGCTCCTTAACCATCCCGTACAGCAAAATCCTCTGCTTCCTGCTCCCAAGTCATTCCGTACCCAAAAAACTTTCTGCTCACTGTTCCCAAGTCATCCTGTACACCAAAACCTTCTGCTTTCTTCTCCCAAGCCTCCCCATTCACCAAAACCTTCTGCTTCCTGCTCCCAAGTCATTCCACACACCAAAACATTATCTTCACTGTTCCAAATCATCCCATACACTAAAACCTTTTGCTTTCTTCTCCAAAGGAATCTCATACACCAAAACCTTCTGCCCACTGTTCCGAAGCCATCTCATACACCAGAACCTAGTGCTGCCTGCTCCAAAGCTATCCCATGAACCAAAACCTTTTGATTTCTGCTCCCATGTCATTCCATATATCAAAACCTTCTGCTCACTTTTCCCAAACCATCCCTATACATTAAAATCTTCTGCTTCATGCTCCCCATTCATCCTGAACACAAAAACCTTCTGTTCACTGTTCCCAAGTCACCCCATACACCAAAACCTTCTGCTTTCTTCTCCCAAGCCACCCCATACACCAAAACCTTCTGCTTCCTGCTCCCTGTTTCCATCATTCCATACACCAAACCCTTCTGCTCACTGCTCCCAAGTCATCCCATAAACCAAAACATTCTGCTTTCTTGTCCAAAGCAATCCCATTCACCAAAACCTTCTGCCCATTGTTCCCAAGTCATCCCATACACCAGAACCTTCTGCTTCCTGCTCCCAAGCTATCCCATGCATCAGAACCTTTTGATTCATGCACCCACATCATCTCATACATCAAAACATTCTGCTATCTGTTCCCAAGCCATCCTGTAAAACAAAACTTTCAGCTCACACTTTCTCAGCCATCTTATACACCAAAACCTTCTGCTTCCTGCTCGCAAGCCATCCTGTGCACTAACTCCTTCTGTTTCCTTCTCCCAAGTTATCCTGTATGCTAAAACCTTCTGTTTCCTGCTTCCTAGCTATCACATACAACAAAATCTACTGCTTCATGCTCCCATGTCTTCCTGTACACAAAACCGTTCTGCTCACTGCTCCCATGCTATACCATGCCGCAAAACCTTCTACATCCTGCTCCCAAGTCGTCCCATATACCAAAGCCTTCTGCTCACTGTTCCCAAGCTATCCTGTACACCAAGAACTTCTGCTTCCTGTTCATAAGCCATCATGTACACCAAGACCTTCTGCTTCCTGTTCTCAAGCTATCCCATGCATCAAAACCATCTGCTTCCTGCTCCGAAGCCATCCTGTACACCAGAACCTTCTTTCTGCTCCCAAGCTATCCCATGCCCCAAAACATTCTGTATTCTGCTCCCAAGTCATCCCGTACACCAACACATTCTGCTCCCTTCTCCCATGCCATTCCATATACCAACATTTCTGCCCATTGTTCCTAAGCTATCCCATACACCACATCCTTCCTCTTCCTGCTCCCAAGTTATCCCATGTATTAAAACTTTCTGCTTCCTTCTCCAAAGCCTTCCTGTAGATCAGAATCTTCTGCTTCCTGCTCCCAAGCTATCCAATGCACCAATGCCTTCTGCTTCCTGCTCCCAAGTCATCCCATACACCAAAACCTTCTGCTCACTGTTCCCAGTCCATCCTGCACACCAAAACATTCTGCTTCCTCTTCCTCCCAAGTCATCCCATACACCAAAACCTTCTGCTCAGTGTTCCTAAGTCATCCTGTACACCAAATCTTCTATTTCTTACTCCCAAGTCATCCCATACACCAAAATATTCTGCTTCCGGTTCCCCAGCTATCTTGCACACCAAAACGATCTGCTTACTGTTCCCAGCTCATCCTGTACACCAAAACCTTCAGCTCACTTTTTCCCAGCCAACTTGTACACCAAAACCTTCTGCTTCCTGCTCTTAAATCATCCTGTACACTAAATCCTTCTGTTTCCTTCTCCCAAGTTATCCTGTATTCTAAAACCTTCTGTTTCCTGATTCTTAGCTATCCCATGCACCAAAACCATCTGCTTCCAGCTCCCTGCTCCCAAGGCATCGTGTACACCAGAACCTTCTTCCTGCTCCCAAGCTATCCCATGCCCCAAAACATTCTGTATCCTGCTCCCAAGTCTTCCTGTCCACCAAAACATTCTGCTTCCTTCTCCCATGCCATTCCATACACCAACATTTCGGCCCATTGTTCCCAAGCTATCCCATACACCACATCCTTCTTCTTCCTGCTCCCAAGTTATCCCATGCATTAAAACCTTCTGCTTCCTTCTCCAAAGCCTTCCTGTAGACCAGAATATTCTGCGTCCTGCTCCCAACCTATCCAATGCACCAAAGCCTTCTGCTTCCTGCACCCAAGCTATCCCATACACCAAAACCTTCTGCTCACTGTTCCCAATCCATCCTGCACACCAAAACATTCTGCTTCCTCCTCCTCCCAAGTCATCCCATATACCAAAACCTTCTGCTTAGTGTTTCCAAGTCATCCGGTACACTAAATCTTCTATTTCCTGCTCCCTAGTCATCCTGTACACCAAAACATTCTGCTTATGGATCCCAAGCCATCTTGCACACAAAAACGTTCTGCTTACTGGTTCCAAGCCATCCTGTACACCAAACCTTCTGCTTCCTTCTCCAAAGTTATCCCATACACTAAAACCTACTGTTTCCTGCTCCTAAGCCATCCCATACACCAAAACCTTCTGCTTCCTGCTCCCAAGTCATCCTGTACACTAAAATCTTCTGCTCAATGTTCCCAAGTCATCCTGTACACCAAAACCTTCTGCTTTATTCTCCCAGGCCATTCCATACACCAAAACATGTTGCCTGTTGTTACTGGGCCATCTTGTACACAAAATCCTTTCCTGCTTACTGCTCCTAAGCTATCCTGTACAGCAAACTATCTGCTTCTTGATCCCAAGTTATTCTGTACACCAAATCCTTTTGTTCATTGTTCCCAAGTCATCCCAGTACACAAAACCTGTTGCTCACTGTTCCCAAGTCATCCCATACATCAAAACCTTCAGCTTCCTGCTCCCAAGTCATCCCATACACCAAAACCTTCTGCTCACTGTTCAAGACATCCCCACACCAAAACCTTCTGCTTCCTGCTCCCAAATCGTCCCATACACAAAAACTTTCTGCTCACTGTTCCCCGGCCATCTTGTACACCAAAAGCTCTTGCTTCCTGCTCCCAAGCCATCTTGTACACCAAAACCTTCTGCTTTCTTCTCCCAGGATATTATAAATGCTAAAACCTTCTATTTCCCGCTCCTTAAACATCCCAGACACCAAAATCTTCTTTTTCCTGCCCCCAAGTCATTCCATACACCAAAACTTTCTGCTCACTGTTCCCAAGTCTCCCCATTCACCAAAACCATGTGCTTCCTGCTCCCAAGTCATCCCATACACAAAAATCTTCTGCTCACTGTTTCCCAGCCATCTTGTACACCAAAACCATCTGCTTCCCGCTCTCAAGTCATCTTGTACATGAAAACCTCCTGCTTCCCTCTCCCAGGTTATTATATATGCTAAAACTTTCTATTTCCTGCTTCTTAACCATCCCATACAGCAAAACCTTCTGCTTCCTGCTCCCAAGTCATCCCGTACCCAAAAAACTTTCTGCTCACTGTTCCCAAGTCATCCTGTACACCGGAACCTTCTGCTTTCTTCTCCCAAGCCTCCCCATACAACAAAACCTTCTGCTTCCTGCTCCAAAGTCATTCCATACACCAAAACATTCTGTTCACTGTTCCCAAGCCATCTCATACACCTAAACCTTCTGCTTTCTTCTCCCAAGCCATCCCATGCACCAAAACCTTCTGTTCACTGTTCCCAAGTCACCCCGTACACCAAAATCTTCTGCTTTCTTCTCCCAAGCTGCCCCATACTCCAAAACCTTCTGCTTCCTGCTCCCATCATTCCATACACCAAACCCTTCTGCTCACTGTTCCCAAGTCATCCCATACACCAAAACATTCTGCTTCCTTGTCCTAAGCCATCCCATACACCAACACCTTCTGCTTCCTGCTCCCTAGTCATTCCACAAACCAAAACATTCTGCTCACTGTTTTCATGTCGTCCCATACACCCAAACCTTCTGCTTTCTTTTCCTAAGCCATCTCATACACCAAAACCTTCTGCTTCCTGCTCCCAAGTCATCATTTATACCAAAACCTTCTGCTCACTGTCCCCAAGTCATCCCATACACCAAAACCTTCTACTTCTTTCTCTCAGGTTATCCCAAACATCAAAACATCCTGCCTGCTGTTACCAAGCCATCTATACAAAAAAAATTCTGCTTACTGCTCCCAAGCTATACTGTACACCTAAACCTTCTGCTTCTTGCTCCCAAGTCATTCTGTACACCAAAACCTTTTGTTCACTTTTTCCAAGTCATCCCGTACACCCGAACCTTCTCCTTACTGTTTCCAAGTCATCCTGTACATCAAAACCTTCAGCTTCCTGCTCCCAAGTCATCCCATACACCAAAACCTTCTCCTCACTGTTCCACGGCCATCTTGTACACCAAAACCTTCTGCTTCCTGCTCCCAAGCCATCTTCTACACCCAAAACCTTCTGCTTCCTTCTCCCAAGTTATTATATGTGCAAAAACCTTCTATTTCCTGCTCCTTAACCATCCCATACATCACAACCTTCTGCTTCCTGCTCCCAAGTCATCCTGTGCACTAAAACCTTCTGCTCAATGTTCCCAAGTCATCCCGTACACCAAAACCTTCTGCTTCATTCTCCCAGGCCATTCCATACACCAAAACATCTTGCCTGTTGTTATCAAGCCAACTTGTACACAAAATCCTTCTGCTTACTGCTCCTAAGCTATCCTGTACACCAAAACTATCTGCTTCTTGATCCCAAGTCATTCTGTACACCAAATCCTTTTGTTCATTGTTCCCAAGTCATCCCGTATACCAAAACCTGTTGCTCACTGTTCCCAAGTCATCCATACATCAAAACCTTCAGCTTCCTGCTCCCAAGTCATCCATGCAACAAAACCTTCTGCTCACTGTTCAAGACATCCCCTACACCAAAAACCTTCTGCTTCCTGCTCCCAAATCGTCCCATACACAAAACTTTCTGCTCACTGTTCTTCGGCCATCTTGTACACCAAAGCTTTGCTTCCTGCTCCCAAACCATCTTGTACACAAAACCTTCTGCTTTCTTCTCCCAGGATATTATAAATGCTAAAACCTTCTATTTCCCGCTCCTTAAACATCCCAGACACCAAAATCTTCTTTTCCTCTCCAAGTCATTCCATACACCAAAACTTTCTGCTCACTGTTCCCAAGTCTCCCATTCACAAAACCATGTGCTTCCTGCTCCCAAGTCATCCCATACACAAAAATCTTCTGCTCACTGTTTCCCAGCCATCTTGTACACAAAACCATATGCTTCCTGCTCTCAAGTCATCTTGTACATGAAAACCTTCTGCTTCCCTCTCCCAGGTTATTATATGTTAAACTTTCTATTTCCTGCTCCTTAACCATCCCATACAGCAAAACCTTCTGCTTCCTGCTCCCAAGTCATCCCCTACCAAAAACTTTCTGCTCACTGTTCCCAAGTCATCCCCTTACCCTAAACCTTCTGCTTTCTTCTCCCAAGCCATCCCATGCACCAAAACCTTCTGTTCACTGTTCCCAAGTCACCCCTACACAAAACCTTCTCTTTCTTTCCCCAGCCTCCCCATACAACAAAACCTTCTGCTTCCTGCTCCCAAGTCATTCCATGCACAAAACCTTCTGTTCACTGTTCCCAAGTCACCCCAGTACACCAATCTTCTGCTTTCTTCTCCCAAGCTGCCCCATACTCCAAAACCTTCTGCTTCCTGCTCCCATCATTCCATACACCAAACCCTTCTGCTCACTGTTCCCAAGTCATCCCATACACCAAAACATTCTGCTTCCTTGTCCAAGCCATCCCATACACAACACCTTCTGCTTCCTGCTCCCTAGTCATTCCACAAACCAAACATTCTGCTCACTATTTTCACATCGTACCATACACCCAAACCTTCTGCTTTCTTTTCCTAAGCCATCTCATACACCAAAACCTTCTGCTTCCTGCTCCCAAGTCATCATTTATACGAAAACCTTCTGCTCACTGTTCCCAAGTCATCCCATACACCAAAACCTTCTACTTCTTTCTCCCAGTTTATCCCAAACATCAAAACATCCTGCCTGCTGTTACCAAACCATCTGTACACAAAAACATTCTGCTTACTGCTCCCAAGCTATACTGTACACCTAAACCTTCTGCTTCTTGCTCCCAAGTCATTCTGTACACCAAAACCTTTTGTTCACTTTTTCCAAGTCATCCCGTACACCCGAACCTTCTCCTTACTGTTCCCAGTCATCCTCTGCACATCAAACTTAAGCTTCCTGCTCCCAAGTCATCCCATACACCAAAACCTTCCCTCACTGTTCCACGGCCATCTTGTACACCAAAACCTTCTGCTTCCTGCTCCCAAGTCATCATTTATACCAAACCTTCTGCACTGTTCCCAAGTCATCCCATACACCAAAACTTCTACTTCTTTCTCCCAGGTTATCCCAAATATCAAAACATCCTGCCTGCTGTTACCAAGCCATCTGTACACAAAAACATTCTGTTTACTGCTCCCCAAGCTATACTGTACACCCTAAATCTTCTGCTTCTTGCTCCCAAGACATTCTGTACACCAAAACCTTTTGTTCCACTGTTTCAAGTCATCCCGTACACAACCTTCTCCTTACTGTTCCCAAGTCATCCCATACACAAAACCTTCTCCTCACTGTTTCCACGGCCATCTTGTACACTAAAACTTTCTGCTTCCTGCTCCCAAGTCATCTTCTACACCAAAACCTTCTGCTTCCTTCCCCAAGTTATTATATGTGCTAAAACCTTCTATTTCCTGCTCCTTAAACACATCCATACACACAACCTTCCTTCCTGCTCCCAAGTCATCCTGTACACTAAAACCTTCTGCTCATTGTTCCAAGTCATCCCACGTACACCAAAACCTTCTGCTTCCATTCTCCAGGCCATTCCATACACCAAAACATCTTGCCTGTTGTTATCAAGCCATCTTGTACACAAAATCCTTCTGCTTACTGCTCCTAAGCTATCCTGTACACCAAAACTATCTGCTTCTTGATCCCAAGTCATTCTGTACACCAAATCCTTTTGTTCATTGTTCCCAAGTCATCCCGTACACCAAAATCTGCTGCTCACTGTTCCCAAGTCATCCCATACATCAAAACCTTCAGCTTCCTGCTCCCAAGTCATCCCATGCACCAAAACCTTCTGCTCACTGTTCACAAGACATCCCATACACCAAAACCTTCTGCTTCCTGCTCCCAAATCGTCCCATACACAAAAACTTTCTGCTCACTGTTCCCCGGCCATCTTGTACACCAAAAGCTCTTGCTTCCTGCTCCCAAGCCATCTTGTACACCAAAACCTTCTGCTTTCTTCTCCCAGGATATTATAAATGCTAAAACCTTCTATTTCCCGCTCCTTAAACATCCCAGACACCAAAATCTTCTTTTTCCTGCCCCCAAGTCATTCCATACACCAAAACTTTCTGCTCACTGTTCCCAAGTCTCCCCATTCACCAAAACCATGTGCTTCCTGCTCCCAAGTCATCCCATACACAAAAATCTTCTGCTCACTGTTTCCCAGCCATCTTGTACACCAAAACCATATGCTTCCTGCTCTCAAGTCATCTTGTACATGAAAACCTTCTGCTTCCCTCTCCCAGGTTATTATATATGCTAAAACTTTCTATTTCCTGCTCCTTAACCATCCCATACAGCAAAACCTTCTGCTTCCTGCTCCCAAGTCATCCCCTACCCAAAAAACTTTCTGCTCACTGTTCCCAAGTCATCCCATACACCTAAACCTTCTGCTTTCTTCTCCCAAGCCATCCCATGCACCAAAACCTTCTGTTCACTGTTCCCAAGTCACCCCCTACACAAAACCTTCTGCTTTCTTTTCCCAAGCCTCCCCATACAACAAAACCTTCTGCTTCCTGCTCCCAAGTCATTCCATGCACCAAAACCTTCTGTTCACTGTTCCCAAGTCACCCCGTACACCAAAATCTTCTGCTTTCTTCTCCCAAGCTGCCCCATACTCCAAAACCTTCTGCTTCCTGCTCCCATCATTCCATACACCAAACCCTTCTGCTCACTGTTCCCAAGTCATCCCATACACCAAAACATTCTGCTTCCTTGTCCTGTATCCCATACACCAACACCTTCTGCTTCCTGCTCCCTAGTCATTCCACAAACCAAAACATTCTGCTCACTATTTTCACATTACCATACACCCAACCTTCTGCTTTCTTTTCCATGCCATCTCTATACACAAAACCTTCTGCTTCCTGCTCCCCAAGTCATCATTTATACGAAAACCTTCTGCTCACTGTTCCCAAGTCATCCCATACACAAAACCTTCTACTTCTTTCTCCCAGTTTATCCCAAACATCAAACATCCTGCCTGCTGTTACAAACCATCTGTACACAAAAACATTCTGCTTACTGCTCCCAAGCTATACTGTACACCCTAAACCTTCTGCTTCTTGCTCCCAAGTCATTCTGTACACAAAACCTTTTGTTCCACTTTTCCAAGTCATCCATGCACGAACCTTCTCCTTACTGTTCCCAGTCATCCTCTAGCACATCAAACCTTAGCTTCTCTCTCCCAAGTCATCCCATACACCAAACCTCCCCCACTGTTCCACGGCCATCTTGTACACTGAAACCTTCTGCTTCCTGCTGCTCCCAAGTCATCATTATACCAAAACCTTCTGCTCACTGTTCCCAAGTCATCCCATACACCAAAACCTTCTACTTCTTTCTCCCAGGTTATCCCAAATATCAAAACATCCTGCCTGCTGTTACCAAGCCATCTGTACACAAAAACATTCTGTTTACTGCTCCCAAGCTATACTGTACACCTAAATCTTCTGCTTCTTGCTCCCAAGACATTCTGTACACCAAAACCTTTTGTTCACTGTTTCCAAGTCATCCCGTACAACCGAACCTTCTCCTTACTGTTCCCAAGTCATCCCATACACCAAAACCTTCTCCTCACTGTTCCACGGCCATCTTGTACACTAAAACTTTCTGCTTCCTGCTCCCAAGTCATCTTCTACACCAAAACCTTCTGCTTCCTTCTCCCAAGTTATTATATGTGCTAAAACCTTCTATTTCCTGCTCCTTAAACATCCCATACACCACAACCTTCCGCTTCCTGCTCCCAAGTCATCCTGTACACTAAAACCTTCTGCTCATTGTTCCCAAGTCATCCCGTACACCAAAACCTTCTGCTTCATTCTCCCAGGCCATTCCATACACCAAAACATCTTGCCTGTTGTTATCAAGCCATCTTGTACACAAAATCCTTCTGCTTACTGCTCCTAAGCTATCCTGTACACCAAAACTATCTGCTTCTTGATCCCAAGTCATTCTGTACACCAAATCCTTTTGTTCATTGTTCCCAAGTCATCCCGTACACCAAAACCTGCTGCTCACTGTTCCCAAGTCATCCCATACATCAAAACCTTCAGCTTCCTGCTCCCAAGTCATCCCATACACCAAAACCTTCTGCTCACTGTTCACAAGACATCCCATACACCAAAACCTTCTGCTTCCTGCTCCCAAATCGTCCCATACACAAAAACTTTCTGCTCACTGTTCCCCGGCCATCTTGTACACCAAAAGCTCTTGCTTCCTGCTCCCAAGCCATCTTGTACACCAAAACCTTCTGCTTTCTTCTCCCAGGATATTATAAATGCTAAAACCTTCTAGTTCCCGCTCCTTAAACATCCCAGACACCAAAATCTTCTTTTCCCTTCCCCAAGTCATTCCATACACCAAAACTTTCTGCTCACTGTTCCCAAGTCTCCCCATTCACCAAAACCATGTGCTTCCTGCTCCCCAAGTCATCCCATACACAAAAATCTTCTGCTCACTGTTTCCCAGCCATCTTGTACACAAAACCATCTGCTTCCTGCTCTCAAGTCATCTTGTACATGAAAACCTTCTGCTTCCCTCTCCCAGGTTGTATATATGCTAAAACTTTCTATTTCCTGCTCCTTAACCATCCCATACAGCAAAACCTTCTGCTTCCTGCTCCCAAGTCATCCCCTACCCAAAACTTTCTGCTCACTGTTCCCAAGTCATCCCGTGCACTAAACCTTCTGCTTTTCTCCCAAGCCATCCCATGCAACAAAACCTTCTGTTCACTGTTCCCAAGTCACCCCTACACAAAACCTTCTTTCTTTTCCCAAGCCTCCCCATACAACAAAACCTTCTGCTTCCTGCTCCCAAGTCATTCCATGCACCAAAACCTTCTGTTCACTGTTCCCAAGTCACCCCGTACACCAAAATCTTCTGCTTTCTTCTCCCAAGCTGCCCCATACTCCAAAACCTTCTGCTTCCTGCTCCCATCATTCCATACACCAAACCCTTCTGCTCACTGTTCCCAAGTCATCCCATACACCAAAACATTCTGCTTCCTTGTCCTAAGCCATCCCATACACCAACACCTTCTGCTTCCTGCTCCCTAGTCATTCCACAAACCAAAACATTCTGCTCACTATTTTCACATCGTACCATACACCCAAACCTTCTGCTTTCTTTTCCTAAGCCATCTCATACACCAAAACCTTCTGCTTCCTGCTCCCAAGTCATCATTTATACGAAAACCTTCTGCTCACTGTTCCCAAGTCATCCCATACACCAAAACCTTCTACTTCTTTCTCCCAGTTTATCCCAAACATCAAAACATCCTGCCTGCTGTTAGCAAACCATCTGTACACAAAAAACATTCTGCTTACTGCTCCCAAGCTATACTGTACACCCTAAACCTTCTGCTTCTTGCTCCCAGTCATTCTGTACACAAAACCTTTTTGTTCACTTTTTCCAAGTCATCCCATTACACCAGACCTTCTCCTTACTGTTCCCAAGTCATCCTGTACATCAAAACCTTCAGCTTCCTGCTCCCCAAGTCATCCCATACACCAAAACCTTCCCTCACTGTTCCACGGCCATCTTGTACACCAAAACCTTCTGCTTCCTGCTCCCAAGTCATCATTTATACCAAAACCTTCTGCTCACTGTTCCCAAGTCATCCCATACACCCAAAACCTTCTACTTCTTTCTCCCCAAGTTGTCCCAAATATCAAAACATCCTGCCTGCTGTTACCAAGCCATCTGTACACAAAACATTCTGTTTACTGCTCCCCAAGCTATACTGTACACCCTAAATCTTCTGCTTCTTGCTCCCCAAGACATTCTGTACACCAAAACCTTTTGTTCACTGTTTCAAGTCATCATTACAACTTGAACCTTCTCCTTACTGTTCCCAAGTCATCCCATACACCAAAACCTTCTCCTCACTGTTCCACGGCCATCTTGTACACTAAAACTTTCTGCTTCCTGCTCCCAAGTCATCTTCTACACCAAAACCTTCTGCTTCCTTCTCCCAAGTTATTATATGTGCTAAAACCTTCTATTTCCTGCTCCTTAAACATCCCATACACAACAACCTTCTGCTTCCTGCTCCCAAGTCATCCTGTACACTAAAACCTTCTGCTCATTGTTCCCAAGTCATCCCGTACACCAAAACCTTCTGCTTCATTCTCCCAGGCCATTCCATTACGCAAAACATCTTGCCTGTTGTTATCAAACCATCTTGTACACAAATCCTTCTGCTTACTGCTCTAAGCTATCCTGTACACCAAAACTATCTGCTTCTTGATCCAAAATCATTCTGTACACCAAATCCTTTTTGTTCATTGTTCCCAAGTCATCCCGTACACAAAACCTGTTGCTCACTGTTCCCAAGTCATCCCATACATCAAAACCTTCAGCTTCCTGCTCCCAAGTCATCCCATACACCAAAACCTTCTGCTCACTGTTCACAAGACATCCCATACACAAAACCTTCTGCTTCCTGCTCCCAAATCGTCCCATACACAAAACTTTCTGCTCACTGTTCCCCACTCTTGCACACAAAAGCTTTTGCTTTCCTGCTCCCAAACCATCTTGTACACAAAACCTTCTGCTTTCTTCTCCCAGGATATTATACATGCTAAAACCTTCTAGTTCCTGCTCCTTAACCATCCCATACACCAAAACCTTCTGCTTCCTGCTCCCAAGTCATCCTGTACACTGAAACCTTCTGCTGACTGTTCCCAAGTCATCCCGTACACCAAAACCTTCTGCTTCATTCTCCCAGGCCATCTCATACACCAAAACATCCTGCCTGCTGTTATCAAGCCATCTTGTACACTAAAGCCTTCTGCTTACTGCTCCTAAGCTATCCTGTACACCAAAACTATCTGCTTCTTGATCCCAAGTCATTCTGTACACCAAATCCTTTTGTTCATTGTTCCCAAGTCATCCCGTACACCAAAACCTTCTGCTCACTGTTCCCAAGTCATCCCATACATCAAAACCTTCAGCTTCCTGCTCCCAAGTCATCCCATACACCAAAACCTTCTGCTCACTGTTCACAAGACATCCCGTACACCAAAACCTTCTGCTTCCTGCTCCCAAATCATCCCATACACAAAAAGTTTCTGCTCACTGTTCCCCGGCCATCTTGTACACCAAAAGCTTTTGCTTCCTGCTCCCAAGCCATCTTGTACACCAAAACCTTCTGCTTTCTTCTCCCTGGATATTATATATACTAAAACCTTCTATTCCTGCTCCTTAACCATCCACAGACATCAAAACCTTCTTTTCCTGCCCCCAAGTCATTTCCATACACCAAAGGCTTTCTGCTCACTGTTCCCAAGTCCCCCATTCACCAAAACCTTGTGCTTCCTGCTCCCAAGTCATCCCATACACCAAAACAACTTCTCCTCACTGTTCCATGGCCATCTTGTACACTAAAACTTTTTCTGCTTCCTGCTCCCCGCCATCTTCTACACCAAAACCTTCTGCTTTACCAGCTTCTCCCAGATTATTATGTATTGCTAAAACCTTCTGTTTCTGCTCCTAACCATCCCATACACCAAAACCTTCTGCTTCCTGCTCCAAGTCATCCTGTATGCTAAAACCTTCTGTTAACTGTTCCCAAGTCATCCCGTACACCAAAACCTTCTGCTTCATTCTCCCAGGCCATCTCATACACCAAAACATCCTGCCTGCTGTTATCAAGCCATCTTGTACACAAAAGTCTTCTGCTTACTGCTCCTAAGCTATCCTGTACACCAAAACTATCTGCTTCTTGATCCCAAGTCATTCTGTACACCAGATCCTTTTGTTCACTGTTCCCAAGTCATCCCGTACACCAAAACCTTCTGTTCACTGTTCCCAAGTCATCCCATACATCAAAACCTTCAGCTTCCTGCTCCCAAGTCATCCCGTACACCAAAACCTTCTGCTCACTGTTCTGACCATCTTGTACCAAAGCTTTGCTTCCTGCTCCCAAGCCATCTGTACACCAAACCTTCTGCTTTCTTCTCCCAGGATATTATATATGCTAAAACCTTCTATTTCCTGCTCCTTAACCATCCCAGACATCAAAACCTTACTTTTTTCTGCCCCCAAGTCATTCCATACACCAAAACTTTCTGCTCACTGTTCCCAAGTCTCCCCATTCACCAAAACCTTGTGCTTCCTGCTCCCAAGTCATTCCATACACAAAAATCTTCTGCTCACTGTTCCCCAGCCATCTTGTACACCAAAAGCTTTTGCTTCCTGCTCCCAAGTCATCTTGTACACCAAAACCTTCTGCTTCCTTCTCCCAGATATTACATTTGCTAAAACCTTCTGTTTCCTGCTCCTTGACCATCCCATACACCAAAGGCTTTTGCTTTCTGGTCCTATGTCTTTCCGTACACAAAACTGTTCTGCTCATTGCTATCAAGCTATCCCATGCCCCAAAACCTTCTGCATCCTGCTCCCAAGTCATCCCATATACCAAAACCTTCTGATCACTGTTCCTAGCCATCCTGTACACCAAGACCTTCTGCTTCCTGTTTCAAGCTATCCCATACAGCAAAACCATCTGTATCCACCTGCTCTCAAGTCATCCCCGTACACCAAAACATTCTGCTTCCTTATACATGCCATTCCATACACCAACATTTCTGCCCATTGTTCCTAAGCTATCCCATGCAACGCATCCTTCTTCTTCCTGCTCCCAAGTTACCCCATGCATTAAAACCTTCTGTTTCCTTCTCCAAAGCCTTCCTGTAGACCAGAACCTTCTGTTTTCTGCTCCCAAACTATCCAGTGCACACAAAGCCTTCTGTTTCCTTCTCCCAAGTCATGCCATACACCAAAACCTTCTGCTTACTTTTCCCAATCCATCCTGCACACAAAAACATTCTGCTTCCTCCTCCTCCCAAGACATCCCATACACCAAATCCTTCTGCTCAGTGTTCCCAAGTCATCCTGACACCAAATCTTCTATTTCCTGCTCCCAAGTCATCCTGCATACCAAAACATTCTGCTTCAGTTTCCCCAGCCATCTTTGCACAAAAGCGTTCTGCTTACTGCCTCAAGCCATCCTGTACACCAAACCTTCTGCTTCCTTCTCCCAAGTTATCCCATACACTAAAACCTACTGTGTCCTGCTCCTAAGCCATCCCATACACCAAAACCTTCTGCTTCCTACTCCCAATTCAGCCTTTACACCAAACCTACTGCTCACTGTTCCCAAGTCATCCCGTACAGCAAAACCTTTTGCTTCCTTTTCCCAGGTCATCCCAAACATCAAAACATCCTGCCTGCTGTTACCAAGCCATCTGTACACAAAAAACATTCTGCTTACTGCTACCAAGCTATACTGCACACCAAAACCTTCTGCTTCTTGCTCCCAAGTCATTCTGTACACCAAAAAATTTTGTTCTCTGCTCCCAAGTCATCCCATATACCAAAACCTTCTGATCACTGTTCCCTAGCCATCCTGTACACCAAGACCTTCTGCTTCCTGTTCCCAAGCTATCCCATGCACCAAAACCATCTGTATCCTGCTCTCAAGTCATCCTGTACACCAAAACATTCTGCTTCCTTATCGCATGCCATTCCATACACCAACATTTTCTGCCCATTGTTCTAAGCTATCCATGCACACGCATCAGCCTTCTTCTTCCTGCTCCCAAATTTACCCCATGCATTAAACCTTCTGTTTCCTTCTCCAAAACCTTCCTGTAGACCAGAACCTTCTGTTTCCTGCTTCCAAACTATCCAGTGCACAAAGCCTTCTGTTTCCTTCTCCCAAGTCATTCATACACCAAAACCTTCTGCTCACTTTTCCAATCCATCCTGCACACAAAAACATTCTGCTTCCTCCTCCTCCCAAGACATCCCATACACAAATCCTTCTGCTCAGTGTTCCCAAGTCATCCTGTACACCAAATCTTCTATTTCCTGCTCCCAAGTCATCCTGCATACAAAACATTCTGCTTCAAGTTCCCCAGCCATCTTGCACACAAAATGTTCTGCTTACTGCCTCAAAGCCATCCTGTACACCAAACCTTCTGCTTCCCTTCTCCCAAGTTATCCCATACACTAAAACCTACTGTTTCCTGCTCTAAGCCATCCCATACACAAAACCTTCTGCTTCCTACTCCCAAATCCAGCCTTTACACAAAACCTACTGCTCACTGTTCCCAAGTCATCCTGTACAAGCAAAACCTTCTGCTTCCTTTTCCCAGGTCATCCCAAACATCAAAACATCCTGCCTGCTGTTACCAAGCCATCTGTACACAAAAACATTCTGCTTACTGCTCCCAAGCTATACTGCACACCAAAACCTTCTGCTTCTTGCTCCCAAGTCATTCTGTACACAAAATTTTGTTCTCTGTTCCCAGAATCATCCATTATTGAAACCTTCTGCTCACTGTTCCCCAAGACATCCCATACACCAAAACCTTCTTTCCTGCTCCAAATCATCCGTAAACAAAACATTCTGCTCACTGTTCCACGGCCATCTTGTACACTAAAACCTTATGTTTCCTGCTCCCAAAGCCATCTTGTACACCATAACCTTCTGCTTCCTTCTCCCAAGTTATTATTTGTGCTAAAACCTTCTATTTCCTGCTCCTTAACCATCCCATACATCAAAACCTTCTGCTTCCTGCTCCCAAGTCCTGTACATTAAACCTTCTGCTCACTGTTGAAAGTCATCCCGTACACCAAAACCTTCTGCTTCCTTCTGCCAGTCCATCCCATACAACAAAACATCCTGCCTGCTGTTAGCAAGCCATCTTGTACACAGAAACTTTCTGCTTACTGCTCCCATGCTATCCCTGTACACCAAAACCATCTGCTTCTTGATCCCAAGTCATTCTTTACACAAAACCTTTTGTTCACTGTTCCCAAGTCATTCTGTACACCAAAACATTCTGCTTCCTTCTCCCATGTCATCCCATACACCAACATTTCTGCCCATTGTTCCCAAGCTATCCTGTACAGTACAACCTTCTGCTTCCTGCTCCCAAGCTATCCCATGCATCAAAACCTTCTGTTTCCTTCTCCAAAGCCTTCCTGTACACCAGAACCTTCTGCTTCCTGCTTCCAAGCCATGCAATGCACCAAAGCCTTCTGCTTCCTGCTCCCAAGTCATCCCATACACCAAAACCTTCTTCTCAGTGTTCCCAAGTCATCCTGTACTCCAAATCTTCTGCTTCCTGTTCCCAAGTCATCCTGTACACCAAAACATTCTGCTTACTGTTCCCCAGCCATCTTGCTCACCAAAATGTTCTGCTTACTGCTCCCAGGCGATCCTGTACACCAAACCTTCTGCTTCTTTTTCCAAAGTTATGCCATACACTAAAACCTACTGTTTCCTGCTCCTAAGTCATCCCATATAACAAAACATTCTGCTTCCTGCTCCCTAGTCATCCCATACACTAAAACATTCTGCTCACTGTTTCCAAGTCATCCCATACACCAAACCCTTCTCTTTCCTCTTCCAAGCCATCTCATACACCAAACCTTCTGCATCCTGCTCCCAAGTCATCCTGTACACCAAAATCTTCTACTCACTGTTCCCAAGTCATCCCATACATCAAAACCTTCTGCTTCCTTCTCCCAGGCCATCCCGTACACCAAAACATCCTGCCTGCTGTTACAAAGCAATCTTGTACACAAAAACCTTCTGCTTACTGCTCCCAAGCTATCTCTGTACACCAAAACCATCACTTCTTCCTCCCAAGTCATTCTGTGCATAAAACCCTTTGTTCACTGTTCTCAAGTCATCCCATATACAGAACCTTCTGCTCACTGTTCCCAAGTCATCCCGTACATAAAAACCTTCAGCTTCCTGCTCCCAAGTCATTCCATACACCAAAACCTTCTGCTCACTGTTCCCAAGACATCTCATACACCAAAACCTTCTGCTTCCTGCTCCCAAATCATCCCATACACAAAAACCTTCTGCTTACTGTTACACAGCCAGCTTGTACACCAAAACCTTCTGCTTCCTGCTCCCAAGCCATCTTGTGCACCAAAACCTTCTTCTTTCTTCTCCCTAGTCTCCCCATACACCAAAATATTCTGCTTTCTTCTCCCAAGTCTCCCCATACACCAACATTTTGTGCTTCCTGCTCCCAAGTCATCCTGTACACAAAAATCTTCTGCTCAATGTTCCCCGGCCATCTTGTATACCAAAACCATCTTCTTCCTGCTCCCAAGCCATCTTGCACAGAATACCTTCTGCTTCCCTCTCCCTAGATTATTATATATGCTGAAACCTTCTATTTCCTGCTCCTTAGCCATCCCATAAAAAAGCAAAACCTTCTGCTTCCTGCTCCCAAGTCATCCTGTACACCAAAACCTGCTGCTTTCTTCTCCCAAGCCTCCCCATTCACCAAAACCTTCTGCTTCCTGCTCCCAAGTCATTCCATACACCAAACCTCTGTTCACTGTTCCAAATCATCCATATACTAAAACCTTCTGCTTTCTTCTCCCAAGCCATCCCACACACAAAACCTTCTGTCCACTTTTCGAAGACCATCCCATACACCGAACCTTGTGTTTCCTTCTCCAAGCTATCCCATGGACCAAAACCTTTTGATTCCTGATCCCATGTCATTCCGTATATCAAAACCTTCTGCTCACTGTTCCCAAACCATCCCTATACATTAAAACCCTCTGCTTAATGCTCCCTATTTGTCCTGAACACTAAAACCTTCTGCTCACTGTTCCCAACTCACCCCATTCACCAAAACCTTCTGCTTTCTTCTCCCGAGCTGCTCCATACACCAAAACCTTCTGCTTCCTGCTCCCATCATTCCATACCCAAACCCTTCTGCTCACTGTTCCAAAGTGATCCCATACACAAGAACCTTCACTTCCTGCTCCCCAACTAGTCCATGCATCAGAACCTTTTGATTCCTGCTCCCATCATCTCATACACCAAAACATTCTGCTGTCTGTTCCCAAGCCATCCTGCACACCCAAAACCTTCTGCTCACTTTTTCAGCCATCTTGTACACCAAAAGCCTTCTGCTTCCTGCTTCAAACTTCCATCCTGTACACTAAATCCTTCTGTTTCCTTCTCCCAAGTTATCTTGTATACTCTAAAACCTTCTGTTTCCTGCTTCCTAGCCATGCTATACACCAAAACCTTCTGCTTCCTGCTCCCGCGTGTTCCCGTACACAAAACCGTTCTGCTCACTGCTCCCAAGCTATCCCTTGCCCCTAAGCCTTCTGCATCCTGCTCCCAAGTCATCCCATATATCAAAACCTTCTGCTCACTGTTCCCAAGCCATCCTGTACATGAGGAACTTCTGCTTCCTGTTCCCAAGCCATCCTGTTCACCAAGACCTTCTGCTTCCTGTTCCCATGCTATCCCAGGCTCCAGAACCGTCTGCATACTGCTCCCAAGCCATCCTGTACACCAGAACCTTCTTCCTGCCCCAAGCTATCCCATGCCCCAAAACATTCTGTATCCTGCTCCCAAGTCATCCCCTACACCAAAACATTCTGATCCTTCTCCCATGCCATTCCATACACCAACATTTCTGCCCATTGTTCCCAAGCTATCCATACACCCATCCCTCTTCCTCCTGCTCCCCAAGTTATCCATGCATTCAAAACCTTCTGCTTCCTTCTCCAAAGCCTTCCTGTAGACCAGAACCTTCTGCTTCCTGCTCCCAAGCTATCCAAGGCACCAAAGCCTTCAGCTTTCTGGTCCCAAGTTATCCCACAAACCAAAACCTTCTGCTCACTGTTCCCAATCCATTCCTCGCGCGAACAAAATTCTGCTTACTCCTCCTCCCAAGTCATCCCATACACCAAACCTTGCTCAGTGTTCCAAGCCATCTTGTACACCACAAAACGTTCTGCTTACTGCTCCTAGCCATCCTGTACACCAAACCTTCTTCCCTTCTCCCAAGTTATCCCATACACTCAAAACCTACTGTTCTGCTCCTAAGCCATCTGATACACCAAACCTTCTGCTTCCTGCTCCTTGTCATCCCACACAAAAACATTCTGCTCACTGTTCCCAAGTCATCCCATACACAAAACCTTCTGCTTTCTTCTCCCAAGCCATCTCATACACAAAACCTTCTGCTTCCTGCTCCCAAGTCATCCTGTACACAAAACCTTCTGCTCACTGTTCCTAAGTCATCCCATACACAAAACTCTTCTGCTTCTCTCCCAGGTTATCCCAAATATCAAAACATCCTGCCTGCTGTTACCAAACCATCTGTACACAAAAACATTCTGCTACTGCTCCCCAAGCTGTTCTGTACACAAAACCTTCTGCTTCTTGCTCCCCAAGTCATTCTGTACACCAAAACCTTTTGTTCACTGTTCCCAAGTCATCCCGTACACCGAACCTTCTTCTCACTGTTCCCATGTCATCCTGTACTTCAAGACCTTCAGCTTTCCTGCTCCCAAGTCATTCCATACACCAAAACCGTCTGCTCACTGTTCCCTAAGCTCATCCTGTACATGAAGAACTTCTGCTTCCTGTTCCCAAGCCATCCTGTACACTAAAACCTTCTGCTTCCTGTTCCCAAACTGTCCCATGCACCAGAACCGTGTGCTTCCTGCTCCCAAGCCATCCTGTACACCAGAACCTTCTTCCTGCTCCCATGATATCCAATGCACCAAAGCCTTCAGCTTTCTGCTCCCAAGTCATCCCATACACCAAAACCTTCTGCTCACTGTTCCCGATCCATCCAGCACACCAAAACATTCTGCTTCCTCCTCCTCCTCCCAAGTCATCCCATACACCAAAACCTTCTGCTCAGTGTTCCCAAGTCATCCTGTACACCAAATCTTCTATTTCCTGCTCCCAAGTCATCTCATACACCAAAACATTCTGCTTACAGTTCCCAAGCCATCTTGCACACCAAAATGTTCTGCTTACTGCTCCCAAGCCATCCTGTACACCAAACCTTCTGCTTCTTTCTCCCAAGTTATCCCATACACTAAAACCTACTGTTTCCTGATCCTAAGCCATCCGATACACGAAAACCTTCTGCTTCCTGCTCCCTAGTCATCCCACACTCTAAAACATTCTGCTCACTGTTCCCAAGTCATCCCATACACCAAAACATTTTGCTTTCTTCTCCCAAGCCATCTCATACACCAAAACCTTCTGCTTCCTGCTCCCAAGTCATCCTTTACACCAAAACCTTCTGATCACTGTTCCCAAGTCATCCCGTACACCAAAACCTTCTGCTTCATTCTCCCAAGCCATCTCATACACCAAAACATCCTGCTTGCTGTTATCAAGCCATCTTGTACACAAAAGCCTTCTCCACTGCTCCTAAGCTATCCTGTACACCAAAACTATCTGCTTCTTGATCCCAAGTCATTCTGTACATCAAATCCTTTTGTTCACTGTTCCCAAGTCATCCCATACACCAAAACCTTCTGTTCACTGTTCCCAAGTCATCCCATACATCAAAACTTTCAGCTTCCTGCTCCCAAGTCATCCCATACACCAAAACCTTCTGCTCACTGTTCACAAGACATCCCATACACCAAAACCTTCTGCTTCCTGCTCCCAAATCATCCCATACACAAAAACTTTCTGCTCACTGTTCCCCGGCCATCTTGTACACCAAAAGCTTTTGCTTCCTGCTCCAAACCATCTTGTACACAAAACCTTCTGCTTTCTTCTCCCAGGATATTATATGCTAAAACCTTCTATTTCCTACTCCTTAACCATCCCAGACACCAAAACCTTCTGCTTCCTGCCCCCAAGTCATTACGTACACCAAAACTTTCTGCTCACTGTTCCCAAGTCTCCCCATACACCAAAACCTTGTGCTTCCTGCTCCCAAGTCATCCCATACACAAAAATCTTCTGCTCACTGTTTCCCGGCCATCTTGTACACCAAAACCATCTGCTTCCTGCTCTCACGTCATCTTGTACACGGAAACCTTCTGCTTCCCTCTCCCAGGTTATTATATATGCTAAAACCTTCTATTTCCTGCTCCTTAACCATCCCATACAGGAAAACCTTCTGCTTCCTGCTCCCAAGTCATCCCATACCCAAAAAACTTTCTGCTCACTGTTCCCACGTCATCCTGTACACCAAAACCTTCTGCTTTCTTCTCCCAAGCCTCCCCATACAACAAAACCTTCTGCTTCCTGCTCCCAAGTCATTCCATACACCAAAACATTCTGTTCACTGTTCCCAAGCCATCCCATACACCTAAACCTTCTGCTTTCTTCTCCCAAGCCATCTCATGCACCAAAACCTTCTGCTCACTGTTCCCAAGTCACCCTGTACACCAAAATCTTCTGCTTTCTTCTCCCAAGCCGCCCCATACTCCGAAACCTTCTGCTTCCTGCTCCCATCATTCCATACACCAAACCCTTCTGCTCACTGTTCCCAAGTCATCCCCTACACCAAAACATTCTGCTTCTTTCTCCCAGGTTATCCCAAACATCAAAACATCCTGCCTGCTGTTATCAAGCCATCTGTACACAAAAACATTCTGCTTACTGCTCCCAAGCTATACTGTACACCAAAACATCTGCTTCTTGCTCCCAAGTCATTCTGTACACCAAAACCTTTTGTTCACTGTTTCCAAGTCATCCCGTACACCCGAACATTCTCCTCACTGTTCCCAAGTCATCCTGTACATCAAAACCTTCAGCTTCCTGCTCCCAAGTTATCCCATATACCAAAACCTTCTCCTCACTGTTCCATGGCCATCTTGTACACTAAAACGTTTTGCTTCCTGCTCCCAAACCATCTTCTACACCAAAACCTTCTGCTTCCTTCTCCCAAGTTATTATATGTGCTAAAACCTTCTATTTCCTGCTCCTTAACCATCCCATACACCAAAACCTTCTGCTTCCTGCTCCCAAGTCATCCTGTACACTAAAACCTTCTGCTTTCTTTTCTCAAGCCTCCCAATACAACAAAACCTTCTGCTTCCTGCTCCCAAGTCATTCCATACACCAAAACATTTTGTTCACTGTTCCCAAGCCATCCCATACACCTAAACCTTCTGCTTTCTTCTCCCAAGCCATCTCATGCACCAAAACCTTCTGTCTATTGTTCCCAAGTCATCCATGCACCAGAATCTTCTGCTTCCTGCTCCCAAGCTATCCATGCATCAGAACCTTTTTGATTCCTGCTCACATGTCATCTCATACCCAAAACCAACTTCACTCACTGTTACTTAAGTCATCCATTTGAAAACCTTCTGCTTCTTTCTCCCAGGTTATCCCAAACATCAAAACATCCTGCCTGCTGTTATCAAACCATCTGTACACAAAAACATTCTGCTTACTGCTCCCAAGCTATACTGTACACACAAAACATCTGCTTCTTGCTCCCAAGTCATTCTGTACACAAAACCTTTTGTTCACTGTTTCCAAGTCATCCCAGTACACCCGAACATTCTCCTCACTGTTCCCAAGTCATCCTGTACATCAAAACCTTCAGCTTCCTGCTCCCAAGTTATCCCATACACCAAAACCTTCTCCTCACTGTTCCATGGCCATCTTGTACACTAAAACGTTTTGCTTCCTGCTCCCAAGCCATCTTCTACACCAAAACCTTCTGCTTCCTTCTCCCAAGTTATTATATGTGCTAAAACCTTCTATTTCCTGCTCCTTAACCATCCCATACACCAAAACCTTCTGCTTCCTGCTCCCAAGTCATCCTGTACACTAAAACCTTCTGCTCACTGTTCCCAAGTCATCCCGTACACCAAAACCTTCTGCTTCATTCTCCCAGGCCATCTCCATTACACAAAACATCCTGCCTGCTGTTATCAAGCCATCTTGTACACAAAATCCTTCTCTTACTGCTCCTAAGCTATCCTGTACACAAAACTATCTTGCTTCTTGATCCCAAGTCATTCTGTACACCAAATCCTTTGTTCACTGTTCTCAAGCCATCCCATACACGAAAACCTGCTGCTCACTGTTCCCAAGTCATCCCTTACATCAAAATCTTCAGCTTCCTGCTCCCAAGTCATCCCATACACCAAAACCTTCTGCTCACTGTTCATAAGACATCCGTACACCAAAACTGTCTGCTTCCTTCTCCCAAATCATCCCATACACTAAAAACCTTCTGCTCACTGTTCCCCGGCCATCTTGTACACCAAAGCTTTTTCTTCCTGCTCCCCAAGTCATCTTGTACACAAAACCTTCTGCTTCCTTCTCCCAGGATATTATATTTGCTAAAACCTTCTATTTCCTGCTCCTTGGCCATCCATACACCAAAACCTTTGCTTCCTGCTCCTATGTCTTTCACATTACACAAAACTGTTCTACTCACTGCTATCAAGCTATGCCATGCCCAAAACCTTCTGCATCCTGCTCCCCAAGTCATCCATATACCAAAACCTTCTGATCACTGTTCCCTAGCCATCCTGTACACCAAGACCTTCTGCTTCCAGTTCCCAAGCTATCCCATGCACCAAAACCATCTGTATCCTGCTCCCAAGTCATCCTGTACCCAAAAAACTTTCTGCTCACTGTTCCCAAGTCATCCTATACACCGAAACCTTCTGCTTTCTTCTCCCAAGCCTCCCCATACAACAAAACCTTCTGCTTCCTGCTCCCAAGTCATTCCATACACCAAAACATTCTGTTCACTGTTCCCAAGCCATCCCATACACCTAAACCTTCTGCTTTCTTCTCCCAAGCCATCCCATGCACCAAAACCTTCTGTTCACTGTTCCCAAGTCACCCCGTACACCAAACCCTTCTGCTTCCTGCTCCCATCATTCCATACACCAAACCCTTCTGCTCACTGTTCCCAAGTCATCCCATACACCAAAACATTCTGCTTCCTTGTCCTAAGCCATCCCATACACCAAAACCTTCTGCTTCCCGCTCCCTAGTCATTCCACAAACCAAAACATTCTGCTCACTGTTTTCACGTCGTCCCATACACCCAAACCTTCTGCTTTCTTTTCCTAAGCCATCTCAAACATCAAAACCTTCTGCTTCCTGCTCCCAAGTCATCATTTATACGAAAACCTTCTGCTCACTGTTCCCAAGTCATCCCATACACCAAAACCTTCTACTTCTTTCTCTCAGGTTATCCCAAACATCAAAACATCCTGCCTGCTGTTACCAAGCCATCTGTACAAAAAAACATTCTGCTTACTGCTCCCAAGCTATACTGTACACCTAAACCTTCTGCTTCTTGCTCCCAAGCCATTCTGTACACCAAAACCTTTTGTTCACTTTTCCAAGTCATCCCGTACACCCGAACCTTCTCCTTACTGTTCCCAAGTTATCCTGTACATCAAAACCTACAGCTTCCTGCTCCCAAGTCATCCCATACACCAAAACCTTTTCCTCACTGTTCCACGGCCATCTTGTACACAAAACCTTCTGCTTCCTGCTCCCAAGCCATCTTCTACACAAAACCATCTGCTTCCTTTCCTAAGTTATTATATGTGCTAAAACCTTCTATTTCCTGCTCCATAACATCCCTTACACCACAACCTTCTGCTTTCCTGCTCCCAAGTCATCCTGTGCACTAAAACCTTCTGCTCACTGTTGCCAAGTCATCCCTACACCAAAACCTTCTACTTCTTTCTCCCAGGTTATCCCAAACATCAAAACATCCTGCCTGCTGTTACCAAGCCATCTGTACACAAAACATTCTGTTTACTGCTCCCAAGCTATACTGTACACCTAAACCTTCTGCTTCTTGCTCCCAAGTCATTCTGTACACCAAATCCTTTTGTTCACTGTTTCCAAGTCATCCCGTACAACCGAGCCTTCTCCTTACTGTTCCCAAGTCATCCCATACACCAAAACCTTCTCCTCACTGTTCCACGGCCATCTTGTACACTAAAACGTTCTGCTTCCTGCTCCCAAGTCATCTTCTGCACCAAAACCTTCTGCTTCCTTCTCCTAAGTTATTATATGTGCTAAAACCTTCTATTTCCTGCTCCTTAACCATCCCATACACAACAACCTTCTGCTTCCTGCTCCCAAGTCATCCTGTACACTAAAACCTTCTGCTCTCTGTTCCCAAGTCATCCCGTACACCAAAACCTTCTGCTTCATTCTCCCAGGCCATTCCATACACCAAAACATTTTACCTGTTGTTATCAAGCCATCTTGTACACAAAATCCTTCTGCTTACTGCTCCTAAGCTATCCTGTACACCAAAACTATCTGCTTCTTGATCCCAAGTCATTCTGTACACCAAATCCTTTTGTTCATTGTTCCCAAGTCATCCCGTACACCAAAACCTGTTGCTCACTGTTCCCAAGTCATCCCATACATCAAAACCTTCAGCTTCCTGCTCCCAAGTCATCCCATACACCAAAACCTTCTGCTCACTGTTCAAGACATCCCCACACCAAAAACCTTCTGCTTCCTGCTCCCAAATCGTCCCATACACAAAAACTTTCTGCTCACTGTTCCCCGGCCATCTTGTACACCAAAAGCTCTTGCTTCCTGCTCCCAAGCCATCTTGTACACCAAAACCTTCTGCTTTCTTCTCCCAGGATATTATAAATGCTAAAACCTTCTATTTCCCGCTCCTTAAACATCCCAGACACCAAAATCTTCTTTTTCCTGCCTCCAAGTCATTCCATACACCAAAACTTTCTGCTCACTGTTCCCAAGTCTCCCCATTCACCAAAACCATGTGCTTCCTGCTCCCAAGTCATCCCATACACAAAAATCTTCTGCTCACTGTTTCCCAGCCATCTTGTACACCAAAACCATCTGCTTCCTGCTCTCAAGTCATCTTGTACATGAAAACCTTCTGCTTCCCTCTCCCAGGTTATTATATATGCTAAAACTTTCTATTTGCTGCTCCTTAACCATCCCATACAGCAAAACCTTCTGCTTCCTGCTCCCAAGTCATCCCGTACCCAAAAAACTTTCTGCTCACTGTTCCCAAGTCATCCGGTACACCAAAACCTTCTGCTTTCTTCTCCCAAGCCTCTCCATACAACAAAACATTCTGCTTCCTGCTCCCAAGTCATTCCATACACCAAAACATTCTGTTCACTGTTCCCAAGCCATCCCATACACCTAAACCTTCTGCTTTCTTCTCCCAAGCCATCCCATGCACCAAAACCTTCTGTTCACTGTTCCCAAGTCATCCGGTACACCGAAACCTTCTGCTTTCTTCTCCCAAGCCTCTCCATACTCCAAAACCTTCTGCTTCCTGCTCCCAAGTCATTCCATACACCAAACCCTTCTGCTCACTGTTCCCAAGTCATCCCCTACATCAAAACATTCTGCTTCCTTGTCCTAAGCCATCCCATACACCAAAACCTTCTGCTTCCCGCTCCCTAGTCATTCCACAAACCAAAACATTCTGCTCACTATTTTCACGTCGTCCCATACACCCAAACCTTCTGCTTTCTTTTCCTAAGCCATCTCATACACCAAAACCTTCTGCTTCCTGCTCCCAAGTCATCATTTATACAAAACCTTCTGCTCACTGTTCCCAAGTCATCCCATACACCAAAACCTTCTACTTCTTTCTCCCAGGTTATCCCAAACATCAGAACATCCTGCCTGCTGTTACCAAACCATCTGTACACAAAAACATTCTGCTTACTGCTCCCAAGCTATACTGTACACCTAAACCTTCTGCTTCTTGCTCCTAAGTCATTCTGTACACCAAAACCTTTTGTTCACTTTTTCCAAGTCATCCCGTACACCCGAACCTTCTCCTTACTGTTCCCAAGTCATCCTGTACATCAAAACCTTCAGCTTCCTGCTCCCAAGTCATCCCATACACCAAAACCTTCCCCTCACTGTTCCACGGCCATCTTGTACACCAAAACCTTCTGCTTCCTGCTCCCAAGTCATCATTTATACCAAAACCTTCTGCTCACTGTTCCCAAGTCATCCCATACACCAAAACCTTCTACTTCTTTCTCCCAGGTTATCCCAAACATCAAAACATCCTGCCTGCTGTTCCCAAGCCATCTGTACACAAAAACATTCTGTTTACTGCTCCCAAGCTATACTGTACACCTAAACCTTCTGCTTCTTGCTCCCAAGACATTCTGTACACCAAAACCTTTTGTTCACTGTTTCCAAGTCATCCCGTACAACCGAACCTTCTCCTTACTGTTCCCAAGTCATCCCATACACCAAAACCTTCTGCTCAGTGTTCCCAAGCCATCTTGTACACCAAAACGTTCTGCTTACTGCTCCCAAGCCATCCTGTACACCAAACCTTCTGCTTCCTTCTCCCAAGTTATCCCATACACTAAAACCTACTGTTTCCTGCTCCTAAGCCATCCGATACACCAAAACCTTCTGCTTCCTGCTCCCTTGTCATCCCGCACACCAAAACATTCTGCTCACTGTTCCCAATGTCATCCCATACACAAAAACCTTCTGCTTTCTTCTCCCAAGCCATCTCATACACCAAAACCTTCTGCTTCCTGCTCCCAAGTCATCCTGTACACCAAAACCTTCTGCTCACTGTTCCCAAGTCATCCCATACACCAAAACCTTCTGCTTCCTTCTCCCAGGTTATCCCAAATATCAAAACATCCTGCCTGCTGTTACCAAGCCATCTGTACACAAAAACATTCTGCTTACTGCTCCCAAGCTGTTCTGTACACCAAAACCTTCTGCTTCTTGCTCCCAAGTCATTCTGTACACCAAAACCTTTTGTTCACTGTTCCCAAGTCATCCCGTACACCCGAACCTTCTTCTCACTGTTCCCATGTCATCCTGTACTTCAAGACCTTCAGCTTCCTGCTCCCAAGTCATTCCATACACCAAAACCTTCTGCTCACTGTTCCCAAGCCATCCTGTACATGAAGAACTTCTGCTTCCTGTTCCCAAGCCATCCTGTACACAAAACCTTCTGCTTCCTGTTCCCCAAACTGTCCCATGCACCACATTGTGCTTCCTGCTCCCAAAGCCATCCTGTACACCAGAACCTTCTTCCTGCTCCCAAGCTATCCCAAGCCCCAAACATTCTGTATCCTGCTCCCAAGTCATCCCATGACACAAAACATTCTGCTTCCTTCTCCCATGCCATTCCATACACAACATTTCTGCCCATTGTTCCCCAAGCTATCCCATACACCACATCCTTCTTCTTCCTGCTCCCAAGTTATCCCATGCATTAAAACCCTCTGCTTCCTTCTCCAAAGCCTTCCTGTAGACCAGAACCTTCTGCTTCCTGCTCCCAAGCTATCCAATGCACCAAAGCCTTCAGCTTTCTGCTCTCCAAGTCATCCCATACACAAAACCTTCTGCTCACTGTTCCGATCAATCCAGCACACCAAAACATTCTGTCCTCCTCCTCCTCCCAAGTCATCCCATACACAAAACCTTCTGCTCAGTGTTCCAAGTCATCCTGTACACCAAATCTTCTATTTCCTGCTCCCAAGTCATCTCATACACCAAAACATTCTGCTTACAGTTCCCAAACCATCTTGCACACCAAAATGTTCTGCTTACTGCTCCCAAGCCATCCTGTACACCAAACCTTCTGCTTCTTTCTCCCAAGTTATCCCATACACTAAAACCTACTGTTTCCCGATCCTAAGCCATCCGATACACGAAAACCTTCTGCTTCCTGCTCCCTAGTCATCCCACACTCTAAAACATTCTGCTCACTGTTCCCAAGTCATCCCATACACCAAAACATTTTGCTTTCTTCTCCCAAGCCATCTCATACACCAAAACCTTCTGCTTCCTGCTCCCAAGTCATCCTTTACACCAAAACCTTCTGATCACTGTTCCCAAGTCATCCCGTACACCAAAACCTTCTGCTTCATTCTCCCAAGCCATCTCATACACCAAAACATCCTGCTTGCTGTTATCAAGCCATCTTGTACACAAAAGCCTTCTGCTTACTGCTCCTAAGCTATCCTGTACACCAAAACTATCTGCTTCTTGATCCCAAGTCATTCTGTACATCAAATCCTTTTGTTCACTGTTCCCAAGTCATCCCATACACCAAAACCTTCTGTTCACTGTTCCCAAGTCATCCCATACATCAAAACTTTCAGCTTCCTGCTCCCAAGTCATCCCATACACCAAAACCTTCTGCTCACTGTTCACAAGACATCCCATACACCAAAACCTTCTGCTTCCTGCTCCCAAATCATCCCATACACAACTTTCTGCTCACTGTTCCCCGGCCATCTTGTACACCAAAAGCTTTTGCTTCCTGCTCCCAAGCCATCTTGTACACCAAAACCTTCTGCTTTCTTCTCCCAGGATATTATATATGCTAAAACCTTCTATTTCCTACTCCTTAACCATCCCAGACACCAAAACCTTCTGCTTCCTGCCCCCAAGTCATTACGTACACCAAAACTTTCTGCTCACTGTTCCCAAGTCTCCCCATACACCAAAACCTTGTGCTTCCTGCTCCCAAGTCATCCCATACACAAAATATTCTGCTCCTGTTTCCTGGCCATCTTGCACCAAAACCATCTGCTTCCTGCTCTCACGTCATCTTGACTACGAAACCTTCTGCTTCCCTCTCCCAGGTTATTATATGCTAAAACCTTCTATTTCCTGCTCCTTAACCATCCCATACAGGAAAACCTTCTGCTTCCTGCTCCCCAAGTCATCCATTACCCAAAAACTTTCTGCTCACTGTTCCCCGTCATCCTGTACACCAAATCCTTCTGCTTTCTTCTCCCAAGCCTCCCCATACAACAAAACCTTCTGCTTCCTGCTCCCAAGTCATTCCATACACCAAAACATTCTGTTCACTGTTCCAAGCCATCCCATACACCTAAACCTTCTGCTTTCTTCTCCAAACCATCTCATGCACCAAACCTTCTGCTCACTGTTCCCCAAGTCACCCTGTACACAAAATCTTCTGCTTTCTTCTCCCAAGCTGCCCATGCTCCAAGACCTTCTGCTTCCTGCTCCCATCATTCCATACACCAAACCTTCTGCTCACTGTTCCCAAGTCATCCCATACACCAAAACATTCTGCTTCCTTGTCCGAGCTATCCATTCACAAAACC
Organism: Neoceratodus forsteri; assembly: GCA_016271365.2. Lineage (NCBI taxonomy): Eukaryota > Metazoa > Chordata > Ceratodontiformes > Ceratodontidae > Neoceratodus > Neoceratodus forsteri. The sequence goes on along the minus strand of JADMNL010000024.1, from coordinate 115,095,068 downwards.
TTCTGTCTATTGTTTCCCAAGTCATCCATGCACCAGAATCTTCTGCTTCCTGCTCCCAAGCTATCCATGCATCAGAACCTTTTGATTCCTGCTCACATGTCATCTCATACACCAAAACCTTCTGCTCACTGTTCCCCAAGTCATCCCGTACAAAACCTTCTGCTTCTTTCTCCCAGTTATCCAAACATCAAAACATCCTGCCTGCTGTTATCAAGCCATCTGTACACAAAAACATTCTGCTTACTGCTCCCAAGCTATACTGTACACCAAACATCCTGCTTCTTGCTCCCAAGTCATTCTGTACACAAAACCTTTTGTTCACTGTTTCCAAGTCATCCCATCACCCCAGACATTCTCCTCACTGTTCCCAAGTCATCCTGTACATCAAAACCTTCAGCTTCCTGTCTCCCAAGTTATCCCATACCAAAACCTTCTCCTCCCCACTGTTCCATGGCCATCTTGTACACTAAAACGTTTTGCTTCCTGCTCCCAAGCCATCTTCTACACCAAAACCTTCTGCTTCCTTCTCCCAAGTTATTATATGTGCTAAAACCTTCTATTTCCTGCTCCTTAACCATCCCATACACCAAAACCTTCTGCTTCCTGCTCCCAAGTCATCCTGTACACTAAAACCTTCTGCTCTCTGTTCCCAAGTCATCCCGTACACCAAAACCTTCTGCTTCATTCTCCCAGGCCATCTCATACACCAAAACATCCTGCCTGCTGTTATCAAGCCATCTTGTACACAAAATCCTTCTGCTTACTGCTCCTAAGCTATCCTGTACACCAAAACTATCTGCTTCTTGATCCCAAGTCATTCTGTACACCAAATCCCTTTGTTCACTGTTCTCAAGCCATCCCATACACGAAAACCTGCTGCTCACTGTTCCCAAGTCATCCCATACATCAAAATCTTCAGCTTCCTGCTCCCAAGTCATCCCATACACCAAAACCTTCTGCTCACTGTTCATAAGACATCCCGTACACCAAAACCGTCTGCTTCCTTCTCCCAAATCATCCCATACGCAAAAACCTTCTGCTCACTGTTCCCCGGCCATCTTGTACACAAAAGCTTTTGCTTCCTGCTCCCAAGTCATCTTGTACACCAAAACCTTCTGCTTCCTTCTCCCAGGATATTATATTTGCTAAAACCTTCTATTTCCTGCTCCTTGGCCATCCCATACACCAAAACCTTTTGCTTCCTGCTCCTATGTCTTTCCGTACACAAAACTGTTCTACTCACTGCTATCAAGCTATGCCATGCCCCAAAACCTTCTGCATCCTGCTCCCAAGTCATCCCATATACCAAAACCTTCTGATCACTGTTCCCTAGCCATCCTGTACACCAAGACCTTCTGCTTCCAGTTCCCAAGCTATCCCATGCACCAAAACCATCTGTATCCTGCTCCCAAGTCATCCTGTACCCAAAAAACTTTCTGCTCACTGTTCCCAAGTCATCCTATACACCGAAACCTTCTGCTTTCTTCTCCCAAGCCTCCCCATACAACAAAACCTTCTGCTTCCTGCTCCCAAGTCATTCCATACTCCAAAACATTCTGTTCACTGTTCCCAAGCCATCCCATACACCTAAACCTTCTGCTTTCTTCTCCCAAGCCATCCCATGCACCAAAACCTTCTGTTCACTGTTCCCAAGTCACCCCGTACACCAAAATCTTCTGCTTTCTTCTCCCAAGCTGCCCCATACTCCAAACCCTTCTTGCTTCCTGCTCCCATCATTCCATACACCAAACCCTTCTGCTCACTGTTCCCAAGTCATCCCATACACAAAACATTCTGCTTCCTTGTCTAAGCCATCCCATATGCAAAACCTTCTGCTTCCCGCTCCCTAGTCATTCCACAAACCAAAACATTCTGCTCACTGTTTTCCGTCGTCATACACCCCAAACCTTCTGTTTCTTTTCTAAGCCATCTCAAACACAAAACCTTCTGCTTCCTGCTCCCCAAAGTCATCATTTATCTGAAAACCTTCTGCTCACTGTTCCCAAGTCATCCCACACACAAAAGCTTCTACTTCTTTCTCCCAGATTGCTCCCAAACATCAGAACATCCTGCCTGCTGTTGCCAAACCATCTGTACACAAAAACATTCTGCTTACTGCTCCCCAAGCTATGCCACCTAAACCTTCTGCTTCTTGCTCCTAAGTCATTCTGTACACCAAAACCTTTTGTTCACTTTTCCAAATCATCCCGTACACCCAGACCTTCTCCTTACTGTTTCCCAAGTCATCCATACATCAAAACCTTCAGCTTCCTGCTCCCAAGTCATCCATACACCAAAACCTTCCCTCACTGTTCCATGGCCATCTTGTGCACAAAACCTTCTGCTTCCTGCTCCCAAGTCATCATTTATACCAAAACCTTCTGCTCATTGTTCCCAAGTCATCCCATACACCAAAACCTTCTACTTCTTTCTCACAGGTTATCCCAAACATCAAAACATCCTGCCTGCTGTTACCAAGCCATCTGTACACAAAAACATTCTGTTTACTGCTCCAAAGCTATACTGTACACCTAAACCTTCTGCTTCTTGCTCCCAAGACATTCTGTACACCAAAACCTTTTGTTCACTGTTTCCAAGTCATCATTACAACCCAGACCTTCTCCTTAATGTTCCCAAGTCATCCCACACACAAAACCTTCTCCTCACTGTTCCTGACCATCTTGTACACTAAAACTTTCTGCTTCCTGCTCCCAAAGTCATCTTCTACACCAAAACCTTCTGCTTCCTTCTCCCAAGTTATTATATGTACTAAAACCTTCTATTTCCTGCTCCTTAACCATCCCTTACATCAAAACCTTCAGCTTCCTGCTCCCCAAAGTCATCCCATACAAATCCTTCTGCTCACTGTTCACAAGACATCCCATACACCAAAACCTTCTGCTTCCTGCTCCCAAATCGTCCCATACACAAAAACTTTCTGCTCACTGTTCCTCGGCCATCTTCTACACCAAAAGCTCTTGCTTCCTGCTCCCAAGCCATCTTGTACACCAAAACCTTCTGCTTTCTTCTCCCAGGATATTATAAATGCTAAAACCTTCTATTTCCCGCTCCTTAAACATCCCAGACACCAAAATCTTCTTTTTCCTGCCCCCAAGTCATTCCATACACCAAAACTTTCTGCTCACTGTTCCCAAGTCTCCCCATTCACTAAAACCATGTGCTTCCTGCTCCCAAGTCATCCATACACAAAATCTTCTGCTCACTGTTCCATGATCTTGTGCACCTAAACCATATGCTTCCTGCTCTCAAGTCATCTTGTACATGAAACCATTCTGCTTCCCTCTCCCAGGTTATTATATGTGCTAAAACTTTCTATTTCCTGCTCCTTAACCATCCCTTACAGCAAAACCTTCTGCTTCCTGCTCCCAAATCATCCCGTTCCCAAAAACTTTCTGCTCACTGTTCCCAAGTCATTCCATACACCAAAACATTCTGTTCCTGTTCCCCAAGCCATCCATACACCTAAACCTTCTGCTTTCTTCTCCCAAGCCATCCCATGCAAAAACCTTCTGTTCACTGTTCCCAAGTCACCCCGTACACCAAAATCTTCTGCTTTCTTCTCCCAAGCAGCCCCATACTCCAAAACCTTCTGCTTCCTGCTCCCATCATTCCATACACCAAACCCTTCTGCTCACTGTTCCCAAGTCATCCCATACAAAAAAACATTCTACTTCCTTGTCCTAAGCCATCCCATACACCAAAACCTTCTGCTTCCTGCTCCCTAGTCATTCCACAAACCAAAACATTCTGCTCACTATTTTCACGTCGTCCCATACACCCAAACCTTCTGCTTTCTTTTCCTAAGCCATCTCATACACCAAAACCTTCTGCTTCCTGCTCCCAAGTCATCATTTATACCAAAACCTTCTGCTCACTGTTCCCAAGTCATCCCATACACCAAAACCTTCTACTTCTTTCTCCCAGTTTATCCCAAACATCAAAACATCCTGCCTGCTGTTACCAAACCATCTGTACACAAAAACATTCTGCTTACTGCTCCCAAGCTATACTGTACACCTAAACCTTCTGCTTCTTGCTCCCAAGTCATTCTGTACACCAAAACCTTTTGTTCACTTTTTCCAAGTCATCCCGTACACCCGAACCTTCTCCTTACTGTTCCCAAGTCATCCTGTACATCAAAACCTTCAGCTTCCTGCTCCCAAGTCATCCCATACACCAAAACCTTCCCCTCACTGTTCCACGGCCATCTTGTACACCAAAACCTTCTGCTTCCTGCTCCCAAGTCATCATTTATACCAAAACCTTCTGCTCACTGTTCCCAAGTCATCCCATACACCAAAACCTTCTACTTCTTTCTCCCAGGTTATCCCAAACATCAAAACATCCTGCCTGCTGTTACCAAGCCATCTGTACACAAAAACATTCTGTTTACTGCTCCCAAGCTATACTGTACACCTAAATCTTCTGCTTCTTGCTCCCAAGACATTCTGTACACCAAAACCTTTTGTTCACTGTTTCCAAGTCATCCCGTACAACCGAACCTTCTCCTTACTGTTCCCAAGTCATCCCATACACCAAAACCTTCTCCTCACTGTTCCACGGCCATCTTGTACACTAAAACTTTCTGCTTCCTGCTCCCAAGTCATCTTCTACACCAAAACCTTCTGCTTCCTTCTCCCAAGTTATTATATGTGCTAAAACCTTCTATTTTCCTGCTCCTTAACCATCCCATACACCACAACCTTCTGCTTCCTGCTCCCAAGTCATCCTGTACACTAAAGCCTTCTGCTCATTGTTCCCAAGTCATCCCATGCACCAAACCTTCTGCTTCATTCTCTCCAGGCCATTCCATTACGCAAAACATCTTGCCTGTTGTTATCAAACCATCTTGTACACAAAATCCTTCTGCTTACTGCTCTAAGCTATCCTGTACACCAAAACTATCTGCTTCTTGATCCAAAATCATTCTGTACACCAAATCCTTTTTGTTCATTGTTCTAAGTCATCCCGTACACAAAACCTGTTGCTCACTGTTCCCAAGTCATCCCATACATCAAAACCTTCAGCTTCCTGCTCCCAAGTCATCCCATACACCAAAACCTTCTGCTCACTGTTCACAAGACATCCCATACACCAAAACCTTCTGCTTCCTGCTCCCAAATCGTCCCATACACAAAAACTTTCTGCTCACTGTTCCCCGGCCATCTTGTACACCAAAAGCTTTTGCTTCCTGCTCCCAAGCCATCTTGTACACCAAAACCTTCTGCTTTCTTCTCCCAGGATATTATACATGCTAAAACCTTCTATTTCCTGCTCCTTAACCATCCCATACACCAAAACCTTCTGCTTCCTGCTCCCAAGTCATCCTGTTCACTGAAACCTTCTGCTGACTGTTCCCAAGTCATCCCGTACACCAAAACCTTCGGCTTCATTCTCCCAGGCCATCTCATACACCAAAACATCTGCCTGCTGTTGTATCAAACCATCTTGTACACTAAGCCTTCTGCTTACTGCTCCTAAGCTATCCTGTACACAAAACTATCTGCTTCTTGATCCCAAGTCATTCTGTACACCAAATCCTTTTGTTCATTGTTCCCAAGTCATCCATCACCAAAACCTTCTGCTCACTGTTCCGAAGTCATCCCATACATCAAAACCTTCCTTCCTGCTCCCAGAGTCATCCCATACACCAAAACCTTCTGCTCACTGTTCACAAAGACATCCCTTGCCAAAACCTTCTGCTTCCTTCCCCAAATCATCCCATACACAAAAGTTTCTGCTCACTGTTCCCCGGCCATCTTGTACACCCAAAGCTTTGCTTCCTGCTCCCAAACCATCTTGTACCCCGAAACCTTCTGCTTTCTTCTCCCTGGATATTATATATACTAAAACCTTCTATTCCTGCTCCTTAACCATCCACAGACATCAAAACCTTCTTTTCCTGCCCCCAAGTCATTCCATACACCAAAGGCTTTCTGCTCACTGTTCCCAAGTCCCCCATTCACCAAAACCTTGTGCTTCCTGCTCCCAAGTCATCCCATACACCAAAATCTTCTCCTCACTGTTCCATGGCCATCTTGTACACTAAAACTTTTTCTGCTTCCTGCTCCCAGACCATCTTCTACACCAAAACCTTCTGCTTCCTTCTCCCAAGTTATTATATGTGCTAAAACCTTCTATTTCCTGCTCCTTAACCATCCCATACACCAAAACCTTCTGCTTCCTGCTCCCAAGTCATCCTGTACACTAAAACCTTCTGTTAACTGTTCCCAAGTCATCCCGTACACCAAAACCTTCTGCTTCATTCTCCCAGGCCATCTCATACACCAAAACATCCTGCCTGCTGTTATCAAGCCATCTTGTACACAAAAGTCTTCTGCTTACTGCTCCTAAGCTATCCTGTACACCAAAACTATCTGCTTCTTGATCCCAAGTCATTCTGTACAGATCCTTTTGTTCACGTTCCCCAAGTCATCCAGTACACAAAACCTTCTGCTCACTGTTTCCCAAGTCATCCCATACATCAAAACCTTCAACTTCCTGCTCCCCAAGGCATCCCATACACAAACCTTCTGCTCACTGTTCACAAGACATCCCATTACACAAAACCTTCTGCTTCCTGCTCCCAAATCATCCCATACACAAAAGTTTCTGCTCACTGTTCCCCGGCCATCTTGTACACCAAAAGCTTTTGGTTCCTGCTCCCAAGCCATCTTGTACACCAAAACCTTCTGCTTTCTTCTCCCAGGATATTATATATGCTAAAACCTTCTATTTCCTGCTCCTTAACCATCCCAGACATCAAAACCTTCTTTTTTCTGCCCCCAAGTCATTCCATACACCAAAACTTTCTGCTCACTGTTCCCAAGTCTCCCCATTCACCAAAACCTTGTGCTTCCTGCTCCCAAGTCATTCCATACACAAAAATCTTCTGCTCACTGTTCCCCAGCCATCTTGTACACCAAAAGCTTTTGCTTCCTGCTCCCAAGTCATCTTGTACACCAGAACCTTCTGCTTCCTTCTCCCAGGGTATTACATTTGCTAAAACCTTCTGTTTCCTGCTCCTTGACCATCCCATACACCAAAGGCTTTTGCTTCCTGCCCTATGTCTTTCCGTACACAAACTGTTCTGCTCATTGCTATCAAGCTTATCCTATGCCCCAAAACCTTCTGCATCCTGCTCCCAAGTCATCCCATATACCAAAACCTTCTGATCACTGTTCCTAGCCATCCTGTACACCAAGACCTTCTGCTTCCTGTTTCAAGCTATCCCATACAGCAAAACCATCTGTATCCTGCTGCTCTCAAGTCATCCCCGTACACCAAAACATTCTGCTTCCTTATACATGCCATTCCATACACCAACATTTCTGCCCATTGTTCCTAAGCTATCCCATACAACGCATCCTTCTTCTTCCTGCTCCCAAGTTACCCCCCATGCATTAAAACCTTCTGTTTCCTTCTCCAAAGCCTTCCTGTAGACCAGAACCTTCTGTTTTCTGCTCCCCAAAACTATCCAGTGCACACAAGCCTTCTGTTTCCTTCTCCCAAGTCCTTGCCCATACACCAAAACCTTCTGTACTTTTCCCAATCCATCCTGCACACAAAAACATTCTGCTTCCTCCTCCTCCCAAGACATCCCATACACCAAATCCTTCTGCTCAGTGTTCCCAAGTCATCCTGTACACCAAATCTTCTATTTCCTGCTCCCAAGTCATCCTGCATACCAAAACATTCTGCTTCAGTTTCCCCAGCCATCTCTTGCACAAAAGCGTTCTGCTTACTGCCTCAAGCCATCCTGTACACAAACCTTCTGCTTCCTTCTCCCAAGTTATCCCATACACTAAAACCTACTGTTTCCTGCTCCTAAGCCATCCATACACCAAAACCTTCTGCTTCCTACTCCCAATTCAGCCTTTACACCAAAACCTGCTCTCTGTTCCCAAGTCATCCCATACAGCAAAACCTTTTGCTTCCTTTTCTAAGTCATCCCAAACATCAAAACATCCTGCCTGCTGTTACCAAACCATCTGTACACAAAAACATTCTGCTTACTGCTACCAAGCTATACCACACACAAAACCTTCTACTTCTTGCTTCAAATCATTGTACACCAAAAGACATTCTCTGCTCCCAAGTCATCCCATATACCAAAACCTTCTGATCACTGTTCCTAGCCATCCTGTACACCAAGACCTTCTGCTTCCTGTTCCCAAGCTATCCTCATGCACCAAAACCATCTGTATCCTGCTCTCAAGTCATCCTGTACACCAAAACATTCTGCTTCCATGCTCGCATGCCATTCCATACACCAACATTTTCTGCCCATTGTTCCTAAGCTATCCATGCACACATCCTTCTTCTTCTTCTGCTCCCAAATTTACCCCATGCATTAAAACCTTCTGTTTCCTTCTCCAAAGCCTTCCTGTAGACCAGAACCTTCTGTTTCCTGCTCCCAAACTATCCAGTGCACCAAAGCCTTCTGTTTCCTTCTCCCAAGTCATGCCATACACCAAAACCTTCTGCTTACTTTTCCCAATCCATCCTGCACACAAAAACATTCTGCTTCCTCCTCCTCCCAAGACATCCCATACACCAAATCCTTCTGCTCAGTGTTCCCAAGTCATCCTGTACACCAAATCTTCTATTTCCTGCTCCCAAGTCATCCTGCATACCAAAACATTCTGCTTCCGGTTCCCCAGCCATCTTGCACACCAAAATGTTCTGCTTACTGCCTCAAGCCATCCTGTACACCAAACCTTCTGCTTCCTTCTCCCAAGTTATCCCATACACTAAAACCTACTGTTTCCTGCTCCTAAGCCATCCCATACACCAAAACCTTCTGCTTCCTACTCCCAATTCAGCCTTTACACCAAAACCTACTGCTCACTGTTCCCAAGTCATCCCGTACAGCAAAACCTTCTGCTTCCTTTTCCCAGGTCATCCCAAACATCAAAACATCCTGCCTGCTGTTACCAAGCCATCTGTACACAAAAAACATTCTGCTTACTGCTCCCAAGCTATACTGCATACCAAAACCTTCTGCTTCTTGCTCCCAAGTCATTCTGTACACCAAAAAATTTTGTTCTCTGTTCCCAAGTCATCCCGTACACCGAAACCTTCTGCTCACTGTTCCCAAGACATCCCATACACCAAAACCTTCTGCTTCCTGCTCCCAAATCATCCCGTAAACAAAAACATTCTGCTCACTGTTCACGACCATCTTGTAACACTAAAACCTTATGTTTCCTGCTCCCAAAGCCATCCTGTACACCATAACCTTCTGCTTCCTTCTCCCAAGTTATTATTTGTGCTAAAACCTTCTATTTCCTGCTCCTTAACCATCCCATACATCAAAACCTTCTGCTTCCTGCTCCCAAGTCCTGTACATTAAACCTTCTGCTCACTGTTGAAAGTCATCCCGTACACCAAAACCTTCTGCTTCCTTCTGCCAGTCCATCCCATACAACAAAACATCCTGCCTGCTGTTAGCAAGCCATCTTGTACACAGAAACTTTCTGCTTACTGCTCCCATGCTATCCCTGTACACCAAAACCATCTGCTTCTTGAGTCCCAAGTCATTCTTTACACAAAACCTTTTGTTCACTGTTCAAGTCATTCTGTACACCAAAACATTCTGCTTCCTTCTCCCATGTCATCCCATACACCAACATTTCTGCCATTGTTCCCAAGCTATCCTGTACAGTACAACCTTCTGCTTCCTGCTCCCCAAGCTATCCATGCATCAAAACCTTCTGTTTCCTTCTCCAAAGCCTTCCTGTACACAGAACCTTCTTCCTGCTTCCAAACCATGCAATGCACCAAAACCTTCTGCTTCCTGCTCCCAAGTCATCCCATACACCAAAACCTTCTTCTCAGTGTTCCCAAGTCATCCTGTACTCAAATCTTCTGCTTCCTGTTCCCAAGTCATCCTGTACACCAAAACATTCTGCTTACTGTTCCCCAGCCATCTTGCACACCAAAATGTTCTGCTTACTGCTCCCAGGCGATCCTGTACACCAAACCTTCTGCTTCTTTTTCCAAAGTTATGCCATACACTAAAACCTACTGTTTCCTGCTCCTAAGTCATCCCATATAACAAAACATTCTGCTTCCTGCTCCCTAGTCATCCCATACACTAAAACATTCTGCTCACTGTTTCCAAGTCATCCCATACACCAAACCCTTCTCTTTCCTCTTCCAAGCCATCTCATACACCAAACCTTCTGCATCCTGCTCCCAAGTCATCCTGTACACCAAAATCTTCTACTCACTGTTCCCAAGTCATCCCATACATCAAAACCTTCTGCTTCCTTCTCCCAGGCCATCCCGTACACCAAAACATCCTGCCTGCTGTTACAAAGCAATCTTGTACACAAAAACCTTCTGCTTACTGCTCCCAAGCTATCCTGTACACCAAAACCTTCTGCTTCTTCCTCCCAAGTCATTCTTTACACCAAAACCCTTTGTTCACTGTTCTCAAGTCATCCCATATACCAGAACCTTCTGCTCACTGTTCCCAAGTCATCCTGTTCATCAAAACCTTCAGCTTCCTGCTCCCAAGTCATCCCATACACCCAAACCTTCTGCTCACTGTTCCCAAGACATCCCGTACACCAAAACCTTCTGCTTCCTGCTCCCAAATCATCCTGTACACAAAACCCTTCTGCTCACTGTTCCCCGGCCATCTTGTACACCAAAACCTTCTGCTTCCTGCTCCCAAGTTATTATATTTCTAAAATCCTTCTATTTCCCTCTTCCTTAACCATTCCATACACCAAAACCTTCTGTTTTCCTGCTCCCAAGACATCCTGTACACTAAAACCTTCTGCTCACTGTTCTCAAGTCATCCCGTACAACAAAACCTTCTGCTTCCTTCTCCAAGGCCATCCCATACAGCAAAACATCCTGCCTGCTGTTACCAAGCCATCTTGTACACAAAAACCTTCTGCTTACTGCTCCCAAGCTATCCCTGTACACCAAAACCATCTGCTTCTTGCTCCCAAGTCATTCTGTACACCAAAACCTTCTGCTCACTGTTCTCCAAGACATCCCGTACACCAAAACCTTCTGCTCACTGTTCGCAAGTCATCCCGTACATAAAAACCTTCTAGCTTCCTGCTCCCAAGTCATTCCATACACCAAAACCTTCTGCTCACTGTTCCAAGACATCTCATACACCAAAACCTTCTGCTGCTTCTCCCCAAATCATCCCATACACAAAACCTTCTGCTCACTGTTACACAGCCAGTTGCTACACCGAAACCTTTTGCTTCCTGCTCCCAAGCCATCTTGTGCACCAAAACCTTCTTCTTTCTTCTCCCTAGTCTCCCCATACACAAAAATATTCTGCTTTCTTCTCCCAAGTCTCCCCATACACCAACATTTTGTGCTTCCTGCTCCAAAGTCATCCTGTACACAAAAATCTTCTGCTCAATGTTACCCGGCTATCTTGTATACCAAAACCATCTTCTTCCTGCTCCCAAGCCAACTTGCGAAAGAATACCTTCTGCTTCCCTCTCCCTAGTTATTATATATGCTGAAACCTTCTATTTCCTGCTCCTTAACCATCCCATAAAGCAAAACCTTCTGCTTCCTGCTCCCAAGTCATCCTGTACACCAAAACCTGCTGCTTTCTTCTCCCAAGCCTCCCCATTCACCAAAACCTTCTGCTTCCTGCTCCCAAGTCATTCCATACACCAAAACATTCTGTTCACTGTTCCAAATCATCCCATATACTAAAACCTTCTGCTTTCTTCTCCCAAGCCATCCCACACACCAAAACCTTCTGTCCACTTTTCCGAAGCCATCCCATACACCAGAACCTTGTGTTTCCTTCTCCAAAGCTATCCATGGACCAAAACCTTTTGATTCCTGATCCATGTCATTCCATATATCAAAACCTTCTGCTCACTGTTCCCAAACCATCCCTATACATTAAAACCCTCTGCTTAATGCTCCTATTCGTCTGAACACTAAAACCTTCTGCTCACTGTTCCCAACTCACCCCATACACCAAAACCTTCTGCTTTCTTCTCCCGAGCTGCTCCATACACCAACACCTTCTGCTTCCTGCTCCCATCATTCCATACACCAAACCCTTCTGCTCACTGTTCCAAAGTGATCCCATACACCAGAACCTTCTGCTTCCTGCTCCCAAGCTATTCCATGCATCAGAACCTTTTGATTCCTGCTCCCACATCATCTCATACACCAAAACATTCTGCTGTCTGTTCCCAAGCCATCCTGCACACCAAAACCTTCTGCTCACTTTTTCTCAGCCATCTTGTACACCAAAACCTTCTGCTTCCTGCTTCCAAACCATCCTGTACACTAAATCCTTCTGTTTCCTTCTCCCAAGTTATCTTGTATGCTAAAACCTTCTGTTTCCTGCTTCCTAGCCATGCTATACACCAAAACCTTCTGCTTCCTGCTCCCGCGTGTTCCCGTACACAAAACCGTTCTGCTCACTGCTCCCAAGCTATCCCTTGCCCCTAAGCCTTCTGCATCCTGCTCCCAAGTCATCCCATATACCAAAACCTTCTGCTCACTGTTCCCAAGCCATCCTGTACATGAGGAACTTCTGCTTCCTGTTCCCAAGCCATCCTGTTCACCAAGACCTTCTGCTTCCTGTTCCCATGCTATCCCAGGCTCCAGAACCGTCTGCATACTGCTCCCAAGCCATCCTGTACACCAGAACCTTCTTCCTGCGCCCAAGCTATCCCATGCCCCAAAACATTCTGTACCTGCTCCCAAGTCATCCCTACACCAAAACATTCTGATCCTTCTCCCATGCCATTCCATACACCAACATTTCTGCCCATTGTTTCCCAAGCTATCCATACACCCATCCCTCTTCCTCCTGCTCCCCAAGTTATCCATGCATTCAAACCTTCTGCTTCCTTCTCCAAAAGCCTTCCTGTAGACCAGAACCTTCTGCTTCCTGCTCCCAAGCTATCAAGGCACCAAAGCCTTCTAGCTTTCTGGTCCCAAGTTATCCCATAAACAAAACCTTCTGCTCACTGTTCCCAATCCATTCCTGCGCGAACAAAATTCTGCTTACTCCTCCTCCCAAGTCATCCCATACACCAAACCTTGCTCAGTGTTCCAAGCCATCTTGTACACCACAAAACGTTTTGCTTACTGCTCCTCAGCCATCCTGTACACCAAACCTTCTGCTTCCTTCTCCCAAGTTATCCCATACACTAAAACCTACTGTTTCCTGCTCCTAAGCCATCTGATACACCAAAACCTTCTGCTTCCTGCTCCCTTGTCATCCCACACACCAAAATATTCTGCTCACTGTTCCCATGTCATCCCATACACAAAAACCTTCTGCTTTCTTCTCCCAAGCCATCTCATACACCAAAACCTTCTGCTTCCTGCTCCCAAGTCATCCTGTACACCAAAACCTTCTGCTCACTGTTCCTCAAGTCATCCCATACACCAAAACTGCTTCCCTTCTCCCAGGTTATTCCCAAATATCAAAACATCCTGCCTGCTGTTACCAAGCCATCTGTACACAAAACATCTCTGTTTACTGCTCCCCAAGCTGTTCTGTACACCAAAACCTTCTGCTTCTTGCTCCCAAGTCATTCTGTACACCAAAACCTTTTGTTCACTGTTCCCAAGTCATCCCGTACACCCGAACCTTCTTCTCACTGTTCCCATGTCATCCTGTACTTCAAGACCTTCAGCTTCCTGCTCCCAAGTCATTCCATACACCAAAACCTTCTGCTCACTGTTCCCAAGCCATCCTGTACATGAAGAACTTCTGCTTCCTGTTCCCAAGCCATCCTGTACACCAAAACCTTCTGCTTCCTGTTCCCAAACTGTCCCATGCACCAAAACCGTGTGCTTCCTGCTCCAAAGCCATCCTGTACACCAGAACCTTCTTCCTGCTCCCAAGCTATCCCAAGCCCCAAAACATTCTGTATCCTGCTCCCAAGTCATCCCGTACACCAAAACATTCTGCTTCCTTCTCCCATGCCATTCCATACACCAACATTTCTGCCCATTGTTCCCCAAGCTATCCCTTACACCACATCCTTCTTCTTCCTGCTCCCAAGTTTATCCCATGCATTAAAACCCTCTGCTTCCCTTCTCAAAGCCTTCCTGTAGACCAGAACCTTCTGCTTCCTGCTCCCAAGCTATCCAATGCACAAAGCCTTCAGCTTTCTGCTCCCAAGTCATCCCATACACCAAAACCTTCTGCTCACTGTTCCCGATCCATCCAGCACACCAAAACATTCTGCTTCCTCCTCCTCCCAAGTCATCCCATACACCAAAACCTTCTGCTCAGTGTTCCCAAGTCATCCTGTACACCAAATCTTCTATTTCCTGCTCCCAAGTCATCTCATACACCAAAACATTCTGCTTACAGTTCCCAAGCCATCTTGCACACAAAATGTTCTGCTTACTGCTCCCAAGCCATCCTGTACACAAACACTTCTGCTTCTTTCTCCCAAGTTATCCATACCTAAAACCTACTGTTTCCCGATCCTAAGCCATCCGATACAGAAACCTTCTGCTTCCCTGCTCCCTAGTCATCCCACACTAAAACATTCTGCTCACTGTTCCCAAGTCATCCCATACACCAAAACATTTTGCTTTCTTCTCCCAAGCCATCTCATACACCAAAACCTTCTGCTTCCTGCTCCCAAGTCATCCTTTACACCAAAACCTTCTGATCACTGTTCCCAAGTCATCCCGTACACCAAAACCTTCTGCTTCATTCTCCCAAGCCATCTCATACACCAAAACATCCTGCTTGCTGTTATCAAGCCATCTTGTACACAAAAGCCTTCTTCTACTGCTCTAAGCTATCCTGTACACAAAACTATCTGCTTCTTGATCCCAAGTCATTCTGTACATCAAATCCTTTTGTTCACTGTTCCCAAGTCATCCCATACACCAAAACCTTCTGTTCACTGTTCCCAAGTCATCCCATACATCAAAACTTTCAGCTTCCTGCTCCCAAGTCATCCCATACACCAAAACCTTCTGCTCACTGTTCACAAGACATCCCATACACCAAAACCTTCTGCTTCCTGCTCCCAAATCATCCCATACACAAAAACTTTCTGCTCACTGTTCCCTGGCCATCTTGTACACCAAAAGCTTTTGCTTCCTGCTCCCAAGCCATCTTGTACACCAAAACCTTCTGCTTTCTTCTCCCAGGATATTATATATGCTAAAACCTTCTATTTCCTACTCCTTAACCATCCCAGACACCAAAACCTTCTGCTTCCTGCCCCCAAGTCATTACGTACACCAAAACTTTCTGCTCACTGTTCCCAAGTCTCCCCATACACCAAAACCTTGTGCTTCCTGCTCCCAAGTCATCCCATACACAAAAATATTCTGCTCACTGTTTCCTGGCCATCTTGTACACCAAAACCATCTGCTTCCTGCTCTCACGTCATCTTGTACACGAAAACCTTCTGCTTCCCTCTCCCAGGTTATTATATATGCTAAAACCTTCTATTTCCTGCTCCTTAACCATCCCATACAGGAAAACCTTCTGCTTCCTGCTCCCAAGTCATCCCGTACCCAAAAAACTTTCTGCTCACTGTTCCCACGTCATCCTGTACACCAAAACCTTCTGCTTTCTTCTCCCAAGCCTCCCATACAACAAAACCTTCTGCTTCCTGCTCCCAAGTCATTCCATACACCAAAACATTTTGTTCATTGTTCCCAAGCCATCCCATACACCTAAAACCTTCTGCTTTCTTCTCCCAAGCCATCTCATGCACAAAACCTTCTGCTCACTGTTCCCCAAGTCACCCTGTACACCAAAATCTTCTGCTTTCTTCTCCCAAGCTGCCCATACTCCGAAACCTTCTGCTTCCTGCTCCCATCATTCCATACACCAAACCCTTCTGCTCACTGTTCCCAAGTCATCCCATACACCAAAACATTCTGCTTCCTTGTCCGAAGCTATCCCATCCACCAAAACCTTCTGTCTATTGTTCCCAAGTCATCCCATGCACCAGAATCTTCTGCTTCCTGCTCCCAAGCTATCCCATGCATCAGAACCTTTTGATTCCTGCTCACATGTCATCTCATACACCAAAACCTTCTGCTCACTGTTCCCAAGTCATCCCGTACACCAAAACCTTCTGCTTCTTTCTCCCAGGTTATCCCAAACATCAAAACATCCTGCCTGCTGTTATCAAGCCATCTGTACAAAAAATATTCTGCTTACTGCTCCCAAGCTATACTGTACACAAAACCTTCTGCTTCTTGCTCCCAAGTCATTCTATACACCAAAACCTTTTGTTCACTGTTTCCAAGTCATCCCGTACACCCGAACATTCTCCTCACTGTTCCCAAGTCATCCTGTACATCAAAACCTTCAGATTCCTGCTCCCAAGTTATCCCATACACCAAAACCTTCTCCTCACTGTTCCATGGCCATCTTGTACACTAAAACGTTTTGCTTCCTGCTCCCAAGCCATCTTCTACACCAAAACCTTCTGCTTCCTTCTCCCAGGTTATTATATGTGCTAAAACCTTCTATTTCCTGCTCCTTAACCATCCCATACACCAAAACCTTCTGCTTCCTGCTCCCAAGTCATCCTGTACACTAAAACCTTCTGCTCACTGTTCCCAAGTCATCCCGTACACCAAAACCTTCTGCTTCATTCTCCCAGGCCATCTCATACACCAAAACATCCTGCCTGCTGTTATCAAGCCATCTTGTACACAAAATCCTTCTGCTTATTGCTTCTAAGCTATCCTGTACACCAAAACTATCTGCTTCTTGATCCCAAGTCATTCTGTACACCAAATCCTTTTGTTCACTGTTCTCAAGCCATCCCATACACGAAAACCTGCTGCTCACTGTTCCCAAGTCATCCCATACATCAAAATCTTCAGCTTCCTGCTCCCAAGTCATCCCATACACCAAAACCTTCTGCTCACTGTTCATAAGACATCCGTACACCAAAACCGTCTGCTTCCTTCTCTAAATCATCCCATACGCAAAAACCTTCTGCTCACTGTTCCCCGGCCATCTTGTACACCAAAGCTTTTGCTTCCTGCTCCCAAGTCATCTTGTACACCAAAACCTTCTGCTTCCTTCTCCCAGGATATTATATTTGCTAAAACCTTCTATTTCCTGCTCCTTGGCCATCCCATACACCAAAACCTTTTGCTTCCTGCTCCTATGTCTTTCCGTACACAAAACTGTTCTACTCACTGCTATCAAGCTATGCCATGCCCCAAAACCTTCTGCATCCTGCTCCCAAGTCATCCATATACCAAAACCTTCTGATCACTGTTCCTAGCCATCCTGTACACAGAACCTTCTGCTTTCTTCTCCCAAGCCTCCCCATACAACAAAACCTTCCTTCCTGCTCCCAAGTCATTCCATAACCAAAACATTCTGTTCACTGTTCCCAAGCCATCCCATACACCCTAAACCTTCTGCTTTCTTCTCCCAAACCATCCCATGCACCAAAACCTTCTGTTCACTGTTCCCAAGTCACCCCTACACCAAAATCTTCTGCTTTCTTCTCCCAAGCTGCCCCATACTCAAACCCTTCTGCTTCCTGCTCCCATCATTCCATACACCAAACCCTTCTGCTCACTGTTCCCAAGTCATCCCTACACCAAAACATTTCTGCTTCCTTGTCCTAAGCCATCCCATACACAAAACCTTCTGCTTCCGCTCCCTAGTCAGTCCACAAACAAACATTCTGCTCACTGTTTTCACGTCGTCCCATACACCCAAACCTTCTGCTTTCTTTTCCTAAGCCATCTCATGCACCAAAACCTTCTGCTTCCTGCTCCCAAGTCATCATTTATACAAAAACCTTCTGCTCACTGTTCCCAAGTCATCCCATACACCAAAACCTTCTACTTCTTTCTCTCAGGTTATCCCAAACATCAAAACATCCTGCCTGCTGTTACCAAGCCATCTGTGCAAAAAAACATTCTGCTTACTGCTCCCAAGCCATACTGTACACCTAAACCTTCTGCTTCTTGCTCCCAAGCCATTCTGTACACCAAAACCTTTTGTTCACTTTTTCAAGTCATCCCGTACACCCGAACCTTCTCCTTACTGTTCCCAAGTTATCCTGTACATCAAAACCTTCAGCTTCCTGCTCCCAAGTCATCCCATACACCAAAACCTTTTCCTCACTGTTCCACGGCCATCTTGTACACCAAAACCTTCTGCTTCCTGCTTCCAAGCCATCTTCTACACCAAAACCATCTGCTTCCTTCTCCCAAGTTAGTATATGTGCTAAAACCTTCTATTTCCTGCTCCTTAACCATCCCATACACCACAACCTTCTGCTTCCTGCTCCCAAGTCATCCTGTACACTAAAACCTTCTGCTCACTGTTGCCAAGTCATCCCGTACACCAAAACCTTCTACTTCTTTCTCCCAGGTTATCCCAAACATCAAAACATCCTGCCTGCTGTTACCAAGCCATCTGTACACAAAAACATTCTGTTTACTGCTCCCAAGCTATACTGTACACCTAAACCTTCTGCTTCTTGCTCCCAAGTCATTCTGTACACCAAATCCTTTTGTTCATTGTTCCCAAGTCATCCCGTACACCAAAACCTGCTGCTCACTGTTCCCAAGTCATCCCATACATCAAAACCTTCAGCTTCCTGTTCCCAAGTCATCCCATACACCAAAACCTTCTGCTCACTGTTCACAAGACATCCCATACACCAAAACCTTCTGCTTCCTGCTCCCAAATCGTCCCATACACAAAAACTTTCTGCTCACTGTTCCCCGGCCATCTTGTACACCAAAAGCTTTTGCTTCCTGCTCCCAAGCCATCTTGTACAAAACCTTCTGCTTTCTTCTCCCAGGATATTATAAATGCTAAAACCTTCTGATTCCGCTCCTTAAACATCCCAGACACCAAAATCTTCTTTTCCTGCCCCAAGTCATTCCATACACAAAACTTTCTGCTCACTGTTCAGTCTCCCCATTCACCAAAACCATGTGCTTCCTGCTCCCCAAGTCATCCCATACACAAAAATCTTCTGCTCACTGTTTCCCAGCCATCTTGTACACCAAAACCATCTGCTTCCTGCTCTCAAGTCATCTTGTACATGAAAACCTTCTGCTTCCCTCTCCCAGGTTATTATATATGCTAAAACATTCTATTTGCTGCTCCTTAACCATCCCATACAGCAAAACCTTCTGCTTCCTGCTCCCAAGTCATCCCGTACCCAAAAAACTTTCTGCTCACTGTTCCCAAGTCATCCGGTACACGAAACCTTCTGTTCTTTCTCCCAAGCCTCCCATGCAACAAAACCCTCTGCTTCCTGCTCCCAAGTCATTCTCCATACACAAAACATTCTGTTACTGTTCCCAAGCCATCCATACACCTAAACCTTCTGCTTTCTTCTCCCAAGCCATCCATGCCAAAACCTTCTGTTCACTGTTCCCAAGTCACCCCGTACACCAAAATCTTCTGCTTTCTTCTCCCAAGCTGCCCCATACTCCAAAACCTTCTGCTTCCTGCTCCCATCATTCCATACACCAAACCCTTCTGCTCACTGTTCCCAAGTCATCCCTACAAAACATTCTGCTTCCTTGTCCTAAGCCATCCCATACACCAAAACCTTCTGCTTCCCGCTCCTAGTCATTCCACAAACCAAAACATTCTGCTCACTATTTTCACGTCGTCCCATACCCCAAACCTTCTGCTTTCTTTTCTAAGCCATCTCATACACAAAACCTTCTGCTTCCTGCTCCCCAAGTCATCATTTATACAAAACCTTCTGCTCACTGTTCCCAAGTCATCCATACACCAAAACCTTCTACTTCTTTCTCCCAGGTTATCCCAAACATCAGAACATCCTGCCTGCTGTTACAAACCATCTGTACACAAAAAACATTCTGCTTACTGCTCCCAAGCTATACTGTACACCCTAAACCTTCTGCTTCTTGCTCCCAAGTCATTCTGTACACAAAACCTTTTGTTCACTTTTTCCAAGTCATCCCATTACACGAACCTTCTCCTTACTGTTCCCAAGTCATCCTGTACATCAAAACCTTCAGCTTCCTGCTCCCCAAGTCATCCCATACACAAAACCTTCCCTCACTGTTCCACGGCCATCTTGTACACCAAAACCTTCTGCTTCCTGCTCCCAAGTCATCATTTATACCAAACCTTCTGCTCCACTGTTCCCAAGTCATCCCATACACCAAAACCTTCTACTTCTTTCTCCCAGTTATCCCAAACATCAAAACATCCTGCCTGCTGTTACCAAGCCATCTGTACACAAAAACATTCTGTTTACTGCTCCCCAAGCTATACTGTACACCTAAATCTTCTGCTTCTTGCTCCCAAGACATTCTGTACACCAAAACCTTTTGTTCACTGTTTCCAAGTCATCCCGTACAACCGAACCTTCTCCTTACTGTTCCCAAGTCATCCCATACACCAAAACCTTCTCCTCACTGTTCCACTGCCATCTTGTACACTAAAACTTTCTGCTTCCTGCTCCCAAGTCATCTTCTACACCAAAACCTTCTGCTTCCTTCTCCCAAGTTATTATATGTGCTAAAACCTTCTATTTCCTGCTCCTTAACCATCCCATACACCACAACCTTCTGCTTCCTGCTCCCAAGTCATCCTGTACACTAAAGCCTTCTGCTCATTGTTCCCAAGTCATCCCGTACACCAAAACCTTCTGCTTTCATTCTCCCAGGCCATTCCATTACGCAAAACATCTTGCCTGTTGTTATCAAACCATCTTGTACACAAATCCTTCTGCTTACTGCTCTAAGCTATCCTGTACACCAAAACTATCTGCTTCTTGATCCAAAATCATTCTGTACACCAAATCCTTTTTGTTCATTGTTCCCAAGTCATCCCGTACACAAAACCTGTTGCTCACTGTTCCCAAGTCATCCATACATCAAAACCTTCAGCTTCCTGCTCCCAAGTCATCCATGCACCAAAACCTTCTGCTCACTGTTCACAAGACATCCATACACAAACCTTCTGCTTCCTGCTCCCCAAATCGTCCCTACACAAAACTTTCTGCTCACTGTTCCCCGGCCATCTTGTACACAAAAGCTTTGCTTCCTGCTCCCAAACCATCTTGTACACAAAACCTTCTGCTTTCTTCTCCCAGGATATTATACATACTAAAACCTTCTATTCCTGCTCCTTAACCATCCCATACACCAAACCTTCTGCTTCCTGCTCCCAAGTCATCCTGTTCACTGAAACCTTCTGCTCACTGTTCCCAAGTCATCCATGCACTAAAACCTTCTGCTTCATTCTCCCAGGCCATCCCATACACCAAAACATCTCGCCTGCTGTTGTATCAAACCATCTTGTACACTAAGCCTTCTGCTTACTGCTCCTAAGCTATCCTGTACACAAAACTATTGCTTCTTGATCCCCAAGTCATTCTGTACACCAAATCCTTTTGTTCATTGTTCCCAAGTCATCCTTACCAAAACCTTCTGCTCACTGTTCTGAAGTCATCCATACATCAAAACCTTCTTCCTGCTCCCAGAGTCATCCCATACACAAAACCTTCTGCTCACTGTTCACAAGACATCCCTTACACCAAACTTCTGCTTCCTGCTCCCAAATCATCCCATACACAAAAGTTTCTGCTCACTGTTCCCCGGCCATCTTGTACACCCAAAGCTTTGCTTCCTGCTCCCAAGCCATCTTGTACACGAAAACCTTCTGCTTTCTTCTCCCTGGATATTATATATGCTAAAACCTTCTATTTCCTGCTCCTTAACCATCACAGACATCAAAACCTTCTTTTTCCTGCCCCCAAGTCATTCCATATACCAAAACTTTCTGCTCACTGTTCCCAAGTCTCCCCATTCACCAAAACCTTGTGCTTCCTGCTCCCAAGTCATCCCATACACCAAAACCTTCTCCTCACTGTTCCATGGCCATCTTGTACACTAAAACTTTCTGCTTCCTGCTCCCAAGCCATCTTCTACACCAAAACCTTCTGCTTCCTTCTCCCAAGTTATTATATGTGCTAAAACCTTCTATTTCCTGCTCCTTAACCATCCCATACACCAAAACCTTCTGCTTCCTGCTCCCAAGTCATCCTGTACACTAAAACCTTCTGTTAACTGTTCCCAAGTCATCCCGTACACCAAAACCTTCTGCTTCATTCTCCCAAGCCATCTCATACACCAAAACATCCTGCCTGCTGTTATCAAGCCATCTTGTAGTCAAAAGTCTTCTGCTTACTGCTCCTAAGCTATCCTGTACACCAAAACTATCTGCTTCTTGATCCCAAGTCATTCTGTACACCAGATCCTTTTGTTCACCATTCCCAAGTCATTCCGTATACCAAAACCTTCAGCTTCCTGCTCCCAAGTCATCCCATACACCAAAACCTTCTGCTCAGTGTTCATAAGACATCCCGTACACCAAAACCTTCTGCTTCCTGCTCCCAAATCATCCCATACACAAAAAGTTTCTGCTCACTGTTCCCCGGCCATCTTGAACACCAAAAGCTTTTGCTTCCTGCTCCCAAGCCATCTTGTACAACAAAACCTTCTGCTTTCTTCTCCCAGGATATTATATATGCTAAAACCTTCTATTTCCTGCTCCTTAACCATCCCAGACATCAAAACCTTCTTTTTTCTGCCCCCAAGTCATTCCATACACCAAAACTTTCTGCTCACTGTTCCCAAGGTCCCCATTCACCAAAACCTTGTGCTTCCTGCTCCAAGTCATCCCATACACAAAAATCTTCTGCTCACTGTTCCCCAGCCATCTTGTACACCAAAAGCTTTTGCTTCCTGCTCCCAAGTCATCTTGTACACCAAAACCTTCTGCTTCCTTCTCCCAGGATATTATTTGCCAAAACCTTCTGTTTCCTGCTCCTTGACCATCCATACACAAAACCTTTGCTTCCTGCTCCTATGTCTTTCCTGTACACAAAACTGTTCTGCTCATTGCTATCAAGCTATCCCCATGCCCCAAAACCTTCTGCATCCTGCTCCCCAAGTCATCCATATACAAAACCTTCTGATCACTGTTCCTAGCCATCCTGTACACCAAGACCTTCTGCTTCCTGTTCCCAAGCTATCCCATGCACAAAACCATCTGTATCCTGCTCTCAAGTCATCCCATACACCAAAACATTCTGCTTCCTTATCATGCCATTCCATACACCAACATTTCTGCCCATTGTTCCCAAGCTATCCCATACACGCATCCTTCTTCTTCCTGCTCCCAAGTTACCCCATGCATTAAAACCTTCTGTTTCCTTCTCCAAAGCCTTCCTGTAGACCAGACCTTCTGTTTCCTGCTCCCAAACTATCCAGTGCCACAAGCCTTCTGTTTCCTGCTCTCCAAGTCATGCCATACACAAAACCTTCTGCTCACTTTTCCCAATCCATCCTGCGCAACAAAAAATTCTGCTTACTCTACCTCCCAATTCATCCTGTACACCAAAACCTTCTGCCCACTGTTCCCAAGTCATCCCATACACCAAAACCTTCTGCTTCCTTCTCCCAGGTTATCCCAAACATCAAAACATCCTGCCTGCTGTTACCAAGCCATCTGTACACAAAAACATTCTGCTTACTGCTCCCAAGCTGTTCTGTACCAACCTTCTAATTCTTGCTCCCAAGTCATTCTGTACACCCAAAACCTTTTGTTCACTGTTCCCCGATGTCTCATACACCCAGACAACTTCTTCTCACTGTTCCCATGTCATCCTGTACTTCAAGACCTTCGGCTTCCTGCTCCCAAGTCATTCCATACACCAAAACCTTCTGCTCACTGTTCCAAGCCATCCTGTACATGAGAACTTCTGCTTCTATTTCCCAAGCCATCCTGTACACCAAAACCTTCTGCTTCCTGTTCCCCAAGCTGTCCCATGCACCAAACAGTGTGCTTCACTGCTCCAGAAACCATCCTGTACACAGAACCTTCTTCCTGCTCCCCAAGCTATCCCAAGCCCCAAAACATTCTGTATCCTGCTCCCAAGTCATCCAGTACACCAAAACATTCTGCTTCCTTCTCCCATGCCATTCCATACACCAACATTTCTGCCCATTGTTCCCCAAGCTATCCCTTACACCCGTGCTTCTTCTTCCCTGCTCCCAAGTTATCCAGCCATTAAAACCTTCTGCTTCCTACTCCAAAGCCTTCCTGTAGACCAGAACCTTCTGCTTCCTGCTCCCAAGCTATCCAATGCACCAAAGCCTTCAGCTTTCTGCTCCCAAGTCATCCCATACACCAAAACCTTCTGCTCACTGTTCCCGATCCATCCTGCACACCAAAACATTCTGCTTCCTCCTCTTCCCAAGTCATCCCATACACCAAAACCTTCTGCTCAGTGTTCCCAAGTCATCCTGTACACCAAATCTTCTATTTCCTGCTCCCAAGTCATCTCATACACCAAAACATTCTGCTTACAGTTCCCAAGCTATCTTGCACACCAAAATGTTCTGCTTACTGCTCCCAAGCCATCCTGTACACCAAACCTTCTGCTTCTTTCTCCCAAGTTATCCCATACACTAAAACCTACTGTTTCCTGATCCTAAGCCATCCGATACACGAAACCCTTCTGCTTCCTGCTCCCTAGTCATCCCACACTCTAAAACATTCTGCTCACTGTTCCCAAGTCATCCCATACACCAAAACATTTTGCTTTCTTCTCCCAAGCCATCTCATACAACAAAACATCCTGCTTGCTGTTATCAAGCCATCTTGTACACAAAAGCCTTCTGCTTACTGCTCCTAAGCTATCCTGTACACCAAAACTATCTGCTTCTTGATCCCAAGTCATTCTGTACATCAAATCCTTTTGTTCACTGTTCCCAAGTCATCCCATACACCAAAACCTTCTGTTCACTGTTCCCAAGTCATCCCATACATCAAAACTTTCAGCTTCCTGCTCCCAAGTCATCCCATACACCAAACCTTCTGCTCACTGTTCACAAGACATCCCGTACACCCAAACCTTCTGCTTTCTGCTCCCAAATCATCCCATACACAAAAACTTTCTGCTCACTGTTCCCCGGCCATCTTGTACACCAAAACCTTCTGCTTCCTTCTCCCAGGATATTATATATGCTAAAACCTTCTATTTCCTGCTCCTTAACCATCCCAGACACCAAAACCTTCTGCTTCCTGGCCCCAAGTCATTACGTACACCAAAACGTTCTGCTCACTGTTCCCAAGTCTCCCCATACACCAAAACCTTGTGCTTCCTGCTCCCAAGTCATCCCATACACAAAAATCTTCTGCTCACTGTTTCCCGGCCATCTTGTACACCAAAACCATCTGCTTCCTGCTCTCACGTCATCTTGTACACGGAAACCTTCTGCTTCCCTCTCCCAGGTTATATATGCTAAAACCTTCTATTTCCTGCTCCTTAACCATCCCATACAGGAAAACCTTCTGCTTCCTGCTCCCAAGTCATCCCGTACCCAAAAAACTTTCTGCTCACTGTTCCCACGTCATCCTGTACACCAAAACCTTCTGCTTTCTTCTCCCAAGCCTCCCCATACAACAAAACCTTCTGCTTCCTGCTCCCAAGTCATTCCATACCCCAAAACATTCTGTTCACTGTTCTAAACCATCCCATACACCTATTCTGCTTTCTTCTCCAAAGCTATCTCATGCACCAAAACCTTCTGCTCACTGTTCCCCAAGTCACCCTGTACACCAAAATCTTCTGCTTTCTTCTCCCAAGCTGCCCATGCTCCAAGGCCTTCTGCTTCCTGCTCCATCATTCCATACACCAAACCCTTCTGCTCACTGTTCCCAAGTCATCCCATACACCAAAACATTCTGCTTCCTTGTCCGGCTATCCATTCACAAAACCTTCTGTCTATTGTTCCCAAGTCATCCATGCACCAGAATCTTCTGCTTCCTGCTCCCAAGCTATCCATGCATCAGAACCTTTTTGAATCCTGCTCCGTCATCTCATACACCAAAACCTTCTGCTCACTGTTCCCAAGTCATCCCGTACAAAACCTTCTGCTTCTTTCTCCCAGGTTGTCCAAACATCAAAACATCCTGCCTGCTGTTATCAAGCCATCTGTACACAAAAACATTCTGCTTACTGCTCCCAAGCTATACTGTACACCAAAACCTTCTGCTTCTTGCTCCCATGTCATTCTGTACACAAAACCTTTTGTTCACTGTTTCCAAGTCATTCCAGTACACCCGAGACATTCTCCTCACTGTTCCCAAGTCATCCTGTACATCAAAACCTTCGCTTCCTGCTCCCAAGTTATCCCATACACAAAACCTTCTCCTCACTGTTCCATGGCCATCTTGTACACTAAAACGTTTTGCTTCCTGCTCCCAAACCATCTTCTACACCAAAACCTTCTGCTTCCTTCTCCCAAGTTATTATATGTAGCTAAAACCTTCTATTTCCTGCTCCTTAACCATCCCATACACCAAAACCTTCTGCTTCCCTGCTCCCAAGTCATCCTGTACACTAAAACCTTCTGCTCCACTGTTCCCCGTCATCCATTTTTCAAAACCTTCTGCTTCATTCTCCCAGGCCATCTCATACCAAAACATCCTGCCTGCTGTTATCAAGCCATCTTGTACACAAAATCCTTCTGCTTACTGCTCTAAGCTATCCTGTACACCAAAACTATCTGCTTCTTGATCCCAAGTCATTCTGTACACCAAATCCCTTTGTTCACTGTTCTCAAGCCATCCCATACACGAAAACCTGCTGCTCACTGTTCCCAAGTCATCCCATACATCAAAATCTTCAGCTTCCTGCTCCCAAGTCATCCCATACACCAAAACCTTCTGCTCACTGTTCATAAGACATCCCGTACACCAAAACCGTCTGCTTCCTTCTCCCAAATCATCCCATACGCAGAAAATCTTCTGCTCACTGTTCCCCGGCCATCTTGTACACCAAAGCTTTTGCTTCCTGCTCCCAAGTCATCTTGTACACAAAACCTCCTGCTTCCTTCTCCCAGGATATTATATTTGCTAAAACCTTCTGTTTACTGCTCCTTGTGCATCCATACACCAAAACCTTTGCTTCCTGCTCCTATGTCTTTCCAGTACACAAAACTGTTCTACTCACTGCTATCAAGCTATGCCATGCCCCAAAACCTTCTGCATCCTGCTCCCAAGTCATCCCATATGCAAAACCTTCTGATCACTGTTCCTAGCCATCCTGTACACCAAGACCTTCTGCTTCTCTGCTTACTGCTCCCAAGCCATCCTGTACACCAAACCTTCTGCTTCCTTCTCCCCAAGTTATCCCATACACTAAAACCTACTGTTTCCTGCTCCTAAGCCATCTGATACACCAAAACCTTCTGCTTCCTGCTCCCTTGTCATCCCGCACACCAAAACATTCTGCTCACTGTTCCCAAGTCATCCCATACACAAAAACCTTCTGCTTTCTTCTCCCAAGCCATCTCATACACCAAAACCTTCTGCTTCCTGCTCCCAAGTCATCCTGTACACCAAAACCTTCTGCTCACTGTTCCCAAGTCATCCCATACACCAAAACCTTCTGCTTCCTTCTCCCAGGTTATCCCAAATATCAAAACATCCTGCCTGCTGTTACCAAGCCATCTGTACACAAAAACATTCTGCTTACTGCTCCCAAGCTGTTCTGTACACCAAAACCTTCTGCTTCTTGCTCCCAAGTCATTCTGTACACCAAAACCTTTTGTTCACTGTTCCCAAGTCATCCGTACACCGAACCTTCTTCTCACTGTTCCCATGTCATCCTGTACTTCAAGACCTTCAGCTTTCCTGCTCCCAAGTCATTCCATACACCAAAACCTTCTGCTCACTGTTCCCAAGCCATCCTGTACATGAAGAACTTCTGCTTCCTGTTCCCAAGCCATCCTGTACACCAAAACCTTCTGCTTCCTGTTCCCAAACTGTCCCATGCACCAAAACCGTGTGCTTCCTGCTCCCAAGCCATCCTGTACACCAGAACCTTCTTCCTGCTCCCAAGCTATCCCAAGCCCCAAAACATTCTGTATCCTGCTCCCAAGTCATCCCGTACACCAAAACATTCTGCTTCCTTCTCCCATGCCATTCCATACACCAACATTTCTGCCCATTGTTCCCAAGCTATCCCATACACCACATCCTTCTTCTTCCTGCTCCCAAGTTATCCCATGCATTAAAACCCTCTGCTTCCTTCTCCAAAGCCTTCCTGTAGACCAGAACCTTCTGCTTCCTGCTCCCAAGCTATCCAATGCACCAAAGCCTTCAGCTTTCTGCTCTCAAGTCATCCCATACACCAAAACCTTCTGCTCACTGTTCCCGATCCATCCAGCACACCAAAACATTCTGCTTCCTCCTCCTCTCCCAAGTCATCCCATACACCAAAACCTTCTGCTCAGTGTTCCCAAGTCATCCTGTACACCAAATCTTCTATTTCCTGCTCCCAAGTCATCTCATACACCAAAACATTCTGCTTACAGTTCCCAAACCATCTTGCACACAAAATGTTCTGCTTACTGCTCCCAAGCCATCCTGTACACAAACACTTCTGCTTCTTTCTCCCAAGTTATCCCATACACTAAAACCTACTGTTTCCGATCCTAAGCCATCCGATACACGAAACCTTCTGCTTCCTGCTCCCTAGTCATCCCTCTAAAACATTCTGCTCACTGTTCCCAAGTCATCCCATACACCAAAACATTTTGCTTTCTTCTCCCAAGCCATCTCATACACAAAACCTTCTGCTTCCTGCTCCCAAGTCATCCTTTACACCAAAACCTTCTGATCACTGTTCCCAAGTCATCCCGTACACCAAAACCTTCTGCTTCATTCTCCCAAGCCATCTCATACACCAAAACATCCTGCTTGCTGTTATCAAGCCATCTTGTACACAAAAGCCTTCTGCTTACTGCTCCTAAGCTATCCTGTACACCAAAACTATCTGCTTCTTGATCCCAAGTCATTCTGTACATCAAATCCTTTTGTTCACTGTTCCCAAGTCATCCCATACACCAAAACCTTCTGTTCACTGTTCCCAAGTCATCCCATACATCAAAACTTTCAGCTTCCTGCTCCCAAGTCATCCCATACACCAAAACCTTCTGCTCACTGTTCACAAGACATCCCATACACCAAAACCTTCTGCTTCCTGCTCCCAAATCATCCCATACACAAAAACTTTCTGCTCACTGTTCCCCGGCCATCTTCACACCAAAAGCTTTTGCTACCTGCTCCCAAGCCATCTTGTACACCAAAACCTTCTGCTTTCTTCTCCCAGGATATTATATATGCTAAAACCTTCTATTTCCTACTCCTTAACCATCCCAGACACCAAAACCTTCTGCTTCCTGCCCCCAAGTCATTACGTACACCAAAACTTTCTGCTCACTGTTCCCAAGTCTCCCCATACACCAAAACCTTGTGCTTCCTGCTCCCAAGTCATCCCATACACAAAAATATTCTGCTCACTGTTTCCTGGCCATCTTGTACACCAAAACCATCTGCTTCCTGCTCTCCGTCATCTTGTACACGAAACCTTCTGCTTCCCTCTCCCAGGTTATATATGCTAAAACCTTCTATTTCCTGCTCCTTAACCATCCCATACAGAAAACCTTCTGCTTCCTGCTCCCCAAGTCATCCATTGCCAAAAAACTTTCTGCTCACTGTTCCCACGTCATCCTGTACACCAAAACCTTCTGCTTTCTTCTTCTCCAAGCCTCCCATACAACAAAACCTTCTGCTTCCTGCTCCCAAGTCATTCCATACCAAAACATTCTGTTCACTGTCCCAAGCCATCCCATACACCTAAAACCTTCTGCTTTCTTCTCCCAACCATCTCATGCACCAAAACCTTCTGCTCACTGTTCCCCAAGTCACCCTGTACACAAAATCTTCTGCTTTCTTCTCCCAAGCTGCCCATGCTCCAAGGCCTTCTGCTTCCTGCTCCCATCATTCCATACACCAAACCTTCTGCTCACTGTTCCCAAGTCATCCCATACACCAAAACATTCTGCTTCCTTGTCCGAGCTATCCATTCACAAAACCTTCTGTCTATTGTTTCCCAAGTCATCCATGCACCAGAATCTTCTGCTTCCTGCTCCCAAGCTATCCATGCATCAGAACCTTTTGATTCCTGCTCACATGTCATCTCATACACCAAAACCTTCTCTCACTGTTACCCAAGTCATCCCGTACACCAAAACCTTCTGCTTCTTTCTCCCAGGTTATCCCAAACATCAAAACATCCTGCCTGCTGTTATCAAGCCATCTGTACACAAAAACATTCTGCTTACTGCTCCCAAGCTATACTGTACACCAAAACCTTCTGCTTCTTGCTCCCAAGTCATTCTGTACACCAAAACCTTTTGTTCACTGTTTCCAAGTCATCCCGTACACCCGAACATTCTCCTCACTGTTCCCAAGTCATCCTGTACATCAAAACCTTCAGCTTCCTGCTCCCAAGTTATCCCATACACCAAAACCTTCTCCTCACTGTTCCATGGCCATCTTGTACACTAAAACGTTTTGCTTCCTGCTCCCAAGCCATCTTCTACACCAAAACCTTCTGCTTCCTTCTCCCAAGTTATTATATGTGCTAAAACCTTCTATTTCCTGCTCCTTAACCATCCCATACACCAAAACCTTCTGCTTCACTGCTCCCAAGTCATCCTGTACACTAAAACCTTCTGCTCCCACTGTTCCCCGTCATCCATTTTTCAAAACCTTCTGCTTCATTCTCCCAGGCCATCTCATACACCAAACATCCTGCCTGCTGTTATCAAGCCATCTTGTACACAAAATCCTTCTGCTTACTGCTCTAAGCTATCCTGTACACAAAACTATCTGCTTCTTGATCCCAAGTCATTCTGTACACCAAATCCCTTTGTTCACTGTTCTCAAGCCATCCCATACACGAAAACCTGCTGCTCACTGTTCCCAAGTCATCCATACATCAAAATCTTCAGCTTCCTGCTCCCAAGTCATCCCATACACAAAACCTTCTGCTCACTGTTCATAAGACATCCGTACACCAAAAACCGTCTGCTTCCTTCTCCAAATCATCCCATACGCAAAAACCTTCTGCTCACTGTTTCCCCGGCCATCTTGTACACAAAAGCTTTTGCTTCCTGCTCCCAAGTCATCTTGTACACCAAAACCTTCTGCTTCCTTCTCCCAGGATATTATATTTGCTAAAACCTTCTGTTTCCTGCTCCTTGGCCATCCCATACACCAAAACCTTTGCTTCCTGCTCCTATGTCTTTCACATTACACAAAACTGTTCTACTCCTGCTATCAAGCTATGTCCATGCCCCAAAACCTTCTGCATCCTGCTCCCAAGTCATCCCATATGCAAAACCTTCTGATCACTGTTCCTAGCCATCCTGTACACCAAGACCTTCTGCTTCCTGTTCCCAAGCTATCCCATGCACCAAAACCATCTGTATCCTGCTCCCAAGTCATCCTGTACCCAAAAACTTTCTGCTCACTGTTCCCAAGTCATCCTATACACGAAACCTTCTGCTTTCTTCTCCCAAGCCTCCCCATACAACCAAACCTTCTGCTTCCTGCTCCCAAGTCATTCCATACTCCAAAACATTCTGTTCACTGTTCCCAAGCCATCCCATACACCTAAACCTTCTGCTTTCTTCTCCCAAACCATCCATGCACCAAGACATGCTTCTGTTCACTGTTCCCCAAGTCACCGTACACCAAAATCTTCTGCTTTCTTCTCCCAAGCTGCCCCATACTCCAAACCCTTCTGCTTCCTGCTCCCATCATTCCATACACCAAACCCTTCTGCTCACTGTTCCCAAGTCATCCCATACACAAAACATTCTGCTTCCTTGTCTAAGCCATCCCATATGCAAAACCTTCTGCTTCCCGCTCCCTAGTCATTCCACAAACCAAAAACATTCTGCTCACTGTTTTCCGTCGTCCATACACCCCAAACCTTCTGTTTCTTTTCTAAGCCATCTCAAACACAAAACCTTCTGCTTCCTGCTCCCCAAGTCATCATTTATACTGAAAACCTTCTGCTCACTGTTCCCAAGTCATCCCATACACCAAAAGCTTCTACTTCTTTCTCCCAGATTGCTCCCAAACATCAGAACATCCTGCCTGCTGTTGCCAAACCATCTGTACACAAAAACATTCTGCTTACTGCTCCCCAAGCTATGCCACCTAAACCTTCTGCTTCTTGCTCCTAAGTCATTCTGTACACCAAAACCTTTTGTTCACTTTTCCAAATCATCCCGTACACCCAGACCTTCTCCTTACTGTTTCCCAAGTCATCCCATCAAAACCTTCAGCTTCCTGCTCCCAAGTCATCATACACCAAAACCTTCCCTCACTGTTCCCATGGCCATCTTGTACACCAAACCTTCTGCTTCCTGCTCCCAAGTCATCATTTATGCAAACCTTCTGCTCATTGTTCCAAGTCATCCCATACACCAAAACCTTCTACTTCTTTCTCACAGGTTATCCCAAACATCAAAACATCCTGCCTGCAGTTACCAAGCCATCTGTACACAAAAACATTCTGTTTACTGCTCCAAAGCTATACTGTACACCTAAACCTTCTGCTTCTTGCTCCCAAGACATTCTGTACACCAAAACCTTTTGTTCACTGTTTCCAAGTCATCATTACAACCCAGACCTTCTCCTTAATGTTCCCAAGTCATCCCACACACAAAACCTTCTCCTCACTGTTCCTGACCATCTTGTACACTAAAACTTTCTGCTTCCTGCTCCCAAAGTCATCTTCTACACCAAAACCTTCTGCTTCCTTCTCCCAAGTTATTATATGTACTAAAACCTTCTATTTCCTGCTCCTTAACCATCCCTTACATCAAAACCTTCAGCTTCCTGCTCCCCAAAGTCATCCCATACAAATCCTTCTGCTCACTGTTCTACAAGACATCCCATACACCAAAACCTTCTGCTTCCTGCTCCCAAATCGTCCCATACACAAAAACTTTCTGCTCACTGTTCCCCGGCCATCTTCTACACCAAAAGCTCTTGCTTCCTGCTCCCAAGCCATCTTGTACACCAAAACCTTCTGCTTTCTTCTCCCAGGATATTATAAATATAAAACCTTCTATTTCCGCTCCTTAAACATCCCAGACACCAAAATCTTCTTTTCTGCCCCCAGAGTCATTCCATACACCAAAACTTTCTGCTCCACTGTTCCCAAGTCTCCCCATTCACTAAAACCATGTGCTTCCTGCTCCAAGTCATCCCATACACAAAATCTTCTGCTCACTGTTTCTAGCAATCTTGTGCACCTAAACCATATGCTTCCTGCTCTCAAGTCATCTTGTACATAGAAAACCTGCTTCCCTCTCCCAGGTTATTATATGTGCTAAACTTTCTATTTCCTGCTCCTTAACCATCCCTTACAGCAAAACCTTCTGCTTCCTGCTCCCAAGTCATCCCGTTCCCAAAAAACTTTCTGCTCACTGTTCCCAAGTCATTCCATACACCAAAACATTCTGTTCACTGTTCCCAAGCCATCCCATACACCTAAACCTTCTGCTTTCTTCTCCCAAGCCATCCCATGCACCAAAACCTTCTGTTCACTGTTCCCAAGTCACCCCGTACACCAAAATCTTCTGCTTTCTTCTCCCAAGCTGCCCCATACTCCAAAACCTTCTGCTTCCTGCTCCCATCATTCCATACACCAAACCCTTCTGCTCACTGTTCCCAAGTCATCCCATACACCAAAACATTCTAGCTTCCTTGTCCTAAGCCATCCCATACACCAAAACCTTCTGCTTCCTGCTCCCTAGTCATTCCACAAACCAAAACATTCTGCTCACTATTTTCACGTCGTCCCATACACCAAACCTTCTGCTTTCTTTTCCTAAGCCATCTCATACACAAAACCTTCTGCTTCCTGCTCCCCAAGTCATCATTTATACAAAACCTTCTGCTCACTGTTCCCCAGTCTGTCCATACACCAAAACCTTCTACTTCTTTCTCCCAGGTTATCCCAAACATCAGAACATCCTGCCTGCTGTTGCAAACCATCTGTACACAAAAACATTCTGCTTACTGCTCCCAAGCTATACTGTACACCCTAAACCTTCTGCTTCTTGCTCCCAAGTCATTCTGTACACAAAACCTTTTTATTCCACTTTTTCCAAGTCATCCCATTACACCCAGACCTTCTCCTTACTGTTCTAAGTCATCCTGTACATCAAAACCTTCAGCTTCCTGCTCCCCAAGTCATCCCTTACACCAA
The DNA here is from genome assembly GCA_016271365.2 of Neoceratodus forsteri. Classification (NCBI taxonomy): domain Eukaryota; kingdom Metazoa; phylum Chordata; order Ceratodontiformes; family Ceratodontidae; genus Neoceratodus; species Neoceratodus forsteri. The sequence goes on along the minus strand of JADMNL010000024.1, from coordinate 115,060,911 downwards.
AACCTTCCCCTCACTGTTCCACGGCCATCTTGTACACCAAAACCTTCTGCTTCCTGCTCCCAAGTCATCATTTATACCAAAACCTTCTGCTCACTGTTCCCAAGTCATCCCATACACCAAAACCTTCTACTTCTTTCTCCCAGGTTATCCCAAACATCAAAACATCCTGCCTGCTGTTACCAAGCCATCTGTACACAAAAACATTCTGTTTACTGCTCCCAAGCTATACTGTACACCTAAAATCTTCTGCTTCTTGCTCCCCAAGACATTCTGTACACCAAAACCTTTTGTTCACTGTTTCAAGTCATCCCATTACTCGAACCTTCTCCTTACTGTTCCCAAGTCATCCCATACACAAAACCTTCTCCTCACTGTTCCACTGCCATCTTGTACACTAAAACTTTCTGCTTCCTGCTCCCAAGTCATCTTCTACACCAAAACCTTCTGCTTCCTTCTCCCAAGTTATTATGTGCTAAAACCTTCTATTTCCTGCTCCTTAACCATCCCATACACACAACCTTCTGCTTCCTGCTCCCAAGTCATCCTGTACACTAAAGCCTTCTGCTCATTGTTCCAAGTCATCCCGTACACCAAAACCTTCTGCTTCATTCTCCCAGGCCATTCCATTACGCAAAACATCTTGCCTGTTGTTATCAAACCATCTTGTACACAAATCCTTCTGCTTACTGCTCTAAGCTATCCTGTACACCAAAACTATCTGCTTCTTGATCCAAAATCATTCTGTACACCAAATCCTTTTTGTTCATTGTTTAAGTCATCCCGTACACAAAACCTGTTGCTCACTGTTCCCAAGTCATCCCATACATCAAAACCTTCAGCTTCCTGCTCCCAAGTCATCCCATACACCAAAACCTTCTGCTCACTGTTCACAAGACATCCCATACACAAAACCTTCTGCTTCCCTGCTCCCAAATAAATCCCATACTACAACTTTCTGCTCACTGTTCCCAGCCATCTTGCACACAAAAGCTTTTGCTTCCTGCTCCCAAACCATCTTGTACACAAAACCTTCTGCTTTCTTCTCCCAGGATATTATACATACTAAAACCTTCTATTTCCTGCTCCTTAACCATCCCATACACCAAAACCTTCTGCTTCTGCTCCCAAGTCATCCTATTCACTGAAACCTTCTGCTGACTGTTCCCAAGTCATCCATGCACCAAAACCTTGGCTTCATTCTCCCAGGCCATCTCATACACACAAAACATCTGCCTGCTGTTGTATCAAACCATCTTGTACACTAAGCCTTCTGCTTACTGCTCCTAAGCTATCCTGTACACAAAACTATCTGCTTCTTGATCCCCAAGTCATTCTGTACACCAAATCCTTTTGTTCATTGTTCCCAAGTCATCCATTACCAAAACCTTCTGCTCACTGTTCTGAAGTCATCCCATACATCAAAACCTTCCTTCCTGCTCCCAGAGTCATCCCATACACCAAAAACCTTCTGCTCACTGTTCACAAGACATCCCTTACACAAAACCTTCTGCTTCCTGCTCCCCAAATCATCCCATACACAAAAGTTTCTGCTCACTGTTCCCCGGCCATCTTGTACACCCAAAGCTTTGCTTCCTGCTCCCAAACCATCTTGTACCCCGAAACCTTCTGCTTTCTTCTCCCTGGATATTATATATACTAAAACCTTCTATTCCTGCTCCTTAACCATCCACAGACATCAAAACCTTCTTTTCCTGCCCCCAAGTCATTTCCATACACCAAAGGCTTTCTGCTCACTGTTCCCAAGTCCCCCATTCACCAAAACCTTGTGCTTCCTGCTCCCAAGTCATCCCATACACCAAAACCTTCTCCTCACTGTTCCATGGCCATCTTGTACACTAAAACTTTCTGCTTCCTGCTCCCAAGCCATCTTCTACACCAAAACCTTCTGCTTCCTTCTCCCAGATTATTATGTATTGCTAAAACCTTCTATTTCTGCTCCTAACCATCCATACACCAAAACCTTCTGCTTCCTGCTCCAAGTCATCCTGTACACTAAAACCTTCTGTTAACTGTTCCCCAAGTCATCCCGTACACCAAAACCTTCTGCTTCATTCTCCCAGGCCATCTCATACACCAAAACATCCTGCCTGCTGTTATCAAGCCATCTTGTACACAAAAGTCTTCTGCTTACTGCTCCTAAGCTATCCTGTACACCAAAACTATCTGCTTCTTGATCCCAAGTCATTCTGTACACCAGATCCTTTTGTTCACCGTTCCCAAGTCATCCCGTACACCAAAACCTTCTGCTCACTGTTCCCAAGTCATCCCATACATCAAAACCTTCAGCTTCCTGCTCCCAAGGCATCCCTACAACAAACCTTCTGCTCACTGTTCACAGACATCCCTACACAAAACCTTCTGCTTCCTGCTCCCCAAATCATCCCATACACAAAAGTTTCTGCTCACTGTTCTCGACCATCTTGTACACAAAAGCTTTTGCTTCCTGCTCCCAAACCATCTTGTACACAAAACCTTCTGCTTTCTTCTCCCAGGATATTATATACTAAAACCTTCTATTTCCTGCTCCTTAACCATCCCAGACATCAAAACCTTATTTTTTCTGCCCCCAAGTCATTCCATACACCAAAACTTTCTGCTCACTGTTCCCAAGTCTCCCCATTCACCAAAACCTTGTGCTTCCTGCTCCCAAGTCATTCCATACACAAAAATCTTCTGCTCACTGTTCCCCAGCCATCTTGTACACCAAAAGCTTTTGCTTCCTGCTCCCAAGTCATCTTGTACACCAAAACCTTCTGCTTCCTTCTCCCAGGGTATTACATTTGCTAAAACCTTCTGTTTCCTGCTCCTTGACCATCCCATACACCAAAACCTTTTGCTTTCTGGTCCTATGTCTTTCCGTACACAAAACTGTTCTGCTCATTGCTATCAAGCTATCCCATGCCCCAAAACCTTCTGCATCCTGCTCCCAAGTCATCCCATATACCAAAACCTTCTGATCACTGTTCCCTAGCCATCCTGTACACCAAGACCTTCTGCTTCCTGTTTCAAGCTATCCCATACAGCAAAACCATCTGTATCCACCTGCTCTCAAGTCATCCCCGTACACCAAAACATTCTGCTTCCTTATACATGCCATTCCATACACCAACATTTCTGCCATTGTTCCTAAGCTATCCCATACAACGCATCCTTCTTCTTCCTGCTCCCAAGTTACCCCCCATGCATTAAAACCTTCTGTTTCCTTCTCCAAAGCCTTCCTGTAGACCAGAACCTTCTGTTTTCTGCTCCCCAAAACTATCCAGTGCACACAAGCCTTCTGTTTCCTTCTCCCAAGTCCTTGCCCATACACCAAAACCTTCTGTACTTTTCCCAATCCATCCTGCACACAAAACATTCTGCTTCCTCCTCCTCCCAAGACATCCCATACACCAAATCCTTCTGCTCAGTGTTCCCAAGTCATCCTGTACACCAAATCTTCTATTTCCTGCTCCCAAGTCATCCTGCATACCAAAACATTCTGCTTCAGTTTCCCCAGCCATCTCTTGCACAAAAGCGTTCTGCTTACTGCCTCAAGCCATCCTGTACACCAAAACCTTTCTGCTTCCTTTTCCCAAGGTTATCCCATACACTAAAACCTACTGTGTCCTGCTCCTAAGCCATCCCATACACCAAAACCTTCTGCTTCCTACTCCCAATTCAGCCTTTACACCAAAACCTACTGCTCACTGTTCCCAAGTCATCCCATACAGCAAAACCTTTTGCTTCCTTTTCTAAGTCATCCCAAACATCAAAACATCCTGCCTGCTGTTACCAAACCATCTGTACACAAAAACATTCTGCTTACTGCTACCAAGCTATACCACACACAAAACCTTCTACTTCTTGCTTCAAATCATTCTGTACACCAAAAAATTTTGTTCTCTGCTCCCAAGTCATCCCATACACCAAAAACTTCTGATCACTGTTCCCTAGCCATCCTGTACACCAAGACCTTCTGCTTCCTGTTCCCAAGCTATCCCATGCACCAAAACCATCTGTATCCTGCTCTCAAGTCATCCTGTACACCAAAACATTCTGCTTCCTTATCGCATGCCATTCCATACACCAACATTTCTGCCCATTGTTCTAAGCTATCCATGCACACGCATCAGCCTTCTTCTTCCTGCTCCCAAATTTACCCCATGCATTAAACCTTCTGTTTCCTTCTCCAAAGCCTTCCTGTAGACCAGAACCTTCTGTTTCCTGCTCCCAAACTATCCAGTGCACCAGAGCCTTCTGTTTCCTGCTCCCAAGTCATGTCATACACCAAAACCTTCTGCTCACTTTTCCCAATCCATCCTGCACACAAAAACATTCTGCTTCCTCCTCCTCCCAAGACATCCCATACAATAAAACCTTCTGCTCAGTGTTCCCAAGTCATCCTGTACACCAAATCTTCTATTTCCTGCTCCCAAGTCATCCTGCATACCAAAACATTCTGCTTCCTGTTCCCCAGCCATCTTGCACTACAAAATGTTCTGCTTACTGCTCCCAAGCCATCCTGTACACCAAACCTTCTGCTTCCTTCTCCCAAGTTATCCCATACACTAAAACCTACTGTTTCCTGCTCCTAAGCCATCCCATACACCAAAACCTTCTGCTTCCTACTCCCAAGTCAGCCTTTACACCAAAACCTACTGCTCACTGTTCCCAAGTCATCCTGTACAGCAAAACCTTCTGCTTCCTTTTCCCAGGTCATCCCAAACATCAAAACATCCTGCCTGCTGTTACCAAGCCATCTGTACACAAAAAACATTCTGCTTACTGCTCCCAAGCTATACTGCATACCAAAACCTTCTGCTTCTTGCTCCCAAGTCATTCTGTACACCAAAAAATTTTGTTCTCTGTTCCCAAGTCATCCATTTTGAAACCTTCTGCTCACTGTTCCCAAGACATCCCATACACCAAAACCTTCTGCTTCCTGCTCCCAAATCATCCCGTAAACAAAAACATTCTGCTCACTGTTCCACGGCCATCTTGTACACTAAAACCTTATGTTTCCTGCTCCCAAAGCCATCTTGTACACCATAACCTTCTGCTTCCTTCTCCCAAGTTATTATTTGTGCTAAAACCTTCTATTTCCTGCTCCTTAACCATCCCATACATCAAAACCTTCTGCTTCCTGCTCCCAAGTCCTGTACATTAAACCTTCTGCTCACTGTTGAAAGTCATCCCGTACACCAAAACCTTATGCTTCCTTCTGCCAGTCCATCCCATACAACAAAACATCCTGCCTGCTGTTAGCAAGCCATCTTGTACACAGAAACTTTCTGCTTACTGCTCCCATGCTATCCCTGTACACCAAAACCATCTGCTTCTTGATCCCAAGTCATTCTTTACACCAAAACCTTTTGTTCACTGTTCCCAAGTCATTCTGTACACCAAAACATTCTGCTTCCTTCTCCCATGTCATCCCATACACCAACATTTCTGCCCATTGTTCCCAAGCTATCCTGTACAGTACAACCTTCTGCTTCCTGCTCCCAAGCTATCCCATGCATCAAAACCTTCTGTTTCCTTCTCCAAAGCCTTCCTGTACACCAGAACCTTCTGCTTCCTGCTTCCAAGCCATGCAATGCACCAAAGCCTTCTGCTTCCTGCTCCCAAGTCATCCCATACACCAAAACCTTCTTCTCAGTGTTCCCAAGTCATCCTGTACTCAAATCTTCTGCTTCCTGTTCCCAAGTCATCCTGTACACCAAAACATTCTGCTTACTGTTCCCCAGCCATCTTGCACAAAATGTTCTGCTTACTGCTCCCCAGGCAGTCTTTGCAAACCTTCTGTTCTTTTTCCACAGGTTACTGCCATACACTAAAACCTACTGTTTCCTGCTCCTAAGTCATCCCATATAACAAAACATTCTGCTTCCTGCTCCTTGTCATCCCATACACTAAAACATTCTGCTCACTGTTTCCAAGTCATCCCATACACCAAACCCTTCTCTTTCCTCTTCAAAGCCATCTCATACACCAAACCTTCTGCATCCTGCTCCCAAGTCATCCTGTACACAAAATCTTCTACTCACTGTTCCCAAGTCATCCCATACATCAAAACCTTCTGCTTCCTTCTCCCAGAGCCATCCGGTACACCAAAACATCCTGCCTGCTGTTACAAAGCAATCTTGGCACACAAAAACCTTCTGCTTACTGCTCCCAAGCTATCCTGTACACCAAAACCTTCACTTCTTCCTCCCAAGTCATTCTTTGCATAAAACCCTTTGTTCACTGTTCTCAAGTCATCCCATATACCAGAACCTTCTGCTCACTGTTCCCAAGTCATCCTGTTCATCAAAACCTTCAGCTTCCTGCTCCCAAGTCATCCCATACACCCAAACCTTCTGCTCACTGTTCCCAAGACATCCCGTACACCAAAACCTTCTGCTTCCTGCTCCCAAATCATCCTGTACACAAAACCCTTCTGCTCACTGTTCCCCGGCCATCTTGTACACCAAAACCTTCTGCTTCCTGCTCCCAAGTTATTATATATTCTAAATCCTTCTATTTCCTCTTCCTTAACCATTCCATACACCAAAACCTTCTGTTTCCTGCTCCCAAGACATCCTGTACACTAAAACCTTCTGCTCACTGTTCTCAAGTCATCCCGTACAACAAAACCTTCTGCTTCCTTCTCAGGGCCATCCCATACAGCAAAACATCCTGCCTGCTGTTACAAAGCCATCTTGTACACAAAAACCTTCTGCTTACTGCTCCCAAGCTATCTCTGTACACCAAAACCATCTGCTTCTTGCTCCCAAGTCATTCTGTACACCAAAACCTTCTGCTCACTGTTCTCCAAGACATCCCGTACACCAAAACCTTCTGCTCACTGTTCGCAAGTCATCCCGTACATAAAAACCTTCAGCTTCCTGCTCCCAAGTCATTCCATACACCAAAACCTTCTGCTCACTGTTCCCAAGACATCTCATACACCAAAACCTTCTGCTTCCTGCTCCCAAATCATCCCATACACAAAAACCTTCTGCTCACTGTTACACAGCCAGCTTGTACACCGAAACCTTTTGCTTCCTGCTCCCAAGCCATCTTGTGCACCAAAACCTTCTTCTTTCTTCTCCCTAGTCTCCCCATACACAAAAATATTCTGCTTTCTTCTCCCAAGTCTCCCCATACACCAACATTTTGTGCTTCCTGCTCCAAAGTCATCCTGTACACAAAAATCTTCTGCTCAATGTTACCCGGCTATCTTGTATAGCAAAACCATCTTCTTCCTGCTCCCAAGCCAACTTGCGTAAGAATACCTTCTGCTTCCCTCTCCCTAGTTATTATATATGCTGAAACCTTCTATTTCCTGCTCCTTAACCATCCCATAAAGCAAAACCTTCTGCTTCCTGCTCCCAAGTCATCCTGTACACCAAAACCTGCTGCTTTCTTCTCCCAAGCCTCCCCATTCACCAAAACCTTCTGCTTCCTGCTCCCAAGTCATTCCATACACCAAAACATTCTGTTCACTGTTCCAAATCATCCCATACACTAAAACCTTCTGCTTTCTTCTCCCAAGCCATCCCACACACCAAAACCTTCTGTCCACTGTTCCGAAGCCATCCCATACACCAGAACCTTGTGTTTCCTTCTCCAAAGCTATCCCATGGACCAAAACCTTTTGATTCCTGATCCCATGTCATTCCGTATATCAAAACCTTCTGCTCACTGTTCCCAAACCATCCCTATACATTAAAACCCTCTGCTTAATGCTCCCTATTCGTCCTGAACACTAAAACCTTCTGCTCACTGTTCCCAACTCACCCCATACACCAAAACCTTCTGCTTTCTTCTCCCGAGCTGCTCCATACACCAAAACCTTCTGCTTCCTGCTCCCATCATTCCATACACCAAACCCTTCTGCTCACTGTTCCAAAGTGATCCCATACACCAGAACCTTCTGCTTCCTGCTCCCAAGCTATCCCATGCATCAGAACCTTTTGATTCCTGCTCCCACATCATCTCATACACCAAAACATTCTGCTGTCTGTTCCCAAGCCATCCTGCACACCAAAACCTTCTGCTCACTTTTTCTCAGCCATCTTGTACACCAAAACCTTCTGCTTCCTGCTTCCAAACCATCCTGTACACTAAATCCTTCTGTTTCCTTCTCCCAAGTTATCTTGTGTTGCTAAAACCTTCTGTTTCCTGCTTCCTAGCCATCCCATACACCAAAACCTTCTGTTTCCTGCTCCCGCGTGTTCCCGTACACAAAACCGTTCTGCTCACTGCTCCCAAGCTATCCCTTGCCCCTAAGCCTTCTGCATCCTGCTCCCAAGTCATCCCATATATCAAAACCTTCTGCTCACTGTTCCCAAGCCATCCTGTACACGAGAACTTCTGCTTCCTGTTCCCAAGCCATCCTGTTCACCAAGACCTTCTGCTTCCTGTTCCCATGCTATCCCAGGCTCCAGAACCGTCTGCATACTGCTCCCAAGCCATCCTGTACACCAGAACCTTCTTCCTGCGCCCAAGCTATCCCATGCCCCAAAACATTCTGTATCCTGCTCCCAAGTCATCCCCTACACCAAAACATTCTGATCCTTCTCCCATGCCATTCCATACACCAACATTTCTGCCCATTGTTCCCAAGCTATCCCATACACCACATCCCTCTTCCTCCTGCTCCCAAGTTATCCCATGCATTAAAACCTTCTGCTTCCTTCTCCAAAGCCTTCCTGTAGACCAGAACCTTCTGCTTTCTGCTCCCAAGCTATCCAAGGCACCAAAGCCTTCAGCTTTCTGGTCCCAAGTTATCCCACAAACCAAAACCTTCTGCTCACTGTTCCCAATCCATCCTGCGCAACAAAAAATTCTGCTTACTCCTCCTCCCAAGTCATCCCATACACCAAAACCTTCTGCTCAGTGTTCCCAAGCCATCTTGTACACCAAAACGTTCTGCTTACTGCTCCCAAGCCATCCTGTACACCAAACCTTCTGCTTCCTTCTCCCAAGTTATCCCATACACTAAAACCTACTGTTTCCTGCTCCTAAGCCATCTGATACACCAAAACCTTCTGCTTCCTGCTCCCTTGTCATCCCACACACCAAAATCATTCTGCTCACTGTTCCCATGTCATCCATACACAAAAACCTTCTGCTTTCTTCTCCCAAGCCATCTCATACACAAAACCTTCTGCTTCCTGTCCCAAGTCATCCTGTACACAAAACCTTCTGCTCACTGTTCCTCAAGTCATCCCATACACCAAAACTGCTTCCCTTCTCCCAGGTTATCCCAAATATCAAAACATCCTGCCTGCTGTTACCAAACCATCTGTACACAAAAACATTCACTTACTGCTCCCCAAGCTGTTCTGTACACCAAAACCTTCTGCTTCTTGCTCCCAAGTCATTCTGTACACCAAAACCTTTGTTCACTGTTCCCAAGTCATCCGTACACCGAACCTTCTTCTCACTGTTCCCATGTCATCCTGTACTTCAAGACCTTCAGCTTTCCTGCTCCCAAGTCATTCCATACACCAAAACCGCCTGTTCACTGTTCCTCAGTTTTCATCCTGTACATGAAGAACTTCTGCTTCCTGTTCCCAAGCCATCCTGTACACCAAAACCTTCTGCTTCCTGTTCCCCAAACTGTCCCATGCACAAACATTGTGCTTCCTGCTCCCAAAGCCATCCTGTACACCAGAACCTTCTTCCTGTCTCAGCTATCCCAAGCCCCAAACATTCTGTATCCTGCTCCCAAGTCATCCCAGACACCAAAACATTCTGCTTCCTTCTCCCATGCCATTCCATACACCAACATTTCTGCCCATTGTTCCCCAAGCTATCCCTTACACCACATCCTTCTTCTTCCTGCTCCCAAGTTATATCCCACAGCCATTAAAACCCTCTGTTTCCTTCTCCAAAGCCTTCCCAGACCAGGAACCTTCTGCTTCCTGTTCTGCTATCCAATGCACCAAAAGCCTTCAGCTTGCCCAAGTCATCCCATACACCAAAACCTTCTGCTCACTGTTCATCCATCCAGCACACCAAAACATTCTGCTTCCTCCTCCTCCCAAGTCATCCCATACACAAAACCTTCTGCTCCAGTGTTCCAAGTCATCCTGTACCAAATCTTCTATTTCCTGCTCCCAAGTCATCTCATACACCAAAACATTCTGCTTACAGTTCCCAAACCATCTTGCACACAAATGTTCTGCTTACTGCTCCCAAGCCATCCTGTACACAAACCTTCTGCTTCTTTCTCCCAAGTTATCCATACCTAAAACCTACTGTTTCCCGATCCTAAGCCATCCGATACCCGAAAACCTTCTGCTTCCTGCTCCCTAGTCATCCCACACTCTAAAACATTCTGCTCACTGTTCCCAAGTCATCCCATACACCAAAACATTTTGCTTTCTTCTCCCAAGCCATCTCATACACAAAACCTTCTGCTTCCTGCTCCCAAGTCATCCTTTACACCAAAACCTTCAGTCACTGTTTCCCAGAATCATCCCGTACACAAAACCTTCTGCTTCATTCTCCCAAGCCATCTCATACACCAAAACATCCTGCTTGCTGTTATCAAGCCATCTTGTACACAAAAGCCTTCCTTACTGCTCCTAAGCTATCCTGTACACAAAACTATCTGCTTCTTGATCCCAAGTCATTCTGTACATCAAATCTTTTGTTCACTGTTCCCAAGTCATCCCATACACAAAACCTTCTGTTCACTGTTCCCAAGTCATCCCATACATCAAAACTTTCAGCTTCCTGCTCCCAAGTCATCCCATACACCAAAACCTTCTGCTCACTGTTCACAAGACATCCCATACACAAAACCTTCTGCTTCCTGCTCCCCAATCATCCCATACACAAAACTTTCTGCTCACTGTTCCCTGGCCATCTCACACAAAAGCTTTTGCTTCCTGCTCCAAAGCCATCTTGTACACAAAACCTTCTGCTTTCTTCTCCCAGGATATTATATTGCTAAAACCTTCTATTTCCTACTCCTTAACCATCCCAGACACAAAACCTTCTGCTTCCTGCCCCAAGTCATTCATGTACACAAAACTTTCTGCTCACTGTTCCCAAGTCTCCCCATACACCAAAACCTTGTGCTTCCTGCTCCCCAAAGTCATCCCATACACAAAAATATTCTGCTCACTGTTTCGGCCATCTTGTACACAAAACCATCTGCTTCCTGCTCTCACGTCATCTTGTACCCAGAAACCTTCTGCTTCCCTCTCCCAGGTTATTATATATGCTAAAACCTTCTATTTCCTGCTCCTTAACCATCCCATACAGGAAAACCTTCTGCTTCCTGCTCCCAAGTCATCCCGTACCCAAAAAACTTTCTGCTCACTGTTCCCACGTCATCCTGTACACCAAATCCTTTTGCTTTCTTCTCCCAAGCCTCCCCATACAACAAAACCTTCTGCTTCCTGCTCCCAAGTCATTCCATACACCAAAACATTCTGTTCACTGTTCCCAAGCCATCCCATACACCTAAACCTTCTGCTTTCTTCTCCAAACCATCTCATGCACCAAAACCTTCTGCTCACTGTTCCCCAAGTCACCCTGTACACAAAATCTTCTGCTTTCTTCTCCCAAGCTGCCCATGCTCCAAACCTTCTGCTTCCTGCTCCCATCATTCCATACACCAAACCCTTCTGCTCACTGTTCCCAAGTCATCCCATACACCAAAACATTCTGCTTCCTTGTCCGAGCTATCCATTCACAAAACCTTCTGTCTATTGTTTCCCAAGTCATCCATGCACCAGAATCTTCTGCTTCCTGCTCCCAAGCTATCCATGCATCAGAACCTTTTGATTCCTGCTCACATGTCATCTCATACACCAAAACCTTCTGCTCACTGTTCCCAAGTCATCCCGTCACAAAACCTTCTGCTTCTTTCTCCCAGGTTATCCCAAACATCAAAACATCCTGCCTGCTGTTATCAAGCCATCTGTACAAAAAATATTCTGCTTACTGCTCCCAAGCTATACTGTACACCAAACCTTCTGCTTCTTGCTCCCAAGTCATTCTGTACACCAAAACCTTTTGTTCACTGTTTCCAAGTCATCCCATACACCCCAGACATTCTCCTCACTGTTCCCAAGTCATCCTGTACATCAAAACCTTCAGCTTCCTGCTCCCAAGTTATCCCATACACAAAACCTTCTCCTCACTGTTCCATGGCCATCTTGTACACTAAAACGTTTTGCTTCCTGCTCCCAAACCATCTTCTACACAAAACCTTCTGCTTCCTTCTCCCAAGTTATTATATGTACTAAAACCTTCTATTTCCTGCTCCTTAACCATCCCATACACCAAACCTTCTGCTTCCTGCTCCCAAGTCATCCTGTACACTAAAACCTTCTGCTCACTGTTCCAAGTCATCCGTACACCAAAACCTTCTGCTTCATTCTCCCAGGCCATCTCATACACCAAAACATCCTGCCTGCTGTTATCAAGCCATCTTGTACACAAAATCCTTCTGCTTACTGCTCCTAAGCTATCCTGTACACCAAAACTATCTGCTTCTTGATCCCAAGTCATTCTGTACACCAAATCCCTTTGTTCACTGTTCTCAAGCCATCCCATACACGAAAACCTGCTGCTCACTGTTCCCAAGTCATCCCATACATCAAAATCTTCAGCTTCCTGCTCCCCAAGTCATCCCATACACAAAAACCTTCTGCTCACTGTTCATAAGACATCCGTACACCAAAAACCGTCTGCTTCCTTCTCCAAATCATCCCATACGCAAAAACCTTCTGCTCACTGTTTCCCCGGCCATCTTGTACACAAAGCTTTTGCTTCCTGCTCCCCAAGTCATCTTGTACACCAAAACCTTCTGCTTCCTTCTCCCAGGATATTATATTTGCTAAAACCTTCTATTTCCTGCTCCTTGGCCATCCCATACACCAAAACCTTCTGATCACTGTTCCCTAGCCATCCTGTACACAAAGACCTTCTGCTCACTGTTCACAAGCTCTCCATGCACCCAAAACCTTCTGCATCCTGCTCCCAAGTCATCCCATATGCAAAAACTCTTCTGCTCACTGTTCCCTAGCCATCCTGTACAAACCTTCTGCTTTCTTCTCCCAAGCCTCCCCATACAACAAAACCTTCTGCTTCCTGCTCCCAAGTCATTCCATACACCAAAACATTCTGTTCACTGTTCCCAAGCCATCCCATACACCTAAACCTTCTGCTTTCTTCTCCCAAGCCATCCCATGCACCAAAACCTTCTGTTCACTGTTCCCAAGTCACCCCGTACACCAAAATCTTCTGCTTTCTTCTCCCAAGCTGCCCCATACTCCAAACCCTTCTGCTTCCTGCTCCCATCATTCCATACACCAAACCCTTCTGCTCACTGTTCCCAAGTCATCCCCTACACCAAAACATTCTGCTTCCTTGTCCTAAGCCATCCATACACAAAACCTTCTGCTTCCGCTCCTGAGTCAGTCCACAAACAAACATTCTGCTCACTGTTTTCACGTCGTCCCTACACCCAAAACCTTCCTGCTTCTTTTCCTAAAGCCATCTCATGCACCAAAACCTTCTGCTTCCTGCTCCCAAGTCATCATTTATACAAAAACCTTCTGCTCACTGTTCCCAAGTCATCCCATACACCAAAACACTTACTTCTTTCTCTCAGGTTATCCCAAACATCAAAACATCCTGCCTGCTGTTACCAAAGCCATCTGTGCAAAAAACATTCTGCTTACTGCTCCCAAGCCATACTGTACACCTAAACCTTCTGCTTCTTGCTCCCAAGCCATTCTGTACACAAAACCTTTGTTCCTTTTTCAAGTCATCCGTACACCAGACCTTCTCCTTACTGTTCCCAAGTTATCCTGTACATCAAAGACACTGAGCTTCCTGCTCCCAAGTCATCCCATACACCAAAACCTTTTCCTCACTGTTCCACGGCCATCTTGTACACCAAAACCTTCTGCTTCCTGCTTCCAAGCCATCTTCTACACCAAAACCATCTGCTTCCTTCTCCCAAGTTGTGATGATGTGCTAAAACCTTCTGTTTCCTGCTCCTTAACCATCCCACTTACACCACAACCTTCTGCTTCCTGCTCCCAAGTCATCCTGTACACTAAAACCTTCTGCTCACTGTTGCCAAGTCATCCCGTACACCAAAACCTTCTACTTCTTTCTCCCAGGTTATCCCAAACATCAAAACATCCTGCCTGCTGTTACCAAGCCATCTGTACACAAAAACATTCTGTTTACTGCTCCCAAGCTATACTGTACACCTAAACCTTCTGCTTCTTGCTCCCAAGTCATTCTGTACACCAAATCCTTTTGTTCATTGTTCCCAAGTCATCCCGTACACCAAAACCTGTTGCTCACTGTTCCCAAGTCATCCCATACATCAAAACCTTCAAGCTTCCTGTTCCCAAGTCATCCCATACACCAAAACCTTCTGCTCACTGTTCACAAGACATCCCACACAAAACCTTCTGCTTCCTGCTCCCAAATCGTCCCATACACAAAAACTTTCTGCTCACTGTTCCCAGCCATCTTGTACCCAAAGCTCTTGCTTCCTGCTCCCAAGCCATCTTGTACACAGGCCTTCTGCTTTCTTCTCCCAGGATATTATAAATGCTAAAACCTTCTGTTCCGCTCCTTAAACATCCCAGACACCAAAATCTTCTTTTCCTGCCCCCCAAGTCATTCCATACACCAAAACTTTCTGCTCACTGTTCCCAAGTCTCCCCATTCACCAAAACCATGTGCTTCCTGCTCCCCAAGTCATCCCATACACAAAATCTTCTGCTCACTGTTTCCCAGCCATCTTGTACACAAAACCATCTGCTTCCTGCTCTCAAGTCATCTTGTACATGAAAACCTTCTGCTTCCCTCTCCCAGGTTGTATATATGCTAAAACATTCTATTTGCTGCTCCTTAACCATCCCATACAGCAAAACCTTCTGCTTCCTGCTCCCAGAGTCATCCGTACCCAAAAACTTTCTGCTCACTGTTCCCAAGTCATCCGGTGCACGAAACCTTCTGCTTTCTCCCAAGCCTCCCATGCAACAAAACCCTCTGCTTCCTGCTCCCAAGTCATCTCCATACACAAAACATTCTGTTACTGTTCCCAAGCCATCCCATACACCTAAACCTTCTGCTTTCTTCTCCCAAGCCATCCCATGCACCAAAACCTTCTGTTCACTGTTCCCAAGTCACCCGTACACCAAAATCTTCTGCTTTCTTCTCCCAAGCTGCCCCATACTCCAAAACCTTCTGCTTCCTGCTCCCATCATTCCATACACCAAACCCTTCTGCTCACTGTTCCCAAGTCATCCCCTACACCAAAACATTCTGCTTCCTTGTCCTAAGCCATCCCATACACCAAAACCTTCTGCTTCCCGCTCCCTAGTCATTCCACAAACCAAAACATTCTGCTCACTATTTTCACGTCGTCCCATACACCCAAACCTTCTGCTTTCTTTTCCTAAGCCATCTCATACACCAAAACCTTCTGCTTCCTGCTCCCAAGTCATCATTTATACCAAAACCTTCTGCTCACTGTTCCCAAGTCATCCCATACACCAAAACCTTCTACTTCTTTCTCCCAGGTTATCCCAAACATCAGAACATCCTGCCTGCTGTTAGCAAACCATCTGTACACAAAAACATTCTGCTTACTGCTCCCAAGCTATACTGTACACCTAAACCTTCTGCTTCTTGCTCCCCAAGTCATTCTGTACACAAAACCTTTTTGTTCACTTTTTCCAAGTCATCCCATTACACCCAGACCTTCTCCTTACTGTTCTCAAGTCATCCTGTACATCAAAACCTTCAGCTTCCTGCTCCCAAGTCATCCCATACACCAAAACCTTCCCCTCACTGTTCCACGGCCATCTTGTACACCAAAACCTTCTGCTTCCTGCTCCCAAGTCATCATTTATACCAAAACCTTCTGCTCACTGTTCCCAAGTCATCCCATACACCAAAACCTTCTACTTCTTTCTCCCAGGTTATCCCAAACATCAAAACATCCTGCCTGCTGTTACCAAGCCATCTGTACACAAAAACATTCTGTTTACTGCTCCCAAGCTATACTGTACACCTAAACCTTCTGCTTCTTGCTCCCAAGACATTCTGTACACCAAAACCTTTTGTTCACTGTTTCCAAGTCATCCCGTACAACCGAACCTTCTCCTTACTGTTCCCAAGTCATCCCATACACCAAAACCTTCTCCTCACTGTTCCACGGCCATCTTGTACACTAAAACTTTCTGCTTCCTGCTCCCAAGTCATCTTCTACACCAAAACCTTCTGCTTCCTTCTCCCAAGTTATTATATGTGCTAAAACCTTCTATTTCCTGCTCCTTAACCATCCCATACACCACAACCTTCTGCTTCCTGCTCCCAAGTCATCCTGTACACTAAAGCCTTCTGCTCATTGTTCCCAAGTCATCCCGTACACCCAAACCTTCTGCTTCATTCTCCCAGGCCATTCCATACACCAAAACATCTTCCCTGTTGTTATCAAGCCATCTTGTACACAAAATCCTTCTGCTTACTGCTCCTAAACTATCCTGTACACCAAAACTATCTGCTTCTTGATCCCAAGTCATTCTGTACACCAAATCCTTTTGTTCATTGTTCCCAAGTCATCCCGTACACCAAAACCTGTTGCTCACTGTTCCCAAGTCATCCCATACATCAAAACCTTCAGCTTCCTGCTCCCAAGTCATCCCATACACCAAAACCTTCTGCTCACTGTTCACAAGACATCCCATACACCAAAACCTTCTGCTTCCTGCTCCCAAATCGTCCCATACACAAAAACTTTCTGCTCACTGTTCCCCGGCCATCTTGTACACCAAAAGCTTTTGCTTTCTGCTCCCAAGCCATCTTGTACACCAAAACCTTCTGCTTTCTTCTCCCAGGATATTATATATGCTAAAACCTTCTATTTCCTGCTCCTTAACCATCCCATACACCAAAACCTTCTGCTTCCTGCTCCCAAGTCATCCTGTACACTGAAACCTTCTGCTCACTGTTCCCAAGTCATCCCGTACACTAAAACCTTCTGCTTCATTCTCCCAGGCCATCTCATACACCAAAACATCCTGCCTGCTGTTATCAAACCATCTTGTACACTAAAGCATTCTGCTTACTGCTCCTAAGCTATCCTGTACACCAAAACTATCTGCTTCTTGATCTCAAGTCATTCTGTACACCAAATCCTTTTGTTCATTGTTCCCAAGTCATCCTGTACACCAAAACCTTCTGCTCACTGTTCCCAAGTCATCCCATACATCAAAACCTTCAGCTTCCTGCTCCCAAGTCATCCCATACACCAAAACCTTCTGCTCACTGTTCACAAGACATCCCGTACACCAAAAGCTTCTGCTTCCTGCTCCCAAATCATCCCATACACAAAAAGTTTCTGCTCACTGTTCCCTGGCCATCTTGTACACCAAAAGCTTTTGCTTCCTGCTCCCAAGCCATCTTGTACGCCAAAACCTTCTGCTTTCTTCTCCCAGGATATTATATATGCTAAAACCTTCTATTTCCTGCTCCTTAACCATCACAGACATCAAAACCTTCTTTTTCCTGCCCCCAAGTCATTCCATATACCAAAACTTTCTGCTCACTGTTCCCAAGTCTCCCCATTCACCAAAACCTTGTGCTTCCTGCTCCCAAGTCATCCCATACACCAAAACCTTCTCCTCACTGTTCCATGGCCATCTTGTACACTAAAACTTTCTGCTTCCTGCTCCCAAGCCATCTTCTACACCAAAACCTTCTGCTTTCTTTTCCCAAGTTATTATATGTGCTAAAACCTTCTATTTCCTGCTACTTAACCATCCCATACACCAAAACCTTCTGCTTCCTGCTCCCAAGTCATCCTGTACACTAAAACCTTCTGTTAACTGTTCCCAAGTCATCCCGTACACCAAAACCTTCTGCTTCATTCTCCCAAGCCATCTCATACACCAAAACATCCTGCCTGCTGTTATCAAGCCATCTTGTAGTCAAAAGTCTTCTGCTTACTGCTCCTAAGCTATCCTGTACACCAAAACTATCTGCTTCTTGATCCCAAGTCATTCTGTACACCAGATCCTTTTGTTCACCATTCCCAAGTCATTCCGTATACAAAACCTTCAGCTTCCTGCTCCCAAGTCATCCCATACACAAAACCTTCTGCTCAGTGTTCATAAGACATCCATGCACACAAAACCTTCTGCTTCCTGCTCCCAAATCATCCCATACACAAAAGTTTCTGCTCACTGTTCCCAGCCATCTTGAACACTAAAGCTTTGCTTCCTGCTCCCAAGCCATCTTGTACAACAAAACCTTCTGCTTTCTTCTCCCAGGATATTATATATGCTAAAACCTTCTATTTCCTGCTCCTTAACCATCCCAGACATCAAAACCTTCTTTTTTCTGCCCCCAAGTCATTCCATACACCAAAACTTTCTGCTCACTGTTCCCAAGTCCCCCCATTCACCAAAACCTTGTGCTTCCTGCTCCAAGTCATCCCATACACAAAAATCTTCTGCTCACTGTTCCCCAGCCATCTTGTACACCAAAAGCTTTTGCTTCCTGATCCCAAGTCATCTTGTACACCAAAACCTTCTGCTTCCTTCTCCCAGGATATTACATTTGCCAAAACCTTCTGTTTCCTGCTCCTTGACCATCCCATACACCAAAACCTTTTGCTTCCTGCTCCTATGTCTTTCCGTACACAAAACTGTTCTGCTCATTGCTATCAAGCTATCCCATGCCCCAAAACCTTCTGCATCCTGCTCCCAAGTCATCCCATATACCAAAACCTTCTGATCACTGTTCCCTAGCCATCCTGTACACCAAGACCTTCTGCTTCCTGTTCCCAAGCTATCCCATGCAGCAAAACCATCTGTATCCTGCTCTCAAGTCATCCCATACACCAAAACATTCTGCTTCCTTATCGCATGCCATTCCATACACCAACATTTCTGCCCATTGTTCCCAAGCTATCCCATGCACCGCATCCTTCTTCTTCCTGCTCCCAAGTTACCCCATGCATTAAAACCTTCTGTTTCCTTCTCCAAAGCCTTCCTGTAGACCAGAACCTTCTGTTTCCTGCTCCCAAACTATCCAGTGCACCAAAGCCTTCTGTTTCCTGCTCCCAAGTCATGCCATACACCAAAACCTTCTGCTCACTTTTCCCAATCCATCCTGCGCAACAAAAAATTCTGCTTACTCTACCTCCCAATTCATCCTGTACACCAAAACCTTCTGCCCACTGTTCCCAAGTCATCCCATACACCAAAACCTTCTGCTTCCTTCTCCCAGGTTATCCCAAACATCCAAAACATCCCTGCCTGCTGTTACCAAGCCATCTGTACACAAAACATTCTGCTTACTGCTCCCAAGCTGTTCTGTACCAGCCTTCTAATTCTTGCTCCCAAGTCATTCTGTACACCCAAAACCTTTTGTTCACTGTTCCCCAAGTCATCATACACCCAGACCTTCTTCTCACTGTTCCCATGTCATCCTGTACTTCAAGACCTTCAGCTTCCTGCTCCCAAGTCATTCCATACACAAAACCTTCTGCTCACTGTTCCCAAGCCATCCTGTACATGAAGAACTTCTGCTTCCTGTTCCCAAGCCATCCTGTACACCAAAACCTTCTGCTTCCTGTTCCCCAAGCTGTCCCATGCACCAAACAGTGTGCTTCACTGCTCCAGAAACCATCCTGTACACAGAACCTTCTTCCTGCTCCCCAAGCTATCCCAAGCCCCAAAACATTCTGTATCCTGCTCCCAAGTCATCCAGTACACCAAAACATTCTGCTTCCTTCTCCCATGCCATTCCATACACCAACATTTCTGCCCATTGTTCCCCAAGCTATCCCTTACACCCATGCTTCTTCTTCCCTGCTCCCAAGTTATCCCATGCATTTAAACATTCTGCTTCCCTGCTCAAAGCCTTCCTGTAGACCAGAACCTTCTGCTTCCTGCTCCCAAGCTATCCAATGCACCAAAGCCTTCAGCTTTCTGCTCCCCAAGTCATCCCATACACAAAACCTTCTGCTCACTGTTCCAGTCCATCCTGCACACCAAAACATTCTGGCTTCCTCCCTCTTCCCAAGTCATCCCATACACAAAACCTTCTGCTCAGTGTTCCCAAGTCATCCTGTACACCAAATCTTCTATTTCCTGCTCTAAGTCATCTCATACACCAAAACATTCTGCTTACAGTTCCCAAGCTATCTTGCACACCAAAATGTTCTGCTTACTGCTCCCAAGCCATCCTGTACACCAAACCTTCTGCTTCTTTCTCCCAAGTTATCCATACACTAAAACCTACTGTTTCCCTGATCCTAAGCCATCCAGTACCACGAAACCCTTCTGCTTCCTGCTCCCTAGTCATCCCACACTCTAAAACATTCTGCTCACTGTTCCCAAGTCATCCCATACACCAAAACATTTTGCTTTCTTCTCCCAAGCCATCTCATACACCAAAACATCCTGCTTGCTGTTATCAAGCCATCTTGTACACAAAAGCCTTCTGCTTACTGCTCCTAAGCTATCCTGTACACCAAAACTATCTGCTTCTTGATCCCAAGTCATTCTGTACATCAAATCCTTTTGTTCATTGTTCCCAAGTCATCCTGTACACCAAAACCTTCTGCTCACTGTTCCCAAGCCATCCTGTACATGAAGAACTTCTGCTTCCTGTTTCCAAGCCATCCTGTACACCAAAACCTTCTGCTTCCTGTTCCCAAGCTGTCCCATGCACCAAAACCGTGTGCTTCCTGCTCCGAAGCCATCCTGTACACCAGAACCTTCTTCCTGCTCCCAAGCTATCCCAAGCCCCAAAACATTCTGTATCCTGCTCCCAAGTCATCCCGTTACACCAAAACATTCTGCTTCTTCTCCATGCCATTCCATACACCAACATTTCTGCCCATTGTTCTAAGCTTATCCCATACACCACATCCTTCTTCTTCCTGCTCCCAAGTTATCCCATGCATTAAAACCTTCTGCTTCCTACTCAAAAGCCTTCCTGCAGACCAAAAACCTTCTGTTCACTGTTCCAAGTCATCCCTACATCAAACTTTCAACTTCCTGCTCCCCAAGTCATCCCATACACCAAAACCTTCTGCTCACTGTTCCCAGACATCCCATACACCAAAACTTTCTGCTCACTGTTCCCAGGCCATCTCTACACAAAAGCTTTGCTTCCTGCTCCCAACCATCTTGTACACAAAACCTTCTGCTTCCTTCTCCCAGGATATTATATATGCTAAAACCTTCTATTTCCTGCTCCTTAACCATCCCAGACACCAAAACCTTCTGCTACCCCCAAGTCATTCATTTACAAAACGTTTCTGCTCACTGTTCCCAAGTCTCCCCATACACCAAAACCTTGTGCTTCCTGCTCCCAAGTCATCCCATACACAAAAATCTTCTGCTCACTGTTTCCCGGCCATCTTGTACACCAAAACCATCTGCTTCCTGCTCTCACGTCATCTTGTACACGAAAACCTTCTGCTTCCCTCTCCCAGGTTATATATGCTAAAACCTTCTATTTCCTGCTCCTTAACCATCCCATACAGGAAAACCTTCTGCTTCCTGCTCCCAAGTCATCCTTACCCAAAACTTTCTGCTCACTGTTCCCGTCATCCTGTACACCAAAACCTCTTGCTTTCTTCTCCCAAGCCTCCCCATACAACAAAACCTTCTGCTTCCTGCTCCCAAGTCATTCCATACCCCAAAACATTCTGTTCACTGTTCTAAACCATCCCATACACCTAAACTTCTGCTTTCTTCTCTCCACTATCTCATGCACCAAAACCTTCTGCTCACTGTTCCCAAGTCACCCTGTACACCAAAATCTTCTGCTTTCTTCTCCCAAGCCGCCCCATACTCCGAAACCTTCTGCTTCCTGCTCCCATCATTCCATACACCAAACCCTTCTGCTCACTGTTCCCAAGTCATCCCATACACCAAAACATTCTGCTTCCTTGTCCGAAGCTATCCCATTCACCAAAACCTTCTGTCTATTGTTCCCAAGTCATCCCATGCACCAGAATCTTCTGCTTCCTGCTCCCAAGCTATCCCATGCATCAGAACCTTTTGAATCCTGCTCACGTCATCTCATACACCAAAACCTTCTGCTCACTGTTCCCAAGTCATCCCGTACACCAAAACCTTCTGCTTCTTTCTCCCAGGTTATCCCAAACATCAAAACATCCTGCCTGCTGTTATCAAGCCATCTGTACACAAAAACATTCTGCTTACTGCTCCCAAGCTATACTGTACACCAAAACCTTCTGCTTCTTGCTCCCATGTCATTCTGTACACCAAAACCTTTTGTTCACTGTTTCCAAGTCATTCAGTACACCCGAACATTCTCCTCACTGTTCCCAAGTCATCCTGTACATCAAAACCTTCAGCTTCCTGCTCCCCAAGTTATCCCATACCAAAACCTTCTCCTCACTGTTCCATAGCCATCTTGTACACCTAAAACTTTTGCTTCCCTGCTCCCAAGCCATCTTCTACACCAAAACCTTCTGCTTCCTTCTCCCAAGTTATTATATTACTCTAAAACCTTCTATTTCCTGCTCCTTAACCATCCCATACACCAAAACCTTCTGCTTCCCTGCTCCCAAGTCATCCTGTACACTAAAACCTTCTGCTCACTGTTCCCAAATCATCCGTACACAAAACCTTCTGCTTCATTCTCCCAGGCCGTCTCATACACCAAAACATCCTGCCTGCTGTTATCAAGCCATCTTGTACACAAAATCCTTCTGCTTACTGCTCCTAAGCTATCCTGTACACCAAAACTATCTGCTTCTTGATCCCAAGTCATTCTGTACACCAAATCCTTTTGTTCACTGTTCTCAAGTCATCCCGTACACGAAAACCTGCTGCTCACTGTTCCCAAGTCATCCCATACATCAAAATCTTCAGCTTCCTGCTCCCAAGTCATCCCATACACCAAAACCTTCTGCTCACTGTTCATAAGACATCCCGTACACCAAAACCGTCTGCTTCCTTCTCCCAAATCATCCCATACGGAATAATCTTCTGCTCACTGTTCCCCGGCCATCTTGTACACCCAAAGCTTTTGCTTCCTGCTCCCAAGTCATCTTGTACACCAAAACCTCCTGCTTCCTTCTCCCAGGATATTATATTTGCTAAAACCTTCTGTTTACTGCTCCTTGGCCATCCCATACACCAAAACCTTTTGCTTCCTGCTCCTATGTCTTTCCAGTACACAAAACTGTTCTACTCCTGCTATCAAGCTATACATGCCCCAAAACCTTCTGCATCCTGCTCCCAAGTCATCCCATATACCAAAACCTTCTGATCACTGTTCCCTAGCCATCCTGTACACCAAGACCTTCTGCTTCCTGTTCCCAAGCTATCCCATGCACCAAAACCATCTGTATCCTGCTCTCAAGTCATCCCGTACACCAAAACATTCTGCTTCCTTATCGCATGCCATTCCATACACCAACATTTCTGCCCATTGTTCCCAAGCTATCCCATGCACCGCATCCTTCTTCTTCCTGCTCCCAAGTTACCCCATGCATTAAAACCTTCTGCTTCCTTCTCCAAAGCCTTCCTGTAGACCAGAACCTTCTGTTTCCTGCTCCCAAACTATCCAGTGCACCAAAGCCTTCTGTTTCCTGCTCCCAAGTCATGTCATACACCAAAACCTTCTGCTCACTTTTCCCAATCCATCCTGCACACAAAAACATTCTGCTTCCTCCTCCTCCCAAGACATCCCATACAATAAAACCTTCTGCTCAGTGTTCCCAAGTCATCCTGTACACCAAATCTTCTATTTCCTGCTCCCAAGTCATCCTGCATACCAAAACATTCTGCTTCCTGTTCCCCAGCCATCTTGCACTCCAAAATGTTCTGCTTACTGCTCCCAAGCCATCCTGTACACCAAACCTTCTGCTTCCTTCTCCCAAGTTATCCCATACACTAAAACCTACTGTTTCCTGCTCCTAAGCCATCCCATACACAAAACCTTCTGCTTCCTACTCCCAAATCAGCCTTTACCAAAAACCTACTGCTCACTGTTCCCAAGTCATCCTGTACACAAAACCTTCTGCTTCCCTTTTCCCAGGTCATCCCAAACATCAAAACATCCTGCCTGCTGTTACCAAGCCATCTGTACACAAAAAACATTCTGCTTACTGCTCCCAAGCTATACTGCACACCAAAACCTTCTGCTTCTTCCTCCCAAGTCATTCTGTACTCCAAAAAATTTTGTTCTCTGTTCCCAAGTCATCCCGTACACCGAAACCTTCTGCTCACTGTTCCCAAGACATCCCGTACACCAAAACCTGCTGCTTCCTGCTCCCAAATCATCCCGTAAACAAAAACATTCTGCTCACTGTTCCACGGCCATCTTGTACACTAAAACCTTATGCTTCCTGCTCCCAAAGCCATCTTGTACACCATAACCTTCTGCTTCCTTCTCCCAAGTTATTATTTGTGCTAAAACCTTCTATTTCCTGCTCCTTAACCATCCCATACATCAAAACCTTCTGCTTCATGCTCCCAAGTCCTGTACATTAAACCTTCTGCTCACTGTTGAAAGTCATCCCGTACACCAAAACCTTATGCTTCCTTCTGCCAGTCCATCCCATACAACAAAACATCCTGCCTGCTGTTAGCAAGCCATCTTGTACACAGAAACTTTCTGCTCACTGCTCCCATGCTATCCCTGTACACCAAAACCATCTGCTTCTTGGTTCCAAGTCATTCTTTACACCAAAACCTTTTGTTCACTGTTCCCAAGTCATTCTGTACACCAAAACATTCTGCTTCCTTCTCCCATGTCATCCCATACACCAACATTTCTGCCCATTGTTCCCAAGCTATCCTGTTCAGTACAACCTTCTGCTTCCTGCTCCCAAGCTATCCCATGCATCAAAACCTTCTGTTTCCTTCTCCAAAGCCTTCCTGTACACCAGAACCTTCTGCTTCCTGCTTCCAAGCCATGCAATGCACCAAAACCTTCTGCTTCCTGCTCCCAAGTCATCCCATACACCAAAACCTTCTTCTCAGTGTTCCCAAGTCATCCTGTACTCCAAATCTTCTGCTTCCTGTTCCCAAGTCATCCTGTACACCAAAACATTCTGCTTACTGTTCCCCAGCCATCTTGCACACCAAAATGTTCTGCTTACTGCTCCCAGGCGATCCTGTACACCAAACCTTCTGCTTCTTTTTCCAAAGTTATGCCATACACTAAAACCTACTGTTTCCTGCTCCTAAGTCATCCCATATAACAAAACATTCTGCTTCCTGCTCCCTTGTCATCCCATACACTAAAACATTCTGCTCACTGTTTCCAAGTCATCCCATACACCAAACCCTTCTCTTTCCTCTTCCAAGCCATCTCATACACCAAACCTTCTGCATCCTGCTCCCAAGTCATACTGTACAAAATCTTCTACTCACTGTTCCCAAGTCATCCCATTACATCAAAACCTTCTGCTTCCTTCTCCCAGGCCATCCAGTACACCAAAACATCCTACCTGCTGTTACAAAGCAATCTTGTACACAAAAACCTTCTGCTTACTGCTCCCAAGCTATCCTGTACACCAAAACCTTCTTCTTCCTCCCAAGTCATTCTTTCACCAAAACCCTTTGTTCACTGTTCTCAAGTCATCCCATATACAGAACCTTCTGCTCACTGTTCCCAAGTCATCCTGTTCATCAAAACCTTCAGCTTCCTGCTCCCCAAGTCATCCCATACACCCAAACCTTCTGCTCACTGTTCCCAAGACATCCCGTACACCAAAACCTTCTGCTTCCTGCTCCCAAATCATCCTGTACACAAAACCCTTCTGCTCACTGTTCCCCGGCCATCTTGTACACCAAAACCTTCTGCTTCCTGCTCCCAAGTTATTATATATTCTAAATCCTTCTATTTCCTCTTCCTTAACCATTCCATACACCAAAACCTTCTGTTTCCTGCTCCCAAGACATCCTGTACACTAAAACCTTCTGCTCACTGTTCTCAAGTCATCCCGTACAACAAAACCTTCTGCTTCCTTCTCCGAGGCCATCCCATACACCAAAACATCCTGCCTGCTGTTACCAAGCCATCTTGTACACAAAAACCTTCTGCTTACTGCTCCCAAGCTATCCCTGTACACCAAAACCATCTGCTTCTTGCTCCCAAGTCATTCTGTACACCAAAACCTTCTGCTCACTGTTCCCAAGACATCTCATACACCAAAACCTTCTGCTTCCTGCTCCCAAATCATCCCGTACACAAAAACCTTCTGCTCACTGTTACACAGCCAGCTTGTACACCAAAACCTTCTGCTTCCTGCTCCCAAGCCATCTTGTGCACCAAAACCTTCTGCTTTCTTCTCCCTTGTCATTCCATACACCAAAACATTCTGTTCACTGTTCCAAATCATCCCATACACTAAAACCTTCTGCTCACTGTTCCCCGGCCATCTTGTACACCAAAAGCTTTTGCTTCCTGCTCCCAAGACATCTTGTACACCAAAACCTTCTACTTCCTTCTCCCAGGATATTATATATGCTAAAACCTTCTATTTCCTGCTCCTTAACCATCCCAGACACCAAAACCTTCTGCTTCCTGCCCCCAAGTCATTACGTACACCAAAACGTTCTGCTTACTGTTCCCAAGTCTCCCCATACACCAAAACCTTGTGCTTCCTGCTCCCAAGTCATCCCATACACAAAAATCTTCTGCTCACTGTTTCCCGGCCATCTTGTACACCAAAACCATCTGCTTCCTGCTCTCACGTCATCTTGTACACGAAAACCTTCTGCTTCCCTCTCCCAGGTTATATATGCTAAAACCTTCTATTTCCTGCTCCTTAACCATCCCATACAGGAAAACCTTCTGCTTCCTGCTCCCAAGTCATCCCGTACCCAAAAAACTTTCTGCTCACTGTTCCCACGTCATCCTGTACACCAAAACTTCTGCTTTCTTCTCCCAAGCATCCCCATACAACAAAACCTTCTGCTTCCTGCTCCCAAGTCATTCCATACACCAAAACATTCTGTTCACTGTTCCCAAGCCATCCCATACACCTAAATCTTCTGCTTTCTTTTCCCAAGCCATCTCATGCACCAAAACCTTCTGCTCACTGTTCCCAAGTCACCCCGTACACCAAAATCTTCTGCTTTCTTCTCCCAAGCTGCCCCATACTGCGAAAACTTCTGCTTCCTGCTCCCATCATTCCATACACCAAACCCTTCTGCTCACTGTTCCCAAGTCATCCCATACACCAAAACATTCTGCTTCCTTGTCCGAAGCTATCCCATTCACCAAAACCTTCTGTCTATTGTTCCCAAGTCATCCATGCACCAGAATCTTCTGCTTCCTGCTCCCAAGCTATCCATGCATCAGAACCTTTTGATTCCTGCTCACATGTCATCTCATGCACCAAAACCTTCTGCTCACTGTTCCCCAAGTCATCCGTACACAAAATCTTCTGCTTCTTTCTCCCAGGTTATCCCAAACATCAGAACATCCTGCCTGCTGTTATCAAGCCATCTGTACACAAAAACATTCTGCTTACTGCTCCCAAGCTATACTGTACATCAAAACCTTCTGCTTCTTGCTCCCAGGTCATTCTGTACACCAAAACCTTTTGTTCACTGTTTCCAAGTCATCCATTACACCAGACATTCTACTCACTGTTCCCCAAGTCATCCTGTACATCAAAACCTTCAGCTTCCTGCTCCCAGTTATCCCATACACCAAAACCTTCTCCTCACTGTTCCATGGCCATCGTGTACACTAAAACTTTTTTTCCTGTCTCCCAAACCATCTTCTACACCAAAACCTTCTGCTTCCTTCTCTCAGATGTTATATCTAAAACCTTCTATTTCCTGCTCCTTAACCATCCCATACACCAAAACCTTCTGCTTCCTGCTCCCAAGTCATCCTGTACACTAAAACCTTCTGCTCACTGTTCCCAAGTTATCCCGTACAACAAAACCTTCTGCTTCCTTCTCCGAGGCCATCCCATACACCAAAACATCCTGCCTGCTGTAGCCATCTTGTACACAAAAACCTTCTGCTTACTGCTCCCAAGCTATCCCTGTACACCAAAACCATCTGCTTCTTGCTTCCCAAGTCATTCTGTACACCAAAACCTTCTGCTCACTGTTCCTAAAACATCTCATACACCAAAACCTTCTGCTTCCTGCTCCCAAGGCATCCCGTACATCAAAACCTTCTGCTCACTATTACACAGCCAGCTTGTACACCAAAACCTTCTGCTTCCTGCTCCCAAGCCATCTTGTGCACCAAAACCTTTTGCTTTCTTCTCCCTAGTTTCCCCATACACCAAAATATTCTGCTTTCTTCTACCAAGTCTCCCCATACACCAAAATCTTGTGCTTCCTGCTCCCAAGTCATCCTGTACACAAAAATCTTCTGCTCACTGTTCCCCGGCCATCTTGTATACCAAAACCATCTTCTTCCTGCTCCCAAGCCATCTTGCACAAGAATACCTTCTGCTTCCCTCTCCCTAGTTATTATATATGCTGAAACCTTCTATTTCCTGCTCCTTAGCCATCCCATAAAGCAAAACCTTCTGCTTCCTGCTCCCAAGTCATCCTGTGCACCAAAACCTGCTGCTTTCTTCTCCCAAGCCTCCCCATTCACCAAAACCTTCTGCTTCCTGCTCCCAAGTCATTCCATACATCAAAACATTCTGTTCACTGTTCCAAATCATCCCATATACTAAAACCTTCTGCTTTCTTCTCCCAAGCCATCCCACACACCAAAACCTTCTGTCCACTTTTCCGAAGCCATCCCATACACCCAGAACCTTGTGTTTCCTTCTCCAAAAGCTCCACATAGACCAAAACCTTTTGATTCCTGATCCATGTCATTCCATATATCAAAACCTTCTGCTCACTGTTTCCCAAACCATCCCTATACATTAAAACCCTCTGCTTCATGCTCCTATTCATTCGAACACTAAAACTTTCTGCTCACTGTTCCCAACTCACCCCATACACCAAAACCTTCTGCTATCTTCTCCCAGGCTGTTCCATACACCAACACCTTCTGCTTCCTGCTCCCATCATTCCATACACCAAACCCTTCTGCTCACTGTTCCAAAGTGATCCCATACACAAGAACCTTCTGCTTCCTGCTCCCCAAGCTATTCCATGCATCAGAACCTTTTGATTCCTGCTCCACATCATCTCATACACCAAAAGAAACATTCTGCTGTCTGTTCCCAAGCCATCCTGCACACCCAAAACCTTCTGCTCACTTTTTCAGCCATCTTGTACACCAAAAGGCCTTCTGCTTCCTGCTTCAAACTTCCATCCTGTACACTAAATCCTTCTGTTTCCTTCTCCCAAGTTATCTTGTATACTAAAACCTTCTGTTTCCTGCTTCCTAGCCATCCCATACACCAAAACCTTCTGTTTCCTGCTCCCGCGTGTTCCCGTACACAGACAGTTCTGCTCACTGCTCCAAAGCTATCCCTTGCCCCTAAACCTTCCTGCATCCTGCTCCCAAGTCATCCATATATCAAAACCTTCTGCTCACTGTTCCCCAAGCCATCCTGTACACGAGGAACTTCTGCTTCCTGTTCCCCAAGCTATCCTGTACCGAAGACCTTCTGCTTCCTGTTCCCATGCCTCCAGGCTCCAGAGGCCGTGCATACTGCTCCCAAGCCATCCTGCTTTTAGAACCTTCTTCCTGCGCTTAAGCTATCCCATGCCCCAAAACATTCTGTATCCTGCTCCCAAGTCATCCCCTACACCAAAACATTCTGATCCTTCCCATGCCATTCCATACACTAACATTTCTGCCCATTGTTCCCCAAGCTATCCATACACCCATCCCTCTTCCTCCTGCTCCCCAAGTTATCCATGCATTCAAACCTTCTGCTTCCTTCTCCAAAAGCCTTCCTGTAGACCAGAACCTTCTGCTTCCTGCTCCCAAGCTATGCAAGGCACAAAGGCAGCTAGCTTTCTGCTCCCAAGTTATCCCATACACAAAAGGCCTTCTGCTCACTGTTCCCCAATCCATCCTACTTAAAAATTCTGCTTTCCTCCTCCTCCCCAGTCCATCCCATACACCAAAACCTTCTGCTCCAGTGTTCACAAACCATCTGTACAAACCTTCTGCTTCCTTCTCCCCAAGTTATCCATACACTAAAACCTACTGTTTCCTGCTCCTAAGCCATCCGATACACCAAAACCTTCTGCTTCCTGCTCCCTAGGCATCCCCACACCAAAACATTCTGCTCACTGTTCTAAGTCATCCCCATACACACAAAAAACCTTCTGCTTTCTTCTCCAAGCCATCTCATACACCAAAACCTTCTCTTCCTGCTCCCAAGTCATCCTTTCACCAAAACCTTTTGCTCACTGTTCCCCAAGTCATCCCATACACAAGGCTTCTTCTGCTTCCTTCTCCCAGGTTATCCAAACATCAAAACATCCTGCCTGCTGTTGCTCAAACCATCTGTACACAAAAACATTCTGCTTACTGCTCCCAAGCTGTTCTGTACACCAAAACCTTCTGCTTCTTGCTCCCAAGCCATTCTGTACACCAAAACCTTTTGTTCACTGTTCCCAAGTCATCCCGTACACCCGGACCTTCTTCTCACTGTTCCCATGTCATCCTGTACATCAAGACCTTCAGCTTCCTGCTCCCAAGCCATCCTGTACACCAGAACCTTCTTCCTGCGTCCAAGCTATCCCATGCCCCAAAACATTCTGTATCCTGCTCCCAAGTCATCCCCTACACCAAAACATTCTGATCCTTCTCCCATGCCATTCCATACACCAACATTTCTGCCCATTGTTTCCAAGCTATCCCATACACCACATCCCTCTTCCTCCTGCTCCCAAGTTATCCCATGCATTAAAACCTTCTGCTTCCTTCTCCAAAGCCTTCCTGTAGACCAGAACCTTCTGCTTCCTGCTCCCAATCTATCCAAGGCACCAAAGCCTTCAGCTTTCTGCTCCCAAGTTGTCCCACAAACCAAAACCTTCTGCTCACTGTTCCCAATCCATCCTGCGCAACAAAAAATTCTGCTTACTCCTCCTCCCAAGTCATCCTGTACACCAAAACCTTCTGCTCACTGTTCCCAAGTCATCCCATACACAAAAACCTTCTGCTTCCTTCTCCCAGGTTATCCCAAACATCAAAACATCCTGCCTGCTGTTACCAAGCCATCTGTACACAAAAACATTCTGCTTACTGCTCCCAAGCTGTTCTGTACCAGCCTTCTAATTCTTGCTCCCAAGTCATTCTGTACACCCAAAACCTTTTGTTCACTGTTCCCCGAAGTCATCATACACCCAGACACCTTCTTCTCACTGTTCCCATGTCATCCTGTACTTCAAGACCTTCGGCTTCCTGCTCCCAAGTCATTCCATACACCAAAACCTTCTGCTCACTGTTTCCAAGCCATCCTGTACATGAGAACTTCTGCTTCTATTTCCCAAGCCATCCTGTACACCAAAACCTTCTGCTTCCTGTTCCCCAAGCTGTCCCATGCACCAAACAGTGTGCTTCACTGCTCCAGAAACCATCCTGTACACAGAACCTTCTTCCTGCTCCCCAAGCTATCCCAAGCCCCAAAACATTCTGTATCCTGCTCCCAAGTCATCCAGTACACCAAAACATTCTGCTTCCTTCTCCCATGCCATTCCATACACCAACATTTCTGCCCATTGTTCCCCAAGCTATCCCTTACACCCGTGCTTCTTCTTCCCTGCTCCCAAGTTATCCCATGCATTAAAACCTTCTGCTTCCTGCTCCAAAGCCTTCCTGTAGACCAGAACCTTCTGCTTCCCTGCTCCCAAGCTATCCAATGCACAAAGCCTTCAGCTTTCTGCTCCCAAGTCATCCCATACACAAAACCTTCTGCTCACTGTTCCGATCCATCCTGCACACAAAACATTCTGCTTCCTCCTCTTCCCAAGTCATCCCATACACCAAAACCTTCTGCTCAGTGTTCCCAAGTCATCCTGTACACCAAATCTTCTATTTCCTGCTCCCAAGTCATCTCATACACCAAAACATTCTGCTTACAGTTCCCAAGCCATCTTGCACACCAAAATGTTCTGCTTACTGCTCCCAAGCCATCCTGTACACCAAACCTTCTGCTTCTTTCTCCCAAGTTATCCCATACACTAAAACCTACTGTTTCCTGATCCTAAGCCATCCGATACACGAAACCCTTCTGCTTCCTGCTCCCTAGTCATCCCACACTCTAAAACATTCTGCTCACTGTTCCCAAGTCATCCCATACACCAAAACATTTTGCTTTCTTCTCCCAAGCCATCTCATACAACAAAACATCCTGCTTGCTGTTATCAAGCCATCTTGTACACAAAAGCCTTCTGCTTACTGCTCTAAGCTATCCTGTACAAACAAAACTATCTGCTTCTTGATCCCAAGTCATTCTGTACATCAAATCCTTTTGTTCACTGTTCCCAAGTCATCCCATACACCAGAAACTTCTGTTCACTGTTCCCAGAATCATCCCATACATCAAAACTTTCAGCTTCCTGCTCCCAAGTCATCCCATACACCAAAACCTTCTGCTCACTGTTCACAAGACATCCCGTACACCCAAACCTTCTGCTTTCTGCTCCCAAATCATCCCATACACAAAAACTTTCTGCTCACTGTTCCCCGGCCATCTTGTACACCAAAACCTTCTGCTTCCTTCTCCCAGGATATTATATATGCTAAAACCTTCTATTTCCTGCTCCTTAACCATCCCAGACACCAAAACCTTCTGCTTCCTGCCCCCAAGTCATTACGTATACCAAAACGTTCTGCTCACTGTTCCCAAGTCTCCCCATACACCAAAACCTTGTGCTTCCTGCTCCCAAGTCATCCCATACACAAAAATCTTCTGCTCACTGTTTCCGGCCATCTTGTACACAAACCATCTGCTTCCTGCTCTCACGTCATCTTGTACCAAAACCTTCTGCTTCCCTCTCCCAGGTTATATATGCTAAAACCTTCTATTTCCTGCTCCTTAACCATCCCATACAGGAAAACCTTCTGCTTCCTGCTCCCAAGTCATCCCGTACCCAAAAAACTTTCTGCTCACTGTTCCCACGTCATCCTGTACACCAAAACCTTCTGCTTTCTTCTCCCAAGCCTCCCCATACAACAAAACCTTCTGCTTCCTGCTCCCAAGTCATTCCATACCCCAAAACATTCTGTTCACTGTTCCCAAGCCATCCCATACACCTAAACCTTCTGCTTTCTTCTCCCAAGCTATCTCATGCACCAAAACCTTCTGCTCACTGTTCTCCAAGTCACCCTGTACACCAAAATCTTCTGCTTTCTTCTCCCAAGCTGCCCCATACTGCGAAACCTTCTGCTTCCTGCTCCCATCATTCCATACACCAAACCCTTCTGCTCACTGTTCCCAAGTCATCCCATACACCAAAACATTCTGCTTCCTTGTCCGAAGCTATCCCATTCACCAAAACCTTCTGTCTATTGTTCCCAAGTCATCCCATGCACCAGAATCTTCTGCTTCCTGCTCCCAAGCTATCCCATGCATCAGAACCTTTTGAATCCTGCTCACGTCATCTCATACACCAAAACCTTCTGCTCACTGTTCCCTAAGTCATCCCGTGACAAAACCTTCTGCTTCTTTCTCCCAGGTTATCCAAACATCAAAACATCCTGCCTGCTGTTATCAAGCCATCTGTACACAAAAACATTCTGCTTACTGCTCCCAAGCTATACTGTACACCAAAACCTTCTGCTTCTTGCTCCCATGTCATTCTGTCACAAAACCTTTTGTTCACTGTTTCCAAGTCATTCCAGTACACAGACATTCTCCTCTGTTCCCAAGTCATCCTGTACATCAAAACCTTCAGCTTCCTGCTCCCCAAGTTATCCCATACCAAAACCTTCTCCTCACTGTTCCATGGCCATCTTGTACACTAAAACTTTTTGCTTCCTGCTCCCAAGCCATCTTCTACACAAAACCTTCTGCTTCCTTCTCCCAAGTTATTATATGTTCTAAAACCTTCTATTTCCTGCTCCTTAACCATCCCATACACCAAAACCTTCTGCTTCCCTGCTCCCAAGTCATCCTGTACACTAAAACCTTCTGCTCACTGTTCCCAAGTCATCCCGTACACCAAAACCTTCTGCTTCATTCTCCCAGGCCATCTCATACACCAAAACATCCTGCCTGCTGTTATCAAGCCATCTTGTACACAAAATCCTTCTGCTTACTGCTCCTAAGCTATCCTGTACACCAAAACTATCTGCTTCTTGATCCCAAGTCATTCTGTACACCAAATCCTTTTGTTCACTGTTCTCAAGTCATCCGTACGAAAACCTGCTGCTCACTGTTTCCCAAGTCATCCCATACATCAAAATCTTCAGCTTCCTGCTCCCAAGTCATCCCATACACCAAAACCTTCTGCTCACTGTTCATAAGACATCCGTACACCAAAACCGTCTGCTTCCTTCTCCCAAATCATCCCATACGGAATAATCTTCTGCTCACTGTTCCCCGGCCATCTTGTACACCCAAAGCTTTTGCTTCCTGCTCCCAAGTCATCTTGTACACCAAAACCTCCTGCTTCCTTCTCCCAGGATATTATATTTGCTAAAACCTTCTGTTTACTGCTCCTTGGCCATCCCATACACCAAAACCTTTTGCTTCCTGCTCCTATGTCTTTCCGTACACAAAACTGTTCTACTCACTGCTATCAAGCTATGCCATGCCCCAAAACCTTCTGCATCCTGCTCCCAAGTCATCCCATATACCAAAACCTTCTGATCACTGTTCCCTAGCCATCCTGTACACCAAGACCTTCTGCTTCCTGTTCCCAAGCTATCCCATGCACCAAAACCATCTGTATCCTGCTCTCAAGTCATCCATTACACTAAAACATTTCTGCTTCCTTATAGCATGCCATTCCATACATAACATTTACTTGTGTTCCCAAGCTATCCATACACATCCTTCTTCTTCCTGCTCCCAAATTTACCCCATGCATTAAAACCTTCTGCTTCCTTCTCCAAAGCCTTCCTGTAGACCAGAACCTTCTGTTTCCTGCTCCCAAACTATCCAGTGCACCAAAGCCTTCTGTTTCCTGCTCCCAAGTCATGTCATACACAAAACCTTCTGCTCACTTTTCCAATCCATCCTGCACAAAAACATTCTGCTTCCTCCTCCTCCCAAGACATCCCATACAATAAAACCTTCTGCTCAGTGTTCCCAAGTCATCCTGTACACCAAATCTTCTATTTCCTGCTCCCAAGTCATCCTGCATACCAAAACATTCTGCTTCCTGTTCCCCAGCCATCTTGCACTCCAAAACGTTCTGCTTACTGCTCCCAAGCCATCCTGTACACCAAACCTTCTGCTTCCTTCTCCCAAGTTATCCCATACACTAAAACCTACTGTTTCCTGCTCCTAAGCCATCCCATACACCAAAACCTTCTGCTTCCTACTCCCAAGTCAGCCTTTACACAAAACCTACTGCTCACTGTTCCCCAAGTCATCCTGTACAGCAAAACCTTCTGCTTCCTTTTCCCAGGTCATCCCAAACATCAAAACATCCTGCCTGCTGTTACCAAGCCATCTGTGCACAAAAAACATTCTGCTTACTGCTCCCCAAGCTATACTGCTTACCAAAACCTTCTGCTTCTTCCTCCCAAGTCATTCTGTACTCCAAAAAATTTTGTTCTCTGTTCCCAAGTCATCCATTTTGAAACCTTCTGCTCACTGTTCCCCAAGACATCCATACACCAAAACCTGCTGCTCCTGCTCCAAATCATCCCGTAAACAAAAACATTCTGCTCACTGTTCCTGACCATCTTGTACACTAAAACCTTATGCTTCCTGCTCCCAAAGCCATCTTGTACACCATAACCTTCTGCTTCCTTCTCCCAAGTTATTATTTGTGCTAAAACCTTCTATTTCCTGCTCCTTAACCATCCCATACATCAAAACCTTCTGCTTCATGCTCCCAAGTCCTGTACATTAAACCTTCTGCTCACTGTTGAAAGTCATCCCGTACACCAAAACCTTATGCTTCCTTCTGCCAGTCCATCCCATACAACAAAACATCCTGCCTGCTGTTAGCAAGCCATCTTGTACACAGAAACTTTCTGCCACTGCTCCCATGCTATCCCTGTACACCCAAAACCATCTGCTTCTTGGTTTCCAGTCATTCACTACCAAAACCACTTTTTGTTCACTGTTCCCAAGTCATTCTGTACACAAAACATTCTGCTTCCTTCTCCCATGTCATCCCATACACAACATTTCTGCCCATTGTTCCCAAGCTATCCTGTTCAGTACAACCTTCTGCTTCCTACTCCCCAAGCTATCCATGCATCAAAACCTTCTGTTTCCTTCTCCAAAGCCTTCCTGTACACCCAGAACCTTCTGCTTCCTGCTTCCAAACCATGCAATGCCACCAAAACCTTCTGCTTCCTGCTCCCAAGTCATCCCATACACAAAACCTTCTTCTCAGTGTTCCCAAGTCATCCTGTACTCAAATCTTCTGCTTCCTGTTCCCAAGTCATCCTGTACACCAAAACATTCTGCTACTGTTTCCCCAAGCCATCTTGCACACCAAAATGTTCTGCTTACTGCTCCCAGGCGATCCTGTACACCAAACCTTCTGCTTCTTTTTCCAAAGTTATGCCATACACTAAAACCTACTGTTTCCTGCTCCTAAGTCATCCCATATAACAAAACATTCTGCTTCCTGCTCCCTAGTCATCCCATACACTAAAACATTCTGCTCACTGTTTCCAAGTCATCCCATACACCAAACCCTTCTCTTTCCTCTTCCAAGCCATCTCATACACCAAACCTTCTGCATCCTGCTCCCAAGTCATACTGTACACCAAAATCTTCTACTCACTGTTCCCAAGTCATCCCATTCATCAAAACCTTCTGCTTCCTTCTCCCAGGCCATCCCGTACACCAAAACATCCTACCTGCTGTTACAAAGCAATCTTGTACACAAAAACCTTCTGCTTACTGCTCCCAAGCTATCCTGTACACCAAAACCTTCTGCTTCTTCCTCCCAAGTCATTCTTTACACCAAAACCCTTTGTTCACTGTTCTCAAGTCATCCCATATACCAGAACCTTCTGCTCACTGTTCCCAAGTCATCCTGTTCATCAAAACCTTCAGCTTCCTGCTCCCAAGTCATCCCATACACCCAAACCTTCTGCTCACTGTTCCCAAGACATCCACGTACACCAAACCTTCTGCTTCTGCTCCCAAATCATCCTGTACACAAAACCCTTCTGCTCACTGTTCCCCGCCATCTTGTACACCAAAACCTTCTGCTTCCTGCTCCCAAGTTATTATATATTCTAAATCCTTCTATTTCCTCTTCCTTAACCATTCCATACACAAAACCTTCTGTTTTCCTGCTCCCAAGACATCCTGTACACTAAAACCTTCTGCTCACTGTTCTCAAGTCATCCCGTACAACAAAACCTTCTGCTTCCTTCTCCGAGGCCATCCCATACACCAAAACATCCTGCCTGCTGTTGCCAAGCCATCTTGTACACAAAACCTTCTGCTTACTGCTCCCCAAGCTATCCCTGTACACAAAACCATCTGCTTCTTGCTCCCAAGTCATTCTGTACACAAAACCTTCTGCTCACTGTTCCCAAGACATCTCATACACCAAAACCTTCTGCTTCCTGCTCCCAAATCATCCATTACACAAAACCTTCTGCTCACTGTTACACAGCCAGCTTGTACACAAAAACCTTCTGCTTCCTGCTCCCAAAGCCATCTTGTGCACAAAACCTTCTGCTTTCTTCTCCCTTGTCATTCCATACACCAAAACATTCTGTTCACTGTTCCAAATCATCCCATACACTAAAACCTTCTGCTCACTGTTCCCCGGCCATCTTGTACACCAAAAGCTTTTGCTTCCTGCTCCCAAGACATCTTGTACACCAAAACCTTCTACTTCCTTCTCCCAGGATATTATATATGCTAAAACCTTCTATTTCCTGCTCCATAACCATCCCAGACTTCAAAACAACTGCTTCCTGCCCCAAGTCATTCACGTACACCAAAGCACGTTCTGCTTACTGTTTCCCAAGTCTCCCCATACACAAAACCTTGTGCTTCCTGCTCCCCAAGTCATCCCATACACAAAAATCTTCTGCTCACTGTTTCCCGGCCATCTTGTACACCAAAACCATCTGCTTCCTGCTCTCACGTCATCTTGTACACGAAAACCTTCTGCTTCCCTCTCCCAGGTTATATATGCTAAAACCTTCTATTTCCTGCTCCTTAACCATCCCATACAGGAAAACCTTCTGCTTCCTGCTCCCAAGTCATCCCGTACCCAAAAAACTTTCTGCTCACTGTTCCCACGTCATCCTGTACACCAAAACTTCTGCTTTCTTCTCCCAAGCATCCCCATACAACAAAACCTTCTGCTTCCTGCTCCCAAGTCATTCCATACACCAAAACATTCTGTTCACTGTTCCCAAGCCATCCCATACACCTAAATCTTCTGCTTTCTTCTCCCAAGCCATCTCATGCACCAAAACCTTCTGCTCACTGTTCCCAAGTCACCCCGTACACCAAAATCTTCTGCTTTCTTCTCCCAAGCTGCCCATGCTCAAGAACCTTCTGCTTCCTGCTCCCATCATTCCATACACAAACCCTTCTGCTCACTGTTCCCAAGTCATCCCATACACAAAACATTCTGCTTCCTTGTCCGAGGCTATCCCATTCACCAAAACCTTCTGTCTATTGTTCCCAAGTCATCCCATGCACCAGAATCTTCTGCTTCCTGCTCCCAAGCTATCCCATGCATCAGAACCTTTTGATTCCTGCTCACATGTCATCTCATGCACCAAAACCTTCTGCTCACTGTTCCCAAGTCATCCCGTACACCAAAATCTTCTGCTTCTTTCTCCCAGGTTATCCCAAACATCAGAACATCCTGCCTGCTGTTATCAAGCCATCTGTACACAAAAACATTCTGCTTACTGCTCCCAAGCTATACTGTACATCAAAACCTTCTGCTTCTTGCTCCCAAGTCATTCTGTACACCAAAACCTTTTGTTCACTGTTTCCAAGTCATCCCGTACACCCGAACATTCTACTCACTGTTCCCAAGTCATCCTGTACATCAAAACCTTCAGCTTCCTGCTCCCAAGTTATCCCATACACAAAACCTTCTCCTCACTGTTCCATGGCCATCTGTACACTAAAACTTTTGCTTCCTGCTCCCAAGCCATCTTCTACACCAAAACCTTCTGCTTCCTTCTCCCAAGATATTATGTGCTAAAACCTTCTATTTCCTGCTCCTTAACCATCCCATACACCAAAACCTTCTGCTTCCTGCTCCCAAGTCATCCTGTACATCTAAAACCTTCTGCTCACTGTTCCCCAAGTTATCCATTACAACAAAACCTTCTGCTTCCTTCTCGAGGGCCATCCCATACACCCAAAACATCCTGCCTGCTGTAGCCATCTTGTACACAAAACCTTCTGCTTACTGCTCCCAAGCTATCCCTGTACACCAAAACCATCTGCTTCTTGCTTCCCCAAGTCATTCTGTACACAAAACCTTCTGCTCACTGTTCCTAAAACATCTCATACACAAAACCTTCTGCTTCCTGCTCCCAAAGGCATCCCGTCACATCAAAACCTTCTGCTCACTATTACACAGCCAGCTTGCTTGCACAAAACCTTCTGCTTCCTGCTCCCAAGCCATCTTGTGCACAAACCTTTGCTTTCTTCTCCCTAGTTCCCCTTACACCAAAATATTCTGCTTTCTTCTACCAAGTCTCCCCATACACAAGATCTTGTGCTTCCTGCTCCCAAGTCATCCTGTACGCAAAAATCTTCTGCTCACTGTTCCCCGGCCATCTTGTATCCAAAACCATCTTCTTCCTGCTCCCAAGCCATCTTGCACAGAATACCTTCTGCTTCCCTCTCCCTAGATTATTATATATGCTGAAACCTTCTATTTCCTGCTCCTTAGCCATCCCATAAAAAAGCAAAACCTTCTGCTTCCTGCTCTACCAGTCATCCTGTACCAAAACCTGCTGCTTTCTTCTCCCAAGCCTCCCCATTCACCAAAACCTTCTCTTCCTGCTCCCAAGTCATTCCATACATCAAACATTCTGTTCACTGTTCCCAAATCATCCCATATACTAAAACCTTCTGCTTTCTTCTCCCAAGCCATCCCACACACCAAAACCTTCTGTCCACTTTTCCGAAGCCATCCCATACACCAGAACCTTGTGTTTCCTTCTCCAAAGCTATCCCATGGACCAAAACCTTTTGATTCCTGATCCCATGTCATTCCATATATCAAAACCTTCTGCTCACTGTTCCCAAACCATCCCTATACATTAAAACCCTCTGCTTCATGCTCCCTATTCATTCTGAACACTAAAACTTTCTGCTCACTGTTCCCAACTCACCCCATACACCAAAACCTTCTGCTTTCTTCTCCCGAGCTGTTCCATACACCAACACCTTCTGCTTCCTGCTCCCATCATTCCATACACCAAACCCTTCTGCTCACTGTTCCAAAGTGATCCCATACACCAGAACCTTCTGCTTCCTGCTCCCAAGCTATTCCATGCATCAGAACCTTTTGATTCCTGCTCCACATCATCTCATACACCAAAAGAAACATTCTGCTGTCTGTTCCCAAGCCATCCTGCACACCCAAAACCTTCTGCTCACTTTTTCAGCCATCTTGTACACCAAAAGGCCTTCTGCTTCCTGCTTCCAAACCATCCTGTACACTAAATCCTTCTGTTTCCTTCTCCCAAGTTATCTTGTATGCTAAAACCTTCTGTTTCCTGCTTCCTAGCCATCCCATACACCAAAACCTTCTGCTTCCTGCTCCCGCGTGTTCCCGTACACAGAACCGTTCTGCTCACTGCTCCCAAGCTATCCCTTGCCCCTAAGCCTTCTGCATCCTGCTCCCAAGTCATCCCATATATCAAAACCTTCTGCTCACTGTTCCCAAGCCATCCTGTACACGAGGAACTTCTGCTTCCTGTTCCCAAGCTATCCTGTACACGAAGACCTTCTGCTTCCTGTTCCCATGCTATCCCAGGCTCCAGAACCGTCTGCATACTGCTCCCAAGCCATCCTGTACACCAGAACCTTCTTCCTGCGCCCAAGCTATCCCATGCCCCAAAACATTCTGTATCCTGCTCCCAAGTCATCCCCTACACCAAAACATTCTGATCCTTCTCCATGCCATTCCATACACTAACATTTCTGCCCATTGTTTCCCCAAGCTATCCATACACCCATCCCTCTTCCTCCTGCTCCCCAAGTTATCCATGCATTCAAACCTTCTGCTTCCTTCTCCAAAGCCTTCCTGTAGACCAGAACCTTCTGCTTCCTGCTCCCAAGCTATGCAAGGCACCAAAGCCTTCAGCTTTCTGCTCCCAAGTTATCCCATACACCAAAACCTTCTGCTCACTGTTCCCAATCCATCCTGTGACACAAAAAATTCTGCTTTCTCCTCCTCCCAAGTCATCCCATACACCAAAACCTTCTGCTCAGTGTTCACAAGCCATCCTGTACACCAAACCTTCTGCTTCCTTCTCCCAAGTTATCCCATACACTAAAACCTACTGTTTCCTGCTCCTAAGCCATCCGATACACCAAAACCTTCTGCTTCCTGCTCCCTAGGCATCCCACACACCAAAACATTCTGCTCACTGTTCCCAAGTCATCCCATACACAAAAACCTTCTGCTTTCTTCTCCCAAGCCATCTCATACACCAAAACCTTCTCTTCCTGCTCCCAAGTCATCACTTTCACCAAAACCTTTTGCTCACTGTTCCCAAGTCATCCCATACACAAAAACCTTCTGCTTCCTTCTCCCAGGTTATCCCAAACATCAAAACATCCTGCCTGCTGTTATCAAGCCATCTGTACACAAAAACATTCTGCTTACTGCTCCCAAGCTGTTCTGTACACCAAAACCTTCTGCTTCTTGCTCCCAAGCCATTCTGTACACCAAAACCTTTTGTTCACTGTTCCCAAGTCATCCCGTACACCCGAACCTTCTTCTCACTGTTCCATGTCATCCTGTACATCAAGACCTTCAGCTTCACTCCCAAACCATCCTGTACACCAGAACCTTCTTCCTAAGCTGCAGCTATCCCATGCCCAAAACATTCTGTATCCTGCTCCCAAGTCATCCCCTACACCAAAACATTCTGATCCTTCTCCCATGCCATTCCATACACCAACATTTCTCCCATTGTTTT
Source organism: Neoceratodus forsteri (assembly GCA_016271365.2). Lineage (NCBI taxonomy): Eukaryota > Metazoa > Chordata > Ceratodontiformes > Ceratodontidae > Neoceratodus > Neoceratodus forsteri. The sequence goes on along the minus strand of JADMNL010000024.1, from coordinate 115,018,686 downwards.
CCAGCTATCCCATACACCATCCCTCTTCCTCCTGCTCCCAAGTTATCCCATGCATTAAAACCTTCTGCTTCCTTCTCCAAGCCTTCCTGTAGACCAGAACCTTCTGCTTCCTGCTCCCAATCTATCCAAGGCACAAAACCTTCAGCTTTCTGCTCCCAAGTTGTCCCACAAACCAAAACCTTCTGCTCACTTTTCCCAATCCATCCTGCGCAACAAAAAATTCTGCTTACTCCTCCTCCCAAGTCATCCTGTACACCAAAACCTTCTGCTCACTGTTCCCAAGTCATCCCATACACAAAAACCTTCTGCTTCCTTCTCCCAGGTTATCCCAAACATCAAAACATCCTGCCTGCTGTTACCAAGCCATCTGTACACAAAAACATTCTGCTTACTGCTCCCAAGCTGTTCTGTACACCAAAACCTTCTGCTTCTTGCTCCCAAGTCATTCTGTACACCAAAACCTTTTGTTCACTGTTCCCAAGTCATCCCGTACACCCGAACCTTCTTCTCACTGTTCCCATGTCATCCTGTACTTCAAGACCTTCAGCTTCCTACTCCCAAGCCATCCTGTACACCAGAACCTTCTTCCTGCGCCCAAGCTATCCCATGCCCCAAAACATTCTGTATCCTGCTCCCAAGTCATCCCCTACACCAAAACATTCTGATCCTTCTCCCATGCCATTCCATACACCAACATTTCTGCCCATTGTTTCCAAGCTATCCCATACACCACATCCCTCTTCCTCCTTCTCCCAAGTTATCCATGCATTAAAACCTTCTGCTTCCTTCTCCAGCCTTCCTGTAGACCAGAACCTTCTGCTTCCTGCTCCCAATCTATCCAAGGCACAAAACCTTCAGCTTTCTGCTCCCAAGTTGTCCCACAAACCAAAACCTTCTGCTCACTGTTCCCAATCCATCCCTGCAACAAAAAATTCTGCTTACTCTCCTCCCAAGTCATCCTGTACACAAAACCTTCTGCTCACTGTTCCCAAGTCATCCCATACACAAAAAACCTTCTGCTTCCCTTCTCCCAGGTTATCCCAAACATCAAAACATCCCTGCCTGCTGTTACCAAGCCATCTGTACACAAAACATTCTGCTTACTGCTCCCAAGCTGTTCTGTACCAGCCTTCTAATTCTTGCTCCCAAGTCATTCTGTACACCAAAACCTTTTGTTCACTGTTCCCCAAGTCTCATACTACACGACACCTTCTTCTCACTGTTCCATGTCATCCTGTACTTCAAGACCTTCAGCTTCCTGCTCCCAAGTCATTCCATACACCAAAACCTTCTGCTCACTGTTCCCAAGCCATCCTGTACATGAGAACTTCTGCTTCTATTTCCCAAGCCATCCTGTACACCAAAACCTTCTGCTTCCTGTTCCCAAGCTGTCCCATGCACCAAAACCGTGTGCTTCCTGCTCCAGAAGCCATCCTGTACACCAGAACCTTCTTCCTGCTCCCAAGCTATCCCAAGCCCCAAAACATTCTGTATCCTGCTCCCAAGTCATCCAGTACACCAAAACATTCTGCTTCCTTCTCCCATGCCATTCCATACACCAACATTTCTGCCCATTGTTCCCAAGCTATCCCATACACCACATCCTTCTTCTTCCTGCTCCCAAGTTATCCCATGCATTAAAACCTTCTGCTTCCTACTCCAAAGCCTTCCTGTAGACCAGAACCTTCTGCTTCCTGCTCCCAAGCTATCCAATGCACCAAAGCCTTCAGCTTTCTGCTCCCAAGTCATCCATACACACAAACCTTCTGCTCACTGTTCCCGATCCATCCTGCACACCAAAACATTCTGCTTCCTCCTCTTCCCAAGTCATCCCATACACCAAAACCTTCTGCTCAGTGTTCCCAAGTCATCCTGTACACCAAATCTTCTATTTCCTGCTCCCAAGTCATCTCATACACCAAAACATTCTGCTTACAGTTCCCAAGCCATCTTGCACACTAAAACCTACTGTTTCCTGATCCTAAGCCATCCGATACACGAAACCCTTCTGCTTCCTGCTCCCTAGTCATCCCACACTCTAAAACATTCTGCTCACTGTTCCCAAGTCATCCCATACACCAAAACATTTTGCTTTCTTCTCCCAAGCCATCTCATACAACAAAACTTCCTGCTTGCTGTTATCAAGCCATCTTGTACACAAAAGCCTTCTGCTTACTGCTCCTAAGCTATCCTGTACACCAAAACTATCTGCTTCTTGATCCCAAGTCATTCTGTACATCAAATCCTTTTGTTCACTGTTCCCAAGTCATCCCATACACCAAAACCTTCTGTTCACTGTTCCCAAGTCATCCCATACATCAAAACTTTCAGCTTCCTGCTCCCAAGTCATCCCATACACCAAAACCTTCTGCTCACTGTTCACAAGACATCCCGTACACCCAAACCTTCTGCTTTCTGCTCCCAAATCATCCCATACACAAAAACTTTCTGCTCACTGTTCCCCGGCCATCTTGTACACCAAAACCTTCTGCTTCCTTCTCCCAGGATATTATATATGCTAAAACCTTCTATTTCCTGCTCATAACCATCCCAGACACCATTCTTCTGCTTCCTGCCCCAAGTCATTCGTGCACTGAAGCGTTCTGCTCACTGTTCCCCAGTCTCCCCATACACCAAACCTTGTGCTTCCTGCTCCCAAGTCATCCCATACACAAAAAATCTTCTGCTCACTGTTTCCCGCCATCTTGTACACAAAACCATCTGCTTCCTGCTCTCACGTCATCTTGTACACGAAAACCTTCTGCTTCCCTCTCCCAGGTTATATATGCTAAAACCTTCTATTTCCTGCTCCTTAACCATCCCATACAGGAAAACCTTCTGCTTCCTGCTCCCAAGTCATCCCGTACCCAAAAAACTTTCTGCTCACTGTTCCCACGTCATCCTGTACACCAAAACCTTCTGCTTTCTTCTCCCAAGCCTCCCCATACAACAAAACCTTCTGCTTCCTGCTCCCAAGTCATTCCATACCCCAAAACATTCTGTTCACTGTTCCCAAGCCATCCCATACACCTAAACCTTCTGCTTTCTTCTCCCAAGCTATCTCATGCACCAAAACCTTCTGCTCACTGTTCTCAAGTCACCCTGTACACCAAAATCTTCTGCTTTCTTCTCCCAAGCTGCCCCATACTGCGAAACCTTCTGCTTCCTGCTCCCATCATTCCATACACCAAACCCTTCTGCTCACTGTTCCCAAGTCATCCCATACACCAAAACATTCTGCTTCCTTGTCCGAAGCTATCCCATTCACCAAAACCTTCTGTCTATTGTTCCCAAGTCATCCCATGCACCAGAATCTTCTGCTTCCTGCTCCCAAGCTATCCATGCATCAGAACCTTTGAATCCTGCTCCACGTCATCTCATACACCAAAACCTTCTGCTCACTGTTCCCAAGTCATCCCATTACCCAAAACCTTCTGCTTCTTTCTCCCAGGTTATCCCAAACATCAAAACATCCTGCCTGCTGTTATCAAGCCATCTGTACACAAAAACATTCTGCTTACTGCTCCCAAGCTATACTGTACACCAAAACCTTCTGCTTCTTGCTCCCATGTCATTCAGTACACCCGAACATTCTCCTCACTGTTCCCAAGTCATCCTGTACATCAAAACCTTCAGCTTCCTGCTCCCAAGTTATCCCATACACCAAAACCTTCTCCTCACTGTTCCATGGCCATCTTGTACACTAAAACTTTTTGCTTCCTGCTCCCAAGCCATCTTCTACACCAAAACCTTCTGCTTCCTTCTCCCAAGTTATTATATGTGCTAAAACCTTCTATTTCCTGCTCCTTAACCATCCCATACACCAAAACCTTCTGCTTCCTGCTCCCAAGTCATCCTGTACACTAAAACCTTCTGCTCACTGTTCCCAAATCATCCCGTACACCAAAACCTTCTGCTTCATTCTCCCAGGCCGTCTCATACACCAAAACATCCTGCCTGCTGTTATCAAGCCATCTTGTACACAAAATCCTTCTGCTTACTGCTCCTAAGCTATCCTGTACACCAAAACTATCTGCTTCTTGATCCCAAGTCATTCTGTACACCAAATCCTTTTGTTCACTGTTCTCAAGTCATCCCGTATACGAAAACCTGCTGCTCACTGTTCCCAAGTCATCCCATACATCAAATCTTCAGCTTCCTGCTCCCAAGTCATCCCATACACCAAAACCTTCTGCTCACTGTTCATAAGACATCCCGTACACCAAAACCGTCTGCTTCCTTCTCCCAAATCATCCCATACGGAATAATCTTCTGCTCACTGTTCCCCGGCCATCTTGTACACCCAAAGCTTTTGCTTCCTGCTCCCAAGTCATCTTGTACACCAAAACCTCCTGCTTCCTTCTCCCAGGATATTATATTTGCTAAAACCTTCTGTTTACTGCTCCTTGGCCATCCCATACACCAAAACCTTTTGCTTCCTGCTCCTATGTCTTTCCGTACACAAAACTGTTCTACTCACTGCTATCAAGCTATGCCATGCCCCAAAACCTTCTGCATCCTGCTCCCAAGTCATCCCATATACCAAAACCTTCTGATCACTGTTCCCTAGCCATCCTGTACACCAAGACCTTCTGCTTCCTGTTCCCAAGCTATCCCATGCACCAAAACCATCTGTATCCTGCTCTCAAGTCATCCCGTACACCAAAACATTCTGCTTCCTTATCGCATGCCATTCCATACACCAACATTTCTGCCCATTGTTCCCAAGCTATCCATACACGCATCCTTCTTCTTCCTGCTCCCAAATTTACCCCATGCATTAAACCTTCTGCTTCCTTCTCCAAAGCCTTCCTGTAGACCAGAACCTTCTGTTTCCTGCTCCCAAACTATCCAGTGCACAAAAGCCTTCTGTTTCCTGCTCCCAAGTCATGTCTTACACAAAACCTTCTGCTCACTTTTCCCAATCCATCCTGCACACAAAACATTCTGCTTCCTCCTCCTCCCAAGACATCCCATACAATAAAACCTTCTGCTCAGTGTTCCCAAGTCATCCTGTACACCAAATCTTCTATTTCCTGCTCCCAAGTCATCCTGCATACCAAAACATTCTGCTTCCTGTTCCCCAGCCATCTTGCACTCCAAAACGTTCTGCTTACTGCTCCCAAGCCATCCTGTACACCAAACCTTCTGCTTCCTTCTCCCAAGTTATCCCATACACTAAAACCTACTGTTTCCTGCTCCTAAGCCATCCCATACACCAAAACCTTCTGCTTCCTACTCCCAAGTCAGCCTTTACACCAAAACCTACTGCTCACTGTTCCCAAGTCATCCCGTACAGCAAAACCTTCTGCTTCCTTTTCCCAGGTCATCCCAAACATCAAAACATCCTGCCTGCTGTTACCAAGCCATCTGTACACAAAAAACATTCTGCTTACTGCTCCCAAGCTATACTGCACACCAAAACCTTCTGCTTCTTCCTCCCAAGTCATTCTGTACACCAAAACCTTTTGTTCACTTTTCCCAAGTCATCCGTATCTTGAAACCTTCTGCTCACTGTTCCCCAAGACATCCCGTACACCAAAACCTACTTCCTGCTCCAAATCATCCATCAACAAAAACATTCTGCTCACTGTTCCAGCCATCTTGTACACTAAAACCTTATGCTTCCTGCTCCCAAAGCCATCTTGTACACCATAACCTTCTGCTTCCTTCTCCCAAGTTATTATTTGTGCTAAAACCTTCTATTTCCCTGCTCCTTAACCATCCCATACATCAAAACCTTCTGCTTCCTGCTCCCAAGTCCTGTACATTAAACCTTCTGCTCACTGTTGAAGTCATCCCGTACACCCAAAACCTTATGCTTCCTTCTGCCAGTCCATCCCATACAACAAAACATCCTGCCTGCTGTTGCAAGCCATCTTGTACACAGAAACTTTCTGCCACTGCTCCCATGCTATCCCTGTACACCCAAAACCATCTGCTTCTTGGTTTCCAGTCATTCTCTACACACAAACCTTTTGTTCACTGTTCCCAAGTCATTCTGTACACAAAACATTCTGCTTCCTTCTCCCATGTCATCCCATACACAACATTTCTGCCCATTGTTCCCAAGCTATCCTGTACAGTACAACCTTCTGCTTCCTACTCCCCAAGCTATCCATGCATCAAAACCTTCTGTTTCCTTCTCCAAAGCCTTCCTGTACACCAGAACCTTCTGATTCCTGCTTCCAAGCCATGCAATGCACCAAAACCTTCTGCTTCCTGCTCCCAAGTCATCCCATACACCAAAACCTTCTTCTCAGTGTTCCCAAGTCATCCTGTACTCCAAATCTTCTGCTTCCTGTTCCCAAGTCATCCTGTACACCAAAACATTCTGCTTACTGTTCCCCAGCCATCTTGCACACCAAAATGTTCTGCTTACTGCTCCCAGGCGATCCTGTACACCAAACCTTCTGCTTCTTTTTCCAAAGTTATGCCATACACTAAAACCTACTGTTTCCTGCTCCTAAGTCATCCCATATAACAAAACATTCTGCTTCCTGCTCCTAGTCATCCATACACTAAAACATTCTGCTCACTGTTTCCAAGTCATCCCATACACCAAACCCTTCTCTTTCCTCTTCAAGCCATCTCCTTACACCAAACCTTCTGCATCCTGCTCCCAAGTCATACTGTACAAAAATCTTCTACTCACTGTTCCCAAGTCATCCCATTCATCAAAACCTTCTGCTTCCTTCTCCCAGGCCATCCCATACACCAAAACATCCTACCTGCTGTTACAAAGCAATCTTGTACACAAAAACCTTCTGCTTACTGCTCCCAAGCTATCCTGTACACCAAAACCTTCTGCTTCTTCCTCCCAAGTCATTCTTTACACCAAAACCCTTTGTTCACTGTTCTCAAGTCATCCCATATACCAGAACCTTCTGCTCACTGTTCCCAAGTCATCCTGTTCATCAAAACCTTCAGCTTCCTGCTCCCAAGTCATCCCATACACCCAAACCTTCTGCTCACTGTTCCCCAAGACATCCGTACACAAACCTTCTGCTTCCTGCTCCCCAAATCATCCTGTACACAAAACCCTTCTGCTCACTGTTCCCCAGCCATCTTGTACACCAAAACCTTCTGCTTCCTGCTCCCAAGTTATTATATTTCTAAATCCTTCTATTTCCTCTTCCTTAACCATTCCATACACCAAAACCTTCTGTTTCCTGCTCCCAAGACATCCTGTACACTAAAACCTTCTGCTCACTGTTCTCAAGTCATCCCGTACAACAAAACCTTCTGCTTCCTTCCGAGGGCCATCCCATACACCAAAACATCCTGCCTGCTGTTGCAGCCATCTTGTACACAAAAACCTTCTGCTTACTGCTCCCCAAGCTATCCCTGTACACCAAAACCATCTGCTTCTTGCTTCCCAAGTCATTCTGTACACCAAAACCTTCTGCTCACTGTTCCTAAGACATCCCATACACCAAAACCTTCTGCTTCCTGCTCCCAAATCATCCATTACACAAAACCTTCTGCTCACTGTTACACAGCCAGCTTGTGCACAAAACCTTCTGCTTCCTGCTCCCAAGCCATCTTGTGCACAAAACCTTTGCTTTCTTCTTCTCCCTAGTTTCCCCATACACCAAAATATTCTGCTTTCTTCTCCCAAGTCTCCCCATACACCAACATTTTGTGCTTCCTGCTCCAAAGTCATCCTGTACACAAAATCTTCTGCTCACTGTTCCCGGTGACATCTTGTATACCAAAACCATCTTCTTCCTGCTCCCAAGCCATCTTGCACAGAATACCTTCTGCTTCCCTCTCCCTAGATTATTATATATGCTGAAACCTTCTATTTCCTGCTCCTTAGCCATCCCATAAAAAAGCAAAACCTTCTGCTTCCTGCTCTACCGTCATCCTGTACCAAAACCTGCTGCTTTCTTCTCCCAAGCCTCCCCATTCACCAAAACCTTCTGCTTCCTGCTCCCAAGTCATTCCATACACCAAAACATTCTGTTCACTGTTCCAAATCATCCCATATACTAAAACCTTCTGCTTTCTTCTCCCAAGCCATCCCACACACCAAAACCTTCTGTCCACTTTTCCGAAGCCATCCCATACACCAGAACCTTGTGTTTCCTTCTCCAAAGCTATCCCATGGACCAAAACCTTTTGATTCCTGATCCCATGTCATTCCATATATCAAAACCTTCTGCTCACTGTTCCCAAACCATCCCTATACATTAAAACCCTCTGCTTCATGCTCCCTATTCGTCAGACACTAAAACTTTCTGCTCACTGTTCCCAACTCACCCCATACACCAAAACCTTCTGCTATTTCTCCCAGGCTGTTCCATACACCAACACCTTCTGCTTCCTGCTCCCATCATTCCATACACCAAACCCTTCTGCTCACTGTTCCAAAGTGATCCCATACACAAGAACCTTCTGCTTCCTGCTCCCCAAGCTATTCCATGCATCAGAACCTTTTGATTCCTGCTCCACATCATCTCATACACCAAAAGAAACATTCTGCTGTCTGTTCCCAAGCCATCCTGCACACCCAAAACCTTCTGCTCACTTTTTCAGCCATCTTGTACACCAAAAGGCCTTCTGCTTCCTGCTTCAAACTTCCATCCTGTACACTAAATCCTTCTGTTTCCTTCTCCCAAGTTACCTTGTATGCTAAAACCTTCTGTTTCCTGCTTCCTAGCCATCCCATACACCAAAACCTTCTGTTTCCTGCTCCCGCGTGTTCCCGTACACAGAACCGTTCTGCTCACTGCTCCCAAGCTATCCCTTGCCCCTAAGCCTTCTGCATCCTGCTCCCAAGTCATCCCATATATCAAAACCTTCTGCTCACTGTTCCCAAGCCATCCTGTACACGAGGAACTTCTGCTTCCTGTTCCCAAGCTATCCTGTACCAAGACCTTCTGCTTCCTGTTCCCATGCCTCCAGGCTCCAGAACCGTCTGCATACTGCTCCCAAGCCATCCTGTATACAGAACCTTCTTCCTGCTGTTAAAGCTATCCCATGCCCCAAAACATTCTGTATCCTGCTCCCAAGTCATCCCTACACCAAAACATTCTGATCCTTCTCCCATGCCATTCCATACACTAACATTTCTGCCCATTGTTTCCCCAAGCTATCCATACACCCATCCCTCTTCCTCCTGCTCCCCAAGTTATCCATGCATTCAAACCTTCTGCTTCCTTCTCCAAAAGCCTTCCTGTAGACCAGAACCTTCTGCTTCCTGCTCCCAAGCTATCCAAGGCACCAAAGCCTTCAGCTTTCTGCTCCCAAGTTATCCCATACACCAAAACCTTCTGCTCACTGTTCCCAATCCATCCTGCGCAACAAAAAATTCTGCTTACTCCTCCTCCCAGTCATCCCATACACCAAAACCTTCTGCTCAGTGTTCACAAGCCATCTTGTACACCAAAATGTTCTGCTTATTGCTCCCAAGCCATCCTGTACACCAAACCTTCTGCTTCCTTATCCCAAGTTATCCCATACACTAAAACCTACTGTTTCCTGCTCCTAAGCCATCCGATACACCAAAACCTTCTGCTTCCTGCTCCCTAGTCATCCCACACACCAAAACATTCTGCTCACTGTTCCCAAGTCATCCCATACACAAAAACCTTCTGCTTTCTTCTCCCAAGCCATCTCATACACCAAAACCTTCTGCTTCCTGCTCCCAAGTCATCCTTTACACCAAAACCTTTTGCTCACTGTTCCCAAGTCATCCCATACACAAAAACCTTCTGCTTCCTTCTCCCAGGCTATCCCAAACATCAAAACATCCTGCCTGCTGTTACCAAGCCATCTGTACACAAAAACATTCTGCTTACTGCTCCCAAGCTGTTCTGTACACCAAAACCTTCTGCTTCTTGCTCCCAAGTCATTCTGTACACCAAAACCTTTTGTTCACTATTCCCAAGTCATCCCGTACACCCTAACCTTCTTCTCACTGTTCCCATGTCATCCTGTACTTCAAGACCTTCAGCTTCCTGCTCCCAAGCCAACCTGTACACCAGAACCTTCTTCCTGCTCCCAAGCTATCCCAACCCCCAAAACATTCTGTATCCTGCTCCCAAGTCATCCCGTACACCAAAACATTCTGCTTCCTTCTCCCATGCCATTCCATACACCAACATTTCTGCCCATTGTTCCCAAGCTATCCCATACACCACATCCTTCTTCTTCCTGCTCCCAAATTATCCCATGCATTAAAACCTTCTGCTTCCTTCTCCAAAGCCTTCCTGTAGACCAGAACCTTCTGCTTCCTGCTCCCAAGCTATCCAATGCACCAAAGCCTTCAGCTTTCTGCTCCCAAGTCATCCCATACACCAAAACCTTCTGCTCACTGTTCCGATCCATCCTGCACACAAAACATTCTGCTTCCTCCTCCTCCCAAGTCATCCCATACACCAAAACCTTCTGCTCAGTGTTCCCAAGTCATCCTATACACCAAATCTTCTATTTCCTGCTCCCAAGTCATCTCATACACCAAAACATTCTGATTACAGTTCTCAAGCCATCTTGCATACCAAAACGTTCTGCTTACTGCTCCCAAGCCATCCTGTACACCAAACCTTTTGCTTCTTTCTCCCAAGTTATCCCATACACTAAAACCTACTGTTTCCTGATCCTAAGCCATCCGATACACCAAAACCTTCTGCTTCCTGCTCCCTAGTCATCCCACACACTAAAACATTCTGCTCACTGTTCCCAAGTCATCCCATACACCAAAACATTTTGCTTTCTTCTCCCAAGCCATCTCATACACCAAAACCTTCTGCTTTCTGCTCCCAAGTCATCCTTTACACCATAACCTTCTGCTCACAGTTCCCAAGTCATCCCATACACCAAAACCTTCTGCTTCCTTCTCCCAGCTTATCCCAAACATCAAAACATCCTGCCTGCTGTTACCAAGCCATCTGTACACCAAAACATTCTGCTTACTGCTCCCAAGCTGTTCTGTACACCAAAACCTTCTGCTTCTTGCTCCCAAGTCATTCTGTACACCAAAACCTTTTGTTCACTGTTCTCAAGTCATCCCGTACACCCGAACCTTCTTCTCACTGTTCCCAAGTCATCCTGTACATCAAAACCTTCAGCTTCCCTCTCCCAAATCATCTCGTACACAACAACCTTCTGCTCACTGTTCCCCGGCCTTCTTGTTCACCAAAGCCTTCTGCTTCCTGCTCCCAAGCCATCTTGTACACCAAAACCTTCTGCTTCCTTCTCCCAAGTTATTATATGTGCTAAAATCTTCTATTTCCTGCTCATTAACTATACCATGCACCAAAACCTTCTAATTCCTGCTCCTAAGTCATCCTGTACACTAAAACCTTCTGCTCACTGTTCCCAAGTCATCCCGAAGACCAAAACCTTCTGCTTCTTACTCCCCAGCTATCCCATACACAGAATTCCTGTCTTAACAATTGCAACCATCTTGTACACAAAAATCTTCTGCTTACTGCTCCCAAGCTATCCTGTACACCAAAACCATCTGCTTCTTGCCCCCAAGTCATTCTGTACACCAAATCCTTTTGCTCACTATTCCCAAGTCATCCCGTACACCAAAATTTTCTGCTCACTGTTCCCAAGTCATCCCGTACATCAAAACCTTCAGCTTCCTTCTCCCAAGTCATCCCATACGATAAAACCTTCTGCTCACTGTTCCCAAGACATCCCATACACCAAAACCTTGTGCTTCCTGCTCCCAAATCATCCCATACACAAAAACCTTCTGCTCACTGTTCCCCGGCCATCTTGTACACCAAAACCTTCTGTTCACTGTTTCCCGGCCATCTTGTACACCAAAACCATCTGCTTCCTGCTCCCAAGCCATCCTGTACACAAAGAGCTGTTGCTTCCTGTTCCCAAGCTATCCCATCCACCAAAACCATCTGTATCCTGCTCCCAAGTCATCCCATACACCAAAATATTCTGCTTCCTTCTCGCATGCCATTCCATACACCAACATTTCTGCCCATTGTTCCCAAGCTGTCGTATACACCACATCCTTCTTCTTCCTGCCCTAAAGTTATCCCATGCCATTAAAACCTTCTGCTTCCTTCTCTAAAGCCTTCCTGTACACACAGAACCTTCTGCTTCCTACTCCCAAGCTATCCAATGCCAAAGCCTTCTGCTTCCTACTCCCAAGTCATCCCATACACCAAAACCTTCTGCTTCCTGATCCCTAGTCATCCCACACACCAAAACATTCTGCTCACTGTTCCGAAGTCATGCCATAGACCAAAACCATCTGATTTCTTCTCCCAAGTCTCCCCATACACCAAAACCTTGTGCTTCCTGCTCCCAAGTCATCCCGTACACAAAAATCTTCTGCTCACTGTTTCCCGGCCATCTTGTACAGCAAAACTATCTGCTTCCTGCTCCCAAGCCATCTTGTACACAAAAACCTTCTGCTTCCCTCTCCCAAGTTATTATATATGCTAAAACCTTCTATTTCTTGCTCCCTAACCATCCCATACAGCAAAATCTTCTGCTTCCTGCTCCCAACTCATCCCGTACCCAAAAAGCTTTCTGCTCAGTGTTCCCAAGTTATCCTGTACACTAAAACCTTCTACTTTCTTCTCCCAGGCCTCCCCATACACCAAAACCTTCTGCTTCCTGCTCCCAAGTCATTCCATACACCAAACATTCTGTTCACTGTTCCCAAGTCATCCCTTACCCCAAAACCTTCTGGCACCCCTGCTCCCAGAAGTCATTCCATGCACCAACCTTCTGCTCACTGTTCCCAAGTCACCCGTACCAAAATCTTCTGCTTTCTTCTCTCAAGCCACCCCATACTCCAAAATCTTCTACTTCCTGCTCCCATGGTTCCATACACCAAACCCTTCTGCTCACTGTTCCCAAGTCATCCCATACACCAAAACATTCTGCTTCCTTATCCGAAGCTATCCCATTCACCAAAACCTTCTGCTTTCTGCTCCCAAGCTATCCCATGCATCAGAACCTTTTGATTCCTGCTCACGTCATCTCATACACCAAAACATTCTGCTCTCTGTTCCCAAGCCATCCTGTACACCAAAACCTTCTGTTCCTGTTTCCCAGCCATCTTGTACTTAAACCTTCTGCTTCCTGCTTTCATAAAACCATCCATTACATTAAATTCTTCTGCTTCCTTCTCCAGAGTATCCTGTATACTAAAACCTTCTGTTTCTGCTCCTTAGCCATCCCATACACAGAACCTTTTGCTTCCTGCTCCCATGTCTTCCCATACACAAAACTGTTCTGCTCACTGCTCCCAACCTATCCCATGCCTCAAAACCTTCTCAAATCCCTGCTCCCAAGTCATCCCACATACCAAACCTTCTGCTCACTGTTCCAAGCCATCCTGTACACCAAGAACTTCTGCTTCCTGTTCCCAAAGCCATCCTGTACACAAGACCTTTTGCTTCCAGTTCCCAAAGCTATCCATCCACAAAACCATCTTATCCTGCTCCCAAGTCATCCCATACACCAAAATATTCTGCTTCCTTCGCATGCCATTCCATACACCAACATTTCTGCCCATTGTTCCCAAGCTATCCCATACACCACATCCTTCTTCTTCCTGCTGCAAGTTATCCCATGCATTAAAACCTTCTGCTTCCTTATCTAAAGCATTCCTGTACACCAGAACCTTCTGCTTCCTACTCCAAGCTATCCAATGCACCAAAGCCTTCTGCTTCCTTCTCCCAAGTCATCCCATACACCAAAACCTTCTGCTCACTGTTCCCAATCCATTCTGTACACCACAACATTCTGCTTCCTCCTCCTCCTCCCAAGTCATCCCATACATGAAAATCTTCTGTTTAGTGTTCCTAAGTCTTCTTGTACACCAAATCTTCTATTTCCTGCTCCCAAGTCATCCTGTACACCAAACATTCATAACAAGTTCCCCAGCCATCTTACACACAAAACATTCTGCTTACTGCTCCCAAGTCATCCTGTGCACCCAAACCTTAGGCTTCCTTCTCCCAAGTTATCCCATACACTAAAACCTACTGTTTCCTGCTCCTAAGCCATCCCATACTCAAAACCTTCTGCTTCCTGCTCCCTAGTCATCCACACACCAAAACATTATGCTCACTGTTCCCAAGTCATCCCATACACCAAACCCTTCTGCTTTCTTCTCCCAAGCCATGTCATACACAAAACGTTCTGCTTCCTGCTCCCAAGTCATTCTGTACACCGAAACATTCTGCTCACTGTTCGCAAGTCATCCCGTACACCAAAACCTTCTGCTTCCTTCTCCCAGGTCATCCCAAACATCAAAACATCCTGCCTTCTCTAACCAAGCCATCTTGTACACAAAAACCTTCTGCTTACTGCTCCCAAACTATCCTGTACACCAAAACCTTCTGCTTCTTGCTCCCAAGTCATTCTGTACACCAAAACCTTTTGTTCACTGTTCCCAAGTCATGCCATACACCAGAACCTTGACTCACTGTTCCAAGTCATCCTGTACATCCACAACCTTCAGTTTCCTGCTCTCAAATCATCCCATTCACCAAAACCTTCTGTTCACTGTTCCCCAAGACATCCCATACACCCAAAACCTTCTATTTCCTGCTCCCCAAATCATCCATTACACAAATGCTTCTGCTCTCTGTTCCACTGCCATCTTGTACACCAAAACCTTCTGCTTTCTTCTCCCCAAGCCATCTTGTACTTCAAAACCTTCTGCTTCCTTCTCCCAAGTTATTAAATATGCTAAAACCTTCTTTTTCCTGTTCCTTAACCATCCCATACACCAAAACCTTCTGCTTCCTGCTCCCAAGTCATCCCGTACCCAAAAAACTTTCTGCTCACTGTTCCCAAGTCATCCTGTTCACCAAAACCTTCTGCTTTCTTCTCCCGAGCCTCCCCATTCACCAAGACCTTCTGCTTCCTGCGCCCAAGTCATTCCATACACCAAAACATTGTGTTCACTGTTCCAAATCATCCCATACACTAAAACCTTCTGCTTTCTTCTCCCAAGCTATCCCATACACCAAAACCTTCTGCCCACTGTTCTGAAGCCATCCCATACAGAACCTTGTGCTGCCTGCTCTAAAGCCATCCTATGAACCAAACCTTCTGCTTCCTGCTCCCATCATTCCATACACCAAACCCTTCGCTCACTGTTCCAAAGTCATCCCATACACCAAAACATTCTGCTTCCTTGTCCAAAAGCCATCCCATTAACCAAATCTTCCGCCATTGTCTCAAGTAATCCCATACAGCAGAACCCTTCTGCTTCCTGCTCCTAAGCTATCCCATGCATCAGGAACCATTTGATTCCTGCTCCCACATCATCTCATACATGAAAACATTCTGCTCTCTGTTCCCAAGCCGTCCTGTACACCAAAACCTTCTGCTCACTTTTTCCTAGCCATCTTGTACACCAAAACCTTCTGCTTCCTGCTCACAAACCATCCTGTACACTAAATCCTTCTGTTTCCTTCTCCCAAGTTATCCTGTATGCTAAAACCTTCTGTTTCCTGCTCCTTAGCCATCCCATAATCCAAAACCTTCTGCTTCCTGCTCCCATGTCTTCCCATACACAAAACCGTTCTGCTCACCGCTCCCAAGCTATCCCATGCCCCAAAACCTTCTGCATCCTGCTCCCAACTCATTCCATATACCAAACCTTCTGCTCACTGTTCCCAAGCCATCCTGTACACCAAGACCTTCTGCTTCCTTCTCCCAAGCCGTCCTGTACACCAGAACCTTCTTCCTGCTCCCAATCTATCCCATGCCCCAAAACATTCTGTATCCTGCTCCGAAGTCATCCCATATACCAAAACATTCTGCTTCCTTCTCCCATGCCATTCCATACACTGACATTTCTGCCCATTGTTCCCAAGCTATCCCATACACCACATCCTTCTTCTTCCTGCACCCAAGTTATCCCATGCATTAAAACCTTCTGCTTCCTTCTCCAAAGCCTTCCTGTAGACTAGAACCTTCTGCTTCCTGCTCCCTAGCTATCCAATGCACCAAAGCCTTCTGCTTCCTGCTCCCAAGTCATCCCATACACCAAAACCTTCTGCTCAGTCTTCTCAAGTCATGCTGTGCACCAAATCTTCTATTTCCTGCTCCAAGTTATCCCGTACACCAAAACATTCTGCTTACAGTTCCCTAGCCATCTTGCACACCAGAGCGTTCTCCTTACTGCTCCCAAGCCATCCTCTACACCAAACCTTCTGCTTCCTTCTCCCAAGTTATCCCAGACACTAGAACCTACTGTTTCCTGCTCCTAAGCCATCCCATACACCAAAACCTTCTGCTTCCTGCTCCCTAGTCATCCCACACACCAAAACAATCTGCTCACTGTTCCCAAGTCTTCCCGTACACCAAAACCTTCTGCTTTCTTCTCCCAAGCCATCTCATACACTCAAACCTTCTGCTTCCTGTTCCCAAGTCATCCTTTACACCAAAACCTTCTGCTCACTGTTCCCAAGTCATCCCGTGCATCAAAACCTTCTGCTTCCTTCTCCCAGGTCATTCCAAACATCAAAACATCCTGCCTGCTGTTACCAAGCCATCTTGTACACAAAAACATTCTGCTTACTGCTCCCAAACTACACTGTACACCAAAACCTTCACTTCTTGCTCCGAAGTCATTGTGTATACCAAAACCTTTTTTTGTTCACTGTTCCCCAAGTCATCTCCTGTACACCCAGACCTTCTGCTCCCTGTTCCCAAGTCATCCTGCTACGTCAAAACCTTCAGCTTCCTGCTCCCAAGTCATCCCATACACCAAAACCTGCTGCTCACTGTTCCCAAGACTTCCATACACCAAAACCTTCTGCTTCCTGCTCCCCAAATCACCCATGCAGAAAAACCTTCTGCTCACTGTTCCACAGCCATCTTGTACACAAAACCTTCTGCTTCCTGCTCCCAAAGCCATCTTGTACACCAAAACCTTCTGCTTCCTTCTTCCAAGTTATTATATGTTCTAAAAGCTTCCATTTCCTGCTCCTTAACCATCCATACACCAAAACCTTCTGTTTCCTGCTCCCAAGTCATCCTTTGCACTAAAACCTTCTGCTCACTGTTCCCAAGTCATCCATTTTAAAAACTACTGCTTCTTTCTCCAGGCCATCCCATACACCAAAACATCCTGCCCTCAGGTTACCAAGCAAACTTTACACAAAAACCTTCTGCTTACTGCTCCCCAAGCTATCCTGTACATGAAAACCATCTGCTTCTTGCTCCCAAGTCATTTCTGTACACAAATCCTTTTGTTCACTGTTGTTCCCAAGTCATCCGTAGACACCAAAACCCTTCTGATCTCTGTTCCAAGCCATCCTGTACACCAAGACCTTCTGCTTCCTGTTCCAAGCTATCCCATGCACAAAACATTCTGTATCCTGCTCCCAAGTCATCCAATACAGCAAAACATTCTGCTTCCTTCTGCATGCCATTCCATACACCAACATTTCTGCTCATTGTTCCCCAAGAAGCTATCCCATACACATCCTTCCTTCTTCTGGTCCCAAGTTATCCATGCATTTAAAACCTTCTGCTTCCTTCTCCAAAGCCTTCCTGTACCAGAACCTTCTGCTTCCTGCTCCCAAGCTATCTAATGCACCAAAGCCTTCTGCTTACTGCTCCCAAGCCATCCTGTACACCAAACCTTCTGCTTCCTTCTCCCAAGTTTTCCCATACACTAAAACCTACTGTTTCCTGCTCCTAAGCCATCCCATACACCAGAACCTTCTGCTTTCTGATCCCCAGTCATCCACGCACAAAACATTCTGCTCACTGTTCCGAAGTCATGCCATAGACCAAAACCATCTGCTTTCTTCTCCCAAGCTATCCCATGCACCAAAACCTTCTGTATCCTGCTCCCAAGTCATCCTGTACACAAAAATCTTCTGCTCACTGTTTCCTGGCCATCTTGTACAGCAAAACCATCTGGTTCCTGCTCCCAAGCTATCTTGTACTCAAAAACCTTCTGCTTCCCTCTCCCAAGTTATTATATATGCTAAAACCTTCTATTTCTTGATCCCTAACCATCCCATACAGCAAAATCTTCTGCTTCCTGCTCCCAAGTCATCCCGTACCCAAAAAACTTTCTGCCCAGTGTTCCCAAGTCATCCTGTACACCAAAACCTTCTGCTTTCTTCTCCCAGGCCTCCCCTTACACCAAAACCTTCTGCTTCCTGCTCCCAAGTCATTCCATACACCAAAAGATTCTGTTCACTGTTCCCAAGTCATCCCATACCCCAAAACCTTCTGCTTTCTTCTCCCAAGCCATCCCATGCACCAAAACCTTCTGCTCACTGTTCCCAAGTCACCCCGTACACCAAAATCTTCTGCTTTCTTCTACCAAGCCGCCCGATGCTCCAAAACCTTCTACTACCTGCTTCCATGATTCCATACACCAAACCCTTCTGCTCACTGTTCCCAAGTCATCCCATACACCAAAACATTCTGCTTCCTTGTCCGAAGCTATCCCATTCACCAAAACCTTCTGCTTCTTGCTCCCAAGCTATCCCATGCATCAGAACCTTTTGATTCCTGCTCACGTCATCTCATACACCAAAACATTCTGCTCTCTGTTCCCAAGCCATCCTGTACACCAAGGCCTTCAGCTCACTGTTTCCCAGCCATCTTGTACACCAAAACCTTCTGCTTCCTGCTCGCAAGCCATTCATTACACTAAATTCTTCTGCTTCCTTCTCCCAAGATAGCCTGCATGCTAAAACCTTCTGTTTCCTGCTCCTTAGCCATCCCATACACCAGAACCTTTTGCTTCCTGCTCCCATGTCTTCCTGTACAGAAAACCATTCTGCTCACTGCTCCCAAGCTATCCCATGCCTCAAAACCTTCTGCATCGTGCTCCCAAGTCATCCCACATACCAAACCTTCTGCTTACTGTTCCCAAGCCATCCTGTACACAAAGACCTGTTGCTTCCTGTTCCCAAGCTATCCCATCTACCAAAACCATCTGTATCCTGCTCCCAAGTCATCCCATACACCAAAATATTCTGCTTCCTTCTCGCATGCTATTCCATACACCAACATTTCTGCTCATTGTTCCCAAGCTCTCCCATACACCACATCCTTTTTCTTCTTCTTGCTCCCAATTTATCCCATGCATTAAAACCGTCTGCTTCCTTCTCTAAAGCCTTCCTGTACACCAGAACCTTCTGATTCCTACTCCCAAGCTATCCAATGCACCAAAGCCTTCTGCTTCCTACTCCCAAGTCATCCCATACACAAAACCTTCTGCTTCCTGCTCCCTAGTCATCCCACACACCAAAACATTCTGCTCACTGTTCCGAAGTCATGCCATAGACCAAAACCATCTGCTTTCTTCTCCCAAGTCTCCCCATACACCAAAACCTTGTGCTTCCTGCTCCCAAGTCATCCTGTACACAAAAATCTTCTGCTCACTGTTTCCTGGCCATCTTGTACAGCAAAACCATCTGCTCCCTGCTCCCAAGCCATCTTGTACACAAAAACCTTCTGCTTCCCTCTCCCAAGTTATTATATATGCTAAAACTTTCTATTTCTTGCTCCCTAACCATCCCATACAGCAAAATCTTCTGCTTCCTGCTCCCAAGTCATCCCGTACCCAAAAAGATTTCTGCTCAGTGTTCCCAAGTCATCCTGTACACCAAAACCTTCTGCTTTCTTCTCCCAGGCCTCCCCATACACCAAAACCTTCTGCTTCCTGCTCCCAAGTCATTCCATACACCAAAACATTCTGTTCACTGTTCCCAAGTCATCCCATACCCCAAAACCTTCTGCTTCCTGCTCCCAAGTCATTCCATGCACCAAAACCTTCTTCTCACTGTTCCCAAGTCACCCCGTACACCAAAATCTTCTGCTTTCTTCTCCCAAGCAGCCCCATACTTTAAAACCTTCTTCATCCTGCTCCCATGATTCCATACACCAAACCCTTCTGCTCACTGTTCCCAAGTCATCCCATACACCAAAACATTCTGCTTCCTTGTCCGAAGCTATCCCATTCATGAAAACCTTCTGCTTCCCTGCTCCCAAACTTCTCCATACATCAGAACCTTTTGATTCACTACTCCGTCATCACCATACACAAAACATTCTGCTCTCTGTTTCCCCAAGCCATCCTGTACACAAAACCTTCTGCTCACTGTTTCCCAACCATCTTGTTACACAAAACCTTCTGCTTCCTGCTGCCAAGCCATTCATTACTAAATTCTTCTGCTTCCTTCTTAAAGGTATGTATGCTAAAACCTTCTGTTTAGTGCTCCTTAGCCATCCCATACACCCAAGACCTTTGCTTCTGCTCCCATCTTCCCGATACAGAAAACCGTTCACTCACGCTCCCCAAGCTATCCCATGCCTCAAACCTTATGCATCCTGCTCCCAAGTCATCCCACATACCGACTTCTGCTTCCTGTTCCCAAGTCATCCCATACACCAAAATATTCTGCTTCTTCCTAGCATTCCATTCCATACACTGCTACATTTCTGCCCATTGTTCCCAAGCTGTCCCTTACACCCATCCTTCTTCTCCTGCTCATGTAAGTTATCCCATGCATTAAAACCTTCTGCTTCCTTCTCTAAAGCCTTCCTGTACACCAGAACCTTCTGCTTCCCTACTCCAAAGCTATCCAATGCACCAAAGCCTTCTGCTTCCTACTCCCAAGTCATCCCATACACCAAAACCTTCTGCTTCCTGATCCCTAGTCATCCCACACACCAAAACATTCTGCTCACTGTTCCGAAGTCATGCCATAGACCAAAACCATCTGATTTCTTCTCCCAAGTCTCCCCATACACCAAAACCTTGTGCTTCCTGCTCCCAAGTCATCCCGTACAGAAAAATCTTCTGCTCACTGTTTCCCGGCCATCTTGTGCAGCAAAACCATCTGGTTCCTGCCCCAAGCTATCTTGTACTCAAAAACTTCTGCTTCCCTCTCCCCAGGTGTATATATACTAAAACCTTTATCTCTGATCCCTAACCATCCATACAGCAAAATCTTCTGCTTCCTGCTCCCAACTCATCCATTACCCAAAAACTTTCTGCTCAGTGTTCCCAAGTTATCCTGTACACCAAAACCTTCTGCTTTCTTCTCCCAGGCCTCCCCATACACCAAAACCTTCTGCTTCCTGCTCCCAAGTCATTCCATACACCAAAAGATTCTGTTCACTGTTCCCAAGTCATCCCATACCCAAAATCTTCTGCTTCCTGCTCCCAAGTCATTCCATGCACCAAAACCTTCTGCTCACTGTTCCCAAGTCACCCTATACACCAAAATCTTCTGCTTTCTTCTCCCAAGCCGCCCCATACTCCAAAACCTTCTACTTCCTGCTCCCATGATTCCATACACCAAACCCTTCTGCTCACTGTTCCCAAGTCATCCCATACACCAAAACATTCTGCTTACTTGTCCGAAGCTATCCCATTCACCAAAACCTTCTGCTTCCTGCTCCCAAGCTATCCCATGCATCAGAACCTTTTGATTCCTACTCCGTCATCTCATACACCAAAACATTCTGCTCTCTGTTCCCAAGCCATCCTGTACACCAAAACCTTCAGCTCACTGTTTCCCAGCCATCTTGTACACCAAAACCTTCTGCTTCCTGCTCGCAAGCCATTCATTACACTAAATTCTTCTGCTTCCTTCTCCCAAGATAGCCTGCATGCTAAAACCTTCTGTTTCCTGCTCCTTAGCCATCCCATACACCAGAACCTTTTGCTTCCTGCTCCCATGTCTTCCCGTACTGAAAACCATTCTGCTCACCGCTCCCAAGCTATCCCATGCCTCAAAACCTTCTGCATCGTGCTCCCAAGTCATCCCACATACCAAAACTTCTGCTTACTGTTCCCAAAGCCATCCTGTACACAAAGACCTGTTGCTTCCCTGTTCCCAAGCTATCCCATCTACCAAAACCATCTGTATCCTGCTCCCCAAGTCATCCCATACACCAAAATGTTCTGCTTCCTTCTAGCATGTATTCCATGCACCAACATTTCTGCTCATTGTTTCCCCAAGCTCTCCCATACCACATCCTTCTTCTTCTTCTTGCTCCCAATTTATCCATGCATTAAAACCGTCTGCTTCCTTCTCTAAAAAGCCTTCCTGTACACAGAACCTTCTGATTCCTACTCCCAAGCTATCCAATGCACCAAAGCCTTCTCAGCTTCTCCCAAGTCATCCCAACCCACAAAACCTTCTGCTTCCTGCTCCTAGTCATCCCACACAAAACATTCTGCTCACTGTTCGAAGTCATGCCATAGACCAAAACCATCTGCTTTCTTCTCCCAAGTCTCCCATACACCCAAAACCTTGTGCTTCCTGCTCCCAAGTCATCCTGTACACAAAAATCTTCTGCTCACTGTTTCCTGGCCATCTTGTGCAACAAAACCATCTGCTCCCTGCTCCCCAAACCATCTTGTACACAAAAACCTTCTGCTTCCCTCTCCCAAGTTATTATATATAACAAACCTTCTATTTCTTGCTCCCTAACCATCCCATACAGCAAAATCTTCTGCTTCCTGCTCCCAAGTCATCCGTATCCAAAAGATTTCTGCTCAGTGTTCCTCAAGTCATCCTGTACACCAAAACCTTCTGCTTTCTTCTCCCAGGCCTCCCCATACACCAAAACCTTCTGCTTCCTGCTCCCAAGTCATTCCATACACCAAAACATTCTGCTTCCTGTTCCCAAGTCATTTCCATGCAAACCTTCTGCTCACTGTTTCCCAAGTCACCCACTGTCTCACAAGATCTTCTTCTTTCTTCTCCAAGCCCCCATACTTTAAACCTTCTTCATCCTGTCTCATGATTCCATACACCAAACCCTTCTGCTCACTGTTCCCTAAGTCATCCCATACACAAAACATTCTGCTTCCTTGTAAAGCTATCCATTCTGAAAACCTTCTGCTTCCCTGCTCCCAAACTTCTCCATACATCAGAACCTTTTGATTCACTACTCCGTCATCACCATACACAAAACATTCTGCTCTCTGTTTCCCCAAGCCATCTGTACACAAAACCTTCTGCTCACTGTTTCCCAACCATCTTGTACACAAAACCTTCTGCTTCCTGCTGCCAAGCCATTCATTACTAAATTCTTCTGCTTCCTTCTTAAAGGTATGTATGCTAAAACCTTCTGTTTCGTGCTCCTTAGCCATCCCATACACCAGAACCTTTTGCTTCCTGCTCCCATGTCTTCCCGTACAGAAAACCGTTCTACTCACCGCTCCCAAGCTATCCCATGCCTCAAAACCTTATGCATCCTGCTCCCAAGTCATCCCACATACCAAAACTTCTGCTTCCTGTTCCCAAGTCATCCCATACACCAAAATATTCTGCTTCCTTCTCGCATTCCATTCCATACACCAACATTTCTGCCCATTGTTCCCAAGCTGTCCCATACACCACATCCTTCTTCTTCTTGCTCGCAAGTTATCCCATGCATTAAAACCTTCTGCTTCCTTCTCTAAAGCCTTCCTGTACACCAGAACCTTCTGCTTCCTACTCCAAAGCTATCCAATGCACCAAAGCCTTCTGCTTCCTACTCCCAAGTCATCCCATACACCAAAACCTTCTGCTTCCTGATCCCTAGTCATCCCACACACCAAAACATTCTGCTCACTGTTCCGAAGTCATGCCATAGACCAAAACCATCTGATTTCTTCTCCCAAGTCTCCCCATACACCAAAACCTTGTGCTTCCTGCTCCCAAGTCATCCTATTTTTCAAAATCTTCTGCTCTCACTGTTTCCTGGCCATCTTGTGCAGCAAAACCATCTGGTTCCTGCCCCAAGCTATCTTGTACTCAAAACCTTCTGCTTCCCTCTCCCAGAGTTATTATATATGTAAAACCTTCTATTTCTTGATCCCTAACCATCCCATACAGCAAAATCTTCTGCTTCCTGCTCCAAGTCATCCTGCACTAAAACTTTCTGCTCAGTGTTCCCAAGTCATCCTGTACACCAAAACCTTCTGCTTTCTTCTCCCAGGCCTCCCTTACACCAAAACCTTCTGCTTCCTGCTCCCAAGTCATTCCATACACCAAAAGATTCTGTTCATGTTCCCAAGTCATCCCATACCCAAAATCTTCTGCTTCCTGCTCCCAAGTCATTCCATGCCAAAACCTTCTGCTCACTGTTCCCCAAGTCACCTATACACCCAAAAATCTTCTGCTTTCTTCTCCCAAGCACTTCCCATACTCCAAAACCTTCTACTACCTGCTTCCATGATTCCATACACCAAACCCTTCTGCTCACTGTTCCCAAGTCATCCCATACACCAAAACATTCTGCTTCCTTGTCCGAAGCTATCCCATTCACCAAAACCTTCTGCTTCTTGCTCCCAAGCTATCCCATGCATCAGAACCTTTTGATTCCTGCTCACGTCATCTCATACACCAAAACATTCTGCTCTCTGTTCCCAAGCCATCCTGTACACCAAAACCTTCAGCTCACTGTTTCCCAGCCATCTTGTACACCAAAACCTTCTGCTTCCTGCTCGCAAGCCATTCATTACACTAAATTCTTCTGCTTCCTTCTCCCAAGATAGCCTGCATGCTAAAACCTTCTGTTTCCTGCTCCTTAGCCATCCCATACACCAGAACCTTTTGCTTCCTGCTCCCATGTCTTCCCGTACTGAAAACCGTTCTGCTCACCGCTCCCAAGCTATCCATGCTCAAAACCTTCTGCATCGTGCTCCCAGTCCATCCCACATACCAAACCTTCTGCTTCCTGTTCCCAAGCCATCCTGTACACAAAGACCTGTTGCTTCCTGTTCCCAAGCTATCCCATCCATCAAAACCATCTGTATCCTGCTCCCCAAGTCATCCCATACACCAAAATGTTCTGCTTCCTTCTAGCATGTATTCCATGCACCAACATTTCTGCTCATTGTTTCCCCAAGCTCTCCCATACACACGTCCTTTTTCTTCTTCTTGCTCCCAATTTATCCATGCATTAAACCGTCTGCTTCCTTCTCTAAAAAGCCTTCCTGTACACAGGACCTTCTGATTCCCTACTCCCAAGCTATCCAATGCACCAAAGCCTTCTGCTTCCTACTCCCAAATCATCCCATACACCAAAACCTTCTGCTTCCTGATCCCAGTCATCCCACACACCAAAACATTCTGCTCACTGTTCCGTAGTCATGCCATAGACCAAAACCATTTGATTTCTTCTCCCAAGTCTCTCCATACACCAAAACCTTGTGCTTCCTGCTCCCAAGTCATCCAGTACACAAAAATCTTCTGCTCACTGTTTCCGGCCATCATGTACAGCAAAACCATCTGCTCCCTGCTCCCAAGCCATCTTGTACACAAAAACCTTCTGCTTCCCTCTCCCAAGTTATTATATATGCTAAAACCTTCTATTTCTTGCTCCCTAACCATCCCATACAGCAAAATCTTCTGCTTCCTGCTCCCAAGTCATCCCGTATCCAAAAAGCTTTCTGCTCAGTGTTCCCAAGTCATCCTGTACACCAAAACCTTCTGCTTTCTTCTCCCAGGCCTCCCCATACACCAAAACCTTCTGCTTCCTGCTCCCAAGTCATTCCATGCACCAAAACCTTCTGCTCACTGTTCCCAAGTCACCCCGTACACCAAAATCTTCTGCTTTCTTCTCTCAAGCCACCCCATACTCCAAAATCTTCTACTTCCTGCTCCCATGGTTCCATACACCAAACCCTTCTGCTCACTGTTCCCAAGTCATCCCATACACCAAAACATTCTGCTTCCTTATCCGAAGCTATCCCATTCACCAAAACCTTCTGCTTTCTGCTCCCAAGCTATCCCATGCATCAGAACCTTTTGATTCCTGCTCACGTCATCTCATACACCAAAACATTCTGCTCTCTGTTCCCAAGCCATCCTGTACACAAAACCTTATTCCTGTTTCCCAGCCATCTTGTACTTAAACCTTCTGCTTCCTGCTTTCATAAAACCATCCATTACATTAAATTCTTCTGCTTCCTTCTCCAGGATATCCTGTATACTAAAACCTTCTGTTTCTGCTCCCTTAGCCATCCCATACACAGAACCTTTTGCTTCCTGCTCCCATGTCTTCCCATACACAAAACTGTTCTGCTCACTGCTCCCAACCTATCCCATGCCTCAAAACCTTCTGAGTCCCTGCTCCCAAGTCATCCCACATACCAAACATTCTGCTCACTGTTCCCAAGCCATCCTGTACACCAAGAACTTTCTGCTTCCTGTTCCCAAAGCCATCCTGTACACAAGGCCTTTTGCTTCCAGTTCCCAAGCTATCCATCCACAAAACCATCTGTATCCTGCTCCCAAGTCATCCCATACACCAAAAATATTCTACTTCTCATGCCATTCCATACACCAACATTTCTGCCCATTGTTTCCAAGCTATCCCATACACATCCTTCTTCTTCCCCTGCTGTAGGATTATCCCATGCATTAAAACCTTCTGCTTCCTTATCTAAAGATTCCTGTACACAGAACCTTCTGCTTCCTACTCCAATGCTATCCAATGCACCAAAGCCTTCTGCTTCCTACTCCCAAGTCATCCCATACACCAAAACCTTCTGCTCACTGTTCCCAATCCATTCTGTACACCACAACATTCTGCTTCCTCCTCCTCCTCCCAAGTCATCCCATACATGAAAATCTTCTGTTTAGTGTTCCTAAGTCTTCTTGTACACCAAATCTTCTATTTCCTGCTCCCAAGTCATCCTGTACACCAAAACATTCTGCTTATGGTTCCCCAGCCATCTTGCACCAAAACATTCTGCTTACTGCTCCCAAGTCATCCTGTACACCAAACCTTCGGCTTCCTTCTCCCAGTTATCCCATACACTAAAACCTACTGTTTCCTGCTCCTAAGCCATCCCATACTCAAAACCTTCTGCTTCCTGCTCCCTAGTCATCCCACACACCAAAACATTATGCTCACTGTTCCCAAGTCATCCCATACACCAAACCCTTCTGCTTTCTTCTCCCAAGCCATGTCATACACCAAAACGTTCTGCTTCCTGCTCCCAAGTCATCCTGTACACCGAAACATTCTGCTCACTGTTCGCAAGTCATCCCGTACACCAAAACCTTCTGCTTCCTTCTCCCAGGTCATCCCAAACATCAAAACATCCTGCCTTCTCTAACCAAGCCATCTTGTACACAAAAACCTTCTGCTTACTGCTCCCAAACTATCCTGTACACCAAAACCTTCTGCTTCTTGCTCCCAAGTCATTCTGTACACCCAAAACCTTTTGTTCACTGTTCCCAAGTCATGCCATACACCAGAACCTTCGGCTCACTGTTCCCAAGTCATCCTGTACATCACAACCTTCAGTTTCCTGCTCTCAAATCATCCCATTCACCAAAACCTTCTGTTCACTGTTCCCAAGACATCCCATACACCAAAACCTTCTATTTCCTGCTCCCAAATCATCCCGTACACAAATGCTTCTGCTCTCTGTTCCACTGCCATCTTGTACACCAAAACCTTCTGCTTTCTTCTCCCAAGCCATCTTGTACACCAAAACCTTCTGCTTCCTTCTCCCAAGTTATTAAATATGCTAAAACCTTCTTTTTCCTGTTCCTTAACCATCCCATACACCAAAACCTTCTGCTTCCTGCTCCCAAGTCATCCCGTACCCAAAAAACTTTCTGCTCACTGTTCCCAAGTCATCCTGTTCACCAAAACCTTCTGCTTTCTTCTCCCGAGCCTCCCCATTCACCAAGACCTTCTGCTTCCTGCGTCCAAGTCATTCCATACACCAAAACATTGTGTTCACTGTTCCAAATCATCCCATACACTAAAACCTTCTGCTTTCTTCTCCCAAGCTATCCCATACACCAAAACCTTCTGCCCACTGTTCTGGAAGCCATCCCATACAGAACCTTGTGCTGCCTGCTCTAAAGCTATCCTATGAACCAAACCTTCTGCTTCCTGCTCCCATCATTCCATACACCAAACCCTTCTGCTCACTGTTCCAAAGTCATCCCATACACCAAAACATTCTGCTTCCTTGTCCAAAGCCATCCCATTAACCAAATCTTCCGCCATTGTTCTCAAGTAATCCCATACAGCAGAACCTTCTGCTTCCTGCTCCCAAGCTATCCCATGCATCAGAACCATTTGATTCCTGCTCCCACATCATCTCATACATGAAAACATTCTGCTCTCTGTTCCCAAGCCGTCCTGTACACCAAAACCTTCTGCTCACTTTTTCCTAGCCATCTTGTACACCAAAACCTTCTGCTTCCTGCTCACAAACCATCCTGTACACTAAATCCTTCTGTTTCCTTCTCCCAAGTTATCCTGTATGCTAAAACCTTCTGTTTCCTGCTCCTTAGCCATCGCATAGAGCAAAACCTTCTGCTTCCTGCTCCCATGTCTTCCCGTACACAAAACCGTTCTGCTCACTGCTCCCAAGCTATCCCATGCCCCAAAACCTTCTGCATCCTACTCCCAACTCATCCCATATACCAAACCTTCGGCTCACTGTTCCCAAGCCATCCTGTACACCAAGACCTTCTGCTTCCTGTTCCCAAGCCATCCTGTACACCAGGACCTTCTGCTTCCTGTTCCCAAGCTATCCCATGCACTAAAATCGTCTGCTTCCTTCTCCCAAGCCTTCCTGTACACCAGAACCTTCTTCCTGCTCCCAAGCTATCCCATGCCCCAAAACATTCTGTATCCTGCTCCGAAGTCATCCATATACCAAAACATTCTGCTTCCTTCTCCCATGCCATTCCATACACCGACATTTCTGCCCATTGTTCCCAAGCTATCCCATACACCACATCCTTCTTCTTCCTGCTCCCAAGTTATCCCATGCATTAAAACCTTCTGCTTCCTTCTCCAAAGCTTCCTCCCAGACCAGAACCTTCTGCTTCCTGCTCCCTAGCTATCCAATGCACCAAAGCCTTCTGCTTCCTCCTGCTCCCAAGACATCCTATACACCAAAACTTCTGCTCACTGTTCCCGATCCATCCTGCACACCAAAACATTCTGCTTACTCCTCCTCCCAAGTCATTCCATACACCAAAACCTTCTGCTCAGTCTTCTCAAGTCATGCTGTGCACCAAATCTTCTATTTCCTGCTCCCAAGTTATCCTGTACACCAAAACATTCTGCTTACAGTTCCCTAGCCATCTTGCACACCAGAGCATTCTCCTTACTGCTCCCAAGCCATCCTGTACACCAAACCTTCTGCTTCCTTCTCCCAAGTTATCCCAGACACTAGAACCTACTGTTTCCTGCTCCTAAGCCATCCCATACACCAAAACCTTCTGCTTCCTGCTCCCTAGTCATCCCACACACCAAAACATTCTGTTCACTGTTCCCAAGTCTTCCCGTAGACACCAAAACCTTCTGCTGCTTTTCTCCCAAGCCATCTCATACACTCAAACCTTCTGCTTCCTGTTCCCAAGTCATCCTTTACACCAAAACCTTCTGCTCACTGTTCCCAAGTCATCCCGTGCATCAAAACCTTCTGCTTCCTTCTCCCAGGTCATTCCAAACATCAAAACATCCTGCCTGCTGTTACCAAGCCATCTTGTACACAAAAACATTCTGCTTACTGCTCCCAAACTACACTGTACACCAAAACCTTCACTTCTTGCTCCGAAGTCATTGTGTATACCAAAACCTTTTGTTCACTGTTCCCAAGTCATCCTGTACACCCGAACCTTCTGCTCACTGTTCCCAAGTCATCCTGTATATCAAAACCTTCAGCTTCCTGCTCCCAAGTCATCCCATACACCAAAACCTGCTGCTCACTGTTCCCAAGACTTCCCGTACACCAAGACCTTCTGCTTCCTGCTCCCAAATCACCCCGTACAGAAAAACCTTCTGCTCACTGTTCCACGGCCATCTTGTACACTAAAACCTTCTGCTTCCTGCTCCCAAGCCATCTTGTACACCAAAACCTTCTGCTTCCTTCTTCCAAGTTATTATATGTTTCTAAAAGCTTCATTTCCTGCTCCTTAACCATCCCATACACCAAAACCTTCTGTTTCCTGCTCCCAAGTCATCCTTTACACTAAAACCTTCTGCTCACTGTTCCCAAGTCATCCCGTACACCAAAAACTTCTGCTTCTTTCTCCCAGGCCATCCCATACACCAAAACATCCTGCCTGCGGTTACCAAGCAAACTTTTACACAAAAACCTTCTGCTTACTGCTCCCAAGCTATCCTGTACATCGAAACCATCTGCTTCTTGCTCCCAAGTCATTCTGTACACCAAATCCTTTTGTTCACTGTTCCCAAGTCATCCCGTACACCAAAACCTTCTGATCTCTGTTCAAGCCATCCTGTACACCAAGACCTTCTGCTTCCTGTTCCTAAGCTATCCCATGCACCAAACATTCTGTATCCTGCTCCCAAGTCATCCAATACAGCAAAACATTCTGCTTCCTTCTGCATGCCATTCCATACACCAACATTTCTGCTCATTGTTCCCAAGCTATCCCATACACACTCCTTCCTTCTTCTGGTCCTAAGTTATCCATGCATTAAAACCTTCTGCTTCCTTCTCCAAAGCCTTCCTGTGCACCAGAACCTTCTGCTTCCTGCTCCCAAGCTATCTAATGCACCAAAGCCTTCTGCTTACTGCTCCCAAGCCATCCTGTACACCAAACCTTCTGCTTCCTTCTCCCAAGTTTTCCCATACACTAAAACCTACTGTTTCCTACTCCTAAGCCATCCCATACACCAGAACCTTCTGCTTCCTGATCCCCAGTCATCCCACACACCAAAACATTCTGCTCACTGTTCCGAAGTCATGCCATAGACCAAAACCATCTGCTTTCTTCTCCCAAGCTATCCCATGCACCAAAACCTTGTGCTTCCTGCTCCCAAGTCATCCTGTACACAAAAATCTTCTGCTCACTGTTTCCTGGCCATCTTGTACAGCAAAACCATCTGGTTCCTGCTCCCAAGCTATCTTGTACACAAAAACCTTCTGCTTCCCTCTCCCAAGTTATTATATATGCTAAAACCTATTTCTTGATCCCTAACCATCCCATACAGCAAAATCATCTGCTTCCTGCTCCCAAGTCATCCTGCACTAAAACTTTCTGTCTAGTGTTCCTAAGTCATCCTGTACACCAAAACCTTCTGCTTTTCTCCCAGGCCTCCCTTACACCAAAACCTTCTGCTTCCTGCTCCAAGTCATTCCATACACCAAAGATTCTGTTCACTGTTCCCAAGTCATCCCATACCCCAAAACCTTCTGCTTTCTTCTCCCAAGCCATCCCATGCACCAAAACCCTTTGCTCACTGTTCCCAAGTCACCCCGTACACCAAAATCTTCTGCTTTCTTCTACCAAGCCGCCCGATGCTCCAAAACCTTCTACTACCTGCTTC
This sequence comes from Neoceratodus forsteri, assembly GCA_016271365.2. Classification (NCBI taxonomy): domain Eukaryota; kingdom Metazoa; phylum Chordata; order Ceratodontiformes; family Ceratodontidae; genus Neoceratodus; species Neoceratodus forsteri. The sequence continues at coordinate 114,987,423 of JADMNL010000024.1, read as the reverse complement.
CATGATTCCATACACCAAACCCTTCTGCTCACTGTTCCCAAGTCATCCCATACACCAAAACATTCTGCTTCCTTGTCCGAAGCTATCCCATTCACCAAAACCTTCTGCTTCTTGCTCCCAAGCTATCCCATGCATCAGAACCTTTTGATTCCTGCTCACGTCATCTCATACACCAAAACATTCTGCTCTCTGTTCCCCAAGCCATCCTGTACACAAAGGCCTTCAGCTCACTGTTTCCCAGCCATCTTGTACACCAAAACCTTCTGCTTCACTGCTGTAAGCCATTCATTACACTAGTTCTGCTTCCTTCTCCCAAGATAGCTGCCATGCTAAAACCTTCTGTTTCCTGCTCCTTAGCCATCCCATACACCAGAACCTTTTGCTTCCTGCTCCCATGTCTTCCTGTACAGAAAACCGTTCTGCTCACCTGCCCAAGCTATCCCATGCCTCAAAACCTTCTGCATCGTGCTCCCAAGTCATCCCACATACCAAACCTTCTGCTCACTGTTCCCAAGCCATCCTGTACACAAAGACCTGTTGCTTCCTGTTCCCAAGCTATCCCATCTACCAAAACCATCTGTATCCTGCTCCCAAGTCATCCCATACACCAAAATATTCTGCTTCCTTCTCGCATGCTATTCCATACACCAACATTTCTGCTCATTGTTCCCAAGCTCTCCCATACACCACATCCTTTTTCTTCTTCTTGCTCCCAATTTATCCCATGCATTAAAACCGTCTGCTTCCTTCTCTAAAAGCCTTCCTGTACACCAGAGACCTTCTGATTCCCTGCTCCCAAGCTATCCATGCTCCCAAAGCCTTCTGGCTTCCCTGCTCCCAAGTCATCCCATACACAAAACCTTCTGCTTCCTGCTCCTAGTCATCCCACACACCAAAACATTCTGCTCACTGTTCGAAGTCATGCCATAGACCAAAACCATCTGCTTTCTTCTCCCAAGTCTCCATACACACCAAAACCTTGTGCTTCCTGCTCCCAAGTCATCCTGTACACAAAAATCTTCTGCTCACTGTTTCCTGGCCATCTTGTGCAGCAAAACCATCTCTGCTCCCTGCTCCCAAGCCATCTTGTACACAAAAACCTTCTGCTTCCCTCTCCCAAGTTATTATATATGCTAAAACCTTCTATTTCTTGCTCCCTAACCATCCCATACAGCAAAATCTTCTGCTTCCTGCTCCCAAGTCATCCCGTACCCAAAAAGATTTCTGCTCAGTGTTCCCAAGTCATCCTGTACACCAAAACCTTCTGCTTTCTTCTCCCAGGCCTCCCCATACACCAAAACCTTCTGCTCACTGTTCCCAAGTCACCCCGTACTCCAAAATCTTCTGCTTTCTTGTCCCAAGCCACCCCATACTTTAAAACCTTCTACATCCTGCTTCCATTATTCCATACACCAAACCCTTCTGCTCACTGTTCCCAAGTCATCCCATACACCAAAACATTCTGCTTCCTTGTCCGAAGCTATCCCATTCACGAAAACCTTCTGCTTCCTGCTCCCAAACTATCCCATGCATCAGAACCTTTTGATTCCTGCTCACGTCATCTCATACACCAAAACATTCTGCTCTCTGTTCCCAAGCCATCCTGTACACCAAAACCTTCTGCTCACTGTTTCCCAACCATCTTGTACACCAAAACCTTCTGCTTCCTGCTCGCAAGCCATTCATTACACTAAATTCTTCTGCTTCCTTCTCTCAAGGTATCCTGTATGCTAAAACCTTCTGTTTCGTGCTCCTTAGCCATCCCATACACCAGAACCTTTTGCTTCCTGCTCCCATGTCTTCCCGTACAGAAAACCGTTCTGCTCACCGCTCCCAAGCTATCCCATGCCTCAAAACCTTCTGCATCCTGCTCCCAAGTCATCCCACATACCAAAACTTCTGCTTCCTGTTCCCAAGTCATCCCATACACCAAAATATTCTGCTTCCTTCTCGCATTCCATTCCATACACCAACATTTCTGCCCATTGTTCCCAAGCTGTCCCATACACCACATCCTTCTTCTTCTTGCTCTGTGTATTATCCCATGCATTAAAACCTTCTGCTTCCTTCCTAAAGCCTTCCTTACACTCAGAACCTTCTGCTTCCTACTCCTGCTTATCCAATGCACTCAAAGCCTTCTGCTTCCTACTCCCAAGTCATCCCATACACCAAAACCTTCTGCTTCCTGATCCCTAGTCATCCCACACACCAAAACATTCTGCTCACTGTTCCGAAGTCATGCCATAGACCAAAACCATCTGATTTCTTCTCCCAAGTCTCCCCATACACCAAAACCTTGTGCTTCCTGCTCCCAAGTCATCTCGTACACAAAAATCTTCTGCTCACTGTTTCCCAGCCATCTTGTACAGCAAAACTATCTGCTTTCTGCTCCTAAGCCATCTTGTACACAAAGCCTTCTGCTTCCCTCTCCCAAGTTATTATATATGCTAAAACCTTCTATTTCTTGCTCCCTAACCATCCCATACAGCAAAATCTTCTGCTTCCTGCTCCCAACTCATCCCGTACCCAAAAAGCTTTCTGCTCAGTGTTCCCAAGTTATCCTGTACACCAAAACCTTCTGCTTTCTTCTCCCAGGCCTCCCCATACACCAAAACCTTCTGCTTCCTGCTCCCAAGTCATTCCATACACCAAAAGATTCTGTTCACTGTTCCCAAGTCATCCCATACCCAAAACCTTCTGCTTCCTGCTCCCAAGTCATTCCATGCACCAAAACCTTCTGCTCACTGTTCCCAAGTCATCCCATACACCAAAACATTCTGCTTCCTTGTCCGAAGCTATCCCAATTCACCAAAACCTTCTGCTTTCTGCTCTCAAGCTATCCCATGCATCAGAACCTTTTGATTCCTGCTCACGTCATCTCATACACCAAAACATTCTGCTCTCTGTTCCCAAGCCATCCTGTACACCAAAACCTTCTGCTCACTGTTTCCCAGCCATCTTGTACACCAAAACCATCTGCTTCCTGCTCGCAAGCCATCCATTACATTAAATTCTTCTGCTTCCTTCTCCAAAGATATCCTGTATGCTAAAACCTTCTGTTTCCTGCTCCTTAGCCATCCCATACACCAGAATCTTTTGCTTCCTGCTCCCATGTCTTCCCATACACAAAACTGTTCTGCTCACCGCTCCCAACCTATCCCATGCCTCAAAACCTTCTGCGTCCTGCTCCCAAGTCATCCCACATACCAAACCTTCTGCTCACTGTTCCCAAGCCATCCTGTACACCAAGAACTTCTGCTTCCTGTTCCCAAGCCATCCTGTACACAAAGACCTTTTGCTTCCTGTTCCCAAGCTATCCCATCCACCAAAACCATCTGTATCCTGCTCCCAAGTCATCCCATACACCAAAATAGTCTGCTTCCTTCTCGCATGCCATTCCATACACCAACATTTCTGCCCATTGTTCCCAAGCTATCCCATACACCACATCCTTCTTCTTCCTGCTTGCAAGTTATCCCATGCATTAAAACCTTCTGCTTCCTTATCTAAAGCATTCCTGTACACCAGAACCTTCTGCTTCCTACTCCCAAGCTATCCAATGCACCAAAGCCTTCTGCTTCCTACTCCCAAGTCATCCCATACACCAAAACCTTCTGCTCACTGTTCCCAATCCATTCTGTACACCACAACATTCTGCTTCCTCCTCCTCCTCCCAAGTCATCCCATACATGAAAATCTTCTGCTTAGTGTTCCCAAGTCTTCTTGTACACCAAATCTTCTATTTCCTGCTCCCAAGTCATCCTGTACACCAAAACATTCTGCTTCCTTCTCCCAGGTCATCCCAAACATCAAAACATCCTGCCTTCTGTAACCAAGCCATCTTGTACACAAAAACCTTCTGCTTACTGCTCCCAAACTATCCTGTACACCAAAACCTTCTGCTTCTTGCTCCCAAGTCATTCTGTACACCAAAACCTTTTGTTCACTGTTCCCAAGTCATGCCATACACCAGAACCTTGACTCACTGTTCCAAGTCATCCTGTACATCCACAACCTTCAGTTTCCTGCTCTCAAATCATCCCATTCACCAAACCTTCTGTTCACTGTTCCCAAGACATCCCATACACCCAAAACCTTCTATTTCCTGCTCCCCAAATCATCCATTACACAAATGCTTCTGCTCTCTGTTCCACTGCCATCTTGTACACCAAAACCTTCTTGCTTCTTCCCCAAGCCATCTTGTACACCAAAACCTTCTGCTTCCTTCTCCCAAGTTATTAAATATGCTAAAACCTTCTTTTTCCTGTTCCTTAACCATCCCATACACCAAAACCTTCTGCTTCCTGCTCCCAAGTCATCCCGTACCCAAAAAACTTTCTGCTCACTGTTCCCAAGTCATCCTGTTCACCAAAACCTTCTGCTTTCTTCTCCCGGCTTCCCATTCACCAAGACCTTCTGCTTCCTGCGCCCAAGTCATTCCATACACCAAAACATTGTGTTCACTGTTCCAAATCATCCCATACACTAAAACCTTCTGCTTTCTTCTCCCAAGCTATCCCATACACCAAAACCTTCTGCCCACTGTTCTGAAGCCATCCCATGCACCAGAACCTTGTGCTGCCTGCTCTAAAGCTATCCTATGAACCAAAACCTTCTGCTTCCTGCTCCCATCATTCCATACACCAAACCCTTCTGCTCACTGTTCCCAAGTCATCCCATACACCAAAACATTCTGCTTCCTTGTCCAAAGCCATCCCATTAACCAAAATCTTCCGCCCATTGTTCCCAAGTAATCCCATACAGCAGAACCTTCTGCTTCCTGCTCCCAAGCTATCCCATGCATCAGAACCATTTGATTCCTGCTCCCACATCATCTCATACATGAAAACATTCTGCTCTCTGTTCCCAAGCCGTCCTGTACACCAAAACCTTCTGCTCACTTTTTCCTAGCCATCTTGTACACCAAAACCTTCTGCTTCCTGCTCACAAACCATCCTGTACACTAAATCCTTCTGTTTCCTTCTCCCAAGTTATCCTGTATGCTAAAACCTTCTGTTTCCTGCTCCTTAGCCATCGCATAGAGCAAAACCTTCTGCTTCCTGCTCCCATGTCTTCCCGTACACAAAACCGTTCTGCTCACTGCTCCCAAGCTATCCCATGCCCCAAAACCTTCTGCATCCTACTCCCAACTCATCCCATATACCAAACCTTCTGCTCACTGTTCCCAAGCCATCCTGTACACCAAGACCTTCTGCTTCCTGTTCCCAAAACCATTCTGTACACCAAGACCTTCTGCTTCCTGTTCCCAAGCTATCCATGCACTAAATGTCTGCTTCCTTCTCCCAAGCCTTCCTGTACACCAGAACCTTCTTCCTGCTCCCAAGCTATCCCATGCCCCAAAACATTCTGTATCCTGCTCCGAAGTCATCCCATATACCAAAACATTCTGCTTCCTTCTCCCATGCCATTCCATACACCGACATTTCTGCCCATTGTTCCCAAGCTATCCCATACACCACATCCTTCTTCTTCCTGCTCCCAAGTTATCCCATGCATTAAAACCTTCTGCTTCCTTCTCCAAAGCCTTCCTGTAGACCAGAACCTTCTGCTTCCTGCTCCCTAGCTATCCAATGCACCAAAGCCTTCTGCTTCCTGCTCCCAAGTCATCCCATACACCAAAACCTTCTGCTCACTGTTCCCGATCCATCCTGCACACCAAAACATTCTGCTTACTCCTCCTCCCAAGTCATCCCATACACCAAAACCTTCTGCTCAGTGTTCTCAAGTCATCATGTACACCAAATCTTCTATTTCCTGCTCCCAAGTTATCCCGTACACCAAAACTTTCTGCTTACAGTTCCCTAGCCATGTTGCACACCAGAGCGTTCTCCTTACTGCTCCCAAGCCATCCTGTACACCAAACCTTCTGCTTCCTTCTCCCAAGTTATCCCAGACACTAGAACCTACTGTTTCCTGCTCCTAAGCCATCCCATACACCAAAACCTTCTGCTTCCTGCTCCCTAGTCATCCCACACACCAAAACATATCTGCTCACTGTTCCCAAGTCATCCCGTACACCAAAACCTTCTGCTTTCTTCTCCCAAGCCATCTCATACACTCAAACCTTCTGCTTCCTGTTCCCAAGTCATCCTTTACACCAAAACCTTCTGCTCACTGTTCCCAAGTCATCCCGTGCATCAAAACCTTCTGCTTCCATCTCCAGGTCATTTCCAAACATCAAAACATCCTGCCTGCTGTTACCAAGCCATCTTGTACACAAAAACATTCTGCTTACTGCTCCCAAACTACACTGTACACCAAAACCTTCACTTCTTGCTCCAAGTCATTGTGTATACAAAACCTTTTGTTCACTGTTCCCAAGTCATCCTGTACACCCGAACCTTCTGCTCCTGTTCCCAAGTCATCCTGTATATCGAAACCTTCAGCTTCCTGCTCCCAAGTCATCCCATACACCAAAACCTGCTGCTCACTGTTCCCAAGACTTCCATACACAAAGACCTTCTGCTTCCTGCCCCAAATCACCCGTGCACAAAAACCTTCTGCTCACTGTTCCCCGGCCATCTTGCTCACTAAAACCTTCTGCTTCCCTGCTCCCAAGCCATCTTGTACACCAAAACCTTCTGCTTCCTTCTTCCAAGTTATTATATGTTCTAAAAGCTTCCATTTCCTGCTCCTTAACCATCCCATACACCAAAACCTTCTGTTTCCTGCTCCCAAGTCATCCTTTACACTAAAACCTTCTGCTCACTGTTCCCAAGTCATCCCGTACACCAAAAACTTCTGCTTCTTTCTCCCAGGCCATCCCATACACCAAAACATCCTGCCTGCGGTTACCAAGCAAACTTGTACACAAAAACCTTCTGCTTACTGCTCCCAAGCTATCCTGTACATCGAAACCATCTGCTTCTTGCTCCCAAGTCATTCTGTACACCAAATCCTTCTGATCTCTGTTCCCAAGCCATCCTGTACACCAAGACCTTCTGCTTCCTGTTCCCAAGCTATCCCATGCACCAAAACCTTCTGTATCCTGCTCCCAAGTCATCCAATACACCAAAACATTCTGCTTCCTTCTCGCATGCCATTCCATACACCAACATTTCTGCTCATTGTTCCCAAGCTATCCCATACACCATATCCTTCTTCTTCTGGTCCCAAGTTATCCCATGCATTAAAACCTTCTGCTTCCTTCTCCAAAGCCTTCCTGTACACCAGAACCTTCTGCTTCCTGCTCCCAAGCTATCTAATGCACCAAAGCCTTCTGCTTACTGCTCCCAAGCCATCCTGTACACCAAACCTTCTGCTTCCTTCTCCCAAATTTTCCCATACACTAAAACCTACTGTTTCCTGCTCCTAAGCCATCCCATACACGAAAACCTTCTGCTTCCTGCTCCCTAGTCATCCCACACACCAAAACATTATGCTCACTGTTCCGAAGTCATGCCATACACCAAAACCTTCTGCTTTCTTCTCCCAAGTCTCCCCATACACCAAAACCTTGTGCTTCCTGCTCCCAAGTCATCCCATACACAAAAATCTTCTGCTCACTGTTTCCCGGCCATCTTGTACAGCAAAACCATCTGCTTCCTGCTCCCAAGCCATCTTGTACACGAAAACCTTCTGCTTCCCTCTCCCAAGTTATTATATATTTTAAAGCCTTCTATTTCTTGCTCCCTAACCATCCCATACAGCAAAATCTTCTGCTTCCTGCTCCTAAGTCATCCCATACCTAAAAAGCTTTCTGCTCAGTGTTCCCAAGTCATCCTGTACACCAAAACCTTCTGCTTTCTTCTCCCAGGCCTCCCCATACACCAAAACCTTCTGCTTCCTGCTCCCAAGTCATTCCATGCACCAAAACCTTCTGCTCACTGTTCTCAAGTCACCCCGTTCACCAAAATCTTCTGCTTTCTTCTCCCAAGCCGCCCCATACTCCAAAACCTTCTACTTCCTGCTCCCATGATTCCATACACCAAACCCTTCTGCTCACTGTTCCCAAGTCATCCCATACACCAAAACATTCTGCTTCCTTGTCCGAAGCTATCCCATTCACCAAAACCTTCTGCCCATTGTTGCCAAGTCATCCCATACACCAGAACCTTCTGCTTCCTGCTCCCAAGCTATCCCATGCATCAGAACCTTTTGATTCCTGCTCACATGTCATCTCATACACCAAAACATTCTGCTCTCTGTTCCCAAGCCATCCTGTACACCAAAACCTTCTGCTCACTGCTTCCCAGCCATCTTGTACACCAAAGCCTTCTGCTTCCTGCTCGCAAGCCATCCATTACAGTAAATTCTTCTGCTTCCTTCTCCCAAGATATCCTGTATGCTAAAACCTTCTGTTTCCTGCTACTTAGCCATCCTATACACCAGAACCTTTTGCTTCCTGTTCCCATGTCTTCTCATACACAAAACCGTTCTTCTCACCCCTCCCAAGCTATCCCATGCCTCAAAACCTTCTACATCCTGCTCCCAAGTCATCCCACATACCAAACCTTCTGCTCACTGTTCGCAAGTCATCCTGTACATCAAAACCTTCAGCTTCCTGCTCCCAAGTCATCCCATACACCAAAACCTTCTGCTCACTGTTCCCAAGACTTCCCGTACACCAAAACCTTCTGCTTCCTGCTCCCAGATCACCCCGTACAGAAAAACCTTCTGCTCACTGTTCCACGGCCATCTTGTACACTAAAACCTTCTGCTTCCTGCTCCCAAGCCATCTTGTACACCAAAACCTTCTGCTTCCTTCTTCCAAGTTATTATATGTTCTAAAAGCTTCCATTTCCTGCTCCTTAACCATCCCATACACCAAAACCTTCTGTTTCCTGCTCCCAAGTCATCCTTTACACTAAAACCTTCTGCTCACTGTTCCCAAGTCATCCCGTACTCCAAAAACTTCTGCTTCTTTCTCCCAGGCCATCCCATACACCAAAACATCCTGCCTGCGGTTACCAAGCAAACTTGTACACAAAAACCTTCTGCTTACTGCTCCCAAGCTATCCTGTACATCGAAACCATCTGCTTCTTGCTCCCAAGTCATTCTGTACACCAAATCCTTTTGTTCACTGTTCCCAAGTCATCCCGTACACCAAAACCTTCTGATCTCTGTTCCCAAGCCATCCTGTACACCAAGACCTTCTGCTTCCTGTTCCCAAGCTATCCCATGCACCAAAACCTTCTGTATCCTGCTCCCAAGTCATCCAATACACCAAAACATTCTGCTTCCTTCTCGCATGCCATTCCATACACCAACATTTCTGCTCATTGTTCCCAAGCTATCCCATACACCACATCCTTCTTCTTCTGGTCCCAAATTATCCCATGCATTAAAACCTTCTGCTTCCTTCTCCAAAGCCTTCCTGTACACCAGAACCTTCTGCTTCCTGCTCCCAAGCTATCTAATGCACCAAAGCCTTCTGCTTACTGCTCCCAAGCCATCCTGTACACCAAACCTTCTGCTTCCTTCTCCCAAGTTTTCCCATACACTAAAACCTACTGTTTCCTGCTCCTAAGCCATCCCATACACCAAAACCTTCTGCTTCCTGCTCCCTAGTCATCCTACACACCAAAACATTATGCTCACTGTTCTGAAGTCATGCCATACACCAAAACCTTCTGCTTTCTTCTCCCAAGTCTCCCCATACACCAAAACCTTGTGCTTCCTGCTCCCAAGTCATCCCAGTACACAAAAATCTTCTGCTCACTGTTTCCCGGCCATCTTGTACAGCAAAACCATCTGCTTCCTGCTCCCAAGCCATCTTGTACACGAAAACCTTCTCCTTCCCTCTCCCAAGTTATTATATATTTTAAAGCCTTCTATTTCTTGCTCCCTAACCATCCCATACAGCAAAATCTTCTGCTTCCTGCTCCTAAGTCATCCCATACCTAAAAAACTTTCTGCTCAGTGTTCCCAAGTCATCCTGTACACCAAAACCTTCTGCTTTCTTCTCCCAGGCCTCCCCATACACCAAAACCTTCTGCTTCCTGCTCCCAAGTCATTCCATGCACCAAAACCTTCTGCTCACTGTTCCCAAGTCACCCCGTACACCAAAATCTTCTGCTTTCTTCTCCCAAGCCGCCCCATACTCCAAAACCTTCTACTTCCTGCTCCCATGATTCCATACACCAAACCCTTCTGCTCACTGTTCCCAAGTCATCCCATACACCAAAACATTCTGCTTCCTTGTCCAAAGCTATCCCATTCACCAAAACCTTCTGCCCATTGTTGCCAAGTCATCCCATACACCAGAACCTTCTGCTTCCTGCTCCCAAGCTATCCCATGCATCAGTACCTTTTGATTCCTGCTCACATGTCATCTCATACACCAAAACATTCTGCTCTCTGTTCCCAAGCCATCCTGTACACCAAAACCTTCTGCTCACTGCTTCCCAGCCATCTTGTACACCAAAGCCTTCTGCTTCCTGCTCGCAAGCCATCCATTACAGTAAATTCTTCTGCTTCCTTCTCCCAAGATATCCTGTATGCTAAAACCTTCTGTTTCCTGCTACTTAGCCATCCTATACACCAGAACCTTTTGCTTCCTGCTCCCATGTCTTCCCATACACAAAACCGTTCTTCTCACCCCTCCCAAGCTATCCCATGCCTCAAAACCTTCTACATCCTGCTCCCAAGTCATCCCACATACCAAACCTTCTGCTCACTGTTCCCAAGCCATCCTGTACATCAAGGACTTCTGCATCCTGTTCCCAAGCCATCCTGTGCACAAAGACCTTCTGCTTCCTGTTCCCAAGCTCTCCCATGCACCAAACCATCTGTATCCTGCTCCCAAGTCATCCCATACACCAAAACATTCTGTTTCCTTCTCGCATGCCATTCCATACACCAACATTTCTGCCCATTGTTCCCAAGCTATCCCATACACCTCATCCTTCTTCTTCCTGCTCCCAAGTTATCCCATGCATTAAAACCTTCTGCTTCCTTCTCTAAAGCCTTCCTGTACACCAGAACCTTATGCTTCCTACTCCCAAGTCATCTCGTACACCAAAATCTTCTGCTCACTGTTCCCAGGTCATCCTGTACACCACAACCTTCTGCTTCCGATTCCCAAGTCATCCTGTACACCCAAACCTTCTGCTCAGTGTTCCCAAGCCATCTTGTATACGAAAACCTACTGCTTCCAGCTCCCAAGCCATCCTGTACACCAAGACCTTCTGCTTCATTCTCCCAAGTTATCCCATACACTAAAACCTTCTGCTTCCTGCTCCCAAGTCATCCCATACACCAAAACCTTCCACTCACTGTTCCCAAGTCATCCCGTACACCAAAACGTTCTACTTCATACTCCTAATTCATCCCGAACATCAAAACCTTCTGCTCACTGTTCCTAAGTCCTCCCATACATCAAAACCTTCTGCTTTCCTCTCCCAAGCTGTCCCAAACACCAAAACCTTCTGCTTCCTGCTGCCAAGTCATCCCATACACCAAAACATTCTGCTTCCTTGTCCCAAGTCATCCCATACACCAGAACCTTATGCTTCCTGTTCCCAAGCTAGCCCATGCAGTAGAACATTTTGAGTCCTGCTCCCAAGTCATCTCATACATCAAAATCTGCTCACTGTTCCCAAGCCATCCTGTATACCAAAACCTTCTGCTCATTGTTTCCCAGCCATCTTATACACCAAAACCTTCTGCTTCCTGGTCGAAAACCATCCTGTACACTAAATCCTTCTGCTTCCTTCTCCCAAGTTATCCTGTATGCTGATACCTTCTGTTTCTTGCTTCTTAGCCATCCCATACACCAAAACCTTCTGCTTCCTTCTCCCAAGTTATCATATACACTAAAACCTTCTGCTCACTGGTCCCAAGTCATCCAGTAGATCACAATCTTCTGCTTCCTGCTCCCAAGTCATCCCATACACCAAAACCTTCTGTTCACTGTTCCCAAGTCATCCCGTACACCAAAACCTTCTGCTTCCTGCTCCCAAGTCATCCCATACACAAACAACTTCTGCTCATTGTTCCCCAGCAATCTTGTACACCAAAACCACCTGCTTCCTGCTCCCAAGTCGCCTTGTACATCGAAACTTTGGGACTTGGGAGCCTCCCACGCCATTTGAGAATATATCTTGTGCATGCCTTGTGTATACTGCACTGCACTGCTGTACTTTGCCTAAACGACTGTCATGCACCACTGTGTCAGTGCCTTACCAAGTTCCAGAGTAACTACCTCTGAGGCACTGCCTCATCTATCTCCATGATCTTTTTGGCATGATTTAACATGATCTGCCCAACAGAAAGCCATGTTTGTGTTGGGGGAAAACCGTGGTCAAAATCAAGTGCTCCATTATTCTGTTCTTGATAATAGATCCCAGTAGCTTGCCCAGCACGGATGTCAGGCTGATGGGCCTATACTTGCATATACTTGCATGGGTCGGACCTTGCTTCCTCCTGGAACATGGAGGTCATATTGGCCACTACTAAGTCCTCTAGCCCAACACCTGCTCACATGGACTCATTTTATTATTCATTGGTCCTTTTCCCCCTCCTGTTCCAGCTTACCTCCAGGACTGACCCTTCCTTGCAACCCTGTCTCCTGGTTCCTGAGGGACTTAGCTCCATCCCAAAATCTCTATCCATGGCTTATCCCCCCCCCAAATGGCAGAGTTTGATGGAACTCCTCTGCCACCAACGAATAGCTCTGTTTCACTGAGAGAGGACCCTGCCACTGGTGCAGTGCCTGCAAGGGTTGAACCCCTCATGCTTCTCAGTGCGGTCTTTCTCTGTTCTTGTAGTTGTTCCTTCTTGTGGGACAGATACTGACGACGCTTGCCTGAGCAGTATGCATGCGTGTCACCTCACCATATTGCATCCCTTTCCATTCAGTAAGTTGTCTCATTCGCACTGCCACCTGTTGTCAACCAGGGGGAGTATTGCAGCAAGATTGACAGCCTCCCTTCCTGAAGGAGGAGAGAGTCCTCCAGGACACTCTGTCCTCCTGCATTTGGCCGACCTGTGGAGCTTCGTTACTTGAAACTTGGGTCATCAATTCGCGATTGGTAACTATACCACTGTGCTGATGGGGTGGCTGCTCACAAAAACTCATGAAAGATAAGTACAGTTCACCTTACTCATTGTTCCTTTATCTCCGCTATTATACTAGGGAGCATGCTGTTTACTCCTTGGGACTTACATTCTTCACAAGTTAATCAACCTTCAGATCAGGTGTGATATCCCCAGACTGCATTATGGCTCTCCTGATGTCATGGATCATCCCAATGAGTAGTCCTCCCCCACCCTGGAGGCCATTCTGTGAACATTGATGCAAAGTAGTCATTCCATATCTCAGTCATCATTCTCAGCTGTCTCACAGGTTCCTCAGCCACACCCCTTTCTCTCTCATAGGTTCCTCAGCCATGACCCCTAGCTCTCTCACAAGTTCCTTAGCCATAGCCCCTAAATCTCTCACAGGTTTGTCAGCAGTCACCCTAACTTTCTCACACATTCCTCAACCATCACCCCTAGCTCTTTCACAGGTTCCTCAGCCATCACCCCCAGCTCTTTCATATGTTCCTCGGCCATCACCCCTAGCTCTGTCACAGGTTCCTCAGTCATTGCCCCTAGCTCTCTCACAGGTTCCTCATCCATCGCCCCTGGCTTTTTCTCAGCCATCACACCTGGCTCTCTCACAGGTTCCTTGGTCATCGCCCCTGACTTTCTCACAAGTCTTTCAGTCATCACCCCTAACTCTCTCAGAGGTTCCTCAGCCATCGTCCCTGACTGTCTCACAGGTTCCACAGCCATCATCCCTAATTCTCTTGCAGGTTTCTCAGACATCGCCTCTGACTCTCTCACAGGTCCCTCAGTCATCACCCCTAACTCTCTCATGGGTTCTTCAGCCATTACCCCAACTCTCTCTCTCACAGGTTTCTCAGCCATAGCCATAGCACTCAAACAGGCTCCTCAGCCACACCCCTTGCTCTCTCACAGGTTCCTCAGCCATCATCTCAAGCTCTCTCACAGGTTCCTCAGCTGTCACCCCTTGCTCTCTCACAGGTTCCTCAGCTGTTACCACTAGCTCTCTCACAGGTTCCTCAGCCTTCACCCTCTACTCTTTCACAGGTTCCTCAGTGACTGCCTCTGGTTCTCTCACAGGATCCTCAACCATCATCCCTAGCTCTCTCACAGGTTCCTCAGCCATCACCCCGGCTGTTCCACAGGATCCTCAGCTATCACTCCTGGCTCTCTCTCACATATCCCTCAGCTGTCACTCCTAGCTGTCTCACAGGTTCCTCAGCCATCACCCTTAGCTCTCTCACAGGTTCCTTAGCTGTCACCTCTAGCTCTCTCACAGGTTCCTCTGCCATCATCCCTAGCTGTTTTACAGGTTCCTCAGCCGTCACCCCTAGCTGTCTCAGAGATTCCTCAACCTTCACCTTGACTCTCTCACAGGTTCCTCAGTCACTTTCCCTGGTTCTCTGACAGGTTCCTCAGTCATTGCCCCATGCTGTCTCACGGGTTCCTCAGCCATTGCCCCAGGCTCTCTCACTGGTTCCTTAGCAATCACCCAGACTCTCTCACAGGGTCTTTAGCCTTCACCCTGACTCTCTCACAGGTTCCTCAGTCACTTCCTCTGGTTCTCTCATAGATTCCTCAGCCATTGCCCCTGGCTCTCTGTCATAGGTTCCTCAGCCATCACCTCTGGCTGTCTCACAGGGTCATCAACCATCACCCCTGGCTCTTTCACAGGTTCCTCAGCTGTCACCCCTAGCTCTCTTACAGGTCTCTCAACCATCTCCCCTGGCTGTTTCACAGGTTCATCCATTATCCCAGCTCTCTCACAGGTTCCTCAGCCATTGCCCCTAGCTTTCTTTCAGGTTCCTTAGCCATCACCTCTAGGTCTCTCGCAGTTTTCTCAGCCATTGACCCTGGCTCTCTCATCGGTTCCTCAGCCATCACCCATCTCTCTCACAGGTTCCTCAGCCATCGCCCCTAGCTCTCTCACAGGATCCTCAGCCATCACCCTTGACTCTCTCACACGTTCCTCAGCTGTCACACCTAGCTCTGTCATAGGTTCCTCAACCATCACCCCTGGTTGTTTCACAGGATCCTTAGCCATCACCCCTAGCTCTCTCAGAGGTTCCTCAGCCATCACCTCAACTCTCTCACAGGTTTCTCAATGACTGCTGCTAGCTCTCTCACAGAATCATTAGCCATCACCCCGAACTCTCCCGCAGGTTCCTCAGCTATCGCCCCTAGCTCGTTCACAGGTTCCTCAACTATCACCCCTAGCACTCTCATAGGTTCCTTAGCCATCATCCCTAACTCTCTCACAGTTTCCTCAACTAATGTCCCTGGCTCTCTCATAGGTTCCTCACTCATTGCCCTGGCTCACATACAGGTTCCTCAGCCATCACACCTGGCTCATGCACAGGTTCCTCAGCCTTCACCTTTAGCTTTCTCATAGATTCCTTAGCTATTGTCCCTGGCTGTTCACAGGATCCTCAGGGATTGCCCTTGGCTCTCTCACAGGTTCCTCAGCCATTTCCCCAAGCTCTCTCACAGGTTCTTCAGTCATTGCCCCTACCTCTCTCTCACTGGTTCCTCAGCTATCACCCATGGCTCTCTTACAGGTTCCTCAGCCATCACTCCTAGCTCTCTCACAGGTTCCACAGCCATCATCCCTAAATTTTTCACAGGTTCCTCAGCCATCAACCCTGACTAACTCACAGGTCCCTCAGTCATCACCCCTAACTCTCTCACAGGTTCCTTAGCCATCACTCCCAGCTGTCTCACAAGTTCCGCAGCCATCATCCATAATTCCCTCACAGGTTCCTCAGCCGTCACCCCTGACTCTCTCACAGGTCCCTCAGTCATTACCCCTAACTCTCTCACAGGTTCCTCATCCATTGCCTCTAGCTTTCTCACAGGTTCCACAGCCATGGCCCTAGTTCTCAAACAGGCTCCTCAGCCGCACCTCTTGCTCTCTCACACGTTCCACAACCATCGCCTCTGGTTGTCTCACAGGTTCCTCTGCCATCACCTTAAGCTCTCTCACAGGTTCCTCAGCTGTCACCCTTAGCTCTGTCATAGGTTCCTCAGCTATTGCCCTTGGCTGTTTTACAGGATCCTTAACCATCACCCCTAGCTCCCTCAGAGGTCCCTTTAGTCATCACCCCTAACTCTCTCTCACAGTTTTATCAGCCATTGCCTCTCTCTCATAGGTTCCTCAGTCATTGTTCCAGCTCATGTACAGGTTCCTCAGCCATCATTCCCTGGCTGTTTCACAGGAACCTCAGCCATCACCCCTGGCTCTCTCATGGGTCCCTCTCAGGGCTCGGTGCTGTCCCCTATGTTATTCGCGGTGTATATGCTTCCATTAGGGGACATTATAAGACAGAACAGGTTTAGTTTTCATTGCTATGCTGATGACTCTCAACTGTACATGTCTTTTGTGCCTGAACAGGAATTAGATTCTGCTGTGGTGTTTAATAACTGCCTACTGGAGATTCAGAACTGGATAACTGGATGAGTGCCTGTTGGCTATGGTTGAACTCTGGGAAGATGGAGGTATTGGTGGTGGACCCTGGTTATAGGATGACAGGGGCATGGGCAGGAAAACCCTCAGGATTAAATCTTGGGGGAATCCTGCTTATTGCCTCAGGCTAGGTGTGAAACCTGGGTGTGATATTTGGTGAAGGTCTGACCCTGAGGGTGCAGGTTTCAGCTGTAGTTAAATGTTCTTATTACCACCGAAGGAACATAGCCCGGGTGAAGCACCTGGTCCTGCCCAAACATCTTCCTACCTTGGTCCACACCTTTGTCACCAGTCATTTTGATTACTGCAATGCCCTCCACTTAGGGCTACTGGGGGTAGATATCCGCCACTTGCAGCTAGTGCAGAACACGATGGCCAGGTTGTTGACTGGAACTTCTAGATCCAGTCATATAACACCTGTGCTGTGTGACCTGCACTGGTTGCCAATACAGTGGCGGATTGCCTTCAAGGTCGTATTGCTGACCTATAAAGCCCTACATGAGCAGGGACCCCACTACCTGAAAGAACTCCTGTGCCCTTACTGTCCCACCCTTTCTCTCCGATCCTCTTGTGAGGGATTGCTGGAGATTCCCAGGGTATCCCTTAAAATATCAGGGGGAAGATCTTTTGCCTTTATGGCACCTACCCTGTGTAGCTCTCTACCTAACCAGAAACGAGATAGCCTGACTGTAGAAGGTTTTAACAAGCATTTGTCAATACCGAATGTTCGCTTGCAGGTATTTCCAGTGGTGTTTGGCACGTATGGTGCTTTACCCTAATGCCCTGTGCGATTGCTGGTATTTGCACAATAAATATTCAGCATGACCTTTTGTTACTCCCATTGTCGCTACATAGGCGGAAACACGTTTTGGGCAGGATGGAAAATGACAGCTGTACTGCTCATAGGAAGTGTGGTAAAATGGCAATGTTGAAAATCTGGAGTGGAAATATTGAAAATTCAAACCCACGAGGCAGTGTGGAGAACTGTGCAATGCATGCTCAAAACAGTCATTGTTAGAATTTTTTCACCAAATTTCAACATTGCCATTTAAACCTCTGCTAATGAACAGTGTCACTGTGATTGTCTTACTGTGTCCCATACATTGATTTTGCACACCGACTGCGCCATTGTGCTACATGGGCAGAAACACGTTTTGGGCAGGATGTGAAAATGACAGCTGTACTGCTCATGAAGTGTGGTAAAATGGCAATGTTGAAAATCTGGAATGAAAATATTGAAATCGCAAACTTACTGGCGTGCATAGGATCAACGCGCGCGGTCGTAAAACAGTTATTTTTAGGAATTTGTTCACAAATTTTCAACATAGCCATTTTAAGACCTCTGCTCTATGAACAGTGTCACTGTGATTTTCTTAATATGTCCCATACATTGAGTTGCAGCACCGATTTCTGCCATTGTCGCTACATGTGAAGCACGTTTTGGTCAGGATGTGAAAATGACAGCCATACTGCTCATGAGGAGGTGTGGTAAATAGCAATGTTGAAAATCTGGAGTGAAATATATTGAAAATTCAAACTTACGAGATGTGAGGAACTGCGCAACGCACACCTATAAAACAGTCACTTTAGGAATTTTGTCACCAATTTGAACACAGCCATTTTAAGACCTCTGCTCCATGATCAGTGTCACTGTGATTTTCTTAATGTGTCCCATACATTGATTTCACACCGATTGCGCCATTGTGCGCTACATGGGTGGAAACACGCTTTGGGCAGGATGTGAAAAATGACAGCTGTACTGCTCATGAGGAGGTGTGGTAAAATGCCAGTGTTGAAAATCTGGAGGAAGTATTGAAAATTCTGCAGCTTCATGAGCGTGCATGGAACCGTCAACGACCTCATAAAACAGTCATTTTTAGGAATTTTTTCACCAAATTTTCAACATTGCCATTTTAAAACCTCTGCTAATGAACAGTGTCACTGTGATTTTCTTACTGTGTCCCATATGATTTCGCACACGACTGCGCCATTGTACACTACATGGGCGGAAACACGCTTTGGGCAGGATGTGAAAATGACAGCTGTACTGCCCATACAGGAGGTGTGGTAAAATGGCAATGTTGAAAATCTGGAGAAATATTGAAAATTGCAAACTTACGAAGCGCGCATAGAACTGCACAACGACTCAGAAAACAGTTATTTGTAGGAATTTTTCACCAAATTTTCAACATAGCCATTTAAGATCTCTGCTCATGAACAGTGACACTGTGATTTTCTTAATGTGTCCCATACACTGAGTTCGCACAGCGACTGTGCCATTGTGCGCTACATGGGCGGAGACACGTTTTGGGCAAGATATGAAAAATGACAGCTGCACTGCTCATAAGGAGGTGTGGTAAAATGGCAATGTTGAAAATGTGGAGTTAAAATATTGAAAATTCGCAAACTTACGAGCATGCATAGGAGCTGCGCAATGAACACTCGTAAAACAGTAATTTTTAGGAATTTTTTCACCAAATTTTCAACACAGCCATTTTAAGACCTCTGCTGACATGCAGTGTCACTGTGATTTTCTTAATGTGTCATACATTGATTTTTACCGACTGCGCCATTGTGTCTACGTGGTAGAAAGGCGTTTTTGGGTGAGATGTGAAAAATGACAGCTGTACTACTCATAAGAAGGTGTGGTAAAATGGCAATGTTGAAAATCTGGAGTAAATATTGAAAATTCACAAACCGATCAGTGTGCGTGAGGAACTTCTTGCAGCTAAGTAAAACAGTCATTTTGAAATTTTTGCACCAGATTTTCAACATAGGGTTTTGGGACCCCTTCTCATCAGATGATGTCACTGTCATGGCGTTATTTGGGCCCAAAGGGTGATTTCACGCAGTGACTGTGCGTGACTGCGAAATCACCGGCCCGAATAGCGCCATGACAGTGACATCATTCATGAGAGGTCTCCATTAGAAAATTTGGTGCAAAATTACCAAAATGCCTGAGATATGCAATAAGTTGAAAAACCCTATCTGCCCATTATACAGCTTACCGGCATTTCCTCAGTTCGCGGTCGGCTTTGAAGACTGCAGGCGTGTTCCCAGTCCACGAAGTGTCGCGCGAGCTCCGGGTAAGTATGGGGTGGTGTGGGAGGCCTGGAGTGCGTGGTGGGTGGGTGCGGGTTGTGGGAGGGGACTGGGAGGCGCCGTGGGACCGTTTTGATTCACAGGTTTAAAAAAAGACTCGTGGGACATTTGCCACACTGAGGTGGGCTCCCATCGTGGCAGGATGGCTGGGGGCCGAGGCCGTGAGATTAGGCACCCCGTCGGCAAACAACGTGGTACGTTTGCCACACTGGGGTGGGCTCCCAGGCGTGGCACCAAGCTGGGGGTGGCATGGCCAGCGGGGGTGGCGTGACGCGATTACTCTGTATGACGCGGTGGTTTCTTTGATGAAGACCACGGCTGTCCTTTTCGCTCCTTGATGATGCGGACATCGCACGCCTGCTCAACGGAGCAGTGGATTGTATGGAGAGGCACACTCCAAAGTGTGCTACTCTCCCAAAACGTTCCTTGCGCATGCGCGCAAGTGAACGTAAAAAGTCATTGAAAACCTACCTGTTTAGCCAGGTATTTTCAGGAACTTATTGAAATGTGTACTGATGTGTTTTATTGGCATGTTTTAATAGTTTTAAGTTGCAATACTGTGTTCTTAATGAGTATTGTAAAGGCGCCCTGAGCATTGGAAGGGCTCCTGATATAAATAAAGTGATGATGATCATCATCCCTAACCCTCTCACAGGTTCCTCAGCCATCGCCCCCTAGTTCTCTCACAGGTTTCTCAGTCATCATCCCTAATTCTCTCACAGGTTCCTCAGCCATTGCACCTGACTCTCTCACAGGTGTCTCAGCCATCACCGCTATCTCTCTCTCTCACAGGTTCCTCAGTCATTGCCCCTAACTCTCTCATTGTTTCCTCAGCCATAGCCATAGCTCTCAAACAGGTTCCTCAGCCACACTCCTAGCTCTCTCACAAGTTTCTCAGCCATCCCCCTGGTACTCTCACAGGTTCCTCAGCCATCACCCCAGTTGTATCACAGGCTCCTCAGCCATCGCCCCTGGTTGTTTCACAGGTTCCTTAGCCATCACCTTAGCTCTCCCACAGGCTCCTCAGCAATTGTCCCAAGCTCTCTCACCGGTTCCTCAGCTATTGCCGTTAGTTCTCTCACAGGTTCCTCAGCTGTTACCCCTAGTTCTCTCACAGGATGCTCAGCCATCACTCCTGGCTTTCTCACAGGTTCCTCAGTTGTAACCCCTACCTCTGTCATAGGTCCCTCAGCCATCACCCTGGTTGTTTCACAGGATCCTTAGCCATCACCCCTAGCTCTTTCAGAGGTTTCTCAGCCATCACCCAAGCTCTCTCACAGGTTTCTCAGTGATTGCCCCAAGTTCTCTCTCAAAATCCTTAGCCATCATCCCAAGCTCTCTTACAGGTTCCTAAGCTATCACCCCCAGCTCTCTCACAGGTTCCTCAGCCATTGCCTCTAACTCTGTCATAGGTTCCTTAGCCATCATCCCTAACTCTCTCACAGTTTCCTTAGCCAGTGCCCCTGGCTCTCTCATAGATTCCTCGCTCATCACCCCAGCTCATGTACAGGTTCCTCAGCCATTACCTCTAGTGCTCTCACAGATTCCTTAGCTATTGCCCCTGGCTGTTTCATAGGATCCTCAGCCATCACCCCTAGCTCTCACAGGTTCTTCAGCCATCACCCCTACCTCTCTCACAGATTCCTCAGCCATCACCCCTAGTTCTCTGACAGGTTTCTCGGCCATCATCCCTAATTCTCTCACAGCTTCCTCAGCCATTGCCCCTGACTCTCTCACAGGTCCCTCAGCCATCACCCCAAACTCTCTCACAGGTACCTCAGTCATCGCCCCTAGCTGTCTAACAGGTTCTGCAGCCATCATCCCTAATTCTATCACAGGTTCCTCAGCCATCACTCCTGACTCTCTCACAGGTCTCTCAGTCATCACCCCTAACTCACTCACAGGTTCCTCAGCCACAGCCCCTTGCTCTCTCACAGATTCATCCGCCATGGCCCTAGCTCACAAAACAGGCTCCTCAGCCACACCCCTTGCTCTCTCACAAGTTCCACAGCCATTGACCCTGGCTCTCTCACAGGTTCCTCAGCCATCACCTCAAGCTGTCTCACAGGTTCCTCAGCTGTCACCTTTAGCTCTGATATAGGTTCCTCAGCTATTACCCTTGGCTGTTTTACAGGATTCTTAGCCATCACTCCTAGCTCTCTCAGAGGTCCTTTAGCCATCACCCCTAACTCTCTCACAGTTTAATCAGCCATTGCCTCTGTCTCTCTCATAGGTTTCTTAGTCATTACTCCAGCTCACGTACAGGTTCCTCAGTCGTCACACCTGTCTCATGCACAGGTTTCTCAGCCATCACCCCTAGCTCTATCACAGGCTTCTCGACCATCATCTCTAATTCTCTCACAGGTCTCTCAGCCATTGCCCCAAGCTCTCTCACATGTTCCTCAGCCATCCCTCCTGGCTCTCTCAAAGGTTCCTCAGCCATTGCCCAAAGGTATCCCACTGGATCCTCACACATCACCCCTAGATCTCTCATAGATTCCTCAGCCATCACCCCTGGCTCTTTTACAGGTCCCTCAGCTGTCACCCCTAACTCTCTCACATGTTCCTCAGCCATCACCCCTAGCTCTCTCAGGTGTTCCTCAGCCATTGCCCCTAGCTCTCTCACAGGTTCCTCAGCCATAGCTATATCTCTGTCACAGGTTCCTCAGCCACACTGCTAGCTCTCTCATAGGTTCCTCAGCCAATGCCCCAGCTCTCATAGATTCTTTAGCCATTACCCCAGCTCTCTCATGCATTCCTCCCATTTCCATTCTTTTCAGAGGGCCAGCCCCCTCTTTCCCCTTCCTCTTTTTATTTATATACTGGAAAGAGGCTTTTGTGTTAACCCCAGCTCATACTGCTATCCTACCTTGCACTCCCTCCTTGGCTTCTTTAATTCTGGTCTTGTTGCCCTTCAGCTCTACCATGTACTCCTCTCTGACCTGGAGGTAAGCTGCCCTTTTCCAGCATTCATTAGCTTCATTTTGTTCAGGAACAGTTGCCTTTGGTCTCTGTTGAACTGGGGTGGGGGTGGGAGAGAGAACTTTTTTTTACCTTTTTGTCCTTTTTGCTTACAGGGATAAGACTTTGGAGGTTGCTTCAAGCACCTTCTTCAACAAACCCCACATGGGCTATCCATTACCAACCTTAGTGTAGTTTCATTTTGTTTAGTTTGTTAACCCAGTAAGCTCACTGGAAGCAGGATCCTTTTCAGGAGTGACCTGAGAGAGAAAACAAACTGTTGCACATGCAAATGAGAACACTGACAACAGCATGCAGCTACTCAGGGTTACTTGTACATTTTTACAGACAGATTGTGGTTTTTATGGTAGTCAAAGTAACAGTGTCCAATTTTGGTTTTTATGGTAGCCAGAGTAAGAATGTCTAATTTTGGTGTTTATTGTAGCCAAAGCAAGAGTGTCTGATTTTGGTTTTTATGGTAGCCAGAGCAAGAGTGTCTGATTTTGGTGTTTATGGTAGCCAAAGTAACAGTGTCTGATTTTGCTTTTTATAGTAGTCAAAGTAAGAGTGTCCGAGTTTGTTTTTTATGGTAGCCAAAATGACAGTGTCTGCTTTTGGTGTTCATGGTAGCCAAAGTAACAGTGTCTGATTTTGGTTTTCATGGTAGCCAAAGTAACATTGTCTGATTCTGTTTTTTATGATAGCCAAAAGAACAGTGTCTGATTTTGTTTTTCATGGTAGCCAAAGTAACAGTGTTTGATTTTTGGTTTTATGGTAGCGAAAGCAACAGTGTCTGATTTTGCTTTGCATGAATGCAATTTTTAGTTTTATGCAGCTGCCCCGTGCCTTAGCCATCACATTTCTCCTCTTGGCAAAACCCGCCTTTCTGAAGTTCTAGATCCAAGTGTCTGAGGCCCAACCATTTTTCCCTTTAACCAACAGTGAGAAGGTTAACCTGTTGTGGTCACTGCTTTCCACTGGTTCCTTGAATTTCACACTGATGATGAACCAATTTCCACTGCTGAGAACAAAGTCAAGGATAGCTTCAAACCTAGTCCTCTGTGGATCATGCCGATCTTCCCCATGTCAGTCTTCACCATTCAACACACTTTGGTCTAGGCCAGAGTACTGGACTATGCTCAGGAGCTTATCTCTTTAAATGTTTCTGTGCTGGAGTAGCCAACGTGGAGATGGCACTGCCCATGAGGGGTGGCGTGTTACGTTCTGCAGCTCGTGGGTAGATAACCAACGCTGACTCCTTCCAGATCCTCAATTTTTTTTCCCACCATTGAGAAATAATCTCAGTGAGGGAAGTCTCAAGATCTACTGCGTCAGCTCTGCTTTGGCCTACTCGATTCAACTGATTGACTTCAGTTTGACATCTTACTTGATGCTGTGATTTCAGTTCTGTTTATGGCACTTTTTCTTTCTTTATTTTTCTCAGTTTTTTCTTCTTGGTGCTGAGAATATTTTCCCGTTTTTGTTGTTCTTTCTGCACAGTGGCAATGTTGCCAAAACAAGGTCTCTGGGCTCCTCCCCTGAGCCCCTTCCTGGCTCTAAACAGCCAAGTGGAGAGAGAAGACCCCCTCTGTTTCAAATCTTGCTAAAGCCAGGGGTCTCTGTAAGGGGTTGATGGGGCAGTCATCCTCAGGAGGGGTGACTGGACACCCCTTACAGTCTGAAGTCTCCTCGGAGATATAGTTGACCTCAGGTGTGCCACAGCCATACACTGGGCCCTCTCTTGTGGTCCTCTCAGTGCTGTGACCTGATGCCATCTCAGCTCCTGACGCCGACTCCGGTGCTGGTGACCAGGATGGCATTGGCCGTACACCTGACCTCCCCTGCAATGCTGCTCTCAGTACTGGAGGGCCTTGGATCCAGGGGGTGGCTAGACTGAAGATCTCCCTGATCTCATCCTCCACCTCAGAGGGTGAAGATCAGGATGATCCTGACTGGCTGCCAGGTTCTGAGGAGCCCCTGGAGACTTCCCGGGTCACCCCAAGGCCTACGATGACTCTACAGCCTGTGGGATCTCCCGGCAGTGCCACCCATGGTGCTGCCTCCCCTGAACTCTCTGGTGCCAATTCTAGTGCTGGGGACTCTCAGTGCTGATCATGGCACTCCCGGGGATGGCAGCACTGTGGCCAGTGCCAATTTGAGAACCAGTGCCATCTCCAGTCTTGGGTCTGCCTCCTCTGTTTCTGTTCAGATGGGGTGACCTTGACTGCTGAGGACAGTACTGAGAGGGGGCCCGTTGTCACTTCCTCGGTGACTGGACCCTCTTCTTCTCCTGCTAGCCTGGATTCATCCACTAGATCTTCTCTGAGGGCAGATCTCTCTCTTTTCTGAGGAGGGGTTGGAAGGGCTCATTCAGTGTTGTGGTCCTCCCGTGGAGCCCCTAGGGGTTCAGAAAGGAACCATAGCACTGATGCTGCCTTGTCTTCCTCTCCGCCTATGGGGAGTTGTGCAGTTGGTGGGGATGGGGCCTCCCTTTGGGCTCTGTATGGCTCCATTCTCCTCACTGGGGGTTTCCCACAAGGGCACCACCCTGTCCACCCCTCTGTTGTTGAGCACACTAAGGTGGATGTGATAGGCAGCCCCCCCTTCGGGAGAGGCTCCTTCAGGGTCTTGCAGCCCTTGCAGAGGACCTTCCCTGGTTTTGTAGGCTGCTCCCGCTTTTCATCCTCTGCCTCCTCCCCCTCCCACCTTCTTCTCGGTCTCCTTGGCCCAAGAGGCCCCATGATTTGGGGTGAGTTCAGAAGGTCAGCAGCCACATTTTCCTGGTACTTAAGGGCACTTAATGAGGTCATCTTTAGACCTCAAACTCCTGTGCCGCCTTCCTCCTAGCCTAGCTCCTCTGAATCTTTCCCTTCCTCCACCGAGGAAGAGAATGCATCCCTTCACAACTCTGCTGATGTGGACTTCACATCTAATCAGCACTTCTTGGTGGAGATGTTGGAAGAGCTTCACATCTCCCATTTTGCCAGACTCAACCCTGCCCATATGACACTGTCATTCCTTGGAGAATATGGTGCTGACCACTTGGTAATACCTCCCTGGCCCTGGCCATTCGAGGAAGCCTCATACACTGTCTGGCAACATCCCGCAGCTCTGACTCCTGCCCATAGGGACCGCATGCACATGTATTGCACTACTATGAGGTCTCCAGGTGCCATGTCCCACCCCTCTTTGGGAGTGGAGCTCCTGGATACCTGATCCGGGCATCATCGCCCCCGGCACAACCGTCCTTCAGATGCTGACTCAGCTGAGTTAGACCATGGGGGAAGAAGGGTGTCTTTGGCGGGGTGTCTCCTTTTGTGTATCACAGACTATCAGGCACACCAGGCAGCCTATGCCAGGTATCTCTGGATGCTGCTAGGTCAGCTCCTAGCAGCAATGCCTGATTGTGAAGAAAACTGTCAGACCATTAGCCTTTCTGTACAGGGCCTGGAGCTCGCAAGGCACCTCTCCAGGGCAGTGTATGATGCTAATGAGGTGGCTTCCAGGCTGGTAGGAACATCAGTCTGCATAAGGCGAATAGCATGGCTTCACCTACTGAGGTTGTCACTTTTGGCCCGGCATAGGGTGCTGTCCTCACCTTTCTGGGAGGGCCCATTTTTTCTCTCTGAGGGCAAGGCATGAGTTGCAGGGGTGTCTTCCATCTCCTGGAGCTTGGGAGCCACCATCTGCCCACAGCCACCCACAGGCCTCAGCAGGCCCATAAGGGGCCCTCCCCTCCCCTCCTATGTCTCCCCCACAGTAGTCTGAGGGACTCTTTTCTCCCTCAGAGTTTGCCAGCCTGGCACTCTCACCCAAACATGATGAATGGTGAAGATTGACTTGTGGACGATATGAACATTATGTACTCACTGTAATTCTTGATCTTCCCAAGTATCTTCACCATTCATCACAACCCTCCCTCCCTCCCCTATGGCCAGGTGCTGGGCAGCACCTTCCCCCTTATATGTTCTCTCTCTCTCTCTAATCCCTTGATTCTTCAAGGGTGAGAGGTAAGTGGGGATGGTATCTTTATTTGGGGAAAGCCCTGCCTTCTTCATACTAGACTGGCATTTCTTCCTGTTTTTGGCTTGACTTAGCTTTAGAGACATAGCAATGAGGTCCTTGGGAGGATATTAAAAAAAAGAAAAGGAAAAGAAGAAGGCCTCAGCTAATCTTTTCTCCTTCTTCTCCCTTCCCAAGGTCACCCTGCTGTTTTAAATGGGTCTTCAATAGAGCCTTCAGGTGTATAGGGATGACAAAGGTTACCCTGTGCTCTCTCTATCTTCTCTGAACCACTCATTTAAGAGCTGATCCTGTAACTCCTTTCTTAGGAGATCACTTTGGTTGTGATCCCCTCAACTGTCCTCCTCCTTCTTTTCCTCCCCTCAATTCTTACCCCTCTCATGCACAACCTCCGATTCCCCCCCAAAAAAAAACAGGAAGAGAAGATAATTAGAGAATAAAGAAATGGTGGAGGCGTGGAGGCACTACATAGAAACATAGAAACGTAGACTTTGACGGCAGATAAGGACCGCTAGGCCCATCTAGTCTGCCCATTTCCCTACCTACAGGATAGGCCGCAGATCCTAATTGACCAACAGCCTATTTCTTCCTACCCCCCACAAGAATTGCCTTAATGTCTGTCCCATGCATTCTTGAATTCTCCCACAGTTTTAGACCCCACAACCTCCTCAGGAAGGCTGTTCCATGCATCCACTACCCTCTCTGTGAAATAATACTTCCTCACATTGCCCTGAACTGCCCTCCTTCTATCTTTAATTGTGTCCCTTGTTCTTGCAAGTCTCTTTTTCTGAAAGATGCTACCTCTTGGACTTTGTTGATTCCACTGAGGTACTTAAAAGTTTCTATCATGTCCCCTCTCCCTTCTTTCCTCAAGGGTATACATATTAAGCTCCTTTAGTCTCTCCTCATACGGTTTCTCTTGCAGACCCTGCACCATTTTAGTTGCCCTCCTCTGGACTGCCTCTATCCTGTCTATGTCCTTGCGGAGATGGTCTCCAGAACTGGACAAGTGCTCCAGATGGGGTCTCACCAACTGTCTGTACAGAAGGATAACAACTTCCTGTTTTCTGCTGATGATGCCTCTCCCTATACATCCCAGTATACCCCCAGCCCTCCCTACTGCCTTCTCAC
Organism: Neoceratodus forsteri; assembly: GCA_016271365.2. Classification (NCBI taxonomy): domain Eukaryota; kingdom Metazoa; phylum Chordata; order Ceratodontiformes; family Ceratodontidae; genus Neoceratodus; species Neoceratodus forsteri. The sequence continues at coordinate 114,959,731 of JADMNL010000024.1, read as the reverse complement.
ATTGCTTGCTAACCTTAAGGTCATCTGATATGATTACCCCCAGGTCCCTTTCCTTTTTTGTTGTTGTTACTACCTCCCCACCCATTGTGTATTCTTCCCCTGGGTTCTTGTTTCCCAGGTGCATTATTTTGCACTTCTTTGCATTGAATCCTAGCTGCCATACTTCTGACCATTCCTCCAACCTTTCCAAGTCCCTTTTCATCCTTTCCACGCCTCCTTGTGTATCAACCCTGTTGCAGATCTTTGTGTCATCTGCAAAAAGGCATGCTTTTCCTTCCAGTCCCTCTGCAATGTCACTGATGAAGACATTAAAAAGGACTGGACCCAATACTGAATCCTGTGGTACCCCACTAGTAACCCCCTTTCTTCAGAGTGGACTCCATTTACAATTACCTTCTGTGTCCTGTTGTCCAGCCAATGTTTTAACCAGGCTACCACCTGGGTCCCACCCCAGGCTGGTTAATTTGACTATTAATCTTTTGTGGGACTGTGTCAAATGCCTTGCTAAAGTCTAGGTAGACCATGTCCACAGCCCCTCCTGGTCTACTACTTTGGTCACCCAGTCAAAAAATCTATTAGATCGTCTGACATGACCTTCCGCTGTAGAACCCATGCTGCCTTGGGTGCTGTGCTCCACTGGCCTCTAGGTACTCAACTATTCTTTCCTTCAGAAGTGACTCATCACTTTCCCTACCACAGAGGTCAGACTGACAGATCTGTAGTTTCCTGCCTCTGTCTTGGTCCCACTTTTGTGAAGGGAATCACATCCACCTTCCTCCAGTCCTCGGGTACCACACCATCCTCCCATGATTTATTAAAAGAGTAGTCAGTGGTTTCACTAGTTCCTCCCTTAATTCTTTTAGAATTCTGGGGTGAATTCCATCAGGACCCATTGCTTTGTCCACCTTCAGTTTTAGGAGTTCTTGCAGAACCCTTTCTTCTGTGAAAGGACTGGGATCGACCCCTATCAAGAGTGCTTCTGTTAATTGGATTAGGCACTTCCTCCTCTTTTGTGAATACTGAGCAGAAATATTCATTCAGTATTCCTGCTTTTCACTGTCCCCTCTGCCCACCCACCGTTCATTCTATTCAGCCTCACTTCTTCCTCCCTTTGTCTTTCTCAGCACGCATGACAGTGTACCTATAAAAGGTTTATCCCTTTCTTAACTGGGTGGCTATCTTTTCCTCAGTTTGGGCCTTTAGTATTCTGACTTCCTCCTGCTTCCTTCTGCTAACCGGTACAGCTCTCTGTCATGTCTCCTTCTGTGTTTCCTTTATACCTCGAATGCTATCTTTTCTTCCTGACTTTCACAGCCACCTCTTTTGAGAACCGTGAGTGGCTTTTTCTTCGTTTTGATTTGTTTATTTGCTTCACACAAAGGCTTGTTGCCTCTGTGATGGCAGTTTTGATAATTCCCATTGTTGCTCCACACCTCCTTCTAGCCTGTTTGTTAGTGCTTTTCTGAGGCACTCTCCCATCTTGCCAAAGTCAGCCCTCCTAAAGTCCAGTACCCTCACTTTTGTAGGCTTGACTCTGTAGCTGAGTTTAACGTGAACCACACTGTTTGATGGTCACTTGTTCCCAGATGGCAACCCACTTCTAGATCTGAGATCCTCACTGCCCTCGTTTGAGAGTACGAGGTCTAAGATTGCTCCTCACGAAGTGGGTTCAAACTAGCTGTCTAATGCCTGCCACCTGTAGGGCATCAAGAATGGCCCTGTTTTGATGTGGCTGCAGCAAATGTGCTCAGTTAACATCTGGCATATTCAGATCTCCCATCAACAGTATCTCCTTTCTCTGCCATTCTAAGAATGCCTTCTATCATATCCTTGTCCATTTCCTTCCCCTGACATGGGGTCTGTACACAACCCTGTGCGGATTGTGGTGCCCTTTCCAGTCTCCGAGGTGACCCACAGTGCCTCCTCTCCTCCCTGTTTACTCTTTTGTTCAGTTGCTTTTATCCCTTCCTTTACATAGAGAGCTACTCCTCCCCCTCTTCTCCCCGGCCTGTCTCTCCTGTAGGTTATATACCCTGGTATGTTAACATCCCAGTCATGGTTCTCTGTGTACCCACTCTCACTGATTGCCCGGCTGGGCCAAATCATCCTTCTTTTTCTCTTTTAAATCTTCTCGGACCTCAAGTCTGGTTAAACGCTGGGCACCCTGGCCTTGTGCCCGCTCTAGGGCCCCTGCCTCAGGTTAAAAAGGGGGATAATGGGAGGAGGACTATCTGTCTCTCTCTTTCTTCTTCTTCTTGCTTCCTCTTTCTTCTTTCTTTCCTTCCTTCCTTCTACCTAGGGCTGCCCAGCATGCTGGCCATCCCTGCCCTTCCTAGTCCTTCTACTTATCTATATCTCCTATTAAGTTGGCCTTTTATCTTTATTTCCCCCATCCTCCCTGTCCTTCAGGCTCCCTTGCCCTCACTCCTCACTCCTCTCCCTATTTCTATATTCTTCTCCTTGTGGACATTGCTGAAGAGCTGGGAGGAGTCAGCATTGGTTACTGGCCACTCCACGAGTGCCACGTAATATGTCGGCTCCGATGGCAGCACCATCTCTGACATCGACTCCCCCAGCACTGAAAAATTTAAAGAGACAAGCTCCCAAGAAGAGTCCAGCTCTCCGGCCTAGACCCAAGCATGATGAATGGTGAAGACACTTGGGAAGATCAAGAATTATGGTGAGTATGTAATTTTCATTTCTTGGGAGCAGTCCTTGAAGGTGGACTGGAACTCAATCTCAGCCCTGCCTTTAGCCACTTCAAGATGACAGTCTATCCCTGTGAGATGGGAATCCCCCCGATTACTACTGCATCAAATGTGTGTGCCCTGTTAATGTACTCTACTAGATGGGCATCGTGCTTCATAGAGCTGTTTGGTGGCCAGAAGCCCCCCCCAGGTGACTCTTTTGTCCCCCTTTTCCCACTTGTTCAAATCAGATAGACTCTATGGCAATATTGAGCAAACTGATGTCCTCCTTGTCCTTCCCATTGACTCCCTCCCTCACAAAGAGAGCTCCACCCTCACTCTTGTCAGCCTATTCTGTCAGAATAAACTATATCCCTCTGACCTAGAGCTTCCCTTTCCCCAACCTCCCCACTGCTTACTCACCTCCCTGCACACAGTGGTGCCTTTAACTGCAACTCACCCAGGCCTAGTACCCCTATCCCAAGCCTCCCCTCCCCATCCTCCTCTGCTGCCTACTCATCTCCATGGACCCAGTGATGCCTCCACCTGCCACTCACCCACGCTTAGTATCCCCTGTCCCTAACCTCCCCTCCTATCATCCTTAGCTGCCTACTCACCTCCCAGCACCCAGTGGTGCCTACAGCTGCCACTCACCTAGGCCTAGTACCCCATCCTAGCCTCCCCTCCTCCATCCTCCACAGCTGACAGTTCACCTCCTTGCACCCAGTGATGACTCCAACTGCCACTTACCCAGGCCTAGTACTCCATGTTCCTAGCCTCCCCCCCATCCTCTTCAGCTGCCTGTTCACTAGTGCCAAGTGATGCCTCCAACTGCCACTTAGCCCGGCCTAGTACCCCATCCCTATCCTCCCATTTCCCATCCTCCCTTCACCCAGTGGTGCCTCTACCTGCCACTCAGCCAGGCCTAGTACCCCCTGTTCCTAGCCTCCTCTCCCCATCCTCCTCCACTGTCTGCTCACCTTCCTGCACCCAGTGATGCCTCCAGCTGCCACTCACCCCAAGCCTTGTACCCATGCCCCTAGCCTCCCTCCCCATCCTCATTCACTGCCTATCACTCACTGCACCAGTAGTGCCTCCAATGCCACTCACCCAAGCAGCCCATGTCCCTAGCCTCCTCTCCCATCCTCCCTCAGCTGCCAGTTCACCCTCTGCACCCTGTTATGCATTCAACTGCCACTCACCCAGGCCATGTACCCCTGTCCCTAGCCTCTCCTCGCCCATTCTCCTCAGCTGCCTGTTCATCAACTGCACACAGTGATGCCTCCAACTGCCATTCATCCATCCATGCCTAGTACCTAAGTCCATAACCTCCTCTCCCCCAACCTCTTCTGCTGCCTACTCACCTCCCTGCACCCAGAGATGGCTCTAATGGTTACTCAGCCAGGCCTAGTACCTGTGTACCTAACCTTCTGTCCTCCATCGTCCTCAGCTGCCTACTCACCCCCTTGCACCATGTGATGCCTCCAACTACCACTCATCCAGGCCTAGTATCCATGTCTATAGTCTCCCCTAACCCATCCTCTCAGCTGCCTGTTCACCAACTGCACTCAGTGATGCCTTCAACTGCAACTCACCCAGGCCTAGTACCCCATCCCTAGCCTCTTCTCCTCATCCACTTCAGCTGCTAGCTCACCTCCCTACACCGAATGGTGCTTCCATCTGAGACCACTGACCACACCGTATTGGCCACAGGTGTTACTCCCAGTCCTCTACAGTCAGGGTAGTGTATACACTGCATAGCCCTGGTAATGCATCAAGTTTGCATCCCTCACAGTGTCCTTGAACTTAGCATACCTCATCCCTCAAAGCCTTCCCTGCTGCCAGCTCTCCTCCCCATAGGCATGTAGCAACTGCTGCCTGTTGCCATTCCTGATGATTAGAAATAGCAGTTTGCTAACAGCAGGTGCTGATGCACCTCATCTGCCCTTTGCAGGCAGGATGATGTATATCAAACATTCCCACTAATGTACCAAATGCATTTTCCTCCTCTCTGGTAACCTATCCCAAATGCAAACCACTTTCCTCGTGGGCTGGTGGGATCCACTAGATTACCAGGTGCTAGGGAGGGAGAACTACTGCACTATCAGGGGCCATGGAGGGGAATCCACTGGATCATAGTATCCATGGAGGAGGATCCCACTGGATTAAGCTGAGGATAGTCAGGGGTGATCCACTGGATTACAAATGGCTAGAAAGTGGCCATCCACTGGATTACCAGCAGTTGGGTGGGGCATACACTGGATTACCAGGAGCTAGGGAGAGGTGATCCACTGGATCAAGCTGGGGCTGGGAAGGTCAACCCAGTGGACCACCAGGGGCCAGGAAGGGGATCCACTGGATTACCAGGTGACAGGAAACTCCACTGGATTACCTTGAGCTAGGGAGGAGGATCCACTGGATTACCAGGGAAGACTTACTGTCGCTGGTCAGATAGGGAGATGCACTTACCACCAGCAAGATTGTCATGGGAAATTCATCTATAAATCTGTGGCCATCCAGAATTGCCTCCATAGCAGCATGCCCTAACAGCAAGAAAAAAATGACAGCTGCCTCAGAACGCACTTCAAGAGGGAGCCCAAGGAAAATCAAATGGGCCAGGGTGAGGAGTCTGTTGCAGTGGTACCATGCAGAAGTATGTGCATGGCACTGTATCATGTCTATAGAGTTACAGCAAAGAGCGGGGTGGCTTTAACACCAGGGTTTTATTAAAAAAAGAAAAATGCCACTATACACACCACAAGTGGGGGGCACCACTGTAAATGATAGGCTATCGCCTGAGGTTATGTGGGAGGGAAGAGCTCCTCCCCTACATCCTATATAAATTAGCGGGCTATGTCCGCTCTGCTTAGAGCGAGTCGCACTCGCCGCACTCACTGCACTCGCTCAGTGCTGCGTGCTGGTTCCTGCCCCCCCCCAACTCCCTGCTTCTGCCTTGTTGTTCCTTCAGTTGTTTGGTTCTTCCCTGCCCTCCCTTCCCTGCCGTTTCTGTTTTCCCTTGTTCTTTCTTTTGGGGGGGGGTTGGCCTCCGGACGCAGCGCCATAGTTCGTTTGTTCATTTTCTTTCAGTAGTTCCTGTAGTGCCTACAGCTCTAATTTATGGCCACGCTTACCTGCCTGCCTTGCCCTGGGCTTCTACATCTCCTGTAAGCATCATTCTCCTTACAGTTGTGGCCAGATTCCTCTCCTTACCTCGCCATAGCCTGCCTACTGATGCTCCACATGTTTCTGGATGTTTATGACCGGTGGGCTCCGTACTCTTCTGTACCTTGCATTCACAGCTTCCACGTACCGACATGGACTCCATACCAGCAGATATGTCATGCCCGGTTTTCTGGGGCCATGATATCACTTGCTTGCATTCCTGTCCATACCCGCTTCAACGTACATAGTACAGCTTCTCTTTGGTTATGACTCAGCCCTCTAACTGAGGCCATTCAGTTTGGAATTTCCATCTCCTCTTCTGTATTGGAGCCCCCTTGCAATAACTCGGCTCATTACCCGAGTCATTATCAAAGTTTCAGCCTTCATTTCGAGACATGAGACAGCCCTGGCAAGCTAAGTACTTACACCTTTCAGCTACCAATTGCCATTTCTTAATCAGGTCTCCAGTCTCATAGCACTTCAGTGCTGCTCCTTTATCTACCTACTTATTGTGGTCTTGGGCTATTTATATCTTTACTCAGCCCTGCACAGCCACCCTGGTGCCATATGCATTTCATGAGCAGCTTGTACGATACCTAAGGTAGCAGGCAGACTTCTAAAGATCCTCGTTTCCATTGCCTTGGACAAACTGCAGAACCACTTTGGAGTTTTTATTTTCCGGCTACGATCGGACTGCCTGTTATTATCAGACTGTTGTTTGTTTTTACCTTCAGTTCTAGGCACTTCCTGCCTTTCTAGCGATAGCTGCCTGTTTCACTCCCCCTTTAGCTAGTACTCATTGCTCTAATAGAATGCCAGTTGTATAGTGCTATCATGGGAACTTGACACCGCATATGTACTACCTCATAGTGGTTGTGGTACTTGGATACTACTGCTTGGTGCGCTACTTCTACTTATAATACTAAGTTACGTTTTTAGGATGGAACTGTGCCTTCTGCGTTACCATTTACAGCCACCAGGTGGCAGTTAGCACTTTCCATATTGCCTTACAAACAACTGTGCCATAGCTGCTTCCCTCCTCTGCGAATTAATTAAATCCCTGACTACTTTGTTCCTGCCTCCGTCCACAGATGCCTACGCCAGCCTAAGTTATACTGACCTCTGTGCAAGTCCACTAGTTCCTACTGCTTGCTGACCTATGCGACAGCCTACGCTTGCTTACGCAACCATTGCTCCTTGCCTGTGCAAACCATCGCTTTATGCCTACTGCCATCCCTCAGCTTCGGCCTCCAGGATTTTGCTGCACTCGTTCTGCATCGGCCTTGCATGGTCTCAGCACTCACTGCTCATTTCAATGTTCAGCATGACCATGGAATTACTCCTGGATCTTCGAACCACCGCACTCGAACTATTTATCCTACTTTGCCTATTAGTGCTCTGACATGCCATTGCTATTACATTCCACTCATTATTATGCGTTTCTCCGGCTGACCTACGTGTGGTCCAGCAGTGCTGGCTATCCTTTCTGGGATGTATCTGCTACTGTTTACTTACCTTACCAACTGACCTACGAAGGGTCCAACTGTGCATGCTAGCTTATGTGGCTCTAGCTGCTACCTTGCTCACATTACCAGCTGACTTCGTGGTGTTCAGCTGCACCATATTTGCCTACTTCTACGACCTGCTTCACCCTTCAGGTGAAGGGTATGTTATTCTACTCCACCGCCTCGCCAGCTCGGGGCCTAAAGATTCGCTTATCCTACTATACGCCTACCTGCTGCTGTGGCAGCCAGCCAAAGAGCTCCTTACTATGGATTCACATTTGATGTTTCTACATTCATCATCTATTCTTAGGACGCTTTTACCCTGCTACTACGTCTGCATCATGCAGCGTGCTTACTATTACAACTTATGTACAGGTTCACTTCTTTACCTTACTTGCTTATATTACCTGCCTCGTCCTCCCAGGACTTAGAGGTCATCTCGACTAACCTGCCATTACAATCTACTGCACTCCTCATGAACTGGCACCCATCTAACCTATCTTTACATATTTACTGCGATCTCTACATACCAGGACGTGACCCTCTGCATTGCATGCAGTTCAACATTTCCATTGCATTATCTATCACTGCGCTGCAACCTGCCTCGCCCCCACAGGGCCGGAGGTTAGCCATCTTATTTAGTCAGACTTGTGCCCCTTCGGGCCCGGAGGTCCTTTGTTCCTATATTTTACTGTGCCACAATTGCCTGCTTCTGCAACCTGCCTTCACCCATCGGGCTGGGAGGTTTATCTACTGTACTCCTGCCTCGCTCAGATTGGGGGCTGGAGATTCACTCATTCTACTACAAATACCTGCTGCCGTGTCAGCCAGCTGGAAGCTCCTTTACTATGGATTCACATCTGGGTGTTTCTTCATTCATCATCTATTCTTGGATGCTTTGCCCTGCCACTTCAGCCATATGAAATTACTTCTGCTTCAACTCCTTCCAGGACACTTAGTTGAGCTTCTCCTGAAGACCTTTCCCATCCTGATTTATGCTCTACCGCTTCTCGGACCCTGTGACAACGCTACTTCCTTTGACTCAGCCTCTTCAGTTATCGCCATCTAGGATTCCTCAGCTCAACTATTCAGGACTCATCTGGACATTCTTCACAAGTCAATTCTAGCTAAGGTATCATTCTGGCTTGAAACGTAGATGTCATCATTGTTACACAACCATTTGGATCCACGAAGCTCTCTGATTCCTTTGCTTGTACCATTCTTCATGCCCCTCGCTTTATAATGTACCTAATCTTGCAATACCACTTCCCTGCTACTTCGTCTGCTCATGCAGCTTTACTTACTACATCAACTGACCTACGTATGGGTCCACTTATTTACACTACTTGCTCATACTACCTGCTTCGCCCTTACTAGGCCTAGAGGTCATCCCGCCTAACTCGCAATCACAACCTACTGTGCTCCTCATGAGCTGGAAATGCATCTGACCTACTTCTGCACATTCACTCCGTTCTCTACCTACTTACTGCTTGCTTCCCCTCTCTGAATTGGAGGTTTCTACAGCTCCATCCTACCTGTGACGTAGCATATGCCAGTTCTTGTGCTTCATCACCACGGCCTTCATTTGCTAACCTTGCCATGCAGAACTTGACTCATCAGTTCTCTTTCTTCACATGGATGCTGCACCTCGATTCATGGATCTCCTCTGCAAAGTCATCCTCACCTGCTGGAGTGCTTCACCACCTGCGACTCTTCGCTTCAAATTCATTTCAACCATGGATGCCACTCTTTTCATTCCGGCCTGCTCCTGGATTCTTGAACTTGGGGTTTACTAGATGGATGCTTGCTCTATTTACCTGACATGTCACAATTCAATACATCTTCAGTTCTCCGTTTCTCTGCATTGGGTTCTACGAACTTTGGGGTCAGATAGGCTGATTGCAATATTTAGGATTACTCTCCTTTAGTATGCCCAGAAGGATGGGCAGGTCAGTAGCCATGGGTCCTCAGAGGTTCCCTCCAAGGGGGGGTTTCCTCTCCTGCGTGCTACTGGTCACACTCTCCAGAGTTGGAGGAGGTAATCATACTGCTACTCATATTCTTGGAGTGTCTTCCTACTCGACTCCTTTATGAGTCAGATACAGAACATTAGTTGATATCATAATTCTTTTGAGGGGTCTCATAATACTGGACTAAGCATTCCTTACGGTGGGATACGGAGTAAGGCCAAACCAAACTAAGTTATATCAACATTACTCATCAGCTCAAGCATCTTAACACTTTGCACAAGACTATCCAGCTCACTCGTACTATAAGCACTGACTGTGTAACTATGTTCAAAGTACCTAAGCACAGATCAACTCAAACTGCTACATATTGGAAGAGCCTTGTCCTACTTACCTATCTGGCCTCTGTATCCAAGCACAAACCTTCATTATCCAATTACAATACGTAGCACAAGCACTGAGCTATGAACCACACATAACTAATGAACATTTTCTGTTTTACTCTACAGCGCACCACAAAAAAGGTATGTTTTCTTCAATCAGTGTGTGTGGAGGGTACAATTTAAAACTAGCAAGGTTTAATGAAACAGATATTGGACAATATAACAATTGCCAGTCAGTAGAACATCCTTCAGGGGTTGTGGTTATATGCTATTGACCTCAACTCTGGTCAATATTTTTTGTATTGTATGTTTATGGGATTAGCAGGGTCTGTCTCTTACCACATAAGGATATCACCTCACCCTGATTGGGCAGACAGAACCACTAAGCTTTGCACCCCTGTCGCCCAAACAGTGCAAGGCAACATTTCTATACTGTAATGGACAGACTCTATTAGTCCCATCAGCATATAGCATAACAATGTTTTGCATTGGCCACTTTGTGCCCTGTTTTTGGGTCAAAGAAACTGTGGCTGAGACTTTGGCTCACAGTTGTTTGTGCAGCTATGCATGCAGACAGTCCAAGGGTGAGGCCAGGTGCATCTCTGCACTACATACCATTCCTTATGGTATCAAGTGCTGGGTGAGGGGGGTGCAGGCTATGCAAGCAGGTACCCTGCAATTGCCTCTGCATGCTGCCAATGAAGTGCACAGACTGTCCAGAGCAAGAATGACATTTCCCCCTGCTATGCCGCCCCTGCCTTCCAGACAGGTAGAGAGGGGTGGGGGACAGCCAGTGGGGTGATTGTCCTTGTATTTTACAAACCCAGGATGCACAGTGTCTCACAGTCCCCTGCTCTATACAGAGCAGGGGATCCACTATCAAACCAGGATGGGCATCCCATTGGATGCCTGCCTGTGTCTGATGATCCACCCCTCCCATGCATCAACATGGTGGGGGGGAGGTGAGGCAGGCAGTCATGAGTGCCATGCCCCACACGCCTGTCTGTGGGTGCAGATGTGCATGGGCAAGGTACATACCCCTCACCCCTGTTAATGTATAGGCACCATTGTCACTAGTGGCAGGCTCATCTCCTGTGTTGCGTTGAGAGCAGGGCTATGTCACACAGATGAGTCCTAAACAGTCAGCATGAGACACAGGTCTGTGCTTTGGTGTTTTCAGCCTCTTTGGATTGTTTGTGCACCTTACAGAATTGCTTGAAACTATGCCAGCCATAAATAATTCATAGTGGTTGCATGTTATCTGTGAAGCATTGCACTGGGGAAGATGTGCTAGTTTGGATGTCCTTAAAGTTTGGCTGTAGCTGCTCTGCTACAAATGGGAGTGATGACCCAGTGGGAGGCATTGATACTGAATGTGTAGTCTGTGGAATATCTGAAAATTGCATCTCAAACTGAGAATGTCAGAGCTGCAACTAAAAAGAGTCTAGGAAACCGCATCCTGCTGTTTAAAACAACAGTATTTGTTAATCAGCAAAAATGTTATCGTATAGTTCTTTTAGCAAAAATATATTTCTGACATCCTGAGATTCATGCTCAGTGTATTTTTAGTTTTCTCAGATATTGCTAAAACAGCTTTTACAGCTAATTTTGTAATTAATGACTCGCATCATTAAAGTTGGCTGCCACTTGCAATATTTAAAAATCTCTTCTGAGTTTACTTGTTGAATGTACATGCTAGACTAATACTGTAGGTGTATTAGGATGGTGCTACCACAGGTTTCTGATGGTAAACAGCACAACGCTGTACCAGAATATTAAATTTTTTCATGGCAGGCATGGCACGGGAGTGGGAACTTTAAAAATGTCAAAATGTCATATCTTGGTTCAGGAATGAAGGAAAACTGAAAGAAAACAAGCATTTATCAATGCCAAATGTTTGCTTGCTGGTATTAGTATTGGAAATGCAGGAGTTAGAGAGATGCAGAATAGGAAGGGCAGTGAAGGATTGAACTTCACCCTGCAGAGACGGACAAGCATTGGGGTATGCGTTTGGGTTGTTGTCCATAACATTCATGCTATTTCACTTCACCCTATCCAGCAGACACAGACACGTGTTGATGTGTGCCTTGGGATGTTTGGCTTTACAGTCACCCCACTCCATAAGGACATGTACTGAAATGGGTGCAGTATAGGAGAATGGGGTGAACTCTGGGGTCCAAGAGTCCAAGGCACACCTCGATGCCTGTCACTGGCAGCAGGGTGGTGGGGTGGGGTGGAATGGCATGAGCATTACAGTTGGCAATCCAAAGCCACACCCCTGATGCCTGTCAGTCTGTACAGGGTGGGACGTTATGGTTAGGAACCCTAATGCCCTGGGCATTTGTTGGTATTTGCACTACAATTTTCAACATGGCCTTTTTGTAACTCCCACCTCATGAAAGCATTTGGGACCTCTTCTCATGAACAGTGGCACTGTGGTTTTGTCAATGTGTCCCGAACTTTGAGTTTCCACAGCGACTGTGCCATTGTGTGCCAGATGTAACAAAAACACAGACTGGCAGGATGAAGAAATATTGAAGGTACCATCTATAGGAGGTGTGAAGACGCAATATTGAAAATCTGTAGCGAAAATATTAAAATGCTCAAACTTCCGAGTGTACATGGAAACTGCGCAATGTATGTGTGTAACAGTCATTTAGTAGAATTATTTCACCAAATTTTCAACATAGGCATTTTGAGACCTCTGTTCATGAAGACTGTCACTATGATTTTCTGAAGCTGTCCCAAACATTGATTTCCCACAGCAACTGCACTATTCTGCGCCAGATGTGTAAACGCATATTTGGGGCCTGATGTGAAAAATGACAGCTGTATTGTTCATAAGGAGGTCTGAAAAATGCCAATGTTGAAAATCTGGAGTGAAAATACTGCAAATTTGTGAAGTTATGAGGGTGCATGGAAACTGCACAACATACGCTTGTAACACAGTCATTTTATGGACATTTGTCACCAAATTTTCACCATAGGCATTTTAGAACCTCTGCTCATCAACAGAGACACTGTGATTTTACATACGAACATATGAACATACGAATCTGCCAGCAGAACACACCAATTGGTCTATGTAAGTCTGCCCGAGTGTGCAGCTAGCACCCTAGATTACAGCTGTCCCAGCCTGCTCCCCCTCAGTTCCTCCCCCGCTTGTCCCAGCCCCTGCCCCCCTGACTCTTCCTCTTGCTTTATCCCACTCCTTCTTAAAGCTGTTGACTGTCCTACATGTTGCCACCCCCCTCTGGCAGTGCATTCCAGCTGGACACCACCCTCTCAGAGAAGTAGTGCCTCTCATTTCACTCTTGAAATGTCCCCTTCCAACCTTAGTCCATGCACCGCTCTCTTTTCCACTCCTCAGTTTAAACACCCCTGTGCTAGGTTTATTTACCCCCTCAGGTATTTAAACACTTCAATCATATCCCCCCTTCCCTCCTCTCCTCCGGTGTGTACATGTTCAGCTCCTTCAGCCTAACTTCAAATTCCTTTCCTTTCCTTCCATCCCCTTTTAACATTTTTGTTGCCCTCCTTTGTACCCTCCTCCAGTAACTTTATATCTCTCCTCAGGTATGGCCTCCAGTATTGCACATAGTATTCTACAGTAGGTGCGGTCTGACCAATGATCTGTAGAGAGGTAGGATCACATCCCTGTGTCTGGATGAGAACCCCATTGCAATACACCCCAGCATCCTGTTTGCCTTTGCTCCTGCTCTCCTGCACTGGGCCGACTTGTTTATGCCCCATTTACCAACCTAGGTCCTTCTCCTCCTGTGATCCCCAATCAGTTTCCTCTTCTTGTTCTTAGCCCCTGAAGTGCATCACCTTACACTTCTTTGCATTAGATCTACCTGCCCTCCAACTGACCATGTCTCCTAATTTGGTTAGGTCCCCTGCAGTTTTCCCATCCGCCCTCTTTGTCCACCACTGCCCTAATTTGAATAATCTGTGAACAGACTAACCCTCGGCCCCTCAATTTCTATGTGCTGTATCAGAGATAAGAACCCAAATAGCACTGGGCCCAGCACTGACCTCTGAGGCACCCCGCTTGTCACTGCTCTGGGTGCCAAGAGCTCCCCCACCACCACCACCATCCTCTGCACCCTCCCCTATAACCAGTTCTTTATCCATTTAGTCAGCTTTTTTCCCACCCCCACTGCCATCAACCCCCCCCAGACTTCCATGAGGCACTATATCAAAGGCTTACTGAAGTCCAAGTAAGGATATGTACCGCATTATCCCTGTCCAACTCTTTTGTCACCCAGTCATAATACTCTATGAGGTTGGTTTGACTGGACCTCCTGAGACGAACCCATGTTGCCACCCATCTTGGAGGCCATTACTCTCTACCAGCCTCTCCTTCAGTATCGCCTCCATCAGCTTACCCACTATGGACGTGAGAGTTACCGGCTGATAATTTCCAGGCTTCTCCCTAGGCCCACTCTTGTGTATGGGCATGACATGGGCCACCCTCCAGTTCTGAGGCACACACCCCGTTTCCAGGGTGGTATTGAACAGATCTATCAGCAGCTCAGGCAACAGCTCTATCTCCTCAGCACCCTGGGTGGATGCTATCGGACTTGGTGCCTTGTCCACCCTTACTGCCTCAGCCCCCAGCACCTTGCACCCCTATGACTGCGTTGTCCATCACCTCCTCCCCCTTCCCCACAGCTCATTCTGGTAGTGGGCTATCTCTCTCTATAGTGAAAACTAAGTACCATTTAGAATTCCACTGCCCCTCCCTTTTCCACCCAATCCCTCCCTGCTTTTGTCCTCACAATATGTTCCTTTGTACTTCCAGTTTTCCCAGACATACCTTAAAAAAAAGTCTTTTTCCCCTCCCTTTATGCCCTTCTGTGTGGACCTTTAATTGCCTGGAGGTCTTCGCTTTTTCACCCTCCCGCAATCTCCCTGACCAATTCCTGAAAGCCTCTTATCCTCTCCCTTCCTGTTCCTCCTGCACTCCAGTATGCTGATATCTTTGCCCCTCACCCTTGCAGCACTTCCTTGTTTAGCCAGCATGGTTTCTTGGCTCTGCCTCTTCTTACCCTGTCCCTGGTGCAGGCTACTTTGGCCTCAAGTTGGCCCAGTCTTATGACTCTCACACTTTTTGTTCTGCATCCAACCCTGGCCCTTATATCCTGGAGTCTGTCTTGCAGTATTGTTCCATCCTTCCAAAGTCTCACCCTAATAAAGTTCACCACCTAGTGCCTGCTGCCTCCTGTCTCCCTGCCCAGTGTGACAATGAGGCCACACTGTTTGGTGGTCACTACCTGCTAGTGGGTCCTCCACCTCTACCTCCCTCACCACCTCCCATTTGCCAGTACTAGGTCTAGAGGCTGCTACTAAACCTGTAGGCCCACTTACCAATTGCATCAGAAGGCGCCCTGAATGCATCAAGAGCACCTGATCCCTTGGTACTGTTAGGTGCCTGGGTGTTCTAATCACTTTGTGGTAGGTTGTGTCCCCCACTATCACCCATATTCCCCTTCATACACCCTTCTTATCTGTTCTGGCCAACGCCCATCCAGGTCCCTGACTGGGCTGGTGGTCTGTACACCACTCCCAGCCTTAGCTTTCTTCCTGTAGTCCAGGAGCTGTACCCAAAGTGCCTCTGCCTCTCTCTTCTCCTCGTGGCCCTTATGCATTTAATCCTTCCTCACATAGAGTGCAACCCCCTTCCAACCACCCGTCCTCCTACATCCTGTATTCCGGGATTGCAAAGTCCCAATCCTTGGTACTCTGTGGCCCAAGGCTCTGTCCTTTTGGCAGTGTCCACCTTCTGCCAGGAGCGCCTGAAGCTTCCTGCATTTTGTTCCTCAGGCTTCTTGTGCTGAGAGACTGCCCAAATCCATACCCCTCCTTCTCCTCACTCTTCTTCCTTGGCCTGTGTGCCTCCCGGTAGTCCGACCTTTCTCCTATTTTACCAGGTGCCTGTGCCACCCCCCACCTCAGGTTACTCCACCCTGTCTATATCTATATCTGTGGTGAGCCATTAGGCTCCCCTGTCCAGACCTTTCTACCAACCTCAGTTCTTGGCCACCCCCACTAGTTTAACGCCACCTTAGTAGAGACATACCCTCTAATCCTGCTTTCATTCCCTTCCCCTTCCTGCTCATGTAGCCTGCCCCCTGTGTACAAGGTAAGGTAAGGTGAAATTTATTTCTTAAGCACCTTTCAGATTATCAAGGCGCCTTACAATAAAATACAGTATAAACAAATTAATATAAATTGAAATCATAAAGAAAAAGCTTGATAAAACAAATAAGTCTTAAAATCAGATTTAAAACTCGTGACGGTCAGACATTCTCTTAACTGATGAGGTAGAGATTTCCACAGGGTAGGTGCAGCATAAGAAAACGCACATGCCCCAGATGTTTTTAAACGAACCTTGGGAATCTCTAGCAACTCACGGGTGGATCGGGGAGTGGCAGGGTAGGAGTAAGAGCTCTAGCATATCGGGTCCCTGCTCGTGTAGGGATTTATAAGTCAGCAAGCCGACCTTAAAGGTGATCCGCCACTGTACCGGCAGCCAGTGCAGTTCGCTCAGCATGGGCGTAATATGACTGGTCCTAGATGTACCAGTCAAAAGCCTGGCTACTGCATTTTGCACCAGCTGCAAATGGTGGATATCAACCCCAGGAAGCCCTAGGTAGAGGGCATTGCAGTAATCAAGGTGGATGATTACGAAGGCGTGGACCAATGCAGGAAGGTCAGCCGGAGGAACCAGGTGTTTCACCTGGGTGATATTCCTTAGATGGTAAAAGGAAGATTTAATGACAGTGGAGACCTGAGATTTCAAAGTCAAACTGCTATCAAAAATAACAGCCAGGTTACGCACCCAGTCTTAGATCATGAGCTGGACACCATCAAGCCATAAACCTGAAAGATGCCCATTCTCAACACCCACCTCCGGACAACCTGGGTCCACAACCAACACCTCAGTCTTGTCTGGATTTAACCTCAGCTAGCTAATGCTCATCCAATCTTTGATCTCAGTTAGACAGTTGTTAAGCACAGAGATCTCATCATCCTGTCCGGGTGTAAAGGACATATACAGTTGGGTATCATCTGCATAACAGTGAAAACTCAAATTGTATTTCCTAATGATATCTCCTAATGGCAGCATGTACACTGAAAACAACATGGGTGCCAATGTGGAGCCCTGCGGCAACCCGCAAGACAGGGGGAGGGCATCAGAGGAATAAATTCCAGTGACCACCCTCTGTCACCTACCTGTGAGGAAAGATAGAGCGAAACCAGTTCAAAACTGTGACAGATAGTCCACAGAAATGCCGCAGGCACTCCAAAAGCAAACCATGGTCTACAGCGTCAAATGCCACCGAAAGATCAAGAAGGACTAAGATAGTATGAGCCTTTCGATCTCTCACTATTAGTAGATTATTTAACACCCAAACAAGGGCAGTCTTGGTGCTATGTCTCTTCCTACTCCAGACTGGAGAGCATCCAAGACATTGTGGGTTGTAAGATGGTCATCCAGCTGCAACGCAACCACCTTCTCAATAACCTTAATCACAAAGGGTAGATTAGAGAGGTCTGTAGTTTGCTAGACAGTCTGGATCCAGGGAAGGTTTTTAAGGGTGGTCAGAATGACCACCTCATGAGGGATCAGAAAAACCTTTTCAAGGAACACCAGACAATTTCAGCAAGGATCAGTCAGATAACATCTATGCAGCGTACCAGTAATAGCATAGGGCCCGGATCCAAACTACAGTTGGTTGGTCGAAAAGTCTGGACAGTCCTCACAATGTTCTAGAATTCTGGCTGGCTGAAGTCAGAACAGACAGACCAGGTGCAAGCAACCTGCCGGCAATCTCCACAATGCCTCATAGAGGGAGTTGGGCTGATCGCCGACCTGATGCTGGCAACCTTATCTGCAAAAAATCGAGCAAGCTCATCACACTTTATTTGTGAAAACCTCTTCCAGACTGAAGACAGACTGGATTGCACAGTCTGTCCACAGTCCAAAAGAGCTGAGCTGGTCAATTCCATGCAGCAGCAATCTCCCCGGACAGGAATTCTGCTTTCTTATGGGTTATTGCTGATTGATAGATCTTATAATGTTCCAGCAATCTAAGCCTGCCAGCATCAAGGCCGGATTTCCACCAAGCTCTCTCTAGCCTTCGACCCACCCTCCTCAGCTCCTTCAAGGGCCCATCAAACCAAGGGGTCCTTGGGCACAGAGTGAGTGGGTGAACATGAACAGGAGCTATTGAGTCCAGAGCATCTCCCACCGCCTTGTTATAGGCCAGCACAAGACCATCTGGACCCTTGCATTCATTTGATAAACCCGATAGGTCCAGCACCACTGATAGACCTTCTGGGGTAACTCCCCTTAAAGGGCAGTACCGGACCATCTCCAAAGGGGCAGACCTACTTAGGGGTGCCCCGAAACTGAACCTTATGGTGTGATGGTCTGACCAACCAACTGGTTCCACCCCCAGATCCGTGCTCTCCATCCCCAGGAGGAACATAAATTCCAGAGAGTTACCCCCAGTATGGGTAGCAGAGGTAACCACCTGTGTAGGGCTCAGCATAGTCATAAGCTGAAGTAGATTATTTCCAAACTGTGAGAGTTCATCGTTGGCCCAGGCATTGAAGTCACTCAGAATTAACCATCTGGGTGACTCCAAGGCCACGTTGACAATGAAGTCCATAGCTCCTTTGGGAATTCTCCCCCATCACCGAGTGGACCGTAGATGAGGAGTATCCTGAACCCTACACCTGCTCCCAGGATACACTCAAAGGATTGAGTGCACCCCCACTGGCACATTCACAAGGCCCAGTTCCATTTTAAACACAATGGCTACACCCCTGCCCCTACAATCCAACCTCGGGTGGTGTATCACCGAGAACTCACATGGAACAGCAGATGTCAAAATAGGGCCTGCATTCTCAACCAGGTCTTGGTGATGCATGCCAGATCAGATGTTTCAACAAGATCAGCTATAATAGCCATCTTGTTTCTAATTGATCTGGCATTGCATAACACTGCCCGAGTTGGATGGGTCAACGAGGAAGATCCCAAGACCTGCCCACTATTTGTGGAGCCCTTGGGTATGGTAACCAGACAGGGCGCCCCCACTTTCCTGACCCCATTTTGCCCCAGGGTGTCTCCTAGTCCCAATGACCTCAATCTGTCCACTCCTCTCCATTCTCCCACTATGCCCAGGTTGCCCCTTTTTCAATCAATTTCTGACTATCCCCAAGGCTCGACATCTCTTATACACCTCAGCCGGCAATGGAGGACAGGCAAAAGGCAGGAATGCCCTGAGCATGGTGGATGAATAATGCCTGATAGTCTCAAGACCCTCCCAACACATTATAAACACAATTATTATAACACAACATAAACACCAATAATTAATAAACAAAACAAGTGTCTGAACAATTTGAACCGTAATCCTATAATCCAACTTGCTTCTAAAAATCTCCCAAAACTCCCCAAATTATAAAACCCTCAATTAGTATTGATGTAACTAATCCAACAGTCCTTTGTAATAGATGATCCGGTAGTCCTTTACAGCAAGTCACTATTTCCCCCAGGCCCTACCCCAGTTAGTCACTAACCCATAATTTTTGGTGTGGCACAAATCCCTCACCCACTAGTTGAACTCCTCAATCCTACCCTTCCTCCGAATGCTTGCACATGGCACTGGGAGTACCTCCGAGAATGCCACCAACTCCCCCATCCCCTCACACTGCCTGCCCAACCACTCAAACCTCCCTCTCACTACTTCCATGGTCTCCCCCGCCAAGTCGTTTGTCCACACGTGCAACAGTAAATGAGGTTTCTTCCTCTCCATGCCTGCCCTGCCCCTCCTGCAGTCAACCTGGGGATAGCTTCAACCCAAATACAGCTGTGCCTTCCCCCCTTCTGCCCCATCTCACCCCTTTCAGTATAGAATCCCCCAGGAAGAGTACCCCTCGTCCCTTACCCCCTTTCCCTTCCAATGCCCCTTCCACCACCCCTGTATTCATTCTTTCCTGCCCTTTACCCCAACCAGCTGCACCCTCTGTGACTTCTGTATCGGTATCCCCTACTTCCGACCTCACCCCTTTTCTCTGCCTTATTCCTCCCATCTACCTTGAACCTCTAACCAGCCTGACTACTTCCTACTGGGCTTCACGTGTCGACCTCCCCTCATCCCCTGCTGATTTCCAACCCCTCTCCTATCCCTGCTGTTGTCGATTTACAGCCCCCATTCCCTTCTACCCCGATAGTGATGCCCCTCCCATCCTTCCCCCTTCCCATAGCCTTCTCTCCTCCAGTCACCACCCACTCCTTCTTTACAAGCCCCCTTCTTCCCTTCGTCATTGCTATCTCTTCCACTACCTGTTGCCATCCCTCTCATGTCCGCTTGTCCTCCCCCCTTCAGTATGTTCCTGCTCCCCCATAACAGAGGCTTGGATCTATTCCTGGTTATCCTTCACTCATCTCTTCCCTATGTTTCCCCCTCCTACTTGTTCCCTCCATACCCCCTGGTCCCTTCCTACCAGCAGCCATTTGCTCTCTCCCTGTCGGTACTCCTTGTGGTCTCTTCCTCCCCCATCAGGAGGCCCCCCCTCACCTTGGGGCACCCCCTCCCTTCTCCTCTTTATTCTGCTAGTGCCTCTGATACTGGGGTCGGTTTCAGACCCTAGTTGTTCTTCCTCTGTCCCCTTGCCATCCCCTATTCCCCCTCCAGCCAGAATACCTACCATACTCATCTGCCCTGACACTTAGACTCCTCCCTAACCTCTACAGTTCCTCCCTCAAACTAGCCAGTTGTCTACAGACCATACACCTGCCCATCCTCCAAGCCCAGTCCAGGATCATGGCAGACCCACACCTTGTACACCCCATGACCCTTCCAAAGATGCCCGCCCTATTGACATGTGGCACCTGCCCATTTGGCCCCATCTTATGTTACAGGTATCCAATCATTGCTTTGTCTCCACCCAGAGATCCTGCTGTAATATAGGACCACAGAGGACACTGGGCGGGAGGGTGGGCAACTCTAAAGTCCCAGCAAAGCTCTGTTGATCTTGCTCACTCCCCCCTCTCACTCACTTGTTCTATTTCACCCAGCGCTGCAGGCTGCCCTTTTGTACTGGGCTCCTGCCTGCATTGGTACCTTTTTCTGCCCACAGAAAAAACCTGCAGCAGTCCCAACAGAGCTCCGTTGGGCTCACTCACTCCCACTCTCTCACTCATTCATTCTGTTTCTCCCGGCACTGCAAGCTATCCTTTTTTATTGGGCTCCGGCCTGTGTTGGCACCTTTTTTTCCCCACAAAGAAATCCGCAGCAGTCCCAACAGAGCTCCATTGAGCTCACTCACTCTCCCTCTCTCACTCGCTCGTTCTGTTTCTCCTGGTGCTGCAGGCTGCCCTTTTGTACTGGGCTCCTGCCTGTGTTGGCACCTTTTTCTGCCCACAAAGAAATCCACAGTAGTCCTGACAGAGCTCCATTGAGCACGCTCACTCCCCCTCTCTCACTAGCTCGTTCTGTTTCTCACAGCTCTGCAGGCTGTCCTTTGTACTGGGCCCTTGCCTGCATTGGTGCCTTTTTCTGCCCACAAAGAGATTGGCAGCAGTCCCGACAGAGCTCCGTTGGGCTCACTCACTCCCCCTCTCTCACTCACTCATTCTGTTTCTCCCGGCGCTGCAAGCTGTCCTTTTGTACTGGGCTCCAGCCTGTGTCGGCACCTTTTTTCCCCCACAAAGAAATCTGCAGCAGTCCTGACAAAGCTCCATTGAGCTCGCTCACTCTCCCTCTCTCCCTCTCTCACTCACTCGTTCTGGGTCTCCTGGCGCTGCAGGCTGCCCTTTTGTACTGGGCTCCTGCCTGCGTTGGCACCTTTTTCTGCCCACAAAGAAATCCACAGCAGTCCTGACAGAGCTCAGTTGAGCTTGCTCACTCAACCTCTCTTACTCGCTTGATTTTAATCTTTCCCAAACACTGATTTCCCACAGCGACCGAGCTATTCTGCACCGGAAATGCGAAAACACATTTCAGCCAGGATGTGAAAAATGACAACTGTATTCTTCATAAGGAGGTGTGAAAAAATGCCAGTGTTGAAAATCTGACGTGAAAATATTACAAATTTGCGAAGTTACAAGGGTGTGTGGAAACTGCATAACGCACACTTGTAACTCAGTCATTTTATGGACTTTTGACACCAAATTTTCAATATAGGCATTTTAGGACCTCTGCTCATGAACAGTGTCACTGTCATTTTCTTAATCTGTCCCAAAAACTGATTTTCCACAGTAACCGTGCTATTCTGCGACGGAAGTGCGAAAACACATTTTGGCCAGGATGTGTAAAATGACAGCTGTACTGTTCATAAGGAGGTGTGGAAAAATGCTAATGTTGAAAATCTGGAGTGAAAATATTACACAATCAAGAAGTTACGAGAGTGCGTGGAAACTGTGCATTGCACACTCATAAAACAGCCAATTTTTGGATTCTTTTCACCAGATTTGCAACTTAGGCTTTTTGAGAGCCCACCTCATGAATACTGGCAGTGTCATTTTGTTAATCTGTCCCAAAAGGTGATTCCATGCAGTGACCACAAAATCACCTTTTGGGACCGAATAACTCCATGACAGTGACTGAATTCATGAGGAGGGGTCCCAATAACCCCATGTTGAACATTTGGTGCCAAAAGTCCCCAAAATGCCTGAGGTATGAACCAAACTTGAAAGAAAAATGTATTTATGCCACTATACAGCTTACCAGCATTTCTTCAGTTCATAGTCAACTTTGAAGAGTGCAGACGTGTTACTGGTCCACCGAAGATCATTGCGCTGTACTCCAGAGGTAAGAATGGGGTGAGGGCAGTGTGGGAGACAGGGTGTGCAGAGGGTGGGTGCAGGTTGGAGAGGGGCCACAGACTCAAGGAGGGACCGTTTTCTGTTTTACAGGGTTAAAAAATAAATACATTGCAGGACTTTTTTTTTTTCAGGGACATTTGGCACACTGGGGTGGGCTCCCAGTGTGCCACCTGAGTGTTTCAGGGGGGCTGTAGCTGACGTGGGATTGGGCACCCCCATCAGCACATACGGGGCAAGAGCCGAGGGGGACTGGGCACCCCCCTCAACAGACAACAAATTGGGGAGGCATTATGCTGATGGGGAGTGTGCTCTCCCATCAGAAAATTGAACTGGGAAGGGGGGACTGAAGCCGATGGGGATTGGGAGCCTCGTTGGCAGAGAAAGACTGTTGGGGGACACATGATGCCGAGGAGGATTGGGCAACCTCTCGGCATACAATAGAAACTTGGAGGTGGGGACATTATGTCGACGGGGACTGGGCTCTCCATCGGCAAATTAACTGGGTTGAGGCCATGCGGACGGCAAGGCACTGCCCTGCAATGATGGGTCGCTCCCCCATTTCAGTGGAATGGCTGATGCTGCAATGACAAGGTGGCCTCTGTTTGCAGCAGGGAAAATGTTTCAAGGTGGTGGCACGCTGGCTGAACTAGTGTTAGCAGCAGCATGTCACCGCATTGGGGAATGTGGACTAAGCCTCAAAAAGCACTGGGGTCATTGGCCCCCACAGTGCCACACCTCCAAATTCCCGCTACTCTCCTAAGCTGCACCGAAATGTTTCTTGCGCATGTGCAAGCAAACATAAAAATGTGTATCTTGATATTTTTACCAGAAGAACATTATTGCTGAAAACAACAATACGGTTAAACAAATAGTGCTGTTAAAGAAGTGGCGGTGTGCTGGTCTGTCTGTGCAGTGGTAGGGTAATTGCTTGTAATGCCAGTAACCCGGGGTTGAGAACAAACCAGGGTCATCAAGGGCCAGCTGATGGGAAGAGGTCCAAGTCACAGGGGATGCTGTCCAGTTCCAGGAAGGGTGGGCGAGCAGCATGGCCATAGCAGCCCCAGCTGGGTGACTGCAGGTGGATCTTCAAGCATGCCCTGGGGTGGAGAGACACTGGCTAATCTTGCATGACAGCACGCTCTGTGCATTCTTGCCACCAGCATCTTGAGGAAAGATATTCCAGGAAAACCATAAAGCACCCTATCCTGGCGGGATAAAGCCCAATGGTTTGCAGACCTCGCTCCATCGACTCAGTCTCCCCCACCTGAATTTGAACCTTGGAGGGTACTGGTAACCCCTGATGACCGTACTATGTGGGGGTCATCCATAAAGGAAGGAGGACAGGGATAAGTCTGAAGGAAGATGGGTGACAGAGCTGGAGTCACAGAGCATAAGGGGGCTAGAACAGAGAGCAAGGGGGTATATTACAAATTCAAAACAAGCACTGTGGGTGTTTATGACAACAATAAAGGAAAAAGATGCAAACAGCACTGACAGCACTTATTAATATATCTAGAGAATTCTAGGTTGCATAAGCTGTAATATAGCAAGCAGATCAAGTGAGGTGATATGCCACTATATGGAATGCTTGTCAGGCCTTATCTGGAATACTGTGGAAGTTATGGGCCCCCCACAAGAAAAGATGCATCAAGAAACTGGAGGAAGGGATGCAAAGGGTGACACAATTTGTGGCAGAGTTAAAAGAGTTAATATGTGAGCAGAGAATGGAAACACTAAACATGTATTCACTGGAGTACAGAAGGCTAAGGAGAGATCTAGCATTTGAAAAATAAAGAACAGGTAGTTATATAAACAATCTCTGGCCAGAGCAGATAGGGCTACAGCTGAGGAATTTAGGGTAAAAATGTTGTAAATTTATTTTTTAATATTTTTACACCAAATTTTCAACATAAGCTTGTTATGATCCTGCCTCATGAAGACGGACAGAGAAAAGGTTCAACTCCTGGCTTAAAGGTGATTTTGTGCAGGGACTGCAGAATCAACTTTTGGGATGCTAAAACACATTTTGGGCAGGAGTTGAAAAATGTATTTATTTCTTTATTTAGCTTTTGTTAACCAGGTAAGTACACTAGACAAGCAATTTGCCTATTTTCAGGTACGACCCAGGAGAGTACAGGAAATGACATACTAACACACTTGGGACAACATGGTACATAATTAAGAACAGGTCACACATCATGAGACTACAAGGTAAGATTACACATCACATAACTAGGAACAGGTTACACGTCAAGAGATTACAGGTAAAATTACACATATTGCATCAAGTTTGGGGCAATACAGAAATACTACATTTTAAGGGCCGGCAGTTTTGTATGGGTGCAAGTGCTAAACATATGTCATGGGGGTTTTTGACATCCACAGGCCGATGCACTTTTAAGATGGCTCCATAGGGAAGAGTGCAGGCTGCCCTGCAAGGGGGCAGCACGGACCTGGGTTGGGAAGGTATTCCAAAGTTTAGGGGCACATGCTGCGAAGTCCCTTTCACTCATCTTGGTCCTAGTCACAGGTACCTTGAGTGTGGCAGACCCCTGAGATCTAAGGTGATATGAAGAGGGGGCAGTTTGGGCCAGCAAGCTTGCCACCCCTGGAGGGGTACCCGTGTTGAGGACCTTACCAGTGAAGCAACCAAGGACAAAGTCAATGTACTTTGTAGGCAAGAGCCAGTGTAGCTTGTTGTAGAGCTCACAGTGATGAGTAAGCCGGAGGGGCCGATAGGGCGAAGCAGTGAATATTGTTATAAGCCGTCGACCACCTGGAAGAGATGGGCCTTAGTGGTGCTAGCAAACAGCAGAAACCCATAACACAAAGAGGAGAAGCATCCCCTCTCATAAAGGCAACCGCAGCTGGTGTGAGGTTGTTTTGCCCTGTAGGCAGACCAGTTTACAGTTGACTGTTTTACATATCCTCTGAATATGAAGGCCAAGGTTGAGCTGTGGGTCCAGCATTACTCCCAGGTATTTGAAGTTGTCCGTGATAGGGATCGGGACATCTCCCTTGCTGGATACACAGAACGGCACATGGGCAGCCTTAATCTTTGCCCGGAACCCAAAGAGCATGGACTGGGTTTTTTTTAGGTTAAGGACAAGCTTGTGGTTTAGGATCCATGCCTGAATGTTTATAAGGTCTTCACTCAGTTGTTGACTAATGACCACCACCTCATGGGAGTGAGATAGGATAACCAGATCATCTGCATAGAGAATTGGTTTACAGTGGGCTGCGGTTTTGGGGAGGTTATTTATAAAAATGGAGAAGAGCATTGGTCCAAGGACGGAGCCTTGGGGGACCCCTACCGTTACTGGGATGGGACCCGAAAGCTCTTTGCCAAATTTGACCTGCTGCATTCTACCATACAGGTAGTTGTCGAACCAGCTAAGAGCAGTAGTGGAAAGACCAATTGCTCTAAGCTGAGTCGACAGCATGGCATGATCGACCAGGTCAAACGCCTTCACATTCATGAGATGCTGTAAAGAAATGGCTATATTGAAAATTTGAGGTAAAAATATTGAATATTACCAGACGTATGAGCCTGCATTTGTAAAATTCAATGTTGGCTCATAACTTTGTTGAGTTTTAATATTTTTACACCAAATTTTCAACATAGCCTTCTTATGACCCCACCTCACGAACAAGGGTGGAGAATATTGTTAACGCCTGCCTGAAAGGTGATTTTACACATGGATCACAAAATCACCCTTTGGGATGAAAAAAAAACAACATTTTGGCCAGGATTTGAAAAATGACAGCTGTCACATTCATGAGGTGCTGTAAAGATATGGCTATGCTGTAAATTTGGGGTAAAAATATTGACAGTTACCAAAGTTACGAGGCTGCATTTGCAGAATTCAATGTAGGCTCATAATTTTGTAGTTTATTAATATTTTACACCAAATTTTCAACATAGCCTTCTTTTGACCCCACCTCATGAAGAGGGGCAGACAAAATGTTCAACTCCTGCCTGAAAGGTGATTTTGTGCAGTGGCACCAAAATCACCTTTTGGAACTGATTTGCCTAGTGACAGTGCCATTGTTCATGAGGTAGGGTCTCAAAGAAGGCATGTTGAAAATGTGGGCCAAAAATATGCATACATAGCCAAGTTATGCCTCTAAGTTCAATACTCCATTGAAATACATTGAATGGCATACCTGTTTCTTAAGTTCATGGTCAAGCTTTGAAGAGTGAAGATGTGGCTGTGGTCCAGAGAGGATTATGGTGTTGGACCCCTGATGGGTACATAAGGGCTTGGGGGGGGTGATGGGCACTGAGTGAGAGGGTTAGGTGCGGGTCAGAAATGGCATAAAAGACATTGATGGATGGTTTCCTTGTTACAGGTTACAACAACAAAAAACAAACTCTGGTCAGAGCCGATACGGCTGTGGAGAACTTTTAGGAGTGGCAAGAGCATTGAAAAGAATATGCGGTGCTCTCACCGCACCAGAGTCAGCCATAGGTAATACTGCAGGGATTACAGTACTGCACATATGTGATACTTGTGCATGCATAGTTTTCCCGGAATCAGCCGTGTGCAACATGGCAGTGCTGACAGGACTACATATGTGTGATACTGTGCATGCACAGTCTAAGTCAGGGTCACAACTTGTACATGCGCAGCTTAAGTCAGGGCCACCAAGTTGCACATGGCAGCCATCACTTCCGCAATTGTGGAAAGGAAAAGTAGTGCTCCAGGAAGGGGGTATGTTGATGTGGCCTGCGGAGGGGAAGGGCTGCATAATAAGGAAAAAAAAATACATTGCAAGATAACAAGTTCCCAAACTTGACAGGAACAAGCCTAGCATATTATAACTGTTCCAGAGCAGACCGCATGGTAAGTGATCAATGGTCCAAGGATAGACATACACATCATGAAACGTAGTATAACAGTCAAGAATGTACATGAATGTTTACTAATGACATATATTGAAGTCTTAACTGATGTACATATTGCCCCCCCACTCCTAAATGCATGTCTTTCAGTTAGGAAAAAAAAACACTGTATGTGATAGTATTCTGTCGGTTGAATCGCTTAGCAGGAAAAAAAAACAGACACAACACAGTTTTTAAAATTTTTAAAAATAACCAGTAAACGTAAACATGATCCCAGTAGAAAATACTTTGATATTAGCATATTAGCATCCCTTGACCCTTATGACCGCCCATCTATATGGTTGAGAAATATGCAGCTCAATGTTTGATATAGAAATTGCTTAAAAATTTGACCAGCCACATGAGGAACTAAGTTCAATTACTTAATTGTTCAGTAAGGTATGTGTGAAAAGTACCCTTCTCTCATTTCATTACGTTATTTACATGGAGAAAAGCCGGGAGAACACAATTTATAGTGTACTGGAAGGAAAGTGCTACAAACTTTTGTGCTGGCTTAACAGTAGCACATTAGTTCACTGTGACCCCCATGACCTCCCATTAGGAGACGGCTATTAGGTTGGATATCAAGTAGCATCAATAAACCACCCTTGTAAGGCCAGTAGTGTAATTTCATGTAAGTTGCTGCAAAATGATAATTTAGACTACCCATTATGCACCAATGAGAATCAATTACATGTTTTGTAACCATGATGTTTAATTTAGTTTACTGATTTGGAAAATTCCTTTGAGCCCAAGCTCTTTTACAAAGGTTCCTCGTCAGTGACAAGACAAGGTACAAAGTAGTAATTATAAAAAAGAAAACATAGTAAGACAACACCACGATTCAACATATGAGCAAAGACATTGTGGTTACAGGTTTGGATGGTAGGATACAACAGCACAGTTATAGGCCAGAGGCTGGTGCAGCCCCAAGGAGCCTTGTCATTGGGGTGGGGGGGTGGATGACCTTCGAGGTCAGGGAACTTGTAACGTAGTGGTTGGCAGTTAAGCATAAGCAGTGGGGATGTGGATGTGGGTCACGCTGTAATGTAACATTAAGTTAGGGGTTCACCATTTGCTTGTTATAGATTGCAATTGTCCTTACAGCTGTGCAATTACAGACAGTGACAGTTTACAGGTGTTACAGACATGTATCCGCAGTTTGAGTTCCGGTTCACTTTCAGGTTCGGAGCCTTACAAAATGTCACTTTCTTCAATGGCCAAGCTGTAAGGGCAATTGAAAGCCATATAAAATGAATAGTTAACCCAAAATGTCCTATTGGTAGCGTCATGCATATTATCGTCAAAATAAATATAATTGGTTTCCATTGGCTATAATGTGTAGTCTAAGCCATCTTTTTGCAGCCACATAAATTATACGAAACTATGGGATTTAGAAAATGAGGTTTATTAATGTTACTTGAAATCCAACCTCACAGCCTTCTCTTAATGGGAGGTCGTGGGTGGTAACAGTGAGCTACTGTGGTACTGTTAAGCCATTACCAATGACTGTAGCACTTCTCTTCCACTATCAATGGAGTTCCAGCTTTTACCCATGTAAGTAAAGTAATGAAATAAGACAAGGGTACTCTTTTCACATACCGTAGTGAAAAACTCTGTAATCAAACTTACTTCATCATTTCGCTGATCATATTTTTTCACCCATTTCTATGTCTTACATTGAGTTACGCATTTCCCAAGCATGCCACCTATTACAGATGGGAGGTCAGGAAGGTCAAGGGGAGTTAATATTCTTGTATGAAATTACGTGAAGCAATATCTTGATTTTACTGTGACACTTACAATTTACTGAGATTCAAACCTGATGTCTCAGCACTGAAACTTAGATAAAACCTAATTAAGTCCTTCTGAATAAAATCTTGAAATTTACTACCTGGCAATATAGTAATACAATATAATTCAAAGCAGTATTATGTAGTGAATCAAACCATCACTGCTTCTGTCCAATCTCTAAAATGTGGAACTACTACCTAACAGGGAAGGTATTAATTGTTTCGCTAAGGGTCTGTTTTTTCACCCACACATCTACTAAAAGGCTAGAAAAGTAGAAAGGATCAATCAGTTGGAGTACAAGGGAAGAACTCCCGATACAATCTGAAAATGTGTTCACTGACAATGCAATAATACAATATAATTCAAAGCAGGATTATGTAGTGAAACAAACCGTTACTGCTTCTGTCCAATCGGGAAATCTGCACCTGCCACAGTTGCATAATTTGCAATACATTTTTAGACTGATATTTAGAACATCTGAGGAGTCGGTTCATAGCATTTCATTCTGTGACCTTTGATTTACTAGTCTCAGGGATGTTTGCTAATCTCTGGTTGTATTTTATGACTAACGGCTAATATATCACACTCATGTTTTAAATGTTTTTTCTCCTTGTTTAAAGCAGCTCATTTATTTGGCAACAACTATCATCATATAGCTTTTTTTAGCAAAAAAAAAAAAAAAAAAAAAAGAAAAGGTATTTCTGACATCCAGCCAAAATCTAAGAAGCTGAAATTGCTAAGAAGCTCTGATCATTACAGCCTGGTGCACTCTGGAAGATCTGACATCCAATTTACTTTAGGCTGTAGGGTTTTTACTTAGCTGCTAAAAGAATTAGAATTAATCTATTTGAATGAAATCTGAACAGATGTTCAGTCTGCAGCCCTGCAAGGGAGTATTTCATTCAACTGGCATAATGATTTGCAGTTGTGGAAGGATACACTGAAATCTCCAAAAATATGTGCTTCGGTATCCCATTTTTCCAGCTGCAGCAAGATGGCTGCAGGCTCCATCCACAGCCATAAAAACAGGACTGTGATGCCGATCTTGATACTGGGTGATTGGGCACCCCCAGTGTCACTGTTCAGTTTCTGGGGGGGGGGTTGCTGAGAGGGAGGGTCCAGGTGGGGAGGAAAGTAAAAAATAAATAAATACACTTATGCATAGTTTGGGGAGGTGGAATGAGGATTCCTGCACTGGGGGATTGGGCAAACCCCAGTGCCACTGTTACATTTCTGGGGGGGAGTTGGGTGGTGGGTGCTGAGAGGGAGGGTCAGGTAGGGGGAAACTATAAAAATATATGTTAAAAAAACAAAAAAAGCACAACTGCACATGCTCAGTAGTGATGGGGGGATTCATTGATCAGAACACTGGGGGATTGGGTACCCCCAGTGTCACAATTATGTTTCTGTGGGGATGTGGAGTGGTGGGAGCTAAGAGGGAGGCCTGGGTGGGGGTTATGTATTTCAGCGGTCACAGACCGCCAAAAATAAAAAATAAAATAGTGCACACGCTGAGTGTTCCACAGACGTGGAGGTGACTTTTTTTGTCACTGCAACATATTGTTTGTTCACAAGGAATGTGGGAGTCCTTTCTCTCATAGCAAGAGGGCTGCAGGGCTCTGCCCACTTATTTATTTATTTAAGAGTTTAACCAGGAAGGCATACTGAGCAGGGTACCACTCGATTCCAGATGCGCCCTGGGGAGGTAGGGGGAGAGGGAGATACAGTGGAATAAATATTACAATGTATATAGATCAATACAGTCAGATAGATTAGTAAACATCAAATAACTATACAGGCAGGTTGTCAAATAGATTAGTCTACATCAATTTAAATTGTCCAAATACAATCAAGGCCAGCTTTACACTCATAAATACAATAGCATCAACATCATACCAATAAGCATGGTAGTCAACAGCAGGTGAAAATAAGTAACAAAAAAAAAATAAAATAAACAGCGGCCAACAAGTCCGCAAGGTTTCGGGAGTCACGTGATGCAGAGTGACTGGTAGCTGCTTTCTCCTGAGCTCCCACCCACCACCCTATTAAATCGTTTTATTTTCCTGTCTCACAGCATTTTTCTTAAAGATTTTGTTTGCTGGAGCGACGCTGATCGTCTGTGACACTCCTGGACCAAAAATTTTCCAGAGAGAAGATCGTTTTAAGAGTCGATCGGGGCAATGGACTCGGACATGAAAACAGCCGGAGAAAGGCATACTCCACCCACGTCACCGGAGAAAAACACCAAGAAAGCCAGGAATACCAACTCAGGGCAGTAATCGAAACAAACGCCCCCTGCTTCACATAGTAACCTGCTAACTGAGGATCGATTTCTTCAGGAGCTTCTGCCCTTTAGGGAAACACTCCAGGAAATCTCCAGCGAAATTAAATCAATAAGAAGCGACTTTACTGCTCTGTCAAGGAGGGTGGGGGATATGGAGGCAAGAACATCCTCCCTGGAAAATTGGAAAAGCAAGACCGATCCAGAAGTAGTTAAACTAAGGCAACAAATTCAGAAATTACAGATGAAGACAGAAGACTTAGAGGGCAGAAGCAGGAGGAACAATATTTTAATCCTTGGCTTGCCTGAGTCGGAGGAAGGTGGGGACACCATCAGATTTGTGCAACAGCTTCTCAACAAAATTATTGGCCTTCAGCCTATTAACCAGCACCTACCACATCGAAAGGGCACATCGATCTCTAAGGCCTAAACCTCCGCCTGGTGCCCCCCCCGACTGATCATTATCAGGTTCCTCAGTTACATTGAGAAACAACATGTGCTGTTGAAAGTTAAAGAACTAGAGTCAATCCAGTGGGCCCAAAACAAAATTCGAATTACCCAGGACCTTCCATATGAGACCCGACAAAAGAGAACAGCCTTTCATCCTATTGTGAGGAAACTAATTGCAGCTGGCATAAAATTCAGAATGAACTACCCGGCAAAGTTACTGGTATCTCGAGATGGCGTCTGGCAAGCCTATGACAATCCGGATCAAGCTCTACCTGATCTTGCCATGAGGCTCCCGAATCTCTTCAAAGGAGACTGATTATCTCACGTTTAACAGACTCGGTTATAGGCAGCTGTTGTGCCTTAAAACTATTTAATTTAGATCTTCTTCGAACCGGATACTCCCTTTAGGTAGCTACTATGGAAGGCTTACCTGGTTTTCCTTGGGGGGAGCGTAGAGGTAGTGTGGTAGTGGGAGGCGAACTTGTAGGCCTTGAGGCCTGTGTGGCCTAGTTGATCCATGGAGCCATGAGTGCGCATCATCACTGGGAGTAGAGGAACAAGTTAGTGAGGGAGTGGTTTCCGGAGGTCACACTTGGTGGTCGGACCGTTTGGGTCCGTCCGCGCGTCTTCCGACCGGAACTTCCCTTCTTGATGTTTCCCATTTTGATGATGCAAGGATTTCCCCGTAAAACCTCCACTCAATTTCTGGGGTTACAATCAGGGAGTCGGGGCAGGTGCATTCCAGAATTTCCCCTCGCATCATCGCAACAGGATCGTGAAGGTTTGGGGGAGTACAGAGGTAAGCCCTTACAGGAAGCCAATCCTCTTGATTAAAATTTTTGGTCCGACGACCAGAGGTTTTAGAGTTGAAGAAAGGTGCGAATACAGCACAAGTTTATTGTTGGGTGGGTGGGGGCTCGGGTGGGAGTGAGGCTCTGGGAGAATCTGTCTCGTGGCCTTAGTTGGGTGTTTGGGGTAACTTGGACTAATTCTGGTAGGACTGCTACTCTACCTTTCTGCAGGTCCAGTTGCAATTTAGGGTTTTTTTTTGGCTCAGCCAAGGTTCTATACCTAAGGAGGTTTACTGCAGACCAAGGTATCCTTGGGGGGGGTCCCGCTTGTATGCTATAGTTGGGTGTTTCTCTGGTTCTGGTCATTTTTGGGACTATTTGTAAATAGTTTGGGGAGAAGTTGGGAGGGTAGGTTGTATAAATTAATGGGGGGAGCGGGGAGGGGTCACATTTAGTAGTGTTCTCAATGGTTTTCTCAACCTAACTTTATTTCTGTTTCTGGTTTTATCCAAGGGTTATGCAACCTCAACTATGTGGCTGGATACCCCTACTTATTATGCTTGGAGTGTTCAGTGGGGAGTGCATGGGGGTGGGCGGAAGGTGCCACCACTCAGGGGTTTGATTTGCAGGGCCATGGATGGTAATTACTCGTATTGTTTCCTTTTAAGACTGTTAAATGGCTTTAGGTCACATTAAATTTGCTACATGGAATGTCAGGGGTATTAAGGAGGTAACAAAGAAAAGACAAATCTTACTGAACTGTTCGCTTACAGGTGTGGACATCTTATTTCTACAGGAAACTCATATTTTAGCCTCTGAAGTCAAATTGTTACGGTGTCAAGGTTTCTCCCAGGTCTTTG
Source organism: Neoceratodus forsteri (assembly GCA_016271365.2). NCBI lineage: Eukaryota > Metazoa > Chordata > Ceratodontiformes > Ceratodontidae > Neoceratodus > Neoceratodus forsteri. The sequence goes on along the minus strand of JADMNL010000024.1, from coordinate 114,926,119 downwards.
TCTCAGAGGGATCTACAGGCAGCAGGGGAGTGGCTATCATGTTGAAACGCAATATACCATTTGTACTAGAGAATAGTATTAAAGATTCGGATGGCAGATTTGTATTAGTTAAAGGTACGCTCAACAACTTGGGAGTGGTTCTGGGGGCCATATACTGCCCAGTTGGTGGGGACTCTAATTTCCTCATGCAGTTAATGACAAGTTTATGTGAGCTTTTGCCAACGGCCTTCATTTTGGGGGGGGACTGGAATACTGCCCCTTCGCAGGCTCTTGATAGAACCTACAGGCCCATAAGACCTTCCACATCCGCCCAACTGGCCCTCCAGGACTTTTGCAACCTGTTGGGTTTGAGCGACCCTTGGAGAATTTTGAATCCCTCCAACCGCTGTTACATATTATTCTCAATTCACAAGTCCTGGTCAAGACTTGATTATTTTTAGTGAGCACGGGCTCTTGGCTAATATATCCCTTTCTGGTATAGAGCTGATTGTCATTTGGACCATGCCATGGCATGGATAAATTATCTCCAGCCCCCAGGCCAGAGAGACACCTCTTGGAAACTCAATACACAACTTCTGAAGGATGAGCAGATCATTGCTCATCTTAAATCTTGATCTCGTCCTTTCTCAAAACCAATCAAGGCTCAATCTCCAGGGATGATCTAGTCTGGTGTGCGTTAAAATGTTTTCTCAGAGGTGAGTTTATAAAAATAGCTACTAAAAGAAAGAGGTTGAGGGAAAAGAGAATTACCCTTCTGGCTAACCGAATTAAACTGGCTGAAAGTGTCCTCTCTTCCTCAAACTCTCAAACAGATTTAGAAAACCTATACAGGATCAGGAATGAGTATGAAGACCTGATTAAGGAAAAAACAGAATACGCCATCTTAAAATCTAAAACGTGATACCTCGACCATGGTGAGAAACCCGGGAGATTACTAGCTCTCAGATTAAGGGAGGTAGAAAGTTCTAGATTAATTCCTGCCTTAAAGGCGGCTGATGGTTCAATCAAAACAGCACCAAGAGAGATAGCAAAAATTTTTGAAGATTTCTACAAAGACTTATATAGCAACAACTCTTCCTCAACACCAATGTCGAATCGAATCCTTTCTGGCAGGGATACCTCTCACTAAGTTGCACCCGGTCACTGTGATGTACTTTCCTCTCCTATCACGTTGGAGAGATAGAGGAAGTCATCAAAATTTACCACTGACAAATCCCCAGGACCCGACAGCCTTCCTCCAATTTCTACAAAACATTCTGTAGAAATTGATCCTGCTCTCCTAAGCTATTTAATTATATTCTTTCATCGGCACCACTAGATCCCTCTTTGCTGGAGGCTACCATAATTCTAATCCCAAAACCGGATAAACCTAAATTGGACCCAGCCAGCTATAGGCCAATATCACTACTTAACTATGATATAAAAATTTTAACCAAAATTCTCTCCTTAAGAATCAAACAGGTTTGGCAGGTGCTGCTGAGTCAAGAGCAAGTAGGTTTCGTCCAAGGGAGATCAGCTACGGATCACATACGCACACTTACCCACATTTTTCATGCGGCTCAGGAGACCCAGATACCTATGGCTTTAGTTGCTTTAGACGCAGAGAAGGCCTTTGACCAGGTTAGCTGGGAGTTCCTGTGGACTACCCTAAATAAAATAGGCCTTCCTGAGAAGTTTGATCCGGTTGGTTAAAGCGATCTATACCCGCCCTCTACGAGGGTCTACTGTAATGGGTGTTCTCATCTCGTTTTATTCTTCATTCTGGTACTGTCAGGGGTGTCCCTTGTCCCCTTATCTATTCAACTTATACCTGGAGCCTTTACTGCTTCATATCAAAAGTTCACCAAAATTTCTGGCTGTGTAATTTGCTTAGCGGGCTTTGACCCTCTCATTTTCATGAATGACATTCTTTTGCATCTCTCAAATACAGAAATTTCCTTGGGAGGTACTCGACTAGTTAGCCTTTTAGTAATGCAGCTAACTATGAGTTGAATTTGTCTAAGCGGTGATATTCCCTCAATTCACTCTTACTCCAAGCTAATGTTTCCCAATTCGGTATGAAATGAGGCTAAACCACTTCAAATACTTAGGTATTTATTTGGCCGGATGAAGAGATGATCAAGAAGCTCAACCTGGACGACCTGTTAGATAATATCCAAAAAGATCTCAACAGATGGGATAACCTTCCCATTTCAATTGGAGGACGTATTAATATAATTAAAATGAACGTTCTTCCACGAATCTTTTACCCCTTGAACCTTCTCAACATCTGGCTTCCTAAATCTTACTTCCAGAAGTTGCATTCAATAATATCCAAATTTATTTGGGGCAGCAAAAAACCTAGAAGATCCTTTATTAAGCTCTGTCTACCTAAAGACAAGGAGGCCTTCATTTGCCTAATTTTGGATTGTATTAATGGGGCCAGTCACTTAGCTAAACTGGCTAGAGTGGATCGGACCCCGAATAAGCTCTATACACCGCATGGTTAGATTTGGAGCTTAGTTTGTTGAGGGAGCATAATATCTCTCCCCACTATATCTTTTTCTATAGTTTTTCCTCCCTTCCAGAGGCTCTTCACAACTCAGTGATAGGGGTATCCATTAAAATCTTGTCACAACTTTGGAACTTCCTTAAAATCCCATATACTAAAGATCAAGCCCAGCCATTAATCCTTTAATCCCAATATTAGAATAGGTGGACGCATACTGCCATCGACCTGGCTCCCACAAATTCAGGACCTTTTGGTGGAAGATCTCTACTTTCAGGGGGCTCTTGGCTCCTCTAGTGATATTCTTACCAAACTGTGTCTACCCTCCCAAAATATTTTCAAGATTTATCAACTAAGACATCTAATAGGTAAAAATTTTGGGCTGGTGAGTCTACCCTCTCAGGTTAGGCCCTTTCTGGAGCAACTTAGGAATTATGGTGCTAATCCCCACTATATAGCTAGGATATACATTTACTTGCTAACTGAAAAGTTTCCTGATCCCCTGAGTGGTTCCAGGTCATGGGTCTCTCAAATCTCTGGCCTTTCCCTTTCCTGGACTCAAGTTTGGCGTGATGTATGCAGATATCTTACCTTAGATAGAAATAGACTAACCCAGTTTTACATACTAAATAATATGTACTATACTCCACTGAAGCTTGCCAAATTTGACAGATCAAAATCTGACAGATGTATCAGATGCGGTTTGGAAGTAGGGGATTTACCACATATATTTTGGTCATAGCGTCAAAGTTGCCCCATTGTGGCATGCAATTCATAATGGCCTGGATCCGATTCTGGGTCTGGACGATTTATTTACAGCTGAAATTTGCATTTTTGGTGTGTACTCGAATATTAGGTGCACAGAACGGAAATTTCATATAGCCATAATTTCAATGGCGATTAAAAAGCTAGTGCTTAGACACTGGCTAGACCAAGTAGCTATTTCTTACAATGATTGGTTAGAAGAAATTTCCTTGTGTTTTAAGATGGAAAGATTAATAGCCAATTCTCGACATGCCATGCCTATGTTGCAGAAAAAATGGGGCAAGCTATACGCTTTATATCTTCATTGAATTCTATATTTTGTGCCTCTGGCTGATTTCAGTCGTGAGTTGTTTCAATGTGACCATCTGCTCCTTGTTGGGTACTGCTCCATGGCGCTAATTGATAGTTCTCAGGCTCACCTGGAGTTGGAGGCACCTTCCGGGGGTGGGTTGGGGGGTTGGGGATGTACTTTGTCACTGTTCTCTCCATTCTCTGTTCACAAATGGAATTTGAATTTGTTACGCTACAGCACTAATCAATAAAGCTTTGAATTTCAAAAAAAGTCCACAAGGTTTCAACTGGGCAGACTGCATGAGCAAGTAGTGGAGATGTGTGACTTGAGTAGAGCGTTGAGGTGAGGAGTGCTAGTGGGATGCCTAATATCAACCGGCAAGGAATTTCATAGCTTAGGTATTTGGTAACTGAAAGCGGCCTGCCCAGACCCGGTGGACCTGAGGGGGATGTGAAGTAGCCAGGAATCAATGTTCCTGGGCGAGTAGGCTGGCGAGGGCAGGACATTAAGGGTGGAAGCAAGGTAGGAGGGGAGAGACTACGACCAGAATTTTGCTACGGTTCTTGCACAGTGTAACAATCTCCGATTGTGGAGAGAAGGGAGGTCTAAGGAATGGTATAGGTTGCAATGATGGGTACTGGGAGGGCAGTCCAGGGAGAAGCGGCAGAACGAGTGGAAGAGAGGGTCTAGTCTGGATAGGGAGGATTTAGGGGCTACACAGTAGACTACATTCCCATAGTCCATTATTGGGAGGATCATCTTTTGAACGATTGCCAAAGACCCATGGGACTGTATTGGCCTAGAATTTAGAGAAATGACATATGGTAGTAGAACACAGAGCAAACAACTAGAAGGAGAACTGTACCAAACAAATCTGGGTGGGGGTGGGGCATGGACTAAACAAAGAGTTATCTCGGTCTGAAACAGATTACCAGAAGACATGATTACATGTTGAACTAGTCATTATTTATTTATTTAAAATTTGTTATCCGGGTGAGAAAAGTACTGGGCCACATGGCTCTTTTCAGGCTTGACCTGGGTGAGTACAAAAATTAAAAAATACAATACAATCAACTTGATATACATCACTCAAGGAACATACTCACAAGCATTAACAGACTATTACATAAACAAATTTCCACCACATTACTAAGGTTCCTAGCTACACAGGATACAAACAGACACAGTAACAACATGTCAAAAGCAGTTAGTCTAAAATTATATGTATAGCAAAGGTGCAAACTTCTGCAAGATTTAAATACATTTACACTGTCTCTTTCTTTAGCAACTGCCTTAAGGAAGTCTTAAAGTGATGGCAATTTTTCAAATTATACAAGAAGTAGTCATAGTTTCAAGGTGGCACTGGACAAACATCTTTCACAAAAGGGGATATTAGGATACACCCATTGAGAAATGGGAAGTCTTAAAGGATTAACCCTCACTGATTTGAAAGGTTCCTATGATTCCTATGACACTTATTGTAAAGAACAACAACTAAAAAAAAACAGGAAGCTAAATGCAGTATGGAGAAAATGTTTATTATCAGCCGAAATCTATCTAAAAAAAATTCATGTTCATCTCCAGGGTTTCAGGGTGCCATGTTTCCCTTTAAACATGTTCTTGTTTTCTAGCTGAAGTGTATTTGTGAAGTTCAGGAAGTCTTTCACTACATGAACTGTTCGTATTCTGATAGGAAAGTACATTGAGGAAATGTAGATGTGGGCTAGAGACCTGTCATGCATTAACGTACAGATCCTAGGACGATACTGATGGGTTTACACAGCACACAAGTGCAGTCATGAGTGACAGCGTGAGTGCCTTCTGAGGCAAGCCTGGCTGCTGCAATTAGAGGTTTCACAACTGGCTACTGGAAGAGGGCAGGATTAAACACTTGCCAGCCTCTGGATTAGTGGTGGGGAAGGGATTTGCCTGTGCTTGTCTATGGAAAGTGTAAGGGAGAGAAAGACAGTGAACAGCACTGACATATTTTGTTTCTTGTTGTTTTAATCTACCTGTTGCCTCAGTCCTTGATATTTGCTCTCTCTCATGGACTTTTCTCTATCTCTCTCCTTCCAGATGGACCCCGTGAGAGCTGGTCATCGGTTTACCAAAAGAGAGGTAAGGGATTTGCTCTTTCTCATCATTATCTTGGCAGTAGTTAGACACTATTAATGTTAAAGGAATTATGGGCAAAAATATTCTGTAACAATTCTATTAAGTTTAAAGAGCTGGTGACACACTCAGGAGAACTTTAACAAAACATAATATTTAGGCACTGTCTAGCTTATATTTCCCATTATTTCTGTATTCCTCCTCCCCATTATTTAGTAGTGAGGTCATTTACATGAAAACATGGGACAGGATATTCAGAAGGGTTGCGCATGGCGTAACACAGTTGCACCATGCGCAACCCACTGATGCGCCCTGGTGCGATATTCAAACAGGGATTGAGCCTGGCACAAATCCCAATGCGCCGGAGCGCATCAGTAATGTATGCGGCGCAGGTGGGGGCGGGCGTGCCCATGCATACTCCGCACATCCCGATAGTCAGCCTGGGATGTGCTAAGCCCATGCATGCGCAACCCCTACCTACGCTGCACACAGGTGAGCCAAAAAAAAAAAGGAGCAATAGCTGGCCACCCACAGGTGAGCTGCAGTACTGCAGAGTGCAACACGGCAGCTGCCACCTGTGGGTGGCCACCTCAGCTCCGGCTGCACCGTCGTGGCGGTGCCCCCCATACTCGAATGGATCCATTCACATATCTGGACTGTGTAGTATGGTACAGGCTGCATGCCCATTGGCTCACGCTGTGGACCAATGGGCGTACAGCCCTACCATACAATGTCAGTTGGTGGGTGGCAGGGCAGCAGGCGGGTGGGGAGCTGCTGCTCGCCGCTGACTGGGGAAGCGGACGGTGGGGCTCAGTGGGCGGGTGGGGAGGGTACTGCTAGACCACCAGGGTGGGATTGGTGTAGCATTATTCTATACTGGTGCCCGTGATCGGGCTGTGAGCAGTCCACTGGACCACCAGGGATATTGGACTACATATTCTACAACATATGCCCACGATTGGGCTGCGAGCGGTCCACTGGACAACCAGGGATATTGGACGTGTTTTAACATTTACACATGCCTGCAATCGGGCATTGGGGCACTTTGCCGCGATGTGCAGGGGACGTCGGTCCCCGATGGCTGCAGCCTGGCAGGGCACCAGGTGCAAGTCACGCGAGAGTCAGAGTGCATACATGCAAATGGGGCCATAATGACATGCAAATGGCCCCATTTGTGCCTTGCATACATTATGGCCCCATTTGCATGTGCACTTTTGAACATCACGGTGGTTGTGCCTATCGCAACGGCACTTGCGCATCCCTCTGTTCCACTCTGGCCACTTGCGCTGGGGCAGTGCCACTGTGCCATGCGCAGTGCGGGTGGCCAAGGAGCGATATTCAATGATGCTGTGCCATGGCGCAGCTCCATTGAATATCACCCTGTCAACATCCCTGCGCATCCAAGTTGCGCTGTGCCCAGGCTTGCGCCACAGCCTGGTGCAGTCTGAATATCCTGCCCATGGTCTTTGGTCCTGAAAGTTAATCTATTCCTGCTGCTTTTTCCCTACCTGAAGTCATAGAACACTGCTTGTGACCTCAAAGTTACTCCCATGGCAACAGATTGTAATGTCACAACAGGGGATCATGACTTGAAGTAGGGAGTAAGCTATAGAGGCAGATGACCTCAAAAAATGAACTCTGAGATGATGATCATATATTCATACACATTTCTTTAGTAATAAATTATGAGGAGGATAAATATATAAAACATAATTGGAATGCAAGCAAAATTGTACCTAATTATTATGTTTTTTTAAGTTTTCTTTGAGGCGTCAGTAGCCTTTTGACGGGTATCTGCAACCACATATGTGGAGTAATGATTGTATAGCATGTTGGTAGCCAAAGGCAAGGAGCTTGGTAGGATGTTGACTGTCAGTTGCTGTTACTTTGACCATTTGCACTCTGTCTCCTAAGGGACTGCCACCCTGTCTGAGTAACTGAACAAGGTAAAAACTGGGCACACACCCAAGCACAGATGCAAGGATTGAAGAGTGATTAAATGTTGGATACTTAAGAGCATGACAAATGGAAGTTAACACCCCTACATATTTACTGGGTGGGAGTTATCTTCAGGGGTGGAGTCAGCTAGTAAGTGTGTACATTAAATATCCCAACTTCAAACTTATTAAAGTCAATTAGTGTGACTTGTATTTCATTACACATTAGTGCACACTTGCAAGAGTGCTGAACTGCAGAACTGTGAAAGTTGCCTGTGTATAACATGCTTAAAATACATACACGACATAATTCCTAAATGCTCAGGTACAAGATTTACTAAAATTCATTGTGTGAAATTCAATAAGTTGTGGTGTTTCAAACCAATAGTTCTTAAAAATGCTCTATGAAGATGCTGTACAAACCGTGATTATTTAGACTATTGGGCTGTATTAGGTCTTGCAATCCAGCAACTGATCACCCCAAATTTCTTATTTATGAGTACCACTGGGAAGGCAAAGGAACCCTCCTGATGAGGGTTTCTCCTGTAGAGGTGCTATGAGAAAGTAATTCCTGTGGCTAAAGGTACCTTAGGAAGGAGCCCACAGAGAGAGGTGAGCTACTGGAGGAGGATGGGTGGAGGGTGGGAGCAAAGAAACAGAGCTTCCAAATGAGGCTGGTGGAAGCTGGTTTATGTAGCCCAGGAAGTGGGTGTGGCCAGTTGCTCCCACCCATCAAACCTCAAGCAAGCCATTTAATTTAATGTGCATACACAACCACAGTGCAGAGTAATACTTGTGCAAACTGTTGGTAGCCGAAGGCTAGTTGTATGGTAGGATGTTAACTGACATTTGTAGTTACTTTAGCCATTTGCACCCTCTGTCCTCTGAGGGACTACCACCCTGTCTGGATATCGAGAAAGTAAAGAAAGCCTTTTGAGGAAGGTTCCACCCATCAGTTGCCACAAGAATGTGATTCCTTTGGTTGTGATTGTTTTGGCTTAAGGCACCTTAGGAAGGAGTCCAAAAGAACTGCACTGTAGGAAATGCAAGCACAGATGGAGCAATGTGAAGGGAGAGATGGCTGATAGCTGGTGAGGAGTGTCATTAGACTTTGGCATGTCTTCCATAGGACAGAGGATTGGCAGGATTGTAGGAAAAGCTGGGCCACCGTCTAAACCCAGTCCACAGTGGAAATTCTAATACTGGGTAAACAGCACAGGATAACTACTTTATGGCTGTTGGCACACAGGAGAAAAAAAAAATCCTGGTGGAGGAAATCTCTGAGGATCCATGGCCTTGGCTGCCATCCCTGCTATCATGTGTGCTATTATGAGGCTTACCATATTAATCTGGAATTCCAATTTGGCAGAAATGTTTGGAGGGATAACTCTTGCTCTACGCCTCTGATGGTATAACATGGGTGTGCTACGGTTGGATCTTGAAGCCAAGGGAGGTACCTCAGTACAGGAGACCCCCAAAATGTGGACTGAGGAAAGAGTGATTGCTGAAAGGTTAGCACCCAGCCTCAAGACTGTCAGGAGGCCTAACCTTGGCTGGAAATTAAAGGAAGGGGGATATAGAATGAGACTAGTTGGACCTTGGGCAGTCACGGGGAGAAAAGCTTTAAAAGGTACTGCTGACATAGTTTGCACAGCTAAAGGAACCCATGTGGACTTAGTGCCCCACCCCACAGCAGCTGAAATCTCATACACTGTAAGATGCTGTTCACCCTGGGTCTGCATGGTTGAAGCTTCCCAATGAGCGGTGGACTTTCTCACCACCCAGTGGGATGGCTAGGAGATGTTGCAAGACATAATCAGTCTGAAAAAGATGCCCAACTCGTGAGGGACTCCCCCCCCACCCCAAGATGTGGACTTCAAGGGAAGCAAGTGAGCTGGGATGAGGAATAGGATAATGGCAAGTAGGAATGCATTCATAGGGACTGATGACATGATGCAGAAATGGACTAACAACATGATGATGCAGAGGGAACGAAAGATAGATTGGACTGCACTGAATGATGACCTCTGAAGAATGACAGAAATGATAGTAAATAAACTGAATGACAAGGTACAGAAAATAGCAACACATATCATAGTGAGCCCTCAGACATAAGCAGGAGTGGCAGGAGTTGTAGTACAGCCATGACTGTTGTGAAAATACTAAAGCAGACTGACTGAGTGATGGCTGACTGGTTGAGAAAGGAAAGGCTTGGAGAGGCAGTGTTAACTAGCTGGGTTAAGTGGTTGCAGCTGCCAGTTGGAATGCAGTGCATGCAGGGGGACTGCAGTGAAAAGGTTGCTACTGCTGGTTATGAATGCAGGTAAAGCAAGCTGAGAAAACAAAAGCAATACAGGAGCATGACAGAGGCAGCACATAGAATGGAGTCAGCACATTGAAAACACAGTGCAGATAAGCATGGGAGTAAATGAGGACATGAGAGCAGCAGGAGTGGCGGCCCATGAAGGCAGAGAGCACAAGCCACAGCCAGAAAAGGCACAAACATACTAACCAGAGAGAGTTGCAGAAGGCAGAGACCACATAGAAGCTGATGGCAAAAACCAAAAAGAAGGGCCCAAAACAACTGAGAGAAAAGCAGCACCCACAGGGAGGGAGAGTAGAGCAGAGCCTCCCAGCTGCAGCAACCACAGGGAGGGAGGGAGGGAGTGAAGCAGAGCCTTCGGCTGCAGCAGCCACAGGGGAGGGAGGGAGTGAAGCAGAGCCTCCAGCTGCAGCAAAGAAACAGCATCCAAATGAGGCTGGAGGAAGCTGGTTTATATAGCTTAGGAAGGTGCTGTCACTGGCTGCTTCCGCCCATCAAACCTCAGGCAAGCCTTTTAATTATGCGAGGGACCATGTGGCCAGGATCGTGGAGTTTCAAAATTAAGATTTTATTATAGTACTACTGCAGGATACAGCTTAGCAGCTGTATAAATAAGGAAGTTGAAAGTGGACAAATCGCAAGGACAGAAAGTGATTTAATAGAAGTCATTGAAAACTGAAGTGGTGAACGGTGACTGAAGGAGTGCAAATGTGACTCATCCATTTAACAAAAGCTGGTTATGGCTAACAATAGCTGCTTTGGACCTTCATGCCAATTGTACAGATCAGACTAGCTCAGTCCTGGTCTCCCCTTCCTGCAATGTTGATTAAACAAATATTCAGATTTGATAGCTCAGGGCACTTTGTTTCAGGTCTGTTCTGTTGTGATCCAAAAATCCTGCTGGCTATACCAAGCAGCCTTAAGTAGAAGTGACACAGGCAACTGCAGCCCACTCATTTTGATCACGAATATAGGAAACTATTTTTATTTATTTTATTTTTTTATTTATTTAAAAGTTTTACCAGGAAAGGCATACTGAGCAGAAAAAATACTGGTTTCAGATGCGTCCGGGGGGGAAGGGTGAGCAGACAATAATACAGGGTTACAATTCACAGTGCAGTAGGCTTAGGTATACACAGGAAAGTGCAAGTTACAAGCAGGACAGCAGATCATATGCCAGACGAAATACAGGCATTACTATGATTGTGTGTTACATGCAGGACATACTAGAGACTACCTGCAAAGACAAATTACAGATCATCTGGACATATTCCATTTGTTAAAGGAGAATCAGTGTGGGTTCCCTAAAGGAAGACCATGTCAATCTAACTTGTTGGTCTTTTGTAAGGAAGGAATTAAATAAGGTGGATTTGAATGAGAAGGACCAGAGGAAACCTTTTTGCTTTGAACAGGGTAGAAGAACTAGACAGCATACTATATGGTTAAGAAGTAGATGGGGGAAATCACTTTTTGGCAGGAGATGAGCACCCTTGGTAGTTCCTAAAAATTTAGTTAAGTAGCCATGGCTATGTGTTCCATGGTGCCAGGCAGTGGGGGACCCCTCTGGCACGGTGACGCCTGGGTTCCATAGTGTTGAGCAGTGAAGGACTTCTCTGTCATGGTGGTTCCTGGGCTCCATGGCACTAAGCAGAGAGGGATCACTGTGGCAATGGTGGCACCATGGCTCCATGGCACTGAGCATTGAAGGATCACTGTGGCACGGTGGCACCATGGCTCCATGGCACTGAGCAGTGAAGGACCACTGTGGCATGGTAGCACCATGGCTCCATGGCACTGAGCAGTGAGGAACCACTGTGGCACAGTGGCACCATGGCTGCATGGCACTGAGCAGTGAAGGACCACTGTGGCATGGTGGCACCATGGTTCCATGGCACTTAGCAGTGAGGGACCACTGTGGCATGGTGGCATCATGTCTCCATGGTACTGAGCAGTGAGGAACCATCTCTAGCACACTGTTGAATGGGCTCCATAGTGATGAGCAGTGAGGGACTGCTCTGGCACGGTGGTGCCCAGGCTCTATGGTACTGACTGAACGATAAAGCAAGTGCTGGTACCATTCAAATAAAGTGCATAGCAGGCTTTATCAATACATACAAAACACCAGCAGCTCAGGACAGACAATACCCTTGACCAGTTTTGCTGCTCTCACAGCATCATCAGAAGGAAAGCACTCCTGATGACTGTGAGAACTATAAGCACCGGTCAAGGGTATCTGTCAGCCTGACTAATGTTTATGATAATAAAAGCCTGTTATACATATTGATTTGAATGGTACCAGCACTGCTTTATTGTTATTAATACTGTTATGCTGGGCACTTTCTAGCAGAATGGAGCAGGATTGTTGTTTCATGTTTATAGTACTTAGCAGAGAGGGACCATTCTGGTACAGTGGCACCCGGGCTGCATGGTGTCAAACACTGAGGAACCCCTCTGGTACAGTGGCATCTTGGACTCCATGGTGCTGTGCAGTGAGGAATTGTTCTGGTACAGTGGTGCATGGGCTCTGTGGCATTGTGTAGAGAGGGATCCCTCTGGCATGGTGGTATCTGGGTGTCTTTGTGCTGAGCAGTGAAGGACCCCTCTGGCACAATGGTGTCTGGGTTCCATGGTGCTGAGCAGTGAAGGACTCCTCTGGCACAAAGATGTCTGGGTTCCATGGGGCTGACCAGTGAGGGAACCCTCTGGTACAGTGGTCCCAGTCTCCATGGTACCAAATAGTGAGTTACCCCTATGGCACAGTGGTACCCAGGCTGCATGATGCTGAGCAGTGAGGGACCCCAATGGTATCGTGGTGCCCAGACTCCATGGCGCTGTGCAGTGAGGGATCATTCTGGTACAGTGGTGCTTGGGTTCCACAGTGCTGCATAGGGACAACTTTGGCACAGTGGCACCTGGGCTGCATGATGCCAAACAATGAGGGACCACTGTGGCACAGTGGTGCCTGGGCTCCATGATGCTGAACAGTGAGGAACCACTCTGACACAGTGGCATGTGGGACACATGATGCCAAGCAATGAGGGACCACTGTGGCACAGTGGTGCCTCAGCTCCATGGCGCTGAGTAGCAATGGACCACTTGGCCATGGTGTCACCCGGGCTTGCGGCCTGAGCCCAGGATGACAGGAGTGGAGGATGGCTGGGAGGGCTCAGCCCATCCACTGGGATGCTGTCCTCCCAATGGGGTTTAGCAATGCTGCTCAGCTAGTGACACCTAGGAGCAGCCTAGAGGAGGTCTGTTGGTGATGTAGGTGATCAAGCATTGCCTGGCACCACACCCAGCAGTCACAGCATGCATGGTCATATCACTGGGATGGGAGGAGGGCCCTGAAGGGGAACAATGCCCTGTGGCTGGCAGCTGCATGAAGGACATGATAAATCACCTGCCATACTCACCAGCACTCAGAAAGAGTGGCTTCTCTTACGGTGCTGGCACTTCTGGAATACATTTGACCCCAAAAACTAGGCCTTGACAGCTGAAAAAAGAGGACCCCTTCCCAAATGGGCAGACTAAGGTTGTTTTTTCAGACTAAGGTTGCCTGAGTAACCAGGCCAGTTGGGGATGGAGGTCATCAGATTGATTAGGAGTAGACTAGAAGCAAGTGGATCGGAAGTAAGAATGATGAAAGGATAAAGGAACATAACAAAATAAGTGGCTGTGACTGTGTGTCTTACTGGCACTTGATAATATTGATGCCAGTGACTTTTTTATGCCTGTAAGTGTCTCTTTGCATATTCTTTCTGGGTAAGAGAACCCCTCAGCTGACATTCCAACAGCATTAACAGTCCATAGAAAAAGCAGTCTTGGCACACCACAGGGACACAGAAATAAATTCTCCACATGCAGAGATAGTAGATTAACTTGTTTTACTTGCTAAATTCAAATAACAGCGGTTACACACGAGTACATAATACAAAAAAGAGACACAGAAAAACTCCTCACGCACGTTTCACCGGAACAGGGGCTTTGTCAAAGGTAATTACCAACAGATGCAAAGTGGCTTAAATAGCACCCATTCCCAACCCTATGACCCTACTTAAAGTGCAAGTGCTCCATTTAATTGCCACAAATATTGTCATTTTATACAAATACACATCTAATGGTTTAATTTAAAAAAGGGAGAAAAAGACCATGTTTTTGTCTATAGTCAGGTTTCATCATATTATCCATTATACATAAAGATTATATAATTAAATATATTTATTCTACCAAATATTTATAAACCATCAAACCCAAACATGTGGTCAATAAAAAACAGAAGTGTGTTAAATTATCCAAGGACAGACCCCTATACATCTACATTTCTATTATTTACAGATTATTTTCGACTGATTATTCTCAGCAATTGAAAAATAAAAATATATCAAATGATGCATCAATATTGTCCCACTGAGCTTAAGGGGAAGGGGAAGGAGGGAAAGGAGGGAGAGAAAAGAAAGGAAAGAAAGGGGAAAAGGAAAAGGAAAAGGAAGTAGGGAAAAGAGGAAAAGGAAAGGGGCGTGGGGAAGGGAGGGGTCAAGGAAAGAAGGGGCAGGAGGGGAAAAAGGAAGGAATGGAAACTTTTTTTAAACAATAAGAAAAATAAGAAAATGGGGGGGTTGTTTTGAGATTTTATAAGACAAAACAGTCCCTCCGGCACCTCGCTAGATAAATTAAAAATTGATGTCTTTCAATCCTGTTGCTTTCTATTAGTCTTTTTATTATTCCTGTTTCTTTCATGACATCACCTGGTCCTGGCAGCATCCCCCAGCCCTATCAGCAACCTGTCTCATGGACTTACAGGTTAATTGTCACTTATGCAGAGTCATGTCTGGTGGGTGGCCTGCCACTTAGGGCCATGTGTGCCTGCAGAAGATGCCAAGCGAGCTGGGGTGGTTTCCTCCATTTCACACCCACCGGGTGATGTGCATGGTGCAACTGCATGTGCACATCTTGACGCACATGCCAGTTGCATCATTATGCCCCCACCCACATCTGCTAGTCCTGCTGTGCTGCCTCACAGCCTTTGCTGGTTCACTGGCAAGTAGCAGGACTGAGTGTCCCCCCTTCCTGAGGGAGGAGTACTGTCTTTGGGATGCTCAATCCTCCCTTCCCAATCCCCCCATCTCAAGGGAGGAGAGCTGTTCTTGGGATACGCAATCCTGCCTCCCTCAGCTGGCCCTCAAGTGACCCTGGTCTGTTCCCAAACCTGGGTTGCCAGCATGGGTGGAGGTAAGGTGTCCAGTGCCACAGCCCTTCATGCCACTGTGCCAGCCTCTGTTATTTTTTAGTAAGCCAACTGCACTAATGTATTAGCCATGTCTCTTACTGTCTTACTGCAAGGCAAATGTATACCTCCCTCCACCTTTCCTACTCCCCCAGATCACATCTTTAAGCAAGACTACTTGGTTTTAGGTACTGCTCACTTGGTAAAATCATTTCAAATAAATAAATTAATGATCTATGATAAACACAAATGTGAAAAAAAAAACACTTTTTCTTAACAGAAATATAAAAACAGAAACCCCTGTTTTCTTTGAACAGTGGACCATTGCATTTTTTCAGACCCTGACAAGAAGCTTTCTGATTGTTATAAATGGTCTTCATGTGCAGAAAATCCTGAGTGCTTATTGGTTCATTCTAGGGTTGTCAGTACCCTCTGAAGTGCTGGGTTCTAGTTCTAGTTCTAGTCTAGAACGTTTGAAAAAGTTCTAGGGTTCTAATCTTTTTTAGAACTTTTTAGAACTCGAACCCTATTTTTTAATTGTGCTGCCAGTAATGAAGATAGTAATGAAATACATGTAAAGGAAAAACTGTTTAATATAAGGGGGAGAGAAATGATCATGTGTGACATTGATAGGAATGCAACTAGGTTTATCTATGGTTTATTCTGTTTGCTAAAGTCAGCAACTTACTACGTAACAGGCCCACCCACTCACCCATATGTTAAAAGTTTTCCTGCTGCAGCTGCATCATAGTTCGTTAGTGAAAGAAAGAGGCCCATTAGCCATTTATGTACTCATTTATATATACTCATCGTCATTAATTATTAGAAAAAATAACAGCTATTACCTAATTTCAGCTATTTGCTGCCTTGTGTTTTAAATGAGTAAATCAAAAGTTGCTATGTTTAAAAGGAAGCTTTTATAACAAAGTCAAGCCAAGTTACTGCAGCCGCAGCACATGGAACTGTTGCGAAACATATTATGTCATAACGTAGTCAGTCAAGACAATTGAATAAAAAAAATATGCCAGTCATTGTTGCTGGCAAAAAAATGCATGCAATTTTCTAAGATAATGCATACATATACCAACATTCTTGTTGGCAAATTGAAGTGATACACACAACTTTCTATGATGATGCATTTTTCCAGCTGATACGTCAATAAAATCTGTATTTCAGTCACATAAATAATAAAAAAAAGTGGTTTCCTCACCACATACTAACTTAAGGAACATTTAATGTAGCTGCAGCAGTTGGCGTGTGATGTTTAAGGGACAGTGTCTGTCAACCCCATTAGGTATCAAATTTTCACTACTTGTAAAGCAAAAACACTTTATGATAGGTCACATTCTGTGAAAACTGCGGATGCAGATTTTCTTTTATTTCTGATTCCTATATATATATTATATCTATAGTAGGTTCCTCAGTGGGAAATCGGTGTAGCCCTCCCATACCATCGGTCTGTCATCATCTTTTTCCTCACCATCCCCAGCCGATCACGAATCTGTAAATGAAAGGACTAAAACAACACCCACCTTTCACCCCAGCACCCATTCCACTTTTCTTTCACCATCCTCATCTATGCAGTAGCACCCATACCACCCTTACACCCATGTGTTAAAACCAACCAACAACCCTTACCCCCCCCTCAAGCACGTATTCCACTCTCCTCCCTCACCCAAATGTTTAAACTACCCCCACACTTAGTCATGAACTACCATTCATGTCACCCTTCTCCGTCCCTCACCCATGTTAAAACCCACTCCCCCAACCATCACCCATGTACTAACAACTATGCTATGTTTCTCCCTCTTCCATCCATGTTAAGACCAATCCCCAACCCTCACCCATGCACTAGCATCCATGCCATCTTTCTCCTTCTTGCATCCATATTAAACCAACCTCCAGCCCTTTCCCACCCTCCAGCACTCATTCTACCCTCCTCCCCCCTCTCAAATGCTAAAACTACCACATGCTTACTCAAGAAAAATGAAACTCTTGCCTCCAAATGAGCCATACTTAACTGTTCCTTAATAAACAACACTTATGTGAAAAACTGTCTTTTCAACTGCTTTCTTCTTATGGACAACATTCTGCACAGTCCTCTTCATGGAACCAGTAATTTGAGAGTTGTTGCTATTATGCCATGGCCTATGTACAACAGAATGTTAAACACGAGCTTTTGTGGTATGAGTCCTATGCTTACAGAGTATGTGCTCAACCGTGACATAGATAAAACTCCAGATAGCTCTGTTTCCCGGAAGAGACTTGTAACAGGATGCTGCCCACAGAAACATAACAATACAAAATACAGTTTTTCCCATAATTTTTTATTCAGTAAGATAAGTTACATATGGATCATTTTGGTTTATGGCTAACAGTTCTGTAATTGAAAAAATAATAAGCAGCTACCAATTAGAACTCATTGTTTTGTCCTCTTTAAAATTGAAAATAGACGCCTGGTCCCAGCCCATACTGATGCACCACAAAGTCACAGAAGGTAAATCCAAAATATATGTTTGCACTTTAACTATAAATAATATGATACAGAAATGATTGACATGATAGTGTCCCTTTTATGCCAAATTTGGGCCTGTTCCACTGATGTTAAAATTGCCCTGTATATAAAACTTGTTGACTTTAGACCCTAGCTACAAAGCAGTTTGCCATGAAATGGTGAAAGTTTTGTGGGTGTATAGTCAAGGTAGTAGATCGAAAAGGAGAGAGAGACAACCAAAGTCATCACAGTCTGTAAAGTTTCCTTTTGGTGCAGAGAGACTCTGTCCCACACAGTATTTACCAGCCACCACCATCTGAGTTGTCATCACCATCAACATCCACAACATCAATCACTTCAGGATCAGTTTGTATACTCTTGTAGGGATACAAAATCTTGACTTATTAACTTTAATAAAAGTTAACATGTGTACATTTTCTGGCAGCAACCTATTTCTGGTGTCTGTCACAATATTGCCAGCTGTACTAAACATCGTTCTGAAGAGACACTTGTTGCAGGACAACCAAGATATTTACAGGCTTCATCATACAGCTCTGTCCAAATCAACTTTTTTGATCTCCAGTATTCAAAAGGGCATGCATCAATAGGAATAGGCAGTTCTTGCAGGTAACTGTCTACCATGATGGACAGAGACTGCTCAGAAGAGGAATCAGCATAAGCTGGTATGGCAGCAATTTGGGATAGGTTTTGCCACAGATTTAGCTTGCTACTAAGGGTTGAAGAAGTAGCAG
Organism: Neoceratodus forsteri; assembly: GCA_016271365.2. Classification (NCBI taxonomy): domain Eukaryota; kingdom Metazoa; phylum Chordata; order Ceratodontiformes; family Ceratodontidae; genus Neoceratodus; species Neoceratodus forsteri. The sequence continues at coordinate 114,907,732 of JADMNL010000024.1, read as the reverse complement.
TTGTGGAAAAACTACTGTTAATGTTTGGTGACTTTTCCAGTTCTGTATCTCTTTGTGGAGATGAACCTGCATGTTGTGGTGATGACAACCTGAGGGTACTGTGCGTGTCTGTGTTTGACTCCTGTGAGTGCTGCAGCTCATCTAGCAACAGACATTTGTACTGCTCTATATCACCTGTTTTTGGAAGATGTATAGCCTTGAACCTGGGATCTAAGAGAGTTGCAAGGATGTAGTGTTTTGATTTCATCATTGCAACTAATTTTTCATTGGTTTTGAAGCGCTCGCTCATTCTCTTTATGAGATTCCCATGATACAGGCGACATGCTGTCTGAGCTTCAGATCTGTCTTTTTCTATTTGTAGATTTAGAACACTAAGATGATGTGAAATCAGCATTATGAGTGGGATAACCTGATTCACAGATGCGCCTTCAGAAGACGTCCCTTGTGGCTGTTTCAAAAGGAGCTAGGATGCAGCACACTATCTCCATTAATTTCCACTGTAACACAGATAGCATAAGGCCATCTCCAATAATGTAACTGGAGCAATACTCATGTACAGCTTGCTTTTGCTCCAAGAGGTGCTGCAGCATATAAAGTGTTGAGTTCCAATGAGTGGAAACATTTTGAATCAGCTTTTGTTGGGGCAGCTTGTGTTTTTTTTGCAGTTTGGACAATGTCCGTATAGCCTTGGTTGAATGTGAAAAGTGAGTCACAATTTTTTTTGCAAACAGCAATCATACCATCCACTTGTGATTCATTGCTGAGAAATCCCGTGACAATTAAATGTAAGCAAGGTGCAAAACAAGAAGCATGCATAAATCCTCCATCCTGTACTGCTTTCAAGATGTTGGCTCCATTGTCACTTACTATGAAGCCACATTTAGACCGTGAGAATAAACCCATTCATCAAGGAGGTCATTTAGTTCCTGTAAAATGTTTGCAGCTCTATGACTTTGCCCAAACTTCTTTGTATGGAGCAGCGCCATCTTCTGGAGTGTCTTTGTTTTTGAAGAACCACAAGAAAACGTGACCTAATGAGCAGTAAGGGACATGTAATCTATGTTTTGAGTGCTGGTCCACATATCTGTTGTGACATGAATAACCCCACCCTCTGCAGTTTTAAGTGCAAGCATCACTGTCGCTTTTAAAGCCTGATAAATGTTTGGTATTTCAACATAGGGAAAGTACCTTCGATGAGGAACGTTGTAATGAGGCTCTGCTAGCTTCAAGAGCTCCCTTAAATCCTCATGATCTACCAAAGAGTATGGGAGAAGGGCTCCAGCTAACAGTTCACTAATTCTGTGATTAAGATGAAGGGTCTTTGGATGATTTTTAGTAAAGGTATTCTTCCGTTCAAATGCCTGAGACAGTGTTAGCTGTTTACAACATGTCCCTGCTGGTTTATTATACACCATGCTTCAATGGGCAGATGGACATGGAGACAGTGGACTGGGACTTATACATTCAGTGCCATCACTGGATGTGCAACTGGTACTAATGGTGCTGGCATTGGTGGTAACAGTGATCTTAGGGCTGGCAGTGGTTCTGTCCGCATCAAATTCAGACAATTCAGTATCCATTTCAGATTCCTGACCCTCCTCATGTGCGATCTGTAAGATGGAGGACATGGGTTTTGGACGATCAAGCAAAACTGAATGCTTTTTCAGATGGCATTTAAGAGCTGTAGTGCCAGGGCATGACACAACTTTACCACGGCTTACACTCTGTTTACACAGGGAACAAATTGCTCTGCATGGATCAGTTTTACTGACAGAAAAATAATTTCACACCTCAGATGTGACAGAGTTTGTTCGAGTGCTAGAAAGATAGCTAAAGACTGTTTGCGTCTTTTCACCTGTCCTAACAGAACCCGGGACATGCTCCTTGGTGCTAGAAGAGTGGGCAGAAGACTCTGATGGATTTTCATTGCTGGCCGACACAGAAGTGATGGATTCAATGGATATGTCCTTTTCATTGCCAACAGTGCTGGATGTATTTGCAAATGCACTACCTGATTCATTGTCAGCAGACTTGCTCATTTCACTTTGTTGATGAAGTAATGATATGTCGCAAGACACAACAGTGTCGGACTGAGACAAAAAGCTATTGTCTGAGTCTGAGTCAGAGAGGGACTCACTGTCACTTGCATTATTACTGCTAGTCACAGGGATTTTAACAGAATGAACGGCATACCTTATGGTGCCTCTCCGTGTGACCCCAGCAGCTGCACAGATTTTCTTAAAAGGTCCCCCTTTACCACACTTCGCTGTTGCTCTTTTGCTGTTTGTTGAATTTTTAGCACGTGAAACATTTTGGTTATTTCTGCTAGCACCAGGATTATCACTACCACCAACACCTGTTCCAACACCAGCACCAGCACCAGATGCTTCATCTGTGTTGGTGTCAGCCATAACAGTGCCAGTATACTGCAGTGAACACACCCACACCCACACAATTCCTGTGTAAGAAAGCAACGTGATCTGTGATCGCTGGCTACAACTCCAAAATTTTATTTTGGTTGTGTGACACTGTGATGCAGTGGACTGAAAGTAATTGAAGAATATGACGGTTTGCAACTAAAGGATCCCAGGTTCAAGGCTTACAGAATGATTGGGCTGCTGGGCATGGGCATACACATAGCAGTCAAGGGGTGCACAGCAGCAGGGTGATGGACTGACCACAAGAGACGGAGTTACACACACAAACCGAGGAAATATTTTTCTGTCTCTCCTCCCAATGGGGAAATATATTTTTAGGCTTCTGTCATGTATTTAAGGATAATGCCACCATACAAGTGGCCACTGGGCTTCACACGGTAACACACACTGGGTAAGGTACAGTGTAGTCAAGGGGTGCACAGCAGCAGGGTGATGGGCTGACCACAAGAGACAGAGTTACACACACAAACTGAGGAAAGAGATGTTTCTGTCTCTCTTCCCAACAGGGAAATATATTTTTAGGCTTCTGTCATGTATTTAAGGATAATACTACCACACAACTGGCCACTGGGCTTCACACGGTAACATACACTGGGTAAGGTACAGGGCAGTCAAGGGGCGCACAGCAGCGGGGTGATGGGTTGACCACAAGAGACGGAGCTACACACACAAACCGAGGAAAGAGATTTTTCTGTCTCTCCTCCCAACAGGGAAATACATTTTTTTTAGGCTTCTGTCATGTATTTAAAGATAATGCCAGAAAGTTTAGTGAAGATCCCCCTCCCCAAGCACAGTCCTGACTGAGAGCCCTGTCTTCAGACAACTTTTGGGTGGGACTGGGACCAAATTATTTTTCCTTTTTGTGGGCTTAAATAAAACATCAAGTTTCACACACAAAACCTCTTTTTTCCATCTCAGGAAAAATCCTTCTTTTCTTCACCCCTCTCCCAGCCAGGAGATCTCCCTCCTCCCAAGAATGCCATGAGTCACATATAATTCAGCAAGCAACTAGAGATATGTTTGTTGTGTGCAATGCAGATTGAGCACTCACACACAGGCAGTCTCCAGGCAGCAGTCTGCTGCAAGTTAATTATTCTTTCTGATCTGAAGTAAACAGTCCTCTGTCCTCTCCCGTTCTTAGCTCCTTTCCTGCCCTAGTTTCACTTTCTTTCCTCAGTTCTCGATCCCGAGTCCCCCTGAGTCCCAAGCACTGCCCCCTTCCTTTTCCCCACCAGCCCATTATCTTTTTTTTTTATTTTTAGGAACTGGCCGGCTTGGCCGCGTGCACGATAGGTTTAATAAGTTCACGGTACAAGTTTGAACTGAGAGTACAGGCTGTGGCTCCTTCTCTGCTACAAAACTGAATGCAAATGGAGCCACAACTGTGCAGGCGACTTCACCCGTCATCACACTTGATCCCTTGACTCGCGAGACTGACTCGAGTCGCTCTACCACCACCACCTGACTGCATAGCAGATGGTCAGGTGGTATCATACCTCCAAGATTACAGTGATGATTCGAACCCTTTTGTGAACCCTGTAGTGTTCAAGTTCTAAATTATAACTCGAACGCCAGGGTTCGAGGTGGGTTCGAATCTTTCTCGAACAAGTTCTGACAACACTAGTTCATTCAGTACTGATTATTGATAGCATTATTCAGAGATGTATTTTTCAATGTCTGTTGTTTCAGTATTGTTTGGATAAAGGAATTGCTGCCTAGATGAATGAATGGAATTCTGGTGACAAATGATGGACAGCTGGCCCGTTGTGCAGTGGAAAGGCAACTGCTTGAGTACCCATGTTGTTTCCTGGAAAACTGTCCTTTATCATCATTGAATATTTTCCATACCTTCTGCTGGTTCCCTGGATTTAACCCCAAACAGGGGTATCATTTAGTCTTTAGCGCTTATTTCTCCTCTTGTGCAAAACTGGTTGGCTTGTGGGTACTTATTATGCATTAAATTTGGGATGGTTTGGGGGTTTTGGGGTCGCTGGAAGGCTTTTGGGGGGAGGATTAATGCTGAGAAGGTGAGGGGTGGGGTTCTGATTTAGTTTTAGTAGTATGTGTCTGTGGTGTGAGAGTGTAGAATAATCTGTGTATTAGGAGTGTGTGTGGGTGTGAGTGGATTGATTTTATTGTAAGTGTTGTAGTAGTAGTCCTGCTCTTAAGGAACTGGTCTCTGGGAGTTTTTTTGATAGCTCTTTGGCATATCTGGGATGTGCAAGGGACCATGGCAGGCTCGAATAGCCTATGATGCATCCCTGCTAAGCAACGTCCAGCCCTTCCCTGATGTCCCTATATCAGCAACAACAGTGAGGTGCTTTCATGAGGTTGGGATTTAGAGGTGCTGGAATGGTCAGCAGTGGCAGGGTACTCTTGGCTTGGCAGAGGTGAGTGTGGAGAGGAGTGGTTAGGTGTAGGGGATGCCCTGGGTTTAGATGGTACCTGGAGAAAGGCCAGATGTGTTTGGTTCCTGTCCCCAGGGGTCCTGCCAGACCGAGTGGGCTGGCAGCTGAAGGGTCTGCAGCACCTATCAGTCCCCTTAGGCAGTGCTTTGCAATACCAGGTCGACTAGACATAAGACCACAGTTATGGCAGACTTAGTTTCTGTGGTCGATCTGGCTTGCATCACAGAGACCTGGGTGGGAGATAATGCCAGGCCACTTTTTGAGGCAGCCGTCCTCCCTGGGTACTCCGTAGTGCACTGCCTCATGGTGGAACACAGGGGTGGGGGAGTAGCCCTCTATTTTAGACCCCAAATTGGCTTCACTGTGCTCCCAGTGGTAACTACCAGGTTCTTTGAATGTGTGGCAGTATGTGGGGGTCTGGGTGCAGGCTACAGGATCCTCCTTATTTACCGCTCTCGTGGGGCAGGGGGAGAGTTCCTGCAGGAGGTGGTGGATCTCATCATCAGAGCGATGTTGGAGTCCCCCAGATGTTTAGTGCTGGGGGACTTCAACACTTGGGCCAATGATGAGTCCTCCGGCTTAGTTCCAACCTCCTTCAGATGATGTCATCACTGTGAATGACACAAGAAGTTACTTCCGTGACTTACCACGACAGCCACATGTTGGACCTGGTGTTCTCACTGGGGCTAGAGGTAGCTAACCTCAAAATTAATTAGGTAATTCGGTCTGATCACTGCATGGTGAGGTTCTCGTTCAGGGCTCCCCTCAACAGCCCTTCCCCTGCTGAGATGGTCAGCTACCGCCCTTTGAGGGGATTGTCCTCTGAGAGTTTCCTGGTGGTGCTGACTTATCTAGTGTAGATGGTGCATGTGTGAAAGGCATGAGTGAGGTGGTTGCCACCTATAATAGGGTGATGTCCACAGCTCTTGATGCACTCACACCAGTCCATTTATGACCCAAATCTTCTCACTTGAGGTCTCCATGGTTTGATGGAGAGCTCAAGGTAATGAAGATTAGGGGTCAGAAGTTGGAGCGTTGTTGGCAGAGGACAAGGCTAGAAGAGGACAAACTGGCCCTGCATACCTACTATGGTGAGTACTGGGGGAAATCAACCATAAGAAGGCAGAATTCCTGACTAGGGAGATTGCTGCAGGGAATAACTGACCAGCTGTGCTTTTTTGGACTGTAGAGAGGCTGTTACATCTGGCCTGTGCAGCTGAAAAAAGCTTTTTCGGTCACATTGTGTGTTGAGTTTGGTCAGTTCTTCACTGGCAGTGTCCTCTATCCAGCAGGGAATCCCGCCAGTGAGTCATGTTGTGTCTCACAGTGATTGCCTTGGTTGTGGCAGAGGCACTCTACCTGTTTGGGGGGAGTTCAAACTGGTGGAGGTGGGCGAGGTCATAGAGGTAGCTTCTAAGCTGAAGCACACATATTGAGAACTGGACCTGGTCCCTACGTGTTTCCTAATGGGATGCGTTAATTCCATCGGCCCAGTGTTCACCTTGATTGTCCAGTGTTCCTTGCTGGAGGGGACTTTCCCAGATTTCTTGAAAGAGGCTCTGGTGTGACCCCTTCTGAAGAAACCATCTCTCAACCCAGACATCTTGACGAATTACCAGCCTATGTCCAACCTCCCATTTTTGGGTACGTTGTTGAGAAGACTGTGGCATAACAGCTCGAGGAGCACCTCGTGACCTTTGACATGTATGAGCCACTCTAGTCTGGTTTCTGAGCCGAGCATTGCACTAAAATAACATTAGTTCAGGTGCACAATGATCTCCTTAGTGCGAGGGATAGAAGAAACGGGTCAGTTCTTGTTCTCCTCGATCTCTTCTCAGCTTTTGACACTGTAGACCACTTTGTGCTGCTTGATCATTTCAGAGTACTGTGGGCTTGCTGGCACCGTCATCTGCTGGTTTGAGTCCTACCTTGCCCTCAGGAAGCAATGGGTAGTGATGGGGAATTTCTTCTCCTCCCTGAAGCTCCTGTCATGTGGTATGCCTCAGGGATTGATCTTGTCGCCAGTGTTGTTTGCAGTGTACATACTGTTACCTAGGTAAGCTTATTAGGAAGTACAATGTGGGTTTTCACTGCTATGCAGATGATACTCAGTTGTACTTATCCTTTGCGCCCCGAACATCCAACGCTGTGGAAGTGTTAAACATCTGCCTGGCTGAGCTCAGTGATTGGACGTCCTCCAGCTGGTTGTGACTGAACCCCAATAAGATGGAGGTACTGGTAGTGGAACTGGGCTGAAGGTGTGATAGGAATGCCTCCAGTGCGGCAACTGGTCTTCTCCTGTGGTCCACACTGTTGATGGCTTCCTCTAGGGTGTGAGATCTTGGCGTATTCCTGGATGACAGTTTGACATTTGAGTCTCAGGTGTCATCAGTTGTCCAAAGTGTTTTTTACCACTTGAGGAATATCATCAGGATCAAGCTCCTAGTTCCATCTGAGGACCTTCCTACCTTGGTGCATGCCTTTGTAACATCCAGACTTCATTACTATAATGTTTTTTACTTCCGGGTCCCTGGAGGTACACTCCACCGGCTGCAGCTAGTGCAGAACACAGCTGCCAGGTTACTGACAGGCCTTTTGAGGTTCTGTCATGTGACTCCAGTGCTGTGTGAACTGCACTGGCTGCCGGTCAGGTGGAGGGTTATCTTCAAGGTGGGTTTGCTGACCTATAAGGCTGTACATGGACTAGGCCCCAGCTATCTGTCTGATCCCTAACACCTGCCATCCCAGTCTGCTCCCTCCGTTCTTCCTCTAGGGGCCTCCTGGCGATTCCCAGGACGAGACTAAAAACTGCCAGCGACAGGGCATTCAGTGTCACTGGCCCAGTCCTGTGGAATTCGCTTCCCTCCACCATCAGGGAGGCCCCATCAGTTGAAGTATTCAAGAGCCACCTAAAGTCCCATCTTTTCAGTCTGGTCTTCCCTGATATAATTACTTAATCTGACAAATGAAGTCACCACTGAATTTATTTATTTGTACTATTGTATCTGTTTTTACTGTTTTAAATTTGTATTTATGTATGCCTTCTTACTCCCTACTTGTCTTTATGTGAGGTGCCCAGAGCCACTGGGAATGCGCACCATACAAATAAACTTTGCCTTGCCATGTTCTGAGTTCACAAATACGCCCATGTTGGGGGGGGGAGCTTGCCAGGGAGATGAGGATTGAGCATTCAAGAGGACCCTGTTCTCCTCAAGGGAGGGAGGGAAGGTCGCTGCCTCTTCTGCAGTGGTGCCACCTGGGGGATCACAGGTGGCAGCGTAGCATTAAACAGAGAGGGTGGAAGGATGTCAGCTGGGCATGCGGCCAGTGCACAGTTGTGCACACCCGCTCATTGCAGTCTTTGACAGCTAATGTCCTGGATCAGGAGAAACACACTGCAAATTGCCCCAGCACATGGGATGATGGTCCACCATTTATCCAGGCTCTGCACAACTACCTGAGGCTCCAGCACATGGGTGATGGTCCCTCCAGTTCATCTGGGATCTGCACTACTACTTGAGGCTCCAGTACACAACGTTATATTCCCCTAATTTATCAAGACTCCACACCACTACCTGAGGCCCCAGTATACAAGATGATGGTCCCCCCAGTTTAACCGGGCTCCACACCTCTAGCAGAGGACCCAGCACACAAGATCATGGTCTCCAGGTTTAACTGGGCTACACACTGCTACCTGGGGCCCCGGCACATGGGATGATAGTTCCTGGTTTATCAGGGCTCTGCAAGACTACCTGAGGGCCCAGCACACGGGATGACGGCCCTGGTTTATCTGGGCTATGTGCTGCTACCTGAGGCCCCAGCACACAAGATGATGTTCCCCAGATTATCCAGGCTTCTCACTGACATGTGGCCCCAGCACATGGGATGATAGTCCCCTGGTTTCTCCAGCCTCTGCACCACTAACTGTAGCCCAAGCCCATGGGATGATATTCCTCTGCTTTATCCAAGCTCCACAACACTACTTGAGTACCCAGCACATGAGATGTTGGTTCCCTTAGTTTATCTGGGCTCCGCCCTGGTTTATCTTGACTCTACTCTGCTACTTGAGGCCCCAGCACATGTGGTGACGATCCCTGGTTTATCCAGACTGTACTACTGCTACCTGAGGCACCAGCACATGAGATGATGGTCCCCACCTTATCCAAGCTCCTCACCGCTATATGAGGCCCCAGCACACAGGATAAACATCCTCTAGTTTCTCTGTACTCCACACTGCTACCTGTGGCCCCAGCATATGGGATGAGGTCCCCCACTTTATCCAGGCTCTGCTGTGCTACCTGAAGCCCCAGCACATGGGATAATGGTTCCCCAGTTTATCCAGGCTCTGCATCACTACCTGAGGCCCCAGCACACGAGATGATGGTCCCCCAGTTTATCCAAGCTCTATACCACTACACTACCTAAGGCTCCAGCATGTGGGATGATGGTCCCTGGTTTATCTGTCCTCTGCATTGCTACTTGAGTCCCCAGCACACATGATGATGATCCCCTGGTTTATCCAAGCTCCTTACCACTCCTGAGGCTCCAGCACACAAGATGATGGTCCCCTGGTTTATCCAAGCTTCACACCACAATCTGAGGCCCCAGCACATGGGTTGATGGTCCCCGGTTTATTTAGCCTCTGCATTGCTCCTTGAGGCCCCAGCACATGGGATGATGATCCCCAGTTTATCTGGCCTCTGCACTGCTCCTTGAGGCCCCAGCACAAGGGATGATGGTCCCCGGTTTATCCAGCCTCTGCACTGTTACCTGAGGCCCCAGCACAAGGGATGATGGTCCCCTGTTTATCCAGCCTCTGCACTTCTACCTGGGGACCCAGCACATGGAATGATGATCCTTAGTTTATCTAGCCTCTGCACTGCTACCTGAGGCCCCAGCACATGGGATGATGGTCCCTGGTTTATCCAGGCTCTGCATTGCTACCTGAGGCATGGCACATGGGATGGTGGTCCCTGGTTTATCCAGCCTCTGCACTGCTACCTGAGGACCCAGCATATGGGATGATGATCCCTAGTTTATCCAGCCTCTGCATTGCTGACTGGGGCCCCAGCACATGGGATGATGATCCCCGGTTTGTCCAGCCTCTGCACTGCTACTTGGCGCCCCAGCACATGGGATGATGATCCCTAGTTTATCCAGCCTCTGCACTGCTATCTGAGGCCCCAGCACGTGGGATGATGTTCCCTATTTTATCTAGCCTCTGCACTGCTACCTGAGGCCCCAGCACATGGCATGAGGGTCCCTGGTTTATCCAGCCTCTGCACTGCTACCTGAGGACCCAGCACATGGGATGATGATCCCTAGTTTATTCAGCCTCTGCATTGCTACCTGGGGCCCCAGCACATGGGCTGATGATCCCCGGTTTGTCCAGCCTCTGCACTGCTACCTGAGGCCCCAGCACATGGAATGATGATCCCTGGTTTATCCAGCCTCTGCATTGCTACCTGGGGCCCCTGTACATGAGATGATGATCCCTGGTTTATCCAGCCTCTGCACTGCTACCTGGGGCCCAATCACATGGGATGATGGTACCCAGTTTATCCAGCCTCTGCACTGCTACCTGAGGCCCTAGCACATGGTTTGATGGTCCCTGGTTTATCCAGACTCTGCTCTTCTACCTGAGACCATAGCACATGGGACGATTGTCCCTCAGTTTGTCTGGGCTCCAGACTACTAGCTGAGATGCAGCCCACATGAGATAATTGTCCCCAGTTTATCCAGGATATGCACTGCTACCTGAGGCCCTAGCAGACAAGAGGATAGTCCCCCAGTTTATCTGTGCCCCACACCACTACCTCAGGCCCTCACACATGGGATGATGGTCCCCTGGTTTGTCCAGGCTCCAGACTACTAGCTGAGATGCTACCCACATGAGATAATGGCCCCCAGTTTATCTGGGCTCTGCAGCACTACCTGAGGTACCAGCACACAAGATGATGATCCCCTGGGTTATCCAGGCTGTGCACCACCACCTGTGATGCTGTCTGATAAAACATGAAGATCTGGTTGTACATCCCCCCCACCCCAATCCCTCCTGGAGGGCATAGCTAAGGTTTTGTGGTGACTGGCACTTAGAGAGAGATCATAGGGGAGTCGGGTATGCCTTGAGGTGGGTCTGAAGGAATCAGGAGCTGGACTTATAAGTACATTAAGGAGCATAGAAAGGTTAAGGGAAGGATAGTGAAGATTAATAAAGGAGAGGGGAGGTGGGCAGAGGGAGACAGTCAAAAGGCAGAGATACTGAATGAATACTTTTGCTCAGTATTCACAAAAGAAGAAGAGGAGGAGTTACCTAAACCAAACAGTAGAAGCACTATGGGTAGGGGGGTTGACGGCCCGCCAGTCCATTTACAGAAGAAAGAGTCCTGAAAGAACTCCTAAAACTCAAGGTGGACAAAACAATGGGGCCTGACGGGATTCACCCTAGAATCCTAAAAGAGCTAAGGGAGAGCCTAGTGACACCACTAACCACACTTTTTAACAAATCATGGGAAGATGGGGTGGTGCCTGAGGACTGGAGGAAGGCAGATGTGATTCCCCTTTACAAAAGTGTGAGCAAGGCAGAAGCAGGAAACTACAGACCTGTTAGTTTGACCTCAGTGGTGGGGAAAATGATGGAATCACTTCTGAAAGAAAGAATTGTTCAGTACCTAGAGGCCAGCGGGGAACAGGACCCAAAGCAGCGTGGATTCACAGCAGAAAGGTCTTATCAGACAAATCTAATCGATTTCTTTGACTGGGTGACCAAAGTAATAGACCAGGGAGGGGCTGTGGATCTGGCCTACTTAGACTTTAGCAAGGCATTTGACACAGTCCCCCACAAAAGATTAATAATCAAGTTAGCCAGCCTGGGAGTGGGTCCCAGGGTGGTAACTAGGTAGCAAACTGGCTGCACAACAGGACACAGAAGGTAAGAGTGAATGGAACACATTCTGAAGAAAGGGGGGTTACTAGTGGAGTACCTCAAGGCTCAGTACTGGGTCCAGTCCTCTTTAACGTCTTTATAGGTGACATTGTAGAGGGTCTGGAAGGAAAGGTATGCCTCTTTGCAGATGACACAAAGATCTATAACAGAGTTGATACACAAGGAGGGGTTGAAAGGATGAGAAGGGACTTGGCAAGGTTGGAGGAATGGTCAGACATATAGCAACTTAGATTCAATGCAAAGAAGTGCAAAGTAATGCACCTGGGAAATAAAAATCCAGGTGAAAGAGTACACAATAGCAGGGGAGGTACTAACGACAACAATAATGGAAAGGGATCTGGGTGTAGTCATATCAGATGACCTAAAGGTGGGTAAGCAATGTGAGAAGTCAGTAAGGAGAGCCGGGGGGATACTGGGATGCATAGGGAGGGGCATCACAAGTAGAAAAAGAGAAGTGGTTATCCCTCTGTACAGACAGTTGGTGAGACCCCATCTGGAGTACTGCGTGCAGTTTTGGAGACCTCATCTACGCAAGGACATAGACAGGATGGAAGCAGTCCAGAGGAGGGCAACTAAAATGGTGCAGGGTCTACATCAGAAACCATATGAAGAGAGACTGAGAGCTTAATATGTATACGCTTGATGAAAGGAGGGACGGGGGGACATGATAGAAACTTTTAAGTACCTCAAGGAATCAACAAAGTCCAGGAGGTAGCATCTTTCAGAAAAAGAGATGTGTAAGAACAAGGGACACAATTTAAAGTTAGAGGGGCGGCTCAGGGGTATTGTGAAATTCTTTTCACGGAGAGAGTGGTGGACATGGAACCGCCTTCCTGGAGAGGTTGTGGGGTCTAAAACAGTGAGGGAATTCAAACATGCATGGGACAGACATAAGGCAATTATAGTGGGGGGTAGCAGGAGTAGGTTGTTGGTTAACTAGAATCTGCAGCTTATCCAATGGGTAGGGAAATGGGCAGACTGGGTGGGCCAAGTGGTCCTTATCTGATGTCAAACTCTATGTTTCTATGACATTGGAAGGAGGCTTAAAACTTACATAAAAAATATGATGGGGGGGAAGCATGCAATAAAATAATGCTGCTGCTACAGCAGGGTGCTACAATTAATCTCCTCTCACATCACAGTGGTATACAGTTCTGTTCTTATATGTTGTTGCATGAGTAGGCTGTCATAGAAGCTCACATAGAAACATAGAAGTTGACGGCAGATAAGGACCGCAAGGCCCATCCAGTCTGCCTATGTCTTTTTCTACCTTATGAATGTGCCATCGGCCTTTGCTCTGTCAATGGCCTATCTATTCATACTCATCTTTATTGCTCCCTTATGCCTATTACATGCCTGTTTGAAGCCCTGCACTGTATTCATATCCACCACTTCCTGAGGTAGGCTGTTCCATGCATCCACCACCCTTTCTGTGAAAAAGAACTTCCTCACATCACCGCTTAATCGACCTCCCTCTAATCACATGCTGTGTCCTCTTGTCCTGCTATGTTTCTTATATTGAAACATGTTAGACTATTTCACCTTGTTAATGCCCTTAAGGTGTTTGAATGTTTTGATCATATCAGTTCTCTCCCTCCTTTGCTCTAGGGTATACATATTGAGCTCCGTTAATCTGTCCTCATATGCTTTCTGATGCAGTCCCTGCACCATTTTGGTTGCCCTTCTCTGGACTGCCTCAATTTGGTTAATGTCCTTGTGAAGGTGTGGCCTCCAGTACGGCAAGCAGTACTCCAGATGGGGCCTAACCAGTGTCTTGTAAAGAGGGATTATTTCCTCCCTCTTCCAACTTGTGATACCCCTACTAATACACCCCAACATCCCCCTAGGCTTACCTACTGCTTTAGTGGTCTCTTTGGATGATTTCAGGTCATCAGTGATGACGATGCCCAAGTCTCTTTCTTCCCTTGTGACTGCCAGCAACTCCCCTCCCACCCTGTAGGTGGTTTCAGGGTTTCTCTTCCCTATGTGCATGATCTTGCACTTCTTTGCGTTAAACCCCAGTTGCCACTCTTCCAACCATTTTGCTAGTTTATCCAGATCTTTTCTCATTCTGCCCGCCCCATCTGGATCATCTACTCTGTTGCAGATCTTGGTGTCATCTGCAAACAGACAAACCTTACCCTCCAGTCCATCTGCAATGTCACCGATAAAGATATTGGAGAGGACTGGCCCCAGGACTGATCCCTGAGGTACCCCACTTGTGACTTGCATCTCTTCTGACTGTATACCATTAACCACCACTCTCTGTTTTCTGCCCATCAACCAGTTTGCCATGCAGTTGACCAACTTCTGACCCACCTGAGCCTTTCCAGCTTATTAATAAATCTTCTATGTGGAACAGTATTGAAAGCTTTGCTGAAGTCAAGGTAGGCGACATCAACTGCTCCCCCTTGGTCCACCACTCTTGTTACCTAGTCAAAGAAATCTATGAGATTAGTTTGACAGGACCTTCCTTTCGTAAACCCATGCTGTCTTGGATCCTGTGCTCCTATGGATTCCAGGTGTTGCACTATTCTTTCCTTAAGGAGTGCCTCCATAATCTTGCCCACTACTGAGGTAAGACTGACTGGTCTGTAGTTCTCTGCCTCCTCCCTGCTACTACTCTTGTGGAGGGGGATCACATGAGCCCTTGTCAAGTCTTCTGGGACCTCTTCTGTACTCAGGGGCTCACTAAACAGTTCTGATAATGGCTCTGCTAGTTCTACTCTTAGCTCCTTTAGTACCCTGGGATGTATGCCATCAGGTCCCATTGCCTTGTCCATCCCGAGCTTATTGAGCTCTTGTAGGACCCTTTCTTTTGTGAAGGGAGTAGTGCTCACCTCCCTCCCCCCCTGTGTCCATGGCGCTGAGCTGAGGGCTCTGCCCTACCTTCTCTTCAGTAAATACTGAGCAGAAGTATCTATTTAGGATAGATTCTTTTACATGGTCCTCCTCCTCCTCACATGCCCCCTTATTCCCTTTGATCTTAGCAATATCCCCTCTGGACTTTCTCCTTTCACTAATGTATCTATAGAAAATCTTGTCCCCTTCTTTTACTGTTCATGCTAGTGTTACATTGGTTTGGGCCTTTGCCTGCCTTACTGCCTTTCCTGCTTCCCTTAGGGAAGTTTGGTATGCCTCCCTATCTTCATCCCGCTGCGTTCCCTTATATTTCCTGAAGGCCAGCCTTTTGGCTGTAACCTTTTCTTCTACTGTTTTTGAGAACCAAAGTAGTTTCCTTCTTCTTTTGCACTTCCAGCTAATTCCAGTACTGTGGTAAACCCACACATAAGAACACTGCTGCACAGCTTTGTAGCTTACTGCTAAGAATTAGTGACATTTTTTATACAGTTTATTCCAGATGGCCCAGCTGTGTTGCAGCATCTTGTTTTCAGGGAGGTCCTGCTTCTGTTCATTCCCACAGCTACATGTGCTGGAGCACTGGGAGGTTAAGTCTGCTCAAGGTTACACAGTCAGTATTTGGCTCTGGTAGGGTTTGAACCTACAATCTTCTGGTACCCAAATGGGTGCTCTACAAGGTACACCACGCTACTTCTATATGAACTGAACTAATATAAAAGTTTTATCTTTGGTAAAGTGTTGACAGTGCAGCATGTGACTTTGCTCCTGAATGAGATTCTTCTTGAAACAGCACTGCTATTTTTTTGTGACGTTCTCATCTGATGCTGACACTTCTTCATGTGTTCCAAGTTTCCCCACCAACACAGCCCGTCTAGACAAGGGTCGGGGGTGTTGCTTGGTAGATTGGGTTCGTAATCAGGACTCTGAGATGGACAGATACAAAATGTGTGACTTTTGTGACTGAGATGCTGGTGATGATGTGAAGGAGTCACTTGCAGCTGAAACACTAGTGAGGGGGAAGGGATTGTTTCTAAGAAGTTACTTTTGATACCTTTACGCCATTTGGACTTGTATGACTCAGATCACATCTCCCAGCTTATGAACTGCAGAACTCATCTTTTAAATGGCTTACTGAAAATCCAACGTTCTGCTTAGATGTGCTGCTGGATGACTGCCATAAAAGGGCACATGACCTGCTGTTAAAGCAGCACTGCAACGAAACTGGGCCAAAAAATTTGACCCTACTCTTTTTTCACTATAAGAGATTCTAGGCATCTTCCAATTTTATCTGGTGGTAAAATTGTCTAGTTCCACCAAAATTTGCATATTTTATAAATGCTTTCATTTAGTTTTTTTTTCTCAAGAAAAAAGACAGTCACCACATTTGGTTTAGAGATACAACTGTAGAACGTTCAAGGGTTAGGATAAAAAAAAACACTCAAGGTATGCAGCATGGGAGATATCTTGAAAAGCAGATTTGACAGATATGCTAATATTTTAATAAATTGTAGCTGAAACTAGCCTTAAGTAAAAAATATTTTTCATTGCACTGCTGCTTGAAATGAACAGGTGTGAGAGAAACATGTCCATTTTGATAATTTCTAGTAATGAGCTAAAATATCTTATTATGGCCAGACTTAGGGTGAGGTATGTTGCTGCCACCTGGGAGTTGGTAGTTCTGGTGTGAGTGCAGGAGTCTTATAACAAGAAAAAAAATGGCGGACACACCAAGAAAAGCAGTGCCCAGCATTAAACGGCACCTCTACTGGCTTAGTGTCTGTGTTTATCTGTTTGCTTATTCCATGCAAAAAGCTGATCAGGTCCTAATGATTATGGAGCCAAATTAATCTGTTGCCTTGCCAGAAATCCCATCAGGAGATTTCCTGTATTTTTCAGTTACATGGATCCCATGATGGGATTCTACACATCACTTTTTGGACCATGTAACATAACCTGGGCCAAAGAAGGAACACAGTGTCTCTGCTTGACCCCTGATCCTTTTGGCACCTCAGACTTATCCTCTCCCCCCACCTTACCACTAGCGAACTTTCTTGGGAACTCGCTGGCCAACAAGGGTGGAACACTGCTAGTAGAATCAAACACCATACAGGTGGTGTCCCTTGCCGGTATTAAGCTGTCACATGCCTGGGAGCCCAACAGCTCCCCTTACCTCTTTTTACTTTGGTGTTCAGGCACTCTCTCACCACAAGAGGGAGTCTCTACTCTCAGTCAATGTCCACAAAAAGCTGGTGTATGGTGCTGGCTTTTTGTTGTCATTGCCACTTTAGTTTGTAGCGTGGCATGTATCTGCTAGTGGACCTGCTTTGCTGTTTTCTATCTCCACTCTCTCACTGCACATGGTTGTCCACCCCCATGGGTCACCCATTCTCCTTCTACCAGGATCCAAGCCAGGCCAATAAAGGTCCAAATGGAACCCCTTGAGGGGCATGCCATAAACCTGTCAGCTACATCTTCATTGCTCTCTCCACTCTCCTCTCTTAGAGAGGAAAGTATAGAGAACAGTCAAGACCTAAGCAGTAATCCACAACAGGGTGTGAGTTATGCTGGAATTTACTCATGCATGATGCAGTTTGGTCAGAAGACTGCAAGCCAGAAGTGGATAAATCCCACCATAACCCATATCCTGGAGTGGATTATTGTGATTCTAAAATTGGTAGCATTAATTTTTTTAACTTATTTATTAATTTTGGTAACTGGGTAGGCTCACTGGGCCCCGGAGGTCCCTTTTTCAGGTGCGACCCATTTGAACATTACATATTATGGACAATTCAGTTATACTTCTGCAGAAAATTACTTTGATTACAGTAATTATTGTATATATACAAGGTATTCAGAGGTATATACAGTTATAAAAGATATTCAGAGGTATATACAGTTATTCACAGTAATACAGTACAAGCAAACATTTAGGAGTTAGGAGAGGAGGAGAGGAGGGTGGGTAGGTGGTGGGGGAGGGAGCCTGAGGAAGGGTTTCCAAGCTAAGGTTGGGTGAGGGGGTGTCAGGTGCCCTGGCAGAAGCATTGGCTAGGTGCGAACAAGTGGGCCTTAGGCCCAAAATAAATATATATTATTACAAAGGTTATATTTATTTTTTAAAGATTTTTTTTTTGCTGTAATTTCCTTCCTCATTACCCTAAATAGTCCTCTGTTACTATGTAGAAAAATGTTAAAGGAACAGCCTATCCCCCCCACCCAAGATGCACAGAAATGCTGGGATTCTTGTGTTTTAAGTCTGTTTACACTGTTTTTGTGACACACAGAGTGTGGTTCAATGTACCTGGTTCCTGTAGTGCAACTGCGTTTTGAACTGTGAGCGGCAGCCATACTTGAGTGTCATATATTGACTGGCAGATGGGAGAGTGTGGAAAGAGAGAGAGACACACACAATAAATTAATTAGTGTGCAAGCGTGGGTGAAAGGGTTGGTCCATGATCTTGAGCTAAAATGGAAAAAACTAGCAAGATTTGAAGCTGAATTTAATGCTTGCCATGTTTAAAGTAGAACTGTGGTTGTGAGTGGGCGGTGTAGTAGGGAGAAGCAACATGGCAGCGTTTTGTATATGTTTCGAGCATTCAGAGTGAGTGCTGGGACAGGGTTACATGTTCAACTGAAAGAACAGATGTTTATGACTTGCGCTGTCATTTTCTTGTTTTCATGGTGTTAGTATAGTCATCATTGTCTAATGTATGTTCAGTGGGGTTGTCCCTTACTGCTCACCTTTTGGGTAATCTGCCAGAGTACTGAATCAGTCTAATGACCCATATAAATAGGTCTGTACCATTGTCACAGAAGTCTGGCTACAGTGATTTCTTCATTTCTTATGATAACATACTGATTTGTTGTACTTCCCAGTACAACACCATGCTTTTTGATATTTGCCCAGACAGCACCATGATTTTTATCCATAACAGCACCATGCTTTTTTGGCATTTACGATGAAAAGACAATCATTTTCCCATGGTAACACCATGATTTGAAACATTTACCACAACACTTACTTTCTTTTTGGTATTTGCCATGCTGACGCTGTGGTTTTCCATGACATCATTGTGTATGGTATTAGCCATTACATCACCATAATTTTGGCATTATCCATGACAACACCAAAAGTTTTGCTATTTGCCATGATGATCTCATGATTTTGGCATTTCCAATGACCCCGTTATGTATGGCATTATCCATGAAGATACCATAATTTATGGCATTAGCCATGACGGCACCGAGACTTTTGGTATTTGTCATTATGATTCTTAATTTGTGCCATTGCAGTACCTCATGTTTTGGTATTCAGCATGACTGTACCATTATGTTTGGCGTTTACCATGACAACATCATGATTTGTGGCATTTGCCATGACAACACCACAGTTCTCGGTATTTGCCATTACAAGCCCCTGAGTTTCAGTATTTACCATTATAACATTTATTAACATTATAGTACCATGAACTTTGGTAGTTACCATTACAACATTATTTTTGGTATTTGTCATGACAATACCTGACTTCGGACATTTACCATGACATTTTGTGTTTACCATTTCAGTAAAATGATTTTTGATATTGGTCAGTTTTGGCAGTGGCAAAAACTGATTTCTGGCATTTGCTAAGGCATTGACCATTACAGTACCAAGATTTTTATATTGCCATGACAACCCCATGATTTTTGGTATTTGCCATGACATCTCAATGATTTGTGGTATTTGGCATGACAACCCCATGATTTTGGATATTTGCCATGATATCTCCATGATTTGTGGTATTTGGCATGCCAACCCCCATGATTTTTGGTATTTGGCGTGACAACCCCAGGATTTTTGGTATTTGCCTCAATATCTCCATGATTTTTGGTATTTGGCATGCCAGCTCCATGATTTTTGGTATTTGCCATGGCAAAACTAAGATTTGGGGTATTTGCCATGATAACACACTGATTTGGGGTGTTTGCTATTGCAACAAAAGGATTTATGTTATCTGCAATGACAACAACATGCTGTTTGGCATTTTCCATGACACCATTACAATTTTTTTGAATCTTGCCCTGACAACACTGTGCTTTTTATGTTGGCTCACTTGCGCAGCCAACATCTTGTGGCTGTGGGGATTTGGAGGCACGGTCGCTGTTGGACGAATGCAGGGCACACATCAGTAGGTGCGTCCCTCATTCCCCAATCAGCCTGCATGCCGGCGCCACACCATGCATACTAATATGGTGAGCACATCTAAGGAAAGGTCCGCTGCAATCCAAGCAAAGCTCATCAGACGCAGCAGACCCTTCCTAAGTGCTCACCACATTGTCAGCATGGAGGGCGGCTGCCCAACTGCCGACCCGGGGGTGCCCAATACCCCTGCCGGCTCTCTGGTCACAAAGTATTTGCCGTGAGGCCAGCCCTCCCCCATTGGCCATAAAGTATTCCCCATATCTTATATGCTGAGGGGGTGCCCAAACCCCTTTGCTCTTATCTCCCCCCACTTTCCTTGTGTGCCGATGGGGGTGTCCAATTCCCATCGGCAAAATTAACCCCCCTCTTTTGTTGTGTGCTGACGAGGGTGCCCAATCCCCTGTTGGCTGCAACAACCTCCTCAAACAGTTAGGTGGCATGCTGGGAGCCCACCCCAGCGTGCCAAGTCCCCTGGAAAAAAAAACTGTCCTGCAATGTGTTTTCTTTCACTCTGTAACACAAAAATGGTCCCTCATAATCTCCCTACCCACCACCTGCACCCTCCCACTGCGCACTCTGCCTTCTCACACACCCCCTCACCCCATACTTACCTTCGGAGTCTGGCGCTGGGATCTTCGGTGGATCGGGAACACGTCTGCACTCTTCAAAGCCGACCGCAAACTCAGGAAATGCCAGTAAGCTGTATAATGGAATAAATAGGGTTTTTTTCAACTTTGATGCATATCTCGGGCATTCTTTGGAATTTCTGCACCAAATTTTCAACATGGGGTTTTTGGGACCCCTCCTCATGAATTCTGTTACAGTTATGACGTTAATCAGTCCTGAAAGGTGATTTCGCAGTCACTGCATGGAATCATCTTTTGGGACCGACTAACTACAATGACAGTGGCAGTGTTCATGAGTGCGCTATCAAAAAGTCTATGTTGCAAATTCAGGTAAACATCAAAAGTGGCTGTTTTACGAGCATGCTGCTATGCAGTTGCTACGCATGCTCGTAACTTCACGAATTTGCAATATTTTCATGCCAGATTTTCAACATTGCCATTTTTATACACCTCCTTGTGAACAGTACAGCTGTCATTTTTCACATTCTGGCCGAAATGTGTTTCTGCACTTCTGGTGCAGAATACCGTGGTTTCTGTGGGAAATCAGTGTTCGGGGCAGATTACGAAAATGACAGTTACACTGTTCATGAGCAGAGGTCCTACAGTGCCTATGCTGAATATTTTCACTCCAGATTTTCAACATTGCCATTGTTCTGCACCTCCTTATGAACAGTACAGCTGTCATTTTCCACATCCTGATCAAGATTGTTTTCGCAGTTCTGGTGCAGAATAGCGCGGTCACTGTGGAACGTCCATGTTTGAGGCATATTATGGAAATGACAGTGACACTGTTCATTAGCAGAGGTCCTAAAATGCCTATGTTGAAAATTTGGGGCCGACAGTCCATACAATTAGTGTTTTATGAGCGTGCATTGCGCAGTTTGCACGCATGCTTGTGATTTTGTGCATTTGTAATATTTTCACTCCACATGTTCAAAAATGGCTTTTTTCCACACCTCCTTATGAACAGTACAGCTGTCATTTTACATATCCTGTCTGAAATGTGTTTTCGCATATCCGGTGCAGAATCGCACATTCGCTGTGCGAAATCAGATTTCAGGGCAGTTTGAGGAAATGACGATGACACTGTTCATGAGCAGAGCTCCTAAAATGCCTATGTTGAAAATTTGGTGCCAAAAGTCCAGAAAATGACTGTGCTGCAAGTGTGCGTTGCGCAGTTTCCACGCAGCCTTGTAACTTTGTACATTTGCAATATTTTCATGCCACATTTTCACCACTGGCATTTGTGCACACCTTCTTATCAACAGTACAGCTGCCATTTTTCACAGCCTGCCCAAAATGTGTTCCCACAACTGTGGCGCATAATGGCATGCTCGCTGTGGGAAATCACCTTTTGGGACACATTAACAAAATCACAGCGCCACTGTTCATGAGGGGAGGTTCCAAAATAACTATGTTGAAAATGTTCCTAAAAACCTCTCACAGAAAATTGGGTTGCGGACGTCTGCTGCGCAGTTTGTATGCATGTTCATTGCTTCACCAATATTTCATATTTTCACTCCAGGTGTTCAATGTTGCCATTTTTTACGCCTCTTCATGAACAATACAGTTGTCATTCTCCACATCCTGCCCAAAACTGTGTTTTTGGCCCTCTGTCACCAAATGCCACAGCCGCTGGGCAAAACCACTTTTCAGCTAACAAAGTGATTGTGCTGCTTTTCATGAGGTGGCCTGACAAGCAGCCCATGTTGAACATGTAGAGTGAAACTACCACTACACGCCTATGGTGTTAGGGTTTCCAACTGCAGCACCCCACCCAGTATGGACTGACAGGCATCAGGACTGTGACTTGGGATCATCGGATGTAATGCTCGCGCCATTCCACACCCCCATGCCCACCCTGCAGCCACTGACAGGCATCATAGTGTGTCTTGCACAATTTGGCCACAAACTTCACCCCACGCTCCTATGCTGCACCCACGTCAGCGTATTTCCTTATGGAATGGGGTAAGTATAATGCCCAAAGACCCCAAAGCACACCATGATACTTGTCAGTGTCTACAGGGTAGGGTGAGGTACAATGGCATGACCTGACGACCCAAAGGCACACCCCACTGCCTGTTGCTCTCTACAGGGTGGGGGTGGGGTTGGTGCCACTTCAGTACTTCACTGCCATTCCTATTATGTGCCTCTATCTCCACCACTGCCAATGCCAATGCCAGCGCGACAACATTCGGCATTAACAAATGCTTGTTCTATTTGCCATGACAGCACCGCCATGTTTGGTATTTGCCATGATAGCATCATAATATTCGGTGTTTGACACTACAATATCATGATTCATTGTATTTGCTGTTACAACACCATCATTTGTTGCATCTTCCACGACAACACTGACATTCTTTTTGCATTTGCTATGACAGCAACATGATTTTTGGTACCTGCCATTACAGTACCACAATTTTGGTGTTTACCATTACAATGGCATAATATTTGGAGTTTGCCATTGTAGTACCGTGATTTTTGGTATTTGCCATGACAACACCAAGATTCTTGGCATTTGCCTGCGGCCTCGTGCTTTGACCCACCCTAGGTGTGACATTATTCAGCGATGATGCACACCCTGTCATGCCTTATTGCAATTATAATATGGCTATAAAAAATCTAACAAGACTTTAATGATTAAGCAATAGTCATAAGAAACAAACCAGAAGTTATAACTTTATTATAATTAATTTAGACATAAAAAAGAGATAAAATAGTCCCTTCAAGAGCTTTACTACATCCCTCCATATTACTTACATTGACTTTTTATAGTCGATTTTATTACTTTGCGCTTAGCAGTATTTTTTATACTCCTGCTTTTATCTCATTTTTCACTTCGCAGAATTGAACACATTAATATTGACAATCCCATTCAGTGTCTCTGTAGAGATCAATCATGCTGTGGCAGAGGCATCCTTATGGTTATTTTCTGTATTTCCCTGTTTTCTTTTCTAACAGGAGTGAAGACTGTCCTATTAAATAGATACAAAACAATTAAGTAATAAGACATGACACGGTATGCATGGTGTTAGGGTAATGGCACACCTCGGGTGTGGCATGAGGCATCGCTGAGTGCCTTCACTTCAACCACCCGAGAAGTGCTGTTACCCCACCACAATGTACACCCTGGAGTGTCTTAATGTAATTATAAAATGGGTCCAAGATGTTTCTGTGTGGGGAGAAGGGGCAAAGAAATGCACCAAATCAAAAAAGAAACATTTTTATGACTTTTTAAAAGAGCCCCAGCACATCCTTGCACTGACATGCCATCCAGGTTTAAATATTATGTACAGCAGAATTTATGTATTTTTAATTAGCTCCTAAATCCTCTACTTTACCCCCAACCCACCCTCTTTTACCCATTCCCTCACATTTTTTCTTCTTCTTTATAATATTCCCTTCCTTTTATCTGTCTTGTTTATTTTCTGTCATGCCAACATTCAAGAGATGGAATGTTTACTGCAGGTAGAATGCAAGAATTTAAACCTCTGCTCAGTTCTGCTGGCAGAATGTTTACTTCCACTAGCACACAGCAGAAGGCCTCAGATGGAACCAGGGCTTTTGTTTTAGCTGTAACAGCTTAAACAACCCAGATTTCCCTAGTTAGCGGTGAGGACAGGAGGGTGATTTTAATGATCAGCAAAGAAACACCATAAATTACAATTCTAAGTACTGCAGTACTTAATTTTTCAAGTTATATATGTGTGAGTAACAAGAGTATTATGAGGGCAAATAACATTTAATTCTTATGTTTACAAATTTAAGACCGTTTTATTTTTAGGGCCTAGCTAAAGGTTTTTAGTGAGTAAAGGTGACAGCCACATTTGTGATGGCAATCAGGAATAGCTGGTACTGTTGATTTGTTGTGAAGAGGCTAATGGACCTTCTTCTAGTGCTGTCATTATGGGATATCAGCACTGAGTTCCGAGCTCCTCAGCCAATCAGATTACTGGATTTTTTTATGGCTATCTTATAATGCTTAAGTAATAACAACATACAGTAGGTCAAATTCCTTAATTTTTAAGACAAGTTGCTGGCTTAAAGCAAATTCTCCCTAGCAGCATGAGGAAATCTAATCAAAAAACAGATTTAGGTAAACAGATTACTGACACTTCAATTCACAATAAGAACAATACATTTCACAAAAACCTCCATTTATGTTGCCTATACTACTATACAAAGACATTCAGGGGTGCTTTAAACATGTTAGTTTGAGTGTACACGTGTTAAAATGTGTGCAGCCCAAGCAGATTGGATGTAATGTCAATACTGGATCAGCATTTCAGTTGGAGGGAAGGAATAAAGGTGAACATCTGAAACACAGCCATTGAAATGAAATTGCTTTAAATTAAAGAACTGTAGAGAATGAAAAGAAACACACACTTAAGATGTATGTTATACATTCGACCTAAATAATGTAATCAAATGGCACCTCATTTTTGGTCTGCCAAATGAATAACCCTTTCATATAAATGGTAATAGATCGAGTTATTCCTTAAGTACCTGTGGTGACATGCTGTTTATATTATCAATGCATTTTTGCTTCATTTTATGTCGTCTTGCACATGGGCACGCAACATCTTGCGGTAGTAGCACAGTCAGAGGTGTGTCAGTGCTAGCAAATGCAGGAACCGCTTTAGTGGCACGTCCTTCAGCCGCCAATTAGCGAGCATGCTAGTGGTGACGCAAAACTTCAAAGAAAGCTAAAACCTTGAAAGAAATCTGCTGCCCCAGTGAGGTGCTGCTTCCTCATTGAAGCATCAGATGACAAGGCTCTGTTACATGCCTTTCCTGGTGAAATATTCCAATAAATATGGTGGCTCCTGCCGCCCGCCACACAATCCCCACAAAGCTGACATCGGGAATGCCCAATCCCCATGTCAGCATGTCCCCCCAGTTCAATTTATTTGCTGACAGGGGTGCCCAGTCCTCATCAGCATTATGTTCCTCTCCCCCCCACACACACTTTCTTTGCTGATAATGCCTGGCAGGAGTCAGGAGAAATGTTAGTTGCAGAGAGGCTCTGCCACCACTTTTTTATGCTCACTATGAATGGGTGTACTATGCACTGTAGTTAAATAAAGGACTTTGAATAATATTTTTGCAGTCCTGGTTCTTTCTGCATATGTGGGTGCTCCTCATCCTTTTTGCTTGTCCTTCTGGAACAGCAGGCTGAGATGGGACATGATCTCAGTTTTCCCATTCTCAGGGGTATTGACAGAATTGAACATATGGATATGTTCTCCAGCAGGGTGCAAGGGCATGCTCTAAAGGTCACAGATGGCAAGTTGAGGGGTAACATTAGGAAGCATATTTTATCCCAGAAGGTGATGGCCTTCTAAAATGACCTACCAATAGAGACTGTGGACATGAAGATGGTAGAGTGGTACCCAGTTTTGCCCATCCCTTAGCTTTTGCCAGCACTGAAACCATCAGTGTGAGAACCCTGTACTGTCCCTGCCCACACTGTACCTACCCATGTGGATAAACAGAGGGCTTCAGCCTCTAGTGCTGTTAGTCTGCCACCTTTCATCAGCACTGTATCTATCACAATGTGGAAACCCTGGACTCTGCTACACTGCATCTGCCCATGTGGATTTATAGAGGGTTTCAGTCTCCAGTGGTGCCAGTCCCTTACTGTTCACCAGTCACACACTGTACCTGTCACTGTAGATAAAAAAAGGCTTTAGTCCCCAGTTCTGGCAGTCCCTCACCATTCACCAAGACTAAATGCAGACAGTGTGGAAACCAAGCACTGTCCCTTCCCCCAAGAATCACAAACTTCACCTGGAAAGCAGTGAACCACACCTACTGGAAAACAAGGGTTATGTACTAAATCCCGACATGGAAAAGCCAAACACCAAAATCCTGACAACACAAAATACTGACATACCACAATTCTGACATGAAAAATTCTGACATTACAACTGCCTGTATTCGCATAATCCTGACGTGTATAACAAATAATAAATTGTAACTTACTATCATTGATGTTCATTCCATTCTGCAGTAATCCAGCTACCCAGTCCATCCAGAAATTCAGTAATCCAATTAACGGCACCATTCAAATGTATATATTCAATTACATTAATAGTTAAAAGTTAACTTAAAAGTTAAAACACTGTATTTAAAGTATTTACAGTATCAAGTTATGTGCAATCCCCCTGGAGATGATCTAGGTAAGCCGTTGCAGGTGATCTAGACAAGCCTCATACAATCTTCTCAATTGTTGTCTCAGCAAAATATTGAGATAAGCAACTAAGGGGTTAGGCAGAAAGGGGGCAAAATTCAACAGAAGGGCAGACAGCAGGGAGAACCAGGGATAAAGGACAACCAGGGAGGGGGCTGGAGTTGAACAGTTAAACAGTTCAGGAAGGTCACATCATGGGAAACCATGTGTGCCAATGCCAGGAGCTTTAGCAACAAGATAGAGGATTTGGAGGCTGCCATGATGCAGTTAGACCTGGACATTGTGGCCATCACAGAGACCTGGTGAACTGATAACCATGAGTAGGAGAAGGCCATACCTGGCTACAACATATTCAGAAAAGACAGGGCAGGTAGGAAGGGAGGGTAGCACTTTATGTGAAAAATGGCATAAAGGCCAGTGAGATCCAGGAGGAACAAAATGGAGGAGAAATACTGTGGGTTAAGCTGGAAAGGAAAATGGGGTCAGCCATCCGCACAGGGGTGGTCTACAGATCACCAGCCCAGGAGGAAGAAACAGATAGGGAGTTGATGCTAGCCATCCAAAGGATGGCAGACAAGGGGGAGGTGGTGCTGGTTGGAGACTTCAGTATTCCAGACATGGACTGGAGTCTCCCAGCAGCAGCAGCATCAACCAGGATCAGATTTATCATGGACTCCCTTCAAGGTGCCTTCCTTAAGCAACTGGTCATAGAACCAACTCGGCAGAAGGCAATATTGGACTTTGTGCTCACAAACAGGAGCAGTGTGATAGGGGTAACAGTGGGGGAGCGCCTGGGGAACAGTGACCATTTGAAATCACAGGAGGAACAGAACCAAGCCTCATAAAAATACATATCCTAGATTTTAGGCGGGCAGACTTTGGGAAAATGGGGACATGCTTGAAAGATGCACTAATGGGAATGAGGAGGGAATCATGGGTGGAGGAACAGTGGGCAATATTTAAAACAGGGATTACAAGAGCAACTGAATTATGCATTAAGCAGGTTAGCAAGATGAAAAGGAAGAGGAGGCCATTATGGTTTTCCAAGGAGGTAGTGGAGAAAGTGAAAGCCAGAAAGATTGCATTCCAGCAATACAAAAAGACACAGGCAGAAGGGGATAGGGAGAAGTACCAAGAGAAGCAAAGGGAGGCAGGGAGGTCAGTAAGGGAGGCCAAAGCTCAGATAGAAGAGTGCATTGCAAAATCAGTGGGTAGAGGGGACAAAACCTTTTACAAGTACATCAATGAAAAAAGAAGGGCAAAGGGAAGGATAGTGAAATTGACGGGGGAGGACAGTGGCCATATGGAGGATGATAACAGTAAAGCTGACATACTGAACATATATTTCTGCTCAATCTTTACTGAGGAAGAGGATGGTATTGGGCCTGAAGGGAGTACAAGGGGAGGTAACAGCGTAGAAATGGACACAAGTCCCTTTACACGGGAAAGGGTCCTAAAGGAACTGGAAGGAATAAGAGTTGATAAAGTGATGGGGCCAGATGGGGTGCACCCCAGGGTCCTAAAGGAACTAAGAGAGGTGTGGCTGAACCTCTGGCACTCCTGTTTAGCTGGTCACTGGAAACAGGGTAGGTACCCAAAGACTGGAGAACAGCAGATGTAGTCCCCTTATACAAAAGTGGGAACAACGAGGAAGCAGGGAACAACAGACCAGTCAGTCTGACCTCAGTAGTGGGGAAGATCATGGAAGCACTACTGAAAGACAGGTTGATGGAACAACTGGTTACCAGTGGAGTACAGAACCCAAGGCAGCATGGTTTCACAGCGGGGAGAGCATGCCAGATCAACCTCTTTGAATTTTTCGACTGGGTGACAAGGGAGGTGGATCAGGGAAGGGCAATGGACATGGTCTAGCTGGACTTCAACAAGGCCTTTGACACAGTGCCACATAGAAGGCTACTGAACAAACTTGGGAATATGGGAGTGGGCAGGACAGTAATGTGATGGGCAGGTAATTGGCTGGATGGCAGGACACAGAGAGTGGTGGTAAAAGGCTGTTACTCCAGAGGGAAGTGTGATCAGTGGGGTACCACAGGGATCAGTGCTGGAACCAGTCCTATTCGATGTCTTCATCAGTGACATTGCGCAGAATCTAGAAGACAGAATTTCCCTGTTCACTGATGACATGAAGCTTTGTAACAGAGTGGACATGGCAGAGGATGTAAACAGAATAAGGAGGGACCTGCAGAAGCTTGAGGAATGGCCAAGGGTTTGGCAGTTGAAATTCAACGTGAAGAAGTGCAAGATAAAGCATATGGGGCACAAAAACCCTGGAACAACATATCAATTGAGTGGGAAGGATATAGTATGCACCAAGCAGGAAAGGGACCTTGTGGTTATCATCTCTAATGACCTCAAGGTAGGGAAACAGTGTGACAAGGCAGCAGGTAAAGCAAATAGGACTCTGGGATGCATAGGCAGGGGAATCACCAGCAGAAAAAAGGAGGTCATAATCCCACTATACAAGACACTAGTGAGGCCCCACCTGGAGTACAGCGTACAGTTCTGGAGACCTTACCTATGTAAGAACATAGACAGGGTAGAGAAGGTTCAGTAGAGGGCAACAACGGTGGTACAGGGATTGCATCACAAGTCCTATAAGGACAGGCTGAAGGACTTGAATATGTACTCCATGAAGGAGAGGAGGGATATGATCGAGACATACAAGTAACTTACAGGGAGGAACAGGGTGCCGGAATATGTTATTTTCCAGCTAAGATGTTCCAGGACTAGAGAGTTTGGGATGAAGTTGGAGGGAGGGCAATTCAGAGGAAACATGGTGAAGAATGTTTTCACAGAAAGGGTGGTGGGCAAGTGGAACACCCTGCCAGAGGAAGTGGTGGGGGCTGGAACAATCACAGGATTTAAGAATGCATGGGATAGACATAAGCGAATTCTGGAGATCAGGGATAAGGGGCAACAGACTTCTAGAAAACGTAAAGGTAATTTACAAGTTCAAATGGGCAGACTGGGTGGGCCATAGGTCCTTATCTGCCGACAATGTCTATGTATCTCTATAGCAAGCATTGCCTCCTTTTGTAGCTGAGCTATGAATCGGTTTGTGCTCACATGTGAAGAACCTATTAATGCACCCAATCTTTGGTGCCATGCTTCTATGTTGCTTTCTGTGCTTGGAATTCCATTGTTGACATGGTCATGGACAGACCAGAATTTAAGTGGGAAAAGTGGTGGGCTTCTAATAGCAGTTTTGTGCCTCATTTATCTCCTGGCTCTGCCCAAAATTTAGTTTTCTTGAAACCGTGCCAACAGTGGAGCACTATTGTCTGGCATACTGTGGTGCTAAACCTAGCACCTGTATCCTTCTGCACACTATTTGTCCAGAATGAAACAAACACCCCTTATTAGATGTTTCAGGATACTCTATTCTGAAGACATTTACTGTTGCCTGCTCAAAATCTGTTATTATAAACTCAAGCAACAGACTTAAATCAGACTCATCTGCCAAGTCATGAAGGTCCTGGAATAGTCAATGATGCTAAGTTACAATTTATTTGTTTGTTATACATGCCGGGATTATGTGAATACAGGCAGTTGTAATGTCAGTGTAACCCCTCACCCCTGCCTTTTCAGCAAAATGACAGGTGGCATGCTGTTGAAGCTGACAGCAGTACCTGGTGGGGACCTGGGTTCGGGGAGGATGAGGTTACTCGGCACAGGGGGACCTAGGTTTGGCTACTCTGCACAGGGGCACCCAAGTAGATCCAAACACAGGAAGCAATAACTGTAATGTCCAGGACCAGGAATGGGATTCTTCAGTGTGGCTTTTATTCACTTCCAAGCTGAACAAACAAAGCATAGACGGACCCCCGTGGGGCTACATTTCCTGGTAATGCAGATTAGAGGCTACAGAACACTTTATCACTATTTCCAGCCCTCAGGCTCTAAACCCACCCGGCACACAGCCCGGACTTGCACACAGCTTTGGGTACACAGCCCAACTTGTACACTACTTGGGTTTTCCCCACTGGCCCAGCTCCCCTGCCGGCCACTTGATCCGCGGTCCATTTGAGGAATGAACCAATTATCCTGTTGTGGCTCCCCAAGCCACACTAGAGTCTGCGACTCCTAGAGAGAATTTTCCTTACAATCCTACATCTGGTTACTTCCCTCATCACTGGCCAAGTGCCTGAGGCAAAGTAGAAATCCACAGAAGAAATCCGTAGAGGTGGCCCTGGTCACTAAAGATGGGGGGCCACCCACCTCCAGCTCCCACAGCCCATACCTGGCCATTTCTCTGAAAACTGAACAATTCCTTTGCTGAACTTTCAAACGTAGATTCTGGGTAGATGTCTGTCACATCTCCCCTACATATTATTTGCATCCCAACAAGCTCTGGACTTGAACCTACTTTTACTTTGCTTAGCCCATTACTCTAGGCTTCCCAATATTTAGTAGTTCAATCTCCACACTGTCACACAAGTCCCAGAGTGAAAAACATAGGCCCTTTTAGCAAGAGCAGACACTCACCCTCACGTTGCAGGTGCCCCACAGGTGACTCACAAATCTTCTTTTTCTCCCAAATAAACACTGGAACACATAGGCAGCTTTTCCTTCACAAGCAGAACTAGGGGGCTGCCCCAGGAATCTACAGGGAAACCTTTCCTGCCTCCCAAGAGGGAGGGGGCACTGAGACCCGGAAACAGCGGTCTCCACCACTTCAGTTATCTTTTGTGTCTCTCTTTAAGGTGGAGACACACACCTTTCTACTTAAAAGTAGCCCTCTGTCAGGGCTGAGGCTCCTAGAGCCTTCACTGAGCTGCTTTCTCAGCAAGCTCCCAACTTCACACACACTCACTGAAGACTGAACTGAAGACTGACTTCAAAAAACCTCCCAACATTCTAACCAACTCCCTTTGCTGCAGATTCCAATGTGGCTCATGCAGCTGCGATAGTTCTATTGGTGATGTCATCCCTCAGTCTCAACTGAGACTGAGAACAGAGTGAGACAGTGTGAAGCCCATTTAACTGGAGTTTCACAAGCTGCCTTCCCTGCCTACCACTAGGTCTTATTGGGATTCTAGTAACCCCAGGTAACAAGGGGGTTACACTCGCCCTTGACCAGGAAAATAACTGTCCGCAGTCATTATTTACCCGGCCTTAGGCCATCCCACCCTATGTGTTACCTGCGGAGGGGGGTGATCAGGCCCCCTCCTACCATGTGCAAGCACAGGCAGGCAACACTAAGGGCCTAGAGGAATTTAGCTGACATCTCAGCCTCTACACTATCCACTTACTATGGACACCTAGTGGCTCTGGGAGAACTATCCAGAGCATAGCCCTGATAGATCAGCACTGCGGTCCCAATGGCCATTCAGGACCACAGCCTGTCTATCCTCCCTAACCCTCTAGGGAAAACCTATCTGCTTCTAACCTAATACCCCCCAAAACAAAAACAACCCGGGAACCTCCCCGACCTTGGGCAACCTGCGACCACACACCATTGAAATACCGTTTTTTACACCATTTTACTGCCTCCTCCCTACCCCCACAACCACACCTGTGGAAGGAAAGGGTTAATACAGTAATAACAACCATAACGCCATAGTACTTTAAATTTCTACACACTAAAGCACTGATGAGGAACTCCGATGAGCCCCTCCTCCTCTTCTTGTCTTCTCTTCTGTCTTCCCGGAACACCTGTAAGAAAAAGAAAGACAACATACACTCCTAATCTGCATACACAGTCCACCTAGACCCCTACCATCAAAACACTGCAGAAGCCCAAAAATAATTTTTTTTTTTTTTTAGAAAAAGGTAGAAAACCAGTATTTACATTAGAGAGCAACAACATTATTTACAATACACATTTGGGGGGATGGAGTGCCCTAAAAGTCCCAACTAGTGACCACAACACCCCAAGGCTAGTCCAATAAAGAGTCTCCTGGGCCGGAGCCCGGTGAAGCACATTTCTAACAGGCCAAAGTCCCGAAGGGGAGAGTCTTTGCGGACAGTTCACACATTTTGAAGTCTGCTAGTGTAGGGTGTGTACTGCAATGTCATAAAGATAGAAAAGTTCGGACTTACCCGCCACTTGTAGTATGAAAATTCGGCACCGATCTGCACCTCTGACGAAGACTCTCCCTGGCAGCATTTCTTCCAATATAGCTGGGCGGACATAGAAACATAGACTTTGACAGCAGATAAGGACCACTTGGCCCACCCAGTCTGCCCATATCCGGGAACCACAGGAGGGCGCATCTGGGAACTGCTGGGTTGATGTCATCTCTGGAGATGGAACCTTAGAACAGGAACAAAAAGAAAACAGCTGGTCCGATGTCATCCGATTACCAGGCAATGAACAGGATACAGCTGGGCTGGTGTCCTCTCTGCATATGAAGTCATCTGGTGGGCCAGTCGATGGTTTCTGGAAAAGGCCAGTACACTGTAGACTGATGAATGTGGGGCACCTGAGTCCTGGATGTCCATATTGGCGGATCAGTAAAGGCACTTCACAGTCTGGTGTGGCAGTATTGACTACCACTGCTCAGCTTTCCATTTTGTAGGCACGGGCACATTTGCTGGGAGGTCCTTGCACTGAGGCCAATAGTACCGGGGGTCAGGAGCTTGTATTATTACCCCGTCTGGGCACATCATTCACACAATTGGAGATTTCCGTCCCTTTCAGTCCACTATTTGCACTCTGTCTATAAACAGTGTTCTGCCTCTCTTCCTCTGGGTATACTTCTCAGTGAAACAGTCTGTTTTCACGTGCTGTGCTTACCCAGATGCTTCCTTTCATGGCTTCGTCCCAGATCCAGGATTCCTGCTGTTCTCAATCTCCTCCCAGACTTTCTGAGGAAAGGTAGGAAAGGTCATACCATAGGTCTCATTTGCCTTTCTACGAACCAGTCTCTCCTCTTTACTTGCTTTGGTCAATCTAAGACTGCTGGCCTGGCTTGGGAGTGGCCAGTCCTGGTTCTGCCAGCTACGTATCCTTAAAGAAATTAGAAACGGATCCCTGACTTCTTCCTCTTGTGAAACCAGGGCAGTGGCATCACCACTGTCTTCCATACATTCCTCAGAGGCAAGATCTTGAGGCTGTGTACCCGTTCCTTTTTCACAAGGCCACATAGGTTCCCCCTCATCTTCCTCTTCACTGAGGATCTGAGCCCAGGGTGAGCAGTCGTCCTCACTCCTGGGACTATCCACTCATCACTAGGTGCAGTTGACACCTCCACTCAAAGGCCTCCACATCTCATCTTGTTAAGAGACTTGGGCTAGGCCCCCCGGGGTCTATTGATGCTTTATCCAACTTTCTGGGATCCAGCATCTGAAACTTCAACTTTGGGTTCTGTCTCTAACTCTGCACCCTCTAGCTTTGTGCCACACTCCCCCAAGGGGCCTTCCTCCACAGGCTCCACCTGGTGCTGTGTGCTGCCAACTGCAAATTCCTGAACCTTTGTCCACGTGGGAGCCAACCGGATTGGAGGCGCTTTATACAAGCCATATTTTTCTAGGCATCCAGAACAGTGAGGAATCATAAAGACGTCCCTTCCAGCTCTCAAGCACATTTGACATACATGCACTGGAAAACCAGGAATCGCCACATGAGGAGGAAGTTGTCCTCCATAGCACCACTTTTCAATATCCCTCAGTCTATTCACTGCTGCTGTTACTGCAACCCTGGCATGATCCGGGTAACGAGCTGGTCCTGAGGCCATAACTGCAGAAAAATAAATAAAAGTTCACTGTAACTGAAAGTCCCACTTTACTGAACACACTCTTTAGTTGTAAAATGGCTCCTCTGCTGCTGTGTTTACTTTACTACCCCACCCTGTAATGGTGGCGGCAGCACTCCTGTGCATCAACATTCAGAATCTGGGTCAAGCCACTGCACACCCAATTTACACAAACTACTGATAACTTTTGCTCAAACTGCACAAACTTGCTCTGTTCTTGCTTTAAACTCATTTACAGGATTTTCCACGGACTTTTTACATGCTGGTAACATTTATTTGATTCACAGTCCCTTACAGCTTTAGGTTTTTAGCACAGGATTGTCTATATAACTAGTGCTGCACTTTGGCTACAACTCACAGTCTCTCTCTGGCTTCAAATTTTAAACTGAGGCCAAATTCATTACCATGCACACAGTCAATGGCTTAACAGACTTGCACTTGCTGGCAGGACTTGACACAGTCGTTACTTGCAAAGCGACTACACTGCTGCACACACATTTATATGGCATAGGGCAGAAAATCACTGTTTGACCAGTTTTTAGGTTGTTACTTACTGTTATCAGTAGCAGTTTGCTGCAAAGGGAAAAACGGCCTGCAGCCAGTTCTTGGAGGCCTCAGAACAGAAACGGGCGGGCAGTCCTGTCGATCGTCGTTTTGACCACCAGACTTGCAATTTCAATGATTGATTAGTGGGTTGAGCCCGATTTTAAACTAGGAAGTCTATTTTTACAATGTTTACGGCGATTTTAACAATCCGCGACACACCTCCACTCGCCAGTACACGCACTCCACTCACACTCCCTCTCGAATGCTAGGGCAGTCTCTGTAGAGCTGGCTGAGGGGCGGGACTGATCTCAGCCTGACCAATCACACGACGCCATGCAAATGAGCCTCTTCCTCCTCGCGAGGGCTTTTCTCCTCACGGCGATCGTCGCGCAGGCAAATTTAAACTACAGAATGCAACTTCTTTTCTTTACTGACTGACTCCACGGTGGGAGCCCATTTCAGCCATTTAACATAGCCATTACACCTGAAAGTCTCTCAATTCATTCAGAAAGCATTTCCAACGTCCAGGGCACAATTTTCCTGTTGATACCCCTAGTCTTCCACACTTTTCTTTACCACAGTTCATTTTTAAAGCAGGCAAAAACACTGTAAACAATTTGATGCAGGACAAGGGCACACTCTTTGGCTTTACTGCTCCTTGGTAAACAGTTGGCAATTTTAAACAGCAGCATAAGATCCACAGCACACAACAACACACACTAGTTACTTGCTTGGCTTTTGGACTACCCTGCCAGATAATAAGCACTATTTACCCAAATACCTTCCTTCCCAGAACAAAATCCAAGCGGTGCCTCCATTTTGTAACCCTCACCCCTGCCTTTTAGCAAAATGACAGGTGGCATGCTGTTGAAGCTGACAGCAGTACCTGGTGGGGACCTGGGTTCGGGGAGGATGAGGTTACTCAGCACAGGGGACCTAGGTTTGGCTACTCTGCACAGAGGCACCCAAGTAAATCCGAACACAGGAAGCAATAACTGTAATGTCCAGGACCAGGAATGAGATTCTTCAGTGTGGCTTTTATTCACTTCCAAGCTGAACAAACAAAGCATAGACGGACCCCCATGGGGCTACCTTTCCTGGTAATGCAGATTACAGACTACAGAACACTTTATCACTATTTCCAGCCCTCAGGTTCTAAACCCACCAGGCACACAGCCCAGACTTGCACGCAACTTTGGGTATACAGCCCGACTTGTACACTACTTGGGTTTTCCCCACTGGCCCGGCTCCCCTGCCAGCCACTTGATCCGAGGTCCATTTAAGGAATGAACCAATTATCCTATTGTGGCTCCCCAAACCACACTAGAGTCTGCGACTCCTAGAGAGAATTTTCTTTACAATCCCACATCTGGGTGCTTCCCTAATCACTAGCCAAGTGCCTGAGGCAAAGTAGAAAACCACAGAAGAAATCCGTAGAGGTGGACCTGGTCACTAAAGATGGGGGGCCACCCACCTCCAGCTCCCACAGCCCATACCCGTCCATTTCTCTGGAAACTGAACAATTCCTTTACTGAACTTTCATTGTAGATTCTGGGTAGATGTCTGTCACATCTCCTCTACATATTATTTGCATCCCAACAAGCTCTGGACTTGAACCTACTTTTACTTTGCTTAGCCCATTACTCTAGGCTTTCCAATATTTAGTAGTTCAATCCCCACATTGTCACACAAGTCCCAGGGTGAAAAACATAGGCCCTTTTAGCAAGAGCAGACACTCACCCTCACGTTGCAGGTGCCCCACAGGCGACTCACAAATCTTCTTTTTCTCCCAAATAAACACTGGAACACATAGGCAGCTTTTCCTTCACAAGCAGAACTAGGGGTTGCACCAGGAATTTGCAGGGAAACCTTTCCTGCCCCCCCTCCCTCCGGAAGACCCGAAAACAGCGGTCTCCACCACTTCAGTTATCTTTTGTGTCTCTCTTTAAGGTGGAGACACACACCCTTTTAAACTAAAAGTAGCCCTCTGTCAGGGCTGAGGCTCCTAGATCCTTCACTGAGCTGCTTTCTCAGCAAGCTCCCAACTTCACACACACTCACTGAAGACTGACTTCAAAAAACCTCCCAACAGCCGGCCCGGTGGCACTGAGGGTTGAGGCGCTGGACGCCACACCTCGTGCCATGCCAGCGACCCGGGTTGGGGAACGAGCCTGGGTGCTGGGGGTCGGCAGGGAGGGAGTAGGATCGAGCGTCCAACGGACAGCTCTCCTCTCCCTGGGGGGGATCCAAGGGCATCCCGGTGCAGTGGAGACCGGAGGTACCACTGATGCTGGGAGCACAAGTGCAGAGTTGGAGGCGGACGCTGGGCCAGAACGTGGGCGGATGCGCGCATGCTCATGGTCATTGGTGTCAGTGCATGCCTGTCAGCTCAAGGGGGAAGGAAATGGAAAAATCGGGGCACTAGTCATGGCGGCATGATGGCCGTCTCCCTTAGCGGACTCTCTCGGCACCCGAGGGTCCGCGGCAGTACCGGATCCTGACTGGGGTGGGTTGAGCTCCGGAGGGAGTGCTCCCCACCACCCCGCCATGGGGGGAAAGCCGTGGAGGTCGCTGCGTGGCCCGAATGTTTACGCCGGAGGTAGCCCGAGGAGATGGCGGCCGGATGAACCTAGGGAGATGCCAAAAAGACGTGGAAGGTAAAAGGCAGACTGGTGGCCCCTGGGGATAAAGAAATAGGGAAAAAAAAAAACAACAACCTCCCAGCGTTCTAACCAATTCCCTTTGCTGCAGATTTCAATGTGGTTCATGCAGCTGTGATAGTTCTATTGGTGATGTCATCCCTCAGTCTCAGTTGAGACTGAGAACAGAGTGAGACAGTGTGAAACCCATTTAACTGGAGTTTCACAAGCTGCCTTCCCTGCCTACCACTAGGTCTTACTGGGATTCTAGTAACCCCAGGTAACAAGGGGGTTACATCAGGATTTTGGTATGTCAGGATTTTGTGTTGTCAGGATTTTACTGTCTTGATTATGGTTGTCAGGATTTAGTATGGATCCCGGAAAACAGAATGGCTTGATACATGTACCTGTTACTGTGCGCGACCGTTCAGTTCCATGTGGGTCACTGACAACATTTGCAGTTTGCATTTCTGTTACTGTTCCCTTTTGAGACCATATGCTAACTTCATTTTGCAGTTGAAATATAGACTTTGTCACTCTGACTACTCTTTTCTTGGTCATATGCTGCTTGAAATTTTGTACGAGCCTGGCATTTTTGCTTCATATTTTGCATTGAGTGGCTGACATTGTTTTTTTCCCACAGGAGAGAAACTGCAGGTTTTGAGAGGGGAAAATGATCTTGGGGTGGTTGTGGATGCCAAAATGAACACCTCAGAGCAGTGTAGGAGGGTGGCAGTGAAAACAAATAAAATGCATGGGTGCATCGCCAGGGGGATAACCTTGAAGATATAGGAGGTGCTTCTCCCTCTGCATAACTGCCTGGTTAGAGTACTGCATGCAGTTTTGGCATCTGTACTTTAAAAGGGACATTGCACTTCTGGAGAGGGTCCAGAGGAGGGCAGCCAGGATGATGCAGGGTCTGGGGGAAAAATCCTATGAGGAGAGACTTGAGCTCAACTTGTACTTTCTGGAGGACAGGAGGGACAGAGGGGATGCGATCAAGGTCTTTAAATATCTAAAGGGAGTAAATAGGGACAGCCTAAATAGGATGGCCCAGCTGAGAGTGGAAGGGGACACCAGGGGGCACTCAATGAGGCTGGCAGGTGGGAGGCTTAGGGGTGAGGCTAGGAGATGCTACTTCACTGAGAGGGTGGTGGATGCTTGGAATGTATTACCTGCAGAACTGGTGGCTGTTAATACAGTGGAGGGATTCAAGAGGGGCTGGGGCAGGTATAAGGAAAAGGTTAAACTGAGTAATGTCAGAACTGTAGGTGTAACCCTGATGGAAGATGGGGTCGGGGGGTTCAGGGGAAACAGGGAAGGCAGCAACAGTGTCCTGGTCAGGTGCTGATTTTTGAGCAGACTCGATAGACCCTTAGGCCTACTCTGCTGGCATCTTCGTATGTTGGTATGTACTGTAAAAATAGTAATACTTGTGAATTAACTTTGAGTTCTGTAAAAATGCAGGCAGTTTGAAGCAGTCTTGAATCACAGCTCTCTACAAACATTCTTGTAGATATCCTTTAGAATTAATATCCCTTTTTATAAGGGGTTATACTGTTACTGCTGCCACCAAAGTATTAAATGTAAACCTCTTTATCATAAAGCCCCCTCCACCACCACCACCAGTCTGTGGAAATAAATCTAGTTTCAGTTTGCATTTGGGTTGCAATTTCATTATCTTGATTGTTTGCAGAGGCAGTTGATTCTACTTTTACTTCGAAACTGGCAGATGCCTGCGTGTGTAAAAAAAAGAAGTTTGTAATATTCATGTGGCAATTTGAACCTCAGAAACAGCTTATCTTGCCCTTTAGGTTTTACCCATGCTTCTGCTGTGTTTCACTTGATTAAGTGCATACTATTTTAAGATGTAGTGTGGGTTACTGATGTAGATCCTTTGCGTGGCAATGTATGAAAATCAGACTATGAATATTTTATTTTCATGAAGTAATCATTCTTTATATTCACACATTGTGTTTTTACTTGTGCTGTACTGTCAGGCTGGTTCAATCCATGTGGTGATTTGCACCTGGCTAGCACAGTTTATCACGGCTTTCACAAAACTGTGTAGCTTTACTTTTGGGAGCCTGCTTACAGCCAACTTATAGGCATAGACAAGTACCTTATTAGTAAAACCTGTTGCTTCTGGTTACATATAAAAAATGCACAGTTTAGTTTTACTATGTTGTGTTCTACCAACTGTGGATTGAGTTCAGTAGGTCTGGTGTGCAGTGCCATATGAGAACTTAAGTTGGCAGTGCTTATGAGAAAGGGGGCTTACAATGATAATTTGCTTACTGCAGAAAAACTCCATTTGTTTCTCAAAATGTACCATTTGCACACATAACCAATACAAGTTCTGTCAATGTGAACTACTCAAGGTATGCAAATCAGCTGTGGCATTCAAACTGCAGCAGCAAATCAGCATTGAAGGCCTGTCTCTCTTATAATTGCCAGCCCCTGTTCTCATAAAGCAATGCCCTTGAGACATACAGAACTCAATCCTCAGTACCTAATAAGTAAAACACTGAACTAAACTGTGCTCCAGTGTATCAGCGTGGCTCAGATGGTAGCACATCCGTCTCTGGACCAGAAGTTCTTGGGTTCTTGTTCCACACCGGGTTTGGAGTAGCACCTAAAATGCTGGCATCCAAGTGCAATATTAGGGGGGTGCTGTACTGCTGGGGTGTGCCATCCTTTGGATGAGACATTAAAGCCACGGTCCCTTCTACCCATCCTGGTGCTGTCCTGGTGGGTGTCCAGGTGGAAGTAAAAGAACCATGGGCACTTTTCACAAAGAGTAGGGGACATTCCCAGTGTCCTGGCCAACATTCCCCTTCCCATAAACTGATTCATGCAATTGTTCAGGCTGTGTGTGGGTGTTGATGTGCGATATGGCCACCACTATGCATTCAGTCACTTAACTACCAGTCTAACATTGCTTGTAAAGTGCTTTGTGATGCATTGTGTATGAAAAGCATTATATAAATGCTGATTCTTCTTCTTCTTCTTCTCCACACTTACATCGCTCACATGTTATTTCTGAAACTATGGAGTATTTTAGAAATATCAGCAATAGAACAGAGAAGCTTCAAAATACAGAGGTGTTGCTTCAGAGATCAATGCATTTGAAACTTTGGTGTTGTTACAGATCATTTCTCTTATATTACAGACTCCATCTACTTGTAAAAACTCATATTTAGCACAAATTGCAATGAAAGCTCATTTGCACAGTATGAAATTCTCCAGCTATGCAAATGAGCTGTGACACAGAAAGCAGATTTAAAGGGCATGGAGCTGATCAGCAGCAATCTGGTCTTGTGACTCCTTTCATGTTCTGTTGCAGTTTACTGCTGTTTACTGAAATACCTCAGAGTAAGTGTAAATGCTGTTCACCAAGATGGAGTCAAAAGGAAACATGTTTCTTGTACTCACTGAAGCACTACAAGGTAGGGGAGAAGTATTTGTTTCATAACCCTTAGGCTGCCGAAAGAACTAGAATGAATCTAATTTGATTGAACACTGGACAGATGTTCAGTCTGCAGCCCTGCAAGGGTTAAATTGAAGGGTTGCAAAGACATGGAAGGATCATTGGAAAACTCCAAAGGAAGTCTTCCATGGTCTGAATCCGGTAGCTCATTTTTAGAGCTGAT
Organism: Neoceratodus forsteri; assembly: GCA_016271365.2. Taxonomy (NCBI): domain Eukaryota; kingdom Metazoa; phylum Chordata; order Ceratodontiformes; family Ceratodontidae; genus Neoceratodus; species Neoceratodus forsteri. The sequence goes on along the minus strand of JADMNL010000024.1, from coordinate 114,866,521 downwards.
GCAACAGGGCTGCAGGCTCTGCTTACCTGCAGCCCTAAAAAGGGCTCCTGAGCTCAAAAGTCCTTGGAATACAAAAAACTAAATAAATAAATGTTCCTATTTTCACATTCTATTTACTATATTCTGTTACAAAAGTGATGGGAGTTGGTCTTGTACACTGTTTAGATTTATGAATTAACAACCTGTTTCTATGCATCTTTATTGCTTTTGCAAATGCATTTTTGATAGTTTGAGCACTGTATATTCTTCCACTGAATCTGGATGCTAGTTCTTCTGCTCCCTGAATAAAATCAGTCTCCTGGGAGCAGTTTCTCTGCATTCTAATGAATTGCTTATATGGAATGCTTGAAGCCAGACTAGGAGGGTGTGAGCATTTGGTGTAAAGGAAGCTATTATAAACTACAGGGCCTCTTTTTTTGGCACCATGGTGTCAGTGTGGCTCAGTTGGTAGCACATCCGCCTCTGAGCCAGAAGGTTGTGGATTCTAGTTCTACATTGGGATTGGGCTCATACCCAAATGCTGGCATCCAAGTCCAGTATTAGGGGGGTGCTGTACTTTTTGGGTATGCCATCCTTTGGATGAGATGTTAAACTGAGGTTCCTTCAACCCATCCTGGTGCTGTCCTGGTGGATGTTCAAGTGGAAGTAAAAGAACCCAAGGCACTTTTTGCAAAGAGTAGGGGACTGTCCCTGGTGTCCTGGCCAGTATTCTCCATTCCCATAACACCAGTTCATGCAATTGTCCAGGGTTGTGTGTGGATATTAATGTGCAAAATGGCTACCATTACACGTCACTTCACTATCATTCTAGCACATTGCTTGTAAAGTGTTTTGGGGGTACAGTGTGTATGAAAAGCACTATATAAACGCTGATTCTTCTTCTGCTTCCTCTTTGAAGCTAGTTGTTTCTATTTTATTTGTTTCCTAGTTAAAAAAAAGGTTTAAATCGAAAGCACCAACATACACGTTTCCCATCTTACTGATAAATTGCTAATTTGAATTGTTATTATTCAAGTCTTGGAGGAAACAATCTGCTTTCTCTTCATGTCCCCTTCATATGACAGTATATCATCTATGTATCATAAGCAGTGCACCGCCATATCTTTAAACATCCCATTAGGGGTGGCCATGACTCCCTCTTTCCACTAACCTAAATAAATGCTAGTGTGGAAGGGGGCAATGACCATGCCATATTGTAGCAAATAAAAATCACCATAAAAAATAGTTTCTCTTGAAAATAAAATCTACTGCCTGTAGGATGAATTTTATTGGTGATAAGCTGGTCTGTGATGTTCTCTCTAATATTTGTTCTAGCGACTCCAGACCTAAAGAATGGGGTATAGAAGTATGTAGTGAGACACGGTAAATAGTAAACCAAAACTACACTTAGTTTGTTTAAAATGTGCAAGGACTCTAACTGAAGGAGGTGAGGCACCTTACAGTATTCTGCAGAAAAAAATCAGCAAATACTGTATATACATATATTCTGTGAGGGATCCCATCCCACCCCCTAGACAACAATTGGTCTTCTTGGTGGATTGACCAGGCTTTTGTGGATTTTGACAGATATTTGAAGGTAGGAGTTAGTGGATTGCTTGATACTGGAAATGTTCCTTCATTTTCAAGTAGGCAGCCATCCAAAAGAGTCATAAGATTCATAAAATGTTATCAGGTACTTCAGCCTTATGGCCATTTTTGATCTGCTCTGTCTACACTTTAATTTGATAACAATGTCCTGTACTGTGTTTGTCCAGTGCTGATTAATAAGTCCAGTCAAGTCAACCATTTCGCATAGTTCCAATATGAACATTACTATTGGATATTTAACAAGTTCAATATAAATTGTTGTGTCACTCAAGAATCTCAGTGCTTCCTCTTTGCAGTCTATTGTATTGAAAATTACCAAATTGCTCCCGTTATCAGCCTTTTTTTTCAGTGCTACTTATGGGTCCCAGTTCTTCATTAGCTTGTTCTTCCCTGTCAGGTTCTTCTTTCACAGATTCCACTGATTATAACAAAACATTAACATCATGATTCACAAGCTTTTCATACAAAAGTAAACTCTAGGTTGCCAGCTGGGCCTATACAGAAATGAGAACTTAGTCTAAAAAGGGACTTTTGTTCTGTCTAGATTAATTCGTTCACTTTTCCAGATTCAGATCAGTATTGTCACTGATAAAACATTCCGAATCACAGTCACCATCATCTAACACCTCATGATTCTTTGCTAGTAACCTGGACAAGTCCAAATCAGTGTTATTGATGAAGTAGTGGCAGATTCGTGACTGTATATCTTCAGTAGCGATTTCATTAGAAAATAAAGAGTTCCATCCTGCAGTCATTCCATAACTGAAACATTCTCCAAGTTGTTAACTGCAGTCATAAAATTCATATTGTTAGAGAAATGACTCTTTAAATGTAGGTTTCAAAGAAATGAAATAATCTTCATGTTGAATACTTTGCTGTAGGGCCAGACCATGTTGTAAGACATGTCCTTGCATTTCAGTTAAGGTACTATAGTAGATGACAAATTTATGGTTTGAACTTTCTTGTCGTCTTGTCTCTCAGAACACATTTTTTTCTTTTAATACTGCATGTTGACTCTGTCTACTGCCTCAGTTGCCTCTTCTAGTACTTTTACTTTTTTCTTTACCTTGCCCTTGCTTGTTGTTCCCCAGGACAGAATATTAGACAGGAGGGATTAAGCTTGGCACTGCTTCTCAACAAAGGGGCATGGGAGTCATCATAAGTGACTCCCTAAAGCAATCTAATTCATGTAACAAAGCCTACAGCAAGGCAACCAAATATTGGGGTGTACTGGGAGGGGATTCAACAGCGGAAGGAAAGAAGTAATTCTACCTCTCTATAGATAACATGTTAGGCCCCATCTGGAATACTATGCCCAGTTCTGGAATCCCCACCTAAAGAAAGTTGACAGGCTGGAGACTGTGCAGTGTAGGGTAACCAAAATGAATCAAGGGCAACATGGCAGATCCTTTGAGGATCACCCTAGGGATCTGAACATATACTCGCTGAAGGCCAGAAGGGAGAGGGGCTATATAAGAGAGACCTTCAAGTTCCAGAAATGAATGAGCAAAGCAAACTGTGAATAACTATTTGGCATGACTGATGATGAATCAAAAACAGAGGGATTTAAGTGGAAGCTGGTGGAGGGAGATTTAGGAAGAATGTCAGAAAATGTTATTTTACTTAAGGAGTGTTAGAGCCAAGGAACAGCCTACCAGCAGAGGTGGTGGATGCAAAAGCCATCAATGGTTTCAAGCACAGTAGGGACACATGTAAGTGCTTAGCAATTACTCAGGTGGATGAAGGGGCATGGGGAGGGGAGAGTCAGATGTGAGAACCTCATTCATACAATAGATTTTAGGGTAACGAAGGGTATAACCTGGCAGACTGGATGGATCAAGTGGTCTTTTTATGCCAACATTGTCTATGTTTCTGTGTTGTCAGATTATAACTCATTTACATTTGACCTAAAGACGTCACTGATCTACCCTCTTCTGGATTATCAGAATTAATTGATTCCCCCTCCTTTGATGTTTTTTCTTTATTAGTCATATCACTTGTTGACTGGTATTTGTTAAAGCGACTTTGATTCTGTGAAAAAAATATCATTCCTTTTCTATTTAAGCAATAATACCTGACCAGGTGGACTTTACTGGGAAATACCAAACCACCCAGGGGTATAATGAGGCCCAACACCACAGGCTTCTCCTCCTTGCTGGTGATGTAGAACTCAGTCCTGGTCCCCCCATTCCTCGATGCCTTAGTGTTTTCCTCCTCAGTGCCAGAAGCCTCCTCCCTAAACTGGATCACCTCACTGTATGGGTCTTTTGTCACTCTCCTGACCTCCTCTGTATCACAGAATCCTGGCTGTCTTCCAGGAGTCCTGATTTCAACTTGGCCATTCTAGACTGCCATCTTTTTAGGCAGGACAGGGGTAAACAAAGGGATGGGGTAGCCCTATATGTCTGCCAGAACCTCTCCTGTACCATCACTCTCAGGGAGGCTGCACCGTCCTCCTACAAGTTTCTACTCGCTAAACTTTCCTTTTCCTACTCACTACCCATTTTCATTGGTGTTTTCTATGCCTCACTGAGAATTTCCCCATCATCTCTGATACTGTAGACTCACTCTCCACTCTCTCCTCACACTCCTCTGTTGTGAGCTCATCCTCCCAAGTGACTTCAACATTAATTGGCTTTCCCCAACCTCCAGACCAACTGCACAGAGAACTGAGTTCCCTAATCTTTCACAGCTCATCACAGAACCCACCCAACTCTATCCCCACTCATGAAACAATACCCTCCTTTGTAACAGGTATATCGCTGGATGCCTTCAGCAACCACTACGTGACGTTTTGTGTCAGGAAAGTCTGACTCCATCCCTCCTCCCCAAAGTACATCTCATCCAGATCCCTTTGGTCACTGAACAAAGAATCTCTACTAAGTGACCTGGCTGCAACTGACTGGTCCTCTATGCTCACTGCCCCAGCCATTCATACAGCCCTCTCCATCTTCCACTCAATATTTACTTCTGTCTGGGACAAGCACGCCCCATCAAGAAATCTAGGATTAAAACCTCTCACCACCTTTAGATGACCTTTGATCTCATTGAATTATGCAAGACCCATGACCAAGCATTGGCCAGGTTTAAATTATCCTGCAACCTGATTGGCTGTTGACATAAAGTTATTTAAATTCAAAAACTTGAAACTTGGGAGCTTAAGCAACAGGTTGGTAGAAAAGAGGTCAGGAGTTATATTTTGTTTTAACTGAAATATTTGAATAGTTTGTAAGTGAAATTAGTTCTATGTGTTAAAAATTATTACCTTGAATTTGAACTGTTACTTGGGCTATGTTATTGTAGGTTTGGGGATAGTTGTTTGGCAGGGAAAATTAGAAGGACATTTAAATGTGTTGTTTGCCTGGTGTTGGGGAAGGGACATTAGCTCAATTACCTTGTCTTTAAATAGGAATTACCTTGGCTTCCATTGTTCACTTGGGAGCTTAAGCAACAGGTTGGTAGAAAAGAGGTCAGGAGTTATATTTTGTTTTAACTGAAATATTTGAATAGTTTGTAAGTGAAATTAGTTCTATGTGTTAAAATTATTACCTTGAATTTGAACTGTTACTTGGGCTGTGTTATTGTAGGTTTGGGGATAGTTGTTTGGCAGGGAAAATTAGAAGGACATTTAAATGTGTTGTTTGCCTGGTGTTAGGGGGAAGGGACATTAGCTGCAATTACCTTGTCTTTAAATAGGAATTACCTTGGCTTCCATTGTTCACTTGGGAGCTTAAGCAACAGGTTAGTAGAAAAGAGGTCAGGAGTTATATTTTGTTTTAACTGAAATATTTGAATAGTTTGTAAGTGAAATTAGTTCTATGTGTTAAAAATTATTACCTTGAATTTGAACTGTTACTTGGGCTGTGTTATTGTAGGTTTGGGGATAGTTGTTTGGCAGGGAAAATTAGAAGGACATTTACATGTGTTGTTTGCCTGGTGTTAGGGAAGGACATTAGCTACAATTACCTTGTCTTTAAATAGGAATTACCTTGGCTTCCATTGTTCACTTGGGAGCTTAAGCAACAGGTTGGTAGAAAAGAGGTCAGGAGTTAGATTTTGTTTTAACTGAAATATTTGAATAGTTTGTAAGTGAAATTAGTTCTATGTGTTAAAATTATTACCTTGAATTTGAACTGTTACTTGGGCTGTGTTATTGTAGGTTTAGGGATAGTTGTTTGGCAGGAAAATTAGAAGGACATTTAAATGTGTTGTTTGCCTGGTGTTTGGTAGAGCCTCCCACCCACCTGTTTTGTGACTTTCTTAAATACTGAAAACCACTGGGAGTTAGGATTGAAGGGCTGAGTATTTCTGTTTGGGACTGAAATTTGAAGCAACAGGAGCTGGTGGGCCTGTGACATCATATGGTACCTAGTGTCTGCCTTACACACTGTTAGTGGGATCGAACACATACTGGACTGTATGTGTTTGTGAGACAGGAACTTTGTTGGTGGGGTTGAAATTGGGTTTGTAAATAACTACAGTCAGTATAGAGAGAAACTGTACTCAGGGAAAGGGACTGAGAAAGGGGTGTGCTATTATAAACAGAGGGGATAATCAGGGTGGCTAATTCCACCATGGCAGGCATCTTCGGAAGGGTTGTAGGCTGCACAGGCTGTGGGATGGCAATAATTCTAAATTGGGCCTGGAGAGGGAGGCTGCCCACTCTGTAGACAGCTATCTTGTATCAGGAGTGAGGTATATTGGTTAAGGGTAAGCTGTGGAGCTGGGGGTGTCCAAGGATAAGGGGTGTGGATATGGGCAGCAGAAGGGTGGGGCTGAGAGGAGGCTGGGGCAACGCTCTGAAATTACAGGACATTATGTTGCAGCAAGCAGAAGGGGGGATATTAGGGACAGAGGACTCTTAGATAGGGAAGTTGATGCTAAGGGGAAAGCGTACAGGTGAACATTCTGAATTCAAAGAGACTGGAGGGAAAGAGTCAGGAGGGGCTGTTGTGCTAAGCCTAAAACAGCAGACTGTGGGAAGGGAGCTTCTAAGGTGAACAGTGCAAGAGAGGAAGAAGGGTCAGTTTAGAGATGCAATCAGGAAACTCGGTTACTTGATGGAGGCTGACATAGAGTGTCACAATAAATTTGAGATACTAAGCATCCTAGAGGGAGGAAGGGTTGGTGGAAATGAGAAACTTATACAGAGGCGGGGAGGAGTCAGATACCCATAGGGCATCACAGATCAGCTATGGAAAGGATAGACATAGTCCCAGAGGAGAAGGAAACTTATATGTTAAGCAAATGGGGAGATGCAACATATTCCAGACATGAGGGAGGAGAGCATGATTGGAGAAACTGGGAGACAAGGAGGTGGGAGAGGCCCCCTTCAGGGGGAGGTCAGTACCAAGGATGGGGCCCTAGCTAAAGGGGACCCACAGAGACCCTCTGGAGACAGGGTACTATTACAAGGGGGATGGTGGTATGGGGAAGGGGAAACCATCAGGACCAGGATAAATGGTTCAGATAAGAGAGGGTTAAAGGGACACCTATTCAGAGGGTTTGAGTTAAGTGGGCAAAATAGCAAGGGAGGCGGAAAGGGAGGGTGACAAGGGGTCTCTAATAAGGCAGGAAGACTCCCATGTACTGCCATCATGGATAAAGGGGAGGGGGCTGAGAGGGCATAGTGAGGTAACCATAAGGATGATGGCAGTGTTAAGGTTCTGTTACTGGGAGACTCGATGATTAGGGGTATCCATTGGGAGGGACAGGGGTGGATGCCATAGCCAGGTGAAGGTAGTGAGTATCTCTGGGCTGACAGTGCACAGAGCAAAGTTCATGGTGTATGAAATGGTTAGGGATTGTGGAGGAAACTGGATTTCCTGGTGCATTTGGGAACTAATGATCTAGAGGAAATAGCATTTTGGAAATCCAAGCAAGGTTCAAGAACTTTGCCAGAGTCTGTCGGGATAATGGATGCAAGATTTCCTTTTCGAGATATTGCCAGTACCAAAGGCCTCAGTGGAGAAAAAATGAAGCTCACAGAGGTTAATGACTAGCTCAGGAAGTGGGGTGAAGAGAATGGGTTGGGGTGTTAGGGAACTGGAATGGAGTTTGGGAGGATAAGGGACTATATGCCAAGGACAGGTTTCATCTTGCCCCATTAGGAAGGAAGTCCTTAAACAGGGATGGCTGACTACATACAAGAAAGGTGGGGTTTAAACTTGTAGGGGGAAGGATAGGAGGGCTGACCAAGCCCTCCCTCCAGATGAGGGAGTAGCCTTCAAGCCCAAGGGGAGGGGAAACAGACTGGAGGTGGAGGTTTCAGGAGGAGCAGGGGAGGATGGAAGTATAGGGAATCTGGGTGGGGTTGACAAAGAGGATCAGGGATAAGGGGTGGGGTTAGTGTTAGTAAATGCCAGAAGCTTGGGAAACAAGTTGCCAGAGTTCCAGGCCATGCTGTTCGGGGGTGGATGTGGCGGCAGTCACTGAAACATGGGCCAACAAAACCATGACTGGGACCTAAATGTACGGGGTACACTATGCTTAGGAAGGATAGAAAGGAGGGCAGAGGGGTGGAGTGGCTATGTTCATTAGAGATGACATAGAAATTGCTATGGTAGAAGAGGCAGAGGGAAGCGTGGGGCCTTATGGGTCACCTTAGATCCCCAGCAGGAGATAAGGTCAAGCTGGGAGTAGCATAGGCCCCAGGATGAGTGATGTTCTAGAGGATGGTTTGCTGGACAACATCATTGCCCAGTGTGGTCCAAAAGGGAAGGAGTGGTGTTGATGGGGACCTTAATATGCCAGGTACAAACTGGGAACCGTCCCTCTAAGGTGGCCAAGGAGCAGTGGCTGCTGGATGGCTTCCAGGATGTTTCTTAACACAGCATGTGATGGAGCCCACAAGGGAGGGCATGTCCTGGATGTGGTTCTGGCAGATGGGGATCTGGTAAGGGACATGGTTGTACAGGACCCCCTGACTGGGAGTGACCACAATACTGTCTGGTTTCAAATAAGCATTGGGGGAGTGGGGGTGAGATCTAGGACACTGGCAGTGGACTTCAGGGGGGCAGACTTTATGGGCATGGGAAATATTCTCAAGGATCACTTGAAGGGGATTACCTCAACGACAAGTGTGGAAAGGAGATGGGAGGTCATAAAATGGGGACTTCATGAGGCAGTCAGGATCTGCGCTAAGTTGAAACGTAAGGGAGCAAGGTCACATAAACCATGCTGGTGGTCCAGTGAGGTACAGGTAGCAGTCAGAGAAAAGAAGGCAGCTTACAAAAAATATAAAACAACAAGAGGGGATAGGGATAAGGAAATGTACCAGCTTGCATCTAGAAAAGTCACCCGTATGGTGAGGGGAGCAAAGTCCAGTGAAACAGCGCTGGCACAGGGATACATGGAGGAAAAGGGTTCTTCCGGTACATTGGGAGGCGGAGAAAAACTAAGGGCCATCTCAGCAGATTGAGATCAGAAGGAGGTGGGTGGAAGAGGCGAGGACCAGGCAGAGGTATTTAATGAGTACTTTGCCTCTGTGTTCACTAGGGAGGAGATGGGATATCTACAAGCAAGGCACAAAGGGGATAGAAGCGGCAGAGTGGGATCAGGAGCAACAGAAATGGAGCAAAAGGGAGGATAGGTACCCCAGGGTGTCACATCTGGTTAAGGATAAAAAGACCAGTAAGGTGGAGGGGACGGATGATGCCATCCCGCCCAAAGGGTGTGGTTAGCCCTCAAGGCCCTAAAGAAAGACAAATCTCCTGGTCGGATGGCATTCATCCGAGAGTACTATAGAATTGGCGGACATACTGGCTGCACCTGGCTGGAGCTTTTCAGCAGGTCACTTGAGACAGGGAGGGTACCTAGGATTGGCTGAGAGGCACATGTGGTACCAATCCATAAGGGGATCAAAGAAAGTACCAGGTAACTATAGACCCATCAGTTTGACCTCGGTGGTGGGAAAATTAATGGAGAGTATACTAAAGGAATGATTGGGGTTTACTTGGAGGAGGTGGGAGGTCTGGATGAGTCGGCAGCATGGGTTTGTGCCAGGTAGATCATGTCAAACCAACCTTGTGGAGTTCTATGAATGGATAACATCAGAACTGGACAGGGGTAAGCCTGTGGATGTATTATTCTTGGACTTCAGCAAGGCGTTTGACTCTGTCCCCCACAATGGTCTGGTGGAGAAACTGATGGGGTTAGGAGTAGGCCCTTTGATGGTCAGATGGATTGAAAACTGGATAGCTGGACGCACTCAGAGAGTAGTGGTCTGTGGGGCTCTCGAACCCTAGAGAGGTTGGTAGTGGGGTACCACAGGGCTCGGTCCTGGGTCCAATCCTGTTTAATGCATACATATCGGACATCAGGGATGGTATAGGTGTGAAACGAGTCTCTTCATGGATGACTCCAAGATGGGAGCAGTAGTTGAGGGAGAGAGGGAGGTTGGCCTGCAAGGGACCTGGACACCCTGGAAGCTGGGCTCACACATGGAAATTAAATTTCAATATCACCAAGTGCAAGGTGTTGCATCTTGGTGGGAAACCTAAACACAGGTACACCCTGGGAGGGAGGCTGGAAGCCTCAATAGGGGAAAAGACCTCGGGGTCATGGTGGATACATGTATGAATAACTCTGAGCAGTGCAGGAGAGCAGCTAGCAAGGCAAACAGGATGTTGGGATGCATCGTAGGGGATCACCTCTAGGAGCAAGGAAGTGATTCTGCTGCTGTACAATGGACTGGTTAGACCACCTTGAGTACTGTGTGCAGTACTGGAGACCACCTTGAAGAGGACATACAGCTCCTGGAGAGGGTACAGAGGGAGCAACAAAGATGATACGAGGGCTAGGGTTTGACTTATGAGGACAGACTTGGGGAGCTCTGCCTGTTTTCATTGGAGGAAGGAGAGACAGGGGGACATGATTGAGGTCTTCAAGTACCTCAAGGGAATAAATAGGGTGAACATGGAGGGATCTTTAGACTAAAGCAGGAAGGCATCACCAGAGGGCATGGTTTGAAGTTGGAAGGTGGAAGGTGAGGGGAAAGAAGAGGAGGTTTTCACTGAGAGGGTGGTGGACCCTTGGAATGCACTGCCTGGTGAGCTGGTTCAGAGATCCACAGTGGAGGTTTAGAGAGGGTGGGACAGACACAGAAAGGGGATGTATCAGATGATGGCCTGTCCCGAGGGGGTGGTGGGGATGGATGATAGGGGTTTCTGGAGCACAAGGGATGGGAGGGTCTCGGCACCCAACTAAGGATCTAGGTTCAAGCAGACTCGATAGACCATAAGGCCTAATCTGCTGGCAAATAGTATGTTAGTATGTTAGTCAGGTTGCCATTAGTATTTGGGATCAAGTCTCCAAGTTAGATTTGCAATTTTTCTAATTTTATGAGTATTATCACAATTTTTGGAATCAAGCATTCTGATTGGTTGGTACACAAAAGTTTTGAATTTCAACAAATTTATCAATTAGTTGTATTAAGAGTATTTCCTATGGCACTATGATGTATTTAGTTTTTCCATTTTTTCCTGTTTAGGCCAGCAATAAGCATTTTCTGATGTTAATTGATTTAATTGGCTATTGCTATGTGATGTCATGTCTTTTGAATTGATATGGGTATAAAAGGAGCAACTAATCAAAGCAAAGACCATCCCCATGACGAAGCCTTAATTGTCAAAGCACCGGGGTCTTTGTTACTAGATTGCTGTGTCAGTCTCAGACTGTCTGTGTGATTTTGGAATAAACCTGGCATTTTTGTGTTCAACAAAACAGGACTTTTGGCTTGAATAATTGTGACTTCACTGGAGGTTTGAGTGACCTCCTGGCTCTGGAGTGCAGGTGATTTGTTGTTTTTGTTTATTATTTTAGGGCATGCAACCCTCACCTGCACCCTGCCCAGAGCTCTGCAGCAAGGTGTTCTTAAAACGGAGTTTTAAATTATCCTGCTCCCTGTTGGACCTCCTCTCCTACAAGGTACTCAGGATCTCTTGCACTAAGGCCGTTCATACTGGCAAGTCCCTCTACTTCAAGGCTAACCCCCAGAATAATCTTAATTCCTCAAGTCAAATTCTGGGAGGTGATTCACTCCCTTTTTCACCCTTTCAGGCCAGTTCTCACCCCCTGTCCTCGTGGTTAATGGCTCACCAATGTCTGACCCTCTGTCTGTTGCTGCTCATTTCTGTTTCACCACTTCTGTTCTCCCCTCCCTCCCACCTCATGGCTCCACTCCTCTCTCCCCTTCTTCTCCCTCCTCCTTACCTCACCCACCTCTGGGGTTTGATTTCCCCTATCACTCCCCAGGAGACGTTGTTCACCCTTTTCTCACTCAACTTTCCCAAATGTAGCCCAGATGGCTTGGACCCTAAACTTCTCCATCTGTGAGCTCCTGCCATCGCCTCCCCCCTTACTCACCTCCTAAATCTCTCCTTCACCCTTGTCACTGTCCTTCAGTCTTGGAAGATTGCCAAGGTTCTCCCCCTCCTCAAAGGGGGTGATCCCTCAACTCTGGTCAACTTCTGCTCTATCTCCCTCCTCCCTTCTCTTGTAAAGCTGCAGGAGAAACTAGTCTACTCATGGCTTGCAGACGTCCTCCACTCCTCCAACTTCCTCCACCCCTTCCAGTCTGACATTAGGAAGGATCATTCCACCATCACCTCCTTACTTAGGGTCACTGACTCCATCCTCTCAGTGATGGATCAGGGGAACATCACAGCAGCCATTTTCATTGATCTGGCTCAAGTGTTTGATTAAGTGTCACACTCATTCCTCCTGGATGAACTGAGCTCTGCTGGCCTGTCAGACCCCGATGTCAACTGGTTCCCTTCCTACCTACCTACCTCTCGGACCGTCAACATTCGGTACAGGTAGGAGGTGCCATCTCCCTACCCCTACCTATCTAGGTTGGGGTCCCACAGGGTTCCACTATGGATCCAATACTCTTCTCCATTTTATTAAACAACCTCCCCTCCACCTGTGCCAACTTGTATATTTAAATGTATGTAGATGACGCAGTACTCTATACCTCCAGTCCCTCAACTGCTTTTCTGGAAGTCTTGCTTCAGCAACACTTCCATAGTGTTCTGCGCTGGTTCCAGTCCAACCAACTTCTGGACAATACAACTCCCCCCCCAAAATAGTGTCTATGACCTTTGGTACCAGCCAGAAGCTGGTCCGGCTCACCCATTCTCCCCATCTTCTCCACGTTGGATGGCACACCACTTGAAGTAGTCCCGGCTTTTAAGTACCTCGGAGTATGGTCAGATAGCAGGCTTGACTTCTCTGCCCACACAATGCCATCCATGCCAAACTCCACCCAAACTCAGTGCTGTGTACTACAATAAGGACTTCCTTTCTCCGTAGGTCTGCTGGGAGCTGGTCACCAGAATGGTTCTCCTGGTTTTCAACTCTACAAATGTGGTTTATGGCACCACACCCTCCACCTCCCTTGCCAGACTGGACTCACTTTGCAATGCCTTCTGCTGCTTTGCTATCAACTCACCCTCTCATACTCAACACTGCTCCCTTTACTCCTTCCTGTCCATCTTCTCTCTCTCCTCATGTCCCCAGTCCCACTGTGCTTCCCTCATCTCTAAATACTGCTTTGGGTCTCTCCCCTCATACCCATTCCATCGCCTCTTCCTTATCCCCTTCTCATGCCTGCATTCATGAGACCCATGCACATTCTCCCTTCCCCACCCACACTCCTCAGCCAGGGAATCTGCTTTCTCATACCACCTCCCCTTCCTCTGGAACCAGCTACCCTCCTCCATCCATCTCCCTCCCCCTCCATTAGACACCAGCTAAAACTTCTCTCTCCTCCTCCTGCTCCTGCCAACCTCCTTCCTGAACCCCTCCTTACTCTTGCCTGGCTTTTGACCACCCTTTACCTCTCCCTTCCTCTCTCTTTCTCCCCCCTTCACTCCTCTCCTTCCTTACGTGACTTGCTCAGAGTTACACAGTATGCAAGCGGAAGTTGTGGGAATTAAACCCACGTCTGCTGGATGTACCAAGCTCTTCACTCTAATCTCTAGGCTATACTGCTAGCCCCAACATTATTTGGCAACATTAAGCCTAAATGACATGTTAATTATTAGCAGAAACATATCTGCTACTAACTTAGTGCTGGTTTTTATGAGTGCTCCGCTGTGAAAACTAATACATCAAGATTCTCCCAGCACAGGTGAGTGGGGTACTGTGTCTCCCAGATCTATGTGGCAGATGTTGCTTTTTATCACCCAGCAAAGGTAACAATATTATAATCATTCAAAATTGCTGCGTGAATGCAAACACTTATACTGTATCACTCCAAGACTCCTTTAGCCATAAATACAAATATGAACATACAAAAAAGCCAGCAAAATAAGGCCATTTGGTCGATCTAGTCTGCTCATATTGCAGGGTCCCCAGCTTATGCTACTGACCCTGCCCCCTCCCCTCTACTCCCATCCTTTCCAACTAACCCTCCCGTGATCTGTTCTTTCCCCTTATGTCTATCCAGCCTCTCTTGAAGCTGCCCAGTCTTCATCGCGACAACCCCTTCCAGTAGCGCATTCTAACCGGCCACTGCCCTCTCCATGAAGAAGTGCTCCAAACCTTTCTCCTGATCCTCCCTCCCTCCAGCTCATGTTTTGGTTGTCCCTTTCAAGTATTTGAAGGTCTCTATCATGTTTCCTTTTTCCTCCTCTCCTCCAAGGAGTACATATTCAGGGCCTCCAATTTCTCCTTATATCCTGCGGGCCCAGAGTCATCTTTGTTGCCCTCCTCTGGACCTTCTCCAACAAGCTGATGTCCTTCTTAAGGTGCGGACATCAGTATCTTACTCCATATTCTAGATGATGTTCACCAGTGACCTGTACAAGGGCAGTATCACCTCCTCTCACCTACTGCTGATTCCTCTGGCAATACATCTTGTTTGCCCTTGCAGCTGCTGTTTTGCACTACGTGGAATGCCTCAAGTCACTAGTAATCATCACATGAAGATCCTTCTCCTCCTCTGTTGCTGTTAACTGGACCCCTCCCAGGTAGTATTCTGTCTTTGGAGTCTTTGCTCCAATGTGCATGACTTTGCATTTCTTTGCATTGAAGCCGAGCTTCCAACTTTTGGACCACCTCTCAAGCTTTCTCAGATCATCCTGCAAGTCCTCAGCTGTGTCCACCTTCTCATAGAGTTTGGTGTCATCCACATATAGGCACATTTTGCACTTAATAATGCTATCCCCAATGTCACTGATGAAGACATTGAACAACACTAGACCCAGCACTGAACCCTGTGAGACCCCACTGGTGACTTCTCTGGTGCTGAATAAATCCCCCCCCCCAGATCCTGTCCCTTAGCCAGATTTCTACCCATGTGGTAATCCTCTTACCAACAAAAGATCTGCAAGCTTCCTGATCAACCTTTTCTGGGGTACAGAGTCAAAAGCATTGCTGAAGACCAGGTAGAGGATGTCCACAGCTTGGCCTCTATCTACTGTTTTGGTGATCCAGCCAAAAAAGTCAAACAGGTTTGTATGACAGGATCTCCCTTCCATAAACCCATGCTGCCTCACATCTTGGAGACCATTCACCTCTAGATACCCTACCAACCTTTCCTTAAGAATGGTCTCCATGAGCTTGCACATGATTGAGGTCAGACTGTCCGGTCTGTAATTCCCATGATCATCCTTGGGACCGCTCTTATGGAGGGGCACCACATGTACCATTCTCCAATCCTGCAGTACCGCACCCGACTCCAGTGAACTACTGAACTGCCCCGCCAGCAGCCCCACAAGCTTCTCTGTCAGCTCCTTCAGTACCCTAGGGTGTATGCTGTCTGGGCCTGGTAATTTGTTCACCGCCAATGCCAGCAGCCCTCCCTCTCTCTCCTCCTCTATCGCCACATCCATGCTCCCATCCCCCCTACTTCCCTTCTCCCCCCCCCCGTAGGCACTGGTTCATCCTTTTGCTGGTGAATACTGAGCAGCAGTATTCATTCAGTACCTCTGCCTTTCTGCCATTCTCCTCTACCCACTTGTTTCCTCTCTGAAGCCTAACACTCCTGTCTTTCTTGTTCCTTTTCTTGCTCATATAATGAAAGAAGGCCTTCTCCCCTTCCTAATTCTCTCAGCTATCTGCCGGTTCTTTTGCGCCTTAGGCCCTCTAGACTATCTTGGTTGCCACATTGGCCAACCTTAGGTAATTTTCCCTATCCAACCCCTCTTCATCCTTCTCCATCTCCTATAGGCTGACTTCTTATCCCTTACCACCCAAGCAACCTCAGAACTGAACTAGCTAGGTGCTTTGGCTTTTGAGTTCTTCCTCTTAAGTCTAACACACTCCTCTGTGGAAGCCATTATTCTATCCTTAATGATGGGTCATTTCTAATCCACCCCATATCTGCTCTGATGCCTGCCAGATGCTTCTTTAGCACCTTGTCCATCTTGCTGAAGTCCACCCTCCGAAAGTCCAGGATTTTGGTAAAATGAAAACACTAGAAATGGGGAACACATACTGTATTATGAAATAGTGGTGTTGCTAGACTAAAGACACAGGACTAGAACAAAACTCTTCTTACAAAAGGGGCCAGATGGATTTAACATGTGGATAGCTTGTCACCACAGCAACTAAATGCAGAACTAGATTTATTACTGAGGAAGACACCCCACTTAAGCAGTATATGAACTGTATGACACCTTTTATTGTTTATGTGGGCTCGTGTGAGTGTGGTAAAATTTATGTGGGGTGCATGGTTCAACTACTGAAGTGTTGCATCCAGAAGCATGCTAGGGTCATTTTGGCAGATAACAACAGTAATGATCTGGGTGTGCACTTTGGTGGGCAACACTGTTGTGGCCCCACCACTCTTAAATTTAGAGCACTGAAACATGCGCCAGTTCCTGCACATGGTGACAACAGAATGAAAGATCTCCTTCCAAGGGAGGCAAAATGGATTGCCAACTAAATTCAGTAGTGTCTTTTGATTTGAATGATGACGTGGACTTTAAACCCTTCTTATTAATTTGTAGATACCCTCTGTAATGCATTATCAAATAAATTTGCTGAAAATATATTTCTTACTCCTTGCTTAGTAAGAGTTGTACCTGTTCCATATCTCTGTGAATTAAGAAAGCAATAAGCCATGATGACAGGATGTGCATTAAGTGATAAGCCACAATGGGGTGTGCATTATAGTATTTTAATGCATAGTCAGGTGACATCTGTTGGCCAATGAAATTTCTAGATTTTCTTGCCATTTTATAAAGGATTTTAATGCCCCCCCCCCAGAGTGTAGTAAGGTATGAGGCCAAAGGCCGAGTGACCTTAAACCCATTGGAAGTGCATTCAGATCCTTTAATGCACACCCCAAAGTGGCTTATTGCACTTATAAAATGGCTTACTGCTCTTTTGTAGTATATGTAAACTAAAAGGATTTTCAATGTATATTTTTTTACATAAACCATTTATTTAAATGCATTTCAAATAACTAAATATATACTTTTCGTTCTGCATGTAGGGAACGACAAGAACAAGCTGGGAGGAAAATAATGAAAAACATTCACAGAGGAAAGGGAATTGGGGGTCATTGTACAATCTAACCTATCATTCAGAGCAATATAGAGAATACTGTATGGACAACCATGCGAAACCAGTGTGTTCTGCCACAGAAAGGTTCTGATTCCCTCTGACTTCAAGAGTAAAGCTTGAGTGGTCTGTGGGAATCAGAATCTCAAGGTGGCAGAACACACTGGTTGGGCATAGAGTTGCACATCCAATATTTTTTATAGTGTATGGAGCCCCCCTAAATAATGTAAATACAATCTGATAATTTCATTATATATATATATTTTCTACAAAAAGAAACTGTCCATTGCTGCATCTTTTTCTGTGGTTCAGGGCTGGTTGCTAGGATCAGTGTTGTGGCTGTTAGGGACCAGACATTCCTACGTCTATAGCGTGGACTTCCATTGGTTGTCACCTGCGTTTGATAGGGATTTAAAAAAAAAATGATGTCAGAACTTCTTGCTTAGTGAGAAGATGCTTACTGTCAGGAATGCCATTTCATTTTGTGAGTACATTTAAATATCTGGTTGATCCTGCATTGTATTTTTTTGTATAATGAAAGTATCTGGTTGATTCTTGATATTGTAATGTATCTGGCTGAACCTGCATCTCAAGTTTCAAGTTTAAAGTTTATTGATTCAGAAACAACTTTTGAGCTGGAAGCTTGTTTACAAAGATTCCATGGCTAGGCAGGACATACAATACAGAAAAAATAGCAATGTCACAAGATTCAACTACAAGGTCACTTGGCAAGGTTCTAAACAATAATTTCACTCAGTTACAGACTTTAGAGTTGTTTATACATTCTGGTGTAAAGAGCAGAGACATAATACATACAGAGGTTAGACTACTATATGATATAAAGTAAAGGAGAATGGGAAAGAATAGAAAGGATTATAGCGATGGAAAGAGAAACCCTGTGCCTCCAGAGGAAGGCTTTGTCAGAGCTTAGTCAGTGATATAGCTAAGTTGGATGGGGGGAGGGGAGTCAGTGGTGTGATGGGAGGGGAAGTGTCATGGGGAAAATGTGGTGAATTGGCGGGGGAGGGTAGTGGGAGGAGCAGCCTTACTGGCATAGGTGATGAGGCCCTAGGCTGGACTGTGGGGGTCCTCAGATACACAAAGGGATTGGGGAGGGGGGATTAGAGACTCACAAGGCAATTGCTGTGAGTAAGGGTTGTTACTATAGGTAAGGGTGGCCCAGGTGAGAGGCTAAGTGCTGCTACTAAGTGAAGGGATGGATCTCCCATAGGGAAGAGGGTATTACTTGAAGCAGTTGCAAGTGTATAACTTGGCAAGGTGTTGCTTAAGTTGTGTTTTAAAGATCCTCAGCCTCTGTAAGCCAGTTGTGCGGACTGGGAGATCATTCAACCATTGCCGAGTCTTGTAGGAGAAGGAGCGTTGCCCCAGGGATGTTCTTCTGAAAGGTACCTTGAAAGCACAATGTGAAATCCCACAGGTATTGTGCTAGGAACTAGTTGTCTGAAACATCTGTTGGATGCAAGGTGGTACAAGAGCTAGCAGTGCTTTTTTACCTAGGATGCGGGTCTGGAATTTTATCCTGTCCCTAAGGTTGAGCCAGTTTGTGTGATTATATAGCAGGCATGTGTGCAGTTGGTTGTCAGCCCCTAGAGCAAGCCTGCAGGCCTTATTCAGTGCAGTGGAGATCCTTTTTAAGGCAGTGTCAGAGGCTGTGCTGCATACCACTAAGCCATAATCAACCACTGACAGTACAGAACTCGTGACTGATAGTCACAGGGCATCGGGCATGAGGTATTTCCTGTGTCTGTACAGGATTCCAAGCTTAGTGTTGATACTTTTTACCACATGATCAATGTGATAGGAGACGGTGAAGGATGCAGCAATGCGAATAACCAGGTATTTGAATACCCGTACCTGCTTAAGTGGGGCATTCCTGTTGTTGGTGATGGTCAACATGGAATTCTTTTTCCTAGGGTGGGAGTTGGTTAGTAACATAAACTTTGTTTTTTTTATAGTTGAGGAGAAGTTTGTAGTTTGTAAACCAGTCCTCCAACAAGTTGAAGGTAGTTTGCAGTTTACTTGCCAGTTCACTTATATTTGGGCTTCGGCTCAGAATTACTGCATCATCTGAATAAAGTATGACTCTACTGGGGCATGATGCGTAAGTCTGTTTATGAAGAGACTAAACAGTAGAGGGCCTAGGATGGATCCCTGATGTACACCTAGGGAAACCTCTCTGGCAGTAGCTAACACTGCTTTGATCTTTACCCTTTGGTTCCTGGCGGCTAGATAGTCACTAAACCAGCCCACAGAGGCTGTTGACAGGCCCAGATCTGCCAGTTGTTGCAGGAGAAGTCTTACGGTTGACCGTATCAAACACCTTTGTTAGGTCAATAAAAATGGACCCCACAAGGCTTCCATCATCCATGGCTTGGTGAACATAGTCTGTGAATTCAACCAGGGCTGTGGTGGTGCTGTGGTCTTTCCTGAATCCGTGCTGCTGAGGACACTGTAGGTTGTATTTATCCAGGTATTTAGTAAGCTGGTCTGACACTATTCTCTCAAGTGCTTTATAGAGGCAATAGAGTATGGATATGGGCCTATAGCTGGCCGTGGAAGCTCATCACCATTTTTATAGACTAGTGTGGCAAGTTCCTGCTTCCACAGGGAGGGGAATTTTCCCAAGGAGAGGGACTTGTTGAAGATTTTTGTGATTGGGATGATTACCTCATCAAGGGTGAGTCCCACCATCTTAATGTCAATTAAATTGCTACCAATTCTTGTTTTCCCAAGCACTCTTTTTATGTATTTCTTAATGTCCTCTACTGAGATGCTCTTGAAATAGAATTTTGAGTGGTTGTTAAGTGAGACAGTGTTGTCTCACGGAGCCACCAAGTCATTCAGACAATAGTGAGGGAGGACAGAACTCAAATCCATGAAGGCAGCATTGAAGGAGTTGGCGATGGCTAGATGGTCCAGTGTGGTGCCACCATTAAGGTTGAGCATAGAGGGTACTTTCTTATCAGCTTTACCTAGCAACTCTTTTATGCTGTCCCAAAACCTTTTACTGTTACCCCAAGTTTTATCAAGTTGCTCTCTGTAGTGTGTGGCCTTGGCTACCCTGATGGCATAGGAGCAGTTGTTCCTAGTTCATGGTACTGTTGCATGTCATGAGCTATTCCTGAGGCTTTGACCTTATGCCACAGGTTGTCTCTATGATGCATCATCTCCATTAGGCTTCCAGTCAGCCACCCATTCTATGTGCCACAGACTTTGTGCCTTCTTGAAGGTGCAAAGGTGTTGCAAATAGTATTAAACTTGTCTGTGAACAACCTTAATGCCATATCAGTGTCCTGGATTTTATCCAGCACATGCCAGTCAACTCCAGCAAGAGTGGATTTGAAGTAGTTAAGCATGCCTTTCCTGAGTACTCTACTCTTAAGTATTATAGGCGCAACCTTCTCTTGTTTATTAGACCAGAGGCAGATGATCGGGGAATGGTCACTCAGAGAATCCAGTAAAACAGTGACCCCCCTTCACCTGCTCCTGGCAGCTGGCCAGTACCCAGTCAAAGAGGGTACTATTACCAGTCTTGTAATTATGAGAAGCTGTTCTTGCACCAGCTGGGTAAGTTACATGGTGTCAATGAGATCATTGAAAGGCTTACTCTCTTTACAGAGCCAGTTGATATTAAAGTCCACTGTAATCAGGACTTGTGAGTCTATTAACCAGAAGTTTGCATCAACTTGTACTGAGCTACAGAGGTGACTAGCAGCAGATTATCTTTAGTCCCTCTAGAGTGACTGAATTAATCAAATAGTCAAAAGGATTAGAGGTTATGTCATGGAGCCTCTGGTGGCCAGGTAGTATAATGTGCAAATGCAGCCCCAGAAAACATCTGACCAGACAGTACAAAAGCTTTAACATGCACTGCAGGCTATTGAATCTCCCACTGCTGCTACTGCTCTGATGTCAGCTAAAGGGGATGCTGGGATTTGTAGTAAAAGAAAATGTCAGCCTAAAACTAAACAAAATTAGTCTGATATAATCTAGTACACTACAGTAAACAGTAAGAAAACCAAAATGTTTTTGTGCACATTGGGACCAGCCCCACACTTGAGTGTGGGGGCCCTTTGTGCTGACTGTCCCCTTTAATGGATTTTCACTCTCAGGCTGTTTATAAAATCTTATATCTGTGTTGGCTTGAACAGTTTCCATTCTTTTGCGTAGCTATGCATTGTACTTTGATCGCAGTAAGTACAGTAGGTCTTTAAGTGGGCCTATCAGACTTTGTTTAAAAAAGTGGTTTTGTTCTTGATGCATCTTCCAGGTTTGGTGGTTGTCTAGTAATTTTTTGCACTGCTGTATTGTTTGCTAGGTATATTAGCAACTTATGTCTCTCGAATGACTGTTTTATAAAAAGATGCATGTAGCTGTTCCCAGCGCTGTTCCTGGCAGAATGGTTTCTTTTAGGTTCAGTGATCGATTGTTCTTATCAGGTTCAGGAGGCAAAGCACCAATTTTAGGGCAACAGAAAGCGGTTTCACACTAGTAATTATTAAATAAGTGTGACTGTAGCTTGTTTTTGTGAAGTAGCTGATTATGTGGCTGAAACAGACTTTTCAGCTGTGGTGTGCTGTCAATGCTGAATCCCGGGACTGCCTGCTTCAGCGGTGTCCAGGGTTTCAGGTGGAGATTTCAGCCATATTGTATCTTTGCATAGTTTCCACTGTTCTTTGGGGTTTCTGTTAAAATAAAATGCTTTGCTGCAGTTTCATAATGTAACCCCCCTGCAAATGGGGGTTCTTTGAAACTTCCTCGGAGCCTGTTTGGGTGCTCTCTACCAGGCTGGTGTCCTGCTCTTTAGCTGAATAATGAGTAACAGGGAGTGTTCTGAAACGTCCGTTTACTGGTTCTTTAAGAACTGCCTGTTGCAGTCGTGATTCCTTGAAATGGAGGGGTTGTGGGTTGTATGCCCGAGTCCCGTCCGGGCCGCTGCAAAGTAGCTCGCTTCTGGGGTCTCTAGTGGCCCAGAGGGAGTTTTGCTGGGGGATGTGACTGTTTATTGAAAATAATGTAAACTGATAATGATAATGTAGTTGTTCTAACCTGCCTTTCTTTGCAGTGAGGACTGTTTCGGTTGTCTCCTCCATTTTGGTCCGGAACTGCCGAATTGGACCAAATAGTACTTCGGGACTTTGGAGAGCTGCCTGACCAATAGGGGACCTGCTTGTAGGGTGGAGAAGGCATTATGGGCTATAGTGCTTTTTTTGCACTGCTGAGGGGCAGAGGATCGTTTGACTGACAGGTGTGCCAGCAAATGGATACGGGTAGCACCTGAGAGTTTAAGGAGAGCCCCAGGCTGAGAAGGGGCAGATGCGTTGTGGCTGGTGGGAAGAGAGGAGCTCTGTGCTTCTGCGCGAGTGAGTGTTCGCGCGGGAAGCGCGTGAAGGCCTGCATCGGCCGTTTGTCCGCCGTTAAGAGGGATGGATTGAATCCGCTGTGTGTGGTCAGAAGAGGCTGGTGCCAGCCCAGCTACCCACCAGGCTCGACCTGTTATTGAGGACTTGAGAATCTGCTGAATCACGCTCAGTCCTCGGGAAATTGGAAGCCGCTGTTGCAACACTGTAGTCGGCTGAGAGTCGGGTGATCCTTGGAAGCTGCTGCCTGGTGTGGTACCCCTCTGGATTTTGCCATATAAATGTGTGAGGAGGCTGGTGAACTTCAGGCTCAACCCTGTCAGTGTTGCAGCATCCGTTAGTTGCTGAATTTGTGAGTACTGAATCAGGGTAGCTCCCTGCTAAGTGGCAACTGTAGTTTCCAGTTGCTCCATTGTACTGCTGACTGGCTAACTGGTTCTCTTGTCCATCCTGATTGTTACCAGTATTGTTTTAAAGGTTATCTGTGTCAGGGCCCCAACCAGCTGCCACGGTGGACTAGCCATTAGGGCTTGGGTACCCAAGGATGGTAAACATTAGGGTCAGGCCTGTGCTCAGAGCCCTAGGTAGATAAGTATAGTGATAATCTAATCAACTTGATTTTGCCCCTGTCCTTGTTACTTACCCCTAGAATAAATCCGATTGTCTGTTTTGCAACTACACTCTGGCTAGCTTGTGCGTTTATGGTGTACTACTGTCTAGTGACTGTGATATAACTGCACCTTATTTTACAGGGTGTCTTCGGAGCGAGCTGAGAGGTACCAGCCAGGGGGGCAAGCGTACGGGGGGAAATACTGCTCATACCTCATGTGAGCCATTAGTGGGACACCAGGGGGGTTGCAGTAGCCCAGAGGGCTGTGACTGAGACAATCTCAACAGCATCGACCCCGACCTCTGGGGGGAGGCACCAGACAATGGATCTGGGCCCCTTACCCTGTCTCTGGGGAGGCAGGCAGGGTAGTAGCCCCAAGGGTAGTGCCCCCTGGGGGTTACAATAATAATTGGGGAGGGCAATTGGCTGCTAGTGCACATAACTGTGTGTTGGAAATTGGCTGGGCGGCTGTACAAGAGATGCGGGTACCAATGTGAAAAACCCATGGAGGTGCTCCACAGGCCACATCCACAAAGAGAAGGATTCAGAAGGATAATAAATAATTCTAGAAATCTGTGGAAAATAATCAAAACTGTAATGTGAGAGTGGGAGTAAAGCATGTGTTTAAAAAGTGTATGAGTAATTAACAAACAAGGTATTCTGCATTTTAGAGTAATAAAGTATAAGAATTTCAATATGGCAGCAGCTGGCTTTTATTTTAATTTTCATTTTAGTGTGTAGTGATATATGTTATAAGCAGGTTTTGGGGGGAGGAGATTCAGCATCTAACCATACTTTTATGGAGAGTTAATTGATGGACAGGTGACTTCTCCCGGCCAATGAAGTTTCTTTATTTTTTCTCGCCATTTCATAAAATTAGTTGTTCTGGGTAAAACCATAACACCTCCCAGAAGGGCAACATAAAAACCTTTAAGTGAGGATCCGGGGGGACAGTGTATGTTAAAGAAGGAACTGAGGCAGAATACAACTGTTTAGGTGGAAGGACAGACAGTGGGGGGGGGGGCTATGAAACAGTCCCCTCCCCACTTCATCTCCTTTTGGGATGATACCATGGGGTTAAGTTCAGCATTGTAACTGTGATTTTCCACTATGTATTGGTTAGCAAGGATGTGTCTGTATTAGAATTTATGTAGTTTAGTGTCATCTGAGTCAGCTTTTCTTGTTATTTTGCATAACTGTTGAACTGTTTGAAATTATTAGCAGTGGCAATTATACTAGCCACCCATATTTCAATTATTAAAATTTAATTTACAAAAAATTATCAATACTTTTTTTCCTGCTGGTATATGTGCATTTTTTTACAGTGACAGGTTGTAGCTAGTACTGTTTAAGTATATCTGTTGCCACTTTTTACTGCTTATTTGCACAATCTTTTGGATAGCCAGCTTTTTTTAAGTAGTGGCGCCTCCACTCATGGATATTTTAAATCTCTCTGTTGAGGGCTGTCTGATCTTACAGCAGCAGATGGCTGTTGATATTTTGGTAAGATTTTGCTCTTTATGTATCCTTTGTCACTCTTTTCCATTCTTTGGACACACTGGGCCTGATTTTAAAATGCAAAACAGTGGCACAAGGTGCCTGCACCAAATGGCTAAACCACCCTGTGCCACCCTTGCAACAGAAGCGTTCTTGTGCCAGATCGCAAGGGGGCTTGCATTACAGCAAGGCTGCACCATCCCTGTTTTTGAATTTTGGAAACCCCACCATAGTTGCAGCAGGGGCTGAGGTTAAACTAGCCAGGAGCTGGTCTAAAGGCCCTATGCCACTACCACGCAGGTAGACAATTGGGGGAGGCCTGCAAGGAGGGGACTGAGAGAAGTAGGGGCACTGGGAGTGCCATGGGGTGACAAGTGCATGACAGAAGTATCATGGGGTGCCATGTGCAGTTGAAGAGAGCCAGTTAGCCTCGGTGGGGGGGGGGGTTGGCACAGATGGACCATGACCTAGATCCCAGGTGGAAACAACCCTGGCACCTGCGCCATAGTTGCCACAGTTCCCAACCGTGTAGGTAGGCAGCAGCCTGCCTCCATGCAGGGGGTTAAGTACAAGGGGACTGTCATTGTGCCTGGGAAATGTTCCCCTCCACCACCTGCGACCTGCAACCTACAGCAACCTGCCAAATGTAGGGGATTGTGGCACCTATTGGGCAGGTTACAGGGCTGTTTCCACTTGGGTTCTTGATTATGGTCTGTCCATGCCAACCCCCCCCTAATTGTGCCGATCAGCTCTCTTCAGCTGTGCATGGTACCCCCGCTAGGTGCCACCTCAGCACCCTGACACTGCCACCATGCCCCTGTCACCCCCTAATGGCACCCCCACTGCTCTTTCTGTCCATGGTCCCCTCCTTGCCAACATATTCACCCCTCACCTTTGCAGCTTCTTTAGGGCTGAGCTCAGCAAGGGGGTGACAGGACCCTCTGTCAAACCCCACACTGCACCAAATGTTCAAGTTCAAGTTAGTTTACTGTTGATCTGTTAACAAACCATTACAACATTTGCAGGTTAAGCAAAATACATTAAAATCAACATATTACTTAATACACATAGTTTAAAATGTACACCATTGCCAAAGATGCAATATAGGGAAGGGTTTTTCTTCTTGGAAAACTGGACAGGGTTGTTAAATCAAAATCTTTTTGCTAGAGATGGTATACATTTAAATAGACAAGGCAAATGCATTTTTGCCCCCAGATTAAGACAGCAGATTGACCACTGTTTAAACTACTAGGTGGGGGGGGGGAATATTCTGCCCCCAAAAAAATCTGTAAAAGTAATATCCGTTTGGCCCCTCCAGAATGGAATTGCTTAGCCATTAATGCAAGAAGTCTTGGGAATAAGTTCGATGAATTTACCTTACTACTGGAACAACTGAATATTCACATTTGTGCAGTCACAGAGACTTGGTGGCGCGATGATGACCCCTGGGACAAAAAAATTCCAGCTTTTACTCTGTTTCATAAAGACAGAAGTATTAGTAAGGGGGGGTGTGGCACTGTATCTGTCAAGTATTATAAACGCAGAGAATATCGAACTTATTCAGTGGCCCAATATTGAGGCACTATGGGTCAAAATCTTCCCTATCTCAGCACCTTGTATCAATATGGGAGTAGTTTATAGGCCCCCAGCAATTATACATGATGATGATCTTCATCTTTTAGACTCTGTGGAGAACATATCTTCCACTAATAACACCCTGCTAGTCGGTGACTTTAATCTTCCTGGCATAAATTGGAAAACTATACATACTTCATCCCCCATGGAAAATAAATATCTGCAAATACTCCTGTTGTCAAATATGGAGCTAATAGTCAACACTAGTACTAGGGGCAACAATATCTTAGATCTAGTCTTATATAATATGGGAAACCAAATTTCTATTTGTTCAGTGCTCCAATCATTAGGCTCTAGTGATCATTCCATGGTGCATTTTACTTTCAGTGAGAATTTAGGACAGGATAATGGTAACACAACACTTTACAACTTTAAAAAAGCAAACTTTCTGGGCATGACACTTGACTGGCAATCCTGGGACTGGCAATATTCCTTCTTAGAAAAATCACTTTCTGAAATTTGGCAAATTCTGATTAGCCAGTTAACCTTAGTTTCTAGCAAACATATCCCAATTATTAAAAAAACTGATAAAACCAAATTGGAAAGGCCTTGGATGAATGAAACTGTAAAAAAACATATCAAATATAAAAACAGAGCTTACAAAAAAGCCAAGTCATGTGCAACTAAGCAAAGCTGGGAAACCTTTAAATTCCAGTTGAAAGTGACTAAATACAGTATCAGAAAGGCAAAAAGGGATTTCAAGGTATGACTGGCTAGAAATGTGGGGGACAACTATAAATCCTTCTATAAATATATAAATAACAAAAGATGTGGCACTCCCACCATAGGCCCGCTAAAAGATACTCCAGGAGAACTAGTATCAGACAAGACACATATGGCTACTATCTGCAATAAGCAATTTTCATCAGTCTTTAATAATAAAACTGAAACTAGAAAGAAACATAATGACCATATCCTGAGTGGGTATTTTACAATAGATGCTATTATTATTCAAAAACTGCTTCAAAATCTGGATCCTTACAAGTCAGCAGGGCCAGATGGTTTATACCCCTGCATCCTCAAAGAATTAGCTATCCCTCTTTCTGGTCCTGTTGCTGCCCTATTCAATAAATCCTTACAAGAAGGCCAGGTTATTGATGTCTGGAGACAAGCGACTGTAGTTCCAATCTATATAAAGGGTTTTAAGCAGAAGGTGTCAAATTATAGACTCATCAGCTTGACATCTATATTGGGTAAAATGCTAGAAGAAATCAGAAAGGAACACCTATGTAAGATAATTGAACCTGATCCCACCCAGCATGGTTTTGTTAAGGCCTGATCATGCCAGACAAACCTGTTGAGTTTCCATAATGGAGTAAGCAGGGTATTGGACAGGGGTGAGGCAGTGGATGTCATATTTCTGGATTTTTCCAAGGCCTTTGATAAGGTCCCTCATGGTCAGCTTATAGTCTTTGAATAGGGGGAAATATATCGCAATGGGTGGAATCATGGCTCAAGGGCCGCACCCGGGGAGTGTGCATAAAGGGCTTCTTCTCAGATTGGGATATTGTGACTAGTGGGGTCCCACAGGGTTCTGTCTTGGGTACGTGTCTGTTCAATGTATATATTGTGTCATTAAAAACCACGACGAATGTTTGGTTAACAAAATTTGCTGACGACATACGTTTAGGCTACCCAATCAAAAATACTGGTGATATAATCACCCTCCAGTATGCCCTAAATGAGCTACAGAAGTGGGCTACTCAGAAGAAGTTGTCCTTTAATATGGAGAAATGTGTTGTAATGCACTTTGGAAGGAAAAACACTCAAGCTAAATACATTTTTGGTGGAAAAACCTTAAAATCAGTGGACGATGAGCGTGACCTTGGTATCAAAGTATCCAATGATCTCAGTTCTAAACTCCATTGCCACGCTGTTATTAAGAAGGCAGCTGGTGTGCTACACTACGTAAACAAACATATTAGCAGTAAAAGTAGAGATGTTTTGTTCCCATTGTACTCATCACTGGCAATGCCCCATTTGGAGTATTGTGCCCAATTTTGGGCTCCAGGGGATAAAGGCTCTATAAAATCAATAGAAAAAATCCAACAGAGAGCTACTAAAAAAATTCAAGAAGTCAGTAACTTGGATTATAATGCTAGACTTCAAAAACTAGGGCTGTACTCATTGGAGTATCGCAGAATAAGGGGTGACTTATGTCTAGTATTTAAGGCATTACACGATGATCACCTTTAGGAAATATTAGGTCTTGAATTGAGGGATACAATTTACATAACTAGAGCACATCCATTACAATTAAAAGTCGAACAGTGCAAAACAAAAAAAAAAGTAGCTGGTTCACAATAAGAGTCTGTAAAATCTGGAATAGTCTTCCTATGGAAATAGTATAGTGTGATAATATGATTACATTTAAAAACTACTTGGACACCTATTTGCAACAAAAATGCATAGTGGGATATAATTAATACTTGCGAGCATTATGGGCCATGGTCTACTAGCTCTGTATAACCTATGATACCTATGAAATAGATTAGGTAAAATGCTATTAGCAATTAATCCTACAATCTATGCATTGAAAGTTTAATGGTTCTTAGTTTAACTTGTTTCATACAATTATTTCACTCAGGTTAATCAGACTACAAAGATCCTTTGACTTAAGATGGCTAATTGCATTGCTGCTTGAGGCACAACCTGCCCAGGTACCCCCAAGGAGTAGCCTGCCACTCTGACTACCACATACCTCATTCAGTGGAATATCAGAAAGGCCCAGCAGGTGGCAGTATCAAGAATAGAAATGTGACTTCCTGACCAAAAACGATATTGGTGCTTAGAGCTACTCTATCCCAATATTGGGTAACATGTGATTGTCATATCACCCAAAGTGGGCCAACCTGTACTGTTGTTGTGGGCCTAGCTCGAAAGGAGCCTAATAGGAGTAGCCCACAGTGCATGCTTCTGTATAGTCCTTCAAATGGCCCCAAAGCCAGGCACACTATGCCAGCCTGTACTTCAAGCCACAAGTGTAGGGTGAAGGAACTGGACCTGTGATTATGCACTAAGACATTTTGCTTCGTGTCCATATTCAGAGTTCAGTATTGGGCTCCATAAGATAACTCAGTCATGTCTCACTTCTATAAGCTTACTAATATCCATTTCCCAGAAGAATTGTCATTGTCAGTTTGGACTAAGCCCTCCTTCCCGGGCTATCTCCCCAAGGTAGCCACCAAATACCATCATGCCCAGAGATTCAGGGTGAGTCACCAAAGCAAGAGATCAAGTTTGTATTCGATATCTAGATTATAATACCACTAGTTACCATTATACATTATCAAAACTCCAGCTCTCCATGGGCATTTTTTTGTATAATTGGCAAAACAATTTAGCCCTATAACATCCTTCAGTCCTGCCACAAAACCACTCATCCAGAAAATAGTTACAATAAAAATATAAAATGTATGAATATAATACATATAACCACATCAATAAGTGCACAGCTAAAAAAACAATGCTAGCGTTAATAGCAAACACTCAGCTACAAGTAGCCATCATTTGGAAAAAAAAGACATTCTTAAGACTTTTTATAGAATAATTGCAATAACATCAACCTGATTCAGCAATAAATCAATTGGCTCAGTGAGTTCAATGAGTTCCAAGTGCGGTTTGAATTTAAACTCGGGCTTCTTTGGGCCAAATCCCATCCTAGGATCAATGCCACCTGATTCATTTTCATGAAGACTGAAATATTTCCACAAAAAAACTAGCTTCACATTGTGAATACAAAGGACTCCAAGTAGGAGCAGATAGATTAAGCCGCACCATCTGTGTTACTTAAAGCAACACAAGTTTCCTTAACAGTTGCATTGCACGTTACTATTGTGTTGGTTTAGTTGTTCCTTGTAAAGTGTTGGCAAAGGCCAGTGTATTATCTTGTGTAGAAACAAGTAATCTGGAAGTTGGCAACACACAAAGAGCATTGGAAACAAAAAAGTAAATATGCTCTAAAGTAAGGAACCAAGGGGACTCTCCAGCATCAAAGGTTCAAATTAAGTAGCAGATCAGCAAAATGTTTTGCACGGAGATTATTGGTCATTTATAGCCCCCCAAAAGCCTCATATACTTATAAATGTGTGGTCCATAGACATCTCAAGACTACTTATATAGTTCCGCTAAAAGAGCATCCGCTTTGTATGTATATGTCATTTTCAATAACTCCATAGGAGTTCAATTGCCACCACCTCTTTTCCTTCAATTGGATTTAAGTAAGAAAAAAAGAGATATATTAAAGCCAGTACTACAATATAAAATGCACCATTTCCAAACTCAGTAACAAGTCACACACCAGGGTAATCTTTTTTCTTTGTGTGATATAGTGCAGTTTATTTTTATTTATTTTTTATTTATTTGTTCTAGGATCACAAATACCTTTGAGCCGAGGCTCTTTTACAAAGGTTCCACGTCATTGGTACAATTGAGAGAATCATAAGCAAAGATTGCAGTTTATAAAATAAAAAAAAAAGAAACACATAGTCTTGTAGATGTAAAAAGAACAATAAGGTGAAACTTTGGGGAGGGGAAGGGAAAGGGAAAGGAGGAGGGTGAAATCAGGGAGACTAAGTGGATGGGAGAAAAGGGGAGGTAGGTTGGGGGGGACAGAGAGAGGAGAGGTGGAAGGCGGATAAGAATAGAGGTAGTGCAGCTGCGTGGCATTTGTCATGGGCCAGCAGGGAGGTGAAGATAGCGGGTGGGGGGTTGCTGGCAAAGTGCAGGAGTAGATGTGGATCCAAAAGGGCATCTTCAGCTATGGAACCAAAAGACATGTTTAGCCACAACAGTCACAGAGGTTGGAGGCAGTGAGTGTTAGGTGGAGACGAGTCTTAAAAGTGCTGAGCGATAGTGAGGATGAGCCACCAAATACCATCATGCCCAGAGATTCAGGGTGAGTCACCCAAGCAAGAGATCAAGTATGTATTCAATATCTAGATTATAATACCACTAGTTACCATTATACATTATCAAATGAGAATGATCATTATTGAAGTTGTAGCTCAGAGTTTGGTCATGCCAAGTAGCACCCGGGTGCTACTGCGCATGACCGAACTCAGAGCTACAACTTCAATAATGATTTTAAGTACATTACACGGCTCTGTTTTCACTGGGAATTGGATGTAGAGGTTCAGTTAACATACCTCTACATGTCACAATGTTTCTTTTAATCCCATGTAGATACGCCTCGCTTGTCATTTTTACGAGCCTTTCCGGCATAGGGCAGGATGCCAGGGGCACACTCCATCTTCCGGTGCGGCAGCACTTTTGACATGGTGCATCCAGGAGCAACGTTAAAAAGCTTAATAACTCGAGAAAGGTTGGCTGCAATTATTTTAAACCACGTAGGTTGTTTTAATGGGGCGTTTTGCAGCCCCGGTGATTGCCCCCACTGTTTAGGACAGCTTTCCTTTAATATTTGTGCTGACCACAGGGGGTTAGGATGCAAGCAGGACTCCAGGACATATCAAATGTTCACTTTAGAAAACATTTCTGCTCACAGTTTTCCTGAACTTCTTGACCCCCGGAAATGTCCATTGAATGTGTCCTGCCAAACTTCTGTCCTGGGCCCCCACCTGATGAAACTCCAAGCCTTCGAGTGTGTTCACTTGTGAATGAAACAAAAAAAGAATGCTCCACTGAGCGCAGTAACTCCAATAACAAACTTAGCAGAGACCCCCATCACAAGCAACAATGGCATACCTTAAGTAAGGTGAAGGAAAAGCCCCACAGCACATTCAGTGCAATCCTACTTTCACCTCACTCTCTCGAAGGTCTTCTCGAGTCCAGACAGGAGGACATCATCCAAATTCCTTCCTAGTGAGCTAGGCTCCAGTTTTCAGAAAGTATTATATATGTAGCAGGCAGCCTTTAACTGGTGGCTTTTAAGCTCCAGTCAAAATTCATAGAGTGACTCGATCTTGACATTAACATTCAGCGCTGCACCAGCATCAGCAATCGGCTAAGTTATAACAAACAAGCGACATTTCAACAATTCAGTTGTCTAATTTCAAGCAGATAGATTTTTTTGAATAAACATGAGTTAGTTCTCGAGAACCAATACTAGAAACAGCCTAAGTCTAAGCAGACACAGTCCAGACCTGGAATAGCGTGGGGCAACAGGGGAGCGGAGCAGTACTGCAGCCATCTTGCTGCTCGACCTCCCCCTGTGCACCAACTGTTTAGTGCAACCCTGCAGCTGCAGCAGCTCTCAGGACTTTGGGGCGGGGACTCCAGTTTTATAAAATAGGGTGCAGAGTCCTTGATGCACCTGGAGTTTGTCACAGTCCTAGACCGGCACTAGTTGCATCACTCTAAGGGCAGATTGGAAATTGAGCCCAGAGTTTCACTGATTGTACATTTTTTTATAATTAATAAAATGGACTAATTAACTGTGTGACTATAAATGTGCAACTCTGTGATGAAACACTGCCCCCCAATGGAGCTTCACTTTGGAGGCACTATGCTGAGGAGTTTAGCAACTGCTTCTGTGGATGGTGATCTCTGACCTTAATTCAAATAAATCACTGGATCATCACCTTTATCTAGTGTATGCACTAATTGTTTGGTGTTTTATGTAGTGCTGAACAAAATCTAACCCCCCCCCCAGTAAAAGTTGGGTGAAGTCGCAGTTTCTCTACCGTGAAATCTTGAGAAATTTCTGCAACACTTTTATAAGTTAATAAGGCTTCTGAAAGGTGTCTCTTATTGTATAAGAGATTCTCAGCACAAGATTTAAGCTAGAGGACTTCAAAGCGAAGCTGAGTGGTTCTAGCAGCCCAAACCTCATGAGAGGTGTTTCTTATACCATAAGAGACACCCTTCAAACGCCATATCAACTTATAAATCAATCAGGTTTGGCTTGAATGATTTATAGTAGGCTTAGAAATGTTGGACTTTTAAAAAAAATTTACTTCCCATCCTCCCCCGGCGCTGAAGCAGCGTGGCACCAAGATGCACAGTGCCTCTGCATACTGAGTGGCTGAAATTACATTTGTGATTTATAATGTGAAATGTTGACAAAATTAAATTTATTTTTCCTGTCTCATTTTAAAGCAACACATTCCAATGTAACCACATCTGGTGTGTTTGATGCCCTACACCAAATTTACTGTACATGAGTTCCGAGTTTTGGATCTTTAGTTTTAAAGTGGGCTAAGTTCTAAGAAACCAAATAATGCGGGTTGTTTTATGAAAAGTGTAAGCAAACAGTAACATTTTAAGCCCCTGTAACTACCTAGATAATGTCATGTCACCGATGTTGACAGGTCTGTAGACCAGAAGCTGTGTGTGGCAGCTTTCTAATTTCTTGCTTAAATGATGGCCAAGTTATAAGCAGCCAAAATTGCAAAATAACATCAGTAATTAAAGCCAGTTTCATGAACTTTTGTTAAAATCATGGAAGCCATATCCATTTCATTTATCAAATCATATGCCTGACTTGCCATACAAGAAGTTGGAAAAGGATAGGTTGAGTGGTAAGAAGGTTGCAGAAGAGCTGGAGGGACATTGCAGGACCATGATACGAGTGCAGGATAAGGAAAGATGATATGCCTGCCTGCAGTACAGGTCAAATGAGTGTAATTTATAGCCAAGACCTGCAGCTAGATGGGGAAAGCTGACTGCTATTGTTCACTTGTTGACATAGGAAGAACTAGTCTTGAGGACATGAGTTTTTTTTTTTAATTCTATTTTTGCTGCTGTGGTTGGTGGGGATATATCCCATATCTCTGCCCTGTGGAGCCCGTTAGGTTTTCAGGTTTCCCCCTCTTGACCCCCAGGACTTAATTTGTTGACAGGGAGACTGTGACTTGCCTTCCATTGTGGGGCTTCTCCCATGCCACCCCTTAGAGGAGAGATGACCAAGATGCTAATCTGGTGATAGGTTTGTCCTCGGGAGACGTGGAGGGGTGGCACTTCCTGGGGATCCAGCATCATGCAACACTGCCATAAGGGTTTTCTCATATTGGTTCCCCCTGGCAAAGCAGTGTGTAATGACAGTCGTGCGACATCTCGAGCACTCCCACTCTTGATGTCGCAATGTTCACCACTTAACCAATCCCTTCTTCTGTACACCACCTCATGGTGCACCAACCCCTGACCACCACTGGGGTCAGAATATTTCTAACTGGGTGTCTCTCCCTTCCCCGGAAAAGGAGAGCTGTCTGTCAAATGCTCTGTCCTCCCCCCAGCTGATGCTGCAACATCCTGGGCTCATTCCAAAATCTGGGTCATTGTTGCCACAGTTAGTAGCATTACCGCTTATGCCAGTGGGCCAGCTCAGACATGAGGAAGTAGTCCACTGAGCTTGGGATGCTCCTAAAGAGAAATGTATACAAATAGAATAAAGGCCATGGTACTGTGTATTACGAGGCTATAGTACCATCGAGAGGTTCTGGTGACATGTGAACCTAGAGAGCAAAGCTCAAGTAATATATAGAAAATAGGGAACTGTGTATTATGAGGCTATAATACCATTGAGAGGTTCTGAGGTATTCTAGTTGAGTAATCACAGTCTCCTATTTGTTATTTTTTTGTAATATATCGATGCGAGATAGATTTTTCATTTTAAAAGTTCTCACCATAGTTAGTGAAGCCAATGATTGTGGGCTGTAAACTCAAATCAAGCAACAGTAAACTCGTCAGCTGATGAGCCAGATGGCTTTTACTTTACATGACAGTTACAGTAAGAGCTGACTCACGCTCAGCTGAGAGAAGTGTGTGCAGTGCGAGCTCAGTGTTCTTTTGTTGGAGCTGCATCGATAGTATCATGAAATCTATGGATGTATTACAGGACATTTTTAGCATGGTTTACGATAGTATTATTATGAAGCTCTATATAATTCAGAGTGGTCATCTTTGAGATCCTCAAGGCTCTGAGGTCTGTGAAGAATAACAGCAGACAATTAAGCACAGTACCTCTGGCTAAGAATTTGTAGAAAATGGGGGTGTCTTCTTTTTATGGCCAACTGGAGGGAATTCTGGAGCTAGGGATGCCTGCATGACCAAGGTGGGCTACAGCTGTGCCAGGTGGGAGGGTTACTTGTCAGGAAAATGGGCAGGGTAGTTTGCGGGGGGGTCTAAAGTAAAGGATAGGGGAGGCAGCTTGTATAGAGGATTACCAGTGGTAGGAGTTCCCCATAGAAACATAGATTTTGACGGCAGATAAGGACCGCTTGGCCCACCCAGTCTGCCCATTTCCCTACCTAATGGATAAGCTGCAGATCCTAGTTAACCAGCAGCCTACTTCTTCCTACCCCCAACCCCTAGAATTGCCTTATGACTGTCCCATGCATGCTTGAATTCCACCACTGTTTTTGACTCCACAACCTCCTCCGGAAGGCCGTTCCATGCATCCACAACCCTCTCTGTAAAAAAATACTTTCTTAAATTACTTCTGAGCTCGCCCCTTCTATCTTCAAATTGTGCCCCTTGTTCTTGCACATCTCTTTTTGAAACATGCTACCTCTTGGACTTTGTTGATTCCCTGAGATACTTGAAAGTTTCTATCATGTCCCTCCTCCTCCTTTCCTGAGGCTATACATATTCAGCTCCTTAAGTCTCTCTTCATATGTCTTCCGTGCAGACACTGCACCATTTTAGTTGCCTCCTCTGGACAGCCTCCATCCTGTCTATGTCCTTGCGGAGATTGGGTCTCCAGAACTGCATGCAGTACTCCAGATGGGGTCTCACCAACTGTCTGTACAGAGGGATAATAACTTCCTGTTTTCTACTGGTGATGCCTCTCCCTATGCATCCCAGTATCCCCCAGCCCTCCTTGCTGCCCTCTCACATTGCTTGCCCACCTTTAGGTCATCTGATATGACTACCCCCAGGTTCCTTTCCATTTTTGTTGTTGTTAGTATCTCACCCCCCATTGTGTACTCTTCCCCTGGCTTTTTGTTTCCCAGGTGCATTACCTTGCACTTCTTAGCATTGAATCTAAGCTGCCATACATTTGACCATTCCTCTAACCTTGCCAAGTCCCTTCTCATCCTTTCCACCCCACCTTGTGCATCAACTCTATTGCAGATCTTTGTGTCATCTGCAAAGAGACATACTTTTCCTTTCAGTCCCTCTGCAATGTCGCTTATAAAGACATTGAAGAGGACCGGTCCTAATACTGAACCCTGCGGTACCCCACTAGGTAACCCCCCTTTCTTCAGAGTGGACTCCATTTACTATTACTCTGTGTCCTATTCTCCAGCCAGTTCTTTACCCAGGCTGTCATCTTGGGACCCACTCCCAGGCTGACTAACTTGTATATTAATCTTTTGTGGGACTGTGTCAAATGCCTTGCTAAAGTCTAGGTAGGCCATGTCCACAGCCCCTCCCTGATCTACTACTTTGGTCACCCAGTCAAAGAAATCTATCAGATTTGTCTGGCATGACCTTCCCACTGTGAATCCATGCTGCCTTGGGTCCTGAGCCCCTCTGGCCCTAGATACTCAACAATTCTTTCCTTCAGAAGTGATTCCGTCATTTTCCCTACCACTGAGGTTAAACTAACAGGTCTGTAGTTTTCTGCTTCTGCCTTGCTCCCACTTTTGTGAAGGGGAATCACATCTGCCCTTCTCCAGTCCTCGAGTACCACCCCATCCTCCCATGATTTATTAAAGAGGGTAGTCAGTGGTGTCACTAGCTCTACCCTTAGTTATTTTAGAATTCTGGGATGAATCCCATCAGGCCCCATTGGTTTGTCCACCTTCAGTTTTAAGAGTTCTTTCAGAACCCTTTCTTCTGTAAATGGGCTGGTATCAACTTCTATATCCAGAGTGTTGCTACTGTTTGTTTTAGGTACCTCCCCCACTTCCTTTGTAAATACTGAGCAAAAATATTTGTTTAGTATCTCTGCCTTTTCACAGTCACCCTCTGCCCACCCTCCCTCCTCTTTATTAAGCCTCACTAGCCCTCCCTTGGTCTTCCTTCGCTCCCTGATATACCTATAAAAGGTTTTATCCCCCTTCTTAACTGAGTTGGCTATCTTTCCCTCGGTTTGGCCTTTGCTGTTCTGACTGCCTTCCCAGCTTCCTTTTTCTTTAACTGATACAGTTCTCTGTCCTGCTCCTTCTGTGATTCCTTGTACTTCTTGAATGCTTTCTTTTTCTCTTGAACCTTCACTGCCACTTCCTTTGAGAACCATAGTGGTTTCTTACATCGTTTCATTTTGTTAATTTGCTTCACACAAAGGTTTGTTACCTCTGTGATGGCAGTTTTTATTATTCCCCATTGTTCTTCCACCCCTCCTTCCTGCCCATTTGCTAGTGCATTCCTTAGGCACTCACCCATTTTGGTAAAGTCAGCCCTCCTAAAGTCCAGTACTTTTGCCTTTGTATGGCTTGACTCTATTGCTGTGTTTATTGTGAACCATACTGTTTGGATGGTCGCTTGTTCCCAGATGGCTACCCACTTCTACATCTGTGATCCTCTCTTCATCTCCATTTGAGAGAACCAGGTCAAAGATTGCTCCCTCTTGAGTGGGCTCCAATATTAGTTGTCTAAGGCATGCCCCTTGTAGGGCATCTAGAATAACCCCACTCTTTGAAGTGGCTGCTGCAACTGCACTCCAGTTAACATCTGGCATATTCAGATCACCCATCAGCAATATCTCCCCTTTTTCTGCCATTCTAAGTATTCTTTCTATCATTTCCTTGTCCATTTCCTCCCCCTGAGAAGGTGGTCTGTATACAACCCTGTGTGGATTGTGGTGCCATTGCGGTCTCCAAATTTACCCACAGTGCTTCTTCTCCTCCCTGTTTTCCCTTTTGTTCTGTTGCTTTGATTCCTTCCCTTATGTAAAGAGCTACTCCTCCTCCTCCTCTTTACCCTCCCTGTCCCTCCTGTAGATAGTGTATCCTGGTATGTTTATGTCCCAGTCATGGTTTTGTGTGTACCATGTTTCTGTGACTGCCACGATATCAGATGTTTCTCCTCCATCAAGGCCACTAATTCAGGAAGCTTTTACTCAGACTATGGGCATTGGTACTCATTGCTCTCCATTTTTGATGGCTTTACCTTCTTTGCAGCATCCCCCACTGACCTGTCTACCTCGGTCTTTTCTCATTTAGTACCCTGTTTTGTAGGGAGAGGCTGGGATTTTCCTGCTGCTTATCAGTGCCTCCCCCCTTGACTAGTTTAAAAGCTTGCCAATGAAGCATTTAAACCGATTGCTCAAAAGACTTGTTCCCTTCCTGGACAGATGCAGACCATCCTGCCAGTATAGGCTGGTGTCCCTCCAGGTGGAACCCCAGTCCCAATGAAGCCAAACCCCTGTGCTCCACACCATTTTTTCAACCATTCATTAAACTGCATGGTGCAAAGTACCCTCGCCTCACTCATGCCATTGACAGGCAGCACCTCAGAGAAGGATATTGTGTGTGCTACTTGTCTTAGGCCCCCTCCACAATTCTACAAAGTCCTTCTGCACTGCTCTAATCTCATGATTAGCCAAGTCATTTGTCCCTAGGTGGACAATGATGTCCAGCTCAGACTCCCGTGCAGCTGTTCTCGTGATCCTGAGGATGCGCTTCCTGTCTATCCAAGCTATGGCACCAGGCAGGCACCTTACTTCAGTTTTCCCTGCTCCCCCCAGTTCTATCCTCCTAATAATTGAGTCCCCCACCAGGAGCTGCTTCCTTTTCTTGTGATGTCCTCTGCCTCCTTCCTGTGGGCCTCCCTTGTGACAGTTGTCCTCAGCCTCCTTAGTCTCCTCTGCGGGTGGATCCATAGGGGAGCTATGCTCCCCCAGAATGGTGTATGGATTGTGGTGTGGAACAACTGACTGGGTGTGCCTCTGTTCCACCATCCTCACCCTCCCTGAGCCCACTGTGGTCCAACTGCTGTGCTTTCTTCGCAACCTCTGAGGTAGTGGTGGTGGCTCTGGTGCTCCCTGGATGGGGGAGGTTCCCTTTCTACTGTCCAGTGTGGCCTGGGAGAAGGTTCCCTTACTACTGTCCAGTGTGGCCTGAAGACGGGCAACATCCTCCCTCAGGGCAGAGAGTTGTCTGCAAATAGGGCAGCATCTCAGCCTCCAGAAAGACTCCCGGAAGACTGCTGCCCCACAGCCATTACATTGCACTACTCCCCACATTTTTTTTTGTGTGCGTGTGATTGGTTTGTAATATAGATATATATATATATTATATAATATGTATGCTTATATTGTCAGTGCAGTGTGCTAGAGAGGATCTGACAGTGATATGCACCTTGCACTCTTGAAATGATGTCAGAACCCCAGGTATAGGAACTATTTCCAGGGGTGGGTAGGGTGAGGGTGGGAAGGGTTTGGGCCTAAACTGTGCCCTCACAAAACAATCAGCTAAAAGCTCTGACCCACTGCTGTGATGAGTGCCTTCCTGTCAGCAAGATGCCCTACACAACAATTTGACAGAGAAAATACCTGCTAATCAAACAGAGAAAATCCACACATCCAAGTCAGACACAGGTAAACCTCCCAGCCCCAAAACAGGCCTGGTGGTTTGTGCTCTGTGCCGTGTCCGCCCAAAATAAGTCAGCTGTGCTTTGAGCTCTTCCTGCACTGAAAATGTTAAGAATTGTAACAAACAACGTAAACCTAGATCCACCTCCCTCTGTTGCTTGAAAGACTGTCTTTTCCTGTTTCACACTGCAGGGTTTTCTATGACAACTCCTTAGCCACAGTAACTTATTTAAAAATAGTTTAACTATCACAAACTCCTATGCACCAGTAAATTATTTAAAAATAGTTTCTGTCCCAAAATCCTAGTAGTCAATCCAGCTGCCCCCAAGGGACAACCAAAATGCAGTATTCAAACACTTGTGAAGTTACTTCCAAGATAAGCAGAGTTTGCAAGCTTCTTTTTCAACTCCTAAGCCACCTGTAATTTATTTAAAAATAGTTTAACTGTTAGAAAATCCTAGTAGACAATCTAGCTACCTCCAAGGATCTACCCAAATGCAGTATTTAAATCCTTCTGAAGTTACTAACAAGATAAACAGAGTTTGCAAGCCCGTTCTTGGTTAAACACTAAATAAATATGTGAATAAAAAGCAATTACCAAGGGTAGTTAGTTTCACCTCCCACAGAATTAAGCAAAAGTACACGTTTGTTGCAGATATCAAGTGCAATATAGAATTTCTCACACAGCTCACAGCTGAATAAGGAAGTAGTGTCCTTCCAGGTCAAGAAAATGTGCTTTGTCCCCAAGAGAAGAGCAGCAGAACTGGCTGGCACAAAACAGCCCAAGAGCAGCAACAATGAAGCATTAAGAGCAGCAATTCTGACCTAAATACTGGTCATATGAGAATCACATACTGCAAAACTGATGGTTCTGAAACAAAAATCAAGACTGGACTAATCTGTCTTTCTGTATATTAAGATCTGGCTCCACTCTCTCCAGCAGTGATGTCATGCCATCTGTTTATATAATGCCTTTGATATCTCTCTGCAAGACAGGCTACGACTTCCGTTCCCGTAAGTGTGACTCAGTCTGTCATCAAAAGATTTCACATCTATATGCAAGGATGATTATAGGATTATCTATATAGTGAATACATAATGGACTGCAGTGAAATAATACATTTATGTTCAATAGTGAGTGATAAGACCCATAACTCATGAGTGGCAAAATGATGAGTTAGTTATGACGGTCTTACCAGTCATCTGTGGGGATAAATGTGTCATTCTACTGCAACCCATTATTTATTTGATATCTGTCTGTCTGTCTGTCTATCTATCTTGAAAAAAACAGTGTTAATGCATCAGTTAGGGTTATAGTGACAAAAGTAGGGAAATGTAGGATTAGGGTTTTATATATATACATCTGTATCTATATATGTAACCCTCCCACCGGTCACTTGCTAAACTAGTAAGCACACCTCCCATACTTTTCTGTCTAGGGGAACGAGGGAGGTGGGGGTACAAAGCATAAACAGAATTTACAAGACACAACTAGACCATTAAACCCAGGTCCTGAGGAGAGAAACTTTTGCTAAGGGCTATGCTAGGTTTATACTTCTGGAGGGGTAACCAGCAATTCCACACAGGAAGCAGTAACTAGATTGTCCATACCAGGTTGGGATTCTAGAGTGTGGCTTTATTCCAACAGTTGGTACACAAAAGCAATGATGGACCCCCAAGGGTTTACACTTCGTGGCATAAGGCAATGCAGAACACAACATCTGTAGAAAACAGAAACTCAAACTTCCTATATAGCATTGAATTTGGACTCTTTTCAGTGGCAAAGCCTGAGCTGAAACACACAACTTCTAGTGGCAATTGCCACAACAGAGCACACAAATTCTTCTAGTGGCACTGACCACAATGTAGAACATTTCCTATATGGCATAGGCTTTAAGGTAGGCAATGTGGCAAGTGGCCACAATGGAGCACACTGGTGCCCAAGACTAGAACAACCCACACCAGGGGGTAAACATTTTCTTCAGGCATTGTCCACATGACCTGAATAAATAGGTGCCCTTACAGAACCTGAAGTGCTGAACTGGTCACTCCAGATGGGGGATTGCCCACCTTTTGCTTCCTCAGTCCGTACCCAGCCATTCTTTCAGAGTTACACCACAACAGTTAGCAAACAGTAGAATTATGCATCTTGGAATGTATGGCACATTCAGCACTGGAAAAACACTACTTCTGAGTGTAAGGGTAAAGTTCTGTACAACGTGTTAAGTCACACCTGGGACTCCACTATTGTCAGCCAACTTTAGGAAAAGGCATGAAAACAGTCTCAATGAGAATAGAACTTGGTATAAAGAATCCCTTTTTCAAAGTACACTCCACAAGAAAACAGGCAAAAGCAGGTACTGTACATTCCTTCTGGGAATCCATAGTCAGATTACTCACGGTGGTACACAAAAAACAGTTTCAAATGTCCTGGCTCAAAGTCAGGAGATTGCCACTCGGATCCATTCTGCAGTCCTCCTCATCCCACTGGGGATGAGAACATCAGGAACTCCTGCTAGACAGTTCTTACCACTTCTACAAGACAGGTAAAAGGTTCTCAAACTACGATGAGAAAAAGCAGGCCCTAATCAGAGCCCACACGGCAGCTCTTCACTCCTCCAGCTGCTCACACTGAACTCAGAACCAAGACTCCTACTGCAGACTAACTGAAAATTCTAAAGCTCCCCACTCACAGCTAGCTATGTGACTTATGCTGCTGCGAGAGTTTTAAATGACATCACCTCTCTGCTCTCAGCTGAGACCAAGTAAACGGAGAGGGAGCAGGTGAAAATCTATTTAACTAGATATTCACCAGCTGCCTTCTCTACCTAACACTGACACTGATGGTATTCTAGTAACCCAGGGAACAGGGGGGTTACACACACACACACACATATATATATATATATATATATATATATAGATAGATAGATATATAGATAGATAGATAGATAGCAAATCTTCATTAATGCATCAGTTAGGGTTCATATTACAGTGACAAAAGTAAGAAAATGTGGTGTAGGGTTTCCAACCATAACCACCCTCCCCATGCAACCCCGCCCAAGCCTACCAGCCACCCACCATCCACACCAACAGGCATCAGGGTGTGCCTTCAGTACATTGACCTTAACACCACCCCATTCTTTGTACTTTACCATCTCAGCTTCCTTACACTTGGAATGGGGTGAGTATTAGGTCAATGATCCCAAGGCACACCAAGCCTGTTGGTGTGTGGAGGGTTGGGGTGGGGTGGGCTGATAGGGTTGGGTGGAGGAGGGTGGGGTGGGGCATTAGGGTTGGAAAGCCTAACATCACATTTCCATACTTTTCACTGTGATATAAACCCTAACTGATGCATTAACAAAGTTTTTTGCAATGAATATGTGTCTATATATATATATATATATATATATATATATATCATACTACTATAGATAGGGTTGAGTAGGCAGTTTAATGTTAAACCTCAGATTTTGCACTTTAATAACTTTGCAACTGTTCAACAGATTTGCACAAAATTTGGTATGCGCTGTTCCATGGGGTAGAGCTATTGACGTACCAAATTTCTGTAACCTCCCTAGAAATGGGGGTTCCCGAAAAGTCTTCCTCGAGCTTGCCTAAATGCTCACTGCCAGGCTGCTATCCTGCGTTTTTAGCAGTTTAAATGTGATTGCCAGAGAGTGCCTGTATAGCCTCTGTGTACTGTCTCTTTAAGAGCTGCTGTATTACAGTCATAAGTAATCTGAGAAGGAGCTCTGTTGAAAGATGTAACTATTTGCTGAAAATCATTTAGAGTGATAATGATAATGTAGTTTGTCTAACCTGCCTTCTTTGCAGCAAGGAATGTTTTGTTTATCTCCACTATCTTGGTCCTGGACTGCGAATTGGACCAATCAGTTCTGATGGGACCTAAAATGGAGCTGGACTACAGGAGCTGTCTGGAGTCAAAATCTTTAGGAACTGTAGTTTGGGGCTTTTTGCGCCTTTTTGCACCTGAAAGGGGAGCTTTTGTTGTGACTAACAGGAAGATCAGCCAACCAAACCTTTTGATCTTGGAGAATTTCCCAGGCAGTTGCAGTTAGTTTCAGTTTTTGAGCTGCAAAGTGAAGAAGTAACAGCTCAAGTGATTTTTGAGCAACAGTTCTGTGTAGTTTTGCATGGGAGAGCTGTGAAAGGGCTGAGTTTTAGCCTGCCTGTCTGCCTGCTGTCCCTGAGAGGGAACATCGAGTTTATTCAGACTGAATCTGAATTGTGAGGACTATTTAAGCCACTGGACTGTGACCAGGCTTTAACCTGAAGAAAACTGAAGATTTGCTGAATGCGATCAGCCTGTCAGGATTTCCAGTTGCTTTTGAATCCCTGGTTTGTGCAGAGAATTTTCAATCATGGCCGGAGAGCGGTTTGCCTGGTACAGTAGAATTTCCTTACATGTATATGTGCTGTGTATTGAAAGTGGGTCATGATTTGGTTCCCCACTGTGTGCACTGCATTCTGCTTGCTGGTGCCGTAGAATCCTTTACACGTAAATGTGCTGTGTATTGAAAGTGGGTCATGATTTGGTTCCCCACTGTGTGAACTGTGTTCTGCTTGCTGGAAGCTTTATCCAGCCTAATCGGACTGAATCTGCATTCATCTCCATTCGGCCTGGGCCATGCCATGCCATGCTGGCCCTACCAGACTACACCACTGCACAGAGAAAGCCACAGACAAGAGACCTGCCTGGGGATCAGCTCCCTGCTCCATGCTTGAACAGGAACGATGCCTCAGCGAATCATGTGGGCCCTGCTTCTCCTGGCACTCCAGATTAACCACCTGCTGTCTCGATTTTCGTCCAGCCTGTGTTCAGTCTTGGGTATCATGAGTAATCATCAGGGTAGCTCCCTGAAACAACAGCCTAATTTAAAAGTGTGTCATCTGATTGGTTTGTTGTTTTCTTTTCAGGAACTGAGCCCACTGGCTCCGGATTAAAAATAGTGTGTGTTGTGCAAGTTGTTTTCTTTCATCACAGGGCCCCAACCAGCTGCAACGTTCCTGGCTAGCCCACCATTTTCCCTCTGGGTACCCAGAGTGTGTGACTGTTTATGGACCCTGAAGTGCATGCATAACTGTTTGAGCAATAGAGCTTTTAAGCAAATTAAACTGATTACGCCCCTCCCTTGTT
Source organism: Neoceratodus forsteri (assembly GCA_016271365.2). Lineage (NCBI taxonomy): Eukaryota > Metazoa > Chordata > Ceratodontiformes > Ceratodontidae > Neoceratodus > Neoceratodus forsteri. The sequence continues at coordinate 114,821,696 of JADMNL010000024.1, read as the reverse complement.
CAAGCCCCTTAAATAAATCAGATTTAACTCTTTTTTGCATTTACCATGACTGTGGTTCCAGTTTGTGCAAGACTACTGTACTGCTGTTATTTGCTGTGTATAACCTTGTTTTACAGGGGGTCCCCAGGGCCGGGCCAGAGGAAAGCCCTGGTGGTAAGTGCAAAAAGTGCGGGTACTTGTGTGGTGTATCAGGGATATTGTGAAAGTAATTATTGTGTATTGTTCCAGCCACTAGTAAGGAAAGAGGGGGGTTACAGTGTCCCAGAGGGCTGTGCCCAGGTTAGCTTGACCACTACCAACCCTGACCTCTGGGTGGAGGCACCTGTTTCAGAACTCAGGTCCCTTAACCTGCTATTAGCCAAGCAGGCAGTGGTAGTAACCCTTGGGATAGTGCCACCTAGGGGTTACATTTTGGAGGCTCACTGCTGGGATTTTGTGCCTTCTAGTGGCCAAAAATTATGAATTATTGTTAAAGATTAATGGCTACCCCAGTAGAAATGGCTGTACACCAGTTGATGGGGTGGTGTACTGGGCAGGAGACTGACCCCCCAAATCCTCTACTGATACTGGATATTCCCCTGGGTACCAGTAAAGACACTGTAGAGGGAGCACTCTCCAAAGCTGAATGTTTAAAAAACCCTGTGGTGGTGGGTCGACAAGCTGATTTGATTGCCCAAACTTTCATAGCCTTAGTAGAGTGTAGTGACCTCGTGGACAGCTCTAAAGTGCCACAGACTATTGCCTCAGAAGGGGTCCTAGTCGCCTGGAGAGTGATAACAAAAGACAGTAAAGACCCTGAGGAGGATGAGCTCCCACCATTATCTGAGACTTTTGAGGAGAAATTTGCTAAGCTGTAGCTGGAGGAAGGGAAAACTGTAGAGGACTTTAAGAAACTATTCCTGCCACCTGGGGGTGTTCCTTCCCCAACACCCCCCCCACTCCAGCACCTGTTACTGCCCCGCCTTCTGTGCCCATGCCAGTGCTGACACCTATATCTGTACCTGCCATTAGTCCCGACTCCTACCGAAGGCTGAGAATCTTCTTGGGCACCCTTCCCACCCTCCAGAGGGAGGATGACTGGGAGACCTGGATAGACTATGTTGCCCCTCTAGTACTTGAATGGCAATGCTCAGAAGCAGAGAAACAAAAGAGGTTGAGTGAGAGCCTCCAAAGTCCTGCCCAGGTTACCATCCATGCCAAGCGGGCCAATAACCCTGAAGCAACTGCACAGGACTATCTTGCTGCACTGGAAAATGTGTATGGGAGCCCGGATTCAGATGAGGATCTGTGGAGAGTAAGAAATGCTCAGCAGTACCCAGGGGAGCCATTGTCTGTGCATGTACCTCGGCTTGAAAAGCTGCTACAATAGTGCCTCAGAAAGGGTAGTTTGCTGTCAAATGAATTAGATTGAACTAGGCTGGCCCGGATCCTTATGTTTGCTCCATTTTTAGAATTGTTACTGTTTCAGTTGTGCCTTGCCACCTTACTGGAATCGTCCCACTCCTATAACGAGCTAATGACAGAAATTCAGGGGGTTGAGCAAAGGCGACCCCATGGGGGAATAGCATCCATATCTGCTGCTGCTGTGTAAGTGACCGAGAGTGATCAGCCAAGTGAGGCTCAGGGGCAAAAGTTGGCACTTAACGAGCACTCTGAGAATGCGAAGAACTTCCCACCCTGGGCCCAGCATTAGAAATATGAGTTACTAAAGGAAGTCTGAGAGTTGAAGATGGGTGCCTCTACAAGGGTTTCCCCCATGGAACAAGATTCTGGTCCCTTTCAGGATGTGACTGCTATGGGAGTGGGGGTACACCCTCAGGCATCCGCTACCGAGGGTGGCTCCAAGGCTGAGATCACCGGATTGGCCTCCATTCTAAAGTAACTGTTTAGACATGTTGCACCACTCTCACTGCTGAAAGCAGATACTAGACCCCAATCTCTTACTACTGCTTCAGTTCCTCATACGATGTCCTCACCCAGAATGACCCAGGAGTCTATCATTTGTCTCAACTGTGGAAACGATGGCCATATGAAAAGAGAATGCCGGTCTCAGAAGGACTTAGAAAGAATAGTAAACAGACAACAAAGGGAGCTCTGAAAAGCAAATCAACGGCCAAGGGGTACCCAAAATGACCACAGTGAGGGTTCGAGACCCTAACTCAAATTTCTTTGTGGCTAAATCATCTGTCCAGGCCTCTGCTACTGCCTCTCCAGACTGGTCCAAAATAGTGGGCCCTTCAATGGATACTACGGTGACTGTGAATGATATTCATACTCGGGCTGTGCTTGACAGTGGGTCACAAGCGACCACTGTATTTCAGAACTGGTATGGTAAACACTTATCTGATGTGCCTTTGCAATTCCTGAAAGGCCTACATGTGTGGGGCCTAAGTAACAAGTCTTATCCCTACCTAGGGTATGTCCACTTCTGGTTGTCTTTTCCTGCAACTGTAACGGGTGTAGAGGAGCGAGTAGAGACGTTGGCCCTAGTGTGTCCCCCCACAGGACTGTATGATGGGGCCCCCCTGTTAATTGGGACAAACGTCCATATGTTTGGGAGACTGATGCAACTCTGTGATGAGAAACAAGGGCGACAGACTGGGAAGGCCCTGAGAATTCCAGCTCTGATCAAGAGGGCCTATGATTTGCAACAGAAACCTGAGGAAGCAGACCAGGATGAACCCATGGGGATCGTGTGGAAGAAGGATCCTGATTCAATGGTACTGGCCCCTAACGCTCAGTGTACCATTCAAGGGGAGGTCTGCCTCCAGAAAGATGTTAAGAACAAAATACTGACGTTGGATGCACCAGGCAATGGAACATTGCCAGAAGGATTATTGGTTAAGCCCAGCATCTTGCCTGCTCATGCCCATGCCTATGCATGACGAGTGATGAGTCCAGATTCACAATGTATCGGATCAGGAGATACAAGTGAACAGAGGGTGCACCCTAGCTGTGGTACACTGTGCAGACACTGCAGTATTGCCCAGTAACAAGCACCCTGGTGAGAAGGAGAGAATGACCCCAGACTAGTTTGACTTTGGTGACTCCTCATTGTCAGCTGAATGGAAGGCTAGAATTAGCAAGAGACTTGCCCAGAGAGACCAAGTGTTTTCATTGAAGGAACGGGATGTGGGATGTGTCCAGTGTGCAGAGCATCACATACGCCTGCACGATGAACATACATTTTGAGAGAGGTCTCTATGCTTAGCCCCTGCAGACATAGATGATGTGAGGAGACACCTGCAGGAAATGCTCGCTGCTGGCGTAATACAAGAATCCAGGAGCTCATACATCTCTGCCATTGTGGCTGTGCATAAGAAGAATGGGTCTTTTAGGATGTGTGTTGATTATTGAACCCTGAACCGGCAGACCATCCCAGACCAATACACTCTGCCTCGTATACAAGATGCCCTGGACTGCTTGGATGGGAGCAAATGGTTCTTGGTGTTGGATTTTCACAGCAGATACTACCAGATCTCAATGGCCCCGGAAGACTGTGAGAAAACAGCCTCCATCTGTCCATTGGGGTTCTGTGACTTTCTGAGGATGCCACAGGGGATATCGGGCACCCCGGCCACCTTTCAGCGACTGATGGAGCATGCGGTGGGAGATGTGAATTTGCTGGAATGCCTGGTGTACTTGGATGATGTCATTGTGTTTGGAAGCACCTTAGAGGAGCATGAGAACTGACTGTTTAAAGTTCTAGACCGACTAGAAGACTTAAGCCTCAAGCTGTCCATTGACAAGTGCCAGTTTTTCCAAACATCTGTGAAGTATGTGGGGCACATAGTATCTACAAAAGGGATAGAGACTGATCCCAGTAAGGTTGAAGCACTGACTACTTGGCCCAAGCCCCATAATCTGAAAGAACTACAACGTTTTCTGGGGTTCTGTGGCTACTATCACAGGTTCATAAAAGACTATTCTAAGGCGATACAACCACATTTGAACCTTATACAAGGTTACCCTCCTTCCAATCGTAAATACAAAAAAGGGTCCGTTAAAGAATCAGAAAAAGTATACTTCTGCCCAGGTGAACTCTTTGGGCCCCTCTGGATGCCCGACTGTGAAGCAGCCTTCCATGAAATCATATACTAGCTCACCCACGGCCCCATCCTCACCTATGCTGACCCCACCAAACCCTATGTGCTACATATGGATTCTAGTCTGCAGAGTCTAGGAGTGGTGCTGTATCAAGACCATGAGGATGGCCTGAGACCAGTAGCTTTCGCCAGTAGGAGCTTGACCCCGTCTGAACGAAACTACCCTGTGCATAAATTGGAGTTCCTTGCACTAAAATGGGCCATCGTTGACCCGTTTCATGAATACCTCTATGGGGCAAAGATATTGGTGAAGACTGATAATAACCCGTTGACCTATGTACAGACTTCAGCTAAGTTAGATGCCACTGGGCACTGGTGGCTCTTTGCATTATCAACCTATGATTATGCTGTTGAATACAGACCGGGCCTGAACCATATTGATGCTAACGCCCTATCACGAAGGCCCACTTCCAAGAGTGATTGGGTCAGGCAGTCTGAACCGGACATTTGAGCATTGTGCCAAAAGTTTGATAGAGATGAACAGATGTCTGCAGACACAGTGGACTATTTAGTAGATTGTTTTGGCCCTATAACCAGAACTGCAGTTTACTAAGTTTGAATTTCTTCATTAGGTCTTCAAAAGATAATAAACTGTTATTTGCTGAATTTAGTAAATCTTTAATTCTTACAATGCCCTTTGCCATTCTGTATCTTCAAGAGTTTTTCCATTGTGAGATATATATGGATTGTTCCAAAACTGCATACGAGGAAGGGGTAGAGAACCAGAATTTAAGAATTTAGGTATCTGTTTAGAAAAGGTGATAGTATTTGAATTGGTAGGGTGGGAAGAGCTTCTTCTGGGCATAGTCAAGTATAACAAGTCAAGAAGATGGAGGGGTTTTACCAATTGATTTCCAAAATTGTTACCCATAATGGAGAATTAATATGTGAATGCTCAGAGTACCAATGAGGGGCTTATTTAAAGTGGTAGGCCCAGTAATACCTTTGCCACCAGGGCAAGCTGGTGCCTTTACTTCATGATTTCACTTGTAGTGGATGGCGGCTGCTGTTTGTGTGTAGCTAAGGTATATGAATACATAATAACACATATGGGCATTGAAAAAAACACCCACAAGGAAGAAATGAATATCAGTAGCAGGGAGTTTCTGGCAGCACTACAGGAGGCAGGACTGAGGCAGCTAGTAAACTCACCAACTGGGGGGTGCTATCCTCAACCTGATACTAACAGTGACAAAGTACACAATGCACAAGCAGGACACCATCTCGGTTCGAGTGACCACCACTCGACATGGTTCAAGGTCAAAACATCTGAGGACATTAGTCACTCAAAAATAAAGTTTTAGATTTTAGAAAGGCAGACTTTCAAAAAATGAGGGTCTCCCTGGAAAGCAACCTAGGTAACCAAACAAGGGCATGGTCGAAGAAACATGGACAAACCTGAAGAAAGCAATACAAATAGCAACAGGGGGTTGCACCAGAAAGGTTAGTAAGGCAAAAAAGAGAAGAAATCACTGTGGTTCACAAGAGAGATGGCAACCAAACTGAGGGAGAAAAGACAGGCTTTCAGAAAATTCAAGGAGTCCACAATGGAAGAGGACCAGGAGACATATAAGGAAAAACTGAAGGAAACAGGTAAAGAAATCAGGAAGGCAAATGCTGAAATAGAACTGAGCATAGCACAAGGAGTAAAAAGAGGAGACAAAACCTTTTTTTAGACATATCAGAAAGAAGAAGAAAAATAGGTGTGGCATCATGAGACTCACAAATGGGGGTGAGGGCAGTGGAGGAGGACAGTGAAAATGCAGTAGTCCTAAAAAAGTACTTTTGCTCAGTTTTCATGGAGGAACAAGAGAGGAACAGACCTACTAGAATAAAAAATGAAGTCACAAATATCAAGGGTAGATACAAGCCCCTTCACAGCAGATCAAGTGCTAAAAGGGTTGAACAAGCTAAATGTAGATAAGGCCATGGGACCAAATGAAATACACCCACAAGTATTGATGGAACTAGCACAGGAGCTGGTGGCCCCTCTGGTGGAACTATTTACGAAATCCCTGAGGAGTGGGGTCATCCCAGAGGATTGGAAGAGGGCAACAGTTGTCCCTCTCCATAAATCAGGAAGCAAGGAGGAGGCAGGAAACTATCGGCCAGACAGCCTCACATCAATGGTGGGAAAACTGTTCGAGTCACTGCTCAAAGAAAGGATACCAGAGTTTCTGGGATAAAAAGGCAGCAGGACGCAAAACAGCATGGCTTCACGGGCTGGCAGATCATGCCAAACAAAACTAACTGACTTCTTCAACTAGGTCACCAGGGCAGTAGACCAGGGGAGTGCAGTGGCTAAAGTATACCTGGACTTCAGTAAGGCATTCGACTCCATCCCACACAGGCGGCTGATAAATAAGCTGGAAAGCATGGGAGTAGGGCAGGACGTGGTAAACTGGGTAAGGAACTGGCTGAGTGGGAAGACACAGAGTGTGCAGGTAAACTCGCCTTGTCTGAGGAGAGGGAGGTGACCAGTGGGGTGCCCCAGGGGGTCAGTGCTGGGACTTCTCCTCTTCAATGTTTTCAGTAGTGACATTGCAAATGGGTTGGAAGGGAAGGTGTGTCTATTCACAGAAGACACTAAGATCTGCAACAAGGTAGACACCCCTAAGGGGGTGAAGAAAATGGAAATGGATGTAGAGAAGTTGTAAGCATGGTCAAGGGCATGGCAACTAAAATTCAGTGCAAAAAAGTGTAGTCATACACATAGGCAAAGGCAGCACAGCAAGGAAATACTACCTTGGAGGGGGGGACTGGCAGCGACCAAACAAGAAAGGGACCTGGGTGTCGTTATATCAGAGGAATTGAAGATGGCGAAACAGTGTGAAAAGGCAATGCTGAAGGCCAGCAGCATGCTGGCATGCATCAAAGGGGCATTACAAGCAGAAAGAGGGAGGTGCTGCTGCCACTGTATAGGTCCCAGGCGAGATCTCAGCTGGAGTACTGTGTCCAGTTCAGGAGGCTGCACCTCAGGAAGGATATAGACGGATTGGAGCGAGTGCAGGGGAGGGCTACAAAGATGATTCAGGGACTATGCCACAGGCCATATGAGAAGAGACTGAGTGAACATAACTTGTACTCACTCAAGCAAAGAAGAGAAAGGGGAGATATGATAGAAACATTCAAATACCTAAATGAAATGAACAAGGTACAGGTGCAGGACCTGTTTCAGACCAGAAACTGTATGAAACCAGGGGGCACAACATGAGACTGAAAGGGGGAAAATTGAAGGGGGATATGAGGAAGTTCTTTTTTACAGAGAGGTTGGTGGAAACCTGAAACAGTTTGTCCCATGAAGTTGTGAAAGCTAAAACTGTTGGTGGATTCAAAATTGCGTGGGACAGACATAAGGCAGTCATCAGGAAATAGGATCTAAAGGAGTGGGGGTTGGAGACTGGGCAGATTAGATGGATTGTGAGGTCCCCATCTGCCATCACATTCTATGTTTCTAAGAATGCGCGCATCTTCAGGTGGGTTGGGGGGTAACATCTCTGCACTGAGAATCTAGTTTTGCCGTTTGTTTCAGCCAATGTGAATCAGCCACACCGGAACAGTCGTTACTAACAGTTTCACTTACTATCAGATGGTGACTAGCATTTGTGTATAAGTAAAATACAGAATTATTGGGACTTCTGACAAAAATGAAATTTACTTTGGTAAAAAAATAAAATGAGTAGCAGTAAAAACAAACTCTGGCCAGAGCCGGTGTGGCTGCAGCCAAGATTGCCAGTGGAACACAGCACTGTCCGCTGTATCCAAGATGGCCGCTGGAGATCTCTGTGCATGCATGATGACTCACCATGTGCACTGATCTCCAGCAGCCATCTTTGACATGGTTGACTGTGCCACCACGTTGCCAGAGTTCAGTATGCATGCTCGGGTCTTCGCACATGTGTAGAGAACTCTGGCGGCCATCTTCGACATGGTGGCAAGTGTCGTCTTCCACGGGTGACTAGCGGACAATACAGAGCAGTGAATGTGCAGTGATTGCCATTCATTTCTGCTATTTACAAGTCTGCCTGGTATCTGGTAAGCTCCTTTTACTCTACTGTGCTCGCAAGACATCTACAGGGACATGCCCGCTGCAGCAGTAAAAATGAGGGTACCATTCAGGATGAATGTTAGCATAGTACAAACAAATCATTAATTACTAATAAAGTGCAAGACTATATAAAAAAACTATGTAAACAACAAAACAGTCACTGTAATAACATACATAAACTGAAAACCGTCGTCATTGACACTGACACTTCATGTGCAGCAGATTTCAGTAGAAAAATACAGAGCCTTGCATAAATAGCATGCACAAATAGGTATGCGGTGGCACATTTTGCTCGGCGAGCGCAAGCCAGAAAAGAATGTAAGGTATCAGTAACACAATTGCCAGGCTGCACTGTTAGCATCATGGAAGAGTGAATAAAAAGCTTATTTGTAATCAACCCCCTTGAATGTCCCATGTATACCATGAGCAGGGGAGTCATGTTAGTAGTTTTTTCACTGTCTAGTACATTAAACAAGCAAGGTGCTATTCTGTGTGTGTTTGATTTTTAAACTGCTGGGTAGTCTGTTTCACTTTTTTAGACCAGCGCTCCCCCTGAGCATTGAAGATGTTGAATAGTCACGGTAGTAACCAGAATTAGCTGGTAACTTTATCTCTGTTGGTGGGTTGTGGAAGTCATTTGTCCTGCCAGAGCTAGGTTATGGCAATGTGTATTTTATTGATTCTGATTTACTAAAGAAAGCAATTGCGACTGGGCTGTAATGGAAATAACAGCTGTGGTGGAACTGGATAGCAAGGCAGAATAATGCTTTTATTTACCAGTGCTATTCATCATTCCCATGTTATAAATAAATGTATTTATTGCCCCACTATGGCCTTGGACTTGTTCCCGTTGTACTCACAATCTCCCTTGCCTCCCTCATTTTGCTGCCAGTTGCACTTTGCTGAACTGCTGCTATTGATATGCTATATTTTGCATTACTCGAACACTCAGCTTCCTCTGAATTGTGTACCACGTACATTTTATTATTGTTATTAAAACTGTAACTTGATTGATGTAACTTATTACTGCACTTTCCTCATTCCCTTCTCTCCATGAAACATCTGGAATGTCCCAATTAGCTCAGTGGGCTCAATTTTAAAAGACTGACGCTGAGACATTTTTTGGTGTAGCTGTGCCAAACTCCTTTGCTGCAACTGCATCTGATTTTCTATTGTCGGGTGCAGTTGCGACATTTTCCACACTTTACAGCAGCTTGGACCAAATATTTGGTGCAAGCCCCATAAGAAGGATCCCCCAAATGTCACAAGTTAGACCAGGGAAAAGCTGGACTAACGTGTGGCTTTTAGCGCTTGGGATTGAAAATCCCAGTCACAGGCCGGGAGAATGCCACAAGTCCCATGCACCAAATGATCAGTGCACCAGAGTCTTGCAGCTCTGAAAATCGAGCCCAACATGTTTTTCCTGGTGAAATGAATCAGTCAATCAATAAACAAACAAACAAGTATAGGGGATATTCCATAAGTCATCCAGAAATAAGCTTTTCATTCAGTCTGGAATGTTGCCTAGCAACACATAAGTGGAAGTGTGAAGTTTTTTATTTATTTAAGTATTTGGTAACCACTAAGGCTCACTAGGCACAAGTGCCTGTTTCCAGGAGCGATCTGGAAGCACTGGGGATGTTAAGTGACTTGCTCAGAGTCACACAGTATGCAAGTGGAGGTTGTGGGAATCAAACCCAGGTCTGCTGGATGTACCAAGATCATTCAACGCTTGTTACTCTAATCTCTGAGCTATACTGCCAGTCCAAGTTAAACCACAAGTCCTAAGCAGCATTATTGTCAACATTCCAGAATGAATGAACAGCTTATTCCTGGATTTGCTATGGTAAGTCCGATTTATACCATGAAGAAGAAGAAGAAGAATCAGCATTTATATAGCGCTTTTTATACACAGTAGCCCAAAGCGCTTTTACAAGCAATGCTAGACTGGTAGTGAAGTGACTGAATGTGTGGTGGTAGCCATATCACACATCATCACCCACACACAGCCTAGGTAATTGCATGAACCAGTTTATGGGAAGGGGAATGTTGCTCAAGACACCGGGAATGTTCCCTGCTCTTTGCGAAGAGTGCCCTGGGTTCTTTTACTTCCACCTGGACACCCACCAGGATGGGCAGAGGGGACCTCGGTTTAACATCTCATCGAAGGACAGCACACCCCAGCAGTACAGCACCCCCCAATACTGCACTCGGATGCCAGCGATTTTTAGGTGCAAGTCCAATCCCGGTGTGGGACGAGAACCCATGACCTTCTGTTCCAGAGGCGGATGTGCTACCAACAGAGCCACATTGACAAATGAGATCTGTCTTGCCATTGTGACAATGGCTGTAGCAGAAATAAGATGAGCTGCAGTAGTAATAACATATAGAATAATATACAGGGTGGTGTGTGTCATAAGAATTTTACACACACACACACAAGGTGTTGGATGCCACAGAAACCCTGAGAGCAAAGCTTGAAGGGTTTATCTAGGCATCCAACACCGAGAGTGTGTGTAAAACTCAAGTTTCTGCACTACCCCATATTTTATTTTATATAATTGCTGGGTTTCTTTTTTTTTGCCACAGCAATTATATAAAATTAAAGATGCTCCTGTGTGGCCACAGTCCTGTTGGGATTTAGCTCGGTCCGTGGTCACTTGTGAAAGTTAACTTTTTTCCCTCAGGTAGTTGTTTAAAAGATTTAAAACTGTTCAAGAGCTGTGATTTTTTTTTTTTAAATAACTTACTACTGAGTCCAAGTGGCGCTGCAGTTTTGGGCGAGAAGGCAAGGCGGCCAGCGGTCAGGAACAGAAGAGCTGTGGTTGGAGCATGCGCAGAGTGAGGGAAACCCAGCACATGTTTGCAATTATAAACACTCCTTTATAACAGCAAATTATGCCATGGGATTCCCTAAGAGAAAAAGTGGAACCTAGTTATTATATACAGAATAATACATGGGGTAGTGTGTATAATGAGAATTTTACACACACCTGAGGTGTTGAATGCTACATAGGTTTATACAAATATCCAACTACAAGGGTGTGTGTGAAATTCAGTTTTTACACACTATCCCATGTATTGTTTTGTATAATTGCTGGGGTCACATTTTTTATCCTCAGCAATTATATAAATATAAGCCTGTTTATACACTTGATGTAAGAGAAAGAAAAAAGGAAGCAGGAATGCTTAAAATAATTTATTAGAAAGTTCATTCACATTTTTATAGGAAAATGAGTTTTAAATTTGGAAAACTTCCAGTTTAACTCATAGTTGAACAGTGCAAACAGTTTAATTTGTGGCATTCTAACTCCCAGAACATATGCAGGAAAGAGAAAGCATTTCGAACAAGAAATATTTAACTCCTGCTAAAATATACTAAACTTCTAAAAGAAAATCTAAACTTTATAAAATAGGAAGTGTTTTTTCAAAAGATTTAGCTGAGGTCTTGTGAAAGTAAAATTGCTGGAGTTATGGCAACCAGTGGTTTCCTAGCTGAGGTTACTCCGCATATGAGACAGAGCAGAGTAACGTAAATCAGTGTGGCTCGTAGTTTTGCACAGAAGGAACAGCACATACTCGCCATTATAACCAGCTGGTTATAACAGCGAATTATGCTCGGCTTTTTCTATGGGGGAAAAAAGTGACCCATATGTTATTTGTACCCTAGCTATGTATCGGCAGAATAACCATTCTTATTCTAGGCTATTATTTAACACTTTTACGGTGTAATAATTATACCTGAACAATTTCAGTATTTCTTTGTATGAAGCATCCTTTTACTGGCAGTATAGCTTAGAGGTTAGAGTAATGAGCTATGAATGAGCTTGGTACATCCAGCAGATCTGGGTTTGATTCCCGCAATCCCCACTTGCATACTGTGTGACTGTAAGCAAGTCACTTAACCCTCCCAAGGCTCCTGTGTTGCCCCTGAAAACAAGCAGTTGTGCCTAGTGGACCTTACATGATTAACAGAGAGTAAATAAATTAAATAAATATTACTGATCCCACGTACTATTCTTCCAGCAAACTGTTTCCTAGTGTATTAAATGCCTGATTTCCATTGATTCTGACTTGGTTGGTGGCTGAGACAAGGGGCCCGATTTTAAAAAGACTTGTGGATGCCGCAAGTCCCTGGTGCATCAAACATACATCACAGGGGGCTTCCTGCCTTCCTGTAGTGCCAGTTGTGACTGTCAGTTGTGACATGTGTTGCAAGTTAGACCAGCTTCCCACGGTCTAACTTGTGCCATTTTGAGGAACTTTTTTTTATGGGGCTTGCACCAAATGTTGGGCCCAAGCTGCCGTAAAGTGTGAAAATTATTGCAACTGTACCAAATGGATAGTGCAGCTACGCCAAACATTGGGGTTGATGCAGGGCTGATGCAAGCCCTCCGTTCACCTTTGAAAATCATGTCCAAGGACTGCAGTACACAGAGCAGGCCCAACAGGATTAAATGTGTGTCTGTAGTTTGACATTCTCAAGCTATACTGGGTCAGATGTAGAAGCCTGTTGAAAAGGTGATGTCTGGGCTGATGAAGACTTATCAGCCAGACAAGCAGAAGGATTTGCATTCCCATAATGCCTTGCATTGGGATTGAGGCTTTAGAGTGTGTGTGTGTGTGGTTTGGAGAGATACACAAAAACTAAACACCTAAAAGGTTATAGGGCTTTCTTGCCACCATGATGGTAAACTCGATCAGCTTTGGGGTATTAAGTGGCATTAAAGGGGACGGGAAATCTGTGGTAATTGGCAGCAGTTAGTAATGTTCCTAGTAAGGGAAATAATAAACTTGCCTCCAGATGAACCGTATTTAACTATACCTTCATAAACACTGATGTGAAAAACTGTGTTTTCAATTGTTTTCTTTTTATGAACAACATTCTGAACAGTTCTCTTCATGGAACCAGTAATTTGGAGTGTTTACTATGTCACGGTTTGAGTACAGAGTGCTAAACATGAGCTATTGTCCTATCAGTGCCTTGCTTAGAGTTCTTTGCTCAAACCGTGACATAGTTAAAACTCCAGATCACAGGTTCCATGAAGAGGACTGTTACAGAATGCTGTCCATAAAAACAAAACAATGCAAAATACAGTTTTCCGCATCACTTTTCACTGAGGTACAGTTACATACAGTATGAATGATTTAGCCTTATGGATATCATTTCAGTAAATGGGAACATTATAAACAGCTACCAATTTGAAATAATTTCCTGTCCTCTTTAAGGTTGACAGTGAATTTTCTGCTGTCCTGGCTGACATGATTAAATACTGTACGGCGGTCATAATTTTGTGTATTTGAACAGAACAGAACAACTATTGCGCTACAGCTGATTTTCAGTGGTGTTCTATGTTTAAAAATAAACAGCTTTCAAACTGCTTTTACATAATGCGTGTAATATTGTCAGATTACTTCTTAAGATCTGTTCATTATAGGGTTCCTGACTGCCTTCCTCATCAACTGAATTTCTGTGAACCCAGCATTAACCTTTGATCAGTAAATAAGAAATTGCTGTGCCTCCTGCATGTTATAGAAAGTGGGTTACCATATTTTTGTCTACTGTGCAGCAAAACTGGAGTTCTTTTCCTGATACTTTCATAACCATTGATTCAGCTACAGCCTTTAAAGAAACAAAAGGAATACCTACTTAGGGTCTGATCCATGAAAGCCTGATTCCACATCTGCACAGAAGTGGATGCACATACATGTGGTGCACAGAGGACTAGCCCCACACCTGGGGTGACCCCCATGCATCCACAGCCCTGGCTACTGGTCCCTTATACCTGATCCTGGACCATACATGTGGCTACATGGGTCGTTGGCATGGAAGCATAGAAACATAGACTTTGATGGCAGATAAGGACCACTTGGCCCACCTAGTCTGCCCATTTCCCTACCTACTGGATCAGCTGCAGATCCTAGTTAATCAACATCCTATTTCTTCCTACCCCTCCACAAGAATTGCCTTATGTCAGTCCCATGCATTCTTGAATTCCCCCACTGTTTTTGACCCCACAACCTCCTAAGGAAGGCCATTCCATGTGTCCACCACCGTCTCTGTGAAAAAATACTTCCTCACATTACCCCAGAGCCATCCCCCCCATCTTCAAATTGTGTCCCTTGTTTTTGCACTCTCTTTTTCTGAAAGATGCTACCCTCTTGGACTTTGTTGATTCCCTTGAGATACTTAAAGTTTCTATCATGTCCCCCTCCTTTCCTCAAGGGTATACACATTAAGCTCCTTTAGTCTCTCCTCATATGGCTTCTGTTGCAGACCCTGCACCATTTTAGTTGCCCTCCTCTGGACTGCCTCCATCCTATCTATGTCCTTGCAGAGATGGGGTCTCCAGAACTGGATGCAGTACTCCAGATGGGGTCTCACCAACTGTCTGTACAGAGGGATAACAACTTCCTGTTTTCTAATGGTGATGCCTGTCCCTATATATCCCAGTATCGCTCCCCCCCAGCCATTCCTACTGCCTTCTCATATTGCTTGCTAACCTTTAGGTCATCTGATATGATTACCCACTGGTCCTTTTCCATTTTTGTTGTTGTTATTACCTCCTGCCCCATTGTGTACTCTTCCCCTGGGTTTTTGTTTCCCAGGTGCATTACTTTGCACTTCTTTGCATTGAATCCAAGCTGCCATACTTTTGACCATTCCTCCAACCTTGCCAAGTCTCTTCTCATCCTTTCCACCCCACTTGTGTATCAACCCTGTTGCAGATCTTCGTGTCGTCTACAAAGAGGCATACTTTTCCTTCCAGTCCCTCTGCAACGTCACCTACTGTATAAAGACATTAAAAAGGACCAGACCCAGTACTGAACCCTGCAGTACCCCACTAGTAACCCCCCTTTCTTCAGAGTCAGAGCAGGCCATGGGGCATGCATTTACCCCCATGCTTGAATGAATCTCCACAATGCAGAAGGCTATCAGATTGGGTAGAGGCTATGCAGCCCAATGATCAGGCATAGCTGTTATTGCCCCCCCCGCACAGCCACAGTTTTGTCCTTGGAGCACAACTGGCCCCCCCCCTCCAGCCATCAGATCCTCTACTTTGGGCTGGGTACCATACTGGAGCGTAGCATGCAGGGGCTGTTGATGCCATCCATTGCAGATGGGCACCACAGCAGGAATGCACACAAAATGAAGTGTATCTTGATCTGCTTTGTGGCTCAGGCCCTTAACTCATTTTTCAAATAATAATCTTGTAAATGTATTGATTGCATCCACATATTCTGTGTATGTGTGCTTTCTTTTTACCCTGTATCTGCAACTTGCACCTCATGGCCAAGGTCTTGTCTATAAAAGAAACTGGTTTCCTGTGAGACTAACCGGTCGCAAATCAAATTAAGTACAATAACTAAAAAAACAGTCTTTTTGTCTTAGCTTGTCACAGACTGGTTCTTTCCCAAAACTCAATCCACACTGCTACCAGTTTTCACAATTCTTCAGACTCCTGAATTGTCACCTTGATATGCTGCCACTATTCAGCTTGATTTTCACTTGGGGTTTCTTTGGATCAGACTCTCACCAGAGCCACTACTCACATAGTACAGTGACTTTTCCCAGAAGGACAAATAACTCACCCCTTTAGTCATAGCTGAGAACACTTTTCTTTAGGTATGGTAGCTTAGTACTTTGTCTTTTCTGAAACAGATCACAGGGTTGCAAATTTACCCCTGGTTAGCCATAACCTAAAAGGTTCAGTTAGTGAAAGCATGAAGTATATAAAAGTAATATTTAAAACTTCATGATATTTGTGGAGAGCCTGCTGGCTCAGAGGTAGGATTTTCACCTGCATTGCCAGCACCTCGGGTTTGAGACACAAATTGGGACATTGGAGGACCAGTGAGGGGAGGAGGGTTGAGTGTCCTCGGGACTGTTCTCCTTCTTTTGGATGGAGTGGGTGTGACAGGCACATGATTGACCCCTGGCAGAGGCCAGGGGGAATACAGCTGTCAGAGCCTAACTGTTGTAGTGAGAAGGCATGCTGGATGTTGGCACTTGGCACCACTACATCATTGCACACCACACCTCCCGGCAGTGCATTCAGCATTTCCAAAAATGTTGGTCCCCGCACATGATGCCCTGCTCCTTCACTAGTCCTACTCTGCTGCCCATGGATCTTGGCTGGCAATCAAGCCTTGTGTACTCTGCTGGGGGGTTCTGCTTCTGTGGCCCCACCCTGGGGGTAAGCCAGAGTTTACCCTGTCGACTTCTGTCGGGGTGGGGGTGCCCACTCGGCAACCCTGCCCGGGGGGTAAGCCAGGGCATGGATCACCACCTAAGCTAAGTCCTGGTGATTGTGAGATGGGAAGTGGCAATGGCTGAGCTCCCTGGTGATGGGGGTTGGTGTCCCAGCACAAAACAAAAATTCCATGATATTTTCATATGGTACAGAATTATAAACACTAAAGGCTATGGAGACTATAGCTGGAAATGAGCCATGGCTCAGTGTGACTTTCCCAGTTATTACATTTTAAATAAAGACATAAAATAAAATAAATGCAGGATACTACAGAAAATAAAATAAAACATTTGCAAAAATAGTGATCACACAGAAAAAACACTCATTAAAACCTAACTAGATTTCTAAACAGAGTAGATTCTGACCCCCACTGGGATCTCACCAGTTGTGGGAAACTTGACAACTAGCTTCTCCTCAGAGAAACATGGCCAGAATATCCAGGTAGGCCAGCCCACTCACTTGCCTCATCAGTCCTGCCTCCCTGACATCACACCATGGACACTTCTTTGATTTATGAGGACCACCTCTTTCCTAGAATTAGTCCACACTGGTTATGCATATTGTGGCTCAGTTCTATTGTTCTTAGTACCATCTGTACAGCTGAAAGCATTTTGCTGTGCCTGGGCCACTGTTTACATGCAAAACTAAAACCTTTCTCAATTAAAGGAATTCTGTTATCCCAAAGCAAAAGCCTTAAAAAGATGGGAACTATGTCACTCACACCCAATTTTTCCTCCCCTAGGACAACAGATTTGAAAGAAACTGTAATCTCAGTTTTCATATACCTCCCACACAGAGATGTGTGAAGTTGGCAAACTTCACTCCGTGAAATAATTTGCGATGTTTGCTATCTTTGCATGGTTTTTTGGAGATGAAGTGGTGGAACTTTTTCCAGATGAAGTCACAGCAAAGTTGCAACTTCACCTTGACTTCACCTTAACTTCACACGACTTTACCTCAAAAAGTGCTATTTCCCCAGGAAAACTCAATGCGAAGTGGCTCAATAGTGAAGTAGGCAATTCACAAAGTTATTCACGAAGACAAATTTCGCAACTTCACCAGGACTTTGTTGGTGAAGTAAAACTTTGCAACATCGCTACTCCCACATCACTTATAATAGTTTGCTAAAAGAGGTGATGTTAAAATTATAGAAACAAACAAAAAAAATGTCCTGTGTTTCACATCTGTTACATGTCTATCCCTCAGATGAATGAAAAGGCATCTTTTAGTGATCCTAAAACAAGCAGATTTGCTGTACCTGCTATGCCCCAGTTATCTCTTTTGTTTAACAATTCATGAATTCCTTAAGCCACCTCCCTTTCTTATTTTCCATATGGCTTTTTTCCTCACTGGTTGCCGTGGGGTTCTCAGCCCTGTCTCCAGCCCCCACCCCTCCTCGCTTGATGCCCGTCTCAGTGGTCCACCAAGCCCAAGACTCCCCATGGATTGCCCACTGTGGTGGGGCTGGGAAGGGGAGGATTGTCTTCCTCCCACCCACCCAGTGACTCTCATCCAGAGTGGGCTGGGTGGATTGGTGATGGCAGGGAGGCAAAGCTTCATATAGCCTGCACCAACCATTTTCCATTTTTCCCGCCGTTTCTTGCCACAGTGACACATAAGGGTGTGCATGTGGAGGTGTACACATGCTACTAAACTGAGCCCCTACCTTTGTGTCACTCAAGCTGCCAATGCTACCCTCAGGCCTCCACCCAGGGGCAGCTAAGGGCTGAGTTGGCAAGCCTCTCTACCCTAGGGGAGGAGAGCTATCCATCAGATGCTCAGTCCTGTCCCCCCCACCAACTCCCAGTGACCCGAGCTTGTTCCTGAACCTAGATCACCAGCGTGATGACAGGCAAGGTGCATAGCACCTCACCCTCAATGGCACTGGGCTGGCTTGGCACCACCCTTTCTTTACTGAGCAACTGGTTATTGCCAAGACAAACCATCTGCATTGCCATGCTGTGACCCACTGCGGTGCCTCATGTTCATGTTATAGAACTGTATCCTCAGATTCTACCTTAGCAATTTGGGGTTTTGCCTGATGATCCCATGGAGCCCTGTCAAAGGGCTGCAGTCAAACCAGTGTGAATGCCTTCCCATACAAATATGCTTGCAGCTTTTGCACAACCCAGACTATACCAAGACACTATTTCTTAGTTGTGACATAGGCCTTCTCTCTGGGCAGCAGTTTCCTGCTCAGGTACATGTCTGGGTGTTCCTCCCCTGTGTGTATGACCTGACTCAGAACTGCCCCAGCCCATAATCAGATGCATCCACATGCACAATGAACTTCAGAGAATAGTCAGGGCTTGCAAGCTCAGGTGCACAACACAATGCCTCCTTCAGTTGCCTGAATGCTGCCTTATGGTATTCAGTCCACCAAACTTTTTCCAGCATTTTATTCCTAGTGAGACTGCACAGGGCTTTGATCATACTACTGCTGTTTGGCACAAACTTTCAATAGTATCATGCCATATTTAGGAAAGCCCATACTTTCATCTTTGTTGTGGGCATAGCCCATCCCTGTATGGCCTTGATGTTTACTGGCTCAGGCCGGATGTACTCATTCCCTGCCCTGTGCATGAGGTATGCATCTCTGCCATCCCTATTTGGCACTTCTCTACCTTGATTATCAGCCCCGCAGCCTTCAGTCAGTGAAGCACCTGTGGCATGTGACTGACATGACCCTTCCATGTCTGACTCAATGTCATTCACATATGTCAACGCAAAGTCTCCAGCTCCAGACAGAATGCAGTCCACGTGCTGTTAAAAGGTTGCTGGTGCATTCTTCATCCTGAATAGCATTACTTTGAACTTGAAAAGAACAAATGGAATGACAAAGGTTGACCTCTCTCTCTGGCTGTAGAGATCAGGGGTACCTACCAGTAGCCCATTGTCAGGTCTGTGGTGGTCAGGTACATGGTAACCCATAACCTCTCTAGGATCTCATCCATAATGGGCATGGGCTATGCATTCTACTATGTACAGTACATCTATTAAGTCTGTAGTAGTTGATGCAGATCCTTGTGGTCCCATCCTTCTTGAGGATCAGTACCACTGGGGTGGCCCAGGGTCTTCTGGATTCCTGGATTACCCTATGTGGTACTCCACCAGTGGGGTACACCCTGGTTGTCCCGTGACCATTTTCTCAACTATATGCAGCAGCCCATGCATTTCAGCAGCTTGGACCAATGTCAGACACTCTTGAGAGGGTGACAACATCCACTGAGGATTCTCCTTACGCTCTCCCAGGAGATCCCGCAGCAGGTCTGCTTTTGTCACTTCCTCTGGATAGCTGTACAGAGTCAGGACCATCTCATCCTGGTCATGGTAGGGCTTCATCATGTTTAAATGGTATATTTGCTTCTTACACCTCCTGGTGGGTAGCTCAAACACATAATTAACATCATTAACCCTCCTAACTCCTGAGTAAAGACTCTCCCAAGCCACTTACAATTTATTCTTTTGGATGGGAACAAGTACCATCACCTGTTTCTTGCTTTTGTACTCCCAGGCTCAGGCCCAACTGTCAAACCATGTTTTCTGTCTCTGTAATGCAGTGGCTAGGTGCTTCTGAGCAAACCCCATTAGCTCAATAAGCTATAACATGAAATTCAGGATGTACGCCACAACAGATTCCCAAAACAGCAATTTTACCCTCCCAGTCATCCTTTACTAAATAGAGGGACCCCTTACCCTATAGCCAAACAGGAGCGTGAAGGGTGAGAATTCTGTGGATTCATAGGGGATTTCCCTATATGCAAATAAGAGATGGTGTAAGTACTTGTCCCACTTTGTCACATACTGGTCAGTGAATGCCCTTAACATGGACTTAAGCAATGCATTAAAATGCTCAACCAGACCATTAGTCTTGGGGCGGTATGGGGAGGCCCTGAGCTGCCACACTTCATACTTCTCCCAAAGACTAGCCCTTAGGCCAGACATAAGTTTGGTGCCCTGGTCTGACAGAATCTCCTGGGGAAACCACAGACAGTTGAATATCCCCAGCAGTTTGTCGGCCACTTTTTCTGCCTCAGCAGAAGACATGGCCACAGCCTCTGGGTACCTCATGGCATAATCCTTGACCAGCAAAATGTACTTGGCTGTTTGACTTGAGGTGCTGAGCAGCCCCACAATGTCCACAGTAACTCACCAAAATGGCTCTGTAACCAATCAGTGCCTGGGGTTACTAGAATCCCATCAGTTTAGATCAGGCAGATAGCTTGGGTAGTGTCAGAGGGTTTAGAAGCTCTATGTAAAACATTACATCACCATCTACTCAGCTATGCATTGCAGGGGATGATGTAATGTTGTTCAGAACTCTCACAGCAGTATAAACCACACTTGGCCAGCAGCTGTTTCTTGCGCAGTCAGTAGTCTGAAGTCAGAGTTCGAGCTGAGAGTTCTACAAGTGGTGCTCTGCCTATAGATCACTTGCTGGGAGAGAAGAACCCTCATTTGTTGTTTTCTGCCTTAGTAAAGTAACCAATGGCTGGTTTCCTGGGAAGTTGTGGCTACCAGATCCTGTGAAGCCCCGAGGACTGCGGATTTTTCACAGAAAAGAGGAATGAGACTGAAGGTTCAGTGAGTACTTTGGGACAACCACCAAAAGACTGTAAGAGCTAACAGCACTGCCCAAATTCTAGAGACTGTGTGTGTACAAGATAAAGATATGGATTTGTGAGAGATCTGAGGATTTCAAGTTTCTGTACAAGTGTCCTGAGGGGTACAATATGTGTGAAAGTAAAATGTTCAAGTAGGGTTGGTTGATGCCTTGCTAGAAACAGGTACTCAGGACCCTGCACAAAAGTTTGTGCAGTAGGATGTCTCTTGTAGCCCCTGTGTGGCTAGAGAATCCTGTATCCTAAAGTAATGGCAGAGACAGTCTAGCTTGGCCAGAGTGAGCTACCCCATCATTCCAGGGTTCAAGTAGACTTAACTGGTTACCCAGAGGAATATTGTTAGGTGTTAACTACAATCACCTAGTGGTTTTCGTAAGTCCATGACTCCTGAAATAGGGCTGGACATTTGTGGGAAATGTTTGTGTAGAAGTCACTACTGCCTGCAAGAGGTTGGAAATGTTTTTGCTTGCTACAAAAAGTGTCATCTGTAATTTACAGTTACAAGCCCTGGGGGCACCACCTTATTCTTGTTAACACTGTATCAGGAATAAAAAGCCACACAGTAACATCTCAAATTTCTGGGCTCAGACAATCAATTTTTGAGTGACTTGTGTGATGTTTTTTTGACTCCACAGATAGGAGACACACCATAGCCCTGGCACCTCTCTCCCGACCTGGGTAAAACAGAAATGTTGTTTTGTGCTCTACCACCGGACCTCTGAGGTGCCTGAGCCAGGCATTTGCCCTAATACCAGAGGAGATGCCTATTTTCTGTCAACTTGTGGTCTGTTGTCTTGTCTGAGTAACAGGTAGAGGGGTTAGCATTACAGCTCTTTAATTATAGGCAGGGGATTCATCAAAGTCACCTCAGCCTCATCCCCAACTCTCCCACCTTCTGGCACTACAGACAAACCTGGCAGCAGTTTGTCTTATCCTTCAAGGTACTGGTCCAGTAAAAATTATTAGTCAGCAACCTTTTTGTATGATTGATTCCTAAGTGTCTAGAAAAGGGTATAACATGGGATAAGATCAGAAACTACTTCCCATACTCCTTAGCTACTACTGTCTGCCGGACTACCCTCTCAGCTGGTCCTCCCTTGGAAACTCACTCCTAATATAGGTGCCTATTCTCCCAGTATGTCTCCCTCTTCTCTGAACTCTTGACAGTCACTTTCCATTCTGGTGGTCAGCTCCCTTAATTTCTGTAGCGATGCATCAGCTTACTGAACTCTCCCCAGCTCTGCATGGCTGACATTCCCTAAAACAACACACTCTTCTGTAGGACAGCAGCCGAGGAGGGGGTGTTTTCAGCCACACTGCCCCCTCGGTGTCCTCAGGAATTGGTTTTCTAGCCTTACTACAGCTAGTGACACACACAATGTTGGCCTGACTGTTAAAGTCATTACCCATAATTATATCAACAGGAAGATCTGGTGCAACACTCACCTCCCATATGGTCTGGCCACCTTCCTAGCTTAAAAAGATCTGAGCCATGGACACTAAGACCGCATGCAGCATAACTCCTCTAATTCTGAAAAACTGGCCCGGCAGGATCTGCTCCTTGTGAATGGAATCCTGCTTTACCATTGAAATGGAGGTCCCACTGTCCCTCAATCTCTAGGTTGCAATCCCGTTAACTAACACAGAGTGCATGTGTGCAGTGGAGTTAGTGGGAACTACACTTTGGGTACAGGACACTGGCTGCTGGGAGCTAGCTTAGGATTGGGTCCAGTGGTGGTAAACCTGATAAGAAATAGGTTAGGGGATAGGCAACAGAGGGTGGTGGTAAACAGAGTTCACTCCAAGGACAGGAGGGTGACCAGCAGGGTGCCTCAGGGATCATTGCTGGGACTGGTCCTCTTTAATGTCTTTATAAGTGACATTGTAGAGGAGCTGGAGGGGAAGGCCCAACCCTTTGCAGATGACACCAAAATCTGCAAGAGGGTGGACACCCCAAAGGGGGTGGAAAGGATAAGCAGAGACCTGAGAAAACTTGAGGAGTGATCAAGGGTATGGCAGTTGAATTTCAATGTGAAAAAGTGCAAAATCATGCACTTAGAGTACAGAAACCCGGGGACAGAGTACAAAATGGGTGGAGTGCAACTGATGACCACCAAGCAGGAAAGACACCTAGGGTAATCATATCAGATTACCTAAAGGTGGTCAGGCAGTGTGACATGGCAGTAGGGAGGGCATGTAGGATGATGGGGTGCATAGGAAGGGGTATCACCAGCAGAAAGAGGGAGGTGGTGTTGCCTCTATTGATCACTGGTAAGATCCCATGTCTCCAGAAGGACATAGAGTGGACGCAGTCCAGAGGAGGGTAACTAAAATGGTGCAGGGTCTGAACCAAAAGCACTAGGAGGAGAGACTAAAGGACCTCAATATGTACACCCTGGAACAGAGGGGGGAGAGGGGGGATATCATATAGACCTTTAAATACCTCGTAGGGGTAAATAAGGTACAGGAGGGAAGTATTTTTCAGAAGAAAAGGTGCTCAAGAGCAAGCAGACATGCTATGAAGCTGGAGGGGAGCAGATTCAGGAGAGATGTAAGGAAGTACCTCTTCACAGAAAGAGTAGTAGATTCCTGGAATAGCTTTCCACCAAAGGTGATGGGGTTCAAGAATGCATAGGATAAGCATATGGGAATCATAGTGGAATGGGGTGGGGAAGGGGGCAGGAGAAAGAGCTGTAGATCGGGTACGGTCTGCGGTAATAGTGTAGGTAGGGAGAAACTGGCAGGCTGGATGGGCCAAGCGGTCCTTATCTGCTGTCAGATTCCTTATTTTCTATGTTTTAAATTTTGTTACCCCCTCCAACTGCACTTGCCCTTTTTGCTGTATGTTTTGGAGCATCATATGTGAAGTGTCCCGGTTTTTGACAGATATAGCACCTGCATTCCCCTGACACCTTACATTTGAAACCATTTGGCTTCCCTTGTTGTTTAAGAACAGGCTGGCTTCCTTAGATCCCCCGTGGTTCCCTTAAAATCACCTGATGTTCTTCTTCTATTGTTTTTGCGCTGAGTCGATGGTCGGCTTGATACGAACTGATCAGCCCTCTCCATGCCTCCTTTGTGGATCTCAGAGTCCTATCCAGCATATTCTCAACTCCTCTGGTACACTCTTGAGAAACTGCTCCATGAGGAATAATGTTTCACAAACCTAGCCTTTGCACCCTCTAACCATCATTCTTACAGATTGCCCAGTTGTACACACATTTCAGAGTAGCTGTCTCCCAGTGTTTTGCTTAACCCTCAAAATGTTTGTCTATAGGTTTTGGGAATCAATTCAAAACATTTTAATAAGGCAGTTTTCACTTTGGTCTATTCTAGTCCTCATTACCCCTCCTGGTGAAGGCTTCTAACACCCTGTCTGTAGGGGTGCCAAAAGGTGAATAGCCTAAGAAGCCCTGTCCAGTTCCACTTGCCCACAACGTCTCTCAAAAGAGTTTAAAAATAAATGAAGATCTTCCCCCTCCTGATACTTGGGAAACATTTTGGAACTAATTTTGGCTTCTTGGATCTAACCCCTGATGCTAGTATTGACAGTCTGTGGTGGTGCCCTCTAGCACAGAATCTCCATCTCCTCTCATATTTGCACTGCCTTTCTCTCTCTCTCTCTCTCTCTCTTTCATAATCTCACTTCTCTCCAATCTGGATCTTATGCTGGTGCTGCTTCTCTTGTTCCTTTGCCTTCGTCTTAACCAGGGCCAACTCCACCCTCATCATTTCTAATTGATCTGCTACCCCAGTTATAGGCTCTGGCTTATTTGCACTCCCTTAAGCCTCTGTTTTACGACTGGCTAGTAGTGGCCTCTTTTGCACCACTTGCCAGGTCCCTTTTCTTGAGGATGTCTTGAGTTCTACAATAACTGGCCTTTCTAAAAGACAAGCCCTCTTCTTTTGCACTTCTCCTGAAGGTTTGACAATGCGCATTTCTCATATGGCCCAGACATAGTGTCTTATAGCTATCTACTTTTGCTTACAACAAAATAAAAATGGTAGCATATACAGTATCCACTTTGCAAATCCTGTTCTGTGACTGTGCAGATTACCTTTTTATTGACAATCCATTGGCAGTATAGCTTAGAGGTTAGCATAACAAGCTGTGAATGAGCTTGGCACTTCCAGCAGACTTGGGTTTGATTCCCACAATCTCCACTTGCATACTGTGTGACCCTGAGTGAGTCATTTAACCTCCCCCGTACTCTTGGGTTGCCCCTGCCACAGGCCTTGTGTCTACTGGGCCTTACCTGGTTAGCAAAAATAATTTAAAAGAAAAATTAGACTCCTACTGCCAGTTTATCCCAGACTGGTTTCTCTCCCAGAACTCAGTCCACACTGCTACCAGATCTCACAGTAAGGCACCTGAATGGTCACCTTGATATGCTGCCATCACTCAACTTCATTCTCCCTCGGGGTATTTTTAGGTCTGAATGCCACCACAGCTACTGCTCACACAGTAGGGTGACCTTTCCTAAAAGGGTAAATGACCTACCCTTTTAGTTACAGCTGAAAACACATTGCTTTTCTTTGGATACAATAGCTTAGTAGCCTCTTTCTTCAGAAATTCCCCATAATTCTACTTCAAGGAGATCCCAGTACATGAAGCCAGAACCTATATTCGGAAGGCCATTCGCAACACAGGCTACAGTGGTGACTCATTTGACCTGAAGTTGTTAGCACTTGTCCTTGAAGAAATCCTTGAACCCTGACAAAGATCCTCAACCTATCACTAAGGATATCCCAGTTTCCATCTAGCTGGAAACAGGCAACCATCACACCGGTACATAAAAGTGGAGACAAATCACTGCACTCCAACTACAGACCTATCTCCATCCTCCCTCCATTGTCTAAGGCACTGGAGCACATCGCCTCAGACCAACTAGTCGAGTACCTGGAAAAATACGACATCCAGTGTCCTTAACAACATGGTTTCCGAAAAGGACACAGTACCACCACTGCACTATTAGAATTCATGGGCTCCATACCACGCTTGATCAGGAAAACTGTGTAGGGGCAGTATTCATCAACCTTACGAAAGCCTTTGATACTGTGAACCACCCACTCCTACTTAAGCAACTATCAAACATTGGGCTCTCCAATGAAGCACTCCTCTGGTTTTCAAGCTACCTTGGGGAGAGGGTCCAGAGGGTTAGGATTGCCGGTGTCACCTTGGAAGAAAAGCCAGTCCTTTCAGTGGTCCCACAGGGGTCCATCCTGGGGCCACTACTCTTCAGCCTCTTCCTCAATGACCTTCCCAATGTCTGCCACCAGAAATTACTGCTCTACACTGATGACGCAGGCATGTTCACCAACCACCAAAACGCAGAGCTCCTCGAGAAACAATTACAGCTTGATTTCATGTGCATCGAAGAATAGTTCAAGTCACACAAACTGGCCATGAACTACAGCAAAACAAAGGTTATGACCTTCTACAATGCCAGGAGTAAGTACAAATCCCGTGACCTCACCATCCTAAACTAAATAGGGACCTTACTTGAACACGTTCCTGATTTTAAATACCTAGGTGTCACACTGGACAGCTCACTCTCCTACCATCAGCATATAGATTCTGTCGCCAAAGCCACCAATATCCGTATAGGCCTGCTCTACAGGCACAAACAGTGCATGACTCCTGACACTCTCCAGTTGGCTGTCAACAGCTCTGTTACCTCCATCATCGATTACGGGCTAGCAATCTATGGCTGTGCCTCCACCTCTGCCCTCCGCAGAATTACAGTTGCACTCAACAAAGCATGCAGGCTGCTAACTGGGGCTGACTGACTTACACACACTTGTGACCTGTACACTCAGGCAGGATGTCTTCCTCTCATCAGCTGGATACAGTATCAAACCTGCCTCTTAGCCAAAAAAGTCCTCCTCAGGGTCATGCCCCCGGGCATTGAAAAGCTCCTCATTGACCACCACAGCACCCAGTGAACTAGAAGTTCACAACAACTAACCTTCCTTGTCCCCAGATGCCGGACTACCATGGGCCAGAGGGCCTTTGCCCATAGAGCACCACAGTGGTACAATACTCTCAACAAAGAAACTCTTACTGCTGCTGCTCTTGGCCCTTTTAACAACTAGTCGTTGTGACTGCCTCACCTAATCAGGGGCCCACCGCTCACTGCCCTCCACTTCAGTCTTGACAGCTACCGCTCCCTGCCTTGCCCCCCTTCTACCTGCCTCAACTGCCCACCCACTTGCCCCCTCTCCCTTTCCTCCCCCCTTGGGCATTTCCTGACTTTTATCCCTCCCTCATCCCCTTTAGAGCTCTTACCCTCACCCCCTACCCTCTGACAACAGCCTTTCTGCCTGCATACCTGCCCTCTTCTCACCTGCAGCGCTTATTTCTAAGATTGCCCATGGCTGGTATGTCATGCTACCTAACATTTGGCACATTTTGAATTACTGGAATTTCCTAAGCCTCAGTCTCTTGCTTCTTTTTATTGTGTAACTATGTATTATTATGTCGACCTTTGTATGTATACCCCCCATACCTTCTACATGGAACCTTTGTAAATGAGCAGTTCCTGCTCAAAGGTATTTGTAATCTAGATTTCAATAAAATAAAAAATAAATAAAATTAAATTAATCATGGACTTGCCAATTTAGAGCAGTGTCTGTGGCTCAGCAGGTTGCACACTTACCTCTGAGGCCAGAAGAGTGGAAGGCTGTGGGTTCCACCTCCACGCCAGAAACTTGAGTTAAATCCCAATACTGACACTGTGGTGCATCTTGAGGGGGGGTGCTGCTCTCCTGAGACCATCTTTCAGGTGAGATATTAAACCGAGGTCCCATCTGGTTCTTCTGGTAGTTGTTCAGCTGGACGTTAAAGCGACACTGTCAACCCCCTTACACTTCAAAGTGTCCCTAGTTTAAAAAAACACATATTATGATTGGTTACATTCTATAGAGATTGTTACTGCAGCTGGTAGTTTGATTCAGATCCCTTTTTTTCTTTTAAAAAGTGAAAAACGAGGGGCGCTGATGAGCAAGCTAGCATGAGGATGTGTATACCTCTGGCTCCACAAATCACCACATATAAATACATAAAAAAACTACTATTAAGTTTCGGCTACTATTTCAAAAACTGCTCTCCTGATTGCCTGATTCAGGAAAAGGCACGCAGGCAGCGGTGAAATATCAAAGAAAACAGCCATCGGGCCTTGCGAATTTAAACAGTGGGACTGTCTCTATCTCGGCAGCTGAGGTGAGCGCACTGGGGTGGTAAGTCACACAACAGGTCTTAGTGGTCCTTGAACCCAGATTAACAAGCCTGGCATCTAATTTTGACCGAAAGTTACAAGAACTGGTAGATTTACATGCAGCACATACCACTCGGTTTACAGAGATGGAACAAAGAATCTCGCATGCCGAGGATGCCACTGCTATGGTCCCTGACCAGATTGCCACCCTGCAAAGAGAATTGGAAGACTTCAGTGACCAATTCGACTACCAGTAGAACTACAAAAGAAGGCTAAACCTGAGACTCAGGGGGCTACCTGAAGGGTTAGAGGGAGCTAGCGTGCTGGATTTTTGTGCGACAACCCTGCCAGAGATCCTGGGTCTTTCCCCTAAGAATGGCCAACTGAAACTTGACCCACAGAGCTGTTATGCCTAGACCATCTCCAGATCAGCCACTGAGGCAGATAGTCCTAAGATTCCACAACTTTCAAGATAGGGAGTTAGTTTTGAAAGCCTATCTAAGCGTATCCTCCCCGCAATACTGAGGCCATAAGCTTTACTTATCACAGAATTACTCTGCTCGCCTACTAAAAAAATGCTGCGCCTTTAATTCCATGATGGCCCAGCTGCGAGAGGCGCATGTGAAATGTTTTATGATCTACCTGGCTACATTAAAAGTTAAACATGAAGGTGCCACATATTCATTTTGGGAGGTATCTAAAGCGGAAATCTTCGTTAAAGTTCTAAAGAAAAAAGTGGGCTGAAGGGTCGTTCTGCTTAGTGGCGCTAATTCCAGTTTGGCATGGCAGAAGCTAATTTGCTGCAAGGCTTAAACGGCTTTTCAGACGGATCGGATCAAGGCACTGCTATGGATGGAGTGAATGTTTGATTTTGAACCCTGATACTTATTTGTGGGATTTGCAGCAGCTCAGCTAGGACCTTGGCTTATTCCTCCTTTTTCTTTTTTATGCCTCAGACAAGGGTGAACAAACATTCGCATGGAGGATCCACATGGCGGATTACATGTGGGACCGTAGACATATTTTACTTTACAGAGGTCACATAAGATGTTTCACTGTGATCTGCTGCAGACTTAACTTTGATTTTGATTTTGTTTTTACCTATTGCAACTGCTCTGTTGACATAGCCTCCTTATAGTAATGCTGTGTTTATCTTCTTTTTGTCCTGGCTAAAGACTGGGAATGGAGATACACCTCTATTTCTTCTTTTGAGTGAACAGCTGGTTAAAATCTCTAAGTTACTTGTGGTGGGGTGCGGGGGGACGGCATTCTCACTAAACCATGGGTTGGGATTGTAAAATTCTTGCTAAACACAATTCTTGTTACAATGAAAGGGGAAATCTACTGTTTCAAGGGAATTGGGAAGGGGGAGATTGTATATAGTTACTGTTTGTTGATAGTTACTTTAATACTGTTGTTCAACAGATACAATCTTATTACGCTGAAGCTATGTGTACATCACTCATTTGAGAGTAAGGAATGGACCTGGACACCCAGAGGGTTGAGGGAGGGTTATGATGTCTTTAATGGCTAACATTCCAGAACTGGTAATAGCCTTGTGGAATGTGCATGGGATCTCTATGTCCTGTTAAACATACTATGCTATTGACTGCCTTAAAAAGACAGTCTGTTAATGTTGCATTACTGCAGGAAACACACCTTATGAAGCAAGAACATGATACATTAAAAAATAAGGGGTGGGTGGGGGAGTGTTATGCTGCATCGTACAACTCTTATAAAAGAGGTGTAGCGATCTTACTACATAAGCGACTGCAATTTGTGCCTAAACGGGTAGTGGCTGATCCAGATAATGCCCATTACATTTTTGTGACAGGCAATCTTTTTGGGGAACGGATAACTTTTGGAAGCATATACACGCCTGCGGTGCATGACCCAGAATTTTACAGGTCTATTCTGATGCTCCTAATGGCAGAGCAATTCCCAGGGCTAATACTTTGTGATGATTTAAACTGCTTGATGAACTCGATGGTAGATCATTCCGAGGGTAAAGAGAACATTACAGGAGCCATCCGCAGTCATCAGGCAGGGATGGCTGACCTAGATTTAATAGACTTCTGGAGGACATCCAACCCCACCCTTAGGGAATACACATTTTTCTCACACCCGCATCAGACATGGTCCCGATTAGACTATGGCCCGGATATTCAAACTGCGCCAGGCTGTGGCGCAAGCTTTGGTGCAGCTTAACTTTGTTGTACAGGGGTGTGGCCTGGATGATATTCAATGGAGCTGAGCTATGGCACAGCAGCGTTGAATCGCACCCTAACCACCCCATCATATCAAACAGTGGCACTGCGCAAGCGCAAGTGTGAGAGTGAAACATGGAGATGCACTGGCGCAAGTGCCATTGCGCCATGCACCACCTGCAATATTCAAAGGGGACATGCAAATGGGGCCATAATTTATGCAAGGCGCACAGGCGATTTTCATCTCATTACGCACATTTGCATGCCATTAGCATGCAGGTGCGCCCGATCCCCGACGACTGCACCTGGCGCCCTGCCAGGCAGCAGCCGTCGAGGGACCGATGCCCCTGCAGCCCGATCGACGGGCATCAGTATAGTGCCCCCTCAATATTCCTGGTGGTCCAGTGGACCTCTATGTGCCTAATTGCGGGCATCAGTATAGTCCCCCGTCCAACATCCCTGGTGGTCCAGTGGACCAATTGCCGCCCGATCGCGGGCATCTGTAACACATAACAGACCCCTACCACCCTGGTGGGCTAGTGTACACCCTCCCACCCTTTCACTGGGTCCCTGCGCTCCCCCCCCATCAGCTGGCGGGACGGCACCCCACCGCCTGCGCCCGCCACCCACCGACTGACAGCTCGGTGGGGCTGCCGCCCATTGGTTCTGGCGTGAGCCAATGGGCGATGCAACCGATGCTGCTCGGTCCAGATATGTGAATGAATCATTCAGATATCTGGACTGAAGTAATGCAATATGAACTACATATCCATTGGCTGGCGCTGTGAACCAATGGGCGTGCAGCCCTGACTGTCGGTCGGCGGGCAGGCGGAGACGGCAGGTGGTGGTGCTGCAGCCCGCTGGCTGACGGGGGAGCAGGTCAGTGGGGCCCAGTGGGCGGGAGGGGTACACTAGACCACCAGGGTGGTAGGGGTCTGTTATGTGTTACAGATGCCTGTTATCAGGCGGCGATGGGTCCGCTGGACCACCAGGGATGTTGGATGGGGGACTATACTGATGCCCGCGATCAGTCCATTGGACCACCAGGGATGTTGGATGGGGGGGTATTATACTGATGCCCGTGATCGGGCACATAGAGGTCCACTGGACCACCAGGGATATTGGATGGTGGGGACTATACTGATGCCCGCGATCGGGCACATAGAGGTCCACTGGACCACCAGGGATATTGGATGGGGGGATTTTGCTCCAGGGATGCCCGCGATGGGGCATGGGGGGGCGCCGCCAGGTGCGGCAGGAACTCGGTTGGCCACCCACAGGTGGCAGCTGCCTTGTTGCGCCCTGCTGTGCGGCAGCTCACCTGTGGGTGGCCATCACTTTTTCCTTTTTTTGGCTTAACTTTGTGCAGGCACAGGTAGGGGTTGCGCATGCATGACTCGGCACATCCCGGGCTGAATATCGGGCTGTGCAAGTTATGCACGGGCGCCCCCCCACCTGTACCATACCATTCGATGTGCTCCAGCGCATCGGGTTGTGCGGCACACTTTTCCCTTTTGAATATCATGCTGGGGCACATCAGTGGGTTGTGCATGGTGCAACACTGTTGCGCCATGCGCAACCCTTTTGAGTATCTGGGCCTATGTGTATATCCCCAGGTGCTAGTATTTCTGGGTGACCCAGGTAAAACATGGTCCAATCCACATCTCTGATCATGCAATGGTCCTGATTACAATGTCTCTCAAGAGAGTAAAGGGGGAACCCAGTGCATGGAAATTCCTAACTACCTATTGGCTAATAAAGAATTCAAGGAGTATCTACAGAAGCAATTGCAATCATATGTACAGACTAATTTGGGTTCGGCCCCATCTAGAGCTGTTTTCTGGGATGCCAGAGCAGCAGTTATGAGGGGCTCCATTATTAGTTATGTTGCATACCATAAAAGAAGGGTTAAGGAAAGACGGGTAAACTTAGAAAATTGACTTAAGGTTTTGGAAAGATGTGTAGCCCAAGGGGAAGGAGGGGAAGGTGCCCCTCGCCTCTTGATGTTGACTAGAGAGGCCTTAAATGCCTTGTTGCTGGGGGAAGCCAGGAAAACCTGCTTATTTGTGCTGAAACACTTTTGTGAATGGGGGAAAAAACACAGCACTATGCTGGCCCATCTAATACGTGGAAAGAAGAGGGAGCATCTGTTTTCAGCAATTAAAGGTTTGGATGGTACGTTATATAAGGAAAAGAAGCGTATTAGGGACAGGTTCAAATAATGTTATTCAGAATTATATAAAACACAGTTTGGAGATATGAAGGGGGAGATGTTGAATTTCCTGAATGGTTTGGACCTTCCTAAACTGTCTGAGACCCAGCGAGAGTGGCTCGACTCTGGGATAACTAGGGAAGAGATTGCTAGGGGCGATCTCAGGGATGAAGGGCGGAAAAGCTAGTGGACCAGATGGGTTTACCATAGAAAATTATAAAACTATGCAACCCTGTATCTTAGAGCATTTAGCGGCTATGTTCAGAACAGCAAGAGAGGAGGAGGGACATTGCCCAACACTTGGAGGGAGGCAATGATTTGTTTGATACCTAAAGAGTGCAAAGATCCCCTTGAATGTGCGTCCTTTCGACCAAGCTCACATCTTAACTGTGATTCTAAAATATTCACCAAGGTTTTGGTGAGCTGTTTGAATAGACTATTACTGGAACTGATTCACCCAGACCAGACTGGGTTTCTTCGCAATAGGTATTCCTATCATAATATGAGGACCTTGTTGAATGTACTATGGGGGGCCTCAAACAGTTATGAATCTGTTAGTATACTTTCAATGGATGCAGAAAAAGCTTTTGACTGAGTTGAGTGGCCATATTTAATGGAAGTTTTGACCCGGTTTGGTCTGGGTGAAGAGTTTGTGGTGTTGGCCTGACTGATGTATAATAGACCCACAGCATGTGTCCTGATTAATGGAACACCTACTGAAGCTTTTGCCCTTGGGAGGGGGACTTGGCAGGACTATCCTTTGTCACCTCTTTTATTTGCTTTGTTGCTGGAACCCCTAGCAGTGGCGATTTGAATGCACCCTGAGATTACAGGTGTTCTTGGTCGGTCAGGGAGATTCCATAAACTCTCCCTTTATGCAGATTACATGCTGTTCTATGTGACCAGACCTGCCCAATCTATGCCACCATTCTTGGACTTGATTAACAGGTTCTCTCAATTTTCATGGTATAAACTGAATTTAAGTAAGTCAGAGGAACTTAGACTGGGGATATCCCGGGAGAGGGAAGATGGAGGTATTCAGGACTGGGGCTTCCGACGAGTTCAAGACCACTTTGTGTGTTTAGAGGTTAAGACTGGACTTAATATTAGGTCCCTATATGAGTTGAATTATACCCCCCTACTGCAGATGATTACTTTGGATTTAGGGAGATGGCGAAAATTGCCGATTACATGTCTGGGGCAGATAAAACCTGCTCAAAATGAATGTTTTGCCCAGGATTTTATACTTCATGCAAATGTTGCATGTAAGTCTGACAAGGGTGGCTATCAAGTGCTTAGCAAAGTCCTTCTCAGACTTTTTGTGGCAAGGGAAGCACCCCCGGGTGAGTCTCTCCCACCTGAAGACTCTTTATAGAGAGAGGGGGATTACAGTTTCCTGATTTAAGCACCTACCATTTTACTATACAGGTTGTTACTTGCAGGACTGGGTGGGAAGATCCCAAGGAGCAGGGTGGATAGATCTTAAGGAGAGAGGTTGTCCCAGAAGGGTCTCAATGTATCTTTCTGGTAGGGGTAGGAGGGCATATGCCGGACTGGCTAAGCCCAATCCATTGGTTCGATCTGCATTGGACTGCTGGGACCGTATGACTTGTCAGAAAGGTAAGATACAGGAGGAAACTCTACTTCTGCTCGTGGCAGAGAACTCCTTCTTTATCCCTAGTTTGACATTTAAGGAATGGGAAGATAGAGGTATAAGATGTCTACGAGATCTATATACTAGAGAAGGTCGGAATACCTTTGAAGCCCTTTGAGCTGGGACAGGTTTGGGACACCAACATTTTTTCCGGTACCTACAGGTCCGGGCATACTGTAAAACCTTGGGAAGAACTCTGCTGATGGATTCAGTGCTGGCCCAGTTTGAACAGCTGATTCAGGATGGGTGGAAAAAGCCTAAAGGGGCTATATAAAAAGCGGTAAGAGTGGGTAGGCAGCTGCTCCCAGATGTCTCACAAAAAACTAGGCAACTTTGGGCACGGAATGTGAGGATTCCTGTTATGGAAGATTCTTGGAAAATCATGACACAGTTACATCAGGGTATTTTGATATGTAATTAGTATAAAGAATCCTTCTATAAATGTGGTCATCAGTTAGACTGCCCACTTCTAACGGTTAGTAAATTTAATCCAGAAGTTTCACCGGTATGCCCCAGATGTAACAGAGATCTAGCTTCTTATTATCACTACTTATGGACATGTTCTACATTGCAGGAGTTCTGGAGGGAGCTAAACCAGGAAGTCCAAGTCTATGCTGGTAGACCTATTCCCCTGCTGCTGATGGTAATGCTATTCAGGGTGGAGGACCTGGGAAAGGGAGAATGGACCCCATTGCCTCGGTGGCTAAGAGTTTTACTTGTTATGTTGCTTGCACGCATGTGCAAGAAACATAGTGCCATCATCCGAGTTTTCGGAGGTGTGGCACCTGTCTTCCAGTTTAGTCAGTGAGTTTGCAGGCGCGACTGCAGTTCTCCAATGACTGCTGCAGCTGTCTATGACAGCAGTCAAAAATGCAGTGGCATACAGTTGAAAGGGAGAGCTCCACTTCAGTGAGCAGAGCTCTCACCCCACACACACACATGCAACCAAGCATATTGGCGTGCTGATGCGCCTCCTCCCCCACAC
Organism: Neoceratodus forsteri; assembly: GCA_016271365.2. Lineage (NCBI taxonomy): Eukaryota > Metazoa > Chordata > Ceratodontiformes > Ceratodontidae > Neoceratodus > Neoceratodus forsteri. The sequence goes on along the minus strand of JADMNL010000024.1, from coordinate 114,786,390 downwards.
ACTCACTGTATGGTCAATGGGGGTGCCCAATCTCATTGGCTCCATGCCCCCACAAAAAGTTGTCCAGGTGCCACGCTGGGAGCCCATCCCAGTGTGGCAAAAAATGTTATAGCCGACGGGGTGCCCAATCCCCGGTTGGCTTCATGGCTGCATGCCCCCCCAAAGCTTTCCAAGTGCCACGCTGGGAGCCCACCCCAGAGTGGCAAATCTTGTTACAGCTGACGGGGGTGCCCAATCCCCCATCAACTCCAGCCCCCCCAAACAACCTTCCCAGATGCCACGCTGGGAGCCCACCCCAGCATGGCAAACGTCCCGCGTAGTCTTAATTAAAAAAAAAAAACTGTAAATAAAAAAATGGTCCCTCACAGTCTCCCTGCCCCCACCCGCACCCACCCACTGCACACCCTGCCTCCCCACACCCCCCTCACCCCATACTTACCACCGGAGCTTAGCGCAACCATCATCGGTGGACTGGGAACACGTCTGCACTCTTCAAAGCCGACCACGAACTGAGGAAATGCCGGTAAGCTGTATAATGGAATAAATGGGTTTTTTTCAACTTTGTTGCATATCTCAGGCATTTTTGGGAATTTTGGGACCAAATTTTCAACATGGGGTTTTTGGGACCCCTCCTCATGAATTCTTGCACTCTCATGGGGTTAATCGGGCTCAGAGGGTGATTTTGTGGTCACTGCGTGAAATCACCTTTCAGAACTGATTAATGAAATGACATTGTCAGTGTTCATAAGGTGGGCTCTCAAAAAGCCTATGTTGAAAATTTGGTGAAAAAATCCCTAAAAATGACTTCTTTTCGAGCACGTGTTGCGCAGTTCCTACGCACGCTGGTAAGTTTGCGAATTTTCAATATTTTCACTCCAGATTTTCAACATTGCCATTTTACCACACCTCCTTATGAGCAGTACAGCTGTCATGTTTCACATCCTGCCCAAAACGTATTTCCGCCCATGTAGCGCACAATGGCGCAGTCGGTGTGTGAAATCAATGTATGGGACACGTTAGGAAAATCACAGTGGCACTGTTCATGAGCAGATGTCTTAAAATGGCTATGTTGAAAATTTGGTGAAAAAATTCCTAAAAATTACTGTTTTACGAGCGTGTGTTGCGCAGTTCCTAAGCACGCTCGTAAGTTCGTGAATTTTCAATATTTGCACTCCAATGACTTCCAAATACCTAAACAGCACATACAAGCAAGCAACATTCAGCACTGATAAATGCTTGTTATGGCTAGGCACTGTATCCTCTATACTTGGGTGTCAGCAGCCAGACCCACTATTTATCAATGGAAGGCAATGATGCTGCAAGCTCTTGCCCGAGAACGACTTGCATATGTTATGCGGGACAGAGGGAAGCAATTCTATAATGCCTGGCAACCATATTTGGCAGCCCTCTTACCTGCTGAAGTCTTAACACTTGGGGAAGGCTGAGTTGGATAGATGTGGATTATAAGACATTAAGGGAAAACTGTCCTTCCCCATGATGTCAGATGGTGCTTATTTGAGAAAAAGTGAATGTATATTAACTTTCCTATTATTTTTCTTCGCTGATGACTTGCCTTACTTAATTGATTTTCTCATGTAGGGATTGGATCTGTATGTATATGTTATGAATTAATGTTGTCTGTTTTTGTCTTGTCCTCAGTTTAACTATAATGTTTGTCTGTATTGAAAAACTGAATAAATATATGATGCAAAAAAAAAAAAAGTGAAAAACTGCCCACCATACAGGTGTTACCACACCAAAGTATGTTTGTATACATTTCTTGACCAGCTCCCACTGCATCTTTCTTGAACTCAGGAACACCCGCCATGCAATTCAGCCACTCATTATGCAGTGGGAGTACAGAAGACTATTGTAACATGAGTGGCTGCACTGTTTGAGGGTGTTTCTGATGTTAAGTATGCACTATGAATAGTTCAATCATTTGAAGCAAAACAGAGCTATACATTCCCATGTATTTCAGTTCTAATAAGCAAAGAGGCAAATAAAACAACCAGCAACATTAATGAAGTTTAGAGAAAGTAAGCAATCATAAAATGTGGGGTTTTACCTAAAAATAATATGAAGCAAAAAAGGCTAACCGTGTCCCTTTAAAGATCCCATGGCACTTCTTGAAAAAGAGTAGGGTCAGTTTTTATTTGAATAATAAGTACAAAAAGAAATACATACAATGTTAAAGTAACAGAAAACAAAACCACGGGTAGCACAAAGCTGAAAAACAACATCCAAACAAACCACGATTATAAATTCTCCATCAAGGTTCAAATAGTGGTTAGGGTTTCAGAGGTGTGGTCCTGCTGCAGCCAATGGCATCACTGCTTTTTGTGGCTGGGCTCTGTAGCACCAATGGCATATCACGCAGTCTATGACAGCAGTTGAGAAACGTGCCACCATCTTGAGAAAAATAAACCACTGCAATCAGGGAGCGTAACGGAGCAGTCCCTGAATGCAGCAGCCAATCACTGCTTGCCTAATCTGGTCAAGCAACATGGCGGTGGCTTCCCCGTCATCTTCTCACAGTCCCCACAGAAGCTAAGGGACAGACACTGCCTTTTACAGTCCCTCTGAAAGCCGACGGTAGTGCCCAATCCCCCTGTTGGCATGCCCCCTCCTAAGTTAATTTGCCGATGGGGTGCCCAATCCCCATTGGCATAATGTACCCCCCCATTTCTTGTGTGCTGAGGGGGTGCCCAATCCCCCACCTTGGCTCATGCGACCTCCCCACTCACTGATGGGGGTGCCCAATCCCCCTGTCGGCATGTCCCCATCTAAGGTAATTTGCTGAAGGGGATGCCCAATCCCCGTCGGCATAATGTACTCCCCCATATGTTGTGTGCCGAGCAGATGACCAATCCCCACTGGCTCATGGGACCCACCCCAACTCTGTATGGCTGGCGGGGATGCCCAATCCCCCATCGGCTACAGTTCCCCCCCAAAAAAACACTCAGGTGGCACGCTGGGAGCCCACTCCAGCATGCCAATGCTCCTGTAAAAAAACATCCTGCAAAGTTTTTTTTTTTTTAACCTGTAAAACAGAAAACGAGCCTTCATTGAGTCTGGTGGCCCCTCACCCCGCACCCACCCTCTGCGCACCATGCCTCCTCACACCCCCCTCACCCCATACTTACCTCCGGAGCCCAGCACAATGATCTTCGGTGGACCGGGAACACGTCTGCACTCTTCAAAGCTGACCGCAAAGTGAAGAAATGCCGGAAAGCTGTATAATGGCATAAATGTTTTTTTTTCAACTTATGTGGCTATCTCGGTAATTTTTTGACTTTTGCCACCAAATTTTCAACACGGGTTTGTGGGACCCCTCCTCATGAATTCAATCACTGTCATGGCGTTATTCCATCCCGAAAGGTGATTTTGCGGTCACTGCGTGGAATCACCTTTCGGGACTGAGTAATGAAATGATAGTGTCTCTGTTCATGAGGTGGCCTCCCAAAAAGCCTATGTTGGTTTTATTATCAATACATGTATATAAGGCTTCTCCAATATATTTACCCTAAATACTGTGTTTAAGTTATATTTTATACCTTTTATGGAGGATATTCTTCTATTGTATAAGAAGTGTGCTTTCTTATACACTCAAATTTCACAAAAAAGATAAAGTAAAAAAAAAAAAAAGCCTATGTTGCAAATTTGGTGAAAAAATTCCAAAAAATGACTGAGTTACGAGCGTCCGTTGTACAGTTTCCACGCACACTCGTAACTTCACCAATTTGTAATATTTTCACTCTAGATTTTCAACATTGGCATTTTTCCATACCTCCTTATGAACAGTGCAGCTGTCATTTTTCACATCCTGGCCGAAATGTGTTTTCACACTACCGGCGCAGAATGGCGCAGTTACTGTGGGAAATCAGTGTTTAGGACAAATTATGAAAATCACAGCAACATTGTTCATGAGCAGAGGTCCTAAATTCCTATGTTGAAAATTTGGTGGCTAAAGTCCATAAAATGACTGTTACAAGCGTGCATTGCAGAGTTTCCACATGCACTCGTAACTTCGACAATTTGTAATATTTTCACTCAACATTTTCAACACTGTCAATTTTGCACATGTATTTATAAACAGTACAGCTTCCATTTTTCAGATCCTGCCTGAAATGTGTTTTCGCATAAGTGGCACACTGTGGCACGGTCGCTGTGGGAAATCAACAATCAGGACAGATGAAGAAAATCATAGTGACGGGCTTCATGAGCAGAGGTGGGGGGGGGGCCTTGACAAATCCAAAAACTGTATTCTCTGTCTTTCTTAGAAAGAAAAAAGATGGCAGCCATCTTTTAGGTGCAGAGGGGTTGATACAATGGAGAGAATCTTTTCCAAAAGTAATTGAAAAAGAATTTAATGCTTAAAAGCACATTTGCCCCTGCACCAAATAGAGCACATAGCTGAAGAGTTTAGAATGCCATTCATGGTTTCTAAAAATATATTACTACTACAGTAACAGCCTGCAAATTTTCTAAGAAAGACAGAGAATACAGTACCTACAAGTTTATATCCCCATGAACAAGCCCATTTTGTGGGTGAAACATAAGGAACTTTACACAATAAAACAGAAATTATTCTACAAAGAACTTGTTTTTGGATTCATCAAGGGCCCCCCATTTTGCACAGTTGTTTCCAGAGCCTCTTGGGGGGGCTGAAGAAGTTCTAACAAGAACATTGATCCATTACCCACCACACCCACGTTTTTGCATTCATGAGCAGAGGTCCCAAAATGCATGTGTTGAAAATTTGGTGAAATAATTCTACTAAATGACTCTGTTCTGAGTGTGCATTGCGCACTTTCTATGTATGCTCATAAATTTGCACATTTTTTATATTTTCACTCAAAATTTTCAACACTGCCATCTCTTCACACCTACCTATGAATGGTATAGCTGTCTTTTTTCACATTCTGCCCAAATGGTGTTTTCCCACATCTGGTGCAGAATGGCGCGGACTCTGTGAGAAATCAACGTTCGGGACAGATTAACAAAATCACAGTGCCACTATTCATGAGTAGAGGTCCAAAACACTTTCATGAGGTGGGGGTCACAAAAATGCCATGTTGCAAATTTGTAGTGCAAATACCAACAAACAGCCGGGGCATTAGGGTTTCTAACCATAACATCCCACCCTGTACAGACTGACAGGATCAGGGGTGTGCCTTATCATTGCCGGCTGTCATGCTCACGCCATACCATCCCGCTCACCCTCAAGCCACTGACAGGCATTGAGGTATGCCTTGGACTCTTCAGCCCCACAGTTCTCCTATGTTGCACCCATTTCAGCATATGTCCTTATGAAATAGGGTGACTGTAAAACCGAACACCACAAGGCACACATCAGCACTTGTCGGTGTCTGCAGGATAGGGTGAGGTAAAATGCCATGATCGTTATGGCCGAATGGAGTGAGCGTAAGGCCCAAGGACCCCAAGGCACAACGTGATATTTGTCGCACTGCAGGGTAGTGTGAGCTGAAATTCCATGAACATTATGGCCATTGCCCAACGGCACACCTCAGTGCCTGTCAGTCTCTGTAGGGTGATGTGGGGTTTGATATCACTTTCATACTTCACTGCCATTCCTATTATGCATCTGTTCAACTCCTGCATTACCAATGCCAATGTCAGCAAGACAACATTTGGCATTAACAAATGCTTGTTACAATGTGTTTTCCTAGAATATGCCTGCTGATTGCTATATATTTAGCCTAGATAGTTCACAGAAGAAATCACATCTTATTTTCAGTGGGGCTCTACATCTAGACAATATTATGCTGCATTGCATAAAATCAGAACGCACGAAAAACAATATTTTACATCTGGGGGGATATATTAAGTGCCGGATAGATGCACGAGCAGAAAGAGGCATTGCACAAAGAGGGTGCGCTGGTCGGCACTGATACAACATTTAAAGAGAATGTGCCACCAGTACAGGGTGTACATACAGTGAAGCCCACCAGATTAAAGCACAGTACTGTAGAATTCTGCGGTAGAGTTACTGCAGCAAACAATTCAGTTTCAAAAGGAGTTAATCCCTTTTGTCATGCAGTAAACCTGTGACACTGTGCTTCATCCTGGCAGTCTTCATAGTTCCTGTTGAAAATGTGACCCAGGACGGGAGTCACAGTGCAGGCAGCTGCCAGGTCAGGTGCATCCAGAGTAACTCCAACTGAATACCTTCCAGGGGGAATGCTTGGCACATACCAGCATGCACTGCATCTCCCATGGGCAATATTCAGCCCAGGAATGCAAATTAACTAATTGAGCATGCAGGGTGCAAAGGGGCCTTATGCATGCTCATTGCCAGCCCATTTGTATGTTGGCATAGGGATGAACGCACTGGAGCAGTTCTCACCCCCAAGCCCTGACCCTGATTGCTCCCATGTGGGACAGGCCCTGAAGTCTCTGGTGGTATAGTGGCATCCCCTACCTATTCCAACAGCCCCAATCATACCGGAGTATAGGCTCTATCAGTTCCATAGTGTAGGAATCCCAATGCCATCCCTGATTGCACCTGAATACACCCACAGTCCATATCCATAGTGTAGTGGCCCCCACTTCCCCTTAATAGTGCACAAACTGCTCCCTCCCTGCCCCCAGCCCATCCCATTGTGACAACTGGTTCTGTAATGGGATTGTACCACTCTATTGGTGGGTGGCAGAGCACTCACAGTAGGATGCTGGAATGTGTTATATATAGGCACGAGCTGTGTGTGGGTGATAACACCCAGTGGCCATACTCCTCAGGCACTCGCATGCGGATCCATCATCCCAGTGCCCTTGCACTGCTCAGTGTGGGTGATGGCCGATGCTGTATCAACTCACACAGGTCCCAAAACAGGCATGTCACAGTCGATCTCCCATTCGTTTGTACAATTGGGGAACTGCAGATGAACTATCTATAGCCTGAAGCGTACACTACAAATGACATTACAGGATACCACACTCTATGGCACCCGGGATACTTCAGAAGTCTGGAGGGTGACATGTTACACAGGGGAGTGGGGACAGTGTGGACTTGCAGCATGTATGACAGCAGGAAGATACAGCATTGACAAGGCATGCATTGGAGGTATGTAAATTCCCTCTTCAGTTTGCCAGGGACATGCACACAGCTGCATACACTGGTGAATCCACAGCTGGCATGGTGCCTCAGTGCATGGTACAGGCAGTTGAGTCATTCCAGAGTGCAGGTCCCCAGCCCAGGTTCAGTGCAGTCATTGGCTGGCCATGGCAGGGTGTGGAGAACAGTGCCAGTCTTTGCAACAAGGTTGGGTATGGGGGGAGTTAGGGTGTCTGCATACGGGGCAGTGGATGGGAGTCCTCTAGACTATGGATATGGACCATGGTTTCCTTTGGTGCAATCAGGTCTGGTTGGGGCCCTACACTATGGAGCTCTTCAGGATGGAGTTGGCTAGATTATGGATCAAAAGGGGGTACTTTTAGTCTACCAGGGCTGCCAGGCTGCTGTGCACCTGGGTGCACATCTCCAGCCTACCTATGGGTGGCTGGCTAGGTTCGGCCAGCTATTCATGGCCTAACTGTGGGCCATGGTGCTCTGGACTATGAGGGGCACATTCTCACTGAATATGCTGCAGCACGGCATATGCATGGGATTTCCCCCTTGACTTGAATGGCATATCATTTGTGTGTGCTCTGGCCCATTCCTTTGTGGCTGGTGCATCCCGCACATTTGAATATTGCACTTTTGCACATTGTTGGAGTTGTGCAGCACATCTCCCTTTTCCACTGGGATGTGCTGCGTATCTCCATTGAATAGTCTTCAGTTAGAGAAAGCGGAAGAGGCTTCTAGCCGGAGGCTGGGAGAGTAAGTAGACTTGAAAGATTTTCTTAGCTGGTATTCTGTGTGTCTGTAATTGTATTTGAGGGCTGGTCTTAACTGCCTTTTATTGTGCTTTTACATTTAGTTTGGTCAGGAGGAAGGGATTCTAACAGACAATTTGGTGTTTCTGTGTGTTCAAAAGTTGCTATCTGGCCTGCAAGTGCAGGCATCATATTACAGGGGATTAGAGCTGTTTAAATGTAAGGTGTGACCTCCAGCTCAGTCAGTCTTCAGTTAGAGAAGGCGGAAGAAGCTTCTAGTTGGAGGCTGGGAGAGTAAGTAGACTTGAAAGATTTTCTTAGCTGGTAGTGCTTAGAGGTGCAGTGAGGGGCAGACACAGGGCTGACCGTATATACTCGCGTATAAGTCGGATTTTTTAGCGTTAAAATATACACATTGTCTAGCCTACCAATTTATACGTGAGATATAGAGCGTGGTTGTTTGAGACTGCTCTGGACAAAAACGTGAACTTTGCTGCCTAATTAACACTGCACGATGTTTAATTGCAGTCGTTACTTTGATGTGATTACCTCGTCATTGTTTAATCAATACATGATTAACACCGCTTCTCAGTTCACTATTGCTGCTCCCTCAGTTCAATGTTAATTGTTAAATGATTAACATTGCTTGATTAAATCTGCTCAATGTTTAATTACCTCATCATAGTTAAAATTGTCCCTCCTGCAGGTTGTTAAATGATTACCTCAGTTCAATAAATGATTAACACCGCTCCTTAGTTCACTATTGCCACTCCCTGGGTGTAAGATGCAGGCTCACAAATGAAAACGCAGTGCATATGATACTGATTTTAAATTAAAAGTTGTTCAGTATGCTGAGATGCACACAAATGCTGCTACTGAGCGAGAATTCAGCATAGATGAAAAATTAATCCGCAACTGGAAACATAAAAAAGATCTGGTCAGCAATTACAGGTTTCGTACGAAACTCAGTTCTTGTGTTTTTTTTTTTATAGGTTTCGTACAAAACTCAGTACCCGACTTATACGCGGGTCAATAAAAAAGTTGTAATTCGCAGGGCTCAAGTTGGGACCCCGAATTATATATGCGAACCGACTTGTACGTGAGTTTTTACAGTACACTCTTGTGAGAGTCGGGTGTAGGCCCTAATCCCACCTCCCCCACCCCTCTCTCCCCAGAGCTCGGCTCATTTATAGGGGAACACCTACCTTGCAATTGGAGAAAAAGGCTTCAGGTGCAGCTCATGTAGTTCTAGCCACTGGGGGTTGGGTAAAGGCTGGGAGAGAGGAGCTTAGGGAGTTGTACACTTCCTCTGTATGTTTACTGTGTAGTACTGCACCTAGTAACGGGGTACCTGTTTACTGTGGGACTGTATCTAGGATTAGTGGGTGACCTGATTAGTGGGTAGGGGTGTAACTTGGACTAGTGGGGAACCTGGTGGTTCACCCAAGGAAACCTACTTGGAGGGGGATGGGACCACACGGCATTAGGGCCAGCATCTTTGGGAGGGTGGTGGGGTGCACAGGATGTGGGGCGGCCATGATACTGGACTGGGCTTGGAAGTTCAGTGGTTGCCCAGTGTGCTACCAGCTGGCACAACTTAGGGAGGAGGTTGAGGGGATTAGGAGACAGCTGGAGGGAAGGGGGTATGGTTGGGGAATAGGGCAGGGGTTCTTCCCAAGCACTAGGGGCAGAGGCATAGGGAAAGGAGTGCAGGAGAGTACTCTGAGGTTGCATAGGGACCCTGACAGAGGGGGCCCAAAAGGAATACACTACCAAGGAAACAGGCAGGTATCTGTGAACCCTCAGAGAGGGGGGCTAAAGGGAGGACATTCTCAGGAAAGTAGGCAGATGGCTGGGGCTGGACAGAAGGAAGCAATGAGGGAAGGTGGATCAGACCTTAAGCGCAGTAACCACTTCAGTTCTCTTCTTCTGCTTGAGGATGAGGGGGTGATGTAGCCATGACAGGGGCGGTAAGAGATGGAAAGGGTTGGGGCAGGAAGCAGTGGCCAGATAGCAGGAAGAATGGGGGGGAACTTGGAACATTGGAAAATGGGGGAGAGGGGGGAGAGGGGGATCAGAGCAGGAGGAGGAGGAGGAGGAGGGGATAGAGGGAGGAAAGCACAAGGTGAAGGACCAGTTGGGAGGAAAGGGCAAGGAGAGGGACCAGAATCACAAGGAGGATACAGTAAAGGGATCTGAGGGTTTAGGCCAGGGGAGCACGACAGGCAAGGAAGGGCTGAACGGAGATGGGAATGAAGGGAGGACGAACCAGGCAAGTTTATCAGATGGGGAAGGACCAGGTTGCGAGCAGTGGCGGGGGTGGCGAGTACAGAAGGATACTCGGGAGGAGGAGGAGCATAGGATCGGGAGGAGGGGGTGGCCAGGGTAAATAAGGAGGGGGTGGCAGGTGCCACCCAGATAGGGGGAGAAGCAAGGAGCCGGCTGAGGGGAAGGGCCAGTAGAAAGGATGAGGGACATGGAAGGGGGTGATATCAATCAATCAATCAATCAAACAATCAATCAATCAATCAGGCAATCAAAATCTTTATTTAACCAGGCAGGCACCATTGAGCAAGCTCATTTGCGAGGTGGATCTGGGGTTTGTCATACAAAAGGGGAGTACACACAATGAATAGCAACAGATACCATGCAGGGACATAACAACAAAAGGCATGTGCAGATACAGTGCCAGTACAAGTGCAAGATGCAATGCAAGGAACATTATACAGTCAATCAAATTTGTACAACACAAGTGCAATGGAGAACTGGACAACAAATGATATTGCCGGCAGATGCCAGTCTAATAAAAAACAAACAAAAAAAAAAAAACTAACCAATATGTCCAAAAAGGTCAAAGAGCAGTTGTGGTGCATAAAATTAGACAAGCCATGGTACTGCTGGTGAAGACCGGCTTGGTTAGGTTCACCCTGGTCCCATAAGGGGATAAAGCAGGAAGATGAAACAAAATACACAGGTAGGGAGGGAGGGAGGGAGGAAATGGAGGAAAAGGGTGGTCAGAGTGCTCCTGTTGGGTGTTTCCATGATCAGGGGTATCAAATGGGATAGGGAGGGGGAAGCCTGCCCGGTTAGAACAAAATGCTTCCCTGGACTAACGATGCACAGGGCCAAGCACGAGGTATATCAGCTGGCAAAGGATTGTGGAGGTTCCCTGGACATGCTGGTCCACCTGGATACCAATGACACTGTGGGAAATAGTGAGCTAGAGATACAGGCAAAGTTCAGGGAGCGTGCTAGGGTCTCCATGACATAGGATGCCCAATTTCCTTCTCAGAAATCCTGCCGGTGCCAAGGGCTAGTGTGGAACGCAAGAGGAAGATTAGGGAGATAAACCAGTGGCTCAGGGAGTGGTGTGGAGCCAGAGGGTATGGATTGATGGGGGATTGGGGGGAGACCTGGGAGGATAAGGGGCTATATGCTAGAGATAGGGTCCATCTCAATTTGGAAGGGAGGAAAATCCTTAAGTTGAAAATAGAGGGGTTCATTGGTGAAAGGTGGGGTTTAAACTTGTGAAGGGGGAGGGATGGGAGAAAAGGCTGTCGAGGGTGGGGGTCCGATAAAGGAGGGACTCTGTCTCCACCCCGGGAGCTGGAGGAATGTGGGAAAAGGCTGACTGGTAAGGTGCTGACCGGGGGAAGATGGAATCCCCATGGGAACTCGAGCAGGGGAAATGGAAGTATATGGAAAGGGTGTAAGGTGTCCTGCTAAATATCAGGAGCTTGGGCAGTAAAATGCCTGAACTCCAGGCAATGCTAACTGAGGGAGAGGTGGATGTGGCAGCGGTCACTGAGACCTGGGCCACCGCAGGGCATGACTGGGACCTGAAACTGGAGGGTTACACCATGTTCAGGAAGGACAGGGGGAAGGAAGGGGAGGAGAGGTAGCAATAATGGCCAAAAACTGCATTGGCATAGGAGGAGTGGAGGAGGCAGAGGGAACTGTGGAGGCGATTTGGGTCACCTTGATAACAGGAGACAAGAGTAAAAATAGGAGTGGTGTATAGGCCACCCGCACTGGCAGAGGAGAGTCTGGTGGCAGATATGGGGAGACACTGCACTTTGGACAGGGGAAGGGTGGTGGTGTTGGGGGGCTTAAACATGCCAGGAACAGACTGGGAGACTATGACATCCTTGGTGGCCAGGGAACAGAGGTTGTTGGATGTCTTTCAGGAGGCGTTCCTACCATCAGGGAGGTGTGGATACTGGATGTGGTTCTGCAGACAGTGACCAGACTGGGGACCTGGAGGTAAGGGACCTGTCGGTGGGGAGCGACCATGCCACGGTCTGGTTCTGCCTGGACCTAGGAGGGGTAGAAGGCTGCACAAAGATGGAGGTAACTGACTTTAGGGGGGCAGATTTCAAGGAAATGGGAAGGATCCTTACAAAGCATTTGGATGGGATTGGGCCAGACATGGACGCTGACAGTAGGTGGGAAATCATCAGGAGGGGGTATAGGATGCTACCAGCACCTGTACAAGAGTAAGACAAAAATGCGGTAGGGCCTGTAAACCCTTTTGGTGGACCAGGGAGGTTCAGGAGGTGGTGCGGGGAAAGACGGCAGCTTATAGGCATTTCAAGTGCTCAAGGAGTAAAAGGGATCGAGGGGAGTACGAGCTGATGGCCAGAAGGGCCACTAGGGTGGTGAGAGTGGCTAAGGAAAGGAAGGAGCAGAACCTGGCCAGGGAAATTAGAAGAGGGAACAAGGTGTTTCTTTAGATACATTGGGGAAAAATGAAGGGTGATGGGGCAGATTAGCAGGATTAAAACAGGGGAGGGATGGACACAACCCCTGGGGAGCAGGCTGAGGAACTAAATGAGTGCTTTGCCTCAGTTTTCACCAGGGAAAATGGGGGGGGGCTGCATCATACATTGGAGGAGACGGTCAAACTGAGGAGGGGACCCTTACTGATCGGAGGGTCTGGGGAGGGGGGGCCATCACTGGCAGGAGGGGGGAAGGAAAAGCAGGGGGACGAGTTAGCGGAGGTGGAAATCATGGCAGAGAGAGTGAGGGAAGCCCTCAGGTCCCTTAAGAAAAAGAAAGCACCGGGGCTGGATAAATTACATCCCAGAGTGTTGAAGGAACTGGCGGATGGCCTGGCAAAACCCCTGGTGAAGCTCTTCAGCATCTATCTGAGGACAGGGTGGGTGCCCCAGGACTGGAAGGTGGCACGTATAGTGCCTATCCACAAGGGGGGATCAAGGGAGGTGTCTGGGAACTACAGGTCTGTCAGCCTGACATTGGTGGTGGGCAAGGTGATGGAGGCCATTGTCAAGGAGAGGCTGGGGGGACCTGGAAAAGTCTGGGTGCCTGGACGATAGGCAGCATGGCTTTGTCCTGGGGAAATCATGTCAGACAAACCTTGTGGAGTTCTATGACTGGGTGACAAGTGCCTTGGACCTGGGTAGACTGGTGGACGTCCTCTTTCTTGACTTCAGCAAGGCGTTTGACTCTGTTCCTCATGGGGCCCTGTTGGATAAGCTGGGAGAAATAGGGGTGGGGAACCAGATGACCATATGGATAGGAAATTGGCTCCAAGACCAGACGCAGAGGGTCGTGGTTGGTGGGATAGTCTCATCCCCAAGGAGGGTCATTAGTGGGGTCCCTCAGGGATCGGTCCTTGGGCCCCTCCTGTTCAACGCCTACATCTCTGACATAAGGAAGGGTATCAGGAGTGAGATGAGTCTCTTTGCGGATGACTCAAAACTGGGGGCGGTGGTGGATGGGAAGGAGGGGAGGGTGGCCCTACAGGGGGACCTGGAGGCTCTGGAAAGGTGGTCTAGAAAGTAGAAGCTGGGGTTCAATGCAGGGAAATGCAAGGTACTGCACCTTGGAGCCAGAAACCTGGACCAAGTGTACACCGGGGGCAATGCCACAAGTCTCAATGGCTGAGAGGGACCTGGGGGTGGTGGTGGATGTCAAGATGAACAACTCTGAGACTTGTAGGAGGGCAGCGGCCAAGGCCAACAGGATGCTGGGATGCATTGCTAGGGGGATCACCTCCAGAAGGAGGGAAGTGATACTTCCTCTGTATAACTGCTTGGTGAGGCTGCTGAGTGCTGCATGCAGTTTTGGAGGCCGCACTTTAAGAGGGACATCAAACTCCTGGAGAGGGTCCAGAGGAGGGCAACCAAAATGATCTGGGGCTTGGGGGACAGAACCTATGGGGAGAGGCTCGAAGAGCTAAATATGTACACATTGGAACAGAGAAGGAACTGGGAGGTCATGATAGAGATCTTCAGGTACATGAAAGGGGTAATTAGCAGAAGAGAAGTCAATGTGCTCCGAAGGAAGGGGAGGGCAACTAGAGGGCATGGGTGGAAGCTGGGGGGGGGATTCAGGGGAGAAAGGAGGAGGTGCTTCTTCACTGAGAGGGTGGTGGAGCCATGGAATGCACTGCCCAGGGGGCTGGTGGAGGCAGAGACGGTGGAGAGGTTCAAGAGGGGGTGGGACAGGTACAGGTGAAGGGTTCTGGAAGCAAAGTCCTGTGCAGCGAGAATATCTGGGACTGGGAAGGGAGAAACCAAAGAGGGCAAGGGGGCAGCAAGGTCAACTTCCAGGGTGGGGACTGACCAAACGAGCAGACACAAAAGACCGTTAGGCCTATTCTGCCGGCATTTTAGTATGTTACTATGAATATGGAGGCCCTGGACTAGGTAGCCTGAATACATTATAAAAATGGTAAAATCATGACCCCACTGGAAATAAGATATTTCATCTAATCTGAGTAAATCTGAGCCTGAGTAAATACAGTGCAAAAATGTGTAAATAAACATCTTTGTGACAATGAGATGTAGCATCTCCCCTGCTCTATCCAGGATGTAAAATATAGGAAAAGAAATATTCAGTGCTCCCAGATCCAAATAACCATTACTCTGTAAGAAGCCCTCATTTTCCCTGTTTTCCCCACCGAGGCAGAATCAAATCCCTATATAAATCCCTGTAGATTTTTCCATAAGCCAGTGGTTCCTTATTTATGACTTTTTTTCTTTATTATATCAGCAGTTTCTTATTAGGAAAAGAGCTCTGATTTGCTGCTCATATATATGTCACGATGGCCTTGGAATGATTGGGATTTACATGCTATGCATGAAGGCATAATGGGGGACTATATGAAATAACAAATATCAAGCTCATTATTTCATGAACTATACTCAAAATTAATAATCACAAGTCAGACTATCTTTCAAAAGATACTAGTAACGCCTATAAACAAATGTATTGCAAATAGAGACATTTCTCTCTCCCTCTCTCTCTCTCTCTCTATATATATATATATATATACACAAATACTATTTTGCATCTTATAATTGTTAGTTTTCAGACAAATTCTCATAGATGTTTTTCTGTCCACCTGATGGAACCTGAATGAGTTAAAGGGGCACTGTCAGCATTTGACTTTCATTTCTGGCCAAAATCAAACAGTGTGCCTCTTGACACAAACCTACTAAACATATGCTGCAGAATACTCCTATATATAAAAAAGTAATGTTTTTTAACAGTTTGGCACATTTTCAAACAAATACCTTTTCACCCGTCCTGGTCATAATGCCTCCAATTTCAGAAGTACATCCAGGTTGGCACCACGCATCTGCCATGATCGCGATCTTGAAGTACATTTTTTTCATACACAACATATGGCGTTATACTGTATGTACACCCCACATGATTCTAAAATGTCCCGTTTATCTGCGCCAGCAAACCGAGCACTCGAAGTACTTTAATTCTTATTTTTAAATCACGGATGAAATCCCGCATACGTACACGATGGCATGACTAAAGATCTCACGCATGCGCAAGAGCATGCCATCAGTGCGCATGTGCGGGATTTTGGCCATGACATAAAAATATGAATTCAAATAGTCCCAGTGCTCAGTTTGCTGGCACTGATAAATGGAACATTTTAGAATCATGTAGGGTACAGGCACAATGTAACACCATATGCAGTGTATGACATAAATGTACTTCAGGACCGCACTCATGGCAGATGTGTGGCTCCGACAGGGGTCCTGACCTGGATGTGCTTCCAGAATCGTGGGGCATTGCAATCAGGACGAATGACAAGGTATTTGTTTGAAAATGTGCAAAACTGTTAAAAAAACATTACCTTTGTTATATATAGGAGTATTCTGCAGCATATGTTTAGTAGGTTTGTGTCAAGAGGCACATTGTTTGATTTTGGCCAGAAATGATGGTCAGACGCTGACAGTGCCCCTTTAAGTAAATGTTATTATTTTATCAAGGCCCTGATCCAGCAACTCAGTAAATACGCACTCTTTTTACTTGGTATTACTTGGTATGAAAGAACAGAAGAAGGCCAGAGCCCATCGAGACTGTTCCCCACACTATGTGGGACATTATTTATTTATTATCCCTTAAGCAAACATCTAATTTGTTTTTAAAGACAGTGGCACTAGTTGCCTCTACCAATTCTTGTGGCAAGGTGTTCCATACAATGGATGCTCTTATTGGAGCTCAGTATATCATATTATAAAATGACATAAAACAGTCTTCTGTTTACAGTTGTTTTATCAGGAATTTTATAAATGATATAAGTTCTTTATGTCACATCTATGTTGGTTCAATAAAAGGTATCAGAGCATTTACTTCTGTATCACTCACGGTTTGTCAGCAGTTAATTTATTAAATGAGGTCTCCCTTGCCTAGAGTTTGACTGTTTCTCCACCCCTTCCCCAAACACATACACTCACTCACTCTCTCTTACTACAAGAGATCTCAGTAGCTCTTATCTGTTGTGTTTGGGAAGCAGGCCGCAGCCCTTTATGTCAAAAATAAATTTATATATTTAGTATGGGTAGTTCACTGAACACCTGGCATTTTATCAGATAGGTCTTGAGAGTTTAAAAACAGTGTAAATCTTTACAACATTTGCTGGGAAAGTGTAACATTTATGAGGTACGACTCTTTCTTGAAAGATATTAATCTCCGACTGAATTAGTAGTAAAAAGTTTTTAAATGTGAATCATTTAAATGTGCAAGCTGTTGCATTTCGAAAGGGTAAACAAATTTCCAGTTCAATAAGCAACCAATATTTAACAAGCTGTTTCAGTTTCCTAATGGCCATAAAATAAGCAGCTTGGAGTTATATCGCCAACATTCTAAACAGAAAGAAGGGGTTATTTTATTTTAGTTGAAATAGTGATTTGTAGATTTGGAAGAATACATTGAAATGTCCAAAAAATAAGTTCCACAAAACTCCATTTTCAAGCTACAGATAGCAAAATGGCTGTAGGCTCCTCCCACAGCCATAAAAAAAAACAAAAAACACTACTTCTTCATATGTGATAGTCCGCCATCTATCTTTCCACCATCTGTGTGCTAGTACTGTCCAGAATGTCAGGGCAAAGGTATGGTGTATGAAGAAATGTTCCATGGTTTCTTCGCCAGTCCCACAGGTTTGTCTAGGACACATATGTTCTTCCTGCCTTTTATGTTTAGCATTTCCTTTTACATTTAATCTCCCATGGCAACACATCCATGAAATATCCCACATTCTTGGTGGGGTCCAGTTATCTTGCAAAATCAAAGGTATCTTAGCACTATGCTGTACTGTTGCTCCTTTAAAGACAGATGTAATAAAGAAGGCCTGACTGTACAGTGCCATATATGAGAGGTCTAGGTATTGCAAATATCTGGAAGGGTTCTAGTTTCCATTTCCGTATTTTAGACACTATGGGTGGGATATTCAGACTGCGCCAAAAAGATGTGCAATAGAGGGAGCAGGCGCAAGGCCAGTGCGCTATGGCGCAACGAGCGCGATATTAAAACCATGCACAGGATAAGGTGTGCCAGCACAATGTGGCTGAATATCATGCCCGATGCGCCACAGTGCAACGAGGGATGCGCAATGGAGCAGGGTCGATGCGCAATAGCACCCCTAGGGATGCACAAGGACTAAGACAGGAAGCAGCTGAGCAGCAGCCATGGATGCGCCACGCACCAAGGGGCATGCATCAGGACAGACAGTCCCCCCAGCCCCCCCCCAAGGAAAGGCCCTCGTGAGCTGTACAACCAGATGGGTGCAGAACGGACCACTGGCCCACGTCCCCCGGTGCTGAACCAACAGCAGATGTGACCCAGCAGTCCCCACCCACTGGGCAAGGCGCCCCTGCATCGTCCCCCGGCCAACAGAGACTGGAACACAAGGATGGCCAGGCCCCACCCATGCCACGGCACCACACCAATGCTGACCACCCCCCAGTACAGTGAGCCTGAGACACCAAACCCAAAAGCATGACCAAACAATGCATGGCACTGAAGGCACACCCCAACACTGTGCCAAGGCAACCAGTGGCCCTGGGGTGCAATGCATATGTACCACATCCCCACTGTGACCACCCACTGCATGTGGTGACACTGTCCACCGACACCACCACAACCCACACAAGGCCCCCAGCATGGCCCCTACAGAGGCACAGCAAGGTGGGTGACCCAGCACCAGCACCCGAGGGACCCCACACATGAGAAGGGCCACCCTGGATGCTGCCACCAGCAGGAAGGCACACCAAACACAGGACCCAAGCACGGTCCACCACCCGTGCACACACCCTGTCCCTGCACCGACCCCACCAGACACCACAGCACCCTCCTGTGGTGCATGGAGGCATGCGCCACACAGAAGGCAACACAGGGCACACACAATGTCCCCCATCCCAGTCCCATGGGTACCCTGGCATGGTGCCACACAAAGCAGTGCAACAGATGCTGTCATCGAGAAGCCCATGGTGCCATGTACCTGTGGTCTGCCCTCCACCATGTTGCTGGTGAGCCTGCCATGTGGCAGGTGACTCATGCGCCTGGCCCCCTGATGGCAGGTGCAGGGGCCTGTGATCAGGTCACCGCCCACATGCAGCAGGACCCCATGTGACAGCCACCAGACCACAGACACTGCCCCAGTCACCATGGCTTGCATGGAGGGGGCAGACCAAAGCTTCACCCACAGTGGTAACAGGGACAGATGTGCAGTAGTCCAGGGCTGGGATACCAGCTGCAAGTGCACCATGCCTGGCAGGGTGGCAGGTATGGACTGCCCCTGAAGGCATGCCAGCAGCCAAGCATGTGGTGGTGGGGTCAGCACAACCGTGCATACCACAGTCGCACATGGCAGCGGTGTAGTTGCAATGCTCACAGCTGCACAGGCACAGCACACACCAACAGGGCTGGCTGGAACATGACACATGCACCCCAGCCTGCTGCACACAGGCAAACAGTGCACAGGGCACACCACATAGTACCTGGACAGAGCCCATGACCCCAACCCACACCAGTGGCGGAGCCCCGACAGACACATCCATGGCCAGGCCAGCACCACCGCATAGTAGAAATGCACACCACTGCAGCAAGGCTCCATGCGCCTGCTGAAAATCAGAGACCGACACGGACATAGGTATAAAAGTATATATTATTAAACAACACAACAGCAACAAAAACTAGGTACAGATATGTACAATGGGTGAGGGGATATGCAAGGATGCAACAAGGGGGAAGGGAAGGGCATGGGACAATTGGAAAGGCAAAGGTGGGGGACATGGGGCCGTGGGGTACAGTCCAGGAAGGGATGGAGTCTGATCAGTCACTACAGGCCCTACCAGTGGCTCCGGTCCTCTCTCTCCTCCCTGTAGCATCTGTGGTGCCACCGACGGTCACCCCTGTCCATACTCTCCAGCAGCTCCAGCATGGCTCGGGTGACCTGCACGATCTCCTGGAGGGTCCGCTCCATGGCCGCCCAGTGTGGTCCACCTAGGACAAGGGTGCAGAGACAGTATGACTGACTGGCCTGACCAACACAGTGCACCCACCATGCACGGTGTGCATCAGTGGCCTGCGCCCCTGGAATGGTATGCGACCACCCAAAGTGAGTGTGCCCACATGATCCACCTACCCAGGCACCCGCAGTCATGCAATCTGCTGCACACCATCACTGCCCATGCACCACACAGCACCATCCTGGCCATCTGGCACCATGGCAATGCAGTGGGAAGGCAGAGGTACAGCCAGGCGCTGAGTGCACCCATGGCCCACCTGCGATACCCACCCACATGTGCTGTCCCACAGGACAGTACAGAGGGCACCGCGGGACATGCACAGCTGGAGGGGCCATGTGCCAAGGGTCCACGCGTCACCACCACCCCTGCAACCCACCATGCACAGGTGTATAGGGAATCACAGTACTCACCTGCGTCCCAGTCAGCAGGTTGCTGCTGACCCCCAGCACCACCACTGTGCCCTGCCTGCATGGCCACACCTCTGGCATTGTCCTGCCCATGATGGTCCTGGGCCATCCGGGCCCTACTGTGGTCCTCCGGGCCTAGGGAGGAAACATGGAGAGAGGCACATCAGTACACGGCTGACCTATAGACCTCCCCACCAGTGTGTGTGTGCCCGCACAGCCTGTCTGGGGTGCGGTGGCTCAGGGTGGACATGATGCACCCCCACAACTGACAACACAGGTGCTGGACCCCCCTGGCGGCATGGCCTGCCGAACCCTGTACCCTGAGGACAGTCGGATATGACTAGTGATGGTGAAGGGAGCACCTACCTTGCCGTGGCATGGCTCCCCGCTGGGCACGCGCCTGCAGTCAACCCAGATGGTTGGGGTCGCACCGCTGGAGGTCCCCAAAGCGGTGCTAACACTGCTTCCCGGTACAACTGCTCCCAGTGGCCTCCTCAAGGCCTTCTGTGACCTCCTGCCAGACCTCAGTTTGAAGCCTCAGGAGGGGCACCTGCCCAAACATGGCACCCACATGGGGCTCCACAAGAGCCACCAGTTTCGCCAGCTTGATCGCACTCCACACAGAAGCTCTGGTGCGTGGCATCATTCAGTCTTTGCTGAGCTCAAAATGGCACCTGATAGCATATGTGTCCCACATGCTGAGGCAGCGCGGTACTGCACTGCCAATCGCAATTGTACTGGCACCGGACTGCGCAATAGGGGGGCAGCCATGTGGACACACAGTGCCTAGAGGGCAAAGGACAGCCACAGGGTCAAAGGTCTGTCTGCACACAGAGTGCCACTGTGCTATTGGGAGGCACCTGTATGGTGCGTGGCAGGGTGCATGTGTGTGCCGACATGCAGTGGCCTACTGCACAGAGGTGTCATGGTGCCCATGGCGCACCATGGCACATGTGCCCAATGGACATGCTGTGCATGAGTGCCACAGGCACAGCAGTGGCTGTGCACTGTACTGCTTCCCGTGCACACAGCATATGCTGCACCGCTAGTGTACATGTCAGCACAGTGCGCGTGCGTGGTGTGGGGCTGATTGCACCGCGTCACAGTGGTGCGCCACACCCTGAGCATGCTCAACACCATTACGCAAGGTGCAGCTGCGCGATATTCAGCCAGGATATGCAAATAAGCTCATGAGCCATTCCACAGTGCATCCACTGCATTTGCATCCCATTACAGTTGCACATGCCCTCATTTGCATGCGATGCGCTATAAAAGCAACATGGAAATGCACAGGCCATGGATCAGTATTGCACCCTTTGGAGGTAGGTGCCATGCTGTGGAGATGTGGGGACAGTGGTCTGGGAGGGCTGTATGGGTCTGCATGGTCCATGGTAACATCTGTCCATCTCCCCAGGCAAAAGCTTGACCGAACGTGAGGAGGATGAGGAGCAGGGGAAGGTGTGGAA
The DNA here is from genome assembly GCA_016271365.2 of Neoceratodus forsteri. Taxonomy (NCBI): domain Eukaryota; kingdom Metazoa; phylum Chordata; order Ceratodontiformes; family Ceratodontidae; genus Neoceratodus; species Neoceratodus forsteri. Next base: position 114,764,877 of record JADMNL010000024.1, on the reverse strand, counting down.
GCGGAGGCCCGACTTCACCAGGGTGGAATCAGATGGCCTGTTCGAGGCCTACCTCAACAGGGAGCCACTGCTCAGTGGACAGAGGGGCACACCACAGGTCGGTGCTGCAGCGTGCGGTGAGGTGGAATGTGCGGTCAACCAGCAGGGCAGCCACCAGTGTTCCATGCAGGAGTGCAAGAAAAAGGTTGGCACAGACAGGAGGAGGATTAAGGACAAGGTGACTGCCATCAGGGCAGTGCATGCAGCCACTGGTGGGGGCCAGCAGGATGTGCCTCACCTGACGCCACTGGAGGAACAGATGTCTGGCAGCATGCGGCGTTGTGCCATAGAGAGCATTCCCAGCGGAGGCTTCCAGATCAGTGGCAGCCCATCACTACATGGTAGGACCGGTGCTGGCAGTGTGTGGGAGGCAGGGGGGCAGGCTGCTAGTCCAGGTGAGACCACTAATGGTACTGTGTTCCTTTACAGCTCCTGAGTGTCTGCATGGGGCAGTGGTGGTGGGTGTGTCCACCAAGGGGGCAGCCCTGGAACCGGTGGAGCACCCATCCACCTCCACAGGTGTCCGAAGGGCCGACTGCCTGCAGCCCTGCACAGCTGTCCGGACTGATGCCTGTGGTGCGGGTGCAGATGAGGCCCTGGCAGTGTTCCAGGGTGATGCCAGTCATGGTGTCCTGTGTGTTGAGACTCAGATCGGGGCCAATTCCAGCACTGATGATGACATGACGCACGTCCCGGACAGTGATGTTGGTGGGTCACAGGGGGATCCCAAGAATGGCATCCGCTTAGGCAGCAGTGAGGGCAGCACCGGCATGGTTGCATGCACATCAGCCCCTGTCCTGGCTGTGTCTGCGGCATCCAGTGGGGCAGCACTGGTGTGTGGATGTGGTAGTGGGGTTGGTGGTGCCGCTGCAGACATGCTGGTGGCACCCTTTGATCGGCAGGTGGAGGGGCAGCAGCAGCAGCTGGACTGTGTTGACGTGGGGATGGGGGAAGGGGGTGGCAGCAGTGCACTGCATGACGATGTACTCCAGGATGGCACCGCCATGCGGTGCCCACCATCATGGGGCATTGTGCCACAGGGCCAGGAACATCATGGGGGCCAGCATGCTGGCCATGCAGATGACCTCTTGGATGACCATAGCCGTGTACTACAGGCCTCTGTGGATCAGCAGGTGTGGCTCGTGGATGCGGTGGATACACTCTGTGCAGAGCTGCACCAGGCAGAGGTGCGGCACAGCAGGGACCATGCCTTGCTCCTGGCAGAGTTGGCCCAACAGTGGGCGGATGTGACCACAGCCATTGACTGGCAAACCACTGCATTGGTGACTGCTATGGCTACACTGGCCAACCAGCTGTGTTCCCGGCTACTGCACACCCTGCAGAGTGCATGGTCCACCCCCCATTCTTGGCATCGGGCAACCCCTGCCATGTTGACGCCAGGTTTGGCTGTGGGCATTCCAAGCACGCCTGGTGCAGGCTTGTTTGGTGGCCTGCAGACACCTGCGTGGACATGGTCACGTTCACGCAGCGTCACCCCTTGGGGACCATCGGTGCCACCCCATGAGGCCACTGGTCAGCCTGTTACAGCTGGCAGGTCTCGGCGGGGCCACCCACACATCTGTGGTGGCCGTGCTACTGTGCTACATGACTGACCCTTCCCCCTCCACGACCACTGTCTGCCGCAGCCCAGTGTGCATTGTGGTGTTCTGTGTGTGCACCTGGGTGTTGTGCCCTGTCCTGCACCCACACGGTCCCTGTGCATACCCTCCTGGCTGCTGACCACTGTGGCGTGTGCATGATGATGCCAGCATAGCGCTGACCACCACTGTGCAATGGTGCTCAGCGTCTGAGGCACACACAGTGCCAGCCACTGGGTGTGGTTGTGTTGGGTCCTGTGTGGGTGTGGGGGGGCCTGTGGGGGTGGGTGTGCATGTGGCCCTGTGGGCATGGGTTGGGGTGTGTGTGCCTGTGTGTGCGTGCCATGTGCAGCCCTGCTGTTCCCTACCTTTGTGTGCAGGTCCCCGCCCATTCCCACGCCCCTGCTGCTGACTGTCCCTGGTGTCCGCCCCTGCCTGGCTGTGGGATGTGCCTTGCCCCTGGTGCCTGCATGTGTCCCTGTTGACCTACCTGTGTGGTCCAAAGTGCTCCTCTGCAATGGTGTCCCAGTGCTGCTGGGCCATCCGGGCCAGCCGAGGATCCCTTCGCCCAGGGGGAGGCTGCCCAACACCAGCTGGCCCGGCATCCTCATTGTCCCCACCGCTGTCCCCCTCCTCGACCTCAATGGCTATCCCACAGTCGATGGCCATGTTGTGCAGGATACAGCAGGCCAGGAATAGCCCTCAGGCCTTTGAGGGGCTGTACTGTAGGGCACTGCCTGATGCGTGCAGGCAACAGAACCATGCCTTCAGCAGCCAGAACACACGCTCAATGATATTCCGTGTGGTGGCATGTGCCTCATTGTACTGCTGCTGCACTGGGGTCATGGGGCGCCGGTATGGTGTGAGCAGCCAGGGCCGCAGCGGGTACCCACTGTCACCTGTGAGGAGAGAGATATCATTAGCATGGTGGTCTGTGACACTGTGCCACTAGCCTTCTAGGCCATTCCCCATGGCACCCTTGCCTGTGCCCCCTCCATCTGCACCCTTCGTCTGGTGTGCTCTGCATACTCACCTACCAGATGGCCAGTGGGGATGTCCTCACTCTCGAACCTATGGCACAATGCATACTGGTGCCAGATGAAGGTATCGTGTGCTCCCCCAGGGTGCGTGGCACAGACATTGATTATGCGCCCCCTGGCATCTCACACTGCTTGACAGTTGACACTTGGGTATCCCTTGTGGTTGATGTATGCCACCCCCTCCAGGCCAGGTGGCATGCAGATGCCAACATGGGTGCAGTCTATGGCCCGAAGCACGCCAGGCAACCATGCTACCCTGTGGAACTCCTGCATGTTTTCTGTGTGCTCTGCCTGTGTGCTGGGGAAATGGATATATTCTGCAGCATGTGGCAGCAGTGCACTGAGGAATTGTGTGAGTAGGCATGATGCGGCCAACTGGCTTATGCCTGTTGTGTCCCCTGTTGGTCTCTGGAAGGTGCCCGTGGTGAGCAGGCACATGACAGCTGTGATCTTTGTCTCCATGGACAGCGCATGGCTCCGTTGTATGGGTGCCTGCATCTCCTCACTGCACAGCTCACAGAGCTGCCTCAGAATAGCCCGGTTCAGATGGTACCGGCCCATGATGTTGATGTCACTGTACAGCTCGAAGCTGACACAGGCACAGTACAGCCTGTTTTGGGCATACCGCTGATGGGCCCTACCACAGCCGTGCCTCCCTGCTGCCTGCCTCTTCACACCCCTCATTACCACCTCCATCTAGAAGGTGGCACTGGCCATGTCCCTAGTTGGTGTTCCCCCTGGGTGGCTGTCTACCTGGTCCTCCCCCAGCTGTGTGCTGCTGGTTCTGCCCCTGCACCCCTGGCACGTCACCACTGTGTGTCCTGCCTCTGCCCCACTGCTCTCCTTCCTCTGTGGCACGCTCAGGCCCTCACACACATTCGTCCACTGACACTCACCCTCACTCACTCACACACACACGCTCACTCGCACATGCCTTCAGTGGCTCCCCCTCCACCTCTTGGTCACACCTGCCCCCTGCTTCTTTCGTAGCTCCCTGCTGCTCTGTCTCCACACTCCCCTGCTATGGCTCCTCTGTAGCGCATTCATCCTCCCCTCACTTGCTCGCTTTTCTGTTCGCTCATATCCGCCTTTGCGCAACTTCCGCTTGCTCAGCTATTGCGCACGTCTCCTGCTGTTGAATATCGCACTGTGTACATTACTTCTGGTGCCACCACCTGCACTTCTGCATGCATTCATTACTATTGCACTGCAGTGCATTGGGTTTTGTACGGCACATCTGTTGCTGCTCAATATCGCCCTTTGGCGCATGTCCACTCTTGCGCAGGCACATCCCTATTGCTCATGGTGCACCTGCTCTGAATATCCCACCCTATAGATTTAAAATATACAGGTGCTTTTTATGTTGTCTTGCACATGCAGCGCAGACAACATATTGTGGTTGCTTCAGTAAAGAAGTGGGTTTTGGAGGTGTGGTCCTGCTGCAGCCAATGGCGCCACTGCTTTTTGTGGCCGGGCTCTGTGGTGCATAGCACACTGTCTATGACAGCAGTTGAGAAACATGCCACCACCTTGAAAGAAATTAGCCACTGCAATCAAGGAGCACAACGGAGCAGTCCCTGATTGCAGCAGCTAATTACTGCTTGCCTCGTCTGGTGTCCCCGTCAAGCAACATGGTAGTGGCTTCCCCCTCAGCTTCTCATAGTCCCCACAGAAGCCAAGGGACAGCTGCCGCCTTTCACATTCCCTCTGAAATCTGACGGGGGTGCCCAATCCCCCTGTCGGCATGCCCCCTCCTAATTTAATTTGCCAATGGGGGTGCCCAATCCCTGTCGGCATAATATGCCCCCCCCATTTCTTGTGTGTCGAGGGGGTGCCCAATCCCCCTTGGCTCATGTGACCCCCCCAACTCATATGTGCCAGTGGAGGTGCCCAGTCCCTGTCAACTATAAACCTCCCTCCTATCAAGCACACAGATGGCACACTGGGAGCCCACCACAGCTTGCAAAAGTACCTGTACAAATAGAACACTTTCCTGCATTGTTCTTTCTTTCCTGGTTTAACTTGTGAATCAAAAAACAGTCCCTGGTTGAGTTCGGTGCCCCACTCCCCCAACCCATGGCTACCCTCTGTGCACCCACCTTCCCACCCTCCTCACCCCATACTTATCTCTGGAGCCTGGTGCAACAATTTTCGGTGGAGCGGGAAAACGTCTACATTCTTCAAAGCTGACCGCGAACTGAAGAAATGCCAGTAAGCTGTATGATGGCATAAATATATTTTTTTCAACTTATGTGAATATCTCAGCCATTTTTTTGACTTTTGCCACCAAATTTTCAACATGGGGTTTTTGGGACCCCTCCTCATGAGTTCAGTCACTGTCATGGCAGTATTAGGTCCCGAAAGGTGATTTTGCGGTCACTGCACAGAATCACCTTTTAGGACTGAGTAACGAAATGACAGTGTCTCTGTACATGAGGTGGCCCCCCAAAAAGCCTATGTTGCAAACTTAGTGAAAAAATTTCAAAAGTACACTGTATTCTGGTCGTTGCGCAGTTTCCACATGCACTCGTAACTTTGCCAATTTGTAATATTTTCACTCCATATTTTCAACATTGGCATTTTTTCCTCACCTCCTCATGAACAGTGCTGTGGTCATTTTTCACATCCTGGCCAAAATGTGTTTTCGCACTATGGGTGCAGAATAGCGCAGCCTCTGTGAGAAATCAGTGTTCAGGACAGATTACGAAAATCACAGCAACACTGTTCATGAGCAGAGGTCCTAACATGCATATGTTGAAAATTTGTTGACAAAAGTCCATAAAATGACTATGTTACAAGCGTGTGTTACTCAGTTTCCATGTGCACTCATAACTTTGACAATTTGCAATATTTTCACTCAACATTTTTAACATTGTCAATTTTGCACACGTCCTTATGAACAGTCCAGCTGTCATTTTTCAGATCCTGCCTGAAATGTGTTTTTGCACAAGTGGCACACTATGGCAAGGTTGCTGTGGGAAATCATGATCAGGACAGATGAAGAAAATCATAGTGACAGTGTTCATGAGCAGATGTCCCGAAATGCCTATGTTGAAAATTTGGTGAAATAATTCCACTAAATGACAGTGTTACGAGTGTGCATTGCGCAGTTTCTACGTATGCTCATAAATTCGAGCATTTTTAATATTTTCACTCAAGATTTTCAACACTGCCGTCTCTTCACACCTACCTATGAATGGTATAGCTGTCATTTTTCACATCCTGCCCAAATGGTGTTTTCTCACATCTGGCGCAGAATGGCACAGTCGCTATGAGAAATCAATGTTCAGGACAGATTAACAAAATCACAGTGCCTCTATTCATGAGTAGAGGTCCAAAACACTTTCATGAGGTGGGGTCACAAAAATGCAGTGTTGCAAATTTGTAGTGCAAATACCAACAAATGGCTGAGGCATTAGGGTTTCTAACCATAACGTCCCACCCTGTACAGACTGACAGGCGTTAGGGGTATGTCTTTGCATTGCTGCCTGTCATGTTCACACCACCATCCCCCCACCCTCAAGCCACTGACAGGCATCGAGGTGTGCCTTGGACTCTTCAGCCCCACAGTTCACTCCATTCTCCTATGCTGCACACATTTCAGCGTATGTCCTTATGAAATAGGGTGACTGTAAAGCTGAACACCCCAAGGTGCACCTCAGCACTTGTCGGTGTCTGCAGGATAGGGTGAGGCAAAATGCCATGAGTGTTATGGCCAAATAGGGTGAGCGTAAGGCCCAAGGACCCCAAGGCACAACGTGATATGTGTTGCACTGTAGAGTAGGGTGAGCTGAAATGCCATGAACATTATGGTCAATGCTCAAAGTCTCACCTCAGTGCCTGTCAGTCTCTATAGGGTGATATGGGGTTTGACGTCACTTTCATACTTCACTGCCATTCCTATTATGCATCTGTTCAACTCCTGTGCTACCAATGGCAATGTCAGCAAGACAACATTCGGCATTGACAAACGCTTGTTTATATACAGTTTTTAATACTGATTGTGACTTCCAAAGTGTAACAAAAGGAGAAGATCAATGTGCAGCAAATACTGTCCAGATGGCAGGGGAAGATTTGGCTGGATCCAATAAATTATCATGTACAAACATACTCAAAAAGCAATGGGGTTAATAAGGTTCAAGCCACCTTGTTTTACTGGTAAATACAATACGCCTCTCTTAATGAGATTGAGTCGGCTGCCCCATATTACCAGAAAAACAAGGCTCAACAGGGTTACTTCATATGCTTGTGAAATAGAGTATACTATACTTAAGTATGGAAAGAGAGGTAGTAAAAATGTTTTTATTAGTAATACTTTTTTTCTTTGTTTGTTTCCAGTGTTTCCATAAGTTCACTTTCCTTTTCCCTACTTCCAGCTGTTCTCCCCAATTCAATATACTACTGTCCCCACGTCCATATTTGATTCCTAATATTTTAACAGGGTCTACTGAAATATAAATATATGCAATGGTATCTATGGGTGTTGTAGAGTTACTTAGAATGTACCCTTGACATTTATTGATAGTGATGGATGCCCCTGCTGCTTTGGGATATTGCTGAAACTACAACATTACTTGAGTTCCTGATGATGGATTTGCTAATAACAGGCACACATCATCCTCATGTGTGGCTATTTTACCTCCAGTGACCCTTTCTGAGACTTTATTACCTGTATTTTGTCATCACACTGTATTTTCTTTAATACAGGATCTATGCAAAATATATACAACAAGGGACTCATACAGGTAGGACATGGCAAATAAGGACCTCTTGGCCCACCTAGTCTGTCAATTTCCCTACCTGTTAGATAAACTGCAGATCCTAGTTAACCAACAACCTACTGTGCTTCTTCCTACCCCCCACCAGACTTGCCTTATGTCTGTCCCATGCATTCTTGAATTCCCCCACTGTTTTTGATCCCATGACCTCCTCAAGAAGGCCATTCCATGCGTCCATCACCCTCTCTGTGAAAAAATGCTTCCTCACATTGCCCCTGAGCCATTCCGCCTCTGTCTTCAAATTGTGTCCCATTCTTCTTGCACATCTCTTTTTCTGAAAGATGCTGCCCTCTTGGACTTTGTTGATTCCCTTGAGGTACTTGAAAGTTTCTATCATATCCCCCCTCTCCCTCCTTTCCTCAAGGGTATACATTTTAAGCTTCTTTAGTCTCTCTTCCTATGGCTTCTGTTGCAGATCCTGCACCATTTTAGTTGCCCTCCTCTGGACTGCCTCCATCCTGTTTATGTCTTTGCAGAGATGGGGTCTCCAGAACTGCACATAGTACTCCAGATAGGGTCTCACCAACTGTCTGTACATTGGGATAACAACTTCCTGTTTTCTACTGTTGATGTCTCTCCCTATACATCCCAGTATCCCACCAGCCATCCTTACTGCCTTCTCACATTGCTTGCTTCCTTTGAGGTCATCTGATATGACTACGCCCAGGTTCCTTTCCATTTTTGTTGTTGTTATCACCTCCACCTGCCCCCCAATTGTGTACTCTTCCCCTGGGTTTTTGTTTCCCAGATGCATTAGTTTGCACTTCTTTGCATTGAATCTAAGCTGCCATACATTTGACTATTCCTCTAACCTTGCCAAATCCCTTCTCATCCTTTCCATCCTCCCTTGTGTATCAACCATGTTGCAGATCTTTGTGTCATCTGCAAAGAGGCATACTTCTCCTTCCAGTCCCTCTGCAATGTCACTTATAAAGACATTAAAGAGGACCAGGCCCAATTCTGAACCCTGCGGTACCCAACTAGTAACCCCCTTTCTTCGGAGTGGACTCCGTTCACTATTACCCTCTGTGTCCTGTTGTCCAGCCAGTGTTTTACCCAGGCTACTACCCTGGGACCCACTCCCAGGCTGGCTAATTTGTTTATTGATCTTTTGTGTGGGACTATGTCAAATGCCTTGCTAAAGTCTAGGTAGACCATGTCTAGAGCCCCTCCCTGATCTACTACTTTGGTCACCCAGTCAAAGAAATCTATTAGATTTGTCTGACATGACCTTCCCATTGTGAATCCATTCTGCCTTGGGCCCTGTGCCCTGCTGGCCTCTAGGTACTTAACAATTATTTCTTTCAGAAGTGATTCCATCATTTTTCCCACCACTAAGGTCAAGCTAACAGGTCTGTAGTTTCCTGCCTCTGCCTCTGCCTTGCTCCCACTTTTGTGAAGGGGAATCACATATGCACTCCTCCAGTTCTTAGGTACCACACCATCCTCCCATGCTTTGTTAAAAAGGGTAGTCAGTGGTATCACTAGTTCTCCCCTTAGTTATTTAAGAATTCTGGGATGAATCCCATCAGGCCCCACTGCATTGTCCACCTTCAGTTTTAGGAGTTCTTTCAGAACCCTTTCTTCCGTGAAAGGATTGGTATTGACTCCTCTATCCAGAGTGCTTCTATTGATTGGATTAGGTACCTCCCCCTCCTCTTCTTTTATGAATACTAAGCAGAAGTTTAGTTTATTGTTCTAGGAATTATTACCTTTGAGCCAGTGGCTCTTTTACAAAGGTTCCACGTCATCAATGTACAAACAAACAAAACATGTTACATAGAATGGTCAGCAAATTATAAAGGTTTCAATAAGCCAGTGTAATACAGTACATCAAATCCTTGCCTTTTCACTTTCCTTCTCTGCCCACCCCCTCTTCTTTATTAAGCTTCACTATCCCTCCCTTGGTCTTTCTTTGCTCTCTAATGTACATATAAAAAGTTTTATCCCCTTCTTAACCAAGTTGGCTATCTTTTCCTCAGTTTGGGCCTTTGCTATTCTGACTGTCTTCCCTGCTTCCTTCTGCTCTAACTGGTACAGTTCTCTGTCCTGCTCCTTCTGTGTTTCCTTATACTTCCTGAATGCTGTCTTTTTCTCCCTAACCTTCCCCACCACCTCTTTTGAGAACCATAGTGTTTTTTTCTTTCATTTTGATTTGTTTATTTGCTTCACATGAAGGCTTGTTGCCTCTGTGATGGCAGATTTAATGTTTCCCCATTATTCTTCCACCCTTCCTTCTTACTTGTTTGCTAGTGCTTTTCTGAGGCACTCTCCCATTTTAACAAATTCAGCCCTCCTAAAGTCCAGTACCTTCACTTTTGTATGGCTTGACTTTGCGGCTATGTTTATCGTGAACCACACTGTTTGGTGGTTCACTTGTTCCCAGATGGCTACCCACTTCTAGATCTGAGATCCTCTCTCTGTCCCCATTTGCAAGTACCAGATCTAAGATTGCTCCCTTCTGAGTGTGTTCCAACACTAGCTATCTGAGGCATGCCCCCTGTAGAGCATCGAGAATGATCCTGCTCTTGGATGTGGCTGCAGCAAAGGTGATCCAGTTAACATCTGGCATATTCAGGTCCCCCATTAACAATATCTCCCCTTTTTCTGCCATCCTAAGGATGCCTTCTGTCATTTCCTTGTCCATTTCCTCCCCCTTAGACAGGGGTCTGTATACTACCCCGGTGTGGATTGTGCCTCACCCCTCTATTGATCTCGGTATAGGATCCAAAGTACACATTCACTAATGGGAGGGCTGTTGCTTCCTTACAGATGGACAACATTCAGTTACAAATTGGGTGGGTATATCATAGGCCTGTAAAACTTGTTCCATGAATGTATGAGAGACTTTATCAAAAGTCTTTTCCTGGTCAAGGGAAATCAGGTACCCATGAAGTGCATCTTCTTTCCCTTGTTCAACCAATTCTCTAATCAGAAGGAGATTTTCAGGTATCGTTCGGCCTGATACAGAGCAGGTTTGGGAATTTGAAATTAGATAAGCGTCTGCTTTTGCAAGCAGTAATGTTAAAATTTTCATAAGAAGTTTCAGGTCAGTGTTTAAGAGACTTAAAGGCCTCCAATTATTCAAATCTGTCCTGGCATTCTTTTTATGTATAAAAATTAGCACTGCAATACAAAAGTGAAATTCAAGTGTTTCTGCTGACAGAATCCAATTGAACACAACTACTAGAATCTCTATTAACTCACTACTAAACTTTTTATAAAATTCTGTTGTAAGGCCATCCAACCCGGGAGCAGTATCATTCTTTAGGATGTTAATGGCATGTCCTATTTCCTGTTTAGTAATAGGATTAATAATTTCCGCTACAACCTCAGGTGGCGGAGTACGTGTACAAAAGGATGCTAAGTATTGCTTAATAAAGGTTACATCAGCTGGTGGTTCTTTGTACATTTCCCTGAGACGTGTGTGAACTACTTTTAATATCTCCAGAGTAGTATTAACTATTGTGCCTTCGTGTGTTACCAAAGAATATATAGTTCTATTTTGGACTCGATGTTTGCACAGAGAACCCCACAAGCGATTTTCCCCAGTGTACATATTCTATGTTCCATTAATAGGCATGTTGTCCTATCATATTGTAATGTCTCCATGTCTTTCTTTATTTATGCAGTTTGGGGGGAAAAGCGTATGTGGCCTGAATTAATTAAAGAATACAGTTTAGCTAATTGACCTCTTTGAGATATCACTTATACTGTTTTGAAGTCAATGAGGCAGATAGCTGTAAAATGTGGCATTTTACTGTATTTTTGGTTTTAATCCACCATGTACTAATATCTACAGTTAGACCAGCTATGGACATTCGTGCTCGTAAGACGTCCCTAATTTGATGACACACCTCTGTATTCTCTAGCAACAGTTTATTCAGCTTCCATTATCCATGGCCTACTGGGGATTTTTATGTTAACCCAAGTTTTAAAGATAAAATAACGTGATCCAAGATTTCTAGGGGATAGATCTCTGCTGTCTGAATATGAACATACTAGGAAGTCAACAGAAAGTCAATTCATGTCGAAAGATGTCCTCTGAAGTATGTGTGACCTCCTTGTTTATGTAATACTCTGAAAGAGTCTTATAAACAGGCAGTTCATATAATTTGCTTTAAACAATTAGTACCACAGAATTCTTTAGAAGTTTTTGGCCTTCTATCGTCTTTAGCTAAGACACAATTGAAATCTCCCACCCATAGAACATGTCTCATAGTGTGTAAATAAGGTTTGATACTGGTAAATAACTCTACTCTTTCTTTTTTAGTTTGTGGAGCATAGATGTTGTTTGCCCTCCAGACCATTTGGTATCTATAAAAATCAGTTAATAAAGCATAGCCTGGCGTTATATCTGTAACTCTAGATACTATGGGTGGGATATTCCTACTGCACCAGGTAGGGGCGCAGCGCAACTGGGCTGCACCAGGGCATGGACCAGGTGATATTCAACAGTGCTCTGCCATGGCTCAGCACCATTGAATATGGCACTGAGGGTGCACGCACTGCACACAGCGCAGTGGCAGAAGGGGAGCAGGGGAATGTGCCAGTGCAAGTGCAGTTGCACTAGGAGCATCCACCATGATATTCAGTGCTGGGTATGCAAATGAGGCCATTATGCATGCAAGGCACAAATGGGGCCATTTGCATGTCATTATTGCCCCATTTGCATGTAGTGCGCCGATCCCCGGTGACTTGCGCCTGGCACCCTGCCAGGCTGTAGCCATAGGGGACTGATGCCCTGTAGTCCCTTGGTGGACCCCACTCCTGTATGCCCAAACTTGGGCATAAGTGAAGTAAACCCTGGTGATCCAGTGGCTCACTGTACATCACCCGATCGCCGGCATAAGGGATCTAACACCCTGGTGGTCCAGTGGACTGCTATCCATCGCCTGATCATGGACATCAGTGATCTAACTCCCTGGTGGTCCAGTGGACTGCTGTCCATTGCCTGATCACCGGCAGAAGGGATCTAACACCCTGGTGGTCCAGTGACCCCAAGCGCCCGATCACAGGCGGGTGTCGAGGACACCCTGGTCCAGTGGTACCCCCTCACCTGCCTACTGGGGCCCCTGCCGGCCTGCACCCTCCATCAGTGGCGGGCACCAACCCCACCTAAGCCGCCTGGCCTTGCTGACTGACAGCATACAGTAGGGTGTGTGCCTATTGGTCCACTGTGTGGGCCAATGGACACTGAAACCACACTGTACACAGGCTGATATGCAAATAGATGCCTTCATTCGCATATTGAGCCTGTGTGGTACGATAGTACCTGCCCATTGGCTCACACAGTGGACCAATAGGCTCCCGGAGCGCTGCTGTGCTGTCGGTCAGTGGGCGGCAGGGCGGCAGGAATGAGGATGCTGCACCACCGCTGATGGGGGAATGCAGGGGGCTGGAGACCTCCAGTGGGTGGAGTGGGATGGAGGCACCACTGAACCACCAGGGTAATCACCTCAATACTGCCTGTGATTGGCTGCTGAGGGCTCAACTGGACCACCAGGTGTCCTTCGATAATCCTGCCCATGACTGGCGCTGGAGGGTTTCCCTGGACCACCAGGGATATGTAGCACCTGAACCCGCGATTGGGCATTGGGAAGCAGCCCACTAGACCACTAGGGAGTTAGATCTCTTATGCCTGTGATCAGGCAATGGACAGCAGTCCACTAGACCACCAGGGATGCAGGTAACTTATGCCTGTGAATGGGCAAGGGGGGGCACAATGTTCCCTGGGTAGGGGGCATGTGGACTGTGTCCTAGGTGGGCGGGTGGCCACCAGCAGGTGGCTGCCACGTTGCGCCTTGCAATGGCAGCTCTCACCTGTGGGTAGCCAGGATTGATTCCTGGTTGCACAGGCACAACACTGCACCCCTGAGGCGCAGGCGGTTGTGCCAGCATCTGCGCCGCACATCCGGGCTGAATATCGAGATGTGCTGCATATGCATGGGCACGCCCCCTGCACTTGCGCTGCATTCATTACTGATGTGCCCCGGTGCATCGGGGGTTGTGCAGCGCAACATGCCCCTTTGAATATCACGCCGGGGTGCATTGGTGGGTTGTGCATGGTGTAACCCTGTTGCGCCATGAGCAACCCTTTTGAATACCTGGCCCCTATGAAATCAGTCCCCCTAAAAAGTATCCCTAGACAATCACAAATGTCAGTACCAAAAATAAAATATGAAAACCCCCAACAGCATAATTTTTGTGCTGCATTAACTAAGGATGTAGTATTCAGCCTAGTGTCCTGCAGAAAACACACATATCAAAGTTGTGGTCTTTTCAATCAGTCAATCAATCAATCAATCAATCAATCACTTTATTTAACATAGACATTGTTATCCGTCTTTGTCTAGCATTTTTTATGCTATGCACATTAATGGTGGCAACTGACAGAGTAGGAGTGGGGGCCATAAGGCTGTAGGCAGGTTATGAAGGATTTCGTAACTTTGCACTGCGCTGAGCCATAGTACCTAAGCGACACGTTCTCCCTTTACCTACTTCAGGGAAGGGGGGGTTCCTCATCTGAGTCCGAAGTTTGCATGTGTTGAGAGGAGATAGTGGAGGAAGATTCACACTCTCCTTCTTGGTCTGATTCCCTGAGTCTCGGGGTCAAAACTTTGTACTTATTAGATAAAGGATGACCAGATGGAGAAATGGCAGATTTTGATATCTTAGATTTTGGGTTTGTTTGTCAAAGAGGCCTCTTTTTTGACACCACTGTCATTTCTGGATGAGGCATGTCGGTCATTTGGGCCTGAGAGGAGGTATCATTCAGCACAATGACCTCTATGTCCGGAGGGTTGGGAGGAATAACACAAGCAGTATCTGGTGAGGAGGAATCTGTATCTACCCCTTGGGTGCAAATCATTTGTCCCACAGGGAGACTATGGTTGTCAACTGATGTGCCAGGGGTACTGGGAGGGTCCCAGGGTGTATTTTCAGCCTCCTGGGATGGGGGAGTGACTGGAGCCTCTTCTCCAGGGTTCTCTTGTGACTGTTTTGTGGCAGCAATATCTTTTTTTGAGCCTCTAGGAGCAGGGATTCCTGGTTTGATTGGCCAGCCCAATTGTGAGTTGCTCATGGGCAGGAATGGTATGAATGTCCTGTCTCATCACAGAGATTACACTTCATGCCATTTCGACAATCTGAACTGATATGCCCATACATTAAATAAGAATTACATTTCAAACGATCGCAGGTTGAATTTAAATGAGCATAAGACCCACACTTAAAGCATGTTTTGGGCTGACCTGGGTAGAAACAATGACCCCGGTGATTGCCCAGAAACAAACTACTGGGCAAATGCTGAGGCCCTGAGTGGGTGCTACGCAACTTAACCTTATACCTCCACCCTCCCGTCCAGATATGTTCCTCATCAAATATTGATTGCGGAGCCCCCAATAAATCACATCTTTGTTGCAACCGATGTATGATATCATGTACTGCCACACTTTCATTGCGAAATAAGATACTAAATTTTTTTATAGCAGGCCTAGTCAAAAGCATAGCCCTGAACAGTAATCAAAGAGCAGAGTAACATAACTTTTCATATTTTACCCAAAACCTGTCTAGGCCTTGGGGGGGGGGGGGTTGAAACCGATGTCATGCAGAGTGTCTCCTGAAGCATGAATCAGTGCATACATTTCATTAGTAAAAAAAAAAAAAACTCATTCTTTACTGTTTCCTCCCCATGCATATTCTATCAGGAGTCATGTCTAAACCACCAAGATACTGTAATCTAACTGCATTTCTCCATTGAGCAGGTGGGTGTTGCTGAAAAAAGTGGTCTGTTCTGCGAAAATTGGCCCAGGTCATTTGTGCTGTCTCTGCTGGTGTGTGTGTGTGTGTGTGTGTGGGGGGGGGGGTGTATAGTTTCTGTCTCCATTCTATTCCACCAGGAAAGCGGTCTAGGTTCCATTTCTTCTGAGTTTGAAGAAGAAATTGTCTGTCTATTTGGTTTCTCAAGTGGTGTATCATGGATAACATCTTCGGCATGTAGGTCTACATCGGCGTCTGTCACAAAGTGTACTGGGAGGGCAATTGGGTGTGGGCCTCCTTGATCATTCAAAGGCACACTAGAAGCAGAAGTCCCTGGTATGGGACTATGGGAGGGCTCCAGTAACCATTTTCTGTGCCAGTTTTTTCCCAGCCTGCATTTTTTAGTGAATTTTTCAAGGCCCAAGGTAGTTTTTATGTTTGCTTTCACGCATGTGCAAGAAACATAGTGCCATCATCCGAGTTTTCGGAGGTGTGGCACCCTGTCTTCCAATTCAGTCAGTGTGTTTACAGGTGTGCCCACAGTTTGTCAATGAATGCTGCAGCTGTCTACGACAGCAGTTGAAAATGCAGTGCCGTACAGATGAAAGGGGGAGCTCCGCTTCAGTGAGCAGCGATAAGATATCGCATGCTCATGCCCTCCTCACACACACACACACACACACACATATTGCATGCTCATGCATGTCCCCCCCACGCACACACTATATGGCCGATGGGGGTGCCCAGTCTCCCATCGGCTCTGCTGCACTCTCCTCCCCCCAACAGAGTTCCAGTTACCACGCTGGGAGCCCACCATGCGGCAACATTCTGTATGGCGGGTCGATCAGCAACGGTCCCCATCGGCTCCACTGTCCCCCCCAGAGACTACCAGGTGCCATGCTAGGAGTCCACTCCAGTGTGGCAACAGTCCATATGGTCGACGGAGGTGCCCAATCCCCCGTCGGCTCTGCTGCCCCCATCACAGCCTTCTAGCTGTCACACTGGGAGCCCACCCCAGCATGGCACAAGTCCCACATCGTCTTCCTAAAGTAAAATAAACCTAGAAAGAAAAAAACTGCCCCTCACTGACTGTTTTTACTTCCACCCCCCACCCGCGCCCATCCACTGCGCATCCTCCCTCCCCACAACCCCCTCACACCATACATACCTCCAGAGTCTGGCACGGCGATCTTCGGTGTGGACGGGGAACCGCTCACTCTTCAAAGCCGACCGCTAACTGAAATGCGGTAAGATGTATAATGGAATAAATAGTGTTTTTTCAACTTGAGTGCATCTAGTGGGCATTTTGAAATTTTTCACCAAATTTCAACATGGGGTTTTGGGACCCTCCTCATGAATTCTGTCACTGTCATTTTGTTAATCAGGCCCGAAAGGTGATTTTGCTGTCACTGCGTGGAACCACCTTTTGGGACCTATTTACAAAACAACAGTGTCACAGTTCATGAGGTAGGACCCCAAAAACCCTATGTTGAAAATTTGGTGAACAATTTCCAAAGAATTACTGTTTTACGAGCATGCATTGCGCTGTTCCTACGCACGCTCATAAGTTCACGAATTTTCAATATTTGCACTCCAGATTTTCAACATTGCCATTTTACCACACCTCCTTACGAGCAGTACAGCTGCCATTTTTCACATCTCACTCAAAACGTGTTTCCGCGCATGTAGCGCACAATCACGCAGTCGGTGTACGAAATCAATGTTTGGGACAGAGTAAGAAAATCACAGTGACACTGTTCACGAGCAGAGGTGTTAAAATGGCTATGTTAAAAATTTGGTGAAAAAAGTCCATAAAATGACTGTGTTACAAGCGACCATTGCGCAGTTTCCATGCACCCTTGTAAGTTCATGGATTTCTAATATTTTCAGTCCAGATTTTCACCCTGGCATTTTTCCACACTTCCTTATGAAAAGTACAGCTGTCATTTTTCACACCATGGCCGAAATGTGTTTTCGCACTTCCAGCGCAGAAATGCGTGGTCTCTGTGGGAAATCACTGTTCAAGATAGATTAAGAAGTTCACAGTGACACTGTTCATGAGCGGAGGTTCAAAAATCCCTGTGTTGACAATCTGCTGTAAAAAATTCCCAAACTAATTGCATTACGGGTGTGCGTTGCGCATTTTCTATGCACGCTTGTGACTTCACCAGTTTTTTTAATATTTTCACTGCAGATTTTCAACATTGACATTTTTCACCTCCCCATGAACAGTACAGCTGTCATTTTTCACATCCTGTTCAAAATGTGTTTTCACACCTGTGGTGCCAAATGGCGTAGCCACTGTGCAAAATCAGCTTTCGACTAACAAACTGATATTGCCACTGTTCATAAGGTGGAGGTCGCAAAAAACCCATGTTGAAAATTTGGAGTGAAAATGCCAATGAACGCCTGAGGCGTTAGGGTTTCCGACCATAATGCCCCACCCTGTACAGATTGACAGGCATCACGGGTGTGACTTGGGATTCTTGCATGTAATGCTCATACCATTCCACACCCTGCAGCCAGTGACAGGCATCAAGGTGTGCTCTTGACTCTTTCGACCCCAAAGTTCACCCCATTCTCCCTTACAGCACCCATCCTCTATTTCCTGATGGAATGGGGTGAGACAAGGGCCAAAGTCCCTAAGGCACACTGTGATACCTTGTCGGGTGTCTGCAGGGTAGGGTGTGGCGAAATGGCATGGCCATTATGCCTGATGACCCAAAGGCACACCCCAATGCCTGTCAGTCTCTGCAGGGTGCTGGTTGGGTTGGCTTCAGTTCAATACTTCACTGCCATTCCTATTATGCAGCTCTGTAACTCCTTCACTACCAATGCCAATGGCAGCAAGCAAACATTCGGCATTGACAAATGCTTGTTTATTTTGCAGTACAGATTTGTTTTGTGGGGAATGGGCCACCTCCCATGTCATAGGCCAAGAATAACACTAGCAGATTTCTGAGTTTCAGTTTGCAATATAAGCTCCGGTATAGTACTTACAGCTGTGTCTAGCTGAAAGGCTTGGGGAACTGAAGGTGCAGTGTTGAGTGTAGCATTCAGAATTTTAGTAGATGCAGGCAGTAATACAGGAGCTGGCACTGCCTCTGATGCTCCTATGTAATGTACAGCTGAAAGCAGTCTTGTTGGGGAAGCCAAGCTGTCAAAGTCACAGGAGCATCCAGGCCTTTCTCTGCATAGTGGTGCTGCGGTAGTGAGAGAAACAGAGTCTGTTCCAGTAAGTACCAGTAGTTCAGTACATTTTTCAGCCGTGTCGACCAATTCCTTGTCCATAGACACCGTAACACTAGTCGGTACCTGTGCCTGTTTCAAAATGGATAAAACGAATGGATGATTCTCGGTCAGGAGTTTCCATAACCATTCTTCCTCAGAGCGCTGTGTCACAATAACTTCAGGTCCAGTTTCCATAGCAGTACATTTGTTCACTGACAAAGATAATGCAGCATTGATCTCCATAGCTGGATCTTGGGGAAGCAGATCTGCTCATCTGCAGGTACACCAGCAGTCTGTTCTCTCTTAGGAACAGTGGCCATAGGGATAGCAGCTCCCCTTACTGACAAGAGTAGGGAATTTTTTATTAAATCTTCAAACAAAGATTTACAAGCATGTTTACATCACAGCAAAATTGAAAAATAACTGAAAAGCAAATATAAACAAATGGTGTTACCACGCACAACATTATATATCAATAAAACATGAAACACAAAAAAGTAAACTTTACGACCATACACCCTACACGTGACTTCAATTTGTGTAATCCCACACAATAATATAAAAGGAAAACCCTAACACTCCTCCTACCCCCCACCCCACTAAATCATAGGGGAATTTTTCACTGTCAAATGTACACAAACATATTAACATCACACAATGAAATACGGAAAAAATATCAGTCTATCTGCTACAGAATATATACATAATTAGCAATAATAGGAAACAAAAATGAAGCATCTCACCCCCTCCTTTCTGTTTAATTACCATATTAACATAATTACTAGTCTTGGATATTTTTTTTATTATAGAGACCAAAGCAAAAAAAAAACAAAAAAAAAAAAAACTACAAACTGTCCTAGTATTTTCCAGATATGACCAGTCAGGTTAGACAAGTACCTACTGATTTTCTTCCATGTCATACTTCTGGAGAAGAAAAATTACAAGATTATATTAAAATAATAATACAGCCCAAGCCAAAGATCATAATTAACCCTTTCCAATTAAGTTCTGTGTTGTATAATTTCCTAAAAGAAAGAATTCCAATACCTCACCCAAATGCCTCTTTTTAAGGACACAAATCCCTTTTCTTGTAAACTAACTATGTGATTAGAAATCAATTTCTAACGCAGTTATTTGTTGCTGCTGTAAAAGAAAATGACATCGAACTTGTCATATTCAGTACAATAAAACAGCTGAAATCACATCCAAAGTGCTTCTGTTGTAACCAACCCATGTTTTGAGGAATATACTATAGTATAGCTGTAAAGCTGTTATTTGTCTAAAAGGATACGCTTTCCAGTGTCCTTTCCATATGTCCCAAAATTCCAAGATAAAGGGACAGTCGAAATATAGATAGTCTAAAGTTTCTACTTGCATTACACATGTAGGTTGTAGACAATATCTATTGTCTATTGCTTTGTGTTTGTGGTTTCCTCTTGTATTAATCTTCCCATGAACTCCCAGCCATACCAGGTCCCACATATGCTTTGGAATTCTGTTATCTTGTAGTCTAAGCTGTATCTGCTTCCGATCTGGTCCTTGATGTTGTGGAAAAGGTTGTTCATTAAAATTATTTTCTAATATTTCTATGTATAAAGCCCTCCTAGGTAATTTTAATACATCTTGATATGCTACATCCCATTTCTTCACATTGTCAAAGGTTACTACCCAGTCTGATGGAAGGATGTATTTCCTCTTGTTTATATGTATAAAAGTAGCCTCTTCCCATTCTTTCAAAATGTACTTTAAATTCTGAACTATCCAAACTCCCCATGGTTTTGCATATTTTGTATAACAGGCCTCAAGTTCATACCTTTGAATATAGCAAAAAAAGAAAACTACCGGATTCATCATCCCCACTCCCCCTTCCTTAGGATCTTTGTATAATATATTTCATTTTATAGGGTTTAATCTACTTCCCCAGAAGCTGGTAAAAAAAAAACATGCCATCAGGGCTGTCTCAAATTTTTTCGGTAACAGGAAAATAAGGTTGACAAAAAGAAAAATTGGGATAAGAAAAGTTTTTATTAAAAGAAAACTTTTTAGTGTTCCCATCCTCCTATTATTCCATCTACAAATATTTTGCCACCCTTTATTTAAGCATAAGTCCCAACTATAAGTAGCCATATCTCCCTGTCCATAATAAATACCCAGAATTTTCTGTGGGGATACAGAAACATTGATTCCCCTGATGGATTGACTTGGAGCTTTCATAGCAGACAGACTTAAGCACACACTTTTTCCTGTATTTATGGTAGAATCTATAATTCGTAACAAGGAGGTCAGTACTTTGCAGGCCAGATCCCCAGTTTCAGCATTTGGGGATATAACACACAAATCATCTGCGTATCCTATGGTTTTCAATTCTCCTATTTTTGGACATCTAATACCATACAATAAGGGAGATCTATTTAGTACTTGAATTATGGGATCTAAAGAAATGACATACAAAATCGGACTAAGGGGGCACCTTGACATACCCTATGCTGTATGGGGCAGGCTTTCCCTACTCATCCATTCACATACAGTCTTACAAATGCCAGGGCATAACACATTTGTAACCAATATGAGAATACCTTAGGAATACCATAGGCTGCTAAAGTAAGCTATATACAATCTTGTGAGAAGTGATCAAAGGCTTTTGCTTGATCAAAGCTCAATATGTACCCTGAATGTGATTGGTCAGTTCCCTGATTCATTCTCTAACAAGTGTTAGAGCATCTTGTATGGACCGACCTGGTATTGTGCAGAAGTGCGAAGGATGCACTAAATTGTCCACAACTAACAATAACCTGTTATATAGTAATTTAGCAAATATTTTTAAGTCAGAGTTCAACAGTGTTATGGGCCTCCAGTTATTTATCAATTCTCAGTCACCCTTTTTATACAAAAAAATCATCAGCCCTTCACACATGGATTCAGTTATTCTAGCTTCACTTAAAAAAGCATTAAAAACCTGCAACAGTTTCTTCGGAATGAATTCCCATAATAATTTATAAACTTCGACCAGTAAGCCGTCCAAACCTGGGGTAGCGTTGCCTTTCAACCCTTTTATAACCACCTCTAACTCCTCACTTAAAAAGTTACAGACTAATTTATCTGCTCTGACTGTAGACGGGGAAGGTCAGCTGCTGTAAGCAAAAATCTCATTTGTTCCATAGTGACTACTGGAGAGCTAAATTGTTCCATAATAAAATCTTCCAAGACTGTTAGTATTTTGTTATTATCAAAAATTAAAGTATTCATATTATCTCTTAATGCTGTCATTTGTTTAGCCCATAACCTTTTCTTGGAGTCCTCATATGGATTGATTTGTTCTTTTTTTCCTTGAGTACAAAACCATTGCTCTAATTCAAATGATTTATATCTATCACATTGATGCTTTGTTAAATCCTTTTTAATACTTGCAATTTTGTCTGTATAATTTCCCACTCCATCACTGTGTAAAGATTTCAATTTATAAAATGTATCCCTCAAATTTAAATATTCCTGATGTTTATCTTGTGCCGCTAACCTAGAGTGTTGTTTAAGAAACACAGTTAAGCATAATTTTGTGTTTTCCCACCACTGTATATGGGAATCATGCAAAAACATCACAGATTGTCTGAATTGTAACATTTCTTTTATATATTGTAAGCTCTCGGGTTAATGTAAAAAACTTGAATTTAACCTCCAAAAACCCTTACCTGGTAATTTTGCAGGGTGTGGTGAAACCTTAATGCCTATTAGACAATGGTCAGAGGTTTCTATTGGTACTAGATCTGATCCAGTTATAGGGAGAGGATGTGAGAGAAACCAGGAATCTATTCTGGAGTGTGATCTGCCTTTAAAAAGGTGGGTTTGGGATTCAAAGCAAACATATATTTTAGTGTAGCTTGTTTTATCAATTTTCCTAGTTCTATAAGATTACAATAGACTTTACTTTTTATTTTCTTCTGATCTAAACTAATATTAAAATTGCCACCCATAAAAATTACCCTACTAGTAAACAAGTAAGGCTGTATTTTCTGTAGAAAAAACATTCTTAAAGCTTTCCCTTAAGGGGTAGATACATTAATCAATCTACAGGAGACTCCTTGAACTAAAATATCCAAAAGCAGAGCTCCGCCTGACTCTATTTCAGCCATTTTCTGAATTCAAATATCATATGACATAAAACATATTCCCAAACCGGAGCATTGATCCGCTCCAATGGACCATAGAGATTTCCCTTTGAAACCACTCATTGGTGGCTCTGTTTACTTCTTGATTTGTGTATAATCTTGTATCCTGTAAAAAAAAAAAACTCATAATGTGATGCCTGTAACACTGAAAAAGTAGCTTTTCCTCTAATCTCAGACCTTATACTACTAACAGTTAGACTAACTAAATATAAAGTAAATGCTGTTTGTGCAATAGTTTAAAATCAGGAGACTTTTCTTATTTGCTCTGGTGTTCCTTTTTTAACTTTAGGTAGGCCTTCCATTTTGTCTTGATTCCCACTATCAATGGGAGGTTCACTTTGCGAAGATTGAAATGAGTCATCTGAATCTTCGTCTTCCATTATGTCTCCCATCTTTGCAAAGGTTCATATATATTAGATACAACAGTAACATTAGTGTTGGAAGATTTCGCTATCCTCTTTGGTAATATTCTTTTCTTAAGAATGGACTGAAAGTCAAACCCTTCCCCAGAGGGAATTTTGATGATAGCCTGATGTTCTCGACTATTGTCCTCCGAAAGGGGGGGCGGCATCCCTACATTTTTTGATTGTCCCCTATCCTCCACTGGACTATTTACTTAAGTTCTAGGCTGTTGCTTTTGGGGCTGAGCAGTTTTTTCAGAGCTTTTATTCAGGGAGTGGCCCCTGTCAACTACTGGCCTGTTTACATTTGGTCTAGACTGTTCCTCTTAGGGATGAGCATATTTTTCAGGACCCTTATTAAAGTTAGAGGAATGAGATCTGGTAGCTTTATTAACATAAAAGTCATGCTCTACATAATCTGATGTGTTATCTGCAGCCCAAGAACAATAGGGGAACACATGCTCCTTGGACCCACATAGGTTGCAAGATGGTGGAACTATGCAAGTAGTAGCTAAGGGAAGCAAGGAAGGCAGTAAGTCAGGCAAAGGCCCAAACCGAGTAAACACTGGCACAAAATGTAAAAGAAGGTGACAAGACTTTCTATAGATACATTAGTGAAAGGAGAAAGTCCAGAGGGGATATTGTTAAGATCAAGGGGGATAAGGTGGGCATGTGAGGAGGAGGACCATGTAAAAGCATCTATCCTAAATAGATACTTCTGCTCAGTATTTACTGAAGAGAAGGTAGGGCAGGGCCCATAACTCAGCACCATGGACACAAGGGGGGGAGAGGTGAGCACTAGTCCCTTCACAAAAGAAAGGGTCCTGCAAGAGCTTGTTAAGCTCAAGGTGGACAAGGCAATGGGACCTGATGGCATACATCCTAGGGTACTAAAGGAGCTAAGGGTGGTACTAGAAGAGCCATTATCAGATCTGTTTAGTGAGTCTCTGTGCACAGGAGAGGTCCCAGAAGACTGGAGAAGGGCTCATGTTATCCCGCTCCACAAGAGTGGTAACAGGGAGGAGGCAGGCAACTACAGACCAGTCAGTCTTACCTCAGTATTGGGCAAGATTATGGAGGCACTCCTTAAGAAAAGCATAGTGCAGCACCTGGAATCCATAGGAACACAGGATCCAAGACAGCATGGGTTTACAACAGGAAGGTCCTGTCAAAATAGTCTCATAGATTTCTTTGACTGGGTAACCAGAGTGGTGGACCAAGGTGGAGCAGTTGATGTTGCCTACATTGACTTCAGCAAAGCTTTTGATACTGTTCCACATAGAAGATTGATTAATAAGCTGGGTAGTCTCGGGTGGGTCAGATGTTGGTCAACTGGGTGGCAAACTGGTTGACAGGCAGAAAACAGAGTGGTGGTAAATGGTATACAGTCAGAAGAGATGCAAGTCACAAGTGGGGTAACCCAGGCATCAGTCCTGGGGCCAGTCCTCTTTAATATCTTCATCAGTGACATTGCAGAGGGACTGGAGGGTAAGGTTTGTCTGTTTGCAGATGACACCAAGATCTGCAACAGAGTAGATGATCCAGATAGGGTGGGCAGAATGAGAAGAGATCTGGATAAACTGGCAAAATGGTCGGAAGAGTGGCAATTGGAGTTTAACACAAAAGTGCAAGATCATGCACATAGGGAAGAGAAACCCTGAAGCCACCTATAGGCTGGGAGGGGAGTTGCTGAAAGTCACAAGGGAAGAAAGAGACTTGGGCATCATCACCACAGATAACCTGAAATCATCCAAGCAGACCACTAAAGCAGTAGGTAAGGTTAGGGGGATGTTGGGGTGTATTAGTAAGGGTATCACAAGTCATAAGAGGGAGGTAATAATCCCTCTTTACAAGACACTGGTTAGGCCCCATCTGGAGTACAGCGTGTAGTACTAGAGGCCACACCTTCACAAGGACATTAACCAAATTGAGGCAGTCCAGAGAAGGGCAACCAAAATTGTGCAGGGACTGCATCAGAAAACATATGAGGATGGATTAACAGAGCTCAATATGTATATCCTAGAGCAAATAAGGGAGAGAGGTGATATGATTGAAACATTCAAACACTGTAAGGGCATTAACAAGGTGAAAGAGTCTAACATGTTTCCTATATAAGAAAAATAGCAGGACAAGAGGACACAGCATGAGATTAGAGGGAGGCCAATTAAGAAGTAATGCGAGAAAGTTCTTTTTCACAGAAAGGGTGGTGGATGCATGGAATGGCCTACCTCAGGAAGTGGTGGATATGAATACAGTGCAGGACTTCAAACAGGCATGGGATAGGCATAAGGGAGCAATACAGATGAGTATGAAGAGATAGGCCATTGACAGAGCAAAGGGCAATGGCACATTCATAAGATAGAAAAATAAATGGGCAGACTGGATGGGACTTGCAGTCCTTATCTGTTGCCAACTTCTATGTTTCTATGTTTCTGTGTGGCCCAGCACCCCACACACACTGAGCATTTAACCTGGTCACAGTCTGAATTGAGGTGTGTCATTGCCCCGCAGCGATAGCACAAACGAGGTTGACCAGGGTAAAAAAGTATACCCCTGTCCCTCCCAAGGTAGAAGCAATTTAATAAATGTTGTATGCCATCATCGGTGAGTTTCTGTTGTACAGAAAATTTCCACCCCCCCGTCCAAAAAACATTATCATCAATGATAGCCTCTGGTAACCCATTTACTGTGCATCTCCTTTCCAGCCAAGACAAAATGTCCAGCACATTTACTCCCTCATTTCTAAATAATATTGTAATTATTTTTGTCATAGGTCTTGTAATAGGGATGGCGACGAAAGGTTTACAGAGGGGGGAGTTTTTAACAACATAGTATGATGCCCAAAATATGTCCAGTAGCCCAGCAGACCTGAAACTAATATCAAAGTTATGATCTCCAGAAGCATGAATAAAGGCACAAATTTCTGCAAGTGTAAATTTCAGATTTTCTATCAGCAGTTTTCTCCCCACATAGTTACGGTCAGACAAAAGGTCTAACCAACCTTTGTAGTACAGATGTACCACAAACCGTCTACATGTAGCCGCCGCTGGCTTCTGAAATAAACTTGCATAGCTGGCAGGCCATTTCTGTGCCCCAGGCCCACCTGTCTCCCCTGATGTATTTTTTGGCAGTTCTTTCCCCAAATTGTTAATAAAGTTGATTCTTGCTGCACCTCTTGTAAGTCCTCAGTTTCTTGATTCCTGACCACAGACTGCACCTCCGACACCGACTGTCTAGGCTGCTCCCCATCCGTGTCTAATGTAGGAGCATCAATGTCTTTCTCTGTGCCCTTTGATCTTCCTGTCAGGGATTCTGACACAGTTTTCTGACCATCCATCATGGGGTTTTCCATAGCCATCACCTCGGTTGGAGATGTGGTCCTGCTCGCAGCTGCAGGCATCCCTGGTAAAGGAACTTGGTGTTCTGGAATCCAGATACCATCTTGGAGAATCCATCCAGCATTTTGTAATGCGTTTTCTGGCTTTCATTCTGTCTGTGCTACCGGGAAGGGAAATTGAGCTGAGTCAAGAGTATGTGGAGGAGATACAAAGTTCCGAGGGTCTGTCTGCTCAGGTACTGTAGGATTTTCTTGAAAAAGTCCCTTCTTAATCATTGGCACTGTGGGGCTTTGTACAGATCTTTTTCCTTTTTTCTCTCCATCTAACTGCTGTTTTTGTAATTCAAATTCCTTTTCAGCATCAGAGAGCATACTTAATAAATGAGACGTTTTTCTGTTCCAGTTCTTGCTGTAACTGTTCCTCTTCTTCCATAACCACTTCAAATACCTCAACATTTTCTGGATTGTCTTGAAAAACCCAAAACGTTTCAATTTCCAATGCCTGGTCTGCTGTCTGCTGAGAAACACCTCCTTCCCTCTTCCCACTCTCTTGTTGACCGAAAGGATCCATGGCTCCGATGGATAAGGGGTCCCCCTACTCTTGAGTAGGGGAATTTTTAATTCAAAACCTCAAAACAAAAATATATTGATTCAAACAAAATCATAAAGAAAGAAAATCCCAGAACAGAAATAAGTATTACATAATATATTAAATATAAAACCTAAATAATTCATAGTGATATAAATCCCCTCCCCCATCCCACTAAAAGAGTAAGGGGAATTTTTTTTTCAAAAATCATAACATATACAAAAATGTATTCCTTAATACAAATCATAACTAAAGCATGTCAACATAAATGAGTATTACATCACACCTTGATTCAGACCCTAGATAATACATATTGATATAATCCCCAAAAGGTAGGAGGGGAATTTATTTCCCAACCCTCCAAACAAACTATAACAACAAGCATTTGTCAATGCCAAATGTTGTCTCGCTGGCATTGGCATTGGTAGTGCAGGAGTTAGAGACGCATAATAGGAATAGAAGTGAAGTACTGAAGTGACGCCAACCCCATCCCCACCCTCCAGAGACTGACAGGCATTGGGGTGTGCCTTTGGGTCATCAGCTATAATGCTCATGCCATTTTACCTTACCCTACCCTGTAGACACTGACAAGTGTTGTGGTGTGCTTTGGGGTCTTTGGGCATTATACTTACCCCATTACATAAGTAAATATGCTGAGGTGGGTGCAGTATAGGAAAATGGGGTGAACTTTGTGGCTGAACACTCCAAGGCACGCCACGATGCCTGTCACTGGCTGCAGGGTGGGGGTGGGGATGGAATGGTGCGAGCATTACAGCTGATGAACCCAAGTTACACCCCTGACACCTGTCATTCTCTACAGGGTGGGGTGCCACAGTTGCAAACCCTAACACCATAGGTGTGTGTTCGTATTTTCACTCCAAATTTTCAACATGGGCTTTTTGTGAGCCCACCTCATGAAGAGCGGTACTATCAGCTTGTTAGCTGGAAGGTGGTTTTGCACAGCGGCTATGCCATTTGGCGACACAGGGATGAAAACACATTTTGGGTGGTATGTGTAAAATGACAATTGTATTCTTCATGAGGAGATGTAAAAAAATGGCAACGTTGAAAATCTGGAGTGAAAATCTGAAAATTGGTGAAGTCATGAGCATGCATAGAAACTGTGCAACACACGTCCGTAACCCAATTATTTTTGGGATCTTTTTAACCACATTTTTAACATAGGCATTTTGGGACCTTCCCTTATGAACAGTGGCACTGTGATTTTGTTAATTTGTCCCAAACATTGATTTCCCACAGTGACCACCCCATTGTGCGCCACAGGTGTGAAAATACATTTAGGGTAGGATATGAAAAATGACAGCTGTACTGTTCATAAGGAGGTGTGAAAAAATGCCAGTGTTGAAAATCTGGCATGAAAATATTGCAAATTTGCGAAGTTACAAGGGTGCATGGAAACTGCACAACACACACTTGTAACACAGTCATTTTATGGAATTTTGTTACCAAATTTTCAACATAGGCATTTTAGGACATCTGCTCATGAATTGTGTCACCATCATTTCCTCAAACTGTCCTGAAAACTGATTTCGCACAGCGACCATGCTATTCTGCACCGGACATGCAAAACCACATTTTGGCAAGGATATGTAAAATAACAGCTGTACTGTTCATAAGGAGGTGTGGGAAAATGGCAATTTTGAAAATCTGGAGTGAAAATATTACAAATTCATGAAGTTACAAGCATGCGTGGAAACTGCGCAATGCACGCTCGTAAAACAGGCATTTTTTTCCACCAAACTTGCAATATAGGCTTTTTGAGAGCCCCCCTTCATGAACAGTGGCACTGTCATTTCATTAATCAGTCCTGAAAGGTGATTCCACACAGTGACCGCAAAATCACCTTTCAGGACTGAATAATGCCATGACAGCACCTGAATTCATGAGGAGGGGTCCCAATAACCTCATGTTGAAAATGTGGTGTCAAAATTCCCAAAAATGTCTGAGATATGCACCAAAGTTGTAAAAACCCTATTTATTCCATTATACAGCTTACAGGCATTTCTTCAGTTCACGATCGACTTTGAAGAGTGCAGACATGTTCCTGGTCCACCGAAGATCATTGCACCAGACACCGGAGGTAAATATGGGGTGAGGGGGGTGTAGGGAGGAAGGGTGCGCAGAGGATGGGAGCGGGTTGGGGAGGGGGCAGGGAGACCGTAAGGGACCCTTTTCTGTTTTACAGGTAAAAGTAAAAAAACAGGGTAATTTGGCATGCTGGGGTGGGCTCCCAGTGTGCCACCTGAGTTGCTTTTTTGGAGGGTCTGTAGCCAATGGGAGATTGGGCACTCCTATTGGCAAATACCAGTGGGGGTGGGAGATCTGAGGAGGATTGGGCACCCCCCTCGGCACACAACAAATGGGGGAGGGGCATTATGCCAATGGGGAGTGGGCTCCCCCATTGACAGATTGAAGTGGGAAGGGGGACTGAAGCCGATCGGGATTGGGCTCCCGTCGGCAAAGAAAGACTTTTTTGGGGGGCCCATGATGCCGAGGGGGATTGGGCACCCCCTCAGCACACAGCAGAAATGAGAGAGGGGACATTATGCCAATGGGAAGTGGGCTCTCCCATCAGCATTGTGACAGGCAGCAGCGGCAGTCACTGCCGCCATGTTGCTTGGATGTCGGGAGGTGTGTTGTAGTCCTGCTGCATGACAGCTTCGCTCTCATTGCAGCGGACCTTTTCTTAGATATGGTGGCTACATTAGCTATGCATGATGTCAGCGTCTGCTGCTGGCTTACTGGGAAATGAGGGATGCACCTACTGATGCATGCCCTGCATTCGCCCACAGTGACCGCACCTCCAAATCTGATACTACCGCAAGATGTTGGCTGGTGCACATGCACAAGCCAACATAAAAATGTATTACATCATAAAATCATAGAGAAAGAAAATCAAAAAAATACATAAGTATTGCGTCATACATCTCTTAAAACCATTAAAACAATTTATAATGTTATAAGCACACCCCCCCACTACGATGTAGGGCACCATTACTATTATAACTTTAAAAGTCAAAGGGACATATAAACTAGTGTTAACTCACACTAAAACTAATACAGAAAGCATACAAAAAAATCTAAAACTAAGTCTTGTCTATACTATTAAGGCGGTAGCCAATTAATGTGACTCCATCAGTCTAAGTATTGCTGGTGTGACATAAATTTCTTCTCCTTTGTCTAATTTCATTGATGGAGTAAGTTATTATATTCAACAACTGTTCCTGAGTTAATACTATACCACTTTACAGTGGGTTATCCATATATGATATTTGAAACACAATAAAATGATACGTGGTGTTGACATATTGAAACATCCCCAACTTTTTGATAAGATACCTAACAATAAATTGTTCTGTACCAACGGAGGAAATGGGACACCTTTCCATTTTTGTTTAACCAACTTCTAAAACTTTACAATGAATGGACATGTAAAGTATAGGTGTTCCATCATTTCAGGGATTCCACTACACAAAACCCTAAGGCAACATCTCTCTTCCTTTCCCTTACGCTTCCTGTTAGCTTTAACATTCATTTTCAAAAGTGTACATAACCATTGTACATCCCACATTTGCTCTGATATTCTTTTATTAATTAACATTTGACCTATAAACTTCTGCACAGTGCATGATTTATTGCCAAAATGTAGTAGTTCATGGAATTCTTTTTCCTGTATCATATTGTAGAAGGTTTTCCTATTTAAGGTTACTACCTGCTGTTTTGTTATCCTCCACAACTTAATTTTCCAAAAACATGCTTGGAAATACAATGGTAACCCCACTAGGGATTTCTGTTTGGCTAAAGGTCCATTTTGCGGCCATCCATCAAGCCATTGTTGCACCTGATCTCCTACCTATGATGACCACAATTTTTCTGACAAAATTAAAAGAGGCTTTATGTTACGATACAAAAATAGATTATCACTCTTTTTACAGTGTTCAGTCTATTTCCTCATAACCCTGAGGAAAAAAAAAAACAACTTAATAATGTTGTTTCTAAGCCTTCACCCAACTCAGAGAACTCCTGATAAAATGGATCCAACCAGAGAGCAAAACAGTCCCATAGATCATCGACACATTTGCCATGGAGCAATTCATCAACATCTTGCCTACAGATGTGCAGCTGTGGGTAAAGGAACACTGACCAGAGAGTGGGGAAAAGGCTGTTTCTTTGGCCGAGGTCTACCAAATGGCCAGACAGATGCCACAGCAGTGAGGTAACAGCCAAGCACCAGTAAGACACTTTTTTTCCCATTTAAACTCCAAGCCTGATAAGAACTCTGGTGGGAGTAACAAATCTATGCCCAAAGATGTTATCTGCTATAACTGTAATAAGTCAGGCCATTTTGCAAGAAACTGACATAGTAAGGAGAGTGACACTGGAGCAGATTTGTCCTTGGCAAATTGGGGAAGTACTTAACAGATGTGAAGGTGGGGGATAAGACTGTGAAGGGACTCATTGATTTGGGAAGCAAACAGACTCTAGTGCATGTTAAAGTACTGGGGAAAACACTGTGCAAAGGAACCAGGTACTGGTGTCATCTGCATCCATGGGGACACTCAATACTATCCCACCACCCAAGTGACTCTGACCATTAAGGGTGTGTCACACCAAATGAAGTGGGGGTAGTACATAAGTTACCTGTACCTGTGATTATTGTAAATGACTTTCCAGGACTTACTGAGTTGATCAAAGAAGAAGTAAATCCTGATGTTTCAGCAGCTGTGGTGACAAGCGCTCAGGAAAACAAAATTTCAGATGATGGGGACACTTTTCCTTTCGATGATTTTGATTCGGACTTGTTTGAGCACAGCTCCAAGATTTGGAAATCCAAGAAGGAAAGACGATGCCTGAAGAAACTGTGGCAGCAAATGACTGATGGACATAAAGGTTAAAATATGAAAATGCTGAAACTAAATTGTTAACTGATTGTGATTTTCTTTCAGAACAAGCTAACGATGTTTCTCTCCAGGATTATTTTAAGCAGCTGGGGGTAAAACTAAAACATGGTGGCCTAATGTTAAACGTAATGGGTTACTGTACAAAGTTTGGCTTAAACTGCAGACACAGGAACAGACAGAACAATTGGTTATACCACAGAAGTATAGAACAGAGCTATTACAGATAGCACATGATAGTCCTATGGCTGGTCACTCAGGGAGGGATCACACCCTTGCCAGATTGCTGTATAGATTTTACTGGCCAGGAATTCATGAAGCTGTTGCTACCTATTGTAATTCCTGTGCTGAGTGTCAGAAAGTAGCCCTAGTCATTAGAAAAGAAAAGGTGCCATTGGTGTCCCTACCCTTAATAAATGTGCCTTTTAAGAGAATTGCAATGGATGTGGTTGGTCCTTTAGACAAAAGTAAAAAGGGTAATAGAGTTATCCTGATAGTATGCAACTATGCTATTCAATACCCAGAAGCAGTTCCAATGCATACTGTTACAGCCCCAAAAGCTGAAGCAGAGCTTGCCAACATTTTCAGCAGAGTGGGTATACCTACAGAAATTATTGCTGATCAGGGTAGGAATTTTGGTGCTACATTAGTTAAGGAGCTATACAGACTGCTAGGCATCACTGCCATAAGAACCACCCCCCATCACCCTCAGACAGACAGTCTTGTTGAGCGTTTTAACCAAACCCTAAAATGCATGTTAAAAAGGTTTGTAAAAGGGGAAGGGAAAGACTGGGACCAATACTTGCCTTACCTACTTTTTGCCTACAGAGAAGTGTCACAGGCATCAACAGGGTTTTTACCATTTAAAATGCTGTATGTAGGCAGCCAATAGGGCCACTGGATGTGATAAAAGAAACATGGGAAGATAACTCCACTCAGAAACAATCTATGACTTCTTATATGTATGCCCTAAGAAAGAGTCTGGCAAAATATGTTGAAATTGCCCATAGAAATCAGGAAGAGGCCCAAAATCAGCAGAAGGTATATTATGACCATGGGGTAAAATAAAACATTTTAGAGCTAGGTGAAAAGATTTTGCTACTATTGCCCACAACAGAAAATAAACTGTTAATGATGTGGCAAGGGCCATATAAGGTTCTTAGATGTACTGGCACTGTTAACTATGAGACTGAGACCCCTGAGAGGAAAAATCCTACTGAGATACACCGTGCTAACCTCCTCAAGAAATGGGTTGAAAAATGCCAAAAGCTGCCTGGCTAGTTTTACCAGAAACTGATAAGGAAGATATTGATGTAGCTTATGATAGACTGGAATAAACTGTAAATGCTGATGCTGTAAAGGTGAATATTTCCTTAACTTCAGAACAAACTGCAGACATTCATAATGTGCTAAAGACATTTAACAGTACTTTTACCATGGTACCAGGCCGAGCAAAAGGGGTCGAGCACATAATAGTGGCAAGGAATGCTTGTCCTATTAGGCAAAAGGACATACAGGTTGCCAGAGCGGTTAAGAACTGATGTGGTTAAGGAAATTTAAAAAATGAAAGAATTGGGTATCATAAAGGAGTTGAGGAGTGCTTGGTCATCTCCCATGGTAATTGTAAACAAAAAAGAAGGGGGTGTTAGAATCTGCCTTGATTTTAGAAAACTTAATCAAGTGTCAGAATTTGACAGTTATCCTATGCCCAGAACAGATGATTTGGTGGACAGACTGGTGAGTGCAAAAGTAAATTAGTACCCTCGATCTCACCAAGGGTTACTGGCAAATACCTTTAGCTAAAGAATCTAGAGACAAAACTGCATTTTCCAACCCTGTAGGATTCTATCAGTTCACCACCATGCCATTTGGCTTACATGGTATGCTGGCTACATTTCAATGGTACATGGATGTCATTTTATCCCCTCATACTGGTTATTGTGCTGCGTACCTGGATGATGTCATGGTGTACAGTCCAGACTGGAAAAGCCACCTGGAACACCTATGAGCAGTTATCCAAGCTATCAAAAATGCAGGTCTGACTATTAATCCTACTAAATGTGCATTGGGCATGCAGGAAACCAGATATTTGAGCTATGTGTTGGAAAATGGAGAAATTAAGCCAGAGGTTTCTAAAAAGAAGCTGTAGCTAACAGCCCTGTACCTAAAACAAAGAAACCTGTCAGGTCATTTTTAGGGATGGCTGGTTATTATTGGAGATTTGTTCCCAACTTTGCTGAGTTAGCTACTCTCCTCACTGAATTCACAAAGAAGTGGTACCCAAATAATGTGAAATAGACCCCCGAGTGTGATGAAGCTTTTCAAGCCTTTAAGGCTGCATTATGTTCAGCCCCTGTTTTAACAAGTCCAGACTTTGAGAAACTATTTTTGTTATAAACAGATGCATCAGAGGTAGGTCTAGGAGCAGTCCTAAGTCAAAATGTAGATGGGACAGAACATCCTATTCTGTACGTAAGTAGGAAATTGCATGACAGAGAAAAGGTACTCCAATATTGAAAAGGAATGTTTAGCAGCAAAGTGGGCCATGGAGTCCCTTAAGTTTTATTTGCTAGGAACTGACTTTGTTCTTGTAACTGATCACAATCCTCTCTGTTGGCTTAACCAGATGAAAGATAAAAATTCCAGAATTACAAGGTGGTACCTGGCACTACAGCCATTTAAATTCACTGTGATACACAAATCTAGTAAAGAGAATGGCAATGCTGATTTTCTGTCAAGATATGGATCAGGAATTGAGGGTTCTGAAGGTTAAAAACAAATGTATGGGTTTGAACGTTACTGTTTACTGTACTGGTATAGAAAAACAGAATAATGTACATGTGCTTAATTTCTGAAAGCAGCAAATGTTAGTAGAGAATTAATAAAAAGTTCTGGAAACATGTCTAATAAAATAGGTTCCCTCTTAAGGACGGGGGTGTATGTGATAGGGTAGACTAGGACCCTGTCCCATTTGTTATGGAGAAAGTGTTTAAATCTAAGGATCATTCCTTTTCTGTCTCTTCTCTATCTGGTTGCGCAACCACATTTTCCTGTGAGACTTCGGAGTTGATCACTCTGACAATCTCGCAATTCTTTGCCTCTCACTGTCTCTCAGTTTTCCCTTGCTGTCTGTTTTTCCTCCCTTGCATATCTGCTGATATAAACATATGTGCAAATCATTGTATGGAAATGCAACTGATGTTGGGATCTCTTTTGTTTGGAAAATGTATAGCATTACTGCTGAAATGTATATAATTATAATTTGGGATGACTGTAAAAAGCTAATGGAAAACTCCAGAGGTTACTTGAATGCAAATGTTTGAGCCTTTTACAAAGCTGTGCAAAGAGGGCCTCTAGAAGCACATTGTGTTCTAGCAGCTCCTGCCTGATACTTATAAAAACAGGATCCTTGCTAAGGATAGGGGCGAAAGGACTTTTAAAAGCTAAGCTGCAACTACAAGAGAGATTTGGAGCACAAGGGTCACAGAGACTGAAAGAAAACTTTATTTTTATTTTGCCTTTGTAAATAGTTATACTGAACACGTTTATTTTATGATACTACTAGTGTAAATAAGTAATTTTTGGTGAATTCTACAACTGCTCCTATTTTTCCTATGCTTCCTGACCTGTGCCTCGATGACAAACTGGTGGCCACCAAAAATAAAGGTAAAGATAATAACAGTGATGGTAGTGGCGTCCTATTTTATATGTCACACAAGAGTAACACCCTCTCAACCAGTAATAAAGTTCATTCTTCCAAATGAATAAATATTCTTTTTTTATTCAAATCTTGCATATCATGAATATTTCTTGTTCCAAAAACAAATGTTCCAACTCTTGCTCCTTTAATTTCCTTGTAACATTTCAGAACAATAGTTCCTTCATCAGACAGTGGAGCTTAATTCTATAAGATGAAAATGTAAATATTAAGTATTATGATTCATAAAGGCATCAGGTTATAAATAAATAATTTTAAGGACAGATAAGTTGCTATACAGGTGGAACTAACCTGTGAATAGTAAAAATGCAAACTTTCAAAAAAGAGTGTCTGCTATGAGGCCGGGGGTAAACCCTGATACATTTCAATCTGAGTGTTTCAGTATCTGTAAAAGCAATAGACACATACCTAAATAAGAAAGCAAAACATGAAGCCACTTCCTTTTAGACACTTTTACTGCAACATTTAGACAAGTATGTTACCATGAGGGACATTGGTCAGCCTAGTGTACTGCTGGGCAATAGATAAGAAGAGGCCAGCCCTGGAATACTTTTCAGGTGCTCGTGACCTTATAGACTTGCTACAGACAGCTGTGTGAACCCATGTGCTAACTTGCTGAAGAAAGTGCATACGGGGAAGGGCAATCACTGTCTCTGGATTTATAACAATCAAATAAAGTTTCTTGAAAGAACATTTGACACTGTTATAATGTTTTTTACTCTCCCTTTATTTCTCCACAGTTGAATCTGTTGTACGAAGAGGTCCTATACACCATTGTGCATTGCATGGGCAAGCCAGAGCTCAGTCATGTTGCTGATGAAAATGAACTCATGCAACACGTGCAAAAGGTGAGTGAGCAAAATACTATTACATTTGTCAAGTACTAGAGTGAGCTTCCTGCTGCTACATTCATGAAGTACTAGAGTGAGTTACCTGCCATTACATTTGTCAGCTACTAGAGGGAGTTACATGCCATTACATTTGTCAAGTTCTAGAAAGAGCTACCTGCCTTTTCATTTGTCAAGTACTAAAGTGAACTAACTACCATTACATTCATCAAATACTAAAGTGAGTCACTGGCCATTACATTTGTCAAGTACTATGCACTACCTGCCATTACATTCAAGTGCTAGAGTGAGCTTCCTGTCATTACATTCCTGAAGTACTAGAATGAACTAACTGCCATTACATTTGTCAAGTACTAGAGTGAGCTACTTGCCATTACATTCATCAAGTGCTGGAGTGAGCTTCTATTCATTATACTCCTGAAGTACTAGCATGGACTACCTGCCATTAAATTTATAAAGTATTAGAGTCAGCTATCTGCCATTACATTCCTGAAGTACTAGCGTGAGCTACCTGCTGTTACATTCGTCAAGTACTAGCATGAACTACCTGTCATTACATTCATCAAGTACTCGAGTGAGCTACCTGCTATTGCCTTTCTGAAGTACTAGAGTGAACTACCTGCCATTAGATTCATGAAATACTAGAGTGAGCTACTGGCCATTATATTTGTCAGGTACTAGGGGGAGCTACCTGCCATTAGATTTGTCAAGTATTAGAGTGAGCTATCTGCTATTACATTTGTCAAGTACTAGAGGGAGCTACCTGCTATTACATTTGACAAGTACTAGCATGAACTACAGTACCTGTCATTACATTCCTCAAGTATTAGATTGAGTTACCTGCCACTACATTTGTCAATTACTAGAGTAAGCTATCTGCTGTTAACATTTGTGAAGTACTAGAGTGAGTTACTTGCCACTGTATTTGTCAAGTACTAGAGTGAACTACCTGTCATTATGTTTGTCAAGTACTAGAGTGAGTCACCTGCCATTACATTTGTCATGTACTAGAGTGAGCTACCTGCCATTACATTTGTCATGTACTAGATTGAGCTACCTGCCATTACATTCAGGTGCTAGAGTGAGCTACCTGCCATTACATCCAAATACTAGAGTGAATCACCTTCCATTACATTTGTCAAGTACTAGGAGTGAGTCATCTGCCATTATATTCATTAAATACTAGAGTGAATCACCTGCCATTACATTCATCACATACTATAGTAAGCTACCTGCCATTACATTTATCAAATACCAAAGTGAGTCACCTGAGTGAGCTACTTGCCATTAAATTTGTCAAGTACTAGAGTGAACTACCTGCCATTACATTCATCAAGTACTAGAGTGAGCTACCTGCCACTACATTCCAGAAGTACTAGAGACAGCTACCTGCCTTTATATTTGTCAAGTACTAGAGTGAGCTATCTGCCATTACATTCATCTAATACTAGAATGAGCTACCTGCCAATACATTTGTCAAGTACTAGACACAAGTTGCTGGTCAAAGACCATCACCTGTTTGCTGATACACAATACATTACAGCAGTTCCAAAAGGTTTCCTGAGCAACACTTTTCTTTGGCCTATGTGTCCTGTAAAAGGTGTCCACTGTAGTGGATTACGTTCCTTTCCACTCTTCCAGTGGTTCACCTTAGCACAAACATCTGGACTCTCTCACACTTGTCAGTCATCCTGCGATGACAAGTACAACTAGCCTAGCTGCATTTCTTGGGCAGTACATGTCCGAGGATTCCTGCTACTTCCCCAATTACATTGGAATCCTGACTGACAGTCTATGGGCACTGCTTCCCAGGGGTATTTTCTTGTTCTTAGTATATGTGATATGTTGGGCTGGTGTCCACTTTTCAGGGTGAGCTCCTTTTGGTGGAGACCGAGCAAGGCCAGCACTTCTCTCACCATGTCCTGGTGTTCTGTACTAAAATGAAAAGAAGCTCTAGTATGAACAGCATGCTTTATGGTGCTTGGTCTCGAGACATAGCAAGTGAGACAAAGAAGGACCAGCACTCAAGAACTGCCGTGATACACAATTTTATTTATATATATTAAGTGCATAGAATGTGCAGACCCTGCATGCTGAGGCACTGTCACCCCATGTGCATTCGTATCCCTCTGATCCTTCCTCATGGAGGATGTCAATACCTCATTATACAGGTTCTGCACATTTCACATACTTATATGTATAAATAAAATGATATACTGTGGAAATTATTGCTTGCTGGTCATTCTTTGTTTCACCCCTTGCTCCCTACTGCTTTGCTGCCAACCTTGTTGCTGGCCCTCTCATCATGTCTTGCTGTGTACCTGATGCTCCCTGCAATTCTCCCCAGGATGGCATTCCAGCAGACAGACCACGGGAGCCTTTCTCATTTTTGGGGACTTCCTTCTCCCCCACCTTTCATGGATATTTATTATTTATTTAAAAGTTGATAACTGGGAAAAGCACCATGAACAAAAAGCTCATTTCCAGATGTGACCCAGGGGAAGGGGAACAACAGGAGAAGTTATAAAGAAGGCATAATAAAAGTACATAGACATGGAGCTTCATGTGAGTCATGGTTACAAGACCCAATTTCAAGCCCAACATTAACAACAGCAGCAAATGTGCATAACAGTCACATGACCAGTACTTAATAGAGGGGGTTAAGTTAAATACAAACCCCCAAAACAGTTACTCATTCATCGTCGAGTAAGACAACACCATACAGTTATACATTATTAGGTCAGCGAGGGTAG
Organism: Neoceratodus forsteri; assembly: GCA_016271365.2. Lineage (NCBI taxonomy): Eukaryota > Metazoa > Chordata > Ceratodontiformes > Ceratodontidae > Neoceratodus > Neoceratodus forsteri. The sequence continues at coordinate 114,725,702 of JADMNL010000024.1, read as the reverse complement.
GGAGCATTGGGAGCATAGCTGATAGGGAAAATGTCTAAGGAGCCTCGTGAGTGAGAAGAGGGAGGAACATGCTCGGAGGTCAGAGGGAAGTTTGTTCCTGAGAGAAGGGAAATGAAAGGAGAAAGCTGATTGACCAGAGACAGAGTGGGGGAGATGCAAGGAAAAGGTCTAAGAGTCTCTGTGATGAAGAGGATAGGTAGAGGAGTCAGCTTGAGAGAACTGAGAGGAAAGGTAGGAGGGGATGGAGCCAAACCAGAATTTCGCAACAAAAGTAACACAGTGAACCATACGCCTGTGGGGTAGGGGAGTAAGGGATAAGGTAGAATAAAGAAGACAGTGATGTGGGGGGGAGGCAGTGGCAAAATGGTAGAATGAGTTTAGGGGTGTCAAGTTTGCCAACTGAAGTCTGAGTGGCAGTTCCATACACTACATCAGCATAGTCAAAAGTTGGTAGTATCATTTTGGAGACCAACTTGATACGGGCAGGTAGGGGGAGGCTAACTTTGTGTCTAAAAAGGGCACCCAGTTTGAGGCGAAGCTTGGCACAAATAGCATCAACATGGGTGGAGAAGTCCATGTTTCCATCCAACCACACCCCTAAGTATTTGAAAGCTGACACATTCTCAAGGGTGGAACCATCCAAGGCCGAGAAAGTGTGTGAGTGTGGTGGTGGTGGGGGGGTCTGTAGCATGGCCAGCTTTTGTCTGGAGCCAGAAGTCATGGCCACAGTTTTTTTGACGTTGAGTTTAAGTTTGTTGTCCTTAAACCAGGATTGGACTCTCATGAAGTCATCCTGGAGAGGGGACTGTATGCTAGCAACTGAGGGCCCAGAGAGGTAAAGAATGGTGTAACCAGCGTACATGTGAATTTCAGCTGACCTGCAAACTGAGGGGAGGTTATTTATAAAAAGATAGACGAGGATATGGCGAAGAATGAAACCTTGGGGGACACCAGTGAGAATAGGGAGTGGGGAGGATAAAATGTCACCAATCAGAACAGATTGTTTCTTGTTGAGCAGACAGGAGCAAAACCAGTTTACAGCAGGCTCTGAGAGACAGGCAGTGCTGAGAGTTTGTAGTAGAAGTAGGTGGGAGACTGAATCAAAAGCTTTTGCAAGATCGATGAAGATAGCGGCTGTAATGTGACTTCTGTCCATCACGGTGAGTATGTAGTCAGTGACGCGAAGGAGAGAAGATACAGTCGAGTGATGCTTCCTAAAGCCAGCCTGGAAGGGGGAGAGGGTGTTTGATCTGGTAAAGAAGTTGGTTAGCCTTGAATGAATAAGCGATTCTAGTAGTTTTGATAAGGAGGGAAGGAGGGAGATGTGCCGGTAATTGCCAGGGGAGGAGGGGGTCCCCGCCTTTGTAGAGAGGGAGGACTCTGGCTGATTTCCAGGCCTTGGGAACAGTGGAGGAGGTGAGAGAGAGAGGTTTAGAATATAGGTAAGTGGGGTAGTGATGGCAGAAGCAGAGAGATGGAGGAGCCTAGGGTGGAGACCATCAGGGCTTGACTTTGAAGGATTTAGAGCAAGAAGGGCAGAGTGGACTTCTAGAGGTGTGAACAGAGGGAAATTATACTCAGAAGGCTGGGCAGACGCTGCCTGGTGGGTCGAGAGGTGTAAGGGGGATGACAGAGAACTAGAGTCTGGGAGCGCATAGGTAGCAAAGAATCTGTTAAAGATCTCGCCCACCGTGACAGGGTCGGAAACAGGGGACCCATCTATACTGAGAACACGAGACGTACATTTGGCCGGAGGTTCTAAAAGGGTGTGGAGAACTATTTCTTACCAGTTTTCTGCTGTCACACAAAATGATAACTGCTTCATCATCCTCAAGGGGGCTCAGTGGTTTCCACTGCAACCTCCAGGGTCACCCCTCCTCCAGGATGCCCTGACCATGTTGTTCTTCTTGGGAATACACCACTGGCCTGAAAGTCATCAGGAAGTACCTCTTGAGGGGATAGCCCCTGGGATTCCCTCAGTTTCCTGGTGATCCCTCTATACTTCCCATCTATGGGCAACATCCAGCTTCTCCCAGCAAGTACTGGTGTGTAGGGAAATGCCCTGGATGCCCAATGCCCTCTCTGGTGGCTCCCAGGACTTCAAAGAGTGTAGCTCAAGTCCCACAGCCAGCCACCTAGTGAAAAACATTTTGTGCCCATTCCTCCAGAAGCATCCAGGATCCTTGACAACCAATTCCTTGCTGGCGATGCCTGCAGCTTTTCTCTCGGTTGGCTTCCATGCCCAGGGTGACTCAACTAATCCCTGCTGGTGCCCGAAGTCAGTACTCCAGCTGGGGTGCCTTGCACATAGTGTCTCCTACCATCAAAATCCCTCCAACTGATTTTCTGCTCTACTCCCCTTCTGACTCACTCAGATGCCATGAGGGCACATTACCTATATACAACTTGAACTCCTCCCACATCAGATTTCCCATGAGAGTGGTGCCAAAACACCCCTTCTGCTGGTCATGCTCAGTAATAACCTTCTTTCCCTACCATAAGTGGGGGGCTGTTACAGCTGCTTTTGGATGAGTCTCCATCAATAATTTCATGAGGTATACACTTGCCGTAGTGAAACCCCTACAGCAACATACGTTGCTGCTGACAACAGCACCAAGTCACTGTAGGGGATGTGCCCAGCAGCCAGCAATGCTCTCCCCCATCAAGCACCCTGTCCCTGAACCAACTCCGACCTGGAGTTGGTATCCATAAGTACATGGGGTGCGAGGGGTTCGGGGGCAAAGTCCCCCAAAGAAAACAACGGACCCTGCTGTGCATGGCTCCCTGCCGACTGCAATTCTCAGTCGACAGGGAGCCTGGCACTGCTATGCCAATTGATGAGTTAGTTGTTGACTCGACATTGTAAAGCCATTTCATAATTGTGAAGGATTAGTTATTACAGACAGTGCATCTCACTTCATTGCAGTCTTTGTTATCATACTTTCCCCAAGATAGCCTAGCTGAGATGCAATGCCTCATTTACACTTTGGTCCAGCTGCATCTACTGAGTGTTACCACGAGCTTAGGATTGTGTGCTATGGAAGTCTGTGACAATGAAGAGAGTTCCAAGATGCCCACTTTCCCTATTCTGGGGGTCAGAACAGATGTAGTCAGATGAACCGTCTGTGTGACAATCAACTACAGCAAACTGAAATGTGGATACTCCCATCCTATTCAATGATCCAGCTCCTAAACCCAAAGAAAAACAACATCCCTGCCTCTGTGCAGGCCACCATAGTACCCCTAGTAGTGGGAGGCTGCCTGTCTTCCAGAAGTGGAAAACCATTCTACAGACAAGTGGGTGCTGAAAGTGGTGAGTCAGGGTTTAGCCCTTCAGTTCACAGGCTTCCCAAAATTAAATAGCCCAAATGCTTTTCCTCCACTCCAACCTCAGGAAAAAAATCCTGTTAGAGCTGGAGGTATAGAAATTGCTAAAGATAAGGCCATAGAAAAGGCCCCTCTCTCACAGGGGGGAAGAAGCTTGTTCTCCAGGTACTTTATCAGAAGAAATTAAAATGGGGATTGGCACCCTGTTCTAGATGTAAGATTCCTGAGCAGGCACATAAAAAGGAAAAAACAAAATGGGAACACTGGGAACAGTTATGCCATCCCTGCAGAAAGGGAAGTGGCTGGGATCACTGGATCAGAAAGATGCAAACTTCCACATCCCTGTGAGACACGCTCACAGAAAATACCAAATATTCAGGTTAGGAAAAGAGCAGTATCAGTTTGCTATATTTGCCTTTCAGTCTAACCTCAACTCCAAGGGTGTTCACAAAGTGCATAATAGCACTGGCTACATTTCTGAGAAGAAGAAAGATAATAGTGTAACCTGCACAACTAGCTAGTCACAAGAAGGACAAAGCAAAAGGCACTGTGCTCCCATTACATGGAAGTCTGAGTTTTCTATTAAACATAGAAAAGTCCCAGCTATAACTCAGCCAAGTGATGGTTTTCATAGGAGCAGAGTTGGACACTACTCAGGGGAAAGCATTCTTGCCACTAGCAAAAGTGAAACATTATTGTCCTGTGCAAGACCTCACAAGCCGGGCAAGCCAACTCCAGCAAGGGACTTCTTGCAGCTGTTAGGGCATATGTCAGCAGCAACAGCTGTGCAGCCCTAGGCCTGGCTACAGATGAGTGATGTTCAGTACCACTTAAGCAGCCATTGGCATCCAAGGTCAGACCCACTGAACCCACTAGTACCAGTCACAGCAAGCCTGGTCAGGGCTGTAGAGTGGTGGAAGGAAGTGGACAATCTTACGGAAGGAATATCATTCCAAAAAAGTGTCTAGAACACTACTTTTGACAACAGGTGCCTCCCTACTAGGATGAGGAGGGCATCTAGATTATCACACGGCAAGTGGAGTCTAGTCTCCACAAGAGCAGCAGGAGTACATAAGCCTGCTGGACCTCAGGGTTGTACTCCTATCTCTACAACACTTCTCCGACCTGGTCTGATACCAGTCAGTTCTGGTCAGAACAGACAATACCTTCACAGTATACTACATAAACAAGCAAGGTGGCACCAGAGCCGCAGAACTATGCACATAGGCAATGAGGATCTGGAATCTGGCATACTTCCTAAACACAGAAATCACCGCTGTACACCTGCCAGGGAAGAACAATTTTCTGTCAGATTCACTAAGCAGGATAAGTCAGGGAACCCACGAGTGGCCTTAGATCACCAGGTGGTTCAAACCTTATTCAGGAGATGAGTTGTACCAGAAGTGAACTTGTTTGCCACATGGAACAATCCCAAGTTACCACTGTTCTGCTGCAGGCCACCCCACTGGGGAACTCAACTCCAGGATGTTCTTTTTTTTTAATTGTTTTTCTATTGATTTTAATAATATTGTATCAAAGACAAGTATACATATAAGCATATCAGACAAGTTAGAATAGACACAGTCAGTTAATATAGGCTCCATAGTAGATAGGAAGTTAAACAATACAATAGTATATTAGGTTTTGTCTGAGAGATACATAAATAAAGATAAGAGGCGTTTACTACATCTCCATATAAGGTGACAGCACCAAAATATTTTCTATATTGATTAGATTGGACCCATTTCTTTAATGTAAGCTGTATTTTATCTTGTCTTATCCCCCTATTCCCTTCTGTCCCATATACTCTCAAAAGATTCCTACTTCTGTACGGTATATTCATGGCACAAAATCTGGATAATGTTCCAATTGATACATGACCCATTTCCTCCAGCGATTGTCAAAACTACGGACTCTGTTATTTATTCTAGATGACATTCTTTCTAAACCATAAATTTCATATGATAACTTTCTCCAAGATTCCTTAGTTGGGCTCTGCGTGGAAAGCCAGAGTCTGTGATTAGTTTTTTTGGCTACTAAGACCAAAAGTATTAATATTCTATAAAGCATCTCTTTAGGATGTGTTCCATCTGGGGGGGACTGCTGTTAGTATAAAAGTCTGGGTAAGCATTTCTGGTCTCTCATATGTTGCATTTAATTCTTGTATGATTTCTTGCCAATAGCCCATTATCTGGGGGCATGACCATATAATATGCCTTAGTCCTGCTCTCTCTTGCCCACACCCCCTCCAGCACAAACAGTATTCCTCTCCATGAAAATGTGCAGCTATATTAGGTGTTCTAAAAAATCTTATTCTGGCCTTCCACGCATACTCCCTCCAGTACGAGTTGGTGGTGACCCTTGAATACATTACTGTTGAAGTTTGCCACTGGTTTCCTTCTATGTCTAAGCCCAGGTCCCTGGACCACCTAATTCCTAAGATATTCAAGACAGTTGTTACCATAAGATCTAAGTGCTGAATACAAGGCCCCAATAATGTGTTCCTGTACCTGTCCCCTTAAATGATAAATCACCATTTGAATGAAAGCAGAGGGTGATTCTGCAACTTCTGAGAGGGTCTCTTCAAAGGGCAACAGGTCTTGTCTAATTTTCAAGTATGGTCTGTATTGATTTTGGGGGAGTTTATACTCAGATTGTAATCTAGCAAATGAAAGGTTTCCCATAAGGCCTACTAGTTGAAAAGTATAGTGCAGACCAAAATTCTCCCAGTGTTGATTCAATTCCAGGATGTTCTGACTCTCAGTCGGGAGGGTAAGTTCCTCTATGCATTCCTACTACTCCCTCTAATTCACAGAGTGTTCTGTACATTGAGGAAACAGTCAGCAACAATGATGCTGGTGACACCAGATTGGGCAAGACAGCCGTGGTTCTCTTTCCTTCTGTCCCTGCCAGACAGGAATCCCCTCTTTCCCCATGAGACACGACCTTCTGACTCTGTCCCTGGGCAGGGTAAAATTACCAAACCTCAGAACACTGAGGCTGAAGGCTTGGTTCTTGAAAACCTAGAATACTCTATCTTGAACCTGCTAAGCAGAATACTGAGCAGTCTAAATTTTTCAAGGAAACAGTCCACAAGAAAATCCTATTCCTCAGCATGGAAAAGATTTTCAATATTGGTGTTCAGGTAAAGGAGTTTCTCTTTTTTTCCTTCTTTTTTTTCCAATTGTTTAACCAGGTGACACACTAAGCTGAAAGCTTGTTTACAGGTGCAACCTGGGAGCACAGGGAAGTTAAGTGACTTGCTCAGGGTCACACAGTATGCAAGTGGGGGCTGTGGGATTTAATCCCAGGTCTCCAGATTTGCAGCTCAGAGCCTTAAACCACTGCGCCATACTGCCTCCCCATACTTTTTTCTCTGGAAGCTATTTTAACAATTGTTCTGGATTATTTACAATATCTTCACACAAGTAAATTGAGGATTTTATCTCTGAAAGTCCACTTTGCAGCAGAATCAGCCTTCCTGTCTGCAGGGAAGCCAAACTCTCTAGCCTTACACACTGTGTTCAAGAGATTTTTCCAAGGCCTCCTTCACCTTCAATGCCCAATTAGAGAACATGTTCCCTTCTGCGACCTGAAAATCTTGGCACAGCTAATGCAAGCTCCCATTGAGCGCATGGCCTCTGTGGACCTCACGTTTGTGATATGGAAGACATTCTTCCTCATAGCTATGACCTCTGTTAGGAGAGTCAGTGAGCTCTAAACCCTGCACACAGAGTTTAACTACATTGTCATGCACAGGGACAAAGTTGTCCTCCTGAGGACAAACAGAAAATTTCTCCCCAAAGTGGTATCAGAATTTCACCTTAACCAAACAGTCACCCCACCTTGGTCAGTTTTCCCACCCGGGGCAACAATATTTTGGATCTGATACTTTATAGTAAATCTTTGCTGTTGACAGACTTTTCAAATTTAGCGCCGATTGTTAACAGTGACCATTGCTCGATTAGTTTTAATATGTCACATTTTCCTACTTCCTCTCTTAGCACTACTAAAATCTATTTATATGATAGAGCTGATATTGCTACTATAAAAGACCATTTCAACACAATTGATTGGCTTAATATTTTTAATACTGTAGGCACTGATAAATTTTTACAACATATTATCAAACAAAATCATTGAATTAAGAAATGTATTTGTGCTTCTATAAACAAAAGATTTCACAATAAGCAAAGGCCTAGATGACTGTCAAGTGAATTATTAAAACGTATTAAAACGAAGGATAGAAGTTATGTTAAATATTTAAAAAATCGTAGCATCTCAAATTGGAACTCTTTTTTATTCTTGCAAAAAAAATGTAAATATTGTATTTGAAGATCTAAAAGGAGTTTTGAGATAAATCTGGCCTTAAACGCAAGAAAAGACAATAGCAAGGCCTTTTTTTCTTATATCATTTCTATGAAAAAAATAGCTGTAAAGGTGGCCCAATTCTAGTGGATGATAGAGTCATTTGTGATCCACTTGAACTCGCCGATCATTTTAATATAAATTCCTGTAAAGTATTCGGACTCCACAACTTATTTATCCTATTGTCTATTCTCAAAGTGCATACATATCAATATCTGAATCAGATATCCAAGTTAAACTTGGCCTTCTTAAAGGAAAGATAAGTATTTCTCTGGATGATATTCCGGGACATTTCTTATATTTATTGGCAGATTGCCTAATTATCCCCTTTAAATTGTTATTTGAATACTGTTTAAATTTCAATTATGTGCCTGAGTTATGGAAAATTGCCTTTGTTGTCCCTATCCATAAAAAAGGTTCCAAAAGTGTTTGGGAAAACTATCGACCAATCAGTCTAACCTCTTACATGGGTAAACTACTTGAATGTCTTATTAAAGACACGCTCACAACATGTGATTACATAGATAATGAACAACATGGTTTTAAAAATGGTAGGAGTTGTTTGATTAATCTATTGAGCTTTTATGAAGATCTGAGCCTACATTTAGATAATAGACATCCTTATGATGTAGTATATATAGATTTTAGTAAAGCCTTTGATTACCTTCCCCATTGGGCACCTGTACAAAAACTTTCATCCTCTAATATTAATCCTAAAATAATAGCATGGATTGCAAGTCGGTTGGATAAGCGTTCTCAGTATGTTCTTATCCATGGACAACTCTCCTGTAAGGGTTATGTTACTAGTGGGGTTCCTCAGGGGACTGTTTTGGACCCCTGCATGTTTCAGATTTTCATTGCTGATATTACCAAACAGAATTGTACAAATTCAGTTAAATATGTCGACGATATTAAGATCGGTGGCCCTCTTGAAAATCCCACTCAAATAACTGACATTCAAGAAGATTTGGACAAATTGTATGTATGGACTGCTACTTAGGGGATGAAATTTAATCATTCTAAATGCAGGGTAATGCATTTTGGGACAAAAAATCCTAGGAATGAATATATCCTGGATAAGACAGCTTTATGTAGTTCATCTTTGGAAAAGGACTTAGGCGTATTTATAACTGATGATTTTCTTCCCAATTCACATTTAAATGAAGTCATTCTAAAGGCTAATCATGTTATTTTGACCATTAAGTGTAATATTACATCAAGAGATGCTAAAGTCTTGTTGCCTTTGTACAGGTCCTATGTTATCCCACTTTTGGATTATTCTTTCCAACTATGGTGTCCTTATAAAAAACAAGATATTAAACAAATAGAAGGTGTTCAAAGAAAGTATGCTAAAATGATGTGTGGTCTAAAAAATGTTCCTTATGAACAAAGACTCATCTCACTTAATTTGATGTCACTATTTGTTAGGCGTTTAAGGGGTGAACTCCTCCTTATGTATAATATTATAAATGACCAGTTATTAATAACAAATTTGGGGTTTCTTTTTAAGGATTCAATCTACATTACAAGGGGACATCCCTTGCAGTTGCAGTTGAAAAAGTTTAATCTTCTCCCACTCAAGTTTTTTACACAGTAAGAATTATCAAACTGTGGAATAGTCTACATGTTGAGGTGATTGTCTGTAACTCTTGGCAATCATACAAAAGACAGCTGGATAAATTTTTTCTGTCTGGATGTATCTTTATTTACTATTAATACATACAGGAGCATTTTTGGGCCTTTTTGGTGCTCTTGCTCCTTACCAATCCTAGTATTAATCCTTGTATGAATCCTGTGCTTTTTCCATCCCATTCACATCTAGCTGAACAAAAACTGCACTGTTTGGATGTCAAGAAAGCACTTGCGTACTATCTTGACAGAACAAAAGATATAAGATCTGACAACAGCCAGCTATTCATAACCTACGGGGAGGTTGGCAAAGGCAAACCTGTTGCAAGAAAGATAATTTCTAGCTGGTTGACCACCATCGTTCTGCTAAGGAAAAAAAAAAAAGATAGCAGACCTCCTTAGGGTCATAACACATTCCCCAAGGGTTACAGCAGCTTCATTGGCAGCCTCAAAAGGTACTCCTCTGGCAGATATCTACAAAGCAGCTACCTGGAAAACTGCACACAGTTTCACTAAGCACTACTGTTTGTACGTTCTCTCCAGAATAGATGCTTGGTTTTGGACAGCAGTCTTATAGAACCTTTCTCCTGAATAGGTTACAGACATTCCAGCCTCCCAAGGTACTGCTATGTAGTCTGCAGTTTTTGTGTGGCACCACTGTCAGACTCATATTGTTTGAAGAAAAAATTACTCACCATGGTAATGATGTTTCTTCTAATGGGTCCAACAGGGAGCAAATACAATTCCATCCCTCCCTCCCTTCTAGAATCTAATCAAAAAAAGGTTCCTAAATATAATATGGGCTTTCTACCTGTGGATGTGAATATGTTTACACACTTTATACTTTGAATATATATTTCAAAATATGGTATAGTTATTTAAAATTTCTAAATTTTAGTATTATTATTTTTTGCTATTTAGCTTACTATAATCATTGCAGTTTAGTTAGTTAGCTTTGCTCCATTCTGCTGTTCAGCACAAATCAGACGTTTGAACACTAGAGGGAGCATCACTGCAAAACAACATTTCAATCGATTTCTGATTCAACAGCACCATTCTATTCTCTGAGGCAACATCTCAGAGTTAAGTTGATGCAGTTTTGTATTGGCTCTCTGTTGGACCCATTAGAGGAAATGTCATTAATACTGTGAGTAATTTTTTCCTTTAGGGTACTTAGGTTACATATCAGTATCTAGGAATAGTCAGAATTAGTGTAGCCACATCAGATGTCTGGACCTGTACTGGTAATATACTGCTGACAGGAGCTGTAAATGAATTTTCTCCACTGTCTTGACTGTGATTTTAAAGCAGCAGTACTAGATAACAACAAACTTTTATGGATTAATTTTTTGATGTTAGTGGGATAGATAGATGCATTTTAAATCTCCTCCTACTTAAATTTTACATACATTTTTGGCGTATGATTTTATGTTGTTGTTTTCTGTTTGTATTGTACAGCTTCCAGAGTCCTAGGAAATGGGCACTTTTATAGATACAATAGCTATCTATCTATCTATCTATCTATCTATCTGTCTGTCTGTCTGTCTGCCTGCTTGTCTGTCTGTCTGTCTGTCTATCTATCTATTGTATATACTAATGTAAAGAAAATTGTTTTATTTTAATTTATGTGTCCTTACTTTTTGTATCTCACACCATGTATTGTCTTTATCATTGTTTATACAAGGGACCTCTTTGCAAATGAGCTTGCTCAATGGATATATCCCTTCACAATAAACTTGAACATGATGTCACTCTTCCCTCTATTCACCTCCACACATAGGTATCATTGCTCAACCTCCATCCCACCTCCATACATTGTAAGCACTGATCTCCTGCCCCCCAGTGCTTCTCCCACTACATTTCACCTCCTCCACATGGAGAGCACTTCTCCCACTGCATCCCACTTCTGGCACATAAGGAGCACTCCTCCTCCTCCTCCATTCAACCTCCACACATAGGGAGCGTTTCTCCCACTTCATATCAGCTCTGTACATGGGGAGCAATCCAACCCTTCATCCCACTGCCCCTACATGGGGAGCATTGCTCCCCATCCATCCCACTCCTACGCATGGGGACACCTCCACACATTTGCATCACTCCTCCTCCTCTATCACCGTCCTACCTCTGCATATAGAGAGTACTCCTAACCCCATTCCAGCTTTGCACATGGGAGCACTCTGCAACAGCCAGAGACAAAGATATCAGTCAGGCATTTACCTCTCCACACCTATTCCCACTCCACATGATCAGCTCCAAGTTTTGTAGAACATCGGTGGTGTTGAGATGTAATGAGTGGGTTGCCCTGGGAGATGGTACCAATACCTCTCACCACCTCTCTGAATGAGAGAAGTCCCCTCCCCCAAATCAATCTTTATTCTTTCTCCACTCATCACTTTTCTGCTGATTATCCTCCTGTTGGCTTGCATTAACAGTTGCTCCCCTCCCAAGACAGGACTACAGGCTACTAGGCCAAGGCAGATTTTTTTCTCGACCTTTCCTGTCTTCTCTTCAGACTACAGCACCAGTCCAACCAGCATCCAGCACAGTCAAGAAGACATGCCACGTGTTACTCACAGCTCAGCCCCAGACAGGTCTGCTCTTTCTGTGGTAGACCATACTTCAAGTTCTCCCACAGTTCAGCTGAGGTTAGAGAAGAGCAGCACACAGTCCTACTCTACCACCATGACAGTCAACAGGACACCACAACTTTCTTAGCACTGCACAGATGATGCAGCACAGCAGTACACTCACTAGTCAGTCTCTCCAGGCTTCTCCCACTCTAACTGTTGATAATGTCTCTATCTCCCCTAGCCATCAACGGTCCCATGCACGCACATTGTGTTGCAGCTAGCTCCAGCCGCTATGGAGACTGCTGAGACACTGAGTGTTTTAGCAACTGAGACTGAGCCAATCCCAAAATAAAATACAGGAATGAAAACATTTCTGAGATAATTTCGGGGAGGGGGGTTTGAACACCCTGAGCATCCCCCTGCCAACGTCCATGCAATCCACAACAGTTCAGACACAGGCAATCCTTAAACTTAAAGGCACTCCTTCCAGCCCAGCTAGCCCCCCTGCCTGCCCCAGCACACAAATGAACATCAACTGCTACCCCTCCCACTTCCTTTGCAAGCAGCAAAGGTCCTTTGCTCTCAAGTGGTCAGTCCTGTACAAGTAGCAGAGTTGGGGGTCCAGGGCTGCAGTCGGACCTGTTGCCATAATGGAGCTCAAGCTTGCCCGAATACAACAAGACAGTTAAACTAAGTCACCTTAATCCTACAGATGGAGGGCTGCTGCACAGATGATTGCTACAGCCACTCAGGCACCACTAGGGATTTCAAACAAGAGCTGGACTATGGCAGGCTGCCTGCCATCTGCCTCCTCCTCCTCCTCCTACACTGACTGCTTGCAGCATTTCCCCAGCTCCTCCTCTGCTACCAGTGCCCACCAAAGGTCAGTAATGTTGGGGAGTGGCCCCCATTGGAGTGGTCAAATGAGCTCCTTGACTTGTCACTAGCCCCCACAACCGATACTCTCTTTTGACTTCCTTACATGTCTGGTTGCATTTGCCTGTTTCCAAACACCCAATACACTTTTTTTCTAGTGTCTATTTAGATACAGAATATTATATATATCAAAATAAAATAAAATATAATTGCTTTGAAGAAGATAGAAGCCTTTATTATGGCTCAGTTTTAATGTATGTTTGGAGAACGCTGAAATCTCATCTTCATTATTTTACTTCCTTATTGCTCTTTTGTATTTTCGGTTAAATCAAATATAATAAAATATAACTGTTTTTTGAGAAGATAGACGTTTTTATTATGGCTCTTTCTGGTTTGAGCCACGTACACTGAAGAACTGAAGCAGTGCGATCACCATGATTTTGGCAGCCTTGCACCATTCCTCTGATACTAAAAATATGTATCACAATGGTTGTATAATTGTAGGTCTATAGTCAAATATCTTTAATTCATTATAATTACACACTAAGAAGAATGGTCTTAATGAGTGCATTTAAGGTTCCATAATTTGACATTTTGCAATTTTAAAGACCTCCGAATCCTGGAGTTATCAATCTTTTTATCTAAACATTTCTTTGTTCAGTGCATCAATAGTCCAATAAGATTTAGAATAAAATTACTTTAGAACAAAAACTGTATATACTTTGGGTTTGATTTTGCACAAAGATTAACTTCTCTCTGAGTCAAAAATGCATAGGAGATTAGTTGTACATACTTTTATATTTCTCCACACTTTTACTTGGGAAATTTGTCAATAAAATATGGAAAAACAACACCTGACCTTTGGTACAGATCTTGACCTCCCGTAAAGGGAATGGCTTAAAACCTATTTCAGAGTCATTCAAGAGTTATCACAAGGTCAAGATTTAGTAAACTATACATTTAATGCATTTTAGTAGTAGAAATTGCCAAAGAGGACATAATAAAAGAAAAAAAATCAGTTGTGCAGCATAGATGCCTAAAAGGTATCACACCATTTGCTTCTAACAGTTTCACAGATAGCCAAGTATTCTTTATGTGTGTGAGCATTGTTTTCTTTTGTGTCTTCCATCTTCCCCCATCTGGTCAGTGTAAGCTTCACATATAGATATTGCTGGCTAATAATTATTAAATTAATCTGCTGCTTTTTTCCTGAAAAGATTTAACATGATCCCATCCTGAAGAGATCTAATGTGCCCCCAATAAGCAGATCATTTTGTTTCAAGCTGTTTTTTTCCCCTTCATATTAAGAACTAAAGAATTCCATTGCTGTATTCTACATTGCTAAAATAACTTCAGGGTCCACTGTTAAATTAGGCATGACAAGATATAAACCATATGCTCTGGTCTCAGCATAGTGGTTTCAGAAATCAGGCTATCAGAAATGTAATAACAGTTATGCCAAACAAATGTAAATACCTCTAAAAGTATATGAGTTACTCATAACTCATCATATGAAAGTTGTTCAGGACAAAAATACCTTCCAAATGAGCCTATTTTTTAAGCTGCACTAATTATATATTTTAAACTATGGCCATCTGATTACCAGAATTTTCATTTTTCTTCACAATGTTCATCTTTTGGATGGCTATATTTAAAAACATCTAATGAATTCAAATTAGTGACTATCTTCATTTGAAAGGTCATTTTGTCCTGAACAACTTTCATGTTATATTGGTAACCTGTATACTTTCCGAGATATTTACATTTGTTTAGCATGACTTCTACTGTGTTCACTCAGAGAGAAAAAAAATGAGATTGTTTGGAAGACCATATTTTGCAAAATATAAAGAATTCAGATTAGTGACTACCTTCATGTGAAAGGTCTTTCTGCCCTGAACTACTTTTACACTGGTTGTTTATGCGCACCTTGAATAGTTTTAAAGATATTTAGATTTGTTTGGAAGGTGTGCACATTTACTCTCAGAGAAAAGCAGCTTTGATTTCTGTGTCCATCATTCTAAACAGAAAGAAGGGAGTATAGTTTAACTGCCATAGGTATTTGCAGTGTTATGTAAGGTTACACTGAAAACTGCTACAAAAATGTGTTCCTTGGAAACCCCTTTTCAAGCTAAAGTGATATGGCTGTAGGCTCCGCCCACAGCCATAAAAATCGAATCTTTTGCAACAGTTTGCTCCCTGTGCTCTGTTGAGCACTTATCTGGTAGGTAGTTTAAGTTCTACGATTGACTTAATGCCATTACAAAATAATACAATAAACATTTTACGGTCTTACAGACAGTAAAACATATAAAAAACAGAAACCATGTATATTGATTTCATGCACTCTCTATAACCTACACGTGTTCTAGACTTATGAGGAGTTGTAAAGACCTTGTTTTTGAAATGTATTATAACATTCTGTTTGTTCCTCAAATAATATCTTAACATCTCAGAAAGGATAAAGAAACAGATGCCAGCACAGGCTACTCACAGTCCACGGTTCACGTTAACTTATGACTAAGTGCCAGGGGGCATGAAACGCGTCAGGAGGTCTATGTTTCGCTTAATGAGGGGCAGCAGACATTTATGGAGCTTTGTGCACTTGCAATAAAATTATAGCACTTTTCTGCACCTTACTTAAGGACTTGCTCTAATTCTTTGGTGCACTGTGAAACTGTGAAACTGAGTTAACGTGAACTGTGGACTGTGAGTAGCCTGTGCTGGCATCTGTTTCTTTATTCTTTTAAAAGCCGAGCACGGCACACCACCCAAGTGCAGGCCCTAACCCACTGCAGTACAGAATCCCAGAAAAGATACCTAAAAACAGCACTGGCCACATCAGGAAAAGCAATAAACAATTCTCATTCCCATTTAAACATCATTACCAGAGGGCAACATTTTCTGATTCTATTCCAGGGAGACTTTAAGCATAACAACCCCAACCATGCACTACTGAAGGAATCCATCAATCCAGGCTGTCAGCCCTCAATTTAATCAGAACTTCAGAGAGGTGTCTCTCATACCCCTATAAATGGCCGAGTTGGACCCAATTACTGGCTCCCTCTATGAGGAAAGCCTTCCTTTTAGGCTACACAGGCCATTTAGGTCCAGTTGCACTCAAGGGTTGTTTAGAGACTTTATCCTATCATTCAGCTGCTAAACAAATGCAAACCAGTTCATGATCCTGCCCTAGTCTGTGCTGGCAAGTGTTAATTGTTAATTTTACTCTGTCTCTCCGAATTCTACCATACTTAAGGGGTACCTAAACAAGCAGTTTTTTAAAACAGCAAATTCCAAAATCTGTCTTCATAACAAGGTCGAGGCTGCTGTTTACATTTATGCTAAACCTACATTTATGTAAATAATATAAATGCAGTTTCATAGCTTTTGAAAAATGTAAACATCAGCCTTTCACTTTCAAAAAACAGCCTTAGTTTCTCCCTAAGATGGCTGCCAAGTCTGTTATGTGATGAGTCAGGATGACATCATCTGAGCCAAAGACAGAGACCCACATATACAGTATTTCTATAGTGCTTACTAGTTCTTCTTTCCCCTTTGTTTTGAATTGTTGTACCAGAATGATCAACACCCTAACTCGTGGATTATTTTGATCAGTACACATGTTAGGCCAAGATTTTGCTCATTTAGTTTACTTAACTTGTGGAAAATGTTTTGCAATCCAGCTGACTTTTTCCTTGGCAAACTGCATTACAGTACAACACTTCAAATACCTGATGATCTAGTGGTTATGTTACGCACTGAAATTTTTTTTTTGTTAGCCAGAAGAGACACTCTAAGCTGAAAGCTTGTTTCCAGGTGTGGCCTGGGAGCACAAGGAAGTGTAATGACTTGCTCAGGGTCACAGAGCAAAGTACTGGTCTGGTTCAGTTCCAAAGCCCATGCTCTCTTGTTAATCCACAAATAAGGCTTTCTTTTTCCATGTGAAACTCCTGCATCTAGCCTACCTTCTGTTGAATACCCCACCATCCATACCCTGTCCTTAGTACTGCCTGGTGCCACATACGTGCTTACGGTCTCATGAAGAGAATTATCATACCTCAGATTGTAATCTTGTACCTCAGAGAGTTGTGCACACCTATACCAATATGCATCATCAGCTGGCACTGTTAGAAAATGCCTCCCAAATCACTCTCCAGTCAACATTCTCAGTGTTTGACTTCTGCTCCCACAGTAAACATTGAGTTCACCACCCTTCTGCACAGTGATGGTAGTATGTACAGTTCCCCTGTTGTGTTTTTTTCCCACCTCATTAACCAACAACTAGGTCTTCTGGGAGGTCCAAGCAATAAGCATCATGACCCATCAGAAAAACTGCTGTTCATGTCCTCATAAGGGCTGCATTTACAATGGATAACGATATTATTAGCAGGAGAGGCATACTAATACCTTGAGCAAATCCACCTGACTTCCATTGTCATTCTACTCCTTTACCTGTGATCTGCAGAACCCCACAGGACAGTTCCCAGCAATTCTTCTCCAGTACTTTTCTGTGCTGTACTCCACAATTCATGTTGGCTGGCTTCCACCCTTCCAAATCTTGAATGAGTTATATATAACTCCCTCAATACTGTCCTAGCAAATGTCAACACCCTCCCACCTGAGGGTAATCTCCCTACACTGAATTCAAGTAATAGTTTAGGTGCAGCCCTGCCACTCTGAGTATTTGTCATCGCTGGCTACTCTCATCCACAGTCAGGTAGTGATCACGATGCAAAAAGGAAATCCAAAAAACTTCTGATCATAGGAGACTCCATGATTCGGGGAGTTGATACCCATCTCCAGCCAGGGGTAATGGTCAGATGTCTCCCAGGTACATCAGCATGGAGAGACACTGACCGCATTACTAAAATTGTTCACAAAGCAGGAGAAAACATTGATGTCCTAGTACAATAGGGACTAATGATCTCGCCAGCCGGTCAGTTGTGGAGACCAAGGAACACCTGACCAGGCTGAGTGACAAACTATCATCTATTTCGTCCGGCATCTCCTTCTCTGAGATCCTGCCAGTCTGGGAGAGGGGAGCAGATGGACGGAAGGTCAGAGAAGGGGAGATAGGGGAGCTAAACACGTGGCTCAAGGGCTGTTGCCAGGAAAAAGGACACAGATTTGTAGGGAACTGGCAACAGTTCTGGGAGCGAAAGTTTTTTAAATTTGATGGACTGCATCTGACTAAGGAGGGAGTCAGTGCATTGGGGCAGAAGTTTGACGTCTTTGCAGAATATTTAAACTAGCAAATGGGAAGAGGGGTGCAGCACCCCATACGTCGAATGGGAAGAACACCCCTTCCCCCATAGCTAACGGTCAAATGGGGATTCAGCATGTTTGCTGTTCATTTGCATCACCAGGTAAGAAAAAAGGTTTGTCTCCCCATACAATGCACAGGGGTAATGCCAAACCTCACCCAACAACTAACACACCAAAATCTGACCAATGGAAAATCATGTACACAAATGCTCACAGCCTGGGAAATAAGATCCCAGACCTGCAGGCAATAATGTCAGAGGCTAAACTGGACATAGTAGCAATTAGTGAAATGTGGTTTACCAGTAACCACACTTGGGAGACTTCAGTACCTGGCTATGTATTGTTCAGAAGAGACCGAGGTGCAAAAGGGGGAGGAGTGGCCCTGTATGTCAATGAAAATATCAAAGCTACAGAAATTCAGAATACACATAAGGAGCCAGAAGAACTGTGGGTCACCCTGGAAACAGGAAATGGGACAGCCATAAGAACTGGGGTTGTCTACAGGCCCCAGACCAGGGGGAGGACATAGACACATTACTGTTAGAAGATATACAAAACATGACAGCTAAAGGGGAGGTTCTGATAATGGGAGACTTCAACATGCCGGATACAGATTGGTCAATACCAGCAGGAACATCTGCCAGAACTAGACACATAGTGGGTTCCCTGCAGGGGGAGGGCCTCAAACAACTGGTACAGCAACCCACAAGAGACAGGGCTATCCTAGATCTAGTACTGACTAACAAGGAAGGGATCACAGATCTCCAGGTAGAAGGTCACCTGGGGGCCAGTGACCATCACATGGTATGGTTCAATTTGGCTACTACATCTAAATCATCCCATTCCAAGGCAAAACTATGGGACTTCAGAGGAGCTGACTTTGATAAGATGGCCAACAGAGTTAAGCTGGCCCTGGCAAAAAGAAACACAGGTGAGGGGGTACAGGCAAAGTGGGCAAGCATTAAGGATGCAATACTTGAAGCAGCATCCCATTGTGTTAGACAGAAAAGGAAGTGCAAAAGAAGAAGGAAAAACTTTGGTTCTCAAATACAGTAGCAGAAAAGGTCAGAGCCAAAAGGCTGGCCTTCAGGAAATATAAGGAACACAACGGATGAAGATAGGGAGGCATACCAAACTGCCCTAAGGGAAGCAGGGAAGGCAGTAGGCAGGCAAAGTCCCAAACTGAGGAAACACTAGCATGAACAGTAAAGAAGGTGACAAGACTTTCTATAGATACATTAGTGAAAGGAGACAGTCCAGAGGGGTATTGCTAAGCTTAATGGAGAAAAGGGAGCATGTGAGGAGGAGGACCCTGTAAAGGCATCTATCCTAAATAGATACTTTTGCTCAGTATTTACTGAAGAGAAGGTAGGGCAGGGCCCACAGCTCAGCGTCATGGACACAGGGGGAGGGAGAGCACTACTCCCTTAACAAAAAGAAAGGGTCCTACAAGAGCTACAAGCTCAGGGTGGATAAGGCAATGGGACCTGATGGCATACATCCCAGGGTACTTAAGGAGCTAAAGGTGGAACTAGCAAAGCCATTAGCAGAACTGTTTAGTGAGTCTCTGAGCACAGGTGAGGTCCCAGAAGACTGGAGAAGGGCTTCATGTGATCCCGCTCCACAAGAGTGGTAGCAGGGAGGAGGCAGGAACTACAGACCAGTCAGTCTTACCTCAGTAGTGGGCAAGATTATGGAGGCACCCTTAAGGAAAGGATAGTGCAACACCTGGAATCCATAGGGGCACAGGATCCAAGACAACATGGGTTTACAAAAGGAAGGTCCTGTCAAACTAATCTCATAGATTTCTTTGACTGGGTAACCAGAGTGGTGGACCAAGGGGGAGCAGTTGATGTCGCCTACCTTGACTTCAGCAAAGCTTTTGACACTGTTCCACATAGAAGATTGATAAATAAGCTGGGTAGGCTTGGGGTGGGTCAGAAGTTGGTCAACTGGGTAGCAAACTGGTTGACGGGCAGAAAACAGAGTGGTGGTAAATGGTATACAGTCAGAATAGATGCAAGTCACAAGTGGGGTACCTCAGGGATCAGTCCTGGGGTCAGTCCTCTTCAACATCTTCATTAGTGACCTTGCAGATGGACTAGAGGGTAAGGCTTGTCTGTTTGCAGATGACACCAAGATCTGCAACAGAGTAGATGATCCAGATGGGGTGGGCAGAATTAGAAGAGATCTGGATAAACTAGCAAAATGGTCAGAAGAGTGGCAACTAGGATTTAATGCAAAGAAGTGCAAAATCATGCACATAGGGAAGAGAAACCCTGAAGCCACCTATAGGCTGGGAGGAGTTGCTAGCAGTCACAAAGGAAGAAAAAGACTTGGGCATCATCATCACTGATGACCTGAAATCATCCAGGCAGACCTCTAAAGCAGTAGGTAAGGCTAGGGGGGGTGTTAGGGGGTATTAGTAGGGGTATCACAAGTCGTAAGAGGGAGGTAATAATCTCTTTACAAGACACTGGTTAGGCCCCATCTGGAGTATTGCGTGCAGTATTGGAGGCCACACCTTCACAAGGACGTTAACCAAATTGAGGCAGTCCAAAGAAGGGCAACCAAAATGGTGCAGGGACTGCATCAGAAGACATATGAGGACAGATTAACAGAGCTCAATATGTATACCCTTGAGCAAAGGAGGGAGAGAGGTGATATGATCGAGGCATTCAAACACGTTAAGGGCATTAACAAGGTGAAAGAGTCTAACATGTTTAAATATAAGAAAAATAGCAGGACAAGAGGACACAGCATGAGATTAGAGGGGGGCCGATTAAGGGGGAATGTGAGGAAATTCTTTTTCACAGAAAGGGTGGTGGATGCATGGAATGGCTTACCACAAGACGTGGTGGCCATGAATACAGTGCAGGGCTTCAAACAGTCATGGGATAGGCATAAGGGAGCAATACAAATGTCTATGAATAGATAGGCCACTGACAGAGCAAAGGCCGATGGCACATTTATAAGGTAGAAAAAGAAATGGGCAGATTGGATGGGCCTTGTGGTCCTTATCTGCCGTCAACTTCTATGTTTCTATGTTTCTATGTTTGCAGCCCCACATTTCAGATCTCACAGTGATCTGCTCAACGTCCTCCTTCATGTCTGCAACTAACCTGAATATAGCTATACCCTGCTGGAATGGCCTCTTCAGTCCCTCTCTGGCATTCATTCTTCTCACATGCACCCACACCAAAAATGATAGAGTTCATTTCAGCCCCTGCATCATGAATGTGGTTATATAGTCTCTCATGTTATTTTTATGATACACAATAAACATGGTCTTTCTGGTAAGCCAGGCTGATAGTTGCATTGCCAAGTGGAAAAATAGGCTTTCCTGCCCATGTAAGATCTAAGCCACCTATGATTAGGCACTATTATATGACGTGCATAATGATGTGCACACCCATCATTTAGCAGGGCCTAATCAAAGGTAGCCTAGATCTTTTAAGGATAGGAAAGCCCATCATTCCCCTTGTTCCCTGTTGCTATCTGCCTGACTTTCTGGAAAGATATGTTTATATTTGATATGTCAAAATAAAATGGGGACTCTACTACTTGCATTCATGATGCAGAAGGGTGATGAGCTCACCAGTTTTCAGTGTGAGGAGGAATAGTGATGAATGAATATCAGAGGGGGACTGAGAAGGTCACTCTTGCAAGATACTGCTATATTCAGGGAAGGGGAAAGACAGAGGAGAGAAATATGAGCAGATTACTGTAAGAAATAAGATGTGGGCTGCCAGCACCTTGATCACTACCTGACTCTGTTGTCCTGGCCAACATTCCCCTTCCCATAAAACCAGTTCATGCAATTGTCCAAAGCTGTGTGTGGATATTAATGTATGAAATGGCTGCCACTATATGTTCAGTCACTTCACTACCAGTCTAGTATTACTTGTAAAGCACTTTGGGATACAATGTGTATGAAAACCACTATATAAATGCTGATTATTATTATTCTTATTATTTCCCATGGAAAAAGAAGACAAGACAAGCATATATTTAAGTTTTGAGAAAGTATGAACTCTAACATTGGACTGAACAAGAACTTTGCTACAAAAAAGTGGTGGCTCTAGGGGGTGGTGAAGGGTGTGGCTGCAACTCCCCCACACACATAGTAATGTACTTGCATGCTGCTACTGCATTTCACTTTGTTGAAGAAGTCTGATTTATTGATTGTACAAATGTTTACATTCAAACTATGGATTACATTATTAGGTTCTGTCAAAAACGTACTAGAAAAGAATAGCAGAAAATATAACGGTTTAATAAAAATGTTAAAAAGTGCATATTAAGCATGCACACCACCCCATCACCCCATTGTAGCATCCTGGATCCACCATAACCACTAGATCACCAGGTTATTCAAGATTTGTACTGCACTGTGGTTTGCCACAGAGAAAGTCGGTTGGATTAAAACACAATTTCAGCATGTTAAAATAAACAAAATGAACAGAACCATAGCCCAACATGTGTATTATACAAAATAATTCACATGATTTTGACCTTTTGGATGAAACAATTCTATACAAAGGGAAAAAATAACTAGTTAGCACTAGAGAGAGCCATATATCTTTCTGACTTTGGCTCAAATGATGTCATCACATAACACATTTGGCAACCATTTTAGAAAGCAGGTAAGACAGTTTTTCTGAAATTAGAAGGCGGATTTTACAATATTCGAATGCTCTGGAACCACATTTAGGTAAATTATATATAAGTAGTTTTAGCCTTAATGAATACAGCAGCCTTTCCTTTAGTCACCTACGGAGTCACAGTTTTGAATAATTTGTTGTCAAAATGTTGTTTAGGTATCCTTTAACATTGCTTTATCTGGCATCATGAACATCAAACTGGGGTCCCACTGTTCAATTAACTATTCACCTGTGAGCTTCCTGCTATATTTACTTTGATCCTATCAAGGACATCAGTTTAGTTTCAAACAGACTTCAATTCATACAGAGCTCCCTGTCTCATGTTCTGCCTCCAATGGGTCCAACAAATCTAATTTACTTTCAATTATAACATTTATCACAGAGAAAATGATCTAAAAGTTGCATATCTCATAAGCCAGGGAGGTAGAATCCAAGATCTACATGCTGTAAATCAAATATTCAAAACATGTAAACAAACATAAACACAAAAACATGTAAAACATTAATAATAATAGTATAATAAAATGAACACTTTTTGTAGGCTCCAGCACAGTTAGGAGTCCTTCCACATAGTTAGAATTAGAATGTTCCTCGGGTCCGAAAGTAATTGCGATATAAGGTTTGGGGATCCAAGTTCAATAATGGCAACTTACAAAATATTTAAGCTTCTTTAAACCAAACATTGCACAGGTGACAGTTATGATCATGCCACTATCCCTTCTCTGAAGGACCAAGCACTAAGGGGTCCAATAAGGTGTTTTCCACTGGAGGCTAGTAGTCTCAAATAGGCTCCACTTCAAAGGAGTCTCATGTGCTATGGCATATTTAAGCCTTTAAAATCTTTATGTATTTAAAGGTTCAATCTCCTTGGAGCATGGTAATGCATTTAGGGGAACATTCATCTGTTAACAATCACATTGAATCACTTAGCAATTTAAATTACTGGGGAAAAAAAGACAAAGCAGGCAGCTAAATAATGAAATTATCTCTAGAGATGTAATACCACAAAATTCAGCCACTTCCATACACTATAACAGCATCCTTACAGACTTTAAAAAAAGTGGGCTGGTGGCATGGCCCTTCAATGGGGTCTATACGGCTAGATTTGTCACTGTAATAGTTTGAAACTCAAAACTGCCATGCTACCTAAAAGTTTTTTGTAGCAAGCTTCTATTTCTAGGGTCAATTTTCCTCCATAGGCTGTTTTGTTCTAAAAGGCTTAACACACCTCTGACCACCAAATTCAATGGATTTACTCCGCAATGAGAGTTCAGGAAAATCCTACTCGCCCTTCTGGGTCCATTGCTTTGGCCACCAAATTTCTTAAGTACTCATATCAACCTCTGCTCCTCTGGCACTTCAGGCTTCAGAGTTACACCTTCCTGAGGAGAATCTTCAGCCCAAAGTCCGCAGATAGGCA
The DNA here is from genome assembly GCA_016271365.2 of Neoceratodus forsteri. Taxonomy (NCBI): domain Eukaryota; kingdom Metazoa; phylum Chordata; order Ceratodontiformes; family Ceratodontidae; genus Neoceratodus; species Neoceratodus forsteri. The sequence continues at coordinate 114,701,583 of JADMNL010000024.1, read as the reverse complement.
TGAGTTCCTAGTCTCTCACCAACTTTGCCTTTCCTCTATAATTCATCACGGGGAGGTAATTCAACTGAAAAATGTAACAAGAAAAAAAAATGCTCCAAGTGTGATATTTTCTAATTCCAGAATATCAGCACCCTTCCGCTTAGGCAGTACAACAGTAGCATACCTTTGATGTAAGAAAAAGCACCTTAAGCACTAAAGCACTGACAGACCAACAGGCTCTCCCATTAAGTGTGTTCGAATCCAGGCAGCCATCTCTTCAGTTGTCTCCTCCTCCAGTTCCACTGCTATTATTCATTGACTTCCATGGATATGGTTCTCTTCTCTTTTCTTACATTGAACCCTGAAAGCTAGCTTTGACACAGGCTTTATTTTCCTCTAAATGTAATAAAAACAAGCATTTGTCAATGCCGAATGTTTGCTTACTGGCATTGGCATTGGTAGTGTAGAAGTTACAGAGCTGCATAATAGGAATGGCTGCGAAGTATTGAACTGAAGCCAACCCCACCACCACCCTGCACAGAGTGACAGGCATTGGGGTGTGCTTTTGGGTCGTCAGGCATAATGACCACGCCATTTCACCACACCCTACCCTGCAGACACTGACAAGTGTCACAGTGTGCCTTGGGGTCTTTGGCCCTTATGCGCACCCCATTCCATCAGGAAATACGGTGAGATGGGTGTGGTATAGGAGAATGGGGTGAAGTTTGGGCCCGAAGAGTCCGAGGCACACCTTGACGCCTCTCACTGGCTGCAGGGTGTGGGTGGGGGTGGAATGGTATGAGCATTACAGGCAAGAATCCCAAGTCACATCCCTGATGCCTGTCATTCTCTACAGGGTGGGGCGTTATGGTCAGAAACCCTAATGCCTCAGGCATTCGTTGGTATTTTCACTCCAAATTTTCAACATGTTTTTTTTCTGACCCCCACCTCATGAACAGTGGCAATATCAGTTTGTTAGCCGAAAACTGCTTTTGCACAGTGACTACGGCATTTGGCACCACAGGTGCAAAAACATATTCCAAACAGGATGTGAAAAATGACAGCTGTACTGTTCATGGGAGGTGTAAAAAATGGCAATATTGAAAATCTGCTGTGAAAATCTTAAAAAAACTGGTGAAGTCACGAGCGTATGTAGAAACTGTGCAACGCACACCCGTAATGTAACTAGTTTGGAGATTTTTTTACAGCAGATTGTTAACACAGGCATTTTGGGACCTCCGATCATGAACAGTGTCAGTGTGATTTTCTTTATCTGTCCCAAACAATGATTTCCCACAGTGACCACGCATTTCTGCGCTGAAAGTGTGAAAACACATTTCGGCCATGTTGTGGAAAATGCCAGCTGTACTGTTCATAAGGAGGTGTGGAAAAATATTACAAATTCATGAACTTACGAGCGTGTGTGGAAATTGCTCAATGCTCACTCGTAACACAGTCATTTTATGGAGTTTTGTCACCAAATTTTCAAAATAGCCATTTTAAGACCTCTGCTCATGACCAGTGTCACTGTGATTTTCTTAATCTGTCCCAAACATTGTTTTCGCACACTGACTGTACCATTATGTAGCTACATATGGAAACACATTTTGGGCAAGATGTGAAAAATGGTAGTTGTACTGCTCATAAGGAAGTGCGGTAAAATGGCACTGTTGAAAATCTGGTGTGCAAATATTACAAATTCGCAAACTTGCCAGCGTGCGTAAGAACTGCACAATGTGTGCCCCTAAAACAGTCATTTTTGGGAATTTTTTCACCAAATTTTCAACATAGCCATTTTAACACCTCTGCTCATGATCAGTGTCATTGTGATCTTCTTACTGTGTCCCATACATTGATTTCGCACATCGACTGCGCCATTGTGCGCTACATGGGCGGAAACACATTGTGGGTGAGATGTGAAAAATGACAACTGTACTGCACAGAAGGAGGTGTGGTAAAATGGTAATGTTGAAAATCTGGAGTGAAAATATTGAAAATTTGCGAACTTACGAGTGAGCGTAGGAACTCTGCAACACACGCTGGTAAAACTGATATTTTTAGGAATGTTTTCACCAAATTTTCAACATAGCCATTTTAAGACCTCTGCTCATGAACAGTGTTACTGTGATTTTCTTAATGTGTCCCGTACATTGATTTCGCACACCAACTGCGCCATTGTGCGTTACATGGGTGGAAACATGTTTTGGGTGAGATGTGAAGAATGACAGCTATACTGCTCATAAGGAGGTATGGTAAAATGGCAATGTTGAAAATCTGGAGTGAAAATATTGAAAATTCGTGAACTTATGAGTGTGCGTAGGAACTGCGCAACGCACATTTGTAAAACAGTCATTTTTATGAATTTTTTCACCAAATTTTCAAAATAGGCTTTTTGAGAGCCCACCTTATGAACACTTGCAGTGTCATTTTGTTAATCAGTCCCAAAAGGTGATTTTGTGCAGTGACTGTGAAATCACCCTTCGGGCCCGATTAACGCCATGACAGTGACAGCATTCATGAGAAGGGGTCCCAAAAACCCCATGTTGAAAATTTGGTGCAAAAATTCCCAAAAATGCCCGAGATATGCAGCAAAATTGAAAAAAACCCTATCTATTAAATTATACAGCTTACCGGCATTTCCTCAGTTCGCGGTCGGCTTTGAAGAGTGCTGATGTGTTCCAGTCCACCAAAATGATCGCACCAGACTCCAGAGGTAAGTATGGGGTGGGGGTGTGGGAGGCAGGAGTGCATGATGGTGGAATTGAATGGGGGCAGGGGAGACTGCGAGGGACCGTTTTTAATTTACAGTTTTGGGGTTTTTACTATTAAGAATAGCCTTGAGGGCGTTTGCCACGCTAGGGTGGACTCTCCAGTGTAGCAGCTGTAAAAATGTTTAGAGGCTGGGCGATGAAGGATTGGGCACCCGTGACCCCACTATGGACGGTGCCACGCTGGGTGGGCCCCAGCATGGCACCAGGAAAGCTTTTGGGGGTAGCGTGAAGCCGATGAGGCATTGAGCACCCCTGGCTAATACAGTATGTGCGTGGGGGGGGCACGTCAGCACGCAATATGCGTGCGTGCATGCATGTTGAGGGGGGTAGCTCTGCTCACTGAAGCGGAGCTCTCCCTTTCAACTGTATGCCACTGCATTTTCAACTGCTGTCATAGACAGCTGGAGCAGTGATTGGCACACTGCGACCACGCCTGCAAACACACTGACTGAACTGGAAGAGGCTAACACACCTCTGGAAAACTCGGATGATGGCACTATGTTTCTTGCACATGCGTGCAAGCAAACATAAAAACGGCTAAATGCCAGGCATCAACAAACAATCGACACAGCCAGACAGGGGCTTCAAATGATTAACAAGTTGCTCCCAGTACTTCTCTGGAGACTATAGTAAAAATAATTTAAGTTTCTTTCATACATAGTTTAACAGTAGTTCTTTTAAATGCTCCGCCGACACTTAATCGGCAAATGACCAACAGAATGCTACGGTTAGTGGGTGGTCAAATCACTTATTCAGAGTAAAAAAAACTCTTTATAGTTTACCAAACTATAAAGGAAATACCTTTCCAACATTTAAAATCAGAAAACAGAGAGGGTTTCATTCATAAGAACCCCTAAAAACATTAAAATGGTGAGCGAGAATCAAAATCAAGTGAGAAACAAAGCCATGCAGCTTGGAGAGGAGCAGTACCACAACCATCTGTTGAGCACTTACCTGGTAATCTTTCTTGTTTTCACTCTACTATCACCCCATAATTTGCTCCATTTTTCTTTGTTTTTGTTTACCTTTCTTCCACTTGCCATATTGAACTGGAACCCTCTCCTGCCAACTGCGCATGTGCATGACTTGCAGACTTGTACTACACAGGGACAGCAGGAATGCGCAGCACAGGGTCCCATGGAAGTAAACAAAAGATGTGATGTGAAGTGAGGGGGGAGCTCGGCTGAAAATAAGGCAGCAGCCATATTTATTGTGGCTCCACAAAAATGGAAATACATTATAAATGTCTAAAAAAACTAAAGATTGCTAGGAATAAATATTAACAGATATGGAAACTGGAACTATGGCTGCTTTCTTCTAACCAAAAAGCACAGTTTTGATAATCACTTCCTGATTATCCAGTACTGCTGCTTTAAGATGTGGACAATGAACTTGGTTACTTTTCAGCAGCTTATGAGTGATACACAAGTGTTGTGCCTCTGCTCTAAAGTGGGATAGTTTGTAAACTTGAACCTAGCCTTAGTCTGCCTCTTTGTAAGTCAGTAGGAGGCTATTTTACAAGAATTAAATGCTATCAGTGAATATAAGAACTAGAGTAGGTCATAATAGAGTCCAGAAGACAGAGAGCTATGAAGTTTCTAAACTGCACTGAGTAACAGTGAGTATGAAAGAAAAGGCATAATCAGATGTTTTGTTAGGTTAACCACCATGTACTCTGGATGAAGTGGCATAGAGGATCATGAAACATCAGATCTTCCAGGATGCTGGTGTTGCATGCATGCACACATCCATGTTGTACTCTGGTCCAACACAGGCAAAGGGACCTGGGGGTAATCATATCAGATGACCTTAAGGTTAGCAAGCAATGTGAGAAGGCAGTAGGAAGGGCTGGGGGTATACTGAGATGTATAGGGACAGGCATCGCCAGTAGAAAACAGGAAGTTGTTATCCCTCTGTACAGACAGTTGGTGAGACCCCATCTGAGTACTGTGTCCAGTTCTGGAGACCCCATCTCCTAAGGACATAGACAGGATAGAGGTAGTCCAGAGGAGAGCAACTAAAATGGTGCAGGGTCTGCAAGAGAAGCCGTATGAGGAGAGACTAAAGGAGCTTAATATGTATACCCTTAAGGAAAGAAGGAGAGGGGACATGATAGAAACTTTAAGTACCTCAGTGGAATCAACAAAGTCCAAGAGGGTAGCATCTTTCAGAAAAAGAGACAGCAAGAACAAGGGGACACAATTTAAAGATAGAAGGAGGGCGGTTCAGGGGCAATGTGAGGAAGTATTATTTCACAGGGAGGGTAGTGGATGCATGAAACAGCCTTCCTGAGGAGATTGTGGGGTCTAAAACTGTGGGAGAATTCAAGAATGCATGGGACAGACATAAGGCAATTCTTGTGGGGGGTAGGAAGAAATAGGCTGTTGGTTAACTAGGATCTGCAGCCTATTGTGTAGGTAGGGAAATGGGCAGACTAGATGGGCTAAGCGGTCCTTATCTGCCATCAAAGTCTATGTTTCTATGTTTCAGACCGTGCAGTACTGATGCTGGTCCAGAGTACCTATGGGTTTTCCACAGGAGCAATGACACATTATGGGAGGCTGTATCACTTTTTTGATGATTTAGACCCTTTCTTTTCAGACTTTGGCATAATGTAAAATAATAAAGAGAAGCGGCACCTCGAAAGTTAGAAAAAATAGTGGTGACTCAGTAGGAAATATGGCAGTGAGTTGAACTGAGGTGCTGTCGCTCCCGTGGTATGCACGCAATGGCGGGAAGAACAGAACTGAAGTGAGTGAGGAAGCCGGCATTGGCTATTAACTAGCACACAGCACCATGTGCAGGTGCACAGGTGCTATGCTCAGTAGCCATGGCTGGCTCCCTCCTAGCAAAAACATTTGCTCCTGTGAGGTCCTAGTGCCTCTAGCCCCAGCCCATAGGTGGTAATCAATGGTGAAAATATTCTGAAAGGTCAACAGTTATGATAAGTATGTAACTTTCATTTCTCCTTGTACCTGTTGTGATCTATAAGAGCTAAAAAATAAACATGTTTAATGCTTACACATCCCCTTAGTCCCAGAAGCCCATGGTACTTGACTTCAGGCATGGCGTGTATTGTGCTTCAGGTTCGAGTATTGCTTTCTCTTTTCAGTCTGGGTGCTGATGTTTCAGGGTTTTCATTGATTTCTGTTAAAACTGTTTTTGTTACTTTTGAATAATTTGTTGTGTAATAGTCTGTGATCCAGATATATTTTAGAATGAACTGGGAAGTATTTACTGTTAGCTTATTTTAAACTGGTAGTATAAATCAACTGTGAGACTATTATGATATGTTCTCATTCAAAATTTTCATATTAAAAAAATAATGTTGCAGTACGGCATGGGTGTTGGGGGGGTGGTTACAGTATTTCAGGTGCCATGGCAGAGTCATGGCAAAGAGAGCCAGTGGCTGCAGGTGCCCATTGGGTTTGAGACTTGGTTTACTGGAGCTGTATCCGAGACTGGTCTGTGAAAGATAAGGCATTAACCAGGAGTTAAACAATGTTCCCCTAGTGCTGTACCTTCCACAGACCAGTCTCGGATACACTTCCAGTAACCCAAGTCTCAAACCTAATGGGCATCTTCAGCCACTGGCTCTCTTTGCCTGACTCTACCATGGCATCTGAGATACTGTACCCCCCCCCACATGCACACCCATGTAGTACTGCAACATTATTTTTTTTAATATGAAACTTTTTATGGAAAATTTTGAACGCTAATATACCATAATAGTCTCACAGTTCATAGGTGTTACAGTTATTAAAATCATGAAAAACATTGCAAACTACATCAAGAACAATGGTACACTCACAGTGACATCTGATATCAACACTACTACCCTGTAGCAGGTATTATGGTGGGGAGAACCCATAGACTAGGTGATATTATTGATAACATTTCACCAGGTTACTGCTGGGTGGCAAACAAATTCTTAAAATCAGCAAGTGAAGGTAAATCATCTAACTGAATGTGCTGACCTTGTATGCTATACTTTTTATGAATATCTATTAAATATTAATTTTGTACTTCATCTTCAGTTTCTAGTGACTTTTGTACTAAAATATGCATCTCTCTCTCTCGTTCAATCTTTTTCTCTCCAAAATTTTGAGTGCATTTACTAGTTTGTGGTGCATTGATGAATATGTTGGGCTGGCCAGCCCTTTAAATGTACTGTCTCTATTTCCACTTGCACTTGCCAGCACCCATTTTTTGAGATATCTGATTTAATTCTTTAATCCCCTGATCTGCCACCCTGGTATTAGGGAAGGGTGAAGGACTGATGGTCCTGGATGCTGAAGCTCTCCATTCATCCACAAGTTGGGCTAGTAGGATTCTGTACACTGGTCCAACAGTATATCCTCTCGGAGTGCTCTCCTATAGGAACCCTCCCCTCCCAAGGTTTCATTCAGAAAATACCCACAGCTGTATGGTTTTGTGTCCCACTGTGTACAGCATTTTTTTAAGACAGAGTACTTACATCCATTAGGAACCAGGCTAAGATGTGAATTGTGGTCTCCACAGTGGAGTCCTTCTCATTGAATCTTCCAAATTCCCACATCAAGGTAATAGTTTCATTATGGATCAAGGGACTATTCTTGAATCGGAGTGCTCCTTTCCTCTGTGGGTGAGTCACTCATACTGTAAAAGGTCTTGCACACAGGTGCCCTGGAAATTAGTCACTGGAGAGCCTAGGCTGAGTAATGTACACATGCTCATTGCTTCTTCTGTTTTGTTCACCAGGCATTCAACATGGAGCCCGAAGAACATTTTGACATTCTGAAGAGAGTCCGAGGCCTGGAGGTAATATTAGAAAGTTAAATGTAAAGAGGGATTAAAATCAAATCTCAATATTATCTTCTGAAGCTTTCATAGGAAAATCCTGTAAAAGCAAGGGAGATTAGGGATTGATAGAGAAGAGAGTGAAATGTATTCGGTGCCATAAAGATTTTCAAATTAAGGGTTGGAAGATTATAATCAACACAGTTATTTAGTACATTGAATGAATTTGGACTGCAATTACTTAAAATATTGAGTGGTTCTTACACATTTTTAAGTAAGTAATAAGCCATGATAGGATGTGCATTAAAGGAATTTAATGCATGCCCTGAGGGGCATAGTGAGGTATAAGGCTGAAGGCCAAGTGTTCTTATGCCTCTGGGAAGTGCATTAACATCTTTTAGTCCACACAGTGGAGTGACTTATCACACTTATAAAACGGCTTGTTTTGCTTATAATATATCAAAAAATAACTTGTCCTTTTTAAAATAAAAAAAATATATAATTTTTGTTGTGCGAATAAGATGGATACAATTAAACATTATAAAGGCCATAAAATAGTCCTATTAAAGGAAATATCCAGCAGGTGGCATTGTGTGGTGAGTTGGTGTATGTCTGTGATGTGCTTTAATGTGATGCTTATGGTTGGAAGAGTGGATTTCAGTCATGGTGCTTCTATTTCTGTTTTAATTTATTTTTAATTTACTCTCCCTCTGTTTCTCTCTCTCTCCTGCTCTTCATGATAGTCCTTTCTGCTGCACTGAGCACCCACATTCTGGGAAGTGATGCTTATTGTAGATAGAGCCTTTTTAAGTTAGTGTCCCTCTGTTTCTCTCCCTTCCTTTCTCTTCTGCAGTGGCACCAGCCCATCCTGCTAGCAGCCCTTCATTCTACTGTCTGTTCAGGGCTGCACTGTTCTTATTATTGAGACAGCAGCTCATTCACAGAGGATTTTCCTGTACTCCCTTCCCTCCCTCGTGCACCCAGCACCATTCTGCTGCTGGTTTTTTTTTTCAGTTTTAACTTTTTCCATCTGCCTGTTCCGTGGCAGAGATGTGACTCAGTAACAACCCCCCCCCTTACATTGCTCTGTTTACAGCAGCGCTGCTTTAGCTGATTAAACCACTACATCACTCACAGCAGCACCTCTCCAGCCAGTGACATGGTGGCTCAGTATCTGTCTGTCTGACTCCTGCTCAGCTCTGTACAGTAAATAACATTCAGTGCAGAAGAAATGGTGGCAGCTAGGGAAAAAAAAGACAAGTTGCATTCTGGAGCTGCTCAGTTGGTGAGTCAGGAGGAAATAAATGAAATGTGTGGACAGGGTTTCGGTTTCTAGGAAAGGATTTTGCAGCAACAGAAACTGCGGAGTTGCTGCCTTAGTGGAGGATTGACAAAACTCATTCACATTTTAGGCAGAGGGCAGAGAGTTTAATTTTAAATGTGGGCAACTGTTACATTTTAAATAAAGGGTGGGGGATCTTTCGTGGATTGTAGTAACTGTATATTTGCACCTGTTTGTGTGAAAGATTTAAAACACTGTTAGAAAAATAAGTTTGAAATTTAGTGGTAGTAAAGACTAACATTTTCAAGATGGTGGGTACTTTCTTTAATTTTCTTTTTAGGGGTTTATTGATGTTTAGATAAGTCATTTTTGGGGGGATAGGAAAATGAAATTTGGCACTTGACTGTGTATTTGTAGAGTTAATGCATGGTCAGGTGATGTCTCTCAGCCAATAAAATGTCTCCATTTTTTCTTGAAATTCTATAAAATCATTTAAAGTTTTTTACCTATGTACAATAAAATTGTGACACAATGTAGGGATGTTAACATCTGTCTATCAATACTATCAAATAGATTTACAGTATTTCAGTGATATTCAATAACAACAATTTTGACACTTCCTAAAATGTTAAAGAATAGTATTGATACTCTTAAAACTTCTAGTGTATGTATAGTATTGATACTATGAAAATGCATTTAAGACATAAAATCATATATTGACAGTCATGAACATATTATAGATCGAGGGAGTGCTCACGACCAATCAGAGCGCTACTTTCCTTTGCATGTGAGACACTTTTATTCTGGTAAGAGTGTCTTGAGTGTAGCTGCACTGGAAACAGACACAATCTAGTAAGGTTTTTTTTTAATTAATATATCATTGATCAGACTTGATCAATAACATATTAATACCAGCACCAAGACCGCTATTATGGTTCTAAGAGTAGTCTTACATTCTTACGGTATCAGAACTGCTCACCTGCCATTTGCAGTTCTCATACCCTAAGAAAGTGCATGAGACCACTCTTACAATGATAAGACTGGTCTCTACAGCAGTATTAACATACACACAAGATATACAGATATTACAGACTAATGTAATTACGCATGATAGTTAAACATGAGTACTTCAATACTGTTCAATTATAGGGAGATGTAAGTGTTTGCTCCTTTGAAAGATTAAACACCCTTCTTTAGTTTCTTTGCATCTTTGAACGAATAGATAAAAAACCATAGTACTGGTGGAGGGGAAGGTAACACCATGTTGTAAGTAGCACATTGAAATGGGAGTCACCATATGGAGCTGTAGCAAATAAAGCCAAAAAAGCTATACCTAGTGTGTAAATAAAGGGGCATTTTACAGGTATCAAAATATACAATACATCAGGGCAACAAGTTTGGTTCTACCAAAGAATCGAACACCTTGAACTTTGGCTGTTTCATTCTTTCATCTGGTGGTAAACTTGTAGGGGAAGTAGGCAGACTTTTTATTTGACTGGTTCATTCTGGTCTGAATCGTGCAGACCAGTCGAACCAGTTGATTCACAAACTGCAGTTTGCACCTGAAACAGTTAACTTGGGCACACAGTGAGTCACAGTTTGGAGGCAGAGCTAGAGTCAGCTCGATGACGTAAGCCACTGTGAAAGTTCACTTGCATGCTTGTCATCCAGCTGTTGGGTAGCTCCGGGAGGGGCTGTCATCCACTTCTACTTAGATTAGCTAGGAAATTCTTCAAAGCAAAGAAAATCTTCAAGTGTTCAACCTACACTAGTCCTGGAACAACAGTACTGCTGGCAGCCGACCTGGTGGCATGGAGGGCTGGGACACTGTTCCTCACCTGCCACTATACCAGTCACCACGGTCAGGAGCAACCTCGTGTCTCTGGGGTTGGCCAGGGAGAAGAGGACTGAGCATCTGGTGGACTGCTCTCCTCTTCTGGGAGGGGCGGGATGCAGGTCCCAGCATTCATCTAGCCTCTAGCAGTGGCTAGGGGTACAGGCAGCAAGGGACCACAGCCTGGGGATGGGAGGATTGGCCGCTGGTGACATCCTATGCACAGGAGCATGAGTAGGTACACATGGACAGCATTGCATGTCCATTCCTCCAGCATGAAAATCAGAAGAAAATTGCCGGCACAGTGCAGGATAATACCAACCCCTCACAGGCTCCGTACCCAGGCCACAGGACCCTCTCCAGGGAACTTGATTCATTTCATTGGCTAGTGGGAGCCACCGACCCCCACCACAGGGTGCAAGTCATGGGGAAGCACCAAGAATGAGGTAAGTCCCTGAGACTCTGGGTGACGGGCCTGGGGGATCGGTGGAAAGAACAATCTATACAGACTGGGGGGATGAAATAGAACTGGGAAAAAAAACAACAGGACTGCTGAATAGGTATATTTAGGAGGAAGAAGAACAACAATCCAAAAACAGCAGGCTGAGCAGTAGTGTTGCAGGTTTGCAGCAGGCCTCTGAGAACAGGGGCTTGCCTGTGAGAGGAGAGGGGAGAAAGAGATTATACTCAGAGAAGCAGTGTGCTTGGACTGGGCAGTGGGCAGATGGGACATGAAGTGGCAGTCTGCCAGTGCCCACTTGTTGTCTAATAATAATAAATTTAATCTCAGCAGTGCGGCACATCTTTTTTTTTTTTCAGAACTAGCATATTAGCAGGACATAATAAGTGCAAACTGGTTTTATTGAAGCCCCTAGCAGAAGCCTGATGTGATTTTTTTGGGAGGAATTACTTTTATTTAGTAATGTTACTGGGCTGTAAGTATGTGCTAGCTGGCAGAAGGACAATGCCTGACCATAGGTAGTCGGCACCTTGTTGGCATCCCATAAAAATTATTTTTCCGTGATTCACATTTCTTTTTGTGGCAGTTTAAAACTCTTTATTCTTTTTTTACCTCTTTTTGAGTCCTGAAGCGGCCTTTTGCAGTGTGGTCTGAGCAGTCGGTAGGGCAGGAAGTGTGTTCCAGCAGGCAGCGTACCAGTGCTGGCCCATGATGGTTGGTACCTTGGTGGCATCTTATAAAAAAAGTAAAGAAAATAACATAAGACATAATTTTCCACATTCCCTCAAGTTACTGAACTTCCTAGCACCTCCTCCCGAGTCCTGAAGCAGTTCTGCGTGTGTGTGTTGTCCTGAGCTGTGCTGTTGCAGTGTGATCTGGGCAGTGGGCAGCAAGTGTGTGCCAGCAGGCAGTGTGCAGGTGCTCAGCCTATGGTAGTTGGCACCTTGGTGTCATCCCCTAAAAAAGTAAAAATAAATAAATAAAAAGATCTCCACATTTCTGCAAGCTACTGAAGTTCTTTCTCCTCCACGTCCTCCTCCTCCGAAGTCCTGAGGAAGCCTATGTATGTGTCCTCCTGAGTTGTGCTGTTGCAGTGTGATCTGGGCAGTGGGCAGCAAGTGTGTGCCAGCAGGCAGTGTGCTGGTACCTGGCCCCTGGTAGTTGGCACCTTGGTGGCATCCCATTAGAAAAGTAAAACAAAAAAGTGTTTTTAATTCTCCACATTTCAAGTAAATTACTGAAGTTCTTTCCTCCTCCTCCTCCTCCTCCGTCCTGAAGCAGCCTTCTTGTGTGTTGTCCTGAGCTGTGCTGTTTCAGTGTGATCCAGGCAGTGGTCAGCAAGTGTGTGTTAGCTTGCATCGTGCCAGTGCTTGATCCCTGGTAGTTGGCACCTTGGTAGCATCCCTTGAAAAATGTTACAACATTTTAGAAAATAAAAAAATGCTCCACATTCCCTCTTATATCACGCCCTGTCACACTTCACAGGGACAATGCTCTTTTGCTTATCGAGCACCACTCTGGTTCAATGGCCTCAGCCCAACCATCTCCTCTGCCCCAACTATTGGTATGTTTAAAACTAGGCTTCGGGACTATCTCACTACCAACTGCTCCTGTGACTGCCCAACTTAACCTTGTTTCTCCACTTCCCTTTCTGCTCTAGTTGTCCCCCTCCTCCCTCCTCACTGGATTCTACCCTCACATCTTGGTATACCCAATGCTGCACTTTTCACCCTCTTGCCACCCTTCCTACATTCCTTCTCCCCCCTACCCTCTTCCCTCTCCCTATGACTCTGGCACTTCTTATCTGTTGTCTGTTTTCTCTGACAAATGCCGCTGGCTGCCTTGTTACAATGCTACCCTTGAACTGTATTAATCTGTACTCGCTTTGCAATGTCCATATTGTTGTAATGCCTGTCTTGATGTTCCCCATAATTTGTATTTCTCTGATGTGGAACCTTTGTAAAAGAGCCATGGCTCAAAGGTATTTGTAATCCTAGACTTGATAAATAAATAAATTATATGTTGCTTAAGTTCCTTCCTCCTTCCGAGTCCTAAAGCAGTGTGTGTGTGTGTGTGTTGTGCTAAAAGCTGTGCTGTTACAGTGTGATATGGACAGTGGCAGTAAATCTATGCCAGCTCGTAGTGAGCTGGTTCCTGGCCTCTAGTAGTCTTTAGTGGCATCCAATTGATAAAATAAAAGTGAAAAATAAATAAAAATAAAAAAAACTAAAATAAAAAATAAACTAAAGTTAAAAAAACAAAAAAATAAAATTAAATTAAATAAAGTCTTATTCTTCAACTTTCTTCACTCAAGTGGCTGAGTCATGTATCAAGCATTAGGAAATGGAGCAATTGAGAGGCCAAGGAGATGGCAACATGGGATTGTCCTGTCACATCAAAGAAAAACAAACGCATTATCGACTTGGTCATAGACCATTTGCCTCAGTGGGAGCTACAAGTGAAAAGGAAGATGACGGTGTGGCTGAGCAGTCCATACAATATCTCACATTGTAGAAACCGCATGCAGTGGCACTGTAAGGGTTGCAACATGAGCAATCATTGTAGAAAAAAGGTAAAAGAAGGGAGTGTGTCAGGCAGTGATACAGGCAGAGGAGAAGGAGCAGGAGGAGGAGGAGGAGGAGGAGGAGTAAAGTGATTTTGCAGAACCTGGGGAAAGAGATACAGATTGTGATTACATACCCAGTGAAAGTGGTAACAACAGCAACAGTTCTAGGGAGGAGATGGAACTAGTGGGAGTTCAATCTGGGGAAGATGCACCACAAAAGATAAAAAAAAAAAACAGAAGTGGAGATAAAACAAAAAAAAGAAAGACCTCAAAACAACAAGGGGAAACACAACAACAAGCATGTGAAATGACAGCAGATAAAGAAGACACAAGCAATACCAAGCCTCACCTGCTGCCACACCAGTGACCCAGGGTTGGGAATGATTTTGGGGCATCAGGATTGGCCAGGGAGACAGCTCTCCTTCTCTGGGGGGGAGGGACGGCTCCGGCATTCATCTGACCACTAGCAGTAGCTGGGAGTACAGGCAGCTGGGACTGCAATGTGGAGGATGGAGGAGCAGCGGCCATTGACATTCTATGCACGGGAACATGCATGGGCATGTCTGGATAGCATTGCACACTCACTCCTCCAAGGGGAGGAATAAAAGTGGAAAATGGCCAGCAGTGGGGTAGGATGAAACTGACCCCTTGCAGGCTATGCAGCAAGGCTACAGGGCCCTCTCCTGGGAATTGGATCTGGTCTGTCGGCAGGTGGGAGCCACCGACCCCAGTCAGAGGGGGCAAGCCATGGGGGAAGACCGGGGGGTAGGTAAGTCTCTGGGACACTAGGTGACAGTGCTGAGGAGGGGTCAGTGGAAGGAGCAATCCCGCCCTGGCAGGGGAGAAATAGAATTAAAAAAAAAAAGACACAGGCAAATCTCTTGGCCCATGGCACATAGTAGAGGAAGAAGAACCATTCCCTGACCTTGGAGAACTGGTGGAAGAGAACATTAGGAGACTAGGTAGAGAGGAAGAGGAAGAGGAGGAACATCTTTCAACTGGTATCTGATGCACAACTCAAACCTTTTCCATTCATCAGTTCTTTAGCCCATTGATTCTCACACCTTCGAGGGGTGAAAATACACAACCACTTCGATCTCCCGGGGTGGTAGAAATAGGACTCAACTCTCATGTCCAGGAGAAAAAAGCACTCAACTCTCACTGGTCGAGTCCCTGGAAATGGGCCAGAAATATAAAACCAGCAGACCAGAGGCAAAAAAAGTTAACAACAGCAACTCTGGAAATGCTAGCTGCCAGGTTGCTGCCATTCTGCTTTGTGGACAATGCTGGTTTTCTATCATTAATGCAAGTTGCATTGCCAAGGGTATCAAGTGCCCAGCCACACCTACTTTTTCACACTGGCTCCTCTTGATTTGTATCAGAGTGCCTACAAGACTGTGTCACATGCCCTGAAAGCATCATTTGTTCCAGCCATTCACATCACCACTGACATGTGGACCAGTGGTCAGACTACTGATTACATGGTAGTGACTTCCCAATGGATCAGTTCCTCCTCTTCATTCCCCTTCTATTCATTCTCCTCTGGGTTAAGTGCCAGCAGTAACGACAGCTGCAAGTCACTGGGGCTCCCCAACCTCTGCAAAAATATCAGCTTTATTAACCGGATCATGCAATAGTCCTGGCTGTGTGTGGGTATTATTGTGCAATATGGCTGCCACTATACATTCAGTCACTTCACTATCAGTCTACCATTGCTTGTAAAGTGCTTTGGGATGCACTGTACATGAAAAGCACTATATAAATGCTGATTCCTCTTCTTTGTGTATTGCTGGCTTTGAAAATGACCATTGTGCAGAAAACTAGTTTTTATTTATTTATTTATTGAAATGTTTCACCAGGAAGGCACACTGAGCAACAAGTCGCTCATCTCCCAGTGTGACCTGGGGAGAATGGGTACAATAGGAATGAGACTTTAAACATTCAATTTACAAGATCAACAATTGCATACAGTTGTAAGGCAGGTGTTACAAAAAGTGTTACAACAATGTTGATCATAACATGTAGAAAGAGTGGATAATAATAAGTGCTGGGTTAATAAGTAAACAAGTGCTTATATGAAAGAAAAGGGGGAAAGGGGAGTGAGGGGTGAGGTGGAGAGAGGGGGAAGAGTCATGTCCTTGGATACCCCCTCAGTAAGTAAGTGGTAAGTAAGTAAGCTTTATTTTGAAGTGCCTTTCAAATACCAAGGCACTGTACAACGAAATGATCAAACAATACAATCAAAATAAGCATACATCAGCATTTTTAAAAACCTTCAGAAAAAGTTTTAAAAAACAAATAGGTCTTGAGCTCAGATTTAAAACTCAAGATGGTCAGGCATTCTCTTATCTGACGAGACAGAGAATTCCACAGGGAAGTGGCAGCATAAGAAAACGCATGTGCCCCAGATGTTTTTAACCAAACCCTGGGAATTTCTAGCAATCCCTCATCGGCGGATCAGAGTGAGTGGGAGGGGCAGTAGGGAGTAAGGAGATCTTGCAGATATGAGGGTCCCTGTTAATGTAGGGCTTTATAGGTCAGTAACCTGACCTTAAAGGTGATACCCCACTGAACCAGCAGAGAGTGCTGTTCATGCAGCACAGGCGTAATATGACTAGTCCTGGATGTACCCGTCAAAAGCCTGGCCACCGCATTCTATACTAGCTACAAACAATGGATATCAACCCCCAGAAGCTCTAGGTAAAGGGCATTGCAGTAATCAAGGCGGGTGGTTACGAAGGTGTGGACCAATGCAGGACGTTCAGCTGAAGAACCAAAAAGTTTCACCTGGGTAATATTCCTAAGAAGATAGAAGGAAGATTTGACAACAGCAGACACCTGCGATTTCAGAGTCAAACCATCATCAAAAATAATGCCCAGGTTACGCACCCGGTCTGAGGTCATGAGCTGGACATCATCAAGCCATAAGCCAGAGAGAAGCCCTCAGGGTGCGAGGAACCCTTCAATGGGACTGGTGGGACCAGAGAGAAAGGGATAATGCAGTGTACCAGAGAGACTCCTTTAGGATGGTTAGGGAAGGTAGCAGATCAGAGATACAAGCCCCTTGGGGTGGTAAGTGAAAGTGAGGGTAGAGAAGCAGGGTTTGTCCAGAGCTTAGAGAAGGGAATTAGATAGGGATGTGGCAGGAGCAGTTAGGTGCAAGGTAGCTATTGAAGGCAGAGCTGATGGAGTAGGCAGAGGATGACTGCTGGATTTGAGGTGGGAGGGAATTCCAAATTTTTGGGAGGTGATGAGAGAAACCAGATTGGCCAATTTGGGGGGATCTGTAAGGACAACCAGGGTATGGGAATCGGACCATCTAAGGGAATGGGAGGATGGAGGGGGTGTTATAAAGGAGGAGGTGAGGTAGGAAAGGAGCTCATGCAATCAATGTTCGGAGGTAAATTTAGCACAGTGGGAGAGTCACCTGTTTGTAAGAGACAGGAAGGATAGGGCATGATAAAGATCACAGCGATGGGTGCGAGGGGGGGCATCCAGGGCAAAGCGGCAGAAGGAATTGAAGAGAGTGTCCAGTCTGGCCAGGGAGGACTTAGTGGCAGCACCATAGACTACATCACAGTAGTCGAAAATGGGCAGTATCATCTTCTGAACAAGTTCACGCCTAGCCGTAGGGGGGATGCAACTATGGTTCCTGAACAGGGCACCAAGCTTGGGGCGCAGTTTTTTCTGGAACATGTCAATATGTCCAGAGAAGTTTAGGTGTTGATCCAACCAAACACCTAAGTACCTGAAGGAGGATGTGTCCTCAAGTAAAATCCCATCAACGGTGTAGAAAGGTGGTAGGGAGGGACGCTTAGATAGTCTCTGTGCCAAAGGTCATTGTGGTGGGGTGCAGGTTCATGTGGGCAGTCACAGAAAAAATGTCTCACCACTTTTTGCAATTTTCTTCAATTTTTAATTGATTCTTCTTTCAAACATCACTCATATCAGGATAACATCAGAATGGCACAATATTTTTCTCATTTATCACTTCCATTTTGTCAGAAGACATTAAAACATCTGGCATCATCTCATATTTATAAGTCTTTAGGTGAGACAATATAAAGGCATAAACCTCACACAAGATATTCTGGCAGTTTTAAATCTTCCATCCGAACCATGAATCAAAACAGTTTTTTTAAATAACTCCATAGAGCACTTTTCAGCAGCATCTAGAGCACACCTCTAGGCTCACCACAACAGGATTTAAGTCTCCACCTGTTTACACCTCTCTGACGAATCTCATCTGTGCTGATGAATCTCTGTTAACAAATCTAAATTACTGAGTCAAAGGTTCACCCTTTTATATCCAGCCAGGATCAGGTGACCTTCAAACTCCACCTTCACTTACAACTTTTAATTACTTTATTTTACATTCTAGTCCTTTATTTTATTTTAAAGAGATTATGTCTTTTAAACTCATTTACTAATGTATTCCCTCACTCAGAGATAAGTTATTTCTTTTCTGAATGTTTTAAACTCCTTTTCTAAAGACCAGTAAACACCACCCCTTCCCAATAATACTTAAGAAGGGCGTGAATGGCTGGCCGGCTCCTAGAACAAACAAGGACGCCGGCAGTTGAAAGCACAACAACTCCAAAAGCTCCACAAATGCCCGAAAAACCCCACGTTTCAAAACCAAAACGAAACAAAGGGAATTCATCCTCCTCGGGTAAGCACAAAGTAACTCTCCTTATTTTAAATAACAAAAGCTTAAAGTTTTTTAAAGCGCTAATGAGACTTATATTCCCCACAACAGTACAATTACCAATTGCACTAACGCACAGGGTAAAAGAATCACCCATTTCCCATAGTAATGACCAAATATACCACTTGTGGCCAGCCTTCACTTAATAGTGAGCTGAAACTGCAAGTAATTAGATTTCAGGGCTTCGAAATGCCCAAAAGTGCCGTAAATTCCTCGCTCTGAGAAAATCACAGAACTGCTCAAAATTAAGCAACCTCCACTCCGGAGGATGTTCAGAGCTGTCCCTATCAGTTTTCAAATAAAGCCATTAAATTTAAATAGCATTCGAAGGCTGAATGATTTCACAGCCATGCGCACAGTCGCAAAGTATTCTCTATTAGGACAGCCCAAAACCAAAGTAATAACAGCTGCTAAAACAGCTATCCAATCTGAAAAACAGCTTTTACAGCCGTAAACCAAATATCCCACATAAATCTCTACCACACTACAAGAATCTGAAACGAATAATTCAAGTTGTAAAACACTACCGCATACTAAAGGGGGGGGAGGGAAAATCTCCCTTTTCTTTAATCCAAATTCAGTATAACCAGAACAATGAAGTGCCCAACTAAGGTGAACATCAATACAACCACCTAGTCAGCTATCCACATTGTCCCCAGAAGCATCCAAATTCCAACACTCTCCTAAATGAGTAATAAGATTGTAAAGCTACTCACACTTTTAAAGTTTCCAAAAAAAATGCTTTCTTCTGTATTTATTATATTACCAGACTCCTGATCAAAGCACCACATGCCTGGCTCCACACAAAATATTTAAATCATTCGGGTCTACGATTCCAGAGACGAATCCATCCCCAAAACTCAAGGAAAAACTACTGCTGACAAATCCAAAGAACCGAATATTTTTTTGGACTGCACGAACGTGCGCACAATCGCAACGACGTGCAGTTTTACCGATCGTACAAACCACGATCCTAAACCTCCAAATAACAGAGTCCAACAACAAAGACCCTTTTCAAACACTAACCCCAAAGTCCATACTAAGGAATTAAATCCTACAAATCTCAACATTACTCTCACCTGCCTCAAAATTTATTTAATTTCCTCTCTTAAAGGGGAATTTCCCAAATGTGCTAGGAAAAGAAAAAACAATTCTCTAGCCCCATATATTTTTAACTTGGAATTTCAAACCTCACAGAGCCACTCTGTGACATTCCTCCCCACCTAAGAGGGCAACCAAATCTTTTTTGGTTGACCGACTTTATCAAAATTTTTTTGCTAAAAATTAAAAAGAGGGGTGGTTATCCTACCAGAGCCCTGGCCCACCCACTTCTTGAAACTCTAACCCAAGAGTCCCTTACCATATCCATTATATTACCTCGAGAAAACACTCAAGATTATTTTATCCTGCATCTTACACTAAATATTTCCTGTCCATATTCTATATCCCAGATTATGAACCATATTAAGTATCTAACTATTGCCAAACTTAGTCAGTTTTTAAGTAATCCCCAATAACATAAGATTTCATATCTAAATTATTTTGCATGAATTTGATTTTTTTTCACATAGCAACATCCATGATATTCTATGCACCATTCATAAATAAAATATTTAGATTTTGTTTGAGAAATATAACTTCCATACACATATAAAGTATATTCCAGATCAACAGCTTTCATTTTCAGAACTGTCATTATAGTCTATAGCTCCTTCATTTTTTGGAACACATGATTTTATTCTATCTCACATTACTAATCTCAATTTCACTATTAACAAAATTAGGATAGTAACATTCATTATATATCCTCTCCTAAGCAAACATGCTATTACTTTAGCTATATTTTATTTCAAAAATAAACACACAAAAATACAACATCAGACTGTGGAAAAGGGGGGGGGGGTAACATTATAAATTCAACTGCAGTTGGCCAACCCTCCAGTCTTAAACAAAAAATTACAAGAAATAGCTCCTAGCTTTTAAGCTTGTTGCTTTAGGATGTATTCCTTCATATGAATAAAACTCAGATCTGTAGTTTTTTCTTTACTTCACCTAATCATCTACCCTGATCTCAGGAAAAACTCCACACTACTCCTACTCTTTATTTAACTACTTCAGATTATTTTCCATTAAATGTTTTCCATCTTATCGATCTCATTTTTTTTCTCAAAAACTTATTCCAAGATGTCAATATGTGCACTTTCATAATTTCTTCAAACAATTTCCCCAAATACCTTATTTTGAAAACCTTCCATCTTATGCTCCTTTTATCTGGTACCCTTTTTTATTCTCTCTATACCTGAAACATACTAGGGTTAGAGCATTTACTAGAAAGTTACTTGTATATACAATCTATAAGAGCTATTCCTCTAACCCCTTCCACTCACTACATAAGTAGTCCAGTACTGTAAAACTTTTACCATCTTTTACTCATATCTCTGTAAATCACTTTCCCCTTTTTCCAAGGAAGCCAATTACAGTCTTTTTCCTTCCTTTGAGTGGCTACATACTTTTTAAATATAAAGCCACTTGACTATACATCCCAGGCCAATAAAAGGAAGGAATGAGACGTTTCAACATTTCTTGACTCATATGTTTGGTATTACAATATAAAGCATCTAAAATACTCTTTCTATATCTACGAGGTATCACTACCCTAGAGTCTATCTGTTTTGTACGCGGGTTTGGTCTCATGTGGTATAATACCTCATCTCTTATTTCATACCACCATAACTGTCCCTTGCCCCTATCCATATCTGTTCTATCTTTATTCAAAATAACATGGCTACTTATCTGCTGAATTTCCGGATCCTCTGCTTGTAGAATTTTCCAGTTTGCAGCAGAAAAATTAATAACATTTTTATCATCAACATTATCATAAGTCACTGAACAAGTCCCTTCGGCACCTACTACCTCTTCTGTCTTGCTTGCATCCTTCACCCCAGTTAACAAAACAGTCTCACCTGGGGACTTATCTTTCATCGTTCTTCCATCATCTTCATTGTTTCCAATCCAATACATTCCCTGGAACATAGGTAGAACAGGGAGCTGGTCCTCAACACAGTCCACACAGTCCACACAGGACAACTCTTCAGCCCTCTTCATAGGCCCTTGAAACACCAAAGTGTCCCTCATTACCATCAATTGACTTAGCACCTCCTGGTACCTTTGCTCTGCTTCTTTACACCGGCTCTCTGCCTCCATCCAGCGATTAAATAACCATTGAATCACCTCCCTCCGATCACTCTGGTCAATCTTCTGGTCACTCAAAATTTCACAGTGGCCCCTCATCTTCATATAACTTGTTTAAAGAAGGCTTTGCCACCAACCCAGAATTATCACTCAGCTGGTTTGTTTTTCACAAGAAAAAGGTTCTCTCAGCAATAACCAGTAAACAGGAACCAATTTAAAGTACCATCATGCCAGATTTACTGCCCACCAGACCTTATGCAGATCACAGTACAATATGTCCATCCCACTTCTGACACCATATGTGGTGGGGTGCAGGTTCATGTGGGCAGTCACAGAAAAAATGTCTCACCACTTTTTGCAATTTTCTTCAATTTTTAATTGATTCTTCTTTCAAACATCACTCATATCAGGATAACATCAGAATGGCACAATATTTTTCTCATTTATCACTTCCATTTCGTCAGAAGACATTAAAACATCTGGCATCATCTCATATTTATAAGTCTTTAGGTGAGACAATATAAAGGCATAAACCTCACACAAGATATTCTGGCAGTTTTAAATCTTCCATCCGAACCATGAATCAAAACAGTTTTTTTTTTAAATAACTCCATAGAGCACTTTTCAGCAGCATCTAGAGCACACCTCTAGGCTCACCACAACAGGATTTAAGTCTCCACCTGTTTACACCTCTCTGACGAATCTCATCTGTGCTGATGAATCTCGGTTAACAAATCTAAATTACTGAGTCAAAGGTTCACCCTTTTATATCCAGCCAGGATCAGGTGACCTTCAAACTCCACCTTCACTTACAACTTTTAATTACTTTATTTTACATTCTAGTCCTTTATTTTATTTTAAAGAGATTATGTCTTTTAAACTCATTTACTAATGTATTCCCTCACTCAGAGATAAGTTATTTCTTCTCTGAACATTTTAAACTCCTTTTCTAAAGACCAGTAAACACCACCCCTTCCCAATAATACTTAAGAAGGGCGTGAATGGCCGGCTGGCTCCTAGAACAAACAAGGACACCGGCAGTTGAAAGCACAACAACTCCAAAAGCTCCACAAATGCCCGAAAAACCCCACGTTTCAAAACCAAAACGAAACAAAGGGAATTCATTCTCCTCGGGTAAGCACACAGTAACTCTCCTTATTTTAAATAACAAAAGCTTAAAGTTTTTTAAAGCGCTAATGAGACTTATATTCCCCACAACAGTACAATTACCAATTGCACTAATGCACAGGGTAAAAGAATCACCCATTTCCCATAGTAATGACCAAATATACCACTTGTGGCCAGCCTTCACTTAATAGTGAGCTGAAACCGCAAGTAATTAGATTTCAGGGCTTCGAAATGCCCAAAAGCGCCGTAAATCCCTCGCTCTGAGAAAATCACAGAACTGCTCAAAATTAAGCAACCTCCACTCCGGAGGATGTTCAGAGCTGTCCCTATCAGTTTTCAAATAAAGCCATTAAATTTAAATAGCATTCGAAGGCTGAATGATTTCACAGCCATGCGCACAGTCGCAAAGTATTCTCTATTAGAACAGCCCAAAACCAAAGTAATAACAGCTGCTAAAACAGCTATCCAATCTGAAAAACAGCTTTTACAGCCGTAAACCAAATATCCCACATAAATCTCTACCACACTACAAGAATCTGAAACGAATAATTCAAGTTGTAAAACACTACTGCATACTAAAGGGGGGGGAAGGAAAATCTCCCTTTTCTTTAATCCAAATTCAGTATAACCAGAATAACGAAGTGCCCAACTAAGGTGAACATCAATACAACCACCTAGTCAGCTATCCACATTGTCCTCAGAAGCATCCAAATTCCAACACTCTCCTAAATGATTAATAAGATTGTAAAGCTACTCACACTTTTAAAGTTTCCAAAAAAAATGCTTTCTTCTGTATTTATTATATTACCAGACTCCTGATGAAAGCACCACATGCCTGGCTCCACACAAAATATTTAAATCATTCGGGTCTACGATTCCAGAGACGAATCCATCCCCAAAACTCAAGGAAAAACTACTGCTGACAAATCCAAAGAACCGAATATTTTTTTGGACTGCATGAACGTGCGCACAATCGCAACGACGCAGTAGTTTTACCGATCGTATAAACCACGATCCTAAACCTCCAAATAACAGAGTCCAACAACAAATACCTTTTCAAACACTAACCCCAAAGTCCATACTAAGGAATTAAATCCTACAAATCTCAAAATTACTCTCACCTGCCTCAAAATTTATTTAATTTCCTCTCTTAAAGGGGAATTTCCAAAATGTGCTAGGAAAAGAAAAAAAAACAATTCTCTAGCCCCATACATTTTAAACTTGGAATTTCAAACCTCACAGAGCCACTCTGTGACAGTCATGGAGACATTCTTCTTGGCATTGAGGAAAAGCTGATGGTTAGCAAACCAGAGTGGAATCTTGTCAAAGTCTTGCTGTAATCTGGTTATAACCTCATCAAAACAGGAGCCAGATGCATACAGGACTGTATCATCAGCATACATACAGTATTTATGGCAGTGGATGGGGAGCAAACAGAAGGAAGGTTATTTAAGAAGATGGAGAATAGGAGGGGCCTTAATACCAAGCCCTGGGGGACTCCAGTGCTAATTGGGAGGGGAGGGTAGGGGAAGTGGCATCCAAGATCTTAACTAATTGGGTTCTGCCAATAAGGTAGGCCTTAAACCAGTTTGTGGCGGAGGGAGATAGGCCAGCTGCCATGAGTGAGTCGAGGAGAAGGGAGTGAGAGATGGTTCGAAGGCCTTGACCAGGTCGACAAAAATGGCAGAGGTAATTTGTCCATTGTCCATTCCAATTAGTATGGAGTCTGAGCCATAGGAGAGAGGTGGTGGTTGAATGGTTTTTCCTGAAACCAGACTGGAAAGGGGTGAAAAAGGAGGTGTCAGAGATAAAAGAGGTGAGTTGGGAGAGAAAAATGTGTTCCTGAAGCTTGGCAAGGGTAGGGAGGAGAGAAATGGGGAGATAGTTGCCAGGGGATGAGGGGTCACCCCCTTTGGGTAGAGGGAGGACCATAGCATGTTTCCATGAAGAGGGGACTGAGGCAGTAAAGAATGAGAGATTTAAGATTACTGAGAAGGGGTAGGCAATGGCTGAAATGGAGAGGAAGAGGAGTTTTGGGTCAAGGCCATCAGGGGAGGCACCTTTAGAGGGGTTGATAGTGGTGGGGCACTTAAGGCATCATACAGTAGCGAAAGAGAAGGGAGGGTAGGAAGGTGGTAATGGGGGCACACTGGTAGAAGGTGGGTAGGAGGGGAGGGATTTCAGAAGCTCAGTGGTACAGGAGGAATAATAGGAATTAAATTCTGCAGCTACAGCTGATGGGCAAGACACTAGTGAGCTATTTACTTTAAATACTGGGGGCGGTGGGCAAGATGAGGGGGTAAATAGGCTGTGGACCACCTTCCAGCACTTTGAAGGGGAATTTGTGTTGCTGATGAAGACAGATTTGAAATATTCTGACTTGGCTAACCTTGTAGCCTGATGCAAGCATTTCTGAGCATGCGGTAGTTTGTGAGGTCACTAGGATGCTGGGTAGTTTTATGACACTTCTAGGCTCGATCTCTAGCCCTGAGGCAGGCCAGAAGTTCAGGGGTTATCCAAGGTAAGTGGTTACCTCTGACTCTGGTTTGCTTGAGTGGGGCAAAGGCATTCCAGTTTGCAAGAAAGACTTCTTTGAAGTAGGCATGGGCCTTATCAACTGAGGGGAAGTGGGAAGGAAGTTACACTTCCTTCAAGAGACATTTAA
Organism: Neoceratodus forsteri; assembly: GCA_016271365.2. Classification (NCBI taxonomy): domain Eukaryota; kingdom Metazoa; phylum Chordata; order Ceratodontiformes; family Ceratodontidae; genus Neoceratodus; species Neoceratodus forsteri. The sequence continues at coordinate 114,676,219 of JADMNL010000024.1, read as the reverse complement.
TGAGTGGCTAACATCACACTCATTAACACCAGGTTTTATAGTAGCACATAATGCAAAGAATACTGTAAATGCAGTTTATGATGGTGATTATACACATTCCATGTTTTGCTCACTGAATAAATTGGGGATTCCTAGATGAGAAAGGCACCATTGTGCAGACATGTGTAGGTCTGGTCAAAAAGTTTGTGATCATTTTTGCAATTTTGTAAAGGCACAGAAGCTGTTGCAAAACATTCCACAGTGGAACCACCTTCTCCTCCACCACCTGAAAGAAGGTTGTGGTAACAAGATGGAATTCCACCTGTAACATGATGGAACAGCTGCTAGAACAACAGAAGGCTAACCACCAGTATGCTTTTGAGCATGGTATTGGTAAGGGAGACATAAACATCAGCCCAAATCAGTGGCACCTGATTAAGATGCTGCACAGTGCTGAAACTCTTTGAGGAGGCCACAAGAATAGTAAGTGCAGTTGCAGCTGGTCTAAGCCAGATGCTTCCCCTCATTGGCCTCATCAACCTATAACTTCTTTGTATGAAAACCCAATATGAGGAAAAGGAGGATATCACTGCTCTCAATCTAGTAGAAAGGTTAAGATCACATTTTTGGAATGACACACATTTCAAAAATGCACACAGATGACAACTATGTCCTGGCCACTCTCTTGGAGCCTTGACTCAAATACATAGTTGAGATATTCTTTGGAATTTTTTTGATTTACAAGAATGCAATAAGGATCAGAAGTTCTATAAAGCCGGGCTTATCCATCTGGTGGTCTCTGTAAGTACGGCACAAAACAAGAACAAGAACATAAACAGAGCAGAAGAACAAACAGACATGAACATCCCATATTGCAATTGCACTGCAGGCCAGGTAGAGGAGGAGAGAGTAATAAATATAAACTTTTCAAGGTCAATAAAACAGCCACTATGGAATAACTCAAACATCTCAGTTGATGGAGAAATGTTAAACAATATTACTTGGTGAAGCAATGGACTTCATTCCATAGAGAACTTAATAGAAAATAATAATTTCAAAAGTTTTGCGAAACTCCAGATACTTTGCATTCAATCCCACAAAGAATCAATTTTATGTAAAACTAAAACAAAGCATTTCTGCTCTCTATCTGAATGATGCATTGTTTCTTAAGTCTACCCCTAATACTGAATCATTCCTAGTGCTGGCTCAGAATAAGCCAAACATAGGCAAAATGTGTAACTTTATGTTGAATTGTATTAGAGGAAACCCAGAAGACAAAATAACATGGTGGTCTAATGCAATGAATCGGGATGTTTCAGAGTGGAATTCATCCATGGTTTGGGATTTTGCATGCAAGGTCTTCTCTTTGGTTAATCACAAAACCATTCAATTAAAAATTTAAATAATGCATACTATACTCCCTTTAAAATGAAAAAAAAGGGCATTAAGACTAAATCTATCAATGCTGCAGACAGAAAGAGAGAACCAGAGGAATAATTAGAGAACTAAAAGAGGAAAAGGGAATCAAAGCACAATTACTATATCCATCTAGACTGAAAATCCTGGAGGAAAATGGTACAAGGATCTTTCCTACGCTGCTCGAGGCAGTCCCATATTTGAAGAATTTAGAGATTATGGAACCTGACTTAGCATACGAAATGATGGAGAAACAACTGAGGGCAAGTGCATGGAGCGTTGTGACCAGAGGCAAGAACAAGAACAGAGGGGTTCCCTTTTCTTACCCAAAATCCACAATGGGAGACATTGCAAAGTTATTACAGAGAGCAGAAAAAAGAAGCAAATTGGCAGACTCGAGTGGGGGGGGGATGGGTTGCCATCGAAGAACTGAGGACAGCAACAGTTTTAACCGTGGTATCCGTGGTTACGATCTTTTCCATCAGAAGCACCAGAGAAAGATGTGGAGAACTGTTTGAGAATTCTATATGACAGTCTGAATAAAATAGTAAATCGAGATGGGGGAACTAAAAAGGAGAGATTTCAGGGTGAGAGGAGGATGTGGGAGGGGGGGAAAGGGCTGAGTCACATTAACTTTTGAAAAGGCGCAGCTGGGTGGAGCCGAGGTGGAGAGGCCTGCAGGAAGGTTTAGGATTTAAGCCTCATAGAGCAAGCAAACAAAATGTTATGCTGGTGATTGCCAATCTTCAGACGTTCGTCCACCTGTATATGGAGGGAGGGGGAGGAGAGATGGAGAGCAAGAGAAGAAGGGGACCTTTGGCTCCTTAGTTGATGGGGGGGAAGGGACTGTCATTTCTGGGTTAAGTAAATTGAGCTGGAATATGAATGATAAGTATTGGAGGAGGTGAACTAAAAGAGCATGTACGATTAGATAACAGTCGGGGGTGGTCTCATGGGGAGAGCACAGTTTTTTCTTTCTCTTTCTTGCACCAAGGGGCATCTACAACTAAGAGAAAGTTGTCAGCAATCTATATCTATAAGGGTACTTGCTACAACACCCCACAAACATCGGAGGGGCATATAAGTGGTCACAGAGGTGACTAATAACTCCCTTGGAAGTCAGAGGTGGTGAATTTAGAGCTAGTTACGCAGTTAAAACAGTTTAGTATGATATACAAATGTTGAGTTTAATAATGTACAAGTTACATTTGTTTTTTTGACGTGGTTTCTTTCCGCTTTACACAAAGAAGCAAAGTCAGATCTTGAGGGTGTCAGAAGAGGGAGGGGGAGGTGCGTGGCAGCCTGTCCAAATCTCTGTAATTTGGATCCCCGGTAAAACCTAATATCTGAATATGGCTTCTCTGAATATAATCTCGTATAATGTTAATGGTATCAATTCACCTGTGAAAAGAACCAGATTACTGGTGGAATTGAAGAGATTGGGCTGCGATGTAGCTCTCCTGCAAGAGACCCATCTCTCGGATTCAGAGCATTTAAAACTCAGGAGAACTTGGGTAGGGAGAGTGAAAGCTGCAGCATATGGGGGGATTAAAAAAGCAGGGGTGGCTATTTTGGTGAAAAGAAATTGTCCCTTAAACATACAGGAAGTAGATAAGGCATTTGAGGGGAGATACATCAGGGTCATGGGAATAGTTCAGGATCAAGTGATACATATAGTTAATATATATGCACCTAATACAGGAACAGATAAGTTCCACTTGGAAGTCTTTCAAAAGATTGCGGACCTTTGTATGGGAATCTTGATACTGGGGGGAGATTTTAATGCCGTCTCGTGCCCTACAATGGATTGATCAGGAGGGCAAGCATGCTCCCCAAAACCGGTAGATTAAAAATTCAAAGCCAGGCTTGGGGAAGGTGGGTTGGTGGATGTATGGAGACACCAGCATGCAGGGGAAAAATACTACACCTGTTTTTCAGCAGCCAATAAATCTTATTCATGGATAGATTTCATATTGACCCATAAGGTCAATATTCATTACTTTACATCATCTAAGATGGGGTCATTTACTTTATCAGATCATGCCCCGATCATGGTTAAAGTGGTGTGGGCGACAGATCCCAGACATACCAGCTGGAGACTGAATGTCTCACTACTTAATGACAAGTCGACAGTAAAGCAGTTGAGCAGGCCATTGCTAATTTAGCCATTGATTCCCCGATCTCAGACAGCTCTCCCCTTCTCTGGTGAGACACTATGAAGGCGGTAGCAAGGGGACAATTAATTAGATTGGCATCGGCAAAAAAAAACTTAGGGAAAAAAGAGGAATGGGTTATTAAAAGCCATAGAAGAGCTGGAAAAGGTACATAAAAACCACCCCAAAGGGAAAGAAGAAGGAACTTTAAAAGAATTACTCAAAAAAAGGGAGGAATTGCGGATGTTGGACAATGAAAAAGCGGAAGGTATTCTAAGATTTGCAAATTAACAGTATTATGAGGGAGGGGGAGGGCAATTAAGTTATTGGCTTTTCGGTTGAGAAAAGAGCAAGTGAACAGATATATTCCATTTATCTTAGATAACACTAAAGATAAAAGAAAATGGGTGAAACTAAATTATATAGCCACAGTATTTAAAGAATATTACAAATTATTGTATACAGAAAACAGAAATCCGAAGGAAGTTAAAAGGGACACAGTGGAATTTTTAAAGGCCATGGATTTCCCCAAATTGACCCCAGAAGTAAAGAAAGAGCTGTCAGCCCCTATAACAGAGAAGGAGGTTCGAGGGGTTATCATGAACCTTCTGACCGGTAAATCACCAGGCCCAGATGGGCTGCCTGCCAAATTTTTCTAAAAACTGAAGAACTCCTTAATTCCAAAATTGACTGCTGTTATGAATGTGATCTTGGAGGAGAATAAAATTCCCTCTTCTTGGCAGGATGAAATCATTACAGTACTCCCTAAACCAGGCAAGCCCCTCCCATGCTGTGAGTCATTCCAACCCATATCCCTGCTGAATCAGGATTTTAAAATATGGACTAAGATCCTGGCCAACCGAACTCAGAAGCATATTGGGAACCTAATTCACCCAGACCAAATGGGTTTTATTCCCCGTAGACATTTATCTGATAATATCAGAAGACTTCTCAATATAATTAGTAATGAGAGTAAACCAACATCACCTCAAGTAGTGATTTTTTTGGATGCGGAAAAAGCCTTTGATCAGCTGAATTGGGCATATTTACAGGAGGTACTTCTTCATATGGGTTTTGAAGATTCTTTTATGCAGTGGATTATGGCGCCATATCAAAATCACACGGCTAGGGTCTGGGTTAATGGCACATTGTCAGAGGGGTTCACAATTGAAAGGGGCACTAGGCAAGGCTGCCCATTATCCCCGCTATTGTTTGCCATTGCGATGTAACCTCTAGCCCAAGCAATTAGGACGAGAACAGATATTAAAGGAATACAGGTTGGGGGGACGGTAAATAAAATATCCTTATATGCCGATGATACTTTGATTTATTTATCAGACCCAGATACATCGATTCTCCCAGTACTGGAATTGCTTACATTTTTTGGTAAAATATCAGGTTTCAAAATAAATAAAGATAAATCTGAAATCATGTTAATTGGGGGAGCTCCATCTACAATATTCCAGGGAGGGATCCCGTTTAAATGGATGAAAGAGAAAATTAGGTATCTGGGAATACAGATTCCAACCAGGATCTCCAAATTATATCAGCTGAATTATGGGCTACTTCAAAGGAAGATCTTTGAAGATATAAACAGATGGCAAACACTTCCTTTGACTTTTACAAATAGGATTGACACATTCAAGGTTAATGTGTTACCCAGATATCTATTTCTATTTACAAATTTACCTATCCCTTTTCCACATAAAGATTGGAAGGAACTTTGATACAAACTTTCTAGAGTTATTTGGGCAGGGAGAAGGCCGAGGAAGAGATGGGAGCTTCTTACGGTAGATAAGAGCCAAGGGGGGAGAGGGATACCCAACTTTTATAACTATTACAGAGAAGCACAGGTTCTCCCAATCCTTAAAATACTAAACACAGATCAAAGCGGGGGTTGGTACTTAATGGAAGCAGAGGCACACCCCACGTTATCTTTGAAATTTTTACCATGGATAGCCACTCAACCAGACGTTAAACTAGTCAAGAACAGATGGACCAAACATACAATAAAGCTCTGGTTAGACACACGGCAATGGTGGGAGATCCCGAGTCCGGTCTAGGAGTATATCCCTTTAAATCATCTCCCTGGGTTCCCCACCAGTCAAGGGGATGGCTGTTTTTCCAGGTGGAGAGGGGCAGGGTTGAATAATCTTACCCAATTTATAGAGAGAGAAGAGGTCAAATCATTTGCTGACCTGCAGAGAGAATATAACTTCACAAGAACAGACTTTTATAAATACCTGCAATGCAGGCACTATATCTCTACTACGGTAGGGGTGGAAGCCCTAAAAACCTGCCCTCCTCCCCCCCTTAATAGCCACCAATCAAAAAAGTCACCTAGCTGACCAGAAAGGTTACATTTCACTCATATGTAAGGCTCTACAAGAAGATGTGGGGAAAGTTCAAGTGGCTAAAATAGAGAATGAGCAGCAAAAGAAACTGAACATTAGAATAACTGAAGTGGAATGGGGCAAAATCTGGGGGGGAATCTCCAAAACCACAAGCTCTCCTGGGTGGAAAGAATTCAAGTGGAAGGTCACCGCTAGGTATTTTATTACTCTGGTGATCTCTGCACATTATACTCCTCCTCCTACAAATTCATGTTGGAGGGGGTGTGGGAAAAGGGGGACATATACACACATTTTCTGGGAGTGTCCCCGGATTAGAGATTTTGGGTAGGAAATTATGCAGGCTTTACAAAACATTTTTCATCTTCAGGAAAATCTCTCAGTAGTTAATATGATATTAACTCTGACCCCAAAGGAAATTAGAACAAATAACCAAAAATATTTATTTTATATACTGATAACCGCAGCCCTTGAGGTTATCACCCAGCAATGGTTAAAAAAAAATTCACTGACCACAGGTATGTGGAAAAGTAACATTAAGAAAATTAAAATCATGGAGACAGTCACCGCACAGTTAAATCTCAGGGTGGATCAATATAATGCGAGGTGGTTACCATTTTATTATTATATAGAAGATACTGAGGGAGTTTCAGTTTTAGAACAGCTTCTTCAGAACTGAAGGGCACAACCCGAGAGATGGGTTATCAACTGATAGTAAGGAGACAAGGGTGGAGAAAATTAAAGGCAACATAAGACCTGAGCAAGGAAGCTTTGGTGAAGAGAGAGAACAAGCGGTTAAAAATTAAATCCACGTTGAATAAAAAAGTTTGTGTAGTTGAAGGGCAGTAAGGTAGTTTTCTGCCTTTTGGAAATATGCTACATTGCTGTCGTAGTTTTATGTATTGTAAATGATAATAATAACTGAAGGCAGTACATTGGAAAGCAATTATTGTGAGGGAAGAAAAAAAATCTGTACTGTATAAATAAGCTGATTAATTGCTACAATGTGGCGATGTACTAAGAATGGAATTCTGCCTAAGATGTATCAGTATGATAAACTATAAATAAAAAATTAAATAAGTTAAAAAAAAAAAGACTGAAGCTATCTGCCTTAAATATAACCCTTCAGACGGTAACCTAATCCATATGCTTTAGTCATGCTTTTTTATTCAACATTTTTGGTCAACAATTATTAGTAAATTCATAAATGTAAGAGAAACACTTCAGAACATAAATATTGAAATGTGCTTAATTGGACACTTTGGTAATGCTTCGCTAAAAGACTCTAGTAGCTGGCTCATCGGTGCAGCGGTTGGATTTCTGCTTCGGCGCGGCGACCAGGTTGAGGAGCAGACCTGACTCGCTGAAGAGCGGCTGGGAGGAAGTAGGCTCGAGCATCCCATGACTGCTTGCCTACTCCAGGGAGGAGGGCGTGGCTTGCTGTCTGGTACCCCGGCGGAGGCTGGGAGACCAGCAGCGGCCGCACCATATAGGGGCTGCAGAACATCGGCCACACCTAGACGCTCGCGGGCACACCATGCCCTGGGGAGAAAAGCAGAAAATCCAGCCTCCTGGTCTGCCGGATGATGGCTGCCTTGCTCCTGTTGGCCCGAGATGCCCTGACACCTCCAAACCCACCTCAGCAGCACTCAGGGACTGATGCCTAGTGTGCTGGTTGCCCCCCCTCCCGGCGCCTTCCCCCTCGGAGGAGGGGGACCCACCCGGCGAAGGGATATGCCGGGCCACCCTTGGGTTGGCTGCGATCTGGGGTGTGGGGAGGAGGGACAGGGTGAGGGGGTCGCAGGAAGCATGAGCAGCCAGAAGGAGTGGCAGACGAGGAGGCAAGAAGGAGGGATAAACATATAACCAAAAAAAAAAAAGAGTCTAGTACTTAGTATTGGGCTTCCTTACCTTGTTAAAATGCCCTAGTAATGTTAAATGCCTTGGCCAGAAATTGCAAGTGGCAGACCCTAAACATATTACAGCTAGATCGCTGTCCCCCTCTTCACTTACTATAGAAAATTGCAGATCCAGACTAGAGGAATTGGAAAGAATGGAAGGAATAACCAGCCGCGTCAGGCTGCAATTGAAAAATTCTTAGCGATATGGCGCCCTTGGCATCAAACGCAGTCACTACATCACAGTACCCCTACATAGTGTGATTGCTAGCCAATGGTTCAACGCTAATGGGAGAGGGGATCACGCAACAAGGTTTCATTTTGTTTACTGTTACATGTTGTTTCTTCTTAACTTGATATAAAGACTTGCATCTGTAAGCATTTCTGATTATTACTTTTACTTTGACCTGCACATCGTTTGTACATATGGTTTAGTCCTTGTAACCTACCAGTGGAATGGCTGGGTGCCAGCTGCTGGGACCGTTTGGTCACCAGGGGCATTTACGGACGTCTCTGAAACTTATGCAGGGACATATAGAGCCTAATCAGTTTACTGGCATCTGTTTAAGATAATCTTATGGTGTTTCTTTAATATCATTACCACTTTATAACTAACAATTGAAGTCTGTATTAACCTAGGCTATCAAGCCTAACTGTAACAACTGTGTAATGATGCTGCTCTACTTGAACAATAAAGTGTTCTGAAATTAAAAAAAAGCTAGATTCACAATGAGAGCAAAAAAATCTGCAGGTGCGGAAAAAAGCTTGCAAAACTGTGGAAATGCAAGTGAGGCATAGTCACAGTCAAAATTTCCACAGGTGCGGAAAATCGTAAAACAAGTGAGTTACAAAAATCCACACGTGCAGAAAACATGCAACAATTTTTCTGCAGCTGCAGAAATAATATAAAATGCCTAGCAGACAGAACAACAGCAGGTGATCCATATTAAGAGTAGCAGGAGGCTTTGCAAAAGTTGCGGCTGAACCAGCACTCCCAGTGAGACAAGCAGACAACTGGGACCACAGTAGCAACACCTGCACCAGCAGGACCCTGCACCCAGTGGCAATATGTATCTGTTGATTGTGTCTTTCTCTAGGATGTTTCTTTCTCCTGCATCTGTAACACACACTTCTGGCTGTTACCACCTCTGCCTCTACTGTCTGTGGGGCTCTTTTATGGGCTGCATTGGGTCCTGTGGTTGTGATTTGTTGTCTTTCAGTGAAAATGATATTTTTGTTGTAACAACTGACACTACTATACAGCCCACAGGTTTGCTATTGCTTAGTGCCTGAACCTCCACTATAATTGTTTCCCAACTGTTAGTACACTGCCTTTTGCTCAGAGTGAGTTACATTTCACTCTCTCCTTGGTGCAGCATTTTTTCCGCAACTGCACGGAAACAGTGGCTGAGAATAGCCTTTAAGGGGATATGCCATATTTTTCAATGCCATTTTTTTGTGCAGGAATTTCAGCAGCTGCGTTTTTTCCATGGTCTGCAGTGCAGTTTTTTCCACAGCTGCGGATGTTTGGTGTATATGACGTAATGCAATTACTCCCTTTTTTCTGCAACTGCACACATTTTGGGGACTTGCACATTTTTTTTCACCGTCAAAATGTTTTGTGAATTCTGCCCAAAGACTCTAGTACAAAACACACAATTGCTTTAATGTCAGTGGCTGCTAAAAAATGTATTTAAGACTATGGACAGAAAAAATGGAATCTTCATTAAAAGAATGGGAAAATGAATTAATTGAAGCTATTAGTACTGAGAAACGTTCATATAGTTTCAGGGGTAACTTCAATAGCTTCAGTAAAAATCTACCCTTTCTATAACTTTCTATTAAATAATCATTGATATTTATATATCCATACTTTTTTTTAGTTTGTAAATCCTTCTATTCCTAAGCTATCTTTTCTCCTTCCATTCACTCAGACAATGACTAAATATATATCTTTGTTTGAAATATCAGCTGCTGGTTTTAATTACAGGTTCCTTAATTGGTCCTTCAACCTTGTTTAACTTTACTCTCACTATTCTTTCTCCCTTTATGTCTTTCATTACATTCTCTTTAGGACAGTATAGCAGGAAATATTAGCTTTCAGTTTATTTTTGCTATATTAGCTTAACTGACAAAAGCAGTAAAATAGGCTGATCGCTAATATTACAGGGAGCATAGTGCTGTAACTGGATATGAACTTGATGGGCTAATTTAAAAGTGCGCTAAATAGTACTGCATCTGCTCCGCACAAAATAAAGAAGGCACTAAAATAAGCTGCTATACAGTAGTTAGGCCATTTTATTTACTGACAACTACATTATTTAATTTAGTACATCAGTAATATTTCTTATAGTATTACCTTTGTGCAATTTATACATTTACAATATCATTTTTGGTCTCCTGATCTCCACTCTGTTATTCCCATTGTATTATCAGTTAGTATTAAGTTGCTATATGTGTCTTTGTATACTCTGAAACTCAATAAACATAAATTAAAGAGATCTACCAGCCTAGACCTCTGCACCACATAGTTCAGTGTTTTATCTCTGCGAACTACCACTGAGGTATATTAGATCCAAAAATCTCCATTACTTTTTCTGGCAGAACACTCGTAAAATTGCAATAACTGGGACACAGGCACTTCCTGGTTTGAAGATCCACCCCCACACCACCCTGCGCTCAACCAACTTTATGACGTGATCCCAGGGAGTGCACGGGGATGCGCTACATTATGGTCTATGAGGGTTAACTTTAACAACAATTTTATATACTACAGTGATCATGTGGTAATTAAACGAGGGCACTGGGTGACTAACAAGGCCCCAAAAAGATGCCCATTGATGACAAACCACTATGGGAACAACTGTCTGACTATGGCTTGCTGAAAAGGCATGACAAGTCATTTTGTGACACAGTGGTGCCTGAGATGCTAGCAAACAAAATGACGCAAGATTATCTGGATGAGAACATGCCATTAGCAGTAAGAGGTGAGCCACTAATACACTGGTACCAAAAAAAGACCATGTGGCCCTCTTTGACACAGGTAGCTATTGAACCCTTCAGATACCCACCTTCAAGTACATACTAAGAGAGGACTTTCAGTGCTGCAGGCAATATTGCCACCAAAAGGGAAACATGCCTTTTGACCCAAAATGTAGAGATGCTCACTTTTTAAAACACTCATTTGTCATTGCCGAATGGTTGCTTGCTGGTATTGGCATTGGTAGTGCAGGAGTTAGAGAAATGCATAATAGGAATGGCAGCGAAGTATTGAAGTAATACCAACCCCCATCCCCACACTGCAGAGACTGACAGGCATTGGGGGTGTGCCTTTGGGTGTCAGTCATAACACTCATGCCATTCCACCTCACCCCACCCTGCAGACGCTGACAGGTGTCGCAGTGTGCCTTGAGGTCTTCGTCCCTTACGCTCACCCCATTCCATAAGGAAATAAGCTGAGATGGGTGTTGTATAATAGAATGGGGTGAACGTTAGGGCTGAAGACCCCAAGGCACACCTCAATGCCTGTCGGTGGCTGCAGGGTGGGGGTGGAGGTGTAATGGTATGAGCATTACTGCTGATGACCCCAAGTCACACCCCTAACAACTGTCAGTCTGTACAGTGTGGGCGTTATGGTTGGAAACCCTAATGCCCCAGGCATTGGTATTGGTATTGTTACTCCAAATTTTCAACATGGGCTTTTTGGGACCATATCTCATGAACAGTGGCAGTATCATTTCATTACTCCATCCCAAAAGGTGATTTCACATAGCGAATGTGCCATTTGGTGCCACAGGTGCGAAAGCATATTTTGGGCAGGATGTGAAAAATGACAGCTGTACTGTTGATAAGGAGGTGTGCAGAAATGGCAATGTTGAAAATCTGGAGTGAAAATATGAAAAAGTGGTGAAGTTCCGAGTGCGCATAGAAACTGTGCAATGCATGCTTGTAACACAGTAATTTTTATGTTGATTGCGCGCAGCGCAAGAAACATATTGGGACAGCTTGCTGAGAAGCAGGCTGTGGAGGCGGGGCACTGTTGTGGCCAATGCCCCCACAGCCTGCAAAGGCTTGTCCCGCTTCCCTCAATGCCAATGCAAGCTGCTGGTGACAGCAGTTTGGAACGTTGGCACCAAGTTTTGAGAATTTCGCTACTGCAATCAGGGGCCGCCTCATCATTGCAACGTCAGCCATCTGCTGCAATGAGGGAGTGAACATGGTGGCGGCTTGCAGCCATGTTCACAAACAATATAACCCCCCCACCTGTTTACTTGCCGATGGGGGGGGCCCCTAATCCCCGTTGGCTTTGGTGGCCCCGTGTTTCTGTTGTTGCCCGACAGGGGAGCCCACTCCCTATCAGCATTCTGTACCCCCCGCTTTTGTTTCTGCCAACGGGGTGCCCAATCCCCGTTGGCATAATGATACTCCCCTTGTTTGCCGATGGGGGTGCCCAATCCCCGGCGGCTACTGCTGGCCCTCCAAACAAAAGCCTCTGCTGGCATGCTGGGAGCCCACCCCAGTGTGCCAGATGCCCCTGTGAAGAAAAAATGGTCCCACAATGTCTTTTTTTTTCCTGAAAAAAAGGAGACTGTCCCACGCGCCGTCCCTGCCCCCACCCACAACCCACACCCACCCACCACTGCGCACTTGCCTCCCCACACCCCCTCACCCCATACTTACCTCTGGAGCTTAACGATGATCTTTGTGGCCGGAACACGCCTGCACTCTTTAAAGCCGACCGCTAACTGAGGAAATGCTGGTAAGCTGTACAATGGAATAAACAGGGTTTTTTCAACTTTAGTGCATATCTCGGGCATTTTGGAGAATTTTTTCACCAAATTTTCCACAATGGGTTTTTGGGACCCCTCCTCATGAATGCTTGAACTATCATGGCATTAATCGTCCCCGAAAGGTGATTTCGTGGTCACTGCGCAGAATCACCTTTGGGGGCTGATTAACGAAATGACAGTGCCAGTGTTCATGAGGTGGGCTCTCAAAAAACCTATGTTGCCAATTCGGTGGAAAAAATCCAAAAAATGACTGTTTTATGAGCTTGCGCTGCGCAGTTGCTATGCACGCCCGGAACTTCATGAATCTGCAATATTTTCACGCCAGATTTTCAGCATTGGCATTTTGTCCCACCTCCTTGTGAACAGTATAGCTGTCATTGTTCACATCCTGGTGGAAATGTGTTTTCGCACTTCCAGCGCAGAATAGCATGGTCGCTGTGGGAAATCAGTGTTTGGGACAGATTAAGAAAATGACAGTGACACTGTTCATGAGTAGTGGTCCTGAAATGGCTATGTTGAAAATTTGGTAATGATACTCCATAAAATGACTGTGTTACGAGCGTGCATTGTGCATTGTGCAGTTTGCATGCATGCTCGTAACTTCGCTAATTTATAATATTTTCACTCCAGATTTCCAACATTGCCATTTTCACACACCTACTTATCAACAGTATAGCTGTCATTTTTCACACCCTGACCGAAATATGTTGTCACAGTTCCAGCACACAATACCGTGGTCGCTGTGGGAAATCACTGTTCGTGACAGATTAAGAAAATGACAGTGACACTGTTCATGAGCAGAGGTCCTAAAATGCCTATGTTGAAAATTTGGTGACGAAACACCATAACATGACTCTGTTACAAGTGTGCGTTGAACTGTTTCCTCACACCCTTGTAATTTCGCAATTTTGTAATATTTTCATGCCACATTTTCAACAGTGGCATTTTTCCACACCTTCTTATGAACAGTACAGCTGGCATTTTTCATATCCTGGCTAAAATATGTTTTTGCACTCCTGCTGCAGAATAGCACAGTTGCTGTGGGGAATCACTGTTTGGGACACATTAAGATCGAATGAGTGAGAGGGGGGAGTGACCGAGCTCAACTGAGCTCTGTCGGGACTGCTGCAGATTTGTTTGTGGGCAGAGAAAGAGCCCAATGCAAGAGCCCAGTACAAAAGGGCAGCCTGCAGCACTGGGAGAAACAGAACGCGAGAGTGAGTGATGGAGCGGGAGTGAGCGAACTCACCGGAGCACTATCAGGACTGCTGCAGATTTCTTTGTGGGCAGAAAAAGGCATCAATGCAGGCAGGGGCCCAGTACAAAAGGCCAAACTGCAGCGGTGGGAGAAACAGTATGAGCGAGTGAGACAGGGGGACTGAGTGAGCTCAACGGAGCTCTATCAGGACTGCTGCGGATTTCTTTGTGGGCAGAAAAAGGCACCAATGCAGGCAGGAGTCCCGTACAAGGGGCGCTTGCAGCGCCAGGACAAACAGAATGAACGCATGACAGAGGAAGACTGAGCGACCTCAACGGAGCTCTGTCGGGACAGCTGCGGATTTGTTTGTGGACAGACAAAGGTGCCAATGCAGCCAGGAGCCCCATACACAAGTGCAGCCTGCAGCGCCAAGAGAAACAGAATGAGTGGGTGACAGAGCGGTAGTGTGCGAGCTCAACAGAGCTCTATTGTGACAGCTGCGGATTTCTTTGTGGGCAGAAAATGCGGCAATGCAGGTAGAAGTCCAGTACAATAGGCCAGCTTGCAGCGCGGGCCGAAACAGCATGAGTGAGAGAGCTCAATGGAGCTGGGTCAGGACTGCAACAGATTTCTTTCTGACCAGAATAAGCTGCCAATGCAGGCAGGAGCCCAGTACAAAAGGGCAGCCTGCAGTGGAAGGAGACACAGACCGAGAGAGTGAGGGAGGGGGAGTGAGTGAGCTCAATGGAGCTCTGTTGGGACTGCTGCAGATTTGCTTGTGGGCAGAAAAAGGCAGCAATGCATGTAGGGGCCCAGTACAAAAGGGCAGCCTACAGTGGCGGGGAAACCAGAATGAGCAAGTGAGAGAGGGGGACTCAGCGAGTTCAACAGAGCTCTATTGTAACTGCGGCAAATTTCTTTGTGGGCAGAAGGCGACAACGCAGGCAGGAGCCCAATAGAAAAGGACAGCCTGCAGTGTCGGCAGAAACGGACTGAACGAGTGACAGAAGGGGAGTGAGTGAGCTCAACAGAGCTTTGTCGGGACTGCTGCAGATTTCTTTGTGGGCAGATAAAGGCGCCAACAGAGCCAGGAGCCCAATACAAAAGGGCAGCCTGCAGCGCCACGAGAAACTGAATGAGTGAGTGACATGGGGAGTGCGCAACCTCAATGGAGCTCTGTCGGGACAGCTGTGGATTTGTTTTTGGGCAGAAAAAGGTGCAAATGCAGGCAGGAGCCCAGTACAAAAGGGCAGCCTGCAGAGCCGGGGGAAACACAATGAGCAAGTGAGAGAGGGGGAGTGAGCGAGCTCAATGGAGCTCTATTGTGACTGCTGCGGATTTCTTTGTTGGCAGAAAAAGGCGGCAATGCAGGCAGGAGCCCAGTACAAAAGGCCAGTCTGCAGCGAGGGCAGAAATGGAACAAGTGAGTGATGGGGGGAGTCAGCAGGCTCAATGGAGCTCTGTTGGGACTGCTGCTGATATCTTTGTGGGCAGAAAAAGCCACCAACAGAGGCAGGAACCAAGTACAAAAGGGCAGCCTGCAGCGCCAGGAGAAACAGAATGAGTAAGTGAGAGAGGGGGAGTGAGCCACCTCAACGGAGCTCTGTTGGGACAGCTGCGGATTTCTTAGTAGCCAGAACAAGGTGCCAATGCAGGCAGGAGCCCAATACAAAAGAGCAGCCTGCAGCACCGGGAGAAACAGACTGAGCAAGTGACACAGGGGCAGTGAGCGAGTTCAACAGACCAATACAATCAACATTCGGCATTGACAAATGCTTGTTAGGAATGTTTTCACCAAATTTTCAACATAGCTGTTTTGGAACCTCCCCTCATGAACAGTCTCACTGTGATTTCATTAATCTGTCCTGAAAGTTGATTTTGCACAGTGACCACGCCATTCTGTGTCACAGGCGCAAAAACACATTTCGGGAAGGATGCAAAAAATGACAGCTGTAGTGTTCATAAGGAGGTGTGAAAAAATGGCAATGTTGGAAATTTGGAGTGAAAATATTAAAAATTGATGAAGTTGCGAGTGTGCACAGAAACTGCACAATGGACACTTGTAACACAATCATTTTTTGAAGTTTTTTCACCAAATTTGCAACAAGGGCTTTTTGGGACCCCACCTCATGAACAATGGCACTGTTGTTTTGTTAAAATTGGTCCTGAAAGGTGATTCCGTGCAGCGACTGCAAAATCACTTTTTGGGATCGAGAAATGAAATGACAGTGCCAGTGTTCATGAGGTGGGGTCCGAAGAACCCCATGTTGAAAATTTGGGACCAAAACTCCAAACATTGGTTGAGATATCAACCTAAGTTGAAAATCCTCTATTGACTGCCATTATAGGGTTTACCGTCATTTCTTCAGTTCCCGGTTGGTCTTTGAAGAGTGCAGGCATGTTCCCGGTTCTGAAAGATCACTGCTCCTGACCTCTGGAGTAAGCATGGGTGAGGGGGTGTGGGAGATGGTCTTGAGAGGTAGGAGTGCGGTTGGGGAGATAGGCCAGCAGGAATGACAAGGGACCATTTTCTTTTTTTTTTCAGGTTTAAAAAAAAAAGACATTGTGGGGCTGTTTTCTCTTTTACAAGTGAAATATTAACAAAATGGATTTCGGTACACTGGGGTGGGTCCCCGGTGTGCCAGAGTACTGGGGGGGGGATCAATGCTGACCCAGGGATTAGGCACCCTGACGTTGGCTGAGAACAGTGCATCTGACACCGGGGGTGGGAATCCCGATGTTGGAAGAAGTATTTGGCACACTGGGGTGGACTCGCAGTGTGCCACATTAATGGGAGGAGGAGGGGGGATACATGCTGACATGGGGATTAAGCACCCCAGTGTCAGCAGAGATCGGAAGATGCGGGGTGAGCAGCTGGAGTGGGAAGGAGCTAACATTTAAATTTGTTGTCCTGCTGTGTCCCTGGTTGGGAGGGAGGGGGGACTGCTGCTGCAGTGCCAAAATTGCCCCTGATTGCAGCGGCAGATTTTTTTCAAGTGCAGAGCTCACTGTGAAATTGCTGTCATCTGCAGCATCAGCATTAATTGGTGGCTGAGGGACATGACTATTAAAACGTCCACTGCAGTGGCCACACCACTGCCACACCTCTGCAATGCTCTACTATCTCAATATGTTTCTTGTGCACTGCATGCACAAGCAAACATAAAAATTAACCTGCCCCTTTTTCCAAATTCCTTTTGCCACGGTTTATTTATTTATTGAGGATTCGGAAATACCTTTGAGTCAGAGATGTAACAACAAGAACAAAGTGCTCTAGCTTTCGGACCAACCAGTCCTTCTTCAGAAGCTCATGGCAGTTGTTTAGAAAATACAATACTTATAACAGCTAGATAATGCAGAGAAAAACAGAAAAAAATTCCCATTGGTTTAAAATACTCATTTAAAAAAAAACAAAAAAAAAAAAACAGAAGATGATGTCAGAGAAGTTAAACAGTACAATACTGCCCTCAGTCCGGAATGAACCTTGAGTTAGAGATATGCTTGGTGCAACAAACATAAAGAATCCTACTACACATAAATTTAATTGACATAAGATAACACTGCTGAAGCAGATAACTCCCAAATCAAGCCATGAGTGTCAAGTCAGTATAAGGATGTGATTACTGAAAGGCAACTCCCACCCAGCTAAAGACAAACTAAGATAGTTATAGGGCTCATGAAATTACAATGTATGCATTAAAGACAAGAATACCAGTAAAGTTGTTCAAAAAACATCAGTGCACACTGTGTGTGAAAACCTAGCTAGACATGTCACCCAGCTGTATTCTCAAGCTAAATAAAAGGCCCAAGAAATTACAAAACCTCAGGACTATAAATGATAATATAAATATAAATTGATAATATTAGTGTTAAACAAAAACTCTAGTAGAGGAACCTCAAAGAATTCAGACCATGCATCCTGATATGTACTGATGTCAATATATACTGAGAATGTAGCAACTACATGTACCACAAGTGTCTAGGGAATCTGAAAAGAGATAAAAGTAATTTATCTCCTCCTGCTCCATACAAACAGTACAATCCTAACCCACCCCACATCACACAATGTGGGTGGGGGAGATACAGCTTAAACGAGATGTCTCTCTCTCTCCTTTCTCTCTCTCTCTGTCCCCACAGACACACACACACACACACACACACACACACACACACACACACACACACACACATACACACTCTCAATCTCTCTCCTAGTGAACCTATATTAACTTCAGTCACTGAGAAGACTATATTACTGAAGCTAATAGACAGCTAACAGATCTGACATACTACAGAGAACTGGAGAGTGACCCCACTACAAGATATAAAGATGAACTATGTGACTTAACTAAAACTTTTCCTGACCATGTCCGAAAGAAACTAGCTCACCTCATTCCTGCTGAACCAAAGCCAGGGACATTCTACATGCTGCCTAAAATACATAAACCTGGCAATCCAGGGAGACCCATAGTCTCTGGTAATGGTACCTTGACTGAGGGATCTCAGGGTTTGTAGAGACCATTTTGAAACCGCTGGTTATGGAAAGAGACAGTTATATCCAGGACACTATGCACTTGTTGCGTGTACTTTCTGGTTATAAGTTTACCACTTGATACCATTTTAGTGACAATGGATGTAACATCCTCTACACTAATATTCCACACACAGATGGCATTGCAGCATGCCTAAATACATACGTGAGAAAGGACCTGACCAAAACATCAACCCTGGAGTGGTGGGGAACTTATGGAATTCATTTGACACATAACAACTTCAACTTCAATGGTAAACATTATGTTCAAACTATGGGAACAGCAATGGGCACCAAAATGGCTCCACAGTATGCTAACCTCTTTATGGCTGACTTGGAGGAGGATTTTTAAGGCAGTATCCCCACAAACCACTGGCTTATTTCCGTTACATTGATGATTTGTTTATCATCTGGACGGAAGCACAGATGCACTCAAAGATTTTCATCACAAACTTAACAATCTCCACCCTACATTATAAAGCTTACCTTGAGTACTCTACCACCAAGGTTAACTTTCTGGACACCACAGTCATCATTAAGGATGGAACCTTACATACATGTATTTACAGGAAGCCAACAGACAGACAGAGATACCTGCACAGGAAAAGTAACCACCCTAATCATACAAAAAAATCTGTCATATACAGTCAAGCACTTCGTTGTCAACGTATTTGTTCAAATGAGGATGACAGAGATACACATTTGGCTATGTTGAAAAACACCTTTATGGAGCAGGGACACTCTTCCAGGGAAATTGACAGGATAACAGAATGGGCAATGCAAGTACCAAGACAACAACTACTTCAATATAAAGAAAAGACAGCTACAGAAAGAATACCCTTGGTAGTCACATATCATCCAGACCTTGAACGCTCAAGCAAGATTATTAAAGATCTCCACCCAATATTTAGTGAGGATGACACCCTTAATTGTATTTTAAGGAACTCCCACTACTATCTTTTAAACAACCGCCAATTTATCCAGCCTAATTATTAGGAGCAAACTTTCACCGGAACAGAATACCATGTCACACAATGGCACACGACCCTGCAATCAATGCCCCTGCAAGACTTGTGGGCTAATTTCTACCTCAGACTGTGTGGTTACATCACAAAACAGACAATTCCAGGTGCATGGGAGTTATACATGCATGTCACAATATGTTGTTTATTTCATTCAGTGCAAGAGATGTCCACAAACAGGTTATGTAGGAGAGACACGCCAACAGCTCCGCACTAGGATGAACTCACACAGGCATACTATTACAGCGAGGAAGACTGAAAAACCAGTGGGGCATCACTTCTCCCAGCCTGACCACTCAGTCTCAGATATGTCAGTAATGGTCTTAAAAGGAAATCTCAAAACACACAACAGAGACAGAGCTTTTGAGATTAAACTTATTTTACATCTCAATATGGTAGCAGATGGGATGAACTTGGATATTGCTTTATGGGACACTACAGAAATTAACATCCACAGACCTTTTCTTCTTCAAACTGACATATTATAGGACTTCAGCATGTGTGAGATGTGGATGCGTGTGTATGTATGTGTGTGGGTATGTGCTGTGAGTATGTGATATAATAGATGAGGGGTTGCTGTCACATTGAGGTAAGTCTCTATTTAGCTATATGAGGTATAATGTGTTACTATTTTCATTTCACACACAACAAATTTCTCTTACTTTTTATCTTTGCCTGTGTGGGGGGTTGATTCCATTGCACCATATTCAGTTTACCCAGCCTGCTAGTGTACATACAGGAGTGTTATCTTATACTGTTATATATAATTTTGTAACTCTGTACATATTGGGATGTGTGATCTCATTTGCTTGGGGGTCCTGCACATATCTTTTTACATTAGGCTAATATTGTAGTAATTTACTCAGAATTTCATTACAAGTTGTATTCCTTTGGGGAACAATTACAGTGACTGAAGTTAATATAGGTTCACTAGGAGAGAGATTGAGAGTGTGTGTGTGTGTGTGTGTGTGTGTGTCTGTGGGGACAGAGAGAGAGAGAGAAAAGGAGGGGGGAGAGAGAGAGAGACAACATCTCGTTTAAGCTATGTATCTCCCCCACCCACATTATTGTGATGTGGGGTGGGTTAGGTTGTACTGTTTGTATGAGCAGGAGGAGATAAATTACTTTTTTATCTCTTTTTCAGATTCCCTAGACACTTGTGGTACATGTAGTTGCTACATTCTCAGTATATATTGACATCAGTACATATCAGGATGCATGGTCTGAATTCTTTGAGGTTCCTCTACTAGAGTTTTTTGTTTACACTAATATTATCAATTTATATTTATATTATCATTTATATAGTCCTGAGGTTTTTGTAATTTTTGGGCCTTTTATTTAGCTTGAGAATACAGCTGGGTGACATGTCTAGCTAGGTTTTACACATCACACAGTGTGCACTGATGTTTTTTAGACAACTTTACTGGTATTCTTGTCTTTAATGCATACATTGTAATTTCATGAGCCCTATAACTATCTTAGTTTGTCTTTAAGCTGGGTGGGAGTTGCCTTTCAGTAATCACATCCTTATACTGACTGTGACACTCATGGCTTGATTTGGGAGTTATCTGCTTCAGCAGTGTTATCTTATGTCAATTAAATTTATGTGTAGTAGGATTCTTTATGTTTGTTGCACCAAGCACATCTTAACCCAAGGTTCATTCGGACTGAGGGCAGTATTGTACTGTTTAACTTCTCTGACATCATCTTCTGTTTTTTTTTTTTTAAATGAGTATTTTAAACCAATGGATTTTTTTCTGTTTTTCTCTGCATTATCTAGCTGTTATAAGTATTGTATTTTCTAAACAACTGCCATGAGCTTCTGAAGAAGGACTGGTTGGTCCGAAAGCTAGAGCACTTTGTTCTTGTTGTTACATCTATGTTGGTCCATTAAAAGGTATCAAATCATTTGCTTCTGGATCTATTCTTGCAAGGACCAATACGGCAACTACTAAATCAAGATTTTGAGTCAGAGACTCATTTTCAAAGATTCCATGTCAGTACAGATAAAAACAAAGAGAACAATATAGTGCAATACAGAAATAGATAATAAGCAAGCAAATTATGTACAAATATACATGATATATATATAGATTATGAATCTCCTATTGGACTAAAGACAGAAGATTATGAGGTTGATGGGGAGGGCTTCTGTGTCCATTAGGGTTTTATTTTTGAACCAGTAGCCTACACACACAAACTGTGGGATGTCACACTGATGTCTTCACTCAGTCTTCTTCAGATTTAATGTTTGGTGAATTTTTTCCAGGCCTACACAGGATGAATAAATAATTTTGGGGGCAACGTTGCCCATGAAACCAGTGTATACAACACCTAGCCATAGCATAACCAGAAGCCTTACCATGTATGGCACTGTCCCAATGGCCACACAATCTTTGGAACCAGGAGCCCACACTGTAGGATGCTGCACTATTCTCTTCACTCAGTCTTCTTCAGAATAATGTTTGGTGAATTTTTGCCAGGCCTACATAGGCTGAATAAATAATTTGGGCGGGGGGATCATTGCCCATAAAACCAGTGTGTAAAACATGGCAGAATCAGAAGCCTTGTCCATGTGCAGCATGCCCCACTGGGCAAACAATTTTTGGAACCAGTAGCCTATGCTGTGGGATTCTGTACTGATATTTTGTGGACATACATAGGTCTTACAATTACAACCATTTTAGTTTTTATTTCAACATTGTTACTTAGCCACGTACTGTTCTTTATTACTAACATCGTCCATATTTGGCACTGACTAAATAGACACAGTTTTTGGAACCAGTGTCCCTCATTGTAAGCCACTGCATCATCCTATTGTTCTGGGTTCTTCATCAGCCTAGTGCATATTATGTTATTTAATTTTATCCTATTTCCTAATACTTCTTCATGGTCAAACTAGGGTTAACTAGTTCGCCGTTAACAGAACTTTGGCAAACTTTATGTGGTTCAACATTCAAAGTTCGTGAGGTCAAACTTTGGGAGGTTCGCAGAGCCCTACAATATATGAAATAATGCATGAGGAGTGGTGTGTAACAAGGTTTGTTTACAAACCTGAGGTGTGTGATGCCATACAAATGATGAGAGCAAAGCCCGAGGGTCTTGCAATTAGGTAGTTTAGAGCTTACCTTGAGGAGAGGCCCCAAGCTGTCTATGTTGGAGATTCACTTTACACTCCACTTCCAGTCTTCGCAGGTGTTCCCCAAGGTTGTCTTGGGCCAGATCTGTTTCCCCATTTTCCTAAATGACCTACTTAATGCATGTACCTCTGTGGCCATTCACATGTATGCTGATAATACAGTGATCTTTACCTCTGGAGCCTCTACTTCTGACCTGGTTACTCAGCTCCAACTGGATTTCTCCAACATCCAGTACTGGTTCCAGAATAATAATTTGTCCCTAAATGCCAAATAAATGGTCTCTATGACCATTAGCACCTGGTAAATGTACTTTGGGAAATATGAGAGGCAGTATAGCGCAGTGGTTTAAGGCTATGAGCTGGAGACCTGGGTTTGAATCCCATGGCCCCACTTACATACTGTGTGACCCTGAGCAAGTCACTTAACTTCCTTGTACTCCCAAGTCGCACTTTGAAACAAGCTTCAGCTTAGTGTGCCTTTCCTGGTTAAACAATTCCCCCTTTCCTTTAAATTACCTGCATGGTGAATGAGTCTTCCAATATCTCCTTTGGAAAAAAAATATTCATATACCAATTTTTCTTATATTTTCTTTCATACCTGAATGGAGATTCATGATTTTGAAGTTTTTTAAAGTTGTTTCTGCCTTGCAATGCCCACCATGAAGAGATGAAACATCTTTTTGTTCTGTGGTGCTGTATGTGATCAGAAACATGTGCTAGCAGCATCACAAAACACCGATAGACTAAATCCAGTACATACCAACATTTAAATATCTGAGGAAATTAAAAATATACTGATTATGAATCCAAGGATGTCAGAAGCACATTTTCTTTAAAAGTAAAAACTAGATGATGAAATGTGTTTTTGCCAAATGACAGATACTGCTGCTTTAAGCAGCTATCAAGCCATGGCTGGGAAGCAAGCAGAGGGTAACGCGAGCTCTAACTTAGGAAACCTTTACACTGTCTGTCACACTTGTCTGTTAAGCTGTGAAGCCAACTATTTCAAACTTTATACCAGCAGAACTGCATTACAAGAAATTCCAAAAATGTCGGAATTTTCAGTTATTATTTACAGATACAGTATTAGAAATGGCACACACACTGAAATAGACAGAGGCTTCAAGAGAGACTTCATCAGTACTCCGTGAGGAAGCCTCTGTCAATAAGGCAATATGTAGGAATACCAGCTCTGCTGCTTTCTCAGGTGTTCTAGCAATAAAACAATTAACTCACCATTTTAGTGTGTGTGCTGTTTTTTTGTGATTTTTTTCCTAATGTACACTGTGATGGCAGCCCCTTGGGAGGGATCAGTGTTCACATCTTTTCTGTCTTGTGTATTGTTTACATGCCAAATGGATCTTTGTCCCATACAGTTCCATTATAGCTGAGACGGAGTCTTGAGCTGAAGTCATAATGTGCCTCAGAACAGACAGTGAAAAGGGCCAGGACTCCAGCAGAGAAGGAGACACATCAGTCTGCAGAAGCTGAGAGCAGTCTATCTATTGAACAAATCCTTTTCAATATTAGACCCCATCCAATTTATAGAACTGTTTTTGAAAAATGTTTTCAAAAACTAGTTTAGTAAAACCAGTTCAATACGCCTATGGTGTGTAGTAACCATTCTTGATGCTTTGGTGTATCCGCACTATTAGTGTTAAACCTGCTCTCTCTGTAACCATTTCCTATTAAACCCCTTAGGCTGCCAGTAGATTTAGAATGTATTGGAATTCAGGACTTCTATAGAAGTCCATGGCACAGCAAAGATTTTTAATTGCAACATACAGAGCTGTGCTTGCCTGTCCACACAGCAACTAGAACTGTTTTGGTTAAACCGTTATAGCTTAAACTGTTTTTTGCCTATCCAGATGTGTTAGTTAAACCAAATTGGCTCTACAACATTTTTAAAATGGTTTTAAGACTAGGTACCTAGCCGAGTGCTGGAATTCATGTATTTCTAAACATGTATTTCTAAAGATACATATTTCTGCTAATTTTCTATGTATGTGCAATGTGTGATAAGTTCCTCTCTAGTACAAAAATAAGTACAACTTTTTCTGCCTAGAGACAAGACATCTGAGGTAGTAAAATGCACAACTTTTCAAAACCATTCACAAGGGGTGCATATCTTTAGCTTTTCAGAAGTTTGCAGCTTCTTCAAGTTTATAACCACAAACTTCCCCATTACTCGAATCAGCAGACTGTTTTCACACTTGTGTGTCTGGAAGATGGGGTTGGGGACAACTTGGGTACTGTATTATATTCTAGGATAGTGACTAGAGAGACAGAGCTTACCAGAACACAACAGAACTGAACAGCTAAGCTGCACCAGCTAGGACTTCATGCTCTCCAGCAATACTGCACAGACTGGTCTACCCTGCCACAGAGGACCCAAACAGACTTTGTTCCACAACAGAATCCGATCTTTACCTCTCATGGACTGATTTCTGGGAACCTCCCTAATGGACTGTGGCAAATATGCTTATATAGACTTGATTGCCCCAGCTGCAGACGAACTGTATGGGGATTACACTGGTTACTTAGCATGTCTATTGCAGAGCTGCAAGTAACAGATTTTCAGTGGTGGAATTTGTGCACAAGGGACATTCAGCTTCTGAAATGCTTTTCAGAATTTTGTTTTGAATTACAGAGAATTCTGAAAAGCATTTCTGTATAACATATGGAATAACTTTCAATGGATTATTGAAACCATGGAATAATTTTCCATGGATTGTGGAAAAGGAATCTATGGTTCCTGTAAATCATGGATTACTACCCCACAAAAAAAAAATCCACTTTCAAAATTTTGGAATTTCACTTCCAACAGAATTCTGTGGAATTTTATGAAATTCTGCTGAATTTCATTTTGTTGGAATTTGAAAATTCTGCCTAGCACTAGTAAATAGAGATGCAGTGAAGTTTTTCTCTCCCTGTGAATTTAATAAGAAATCACAATATTTGTATCTGTGAAGCAGTTCACAAAGTCAAGGCTGCAAACTCGAAATTAGCCATTTGTAACTTCGCCTTCCTTTGTGGGGGGTTTTAAGTGCAAATTGCACTTAAAGAAAAAAAAACAAAGCAAGGAGAAGTTACAAACTGTAAATGTGCCCTCCACCCCAAAAAATACTGGAAATCCCTCATATCTTGTGGACCCCCACCCCACCAATCACCGGTCCCAATAATAAAAAAAAATATTCCAAATCCTTGTTGTCTAGTGGACCCCCCACCCCCTCAGGTAGTGCCCCCCTCAGCCACCACTCCATTCACCTCCCCCTGCCCCCAAGCGGGCCACTGGCACAGCCTCCACTCACCTCTGTGATGGGCAGCCGACTGACTTGCTCTGAATGAATGGCGTGTTGCTTGACAAGCGCGTGCTTATTCATTCAGTCAATCAACTCAACTCGTCATCTTAGGGGGCGTTTTCAAGGGCCTAGAGAAGGGAGGGCTGCTGTATCTTCTGTGGGGGCTGAGATAGAAAGCGGTGTTGTGAACCCAGGGTCCCAGCATCGCCATTCCCCATCCCACCCCCCACTGAGACTGCAGCCCCCCTCCCTTCTCTAGGCCCCTGAAAACATCCCCTAAGATGGCGAGGCTGGATGACTGAATGAATAAGCACGCGTTTGTACAAGCAATACGCTTTATTCATTCAGAGCAAGGCAGTCGGGCTGCCGACCACGGAGGTGAGTGGAGGCCTGTGCTGGTGGCCCGCCTCAGGGTCTGGGGAACAGAGTGGTGGCTGGGGTTTCACTACCTGAGGTCCACTAGACACCAGGGATTTGGAGTATTTTTTTATTAGTGGGGCCGGTAATCGGGGGGGGTCCACTAGACACTAGGGATTTTGAGTATTTTTTTCTATTATTGGGGCCGGCGATTGGCAGGATGGGGGAGGGCCTCTAGATACCAGGGATTTCCATTATTTTTTTTATATTTGGGCTGGCGATCAGCAGGGGAGTGCAAGTTGTTGAATTTCACATGTGAAATTCCACACTTTGCCCTTGACCAGCTCTGAATTGGCGAATTTCACGAATTGTGATCCGCAAATAGAGCGCAATTCACAAAATATTTTGTGGAGCAAATTTTGCTGACTTTGCCCACCTCTGCTAGTAAATAGCTCAAGTCATGTAGAACAGAATGATTTGAAATTCAAGATTTTTTACAATGTCATACAATTAAGCTCTGCTGAGCCTAGTGTATTTTTGTTACTGGCAGCTGGACCCTCCTATCTAAAGGGGATTTCTACCTCTTGTCTTTCAGCATCCTGTGACCTGCCTGAAAGTCACAGTAAAAGAAGCCAAAGGACTTCTAGGAAAAGATGCCAGCGGTGAGTTACTTAGTTTCTCTGTCATCGCAATAGCTGTGAGGCTGGATTGTGGGCTGGTGTAGAATGTACCACACATATGCTGTATATGTATGAGTGCAGCAGTAGAAATTTTTTTAAACAATTACAGAAAATCAGTAAATTTATTCCAGTTCCTTGAAAGAATTTACTTATTCAGAATTACTAATACAGTAGCAGTTTAATGAGATAGACAACCTATTTATGGGGGTGTGCTGTGATGGAATACCATGTTTAGAAGGGTGTCCTGTGATGGAACATCCTATTTAGAGGGGTGTACTGTGATGTACAGTGATGTGCTGTGATGGAACGCCCCACTTATAGGGGTGTTTTGCACAGATGGAATTTACCATTTGTAGGGTGCATTGCTCAGATGGAAAATCTAATTTATAAGGGTGTACTGCTATGATGGAATATCCTGTTTGTAGTGGTGTGCTGCTGCAATGAGACATCCCATTTAGAGGAGAGTGTTGCAGTGATGGAACATCCCATTTATGGGTGTTTGTGGTCAGCAACAGGTGTATCTAAAGTCCAGTCCAGACTACAACACGGTAAGCAACAATATTTCATAAGACGTTTTTTTTCACTTACCACGTTGCTGTGTCTGGACTGAGTTCAACAGTGTTTTAGCACGGATAAAACATCCATGCTGCAGAGACCACACTCGCTGCTCTGAACGTGCTCAGTGTGGCTTGTCAAACACGCTTTCTGGGGTCTGAAGCAGAGATGGAACCATACCTGCCCTTCCAGACTTGCAGGTAACATGGTTCTTTATTGGAACTCATTTCAAGAACCACAATAAAGCCAAGGTCCTTTTAAGGCTCTAACATGGTTTTTGAATCCATGTTAAAACCCACTTCTAGTCTGAAGATATTAGATGGGCTTGAAATTATTTAAGTGACTCAGACTGTTTTTTTAGGCATCTGGTCTGTACAAGGCCTAAATTAGCTAATCTAAGCTAGTGTCAGTGGCTCAATAAGTAGCATGCTCACCTTTGGAGTTGTAAAATTGGAAGGTTGTGGGTTCCAGTCCCACATCAAGAACTTGGGCAAATACAAATCTTGTGGGGTGGGGCTGAGTTGGTGGAAGTGCTATTCCTTCTACCCTTTTTTGGTGACTGTCCATGTGGAAGTTAATGATTCCATGGCACTAATCATAAGAGTTGGGTATTTTCCCTGATGTCCTGATAAACATTCCCACATCAATAGAGCAAGTCCATGTAATCCCCCTTCCCCTCCGGACATACCTAGAAATGAGCTGTTGCAGCTCAGTGTGCCTTCCCTGTCAACAAAAGACACAGTGCACCAAGTATACAATACCAGAGTTTGCCATCAGGTATACCAGTGTTGATTCCAATAGGAAGCAGTTACGACCAACTCTTTGCATACCAGTTTTTCTTGGCCATATTAAATGAGAGGACTACCTAATAGAGGTGTATATTTATATTTTTGGTATTTGAGAGAATCTATTACTGACATCAAACAAAGCATACATGGTGATATGTGGGGTTAATAAAGAGGACAAGTAGGTCCCGATAAGCCATCTGTTGCACTATAGACAACATTTCAACAATACA
Source organism: Neoceratodus forsteri (assembly GCA_016271365.2). Lineage (NCBI taxonomy): Eukaryota > Metazoa > Chordata > Ceratodontiformes > Ceratodontidae > Neoceratodus > Neoceratodus forsteri. Next base: position 114,647,830 of record JADMNL010000024.1, on the reverse strand, counting down.
AATTAGGCTTATTTATGTATTCAGTTTTGGTATTGGTGAAATATTGGTTAGGAAATGGTTTCCTATTTGCTACTATGCCTTGGGTTTTAGTACAGGAAGTGCATGGGACAGCAGATAAATGAAAATGGCAAATGCAGACACTGAAACAGCACACTAGTATAGAGCTAATGACATACTGCATCAGCTAAGAAAACTGGGAAAGGCAATAGCCTAAGTGATTTTCTCTTCAGGAAACTTTTAAGGAGGCAGTATAGCACAGAGATTTAGGGCTCTGAACTACAAACCTGGAGGGCTGGGTTTGAATCTCACAGTCCCCACTTGCATACTGTGTGGCCCTGAGACAGTCACTTAACTTCCTTGTGCTCCCAGGGCACACCTGGAAAGAAGCTTCGACTTAGTGTGCCTTTCCTGGTAAAACAATTTCCCCCTTTCCCTTTTGGTAAGAAGGCTAAACAAAGTTGTGTAGTACCTTTATCAATTAGTACCCTTTACTATTCTTGCTAATATCCAGAAACTACCATAGACTGGTATATCCATATTCTTTCTCTGCTGATAGCCACATACTATCACAGACAATATCCTGATCCTATCCCTGCCAATATCGTGATTTCACCTCTGCTGATATTTCGATCCTACCCCTGTTGATATCAAGATACTACCCCTGCCGATATCCTAGTCCTATCCAACCCGATATCACAGTCCTACCAGAGCCAATATTCAGATCAAACCCCTACAGATAATCTGATCCTACTACTGCCAATGTCTTGACACTACCCCGGCCAATATCCTGATCCTACCCCAGACAATTTCCTGATCTTATCCCTGCTGAAATCCTAATCCTACCCTTGCCAGTATCCTGAACCTTCCCAGCTCTTACCCCTCTGCATATCTTGATCCTACCCTAGTTGATATCCAGATCTTAACCCAGCTGATATCCCGAACTTTCTTCCAGCAATATCTTGCTCCTACCTCACCCATATCCAGATCATATTCCTGCCAGTATCCAGATCCTACCCAACTAATATCCAGATTCTAACCCAGCCAATGTCTCAGTCCTACCAATGTCCTTAACCAGATCCTACACCTGCCAATATCCCAATACCACCCCGTAGATATTCCAGTCCTACCTCTGCAGATACTCCAATCCTACTCCTGCAGATATCCTGATCCTACCCTTACCAATATCCCAGTCCCGTCCTCTCCAGTGTCCTGAGACTTCCCTAGACCATCTTCTGATTCTAGCCCAGCTGATATCATGATTTTACCCCTGCCACTCTCTGTATAACTACCACTGCTGATATCCCAGTCTTGCTCCTATTCGTATATCCTGATTCAACTCTTACCCATTTCCTGATCCTAACCCTGCCAGTATTCTGATCCTACTTCTTCTTTTACTCTAGTCCTTCACAAGCTGATATCCTAATCCTACCATTGCCAGTATTCAGAACCTACCTAGACCACTATCCTGATCCTGCACCTCCCCATATCCTGTTCATACCAGAGCCAATATCTGGATCCTAACCCTGTTGATATCCCAAACTTTCCTCAGCCACTGTCCTGGTCCTACCCCTGTCCATATCCCGATCTGATCCCAGCTGATATCCCAGTCCTGCACAAGATGATATCCAGATCCTACTTAAGCTGACATCCAGATACTACTCTAGCTGATATCCATATCCTACTCAAGCCAATATCCATATCCTACCCCTGCTATATCCAGATCATACTAGAGCTTATATCTAGATCATGCCCCTCCCAAGATCCAGATCTTACCCCTGTCAACATACCGATCCTACCCCTGCTGATATCTCAGTCTTACCCTTGCTGATAGACCAATACTACTACAACCAGTAACTCGATCCTAACTAAGCGAACATCCAAATCCTATCCTTTCCAGTATCTCAATCCTACCCTCCTGATATCCTGATGCTATATTTGCCATCATCCAGATCCTACCCCTGCCAATGACCTGCTCCTACCCTTGCCAGTATTAGAGCTTACTCCAGTCAATATCCAAATCCTACCATTGCCCATATCCAGAGCCCACCCCTGCCAACATCCTTATCCTACCCTAGGATATATCGCAATCCTGCCCTCACCGATATCTAGATTCTACCCCTGTCAATACAGTCCTATCTCTGTCAACATTCCGATCATACTTTTGACAATATTCTGAACCTACCAGTGTTGATATCCCAAGCCTAACCTTGTTGATATCCTGATCCTACCTTTGCCAGAATCCTGATCCTACCCCTGCCAGTATCCCAGTCCTACCCCAGACATTATTCTGATAATACCTTACCCAATATCTGAATCCTACCATGCTGATACCTGATCTAACCATTGTCTATATCTTCATGGTGCCAGCATCCCCAACACCTTATCCATCATCAGGGCACTGGCAATACAGTGTCCGGTCATAACGGCACTGATTGTCGGATTCACCAACCCCTCCCCGAGGTCTGCCACCCCTGGAGAGTACATTTAGAAAGGCAGGGTGGGGGGGCACAGGGGCACAGCCCCCTGCAAAAAGAGAGGACAGTGACTTTCTGACTTGGCACCCTAAAGACCGGGTGCACTACCACTGGCGCTCTGAGGTGATGGAACCTCCAGAACATACCCAAGCTAATATCCTGATCTTAACCCTCCTACATCATGATCCTACCCCTGCTGATATCTGTGTCCTAACCCTCCTGATATTCTGATCCTACTCCTGCCAATATCCACATCCTAATCCTGCATATATCCTGATCCTACCCATACCAATGTCCCAGTGCTACGTAAGCTGATATCCAGATCCTACTGAACAACAACCACATCTACCCCTGACAATATCTGTATCATATCCCTGCTATATCTAGATCATATGCAACCTAATATCCATACCATACCTGTACCAATATCTGTGTCCTACCTCTGCCACTATCACAATCCTATTTCTCATAATATCTCGGTCCTAGTCTTGCCGATACTCAGTTCCTACCTCTGCTGATATCCTGATCCCCAGACTATTTTGATCCTACATTAGCCATTATCTGTATCCTACCCCTGTTGATATTTAGATCCTTCTCTGCCTATATCTCCGTCCTTCCCATATCTTGATCCTACCCTGCCAGTATCCAGAAGCTACACAAGCCAATATCCTGATCCTACCCCTTCCCATTTCCTGATCCAACCCAATTGATATGTGAATCTTTTTCATTTTATTTTTTATACTTGTAAGCAAGATGAGCAATTCTGCCTATTTTCACAAGTGACAAGTCTTAACATAAATACAGATACATACAAACAATTAATAACAAACATGTTAAAAACAGTACACATAGTTACAAAATGTACAAGTGCATTCATCTTTGTCATATAACCATAATCTGAGTTTTGTTTAAACCATGCTGCTATCTCAGTCCTACTCCTGCAAATGTCCTGATGCTACTCCTCCACATATCATTATCCTACCCCTGTCTATATCCCGATCCTACCCCTGCCAATTTCCAGATCCTACTCTAGCTGATGTCCCAGTAATACCCCTGCCAATATTCAGACCCTACATGAGATAATATCCAGATCCTAACCCTGCTATATCTAGATCCTACCAGTGATGACATCCTGAACCCAGTCCTGTGATATTTCGATCCTACACCTGTGGCTATCCCAGTCCTTAACCTCAGCCAATAACCAGATCCTACCTAAGTCAATATCTGGATCCTACCCCTGCCAGTAACCTGCTCCTACCCCTGCCAATATTCAGATCTTACCCCAGCCAAAGTTTAGATCCAAACCCCATACTTATCCAGAGCCTACCCATGCCAACATCCTGATCATACCCATATCAATATCTAGATCTACCTCTACTGATGTCTGTATCCTAGCCCTGTTAATATCCCCATCCTACCCATGCTAATATCCCAGTACTACCCAATCCTACCCCTGCCAATATTCAGATCTTATCCCAGCCAATATTCAGATATAACTACCATCATTATACAGAGCCTACCCATGCCAACATCTGGATCCTACCTCATTCAATATCCTTATCCTTATCCTACCCCTACAAATATCCAAATCCTACTCTGCCAATATGCCAAGCCTACCCCTCCTGATATCTCAGTCCTATCTCTGCCAATATTTCAGTCATATCCTTGCCAGTATCCTGATTCTTACCATGCTAGTATCCTGATCCTATCCCAGACAATCTTTTGATCCTACTCCAACCCAATATCTGGATCTTAGCCTTTCTGATACCCTAATCTTACCCTTTCTAATATCCCCATCCTGATCCTACCCTTGCCAGTATCCAGTTCCCACTCTTGCCAGTATACCAATCTTACCCCAGACAATATCCCAATAGTATACCTACCATTGTCACTTCCTACTCCTGGTGACATCTTGACTCTCCCCTGCCAATATTTTTTTATTTTATTTATTTTATTCGTTGTTAACCAGGTAAAGCCCACTAGGCTCAGGTACCTGTTTTCAGGGGCAACCTGGGATCACTGGGGAGGTTAAGTGACTTGCTCATAGTCACACAGTATATGCAAGTGGGGGTTGTAAGACTCAAACCCAGGTCTGTCTGCTGGATGTACCAAGCTCATTCACAGCTCATTACTCTACCCTCTAGGCTATACTGCTAGCCCAAATATCCTGATCCCACCCCTGCACATATCCAGATCCTATCCCAGCCAGTATCCCAATCCTACCCCTGCCTATAGTCTGCTTCTGCATCAGGCAATATCCAAATACTACCCCAGACAGCATCCCAGTTCTATTTATTTTATGCATTTATTACAGTATCAGAATTGCAACCCTTTGAGTCAAGGACTCATTTACAAAGGCTCATCGACATACACAGAATAGAACAGGGCAGGAGGAACATACAGTGAGAGGAAAACAGACAGTAGTGCAGGAACAGTACTATGGCTATAATATTTACAATAAAAATTTGTACAAATAAAATACAGGTGGGGAGGGCCAAGCTAGCGAGAGAAGGGCCCCATTCTTGCAGGAGACAGGCCTGTGCAGGATGGTAGCTAAACAAGAATGGAGAGATCATTGAGCATATATACTTCAAAGACATTAAATACAGTAGGGGTAGAAGCAGGGCTGCAGAGAGAAAACTAAAAGTTATAGGAACAGGCCCCAACATGATTGAGGCTCAGTAATCATGTGTTAAGCACACCAAACAAATAGGTGGAGGAGGGTGGGTTGGAGGGGTGGGTCAGATGGTAGGAGGTGGAGCAGTAGGGGAGCAATTATTTGCAATTGCAATGGTGGGAGCTGAGAAGGTGGCTATGCATGGATGATTTGAATGGTCCAATTCTGAGCTCAGACGTGGTACCGAGAGGGAGGATGTTGAACCAGGAGGGTGCCTTGTAGGAAAAGGACCTCTGAGCGAGGGACATCCTAACCCTGGGGACTGTTAGTAGGGGCTTGGTTGAGCTACAAGTGTGGGCAGGAGGGGTGGCCATGCTGATAAGTTTAGACAGACCTGGGGGGGTTAAGCCGATACAGATTTTTTGGGTGAGCAGACAGGTCTGGTATCGTAGTTGCTCATCCAGGGAGAGGAGGTTAGACAGGTCATAAAGAACGCAAGGGTGAGTTAGCCTGTCGGCTCCTCTTAGACAGGTCATAAAGAACGCAAGTGTGAGTTAGCCTGTCAGCTCCAGTGAGGAGCCGACAGGCCTTGTTGATTGAGAGCTTGATTTTGCCAAGAGCTGTGTTGTCCGCAGCGCCATAAATTAGGAGTCCATAGTCCACTAGGGACAGGACTGATGAGTCAATTGCTAGTCTTAGTGCATCTGGGGTGAGACAGACTCTGTGCCAATATAATAAGCCTATGCGGGAGTTTATGGCAGAGCAGAGGGTGTGGATGTATTCATGGAAGGTAAGGGAAGAGTCGAAGATGATACCTAGGTATTTGTATGAGGAGACCTGCTTGAGAGGGTGGTGAGAGGGGGATTGAATGGTCGGCGCAGAGCTCTTGAGTTTGCTCTGATTGTGGGTGAACAACAAGGTTTTTGTTTTTTTAGGTTGATCACAAGCCTGTGGTCAAGGAACCACTGCTCAGTCTGGGTAAAAGTGGATTGTAGTGCAAGCTGGAGTCGGGCGGGGTCAGGGTGGGGATGTGAGGAGGACCGCATCGTCTGCGTGGAGCAGTAGGTTTTCTGGGGAGACATTGGGCAGTGTGTTTAGGTATAAGCTAAAGAGTAGTGGCCCCAGGATAGAGCCTTGGGGAACACTGGAGTGGACCTGACGTGGGCTAGAGAGGATATTTCTGATTTTTATGCACTGGGTGCGGGCAGCAAGGTAGTTGGCGACCCAGCTAACAGGGCCTGAGGTGAAACCAAGCTGGGAGAGGGTGTTAATGAGAAGAGGGTGGCAGACCGTGTTGAAAGCCTTTGACAAATCAATGAAGACCACCCCTTCAGGATGCCCTTTGTCCAGGCGGTGTCAATAAAAGTGAATAAAAGTGGAGAACTCAATAAGGGCAGTAGTGGAGCTGTGACCATGATGAATACCATGTTGTTCCCTGCAGAGTAGGTTGTGCACATTGAGGAAGTCTGTTATCTGGTCAGTCACAATCTTTTCTAGGGCTTTGGAGAAGGGGGGAGGATGGAGATTGGTCTATAATTGCTTGGGGTAGTTCTGTCCCCACTCTTGTGTATGGGGGTGATGACCACTCTTTTCCATGCTTGGGGGAATTGGCCAAGTCAGAGAGAGAGGTTGAGAAGGTCAGTGAGGGGGCGAGAGCGGCATCCAGGGTAGAGTAGAGAAGGGAGGGATCAAGTGAGTCACTACTGTGCCTAGCACCTCTTAGGGCTTTGAGCAGATAGGGTTTGGCAGCAGACTGGGAGAGAGCTCAGAAGTAGAAAGGAGGGTGTTGAGCAGCGGATGTAGGGGGGATCGGGGCGGAATCAAAAAAGTTGTTAGGTTGGGTAGAGGAGAGATCCAAGAAGGCATCATTCAGCCCATTTGCAATGCTGTGTGAGTCTATGGTGATTGTGGCATCGATATTGAGTTGGGCAGGGGGGTGGACTGGGTTTTGCCATTGAGTTCCTTTAGGTTGTCCCAGAACTTGCGGGAGGACCCCCCAGGTTAACGCAAGGGTATTTCTGTAGTATGCCACCTTGGCATTACAGATAGCCCAGGTGCAATGGTTTCATGCCGATCTGTAGGTTTGTTGTCAGCAGGCTTCCTGGACTCCAGGGCTCTGTGCCAGAGATTGTCCCTGAGACGCATTTACTTAATGAGGGCGGGAGTGATCCAGGGGAGAGTTGTGCTTCCTACGTATGGTTTTGGAAATGGGTGCATATGCATTGCCGGCCCTGTTAAAGTAGTAAATAAAATAGTTAAGGTCAGTGCCAATATTGGGGGCCAGTTGAACTGGAGACCACTCCCAGTTGGCAAGGTGTTCACACAGTAGGGCAAGGTTACCCACGGATAGGCACCTCCCAAATATGAGGGCTTGGGCTTTACAAGGTTACATGACCAGAGAAAAATGACTGGGTAGTGATCACTAAGGGCATTAGGCAATACTGTCAGATTGGTGATCTTATAAGGCCTATTTGTGAGTACCAGGTCCAGCAGAGAGGCACTACAAGTAGTCGGATGTGGGCGGGTGGGGGACGAGACAAGTTGGGCGAGATTGAGAGCAGCAAAGGCATCTTTGGCACTGTTCCCAGTGCTGGTGTGCCAGTTAATATTTGAAGTCATCCATGGTAATTTGTTCCATCTTGCTGGGTTGATGGGAAATGTAATCTAGTAGAGATTACAGGGCATGGCTGTGGTGACGTGGGGGAATGTAGGTGACTGTGATGATGAGGGGAGCTCTAGAGGGGCTCAGGGTGACCTTTAGGGAGATAGCCTGTGCACTGTGCTCTAGTAGTGTTTTTTGGAGGGGGAGACCTAGGAGGGAGTCCCGTAGGTAGATGGCACAACCCCCCCTTCCCACTTCTGTCCTCCCTGTACAGCGAGTAACCCAGAAGGGAGATGAACGAGTTGGGTTTTGCCTTTGACAGCCAAGTTTCGACTAGTGCCAGCACATCTAGTTGATGCTGAGCGACCCAGACTTGCAGGCCAGCAAATTTCTTTAGCAGGCTGCAGATGTTAATAGAGGCAAGTCTGAGTCCTGAGGTTATAGAGAGAGAGAGAGATGAGATTTACTGCCAGTGAGCGGGCCTGGGTTGGGGTGGACATTACCAGATAAAAAGAGTAGTAGTGAAATCATCCTGAGATGAGTGCTGATATGCTTATGATGTTTGGGGACAGTACCCTTGGTGGGGGTAGTAGGAGAGTGAGACTGGGATGTGGAGGGATCAGAGAGAGGGAATGGCAAGGAATAGGGGATGCAAAGGGAGAATGAAGGTAGGGGGAGCAGGGTAGGATGAGGTGTTCTAGTATCAGTGGCATTTTGTTCCAGCAGCCCAGCAGGAGAGGAGGGTGGCAGAATGGAGGCCGTTAGTGACAAAACATTCAGCGGGCATGTTGCGGCAGCCCTAAGGAGGAGGTGGCATGATGTGGGGGAGGCTCAGCTCCAGGGTAAGAAATAAGGAGGCAAGGCAGAGGTAGAGGGTAGATGGAGGGTGGGAGTGAGACAAGGGGTGTTAGCAGGCACAATATTGCCAGATGCCAGTGCAGAATATTGCTGGTAGGGTATTTGAAATTGGGAAATGCACTCGGACGGCCACTAATGGTGAACTTCAGAAACCTGCAGATGGGAAAGTGGGCTGATTGTTTTTTTAAGCAGCACCATGTGATCTGAAATCAGCTATTTATGGCCGTGTTCACCAAGGGTGTTGGTGGGGGTGGTGGGGCAGCTGACGCAAAGCATCGGAGGGGAAAACTAAACAGTCAGACTGTCCTTCTTTTTTTCCATGCGGTGCACACAGCACTCAACCGCGGCTCGCCACACAGCTTGTGTGTGCTGGGATCATACCTGCAAACAGTTCCAAAGGCAGCAGCACGGGGGAGGGTTACCTTGCAGAGCCCTCGCGACCACCTCGGGATCTGAGGAGAAAGACAAACAGAGGTGAGCTATAAGCAGTCAGAAAGGGGAGGGACTTACACAGAGTAGGGAGGGGGCCACAGTGAGAACTTCTCATTTAAATAAATATTCTTTCCAATGAATTAATTCTAGTACAATAAAACTGCATTGCAGAGAAAAAATATGTTTAGGGGTGATTTCAGCAGAGCTATTTGCTACAGCAAAGTTGATTTCAGCAGGGCTAATTGTTACAGCAATAATTACAATTTAGTTGCTTTGAAAAGACTGTAGGTTGAGACCTGTAATGCCTGGGCTCAGTAAGCTACTCTGCACTGTGTCATAGTTCAGAACATGCAGCCTTAAGGAACTCTTAGAAGCAGCATGAAACTAGGTGAAACACACATAGTAAGCAAATTAAAGCACCCAGTGGAGCCTTAAGAAATACAGCAGGGGTAGCTTTCTACCACTGCTGGTGTCCAGATCCTACTACTGCTGATATCTAGATCTTACTCTTGCCAATATACTAATCATATTCCTTTCAACATTATATCATAATCTGCTACTATCCAGAGCCTACCCCTGCTACTATCCTGATCCCACTTCTGGCAATATACTGATCTGACCCCTGTGGATATCCAGGTACCAGTACTCTGCCAGTACTCTGATCTTGCACCTTTCAATATCTACATCCTATCCCAGCCAATATCATTATCCAATCCCTGATGATATCCAGGTACTACTCCTGCCAGTGTCCTAATCCTACATCTTCCAGTATTCAGATCCTATGCTAGCCAATATCCAGATCCTACCCCAGTCAATACCCCGGTCCTATCTCCTGCAATATCTGATCCTACCCCAGTCAATATCCAGATCTGACCCCAGCCAATATCCTGACCCTATCTCCTCCAATATCCAGATCCTACCTAGCCAATATCCTGACCCTATCTCCTTCAATATCCAGATCCTACCCTAATCAATATCCTGACCCTAGCTCCTTCAATATCCAGATCCTACCCTGGCCAATAACCTGATTCTAGCTCCTCCAATATCCAGATGCTACCCTAGCTATATACAGATCCTACCCTGTCCAATATCCAGTCCTACCCCCACCAATATCGTGATCCTATCTCCTCCAATATCCAGACTCTAACCCAGCCAATATTCAGATTGTACCTCAGCCAATATCTTGATCCTATCTACTCCTATATCCTGACTTTACCCCACTGGTATTTCAAGCCTACTCTTGTGATATCCTGATCCTGCCCCTGTGAATTCTCAGATCTTGCTCTAGCCAATATCCTGATCTTACCCCAGCTAATATCCCGTTACTTCCCCTGCCTATATCCTGATGCTACCCTGGCCAATATCCTGATCCTATCTCCTCCAATATCCAGATCCTATCCCAGCCAATATCCTGTCCTTCCCTGGCCAATATCATAATCCTATCCTCTCCAATATCCAGACCATACCCCAGCCAATATCCTGATTCAACCCCAGCCCATGTCCTGCTTCTACCTCTGCAGAAAACCAGTCCCACCCCTGCACATTATCTCAGTCCTATATTAGCTGAATTGTTATTTTGTAGTCATTGAGCACTGCATAGAGTCAAGGGCAACAGGAAGAGAAATAAAACCCTAGTTGAGCAAAGAGACAAGATAAAGATGATTTGCTTACAGAAAATCATTTTAAAATGCTTTTTCAAAGTTACCAGATGTATCAAAAGACACAGTGCTATGTATAAATGTTGGTGAGACAACATTATATTAAAAGAGGGAAACTCTAGGAACCGCATGTTCAGAGTGGTGATGCCTTATAAGAGTTGCTATGTGATTTGGGATTCATGTTTGCTGAGTTACTGAATAGTAGTAAAAGTCTGAAAATTGCTACATCATTGGTCAGTCCCATACAGCAGTGGCTGGGAGTTGCTTCCATGACAGTGACCCGAGTCTGAGTTGTTACTGCCAGCTACAGGAATCTTCTCAGTCTCGTGGGGGGATAAGGTAGTTAGAGGGCTTTTGTAGGGCCAGCATGGGTGGGAGTTTAGGGTAGTAGGCAGGACAGGCACAATAGTGTCCCCTGATGCCCAGGAAATAGGGACAACAGCCAGTCCTGTGACCACACACTGCTGCATGACTGCGCTCATGAGCAGGTGAGCCAGGGTCTCGAGGGGTCATTGGAAAAAACAGCGCACAGTATCATAGCTGGCTCTCTCTGATTTCACCTTCCACCTCCATCAGCTCTGGATCTGGCCTCCAGAGGGGTCTCTTTCCCTTAAGTGTAGGTGCTGCTGGGGGACTGAAAGCTGGAGGGGATGTCACAGAGATGTGGGGGATGCTGAAACACAAAAGTGCAGTGCTTCTGGAAAATGCATATCCAGTGCAGTCATGGGCAGTCAGCCCAACACAAGACATAGACACAAAGTATTGCACTCACGAGCCAAAAACAATCTCCAAAAAGGCCAGATTGTAGAAACAGTTAATTTATTGGGGTGAAAAATCAACAGCTGTGAGGACACTGAGAAAAAGCCCCAGTGCTTTAACTTGCACTAGACCATCATCAGGAGGTGTCATGGCTTGCAGGGGAGGCCTGGGGGAAGTATAAACAAAAACAAAAAAATGCTGTGTCCCCACACCACTCTTTATTTCAGTAGATTGCACCATATGATATGGCAGCCCAGAGAAATGGTACCACAGCTGAAGAGATGTCCTGACACTGTTCACCTGGTTATTTGTTAAAGTGTTGCATATAAACTAGCCAGAAATGTCCAAACCCCCCAAAAGCCTCCGTAGCCTCCACTCCTTGTTCATGTCTAAATGGCTACTGCTTAATGCGAAAAAAAAACAAATCATGGTTTTCTCCAGCTCATGGAAACCACTTTACTTCGATTTCACACTCCTTGACAATGATGGCAACACAATTGAACGAGTCAGTGAATTCAAATACCTGGGTTTGCTCCTCAACAGCCACCTGAACTTTGACTCACACGTAAATCAACTAATTAAAAAGTCCACCAACAGCTTGGCATATTTTACAGAGTGAATCTTTTCTAACCAAAGAATCCAAAAACCTGCATGCCACCAGTTTCCTGATCCCTCTATTCGACTATGGTGCCCTAGTTTATTTCCCCCCTCTTACTCAGAATAATTTCTTCAAACTCTGGTCCACCTATTACAGCATCCTCAGATTCATTTCTGGTCTCTCCAGACTTACCCACCACTGCGACCTTTACAGAATCTCTAACTGGACCTCCTTTGAGGACAGACTCGACAGCAAATTAGTCACCTTCTTTCACAAATTATCTTTGGGCCTCCTCCCTTACAGCATTTCTTCACTCTTCCCCAAGTCCACTGCCTCTTTGATCACTAGAAGGTCCTCCACCCGCTCCTTTTCCATCCCATTCTGTCATACCACCCAAGGCCAAAACACTCTCTCCTACAAGGGAGCTAAACTCTTCAACAGTCTTCCCCCTGCCCTCATTGAGTGCCCCACTACTGCTTCATTTAAGTACAACTTAAAGTTACACACCTTTCTCAGGCTGTCATCTGCAAGTGTCCCATTCATGATATTCCCTTCTGGGTGCTCTTTCTTCCCTACTCAAACAGCGGTATTTTGTCCCCTTTTCTCAGAGGCAGGACTAGCAGGTCTAGGATCTTCCAAGCACATTTGTCACTGCACTTGTTTTTGTTTCTCTGTTGTTATAGTGTCATATCAGTATTTAAAGTGTCTTGTACCTAGTTTGTCCTATATTCCCAATATAGTTAACTGTTGACTGTTTTGCCTTAATTTTGTAAACTGATGTTGTAGTTATCCATCACTGGACGCTTGTGAAAATGGGTAACTTTTGCTCACATGCTAATCCAGTATAAACATAAACTAAACTAAAAGCAGCAGCTGGAAATGGTGACACTTGACAAAAATTTGCATATGAGTACAAAAGGAAAAATTATAGCGCTCACCACTAAAGGGACATGTGCAGCATCAAAGAAGTTCCAAGACCCTCAGTTCAGTGCAAACTCCTTGTTTACTGATGTGCAAATCAGGCTTCCAAATAGTGCAAACAGCTAATTGCAAAAAAAAAAAAATGCTTCTAGCATTAGAAGCAGGAACTTCATCTGCCGATGTACAGCTGGATGATACCAATTGGGCCTGGGTGGGTAAGGTTCCTGCTTCTAATGCTAGAAGCATTTTTGCAGTTAGTTGTTTTGCACTATTTGGAAGTCTGTTTTTCACATCAGTAAAGATAGAATTTGACCTGATCAGATGATGTTGATGCTGCATGTGTACCTTGGGGGGGTGGGGTGAGTGCCAAAATGTTTCTTTTTGTAACCACTGTTGCCCCATAGCAATGTCAGTGGCTCATCAGGTTGCATGCTCCCATATGAGGCTGGAAGATTGGAAGGTTGTGGGCTCTAGCCTCACAGCAGGAACTTAGGGTACAATCCCAACACTGACACTGTAATGCAGCATGAGGGGGTGATGCACGCCTGAGGTGCCATCTTTTGGAGGAGACATTAAACCGAGGTCCCATCTGCCTATTCTGGTGGTTGTTCAGGTAGACATTAAAGATCCCATGGCACTTCTCGAAAAGAGTAAGGGTTTTCCACTGGTATCCCGGCCACATTTCCCCCATTCACTAAAAATGCCATTACATCTTAATCTGGTTCAGTCCACCCTGGGATGAGGCTGAAAGTTGGCAGAAATACCTAGTCCTCCTTTCCTGGTCAACAAAAGTGAAGTAGATCTATCAGCCAATGCTGGGTGTCACTTTGAGCCAGTAAGTGGGAGTTGGTATGGTGTATGTGTGTGAAAAATTGAATGAGTGTTTTTCTGGCTATAATTGCAGGATTCAGTGATCCCTACTGCCTGCTGGGAATTTTGTCAAACCGGGACCACTCACAGGAGGGAAGTCCCAGGAGGGAGAATCCCCTGCAGAAAAAGAAGAAGAAGGCCGTGGTTCGGGACACCATTCCAGATGAGCAGATTATGAAGACGGATGTCAAGAAACAGACTCTGGACCCAGTCTGGAATGAAACCTTTATCATGTATGTAGAAAACAAACTGAACTAAACCTTCTCTTTCAGGAGAGAGAAAGTTTAATGACTGCAAATTATTTAATTATTCTGAGGTGCACCTGTAGAATACCCCTGCAAAATATGGACCCCCCCCAGCAGAGCTGCACTGGTAAAATATGTAAAATCCCAGGTAAACCATAGCTGTGAAACATGAAATCCCCCTGCTCAGCTGTACCTATAAAATATGGAACCCACCAGGTGAGCAGCACCTGTGACACATGGAAACCTCAGATGAGCTCCACCTCTAAAACATGGAAACTCCGAGGTGAGTTGTAGCTATAAAACATTAGAAATCCCAGATGAGGTGACTGGCTTGACAGCAGTACTACTACTCCTTGCAATGCTGGTGACACAAATTTGGGAATAGACTTAGATTGTTTGGGGGGCTGGCCAAGGGGGATTATGCATCCCATAAACAACTCTCCTCCATTGGGGAGGGGATGTCACTGTGTCCCATTGCCTGTCATCTAATAGAAGCCAAGTGCCAGCACACATGGGAATAAACGCTTGTGGACGGTTCACATTTGAATACTGATACCATATATATGCACATGCTGGCAGCCCTCAGGGGAGAAAGAAAAAGACAGAAAATCCTCTAGACAGCAAGAAAACACCAGCATCCTCACAGTCCCCATATCACTCACCACAGCACTCACCCAGCAGAAGTTGGTCCTCATTAAAGCAGCAGTGCATGACAATGGTGAAAACATTGACCTAACTTTTTTATTCTAGTTTAGATTGCCATTTATCTCCAGACTTGTATGATATCCTTTTTCCCCATGTTGAGTCTGTTTTAGCACTTTTTTATAATTTAAAATAATAAAAGGAGCATGCATTTTAATATGGGTCTAACCTGGTTTTCATCAGTATTCTCAGTGATCTTAAAAGAATGGATGTTCAAAAGCAAGAGAGAATATTGATGGAAACCTGATCCAAGTCATACTAAAAGAAGAGCTCCTTTTATTATTTCAACTGTAAAAAAGTGTTAAAGCAGACTCAAAATTGGGAAAAAAAAGGATATTGTACATGTCAGGAGATAAAGAATTCTAAAATAGAATAAAAAAGTATAGGTCAAAATTTTCACTGCTGTCATGCACTGCTGTTTTAAGTAGTGAGGTATGAGAAGGTGGGAGACAGGGCTGGAGGGTACCAGAATAAGGAGCAAGCAGGGCGACATGGTGTAACCAGAACTATATGAAAAGAAAATTCCAGCGAAATAGCACCTGTCAAATAAGGAAACCCCTAGCTGAGCTGCCTGTAAAACATGGACAATCCCAGGTGGACAGCACCCTGCAAAATATGGAATTCCCAGGTTAGCAGCACCTTTAAAATATGGAATTCCAAGGTAAGAGCACCTGCAAATCATGTCAAATCCCAGGTGAGCAGCACCTGTAAAATATGGAAATTCCAGGATAGCAGCATCTGAAAATCATGTCAAATAACAGGTTAGCAGCACCTGAAAAATAAGGAAATTACAGGTTAGCAGTGCCTGTAAATCATGTCAAATCCTAGGTGAGCAGCACCTGTAAAATATGAAAATCCCAGGACAGAGGCAACTGGAAATCATGTCAAATCCCAGGTTAGCAGTACCTGCAAAATATGAAAATCCCAGGACAGCAGTGCCTGTAAATCATGTCAAATCCCGGGTGACCAGCACCTGTAAAACATGGAAATTCCAGGTTAGCAGCACCTGTAAACATGTCAAATCCCAGGTGAGCAGCATCTGTAAATCATGTCAAATCCCAGGTTAACAGCACCTGTACAATATGGTTACCAGCACCTGTAAATCATGCCAAATTCCAGGCGAGAAGCACCTGTAAAACATGGAAATTCCAGGTTAGCAGCACCTGTAAACAAGTCAAAGCCCAGGTTAGCAGCACCTGTAAATCATGTCAACTCCCAGGTTGACAGCACTAGTAAAACATGTAAATCCTAGGATAAAAGCACATGTAAATCATGTCAAATCCCAGGTGAGCAGCACATGTATAATATGGAAATCCCAGGTTAGAATCACCTGTAGATCATGTCAAATCCCAGGTGAACAGCACCTGTAAAACGTGGAATCCCAGGATACCAGCACCTGTAAATCATGTCAAATCCCAGGTGAGCAGCACCTGTAAAATATGGAAATCCAAAGGTTAGCATCGCCTGTAAATCATGTCACATCCCAAGTAAGCAGCACATGTAAAATGGGGAACTCCCAGGTGAGCAGCACCTGTAAATCATGTCAAATCCCAGGTGAGCCACATCTGTAAATAATGGCAAATCCCAGGTTAGCAGCACCTGTAAATCATGCCCAATCCCAGGTGACCAGCACCTGTAAAACATGGAAACCCAGGGTTACCAGTACCTGTAAATCATGTCAAATCCAGGTGGGCAGCACCTGCAAATTATGTCAAATCCCAGGTGAGCAGTGCCTGTAAAGCAAGGAAATCCCAAGTTACCAACACCTGTAAATCATGTCAAATCCCATGTGAGCAGCACCTGTAAAACATGGAAATCTGAGGTTAGCAGCACCTGCAAATCATGTCAAATCTCTGGTGAGCAGCACCAGTAAATCATGTCAAATTCCAGGTGAACAGCACCTGTAAATCATGACAAATCCAATGTGAGCAGCACCTGTAAAACATGGAAACCCTAGCTTAGCAGCACCTGTAAATCATGTCAAATGCCAGGTTAACAGTACCTGTAAATAATGGCAAATGCCAAGGTTACCAGCACCTGCAAATCACGTGAACTCCTTGGTGAGCAGCACCTGTAAAACATGGAACCCCAGGTTACCAGCACCTGTAAATCATGTAAATTCCCTGGTGTGCAGCACCTGTAAAACATGGAAATTCTAGATTAGCAGCACCTGTAAATCATGTCAAATCCCAGGTGAGTAGCACCTGTAAAATATGGAAATTCCAGGATGTCAAATCCCAGGTGATCAGCACCTGTAAAACATGGAAATCCTAAGTGAGCAGCACCTGTAAATCATGTGAAATCCCAGGTAAGCAGTACCTGTAAAGCATGAAAATCCCAATTTACCAACTCCTGTAAATCATGGCAAATCCCAGGTTACCAGAACCTGTAAATCATGTCAAATCCCAGGTAAGCGGTATCTTTAAATTATGTCAAATCCCAGGTGAGCAGTGCCTGTAAAGCAAGGAAATCCCAGGTTACCAGCATCTGTAAATCATGTCAAATCCCGGGTTAGCAGTACCTGTAAATCATGTCAAACATAGAAATCCCAGGTTAGCAGAACCTGTAAAGCATGTCAAATCCCAGATGAGAAGGACCTGTATATCATTGAAATCCCAAGATAGCAACACATGTACAGTAAATTATGTTAAATCCCAGGTGAACAGCACCTGTAAAATATGGAAATTCCAGGATAGCAGTGCCTGTAAATCATGGCAAATCCCAGTTGAGCAGCACCTGTAAAACATGGAAATCCCAGATTAACAGCACCTATAAAATATAGAAATCCAAGGTTAGCAGCACTTGTAAGGCATGTCAAATCCCAGATGAGCAGCACCTGTAAAACATGGAAATCCCAAGTTAGCAGCATTGTAAAATATGAAAATCTCAGGTTAGCAGCACATGTAAGTAATGTCAAATACCTGGTGAGCAGTACCTGTAAATCATGTCAAATCCCAGGTTAGCGGTACCTGTAAATCATGTCAAATTCCAGGTTAGCAATACCTGCAAATGATGTCAAATCCCAGGTTAGCAACACCTGTAAATTATGTCAAATCCATGGTGAGCAGCACCTGTAAATCATGTCAAATCCCAGGTTAGCAGCACCTGCAAATCATGTTAGATCCCAGGTGAGCAGCACCTGTAAATTATGACAAATCCCATATGAGCAGCACCTGTAAAACTCTGAAATCTTAGGTTAGCAGCACCTGTAAATCATGTGAACTCCTTGGTGAGCAGCACCTGTAAAACATGGAACTCTAGATTAGCAGCACCTGTAAATCATGTCAAATCCCAGGTGAGCAGCACCTGTAAAACATGGAAATCCTAGATGAGCAGCACCTGTAAATCATGTGAAATCCCAGATGAGCAGTGCCTGTAAAGCAAGGAAATCCCAGGTTACCAGCACCTGTAAATCATGCCAAATCCCAGGTTAGCAGTACCCGTAAATCATGTCAAACATGGAAATCCCAGGTTAGTAGAACTTGTAAAATACAGAAATCCTAGTATAGCAGTACCTGTAAAGCATGTAAAATCCCAGGTAAGCAGCATCTGTAAATTATAACAAATCCCAGGTGAGCAGTGCCTGTAAAGCAAGGAAATCCCAGGTTACCAGCACCTGTAAATCATGGCAAATCCCAGGTTAGCAGCATCTGTAAATTATGTAAAATCCCAGGTAAGCAGTATCTGTAAATTATAACAAATCTTAGGTGATCAGTGCCTGTAAAGCAAGGAAATTCCAGGTTACCAGCACCTGTAAATCATGTCAAATCCCAGGTGAGCAGCACCTGTAAAACATGGAAATCCGAGGTTACCAGCATCTGTAAATCATGCCAAATCCCAGGTTAGCAGTACCTGTAAATCATGTCAAACATGGAAATCCTAGGTTAGCAGAACTTGTAAAATACAGAAATCCTAGTTTAGCAGTACATGTAAAGCATGTCAAATCCCAGATGAGGAGCACCTGTAAATCATGGAAATCCCAAAATAGCAATACCTGTAAATCATGTCAAATCCAAGGTGAGCAGCACCTGTAAAATATAGAAATTCCAGGATAGCAGTGCCTTTAAATCATGGCAAATCCCAGTCGAGCAGCACCTGTAAAACATGGAAATCCCAGATTAGCAGCACCTATAAAATACAGAAATCCATGGTTAGCAGCACCTGTAAGGCATCTCAAATCCCAGATGAGCAGCACCTATAAAACATGGAAATCCCAATTTAGCAGCACTGTAAAAAATGTAAACCCCAGGTTAGCAGCACATGTAAATAATGTCAAATACCTAGTGAGCAGTACCTGTAAATCATGTCAAATCCCAGGTTAGCGGTACCTGTAAATCATGTCAAATCCTAGGTTAGCGGTACCTGTAAATCATGTCAAATCCCAGGTTAGCAGTACCTATAAATCATGGAAATCCCAGGTGAGCAGCACCTGTATATCATGTAAAATCCCAGGGGAGCAGTACCTGTACATCATGGCAAACTCCAAATTAGCAGTACCTGTAAATCATGGCAGATCCCAGGTGAGTAGCATTTGTGAAACAGAAATCCCAGGTTAGTAACACCTGTAAATCATGGCAAACTCAAGGTTAGCTGTATATCATGGCAAATCACATGTGAGCAGCACCTGTAAATCATGGCAATCCCCAGGTTACCAGCACATGTAAATCATGGCAAATCCCACGTGAGTAGCACCTGTAAATCATGGCAAATCCTAGGGAAGCAGCACCACTGGTAAATCATGTTAAATCACAGATTAGCAGCACCTGTAAATCTTGTGAAATCCCAGGTAAGTAGTGTCTGTAAAGCATGGAAATCCCAGTTTACCAACACCTGTAAATCATGGCAAATCCCAGGTTAGCAGCACCTGTAAATCATGTAAAATCCCAGGTAAGCAGTATCTGTAAATTATAACAAATCCCAGGTGAGCAGTGCCTGTAAAGCAAGGAAATCCCAGGTTACCAGCACCTGTAAATCATGTCAAATCCCAGGTGAGCAGCACCTGTAAAACATGGAAATCTGAGGTTACCGGCATCTGTAAATCATGCCAAATCCCAGGTTAGCAGTACCCGTAAATCATGTCAAACATGAAAATCCCAGGTTAGCAGAACTTGTAAAATACAGAAATCCTAGTTTAGCAGTACATGTAAAGCATGTCAAATCCCAGATGAGGAGCACCTGTAAATCATGGAAATCCCAAAATAGCAATACCTGTAAATCATGTCAAATCCAAGGTGAGCAGCACCTGTAAAATATGGAAATTCCAGGATAGCAGTGCCTGTAAATCATGTCAAATCCCAGGTGAGTAGCACCTGTAAAATATGGAAATCCCAGGTTAGCATCATCTGGAAATCATGTCAAATCCCAGGTGAGCAGCACCAGTAAAACATGGAAATCCTAGGTGAGCAGCACCTGTAAATCTTGTGAAATCCCAGGTAAGTAGTGTCTGTAAAGCATTGAAATCCCAGTTTACCAACACCTGTAAATCATGGCAAATCCCAGGTTAGCAACACCTGTAAATCATGTAAAATCCCAGGTAAGCAGTATCTGTAAATTATAACAAATCCCAGGTGAGCAGTGCCTGTAAAGCAAGGAAATCCCAGGTTACCAGCACCTGTAAATCATGTCAAATCCCAGGTGAGCAGCACCTGTAAAACATGGAAATCCGAGGTTACTGGCATCTGTAAATCATGCCAAATCCCAGGTTAGCAGTACCTGTAAATCATGTCAAACATGAAAATCCCAGGTTAGCAGAACTTGTAAAATACAGAAATCCTAGTTTAGCAGTATATGTAAAGCATGTCAAATCCCAGATGAGGAGCACCTGTAAATCATGGAAATCCCAAAATAGCAATACCTGTAAATCATGTCAAATCCAAGGTGAGCAGCACCTGTAAAATATGGAAATTCCAGGATAGCAGTGCCTGTAAATCATGGCAAATCCCAGTCGAGCAGCACCTGTAAAACATGGAAATCCCAGATTAGCAGCACCTATAAAATACAGAAATCCATGGTTAGCAGCACCTGTAAGGCATCTCAAATCCCAGATGAGCAGCACCTGTAAAACATGGAAATTCCAATTTAGCAGCACTGTAAAATATGTAAACCCCAGGTTAGCAGCACATGTAAATAATGTCAAATACCTAGTGAGCAGTACCTGTAAATCATGTCAAATCCCAGGTTAGCGGTACCTGTAAATCATGTCAAATCCTAGGTTAGCGGTACCTGTAAATCATGTCAAATCCCAGGTTAGCAGTACCTATAAATCATGGAAATCCCAGGTGAGCAGCACCTGTATATCATGTAAAATCCCAGAGGAGCAGTACCTGTACACCATGGCAAACTCCAAATTAGCAGCACTGTAAAATATGTAAACCCCAGGTTAGCAGCACATGTAAATAATGTCAAATACCTAGTGAGCAGTACCTGTAAATCATGTCAAATCCCAGGTTAGCGCTACCTGTAAATCATGTCAAATCCCAGGTTAGCAGTTCCTGTAAATGATGTCAAATATCAGGTTAGCAGCACCTGTAAATCATGTCAAATACTCGGTGAGCAGAACCAGTTGAACATGAAAATCCAAGGTTATCAGCACCTGTAAATTCATGTCAAATCCGAGGTGAGCAGCACCTGTAAATCATGTCAAATCCCAGGTGAGCAGTATCTGTAAAACATGGAAATCCTGGGTTAGCAGCACCTGTAAATCACGTAAAATCCCAGGTAAGCAGCACCTGTAAATCATGCCAAATCCCAGGTGAGCAGTACCTGTAAATTATGTAAAATCCCAGGAGAGCAGCATCTGTAAATCATGGCTAATACCCAAATTTCCAGCACCTGTAAATAATGGCAAATCCCAGGTCAGCAGCACCTGTAAATCATGACAACTTCCAGAGGAGCAGCACCTGTGAAACATGAAAATCCTGGTTAGCAGCACCTGTAAATCATGTCAAATCTCAGGTGAGCAGTATTTGTGAAACATGGAAATCTCAGGTTAGCAGTGCCTGTAAATTATGTCAAATCCCATGTGAGCAGCACCTGTAAATCGTGGCAAATCCATAGGTTACCAGCACCTATAAATCATGGAAATCCCAGGTGAGCAGCACCTGTATATCACGTAAAATCCCAGCAAAGCAGCACCTGTACATCATGGCAAACTCCAAATTAGCAGCACCTATAAAACATGGCAGATCCCAGGTGAGTAGCGTTTGTGAAAAATAGAAATCCCAGGTTAGTAGCACCTGTAAATCATGGCAAATTCAGGGTTAGCTGTATATCATGGCAAATCACATGTGAGCAGCACCTGTAAATCATGGCAAATCCCAGGGGAGCAGCACTGGTAAATCATGTCAAATCACAGGTTAGCAGCACCTGTAAAACATTGAAATCCCAGGCTAGCAGCACCTGTAAATCATGTCAATTCCCTGGTCAGCAGTACCTGTAAAACGTAGAAATCCAAGGTTACCAGCATCTGTAAATCATGTCAAATCCCAGGTTAGCAGTACCCGTAAATTATGTCAAACATGGACATTCCAGGTTAGCAGAACTTGTAAAATACAGAAATTCTAGTTTAGCAGCACCTGTAAAGCATGAAAAATCCCAGATGAGGAGCACCTGTAAATCATGGAAATTCCAAAATAGCAACACCTGTAAATCATGTCAAATCCCAAGGGAGCAGCACTGGTAAATCATGTTAAATCACAGGTTAGCAGCACCTGTAACTCATTGAAATCCCAGGTTAGCAGCACCTGTAAAACATTGAAATCCCAGGTTAGCAGCACCTGTAAATCATGTCAAACCCTAGCTGAGCAGCACATGTTAAACATGAAAATCCCAGGTTATCAGCACCTGTAAATTCATTTCAAATCACAGGTGAGAAGCAACTGTAAATTGTGTCAAATCCCAGGTGAGCAGCACCTGTAAAACATGGACATCCCATGTTAGCAGCACCTGTAAATCATGCCAAATCCCATGTGAGTAGCACCTGTAAAACATAGAAATCCCAGGTGAGTAGCACCTGTAAATCATGTAAAATCCCAGGTAAGCAGCACCTGTAAATTATGTTAAATCCCAGGTGAGCAGCACCTGTAAATCATGCCAAATTCCAGGTGAAAAGCACATGTAAATCATGGCTAATACCCAGATTACCAGAACCAGTAAATAATGGCAAATGCCAGGTCAGCAGCACCTGTAAACTATGACAATTCCCAGTGGAGAAGCACATGTGGATCATGGAAATCCCGGTTAGCAGCACCTGCAAATCATTTCAAATCCCAGGTGTGCAGCACTTGTAAACAATATAAAATCTCAGGTGTGCAGCACCTGCAAATCATGGCGAATCCCAGGTGAACAGTACCTGTAAATCATGACAAATCCCAGGTGAGCAACACCTGTAAATTATGGCAAATCCCAAAAGAGCAGCATCTGTAAATCATGGCTAATACCCAGATTATCAGCACCTGTAAATAATAGCAAATCCCAGGTCAGTAGCACCTGTAAATCGTGACAACTCCCAGTGGAGCAGCACCTGTGAAACATTAAAATCTCGGTCAGCAGCACCTGTAAATCATGTCAAATCTCTGGTGAGCAGTATCTGTGAAACATGAAAATCTCAAGTTAGCAGCGCCAGTAAATCATGTCATATCCCATGTGAGCAGCACCTGAAAATCATGGCAAATCCCCAGGTTACCAGCACCTTTGAATCATGGAAATCCCAGGTGAACAGCACCTGTATATCATGTAAAATCCCAGGGAGCAGCACCTATACATCATGGCAAATCCCAAATTAGTAGCACCTGTAAATCATGGAAGATCCTAGGCGCGCAGCGTTTGTGAAACATAGAAATCCCAGGTTAGTAGCACCTGTAAATCATGGCAAATTCAAGGTTAGCTGTATATCAGGGGAAATCCCAGGTTACCAGCACCTGTAAATCATGACAAATCCCCAGATTGCCAGCACCTAAAAATAGAAACATAGAAGCTGATGGCAGATAAGGGCCGCAAGGCCCATCCAGTCTGCCCATTTCTTTTTCTACCTTATGAATGTGCCATAGGCCTTTGCGCTGTCAATGGCCTATCTATTCATATTCATCTGTATTGCTCCCTTATGCCTGTCCCATGCCTGCTTGAAGCCCTGCACTGTATTCATATCCACCACTTCCTGAGGTAGGCCGTTCCATGCATCCACCACCCTTTCTGTGAAGAAACACTTCCTCACATTATCCCTTAATCGGCCTCCCTCTAATCTCATGCTGTGTCCTCTTGTCCTGCTATTTTTCTTAAATTGAAACATGTTAGACTCTTTCACCTTGTTAATGCCCTTAAGGTGTTTGAATGGTTCAATCATACCACCTCTCTCCCTCCTTTGCTCTAGGGTATACATATTGAGTTCAGTTAATCTGTCATCATATGTTTTCTGATGCAGTCCCTGCACCATTTTGGTTGCCCTTCTCTGGACTGCCTCAATTTGATTAATGTCCTTGTGCAGGTGCAGTCTCCAGTACTGCATGCTGTACTCCAGATGGGGCCTAACCAGTGTCTTTTAAAGAGGAATTATTACCTCCCTCTTCTGACTTGTGATACCCCTACTAATATACCCCAACATCCCTCTAGCCTTACCTACTGCTTTAGAGGTCTGCTTGGATGATTAGGTCATTGGTGAAGATGATAATGATGCCCAAGTCTCTTTCTTCCCTTGTGACTGCCAGCAACTCCCCTCCCAGCCTATAGGTGGCTTCAGAGTTTCTCTTCCCTATGTGAATGATCTTCCACTTCTTTGCGTTAAACCCCAGTTGCCACTCTGACAACCATTTTGCCAGTTTATCCAGATCTCTTCTCATTCTACCCACACCATCTGGATCTTCTACTCTGTTGCAGATAGTGGTGTCATCTGCAGACAGACAAACCTTACCCTCCAGTCCATCTGAAATGTCACTGAAACATAGAAACATAGACTTTGATGGCAGATAAGGACCGCTTGGCCCATCTAGTCTGCCCATTTCCCTACCTACAGAATAGGCCGCAGATCCTAGTTAACCAACAGCCTATTTCTTCCTACCCCCCACAAGAATTGCCTTATCTCTGTCCCATGCATTCTTGAATTCTCCCACAGTTTTAGACCCCAACCTCCTCAGGAAGGCTGTTCCATGCATCCACTACCCTCTCTGTGAAATAATACTTCCTCACATTGCCCCTGAACCGCCCCTCTATCTTTAAATTGTGTCCCTTGTTCTTGCACGTCTCTTTTTCTGAAAGATGCTACCCTCTTGGACTTTGTTGATTCCACTGAGGTACTTAAAAGTTTCTATCATGTCCCCCCTCTCCTTCTTTCCTCAAGGGTATACATATTAAGCTCCTTTAGTCTCTCCTCATATGGCTTCTCTTGCAGACCCTGCACCATTTTAGTTGCCCTCCTCTGGACTGCCTCTATCCTGTCTATGTCCTTGCGGAGATGGGGTCTCCAGAACTGGACACAGTACTCCAGATGGGGTCTCACTAACTGTCTGTACAGAGGGATAACAACTTCCTGTTTTCTGCTGCTGATGCCTCTCCCTATGCATCCCAGTATAACCCCAGCTCTCCCTACTGCCTTCTCACATTGCTTGCTAACCTTAAGGTCATCTGATATGATTACCCCTAGGTCCCTTTCCTTTTTTGTTGTTGTTACTACCTCCCCCCCCCATTGTGTATTCTTCGCCTGGGTTCTTGTTTCCCAGGTGCATTATTTTGCACCTCTTTGCATTGAATCCAAGCCGCCATACTTCTGACCATTCCTCCAACCTTGCCAAGTCCCTTCTCATCCTTTCCACCCCCTTGTATATCAACCCTGTTGCAGATCTTTGTGTCATCTGCAAAGAGGCATACTTTTCCTTCCGGTCCCTCTGCAATGTCACTGATAAAGTCATTAAAAAGGACCAGACCCAGTACTGAACCCTGCGGTACCCCATTAGTAACTCCTTTTCTTCAAAGTGGACTCCGTTTATTATTACCTTCTGTGTCCTGTTGTCCAGCCAATGTTTTACCCAGGCTACCACCCTGGGACCCACTCCCAGGATGGTTAATTTGACTATTAATATTTTGTGTGGGACTGTGTCAAATGCCTTGGTAAAGTCTAGGTAGGCCATGTCCACAGCTCCTCCCCGGTCCACTACTTTGGTCACCCAGTCAAAGAAATCTATTAGATTCATCTGACATGACCTTCCCGCTGTGAACCCATGCTGCCTTGGGTCCTGTGTCCCACTGGCCTCTAGGTACTCAACTATTCTTTCCTTCAGAAGTGACTCCATCACTTTCCCTACCACAGAGGTCAGACTGACAGGTCTGTAGTTTCCTGCCTCTGTCTTGGTCCCACTTTTGTGAAGGGGAATCACATCCGCCTTCCTCCAGTCCTCGGGTACCACACCATCCTCCCATGATTTATTAAAAAGAGTAGCCAGTGGTTTCACTAGTTCCCCTTAATTCTTTTAGAATTCTGGGGTGAATTCCATCAGGCCCCATTGCTTTGTCCACCTTCAGTTTTAGGAGTTCTTGCAGAACCCTTCTTCTGTGAAAGGACTGGGATCGACCCCCCATCAAGAGTGCTTCTGTTAATTGGATTAGGCACTTCCCCCTCCTCTTTTGTGAATACTGAGCAGAAATATTCATTCAGTATCCCTGCTTTTTCACTGTCCCCCTCTGCCCACCCACCGTTCATTCTATTCAGCCTCTCTATCCCTCCCTTTGTCTTTCTACACTCGCTGATGTACCTATAAATAGTTTTATCCCCCATCTTAACCGAGTTGGCTATTTTTTCCTCAGTTTGGGCCTTTGCTATTCTGACCTCCCTCCCTGCTTCCTTCTGCCTTAACTGGTACAGCTCTCTGTCCTGCTCCTTCTATGTTTCCTTATACTTCCGGAATGCTATTTTTTTCTTCCTGACTTTCACAGCCACCTCTTTTGAGAACCATAGTGGCGTTTTCTTTTGTTTTGATTTTTTTATTTGCTTCACACAAAGGCTTGTTGCCTCTGTGATGGCAGTTTTGATGATTCTCCATTGTTGCTCCACACCTCCTTCTAGCCTGTTTGCTGGTGCTTTTCTTAGGCACTCTCCAATCTTGCCAAAGTCAGCCCTCCTGAAGTCCAGTACCCTCACTTTTGTATGGCTTGACTCTGTAGCTGAGTTTAATGTGAACCACACTGTTTGATAGTCACTTGTTCCCAGATGGCAACCCACTTCTTGATTTGAGATCCTCTCACTGCCCCCGTTTGAGAGTACGAGGTCTAAGATTGCTCCCTCACGAGTGGGTTCCAAAACTAGCTGTCTGAGGCCTGCCACCTGTAGGGCATCAGGAATGGCCCTGCTCTTGGATGTGGCTGCAGCAAATGTGTTCCAGTTAACATCTGGCATATTCAGGTCTCCCATCAGCAGTATCTCTACCCTTTCTCTGCCATTCTAAGAATGCCTTCTATCATATCCTTGTCCATTCCCTCCCCCTGACATGGGGGTCTGTACACAACCCCTGTGCGGATTGTGGTGCCCTTTCCAGTCTCCAAGGTGACCCACAGTGCCTCCTCTCCTCCGTTTACTCTTTTGTTCAGTTGCTTTTATCCCTTCCTTTACATAGAGAGCTACTCCTCCCCCCTTCTCCCCTGCCTGTCTCTCCTATAGGTTATGTACCCTGGTATGTTAACATCCCAGTCATGGTTCTCTGTGTACCATGTTTCTGTGACTGCTACGATATCCAGGCATCCCTCTTCCATCAACGCCACCAGCTCAGGGAGCTTGTTGCCCAGACTATGGGCATTGGTACTCATTACTCTCAATTTCCTGATGTCCTTACTCCTTCTTGCCCCATCCCTGTCCTTCTTGCCTTTGTCACTTTCTCGATTTACCCCTGCCCTTCTCCCTATCGACACCTCTATGTTGGTGTTTACCGCACTTACTACCATGATTTTTTTTGGGGGGAGGCTAGGATTTCCCTGTTCCTTTCCAGTGCCTCCCCCCTTGACTAGTTTAAATGCTTGCCAATGAAGCATTTAAACCTATCACCTAGGATCCTGGTTCCCCTCCTGGACAGATGCAGCCCATCATGCCAGTATAGGCTTGCATCACTCCAGGTGGACCCCCAGTCCCCAATGAAGCCAAATCCCTGAGCTCCACACCAGTTTTTCAACCACTGATTGAATCCCATGGTGCGGAACACCCTAGCCTCTCCTACGCTATAGATGGGCAGCACCTCCGAGAAGGTTATCGTGCGTGCTACTTGTCTAAGGCCCCTCCCCAATTCTGATGAAGATATTGAAGAGGGCTGGCCCCAGGACTGATCCCTGTGGTACCCCACTTGTGACTTGGATCTCTTCTAACTGTATACCGTTTACCAACATTCTGTTTTCTGCCCGTCAACCAGTTTGTCACCCAGTTGACCAACATCTGACCCACCCTGAGCCTACCTAGCTTATTAATCAATCTTCTATATGGAACAGTATCAAAAGCTTTGCTGAAGTCAAGGTAGGCAACATCAGCTGCTCCCCCTTGGTCCACCACTCTGGTTACCCAGTCAAAGAAATCTATGAGATTAGTTTGACAGGACCTTCCTTTTGTAAACCCATGCTGTCTTGGATCTTATGCTCCTATAGATTCCAGGTTTTGCACTCTCCTTTCCTTAAGGAGTGTCCTCATAATCTTGACCACTACTGAGGTAAGACTGACTAGTCTATAGTTCTCTACCTCCTCCCTGCTACCACTCTTGTGGAGTGGGATCACATGAGCCCTTCTCCAGTCTTCTGGGACCTCTCCTGTGCTCAGAGACTCACTAAACAGTTCTGATAATGGCTCTGCTAGTTCCACCCTTAGCTCATTTGGTACTCTGGGATGTATGCCATCAGGTCCCATTGCCTTGTCCACCCTGAGCTTATTGAGCTCTTGTAGGACCCTTTCTTTTGTGAAGGGACTAGTGCACACCTCCCTCCCCTTGTGTCCATGGTGCAGAGCTGTGGGCCCTGCCCTACCTTCTTTTCAGTAAATACTGAGCAGAAGTATCTATTTAGGATAGATGCTTTTACATGGTCCTCCTCCTCAAATGCCCCCTTAACCCCTTTAATCTTAGTAATACCCCCTCTGGACTTTCTCCTTTCACTAATGTATCTATAGAAAGTCTTGTCACCTTCTTTTACTGTTCGGGCTAGTGTTTCCTCAGTTTGGGCCTTTGCCTGTCTTACTGCCTTCCCTGTAAATCATGGCAAATCCCATGTGAACAGCACCTGTAAATCATGGCAAATCCCAGGGGAGCAGCACCGGTAAATCATGTCAAATCTCCAGTGAGTAGCACCTGTAAATCATGGCAAATCCTAGGTTACCAGCACCTGTAAATCATGGCAGATCCCAGGTGAACAGCATTTGTGAAACATAGAAATCCCAGGTTAGTAGCACCTGTAAATCATGTCAAATCCCAGATTAGCAGCACCTGTATATCATGGCAAATCCCAGGCTATCAGCACCTATAGACCATGGCAAATTCCCAGGTTACCAGCACCTGTAAATCATGGCAAATCCCAGGTGAACAGCACCTGTAAATCATGGCAAATCCCAGGGGAGCAGCACCGGTAAATCATGTCAAATCTCCAGTGAGTAGCACCTGTAAATCATGGCAAATCCTAGGTTACCAGCACCTGTAAATCATGGCAGATCCCAGGTGAACAGCATTTGTGAAACATAGAAATCCCAGGTTAGTAGCACCTGTAAATCATGTCAAATCCCAGATTAGCAGCACCTGTGTATCATGGCAAATCCCAGGCTATCAGCATCTATAGACCATGGCAAATTCCCAGGTTACCAGCACCTGTAAATCATGGCAAATCCCAGGTGAGCAGCACCTGAAAAACATGCCAAATCCAAGGAAGCAGCACCTGTAAATCATAGCAAATCCCAGGGGAGCAGCACCTGTAAATCATGACAAATCCCCAGTGAGCAGCACCTGTAAATCATGGCAAATCTGAGGTTACAAGCACCTGTAAATCATGGCATATCCAGGTTACCAGCACCTTTAAATCATGGCATATCCCAGGTGAGCAGCATTTGTGAAATATAGAAATCCCAGGTTAGCAGCACCTGTAAATCATACCAAATCCCAGATGAGCAGTGCCTGTAAAGCATGGAAATCACAGGTTGCCAGCACCTGTAATTCATGGCAAACCCCTGGTGGACAGCACCTGTAAAACATGGAAATCCCAGGTTAGCAACATCTGTAAATCATGGAAAATCCCAGGTGAGCAGCGCCTGAGAAACATGGAAATCCCAGGTTGGAAGCACTTGCAAATCATGTTAAATCCCAGGTGAGCAGAACTTGTAAATCATGTCAAATCCCAGGTTCACAGCATCTGTAAATCATGTCAAATCCCAGGTGAGCAGCACCTGTAAATATGGAAATCCCCAGGTGAGCTGTATCTGTAAAACATGGAAATCTCCAGGTGAACTGTACCTTTAAAGCATAGAAATCCTCAGGTGAGCTGTACATGTAAAACATGGAAATCCTCAGGTGAACTGTACCTGTAAAACATGGAAATCTTCAGGTGAGCTGTACCTGTAAACATGGAAATCCTCAGGTGACTTGTTTATTTTTTATTTATTTGTACATCAGTTTACAACCTTTGAGCCAGAGGCTCATTTGCAAAGGTACCTCGTTACATAGAGGACAGACAGAACAAATTTAGTGTACAGCACAATATTTAGGTTACAGCATAAAAGTCACATCCTTGCACCTGTAAATCCTGGAAAATCCCTGGTGAGCTGCCCCTGTAAAATATGGCAAACACCAGATGAGCTGCACCTATAGATCATTGAAAATCTCAGGTGAGCTATACCTGTAAAACATGGAAATCCCCAGGTGAACAGCACCTGTAAAACATGGAAATTCTCAGGTGAGCCTCACCTGGAAATCCTGGAAAAGTCTGATATGCTGCCCCAGTAAAATATGGAAACCGTCAGGTGAGTTGAACCTATAAATCATGGAAAATCCCAGGTCAGCTATACCTGCAAAACATAGAAATCCCCGGGTGAGCTGCACCTGTATAACAAGTAAATCACAAGTCAGTTGTGCCTGTTAAACATTACATTCTCCAGGTGTGCTGCCCTGTAAAGCAGGGAAAATCCCAGATGAACAGCACCTGTAAACCTGAAAATCTTAGGTGATCAGCACCTGTAAATTATGGAAATCTCAAGGTGGTTTACACTGTAAAATATAAAAATACTGTGGAGGCGGAACCTCCAATTTTTCCATAGTTAATCCCTGGAAAGTGTGATGTGCAATGACGTGGGCACCCATAGTGCAATATCTGTCGCACCTCCCCATAAAGCTGGTGCCGGTTGCTACTGATCCCCAGCCTCTGCCAGGGATCAGTATTGTACCGGTCACTCACCCCTTCTCCTCTGGAGAAGGAGAGCCCTCACCAGGATGCTCTGTCCTTCTCTCCCCCCAGCCAGCCCGCTGACTCTTGGGCCCATTCCTGAACCTGGGACATTAGCATCGCAGACAGAAGCCTTACCGCTGCAGGGGTGCCACCACACTCATTTATTGGGAGGGGCAATTTAATGGACAGGGAGTGCCACTACACACCTGGGTTTCCATAAATGTAATGGTCCAGGGTTGGGAGGTGAGGGGAGCAGCTAGCTGCAGTACCACAGCCACCCATCAGGACCCTGTGCCCCTTTAAGTCAGGGTTTGAAAAGGAAGTAACTTGCACCCATTCAGGTGGCTTTCACCACCTGTGCAAACCTCTTAACTTCCTGTTGTGTCTGTATGCAGGGGAGGACCCCTCATTTGCATGGGCACAGCATTAACCTAGTTCTCGGGTGCTAAGAGGATTTGCCCTCTCTGTGATGGTGTCTGAATATAGACCCCACCCATGACTTGGGCACAAAACTCAGTTAGCGCTGTCACACACCCTTTTGTGCCCAGGATAAGTTTTGAATATCTGGCCCCAAGAATTTAACCAGACTCACAGCTTGTTCAGGTCCATCTAAAGTATGTCTTCATTCACAAAGGAGGCCACCACCCAGGTGAGCATCGTGTCATTAGTGAATTAAAGTAGTCTGATGAATACACCAATCTCCAGATCACCGCTGAAACTGTTACACAGCAGTGGCCTTAGCAGTGATCCCTGAGAGACACCACTTAGTACTCCTCTCCTCTCCTCTCCTCTCCTCTCAGAGTAGTGCTCACCCACAGCCATCCTCTAATTCCTGCCCCCAAGACAGTTAGCAATCCACTTTGAGTATGCCTCATGTGTATAACATTGATGCATTTTGAGGAGAACCAAATCATGCTCCACAGAGTCAAAGTTCTTGTTGAAGTCCAGAATGACTATGTCTATGGCCCTGCCTGCTCTGACCACCTCCCATGTTTTCCTCTCAAGGAAGGTTGATGAGGATAGTTTTGTGCAATATAGCCCTCTTAAAGCCACGCTGAGAGGGAATGAAAACCCTGACCTCAACCAACTGATCAGTTATTCTGTCCTTGATCATTGATTCTAGGATTTTGCCCAGCACTGATGTCAGGCTAGCTACCCTATGGCTGTCTCTGTGACGTTGCTCAGCACTGATGTCTGGCTGACTGAGCTATGGCTGTCTGTCAATGACCTTGCCCAGCACTGATGTTGGGCTAACTGACATATGCCTGTCTGGGTCTGATCTTGCCCACCACTAATGTTGGACTGACTGACCTATGGCTGTCTGTCACTGACCTTGTCCAGCACTGATGTCAGGCTGGCTGACCTACAGCTGTCTGTCACTGACCTTGTCCAGCACTGATGTCAGGATGGCTGACCTACGGCTGTCTGACACTGATCTTGTCATGCACTGATGTCAAGTTGATTGACCTATGACTGTCTGTCACTGACCTTGCCTACCACTTATGTTGAGCTGATTGATTAATTCCTGTCTGGATCTGCCCATTGCCCAGCACTGATGTCAGGCTAACTGACCTATGCCTGTCTGGATCTAACCTTGCCCACCATTAATGTTGGACTGACTGACCTATGGGTGTCTGGCACTGACCTTGTCCAGCACTGATGTCAGGCTGGCTGACCTATGGGTGTCTGGGTCTGACCTTGCCCACCACTAATGTTGGACTGATTGACCTATGGCTGTCTGACACTGACCTCGTCCAGCACTGATGTCAGGTTGAGTGACTGTCTGGGTCTGACATTATTTAGCACTGATGTCAAGTTGACTGACCTATGATTGTCTGTCACTGACCTTGTCTAGCACATATGGTGGGCTGATTGATTAATGCCTGTCTGGGTCTGCCTATTGCCCAGCACTGATGTCGGGCTGACTGACCTATGACTGTCTGTCACCGACCTTTCTGCATTGCTGATGTCAGGCTGACTGACCTTGCCCAGCGCTGATGTCAGGCTGACTGACTTATGACTGTTTGGCACTGACCTTGCTCAGCACTGTCAAGCTGACTGACCTATGGCTGTCTGGGTCTGACCTTGCCCAGTGCTGCTGTCAGGCTAACTGACCTATGGCTATTTGGCACTGACCTTGCTCAGCACTGATGTCAGGCTGACCAGCTTACAGTTGCCCAGGTCTGACTGACCCTGATCCCTTCTTGTAAGAAGGGTATATCCCTGGCAAAAAAGAAATTGGAGAGTGGTGTGAGAGGAGTTGTTAAAGATAATAATCTTTGTCCACACCCGGGGTATGTGGGCTTCACTCTCACGGTTCTGCAGCATCACACTTTGTGGTATTAAAAAAAACTGAGAAGAGTGAGTTACTGGTTAAGTGTGGCAGAGCAGCTCATGATGTTGTACTCTGTCATAAACATGTATACAACAGCAACTGGCTTTACATTAGTACCAACTTTAACCAGCAACTATTAGCAGATAATATTTTGGTTATATTAGAGGAGTGAGGATAGTAAAGGAAAGACCCCTAAGCACAGAATCTAGAGAGGGGCATTATCAGATAATGCCTTGGAGGCATGAAGGGTAAACAAATATTTCTCCTTAGTATTTATTACAAAGATGTTGAGAGGCATGCTTCACCTAGATGAGATGTTCAAGGTATCTGCAGAGGACGTTGCATCATATAACTGCTAAATCTCTACTAGGTGACTTGCTTTACAACTAAGAACACTGACAGAGAATAAATCACAAGGTCTTATGCATAAAGGGGAATATAATTACTCATGGTAATGTGAGGAAGCATTTTTCACCCACAAAGAGGTAATCATATGGAAGAAGTTCCCAATGAAAGCAGTGCACATGGAGAGTGTTGACTCTTTTTAAACACAAGTTGGATCAATTCCTTTTGGAGAATGTCTTTACTGGGTACACTGTTTTGTTGTTTGATTATATACTGTTTTACTGTTTTTGTTATACTTCATTGGGAAGGGAGAGTTCTCAGAGCTTTCCAATATTTTTACATTACACTGAATGCTGCAGCTGCTTGCATGGCAAGAGATAAAAACAGGGTGAACCCTTGGGCAGATTGTTTGTGTAGCATTTCCATTGTTCCAATGTTGAGTCCCTATGGTCGATTTTCTG
Organism: Neoceratodus forsteri; assembly: GCA_016271365.2. Lineage (NCBI taxonomy): Eukaryota > Metazoa > Chordata > Ceratodontiformes > Ceratodontidae > Neoceratodus > Neoceratodus forsteri. Next base: position 114,613,576 of record JADMNL010000024.1, on the reverse strand, counting down.
AAAAATCTAGTTTGTTTGTGGGAGTCTGGGTTTGATAAGGAAAATGGTAGGGTCACTAGATTTCACTCCATTTTTCGTTTAAGCATACGATGCACTACATGGGGATATATTGTAGGATTTACCCACGCCTTGTATGGTGTGGCATGAAGCTTGGCTAAGTGCCATAAATTATTCAAAAAGTTGGTAAATCTCACAGTAACATGCAGCCTAGAGTGCATTGTTGTGATTATAAGATGGACCCAAGGGGAAAAAAATTAAAAAAACTGGTTAGTTTAAAACTAACAGCTTGGACTCTATCCATGTGAATATTATGAGATTTACGTATGGGTAAAGACCGAGACTGAGCAATCAGATGGCAGGGTCTTTTTTCATCCATTTTATAATTACTGTTTTCTTTACTATTTCTTAGATAGCATGGCAGAGGCTGGTCTCATAACATTCTCAAGAATGGAGATGAGAGGGCAGAGGGTTAAAGGAACTGGTTTCAGACAAGAGCAGTGGTGTAATTTCACATGAATCTTAGGGGTTGCAAATTTATATTTCTACAAAATCATAGGGGCTGCAAAGGTTCCCCACCCACCAAACTTTATTTAATCAAACCATGGGGAAACTTTGTTTTAGGGTTTCACAAGAGAAATCATAGTTGTTGCAAACAAAAACTATAGAGGTCTTACCTGCAACCCCTAGCTACCCATAAATGACACCCTTGGGCAAGAGAAAGGGAGTTAAAGGAGCAAAGAACAGATGAGAGAGAGTCAAAAGAAATCAGGGACTGAGGAAAGAGGAGCAAGGAATCAGGCACCAAAAAGAGGGAGTCAAACGAGTCATTGTTGTGTGTGTGTGTGTGTGACTGACAAGCGAGCTGGGAAAAGATGGAGGACACAGAACTAAAGCAAGATAAGGTGAAATGATGTTAATGAAGTCAGGATAGTGGGTATGCCTGGGTTAGGTGAGAAAGGGACGATGGTGCCAGTGAAATATGAGAGAGCAGAACCAGAGGGACTCCAACAGAGTGAGAAATTGCTGAGGTCTGAAGAAGCCTGTGAAAGATGATGAATGCTTACAAAATCACAACTCAAATAAAACAGCTCCTTCCAACTCCCAGCACCTGCTTAGCATAATTCTGTCTATATGAACACCATGAGATACACAACAGAAATGAACATCTCGCCAAAACTATTAGCTTCTTCTGCAAATCTCTTTTGAGCAGTTCTCCCTAATGTACTACCTTATCTATTTAGGGTGTTTGATGACATTGCTAAAGATGAGCTCCACATGGACATGTGGTGAGTACTGAATCGTATTTGTTTTATATATTTTGATCTTTATTGCTTTGGTTGGAGCATTTATGCGTTTTCGTCTGGCACATGGGATATAGCAATTGTCTTCATTGGCCCATCAACAGTAGGTTTACATAACTGATAATATTGATAGTAAACTTTTAAACTGCATTCTTACTATGTATTCCAGACAAGTTGAAGATTTTCATGTATTGCTAAGACATCTCTCGTACTAGTATTATTTTCTTTAAGCCTTTTTAACTCAGTTTTGTTATTCAAGCTCTAATGGTTATGGTACAAACTGTCGACATTTATCCACATGTAGATTAACCATTCCATCCAGTGGTTATTAAACCATTTCAGCTGGTTATGTACTTTGTGTGTGAGTTTTTCCATCTGGTAAACTTCAATCATTAAATCTCTTCTATTTTCTCAGGTTGGGGGTTGTACTTGCCTCCATTTTCTGGTAATAGCTTTTAATGTTAATACTGTAGTAATTAAATATTTCTGATATTGTCAGATATTGTCAGTGTCAATGGCTCAACAGGTTGCACACTCACCTCTGAGGCCGGAAGATCAGGAGGCTGTGGGTTCTATCTCCACACCAGGCACTTGGGTTAAATCCTAATACTGACACTGTAGTGCAGCATGAGGGGGTGCTGCACTCCTGAGGGTGCCGTCTTTCAGATGAGACATTAAACCGAGGTCCCGTCTGCCTGTTCTGGTGATTGTTCAGGTGGACTTTAAAGATCCCATGGCACTTCTTGAAAAGAGTAGGGAAGTTTTTATTTCAGACACAGAACCAAATATTTACAATTATACCATGGACCTTGAGCACTGACCAATCACGTGGGCAGGCTGGCACCTTACCTCCATTGATTATCTACCGATAATCACCACAAAAGGTGCCAGCCAGCTGCATGTGTAAAAAAAACAATCCAACCCTGAAATCACGGAACCCCAACTGCCATCTTGTTTCCCCAATAAACGCTAATCCTGAACACCTCCGTGAACAACTAGCTGCTCTATTCCTTGTGAGCTCCTTCTGTTTCTGAATCAGCAAAATGAAGCTAATTTCAAATAAAAAAGTTGTATCTCAACCTGAATACACAGCTAACTCAAACGGCCGCTTCGAGACCGTCCTGCCACATCCATAGTAACCGCTGTTCACTAGCTCTCTGTTACTAAAAATGTGTACTTCCTCCTCTCCTAAACCACACTCTCTTCAGCGTCTCTTCCCATAACTGCTGAACACCATGAATGACAGGACATTAACAGCAATACAATATAGCAGCTCTCTAAAACTTCACAGTTGCAGCCGTTACCGCCGAGAACCCATGACCTCCAACCCCTCTACACTGCAATGTAAACGTGAGCTCTTTCTTTAAAAACTATTACAATGCTCACTGACAAAAGCTGCTTCAGTTGCAGGGTGTGTGTGTGTGTGTGTGTGTGTGTGGTGGGTGTTATAACATACTGAATTACGCTGTTATGATACCTTTTTCTGTCAGTCACTCATCTACCCAATGTTTCACCTAGCACCAGAGAACTATTTTTTGGAGCACAACAATACATTCAATAAAACTTTATTTAAACTATTAAAACATTGTATTTTTCTTTTTTTTTTATATAAAAACTGAACAGAGACATTGTATAATCACAATAAGCCACTTGGGGGATCTGGGTTATCGGGAGATTTACCACAGCTAGCGCAGATTTACCCACTCGGCTGCGCCTCGTGGGCAAACCACTCCGGCCGTGGTAAATCCCCCGATAACCCACACCCCCTCATGGCTTATTGCTTAAACATCTGTTAACATTGTACTATATACGTTTTTCCTTATTTACAAATTATATATATTTTTTCTTTAACCTGTTTATAAGAGGTTTAGTACATTTTTTTCCCCTTTACCCCATGCACCTTCATTGTACTTCCAGCAACAAAGAAAACAAATTTTTTTTATTTGTACTTTATAAAAAAGGTTAACCCATTCCATTACATTGTCACTTTTCTTCTTGGGTGAATTTTGCATTCATTCCTGTACACTTCTGCCATAGCATGAGCACACATTTTCCTACCCTCTCATACGATGTTTCTTTTTGCCGTATTAGCAACTGTCAACAACTCTGCCACATGCAATATTTTATGCATGCAAATAAGATGTGTAATGTTGCACTGTGATACTGATCTATTAATTCCAGAAACACCCCTAAAACCAAGTTTTTGTAGCTGATTTTCTTGAGCCATGGCATCTTCCACTCTTTTGCTAAAAAAGGGTCACAAACCCTTTGCATATACTGTATGCATTGAAAAAGAAAATGATCATGAGATTCTTCCACATTTCCACAACCAGGGTATAGGCAGCTTTGATCCTCTACAGTCTTGTGCTTGTGGGTTCCCCTCACTTCCATTCTTCCATTGGCCATTAACCAATGTACGTCCCACATTTTCAGAGGTACCCTAGAATTATTTAACATTTTGTACACATGCTTATTCTCAGATGGAGTTCCCCTTTTAAATTTAGGTTCTCCTATCCCTGTTTCTCCCAGAATCTTCTCATATATTCCTTTCCTAGAGTTACTTGCTATCTGAAGCCTTGATACTTTCCATTTCTGCATTTTTTTTTAAAATTGCTTTAAAATATTCTGGTATTTCTTTTTTATTGAACCCTTTTGGAGCTTCCTCTATCCAGTCATCTAACTATTTTCCTAATACATTTATATCCCACATACCTCCCACGCTTCTTTCTCTGTCAAATATCTTGTTCAAGTTTTTATACCAGAACAGTGTGTGAAAAAAAATCTGGTTAATCATTCCCAAACCTCCTTTTTTTCAGTTCTTATATGTCATATCCCTTTTGATTGGGTTCAGCCTGCTCCCCATATTATTTGGAAAAAAAGAGTCCTAACACTTTTGTTTCCAACTCTGCCAGTAAAGAAAATATCCCTGCTATGCAAAGAAAACATGGGAGTAAAAACTGTTTTACCACAAAAACTCTTTTAAATTTAGATATCTTCCAAGATTTCCATCTAGCCACCTTCAGTTCCCCTGTCTCAGTTGCCTCATTCCAATAATGTGTTCCCATTTTTCCTTTCCCAAACTGGACTCCTAATATTTTTATATTCTCCTCTGTAATTTTTACTTCACTGCTACCTGTATAATGTGCTTCAGGAGTATCTAACCACATACCTTTGCTCTTGTTAACATTCACCACTGCTCTGGAGACTAATGAAAACTTAACTATTACTTCCATTAAGTTGGGAACAACTGTCTGAGGTGCTAAAAATATACATAAATTGTGTGCATAAGCTGACACCTTGATTTTGTCCCCTTCCAGTTCACCTTTAATACCCTGAATTTCCCTTGCAGCATTAATTTCCAAAATTAATGGGTCTATGGCGAACGTATATAGGAGCAAGCTCAGGGGACATCCTTGTCTTATCCCCACCTGTACTGAAATAAATTTTCCTCTGTTTCCCCAAATTTTGGGTTGGATAATTGCATTTTTATATAATATTTTTACCAATGTCTGAAATTCGACCGGAATTCCATATTTTTCAAGTATTTTAAATAAGAACTCATGATTAACCCAATCAAAAGCTTTGCTCTGATCTAATGCTAACACCCCTTTTTTTCCCCTTTTTGTTTTGACAATATTCAATTATGTCTTTGGTTAATGCTAAAGTTTCCTGGATGTTCCTGCCCGGTAGTGCACATGTTTGTGCTACATGAATTAATTCAGCTGCAGCACCCCCCCCTTCTGAAGTACCCAAGTAAGAATCTTGAAGTCAGAGTTCAGAACACTTACGGGTCTCCAGTTACCCCAATCCTGTATTTCCCCAGATTTAAATAAGAATATTACCACCCCTATATAAAATTCTGCCGGAATATTTGATTTACGGAACATACTGTTATAGTTTTATTTATTGAAATGTTTCACCAAGAAGGCATGTTTCTCGCCTCCCAGTGCAACTTGGGGGGTAGGGGAACTATATGCATATATATATATATATATATATATATATATATATATATATATAATATATATATGTATATATATATACATATATATATATGTATACATATATATATATATATACATATATATATATATATATATATATATGTATATATATATATACATATATATATATGTGTGTGTGTGTATATATATATATATATGTATATATATATATAGTGGCCAAAAAGGCCACCATTATTGTAGGAAAGTTTTGTAAAATTCATTTGATATTCTGTCTTCATCTGGGACTACACCATTCTTTAGCTGTTTTATAACTTCATAAACTTCTATTTCTGTTATTTCTGTTCTAAGATTTCCCTCCTTAGTGAGCTCTAATCTTGGTATATTCAAATTTTGTAGGTATTCTTGCATCTCCTGAATGTTTAGGTCGGTACTACTAGTTGCTTTTTTTAGATATTCTTCTACTACCTTCCTTAACCCATCAGTAGTATTAATTACATGACTGTCCTTATCCTTTAAGCTAGTTATTCTGGACCTTATTTTTTTTTATCTTTTAACGCACCCCAGGGATCAGAAAAGTTTTTTTTGTGTGTTCCCATGCTTAGTTCCATCATTAACGAGGCTGCTCTATCATATTGCACCCTCTTCATTTCTCATTTTATATTTTCTATCTGCCCAGATAAATCCTCTCCACCTGCATATGAAGCCTCAAAAAGCCTATATAGCTGATTTTGTAGCTTTAAGTACACCATAAAATAATTTTTTTTCCCATAACGTTTCATCCAGTCACATTTCTTTTTTTGAATCCTGCCACCAATGAAAATGGTCATCATATATTCCCAAAACTGAAGCCCTATTTACAAATAAGTTTACCATTTCCAATTTTACTTCACTCTCTTCAAGACTGACTGCATTCATCTTCTACCTTGATTTGGGCTGTTCTACACCTATCTCTACAGATTATAGTCTTAATTACCAAATGGTCAGAAAAAGAACTGGGGATAACAGTGGTTTTAAAGATATCTAACCTTTTGGTTATAAACACAATCCATTTTGGAAAATAATTTACCTTTAGAAAAGGTGAACTTAGCAGGCGTCGTGGCTTTTGTAAACACATCATTCAATTCAGCCATTTCAAGAGATTTCTGCAAAGCATGTGAGTCACAGTAAACTTGTTTGATCAAGTTTTTCCATTCAAGAATGTCTAAAGAACAATTAAAATCTCCTCCATAATATATGTTTCTAGAAGTACACAAAAAAGGTTGTACCGATTCAAATAACTGCACTCTTTCTGCCTTTATTTGTGATGTATACACCACTATAAATCTACTCATGTGGCCATGCCACAGACCATCCACCACTAGTGCCCTACCTGGTTGTAAGTCTACTATTTTCTGTAATTTCAACTCCATTCCAGAGAACAAAATACCGACTCCATCTGCTCTCTCAATACCGTATGACCAATAAGATGGTCCCCACGCCCACTGTCTTTGTGCCTGAGCCATGGATTGCATAGAGTTCAACCAAGTTTCCTGAAAAAAAATCACCTCACAACCCAGCCCCCTTAACTCTGCCCACACTGCCTCTGTTTTTTTTCCCATTCAGGATGCCGCAGACGTTTGCAGATGCTAAGGAAACAATACCATATTTTAGATTATGGCCAGTTTCAGTTTGTCTCTTTAAGTCATTTTCCTTCTTGTCTTCTTTTTTTTTCTTTATGCATGCACCTGACAATTTTTCTGTTGTCTCAGTATTTTGTTGCCCAGAATGTACAGAGGATGCTGCATCAGAGTCCTTTTCCTTGTGGTGCTTTCTTTTCCCTTTTGTTCTACTAAAGCTTCAAAAGGGTTTCCCAAAGTTATGTCAGATGCTAACCCCTTTTTGCTTCTTAGATTCATTCTCCTTGTTTGTTCTTGTCCACTGTCTGACCCTCTGGGGGGGCATATCTTTTGTTTCAACTCTCAAGCCATCCATTCCTTGCTCTTCCATTCTTTCTTCTTCCACCTGAACAATGTCATCACCTTCTGATTCCATCTCTGCCATTATCCCGGCTGAGGGCTCCTCTCTATCATATCCTTCTATTTGCTCAGCTATTAGTATTGTTTCTTTACCCTGGCTAGAGGTCTCTTGGGGGTATGTACCATGGGCCCTGCCTCTTCCTCCTACTCAGGGGGAGCAGACGGCTCCTCTCTTGTTCCAAACTGTTGCGCCTTGTTTATTAAATCCTCAGGATTCATGCTTCATGTGTTGTTTTGAGCTGCCCAAGGGCAGTTTTGATATAAGTGACCATATTCCTTGCATAAATTACAACGCACATGATTGTTACATTGAGAGTTACTGTGGCCACCTTCCCCACACAAACCACACCTGATTGTGTTGTACACATTTGAAAGATGTGATCTGGACTCACACCTGTAACAAATCTTTGGTTGGCCTGGATAGAAGACCACCTCCCTGTCCCTTACCCAGGAAAAAAACTGTTTGGAATATGTTCAGTACCATTCAAAGTATGGTGTAATTTCACTTTAAACCTCCATCCACCTGTCCATATAAACTCTGTGTCTATAATTGCTTCAGTGGGCTTAACACCACACATTTCTGGTTCAACCATTGTGTAATATCTCCCACATGTACACACTCATTTTGGAACATTACAGTTATAGTTTTAATCTTGGCTTGGTCAGGGGGAAGGCTAAAAAGGGGGCCCACAGAGGTGAAGATTTCATCTGTTTATATTTTTGCCAGAATCTCTCCAAACCCTTCATTGATCTAAAACTAATATCTAATACATCCTCTCCCGAAATACGGATTAGTGCATAGATTTCCGATGCAATAAATTTCATGGAGCCTTTTAAGAGGGTTCTCCCAACATACACCCTGTCTGGGAATACCTCTAGGCCACCTTTGTACCTCAAATGAATGGCAGATCTCCTAGGGGAAGGGTCAATATAACTTGCTGCAGGAGTTGGACCAGATCTATCCCTGCCCCTGGTGGGGGGCAGAACCCCTTTGGTCCTGCCCTTTAGCAGTACTATTGCCTTTAAGTGCATCAGAATAAGATTTAGACATGCCCCCACTGTTTTTATCTATTCTCTCAGACCAGGAGCTTGTGGGGCCTTCTTTTGAGGAACATGCCTCATTCTGTCTATTCAGTTCTTCATCCCTAAAAGGGACTTCATTTCCAGGAGGGGAGCCTTGCTCTATCCCTACACAGGTATGACTCCCTACTGAATTTTTTTAATTTAGTATGCTTTTTGTGGCTGCCAACCGCTCAGGGCTCTGCCAGGTCATGGACCCTCACTCCCACCTCCAGATCAGATGCACCCCTACCCTGGTACCCCCTTGCTTACCCCCCAGGGTCGGGCCGTGGCACCACCTCCCCAATTTGGCACTGCGGATAATGGGATGGGGCAAGGTGGGGCTGTCCTGGAGGCTAATTGGAACCGAGGGCTGGCATCATGGAGGGTGGCTGGCAGCTTGTTTTTTTCTTTCCCCTGTATGTGGGGGCAGGAATGTGCAATGATAACCAGCATCCATCCCGCCCCTCCAAGCACTGTCTAATGCCGGTAGCTGTGGTACCCCTGGCCTCCACCAGGGGTCCCTCGAGTGTCGGACATTTCCCAGCCCCTCAAGAAGGAGAGCAGTCCAAGGATGCTCAATCCATGTCCCCCAGCCGCCCTCTGATGACCTGGGTCCTTTCCCAAACCTGGATCGCCAGCATCGCAAGTAGAAATCCAACTGCTGCGCTGACGGGCCAGCTGAGATTCCCTCCTGAATTAACATTACTGGTATTTTCACCTTCACTAAGAAAACCAGGGGGTGCAGGCATGCTTGTTTCTGTGTTCATTATTTGTGCATTGATACAACTTTTATTATTGCTGTTCGTAGTTACATTACCATTCTGTGAAAATGAAGCCCATTTAGTCTCCGGTTGCCACTGACCATCTGACCCTTGTTTCCATCCCGCTTCCTGAAGTGCAGACCCAGGAGACCATTCTTCTGTCGGTGCTTCCTCTGCTGTTAATCCAAATGTGTGCACTATCGCTTGCCTGGCTGTTATCCCAGGCACAACAATATTTGCCTTCCCCCTGGTCCTTTCCTTCTGCTGACCTGATCCACTGCCACTGACACCAGGTTTTGGGCTCTCTCTTTGGTCTGGTTCTTTCCTCCACTCTTCATACATTTCTCATCATCCTCTTCCAGGATTCTCTGCGCAGTATGCCTTTTCTCTTCCATAACTTGCTCCAGGTGAGCTGTTGCTTTATTTATTTATTTTTTTAACCCTGTATTTATGCTCCTTCTGCCTTCTTCTCTCCACTTTCTCAGACTACCTCAACCTGTGTTACCTTCCTCGTCTGGGTCTGCTCCTAGAGTACACGGCCCACTAACCTAGGTGTCCGGATAACCCCCGGGTAGGGTGAGGAGGCACTCTCCCACTTACCTCCTCTGAACCATGCTTGCTACGACATGGACTGGTACAGTGGAGTCTGCCTGACAAACTTGAGGGCACAGCGAGGAGTCGTCGCCTAGGAAAGATGAGGGTGATTTTCCTCTGTTCATTCCCTGATGTCAGTGTGCAATGAGGGCAATGAGCATGGAGGCACACTGAGACATGCCTTCTGCTCGTCCCCTCTGCTGACATCTGCCCTATCCCTGTGCTGCTACTCCCTCCTACTGCACCTACCACCCAGGCTCCCCTAGGTGGTGGTATTGCAGTGGGAGCATGCAGGTAACCCCCTGGAGAAGGAGAGCAGCCATTGGGTGCTCAATCCTTCTCCTGCCCAGCCGACCCCTGGCGGCCTGTGCTCGTTCCCTAACCCGGGTCGCCGGCGTGGTACGAGGTAAGGCGTCCAGTGCCTCAGCCCTCAGCGCCACCGGGCCGGCCCTGTTGCTTTATTTTTGTCACTATCTGTGGTCGGGTGAAACTCCTAACCAACCTCCATTCCAGCATCCAAATCTATTTGTTCCAAGGACTCAGCCTTGGACACATCTGATACCGGAGCCAACTCAAACTGCTCCTCCTCTTCCAGAATCCTGCTCGTAGAGGCTCCTGCCTCTGCAGACTCCCTTTGTAATCCTTCTACATCCTCCACAATCACCTCCATCTCCTCTGGCAGCAATCTCAGACTGGCCATGATCATAGCCAGTGGATCCCCCTACAGTCCAGTAGGGAAATTTCCCCGGTGTCCTGGCCAAATTTCCCCCATTCACTAAAAATACCACCAACAGCTTAATCTGGTTCAATTTCAGTTGGTTATCATCTGTACCCCCCTCCCCCGGTCGCCCCTGAAAAAGGGACTTCTAGTCTTAGTGGGCCTACTGGGTCAACAAAATTCAATAAATAAATAAATAAAACAAATAAGTGCTTATCTGGATAATCTGAAAGCTACCCTAGGAGTTAATGTTGGGAAATCTGGAAAAAGTTCTTTGAGATCTGTACGTATATCTGCCCAGGACTGGTGTAGTTGTGAACAAGATCAGAACATGTGGGTATGATGAGCATGAGTGTCCTTGCACTGCCTCCAGCAGGCCGCACTTCCAGCTTGCGTGACTTTTGCAATAATATGTGGGGTTTGAAAAAATCTAATTAGAGACTTCCATGCAAATTCCTTCCAGTAATTTGAAGAGGATGTCCTATGCTGTTTGATAAATATTTTTTACAGTGCCTTAGCGGAAATTTAGACTTCCAGTTCTTGGATCCAATTACGTTTTATTGTTTTAATTGTTTCTTGGAGGGGCACACAGGACCTTGTATACATATTATGCTAAATGTTGTGGGGTTCCATGCTGCTGAGAGGTTAATATTAACATGATAAGTGGATATAATAACTGGTGATCCCTGTTATCAACCCGTTTTCGAGTACTGTGAAAAGTCATATCAACCCAGAGGTTGATACGAAAAAAGTCGTATCAACCCGCGGGTTGATACGACTTTTATAGTCTCGTGCCAAGAAGCCTGCAGCAGTTGCATTCCAGAGTAAACAGATTCAAACTCATAGCATGACCTCCATAACTTACAGATCCAAATGAGAAATCGTAATAATTTTAAATGAATTCTGTAGCTTACCCACCGGTTTAGAGATCTGTATGTGTGCAGCATTTATTTATTTCATTAAACCAACACGGAGACCCACGGCCAAAACGCTCGTACTTCCTTACTAGTAGGCATGCCCCCATGCTAGCACGTTATGTGATGTCAGTCCTTGAATAGCGTGGGGGCGTATCTATTAGTAAGGAAGTATGAGCGTTTTGGCCTTGCGTCTCCTCGTAGTAGTAATTCTTCTATGGAATTTTTTTAGTGCCAGTTATTATAAAAAATAAAACATATGTAGGGGGTAGAACTGGAGTTTTTTCACACACCCTAGTTATGTGATAATAGTAAAACCTCTCGAGCTTCGCTCTCGAGGTTTACATATTATCACACAACTTGGGTGTGTGAATAAACTCCATATCAACTCCCTACATATGCATTATCCTCTATGTTGTTCCTCACCCATTATTAGATTTCTAAATTTTGACCTCAGATAAAGTCAAACTTGTAAAAAACCAGAAATGATTCATCAGTGTTCATGTATATTGCTGTTTTAAGTGGGCAAAGAGTGTGATAGTCCTCTTTCAAATTACTCATAAATACATGCAAAAAAATGTTGTAGGTGCCGTATTGGTCCTTTTAAGAACAGATCCAGAAACAAATGATTTGATACCTTTTATTGGACCAACATGGATGTTACAGAAAAGAACAAAGTGCTCTAGCTTTCGAACCAACCAGGTCCTTCTTCAGAAGCTTTATGGCAGTTTTTTCAAATATCCCATACTATTAACACCAGATTATATAGAAAAAGCAGAAATAATTCTCATTGGTTTAACATATACATTTAAAACATAATAGAAGATTACGTCGAAGGCTAATTAACACCAGTATGCCTTTAACTGAGGAGCCTCAGAAGGGCAAAGGTTATCAAGAATTCTCTACAGCCAGAGAGTTCTTGTCACATAAATTTTAAAATGTCTCAGTATGCCAAGAAAGCATTCTAGTGATAAAAAAAAAACCTTGGAGTGGCATTCTCTCTAATACATGTAAGATGAGCTTACAGCTTACATTCCAATTGTCCTGGTATATTAAAGGACAGATAATGAGAGACTCTGTGTTGAAATCTACACCTATCAGGCTCATGGTCTCGTTTTCTTGGGGGTCCTTGACAAGTATTTTTTATTTGGCACTTACACTTACAAGTGATACTTTCATGCATCATGTTTATATGTGTAGGTTAATTTAAGGCTTGTTTTCAACTTGCAGTTATACCTAATGTCAGGATTTTGTCTCTCATTATCTGTCCTTTAATATACCAGGACAATTGGAATGTAAGCTGTAAGCTCATCTTACATGTCTTAGAGAGAATGCCACTCCAAGGTTTTTTTTTTATCACTAGAATGCTTTCTTGGCATACTGAGACATTTTAAAATTTATGTGACAAGAACTCTCTGGCTGTAGAAATTCTTGATAACCTGCCTTCTGAGGCTCCTCAATTAAAGGCATACTGGTGTTAATTAGCTTCTCTGATGTAATCTTGTATTATGTTTTAAATGTATATGTTAAACCAATGAGAATTATTTCTGCTTTTTCTATATAATCTGGTGTTAATAGTATGGGATATTTGAAAAAACTGCCACAAAGCTTCTGAAGAAGGACCTGGTTGGTTCGAAAGCTAGAGCACTTTGTTCTTTTCTGTAACATCCATATTGGTCCAATAAAAGGTATCAAATCATTTGTTTCTGGATCATAAATACATGAGAACTTGCCTTTCCCATTGTCTAAATCATGGATCAACTCTGTTTGGTAAAAATAAATTATCCTGGGAGATTGCTGTTAAGGGATGGAGTACTTCTTTTGCTGATTATTGTTTCTTATGAGCTACTCTAGGTCACCTCCCCTCCCAAATAAATCTAGAAATGCATTTATCCTATTCTTTAAATACTTAATTTTGGGACAGGATTGAGAGGTTTTGAAATAAATACAGGCGTCATGGCAGTACATTTGTATATATGATCTCTATCTTATTATGTAATGCGAAAGGCTGTATCAACCATCTGTCTAAATCAGCATATATAGCCCTCATTAAAGGTGAATAGTTTTGTTGGTATAATGTTGAGAGAGCCTGTGGGATATACTGTTTATCCGTAGATATTTTATCATGATTTGATCCCATTGAAAAGGGTACCATGTTTGTAATTTCTGAGGAGGACCAAAATGAGTATGTAGTGTCATAGTCTTTGTGGTGTTAAGTTTGTTGCCAGAAAGATTGCTGTATTCCTCTGTGGTGGACCACAAACATGGTAGAGCATTAGTAGGATCTGTTAAATATATTAATAAATCATCAGTACAAATGACCAACTTGTGTTCTTCCCCATTATGTGTTATGCCTGTGTAACCCCCTTGCAAATGGGGGTTCCTAGAAATGCCAGTCTAGGTTTACCTTAGCCCATTTTGTTCTGTCCTTCTCCCACTGTCTCTCGGGCTTCTCCTGACTTGGCCTCTAATTTTTCTGGCTTCCCAGGTCCTGTTTGCCCTCGTGTGTGCCCCAGCTTGCAGTCAAATGAAAATCCAGACCCTTGGGGCTTAAACTGCTGACTGTGGGCTCCCGCTGCAAAAGTGCTGCCTCTAGGGTAGTGGGAGTCGCATTGGTGCGCAAAGCACCTTTGATGTGGAGCCGCTTGTTTTGCGGTCACCTCGAGTACTGTGCCGTGGGTACCAGGATCCCTTCCACCTATTTGGGACCCGGTGACCACAGACAGCCTGCTGGGGGACCGCTCAGATGGGAATTAAAGGAGTTCTGACCGGGGCTCATTTGAGTATCCTGTGTAGGGCCCCGGTCATCTGAATGATGCATAACAGTGTATCTGGCTGCCTCCAGGGTAGCTATGTTCAGCTCCAGCTGAAAAGTAAAGAATTAAAATGTTTTACATAATGGAACTGTTGCTGCTTGTTGGGAATATACTGTGCATGTGGGGAAAAGTGCTTAAAGTTAAAATGAGTACTGTTTCCCTGGCAATTACAGTATCTGGGACTCTGTGTGTCAGCTTATCAGCAGCTGCAAGGGGAGCTTGCATAAGTGCAGTAGCGACAGGAAAAATAAAAGAGCCATGTTTTTCATCTGTGCAGCGACTGCAAGTACAGCCTTTAAGCTATAGAACTGTGGGGCATGTGGGGCAAATAATTACTTCTTTCTGGCAGCACCAGGACATTATTCAGGACTGTATCTAATCTGCTATAAGGGACAGTGGGTTAAGCAGCCATTGCCAGCAGTACAGCCAATTGGAATTGCAGCAATAGACAGCCAGGACTTGTGGGACATTCACTGCATCTCACGGGTAAGCACCCAAGTGCTTATGGGGGCTTACAGGGACATTATTTTAGGCGCAAATTCCACAACCCAATTGTACCTCTAGTGTTCTGATTGACAGGTCCTTCTGCAACTTGGAGACATGTCACCCCATCCCTGCTACCAATCAGGAGTCGAGCTAGGAGCTCTATAAAGAGACAATGTTGCCAGTTTGTCTGGAGATTCAGAGATGCAGAGCTGCGAGAGAGAGAGAGAGCAGCAGAGCAGGCTCCAGCCTGCTGGGAGCCCTCCATGGGGGAGGGGCTCAGGCTCCAGCCATGCCATCAGGCCTGGGCCACTTAATTCAAGCCCTTTCAGTCTTCAGAGGGCATTTGTTATTTTCTTCAGTTAACTAGTTACAATAATGGGTCTTTCTGCAACAGCTAGTCTGGAGGTTGCCAGGACTGTCCTCCAGAGGCTAGCCTTCCCTCCCACGTCGGGGAAAGATGTGGACCGAAGAATCAGATGTCCAGCAGGGGTGATAGCACTGACCAGACCAGATGACATCATGCAGTGGTGAAAGCACTGACCAAGTACCTCAGCGGTGAGAGAGCTGAAGAAGTCTTCAGGATGCCTTCGATTGCGGATGAGACCCGTGGAGGACCTGAGTGAGTACCCTCGTACCCCCAGGTGTGAGGGAGAAGCTAAGCAAGTAATCTTGGGGGCCCCAAGCCCCATTAAGAAATGTGTGCTGTGAAGTGTGAAGTATTGAAGTCATCAGTCTCGGCTACTAACCCCATAAGAGACTGCCTAGTTCAAGTAATGGATGCATCTTGTCTATGGCCCAAATGGCTAAGTTGCAGGTGCAGCAAGATGCTGGGTTTAGTGAATCATATAAATGTGTAGCTATGGGTTAGAGTCCTGCCATTGTGGAGCTGTCTGCCAGGACGTGCTTGCCACTTCATGAGACAGGAGGCCCTAGAGCATATTAATGTCTAAGATAGCTTAAAGAGAATGTAAAGATACCTTAAAGAGAATGTAAAGATACCTTAAAGAGAATGTACCTGTGTCTGCACAGAATTTCATCTAAGAGCGCTTGATATAAGTGTTAAATGGCTAGACGTGCTGGATAGGACTCCGCTTGTGGATAATGTTCTTGGTATATAGAATGTACTGGATATGACTGCCTGTGACTAAAGTATGGGATGCTTGATAAAAGTGTCGTTGCCAACTTACTCTGGATGGATGCCTTTTGGTATATAAGGTACTAGGTGTGACCGTGTTTAAACTGCGTTTAGGATGCTTGACAGAAGCATCACTCTCATTGCATTGGATGGGACTTTCAAATATTGTGCTGAATGTTCTGGATGTAAGATCCACATAGTTTGTCCTGCAATGTTCAGAAGTCTGCGAGTGTAGGGCAATCCCTGCTTTGTCTGCTAAAGTGCAGGGCAATCCCTGCTGTGGATGTAAATAGTAATTTGCTGCTTTACAAAAATCTGTTTCCAAGTTGCCCCCACCCTCAAATTAATAGCCGGCCACTCAACCAGCTGCTACTCCATCAGGCCTGCAACATCTTGGACTGTGGTATCTGTTTAACCAGTATGGTATGCGATTGTGGGGTTTCTGCTGTATCTGGGACTGGTACCAGTGTGGGTATTATTAATAATTATGTTTAACAACTGATTTATCAGCAGCTAGATATTCAGGGAGCTGGATGTCTTAAGTTGAATGGTAAAATGTGATTTATGTCTGCCTGTTACTATGTAGCCACCCTGCTGGAGGGTTCACCAGCAAAATCCAAAATGATCTCTGCACATGTGTAAATACAGTAAGATATCCTCTACTCCTCCTGTTTCCCTTTCCTAGCTCCTTTATTACCCCCAAAATAAATATCTTGTTGTTGTTGTTTGAAATTATGTGTGAGCATATTATTAGAGAGAGCCTTTAATTCAAAATGTGGGGAACTGTGTATTGGGGCATGTCTGGGGAAGGTAAATGGTAACCGTGGGTGGTGTAGCAGCTCAGGGGGCTACACCCAGTACCATCTCACCCACGTAAAGCACCCTGAGTGGAGGCACTGCGCAAAGGTTTTAAAAAATGTTATTAGCTGGCGAACCCAAACCCCTTAGCCTATGTCCAGGGTAGTAGGCAGCGGTGTAACACTGGGGGGCACCACCGCCCAGGGGTTACACCTGTGATTGCATTGTTTTGTAGGAGACCTTGTGCTAATGGTTCCACAGAAAGAGTGAATAATAACAGGGACATAGGGCATCCCTGTGTTGTCCTCCCGGATAAACTAAATCTGGAAGAGAGAGATCCATTAGCTCTTACCATGGCCTGTGGTTCCTAATATAAACTCTGTACTAGGGCTATGAATTCGAGATGAAACCCAAATTGAAATACTGTAGTGCATAATAAAGAAATTTCCACCGATCTCTATCAAATGCTTTTTCCGCATCTAGGACTCAGCAACAGTGTACTGTAGGTTGCTGAGTCCTTGATGCATACTGGAGAAAGAATGGAGTTTGTTTTATGTTATCTTGTGTTTGATGTTTAGTGAGAAAACCCATTTGATCCAGGTGAATTAGATCTGGTAAGAACTATTCCAACATTTTGCCATTATAGATGTTTTGTCCTCTCTGTGACGAGGTACCTTTGTAAATGAGCCTCTGGCTCAAAGGTTGTTAAAATGAGGTTCTAATAAATAAAATAAAATAAATAATTTTGCATGAACTTTCACTGGTGGAATTCCACATTCCTTATGACCCTTTGAACCCGATTTTGACAGAGCAGAATAATTTTAAATTTCCAATACAGATATGGGGTTTTAACACTGCCTTGCATGCAAGCACTTCAAAGTACTTTAATAATTGAACTTATTAATAAAAAGATCAACAACAAAAAATAAAACAAAATGTAGCACTGTGTGTTTGTGAGTACATATAGGCATGGCAGGTGATATGGCTCATCCAATCAGAAAGCAGTATTCGTTGAGAACACTTTGATACATTTTATAAATTCCATTACCCTTTAGTACCCAAAAACTGACAAAGTCCCTTTCAGTTCCTTGGGCTGATCACTACGGCGGCCCACTGTTGATTACGTAATTCTTTTTAACATTAATTTTCTTTTATGTTACTTTTCTAGGGATTCTGATGATGTGGAATCGGTCCGACAAAAGCTGGTCGAGATGACAGACCTTCATGGACTCAAGAGGTTAGCAGTGGAATTTATGGTTGTCATGTTCAGAGTAACCACAATGCATGGCATCATGGGTAATCTATGCAAACTGTCATAAAGGAATTTTGGCTGGCTGCACAAATTACTGCACTTTAAAGAGCAGCTCTGCATGTCAGCATGTACTTTCATAAGTATGATGTTTTAGCTATTATAATTTACTAGGCAATACTTTTTTGATTTTTTTCAGTCTTACTGTTAAAGGGTTACAGCACACCTTGGTAGTCTTTTAAAAGCTCTGTATAAAAAACATTTGTCACTCCCCAGTTAACCTCACAGTGCCTTTGTGTATGATATCATAGTGCTCACCATGACAACAGACTGTGCTATCACAGTTGGTGATTGTGAGGTCAGCAGGGGAGAGTGAGATACATTTTGAAAGACTCAGTGAAATAAGTACTGCATTATAGTGTATAGTGGAATGTTGTTCTGTATAGAATTCCATCCCTTTCAAAATGCTGTTCTACCACAGTTCCAATGTCATGGAATGCTGTTCTACCACAGTCCCAATGTCATGGAATGCTGTTCTACCCTTCTGGGGCTGAACAGCATTCTAGACTCTCTAGAGACTGCATGAGTCAGTTTCATTTTGAAAGCAAAAGAACTCACAAAACACATTTTTCATACAGTACTATACACTGTAAAAAATACAGGATGAGCAACTGTATGCAGAACCAGTGTGTTTTGCCACCTCGGGGTTCTGATTCCCATGGACCTCTTGAGCTTCGCTCTCGCGGTCAGAGGGAATAAGAATCCCTCTGTGGCAGAACACACTGGTTCTGCATGGTTGCCCATCCTGTATTCTCTATATCTATAATATTTAGTAGACCAACAACAGGTTTCATGTTCCATATTCAAATGCTGTAACAGATGTAACACCCTGAAATTATTTTTTAATTAATTGTATTGTTTTCTTTGTAAAATATTTTAGTTGGTGTGGGGTGTATGGGGAGAATTGAAAATTGCTTTCTACAGCAGTCCTATCTGGAAGGGTTTTTTTGTGAGAACTCCTGTGTTCTCACAGAAATTGGGTCTATACAGGAGAGTTCCTGTCACCTAAAGACTTTTTTCTTTTGGGATAACAGAGTTCCCTTCACCCAAAAGACTTTGATCTGGGTGTAAACAGTGGTCAAGACAAAGTAAGATGCGTCCTGCTGTGCAGATAGTCATTATAACACAAAGACAAATCCCAAATACACACAACCAGCTTGGACTCATTTGGATGTGGTGGAGGTCCCCACAGTTCAAAAGAAATGTCCAGGGAGTGATGTCAAAGAGGCTGGCCTGCCATGGATATTTTGGACTGTGTTTTTCTAATGAAAGTCAGTTTTATTTGGGATTTTATAAGCCTCACCATCGCTGCCCAATCCTTCTAAAACTCACAAGATCCCAGTTGGGAATAAGCTTCTATAGCTTAGAAATTTAGTTAGACTTTAGTTAAGGCTTTCTGTGTGTTAATTCTATCCCGTTCAAATGTTTTGGTTTTCATTTCTGCAGTATATTGCATTCCCTATAGTCTTTAGTGTGTATAATTCTGCATCATATACAAATGAACTCCCCTTGGATATCTCCTCCATCCCGAACCTAGGTCCCTTCAAAGCAGCACTCAAAGAGCACATACTCACCTCTCGGCAATGCCTATGCACTAACTAGTTAGCCTACACCTTACTGCTACATCACATCAACCTCCTGACAAGGCCTTGTGGCCACTCGCATATGTTTACTGCACTAGTCCGACCAATTCGAGATCTGGTTATGACAGCTGCTGAACTCTGCCTAATAATTTCCAAAATGTAACGTGAAACATGACTGCATGCAACTGTAATCAAGTACTCCTGTTGTTAATATAATTCTTGTGTGTAACCCGTAATTCCATCATGCTATTACTATGTATTTTGTATGTTCTATTTTCTGTTCTCTGACGCGGAGCTTTTGTAAATGAGTCTCTGACTCAAAGGTTGTAATCCTAAAGTATGTTAAATAAATAAATAAATATCATGGAGTGTTAAAGAGCACCTTTCTTGCTATTTAAAAAAAAAAGAGAAATCTGAGGCTCCCTTACCTGAATGGGAGTTCCTCCATTGGTGTTTTAAATGTTTTCATTCACCCCGTATGGAAGGGAAGGGATTGTAATTTACCCTTGAGGGGCAAGCTGCCCAATTCCTTCCACTTCTTGGTCACCTACTCCACTCTGAGCTCCAATATTTTGTGATGAATTAATAGGGAGAGCATGGGGGCGCACTCCATACAAACCTATAGAGCACCTGTTTAAACGCTTATTTTCTGAATATAATCCAACTTTTGGTACACATCAAAGCCAGGGTTAGACTCTTGTTAATTGAATCTGACCTTTGATTTGTACCAAAGGTTAGACTACATTAGTAAAATAAGCTTTTGAAAAGATGCTCCATAGGTTTGTATGGCGCTCACCCCCAGGTTGTCCCTATTAATACATCACAAAAATGACACAGCATGGGGTGGAGTTGACAATCAGGAAGTGGAAGAGATCTGGCAGCTAGCCCCTAGTGGGGCAAACTCTGATCCCCTTCTTTCCACAGGGGCTATATTTAAAATGTTCTAACATCAGTGGAGCGACTCCCATTCAGGTAAGGGAGCCTCATGTTTCTCCTTCTGAGTACCAAGAAAGGTGTTCTTTAAATACTACTTTTATATACTTCATGCTTTCCATGACTGAGTTTTTAAAAGTATAGATAACCTGGGGTAACTGGTAAGTCCGTGATCCATTTCTGAAGTGACAGCCTACTAAGCTGCAGTATCTAAAGGAAAGTGTTCGCAGCTGTGACTAAAGAGGTGTGTCATTTGCCCATTTTGGAAAGTTCACTGCACTGTATGAGCAGTGGCTGTGGTGGGATTCAGACCTAAAGATACCCCCGGGTGCGAGTCAAGCTTTACAAAACAGTGAGTTATATACAGGTAGTACAGGCACTGTAGAATAAACTGAGATTTGGAATTTTATAATGTATTTCATACATGTTGTAACCTGAATGGCTTTGCTTAGAAATTAGTTAAATATGCGTAGTGCAGGTACCATACAACATAACTGAATTTTGCTTTATATAGTGTCATTCATACACACTGTATCCCAAAGTGCTTTACAAAGCAATGCATTATACAGTGGTAGTGCAGAAACTATAGGATAGACTTTGGATTTATAACGCTGCTTTCATATACACACTGTACCCCAAAGAGCTTTACAAAGCAGTGAGTTAGATACTGGTATTGCAGGGACTGTAGAATAGAATTTGTATTTATATAGTGTCTTTCACACACACTGTATCCCAAAAGTGCCTCACAAAGCAATGAGTTAGATAGTGGTAGTGCAGAAACTATAGGATAGAATTTGAATTTACAAGGCACCTTTCCTATACACACTGTACCCCAAAGAGCTTTACATTTGGTACTGCAAGGACAATAGAATAGAATAGAATAGAATAGAATAGGATTTGGACTTATATAGCACCTTTCATATATAGTATATCCACAAGTCCTTTACAAAGCAAATAGTTAGACTCTGGTAGTGCAGGGACTGTAGAATAGTAAAGAATTTGGATTCACAGAACACCTTTCATACACATTGTATCCCACAGTGCTTCATAAGAAATGTGTTAGATACTGGAAATGAATGGAAGGAACCGGTCTCCTCCTTCATAGCACCTGCTAGTGAATTAGAATTTTTTTTTTGGTCATGCTTTTAGCTATTTTTTGTGGAGTAGGTAACTTTTTCTTCTGTTCTGTTCCATAGTATGTGTTCTACCTGTGTAACTCATTGCCTTGTAAAGCACTTTGAGATACAATGTGTATGAAAGGTACTATATGATTCCAAATTGTTGTTTTTTGTTTTTTAAATTTTTTTCATCTTCACCACCATCTGGCCTCTTGGGCTGTTGTATAACATGATGGAAGGGATTTGCCCCCATTTAGTTCCCTCCCATGAGAATGCTGGCATGGTAGGATGTAAATTTCAGGGTGGCATATGCATACCACTGCCAGGTGCTTAACAGCATCCTCCCCTCCTTACACCTTGACCACTGCATCACAACCTGTGCAGCTGAGTGAGGTGTTACAGCACTCCCATCCTGGAGGAGAAGAAGATCCTCTGAGACGCTCTATAATTCCAAATTCTATTCTATTCTATTCTATTCTATTCTATTCTATTCTATTCTGTCCTGTTCTATTCTATTCTAGTCTATTCTGTTATGTTCTGTTGTTCTGTTCTATTCTATTCTATTCTATTCTATTCTATTCTATTCTATTCTGTTCTGTTCCATTGTTCTATTCTATTCTATTCTATTCTATTCTATTCTATTATATTTCCCCTGTACTTCCAGTATCAAATTCATTGTTTTATAAAACATTTTAGGATACAGTGTGTATTACAGGTGCGATAAAAACCCAGTTTCCATTCTTTCTACAAGTCCTGCTCAACCAGTATCTAGCTCATTACTTTGTAAAGCACTTAGGGGTACAGCATGCATAATTGCACTCATTGACATTCACATGGTAGCCAGCTAAGGAGGTGGGCAGTGGGCTGTGCCAGCTGCCATCTGTTTTAGATGAACCAGTGACCAGGGTGGGGGGATGGTTGCAGGGCAGGTGGTTAGGAGCTGGTAAGTGAGTGGGTGCTGGCATGTGGTCAGGGAGTGGGGGTCCACTATACCACCAGGGTACAGTTTATAGTATTGATACGGGAGTGATAAGATGGTCCACTATACCACCAGGATAGGGTTTGCAGTATGATACAGGGGCATTCAGGGGGAGTCCACTGTACCACCATGTAAGGTTCAGTATTATTATTACTGGGGTGATCATGGGGAGAGGGAAACACTAGCCTACTAGGGATGGGTGGCTGTGATACAGCAGCCCTGCCTTTGGGGGTTGGGGTTGCAGCCTTAGCACTGCAATAGGATGTATTTTTCAGCAGGGTTAAACAGTGCCACTCTAGGGGCTGTTTAGTACTGGTGCAAACCTTTGAATATATTGGTGCACCATTATGCATGAGGGACTCCCTCATTTGCATAGGCTCAGTGGTATGGCTAGCACGATTGTGCTGCCAGGTTTGAGCAGCACTTTGGGGACCTCTGAATATGGTCCCGCCTGGAGCACGGGCATAAACCCAGCTTAGTGTGGGTGCTAACCTTTGAATATTGGGCCCACAGTGTGTAAAATATACTATATAAATTCAAATTCTGTTCTGTTCTATAGTTCTTGCATTTGCAGTTTCACTCATTGCTTTGTAAATCACTTTGGGATACAGTGAATATGAAAGGCGCTATATACAGCAAATTCAAATCCTGTTCTATTCTAGTCCCTGCACTTCCAGTGTCAAACTCATTGCTTTGTAAAACACTTTGGGATGTAGAGTGCAGAAAAGGTGCTATACAAAATTCAAATTCTATTCTATTCTACAGTCCCTGCACTACCAGTATCTAATTCATTACTTTGTAAGGCACTTTGGGAGACAGTGTGTATGAAAGGTGTGCCACTTGTGTGGTTAATCGAGATCAAACAGCACTTGTGTAGATAAATCATTTATCTGACAGCTCACCATTGTATGTTTCATTTATGCAATAGGGATGCTTTCTGCCAGTGCAGGGACATTTGCTTTTGACTGCTTATTGACAATTTATCTTTTTTTAAATGGTAATTTCTGGGACCTTTTGTTAACTTTCTTAGTGTAGGTCCGCCTAGAGTAGTGGCTGCTATTAAATGAAATACCACTCATTTTAAAGAAAATGTTGTGATGAACAAATGTCATGCTCACAGTACCATGCTACCTTTTTTTGTTTTAAAGTTATTTGCATTTATTTGTCGAAAAAGTGAAAACAAATTTAATTTTCTGCTGTTTTTGCTGATCATAAATGTAAGCCCCCACTGACCCCTTATTTAACCAGTAGGCACTCCTCCCATAGTCTAGGGGAAAAGAGAGGGGTTGGGGTTACATTGTTTTGCCACCATAGACAAGGTGGGATATGCAGATGGAGTAGACATTATAAAATACAAACCAAGTGTGGCTACTACCTGGCACACACCTGGTGGGACCAATACCATGGCCACAACCCAGGTCCCGGGAAGAAAACATTTGCTCAGGGGTATGCTAGATTTGCACTTCTGGACAGGGGTACCCAAGTAACTCCAACATGGAAGCAATAACATAAATGTCCACACCAGGTTGGGATTCTAGAGTGTGGCTTTATTTCATAACAAAGTAGGAACAGCACAAAGTGAAGATGGACCCCCAAGGGTTACAGACACGGTAAATGCAGACATTTGAGGTCCAGAACTCCAAGAATTCCCATTTAGCATAGGATGACTGTAGAACTTGTGGACTAGCCACCTGTAGAACACACACTTTCTCCTGGAAATGGCACACACGGCCAGTACTTGGTCACTTCCCATAAACCATAGGATTAACTTGTGGCACACAGACCACATCAGAGCACTAAAGGCTCAACACTGGAGGACCCACATACTAGGGGTAAACTGGAGAAAACATACTCACTGGGGTAAAACTGGAGAAAACCCACTCACTGGGGTAAAAGTTTCTTCAGGCATTGGCCACATGCACTGACAGAAAAGACCGGTTCCCCTAAGAACTCTGAGTGCTAAACTGGTCATTCCAGATGGGGGGGGGTCTCCCACCTTTTGTTTCCAAGTTCATACTCGGCCATCCCTCTGGTAAATACACCTCAAATTGTCCAAAATGTACTGATGATACTTTCTAGAAATGTATTTCATATTTAACATCCTCACAGGACACCACAGGGGTGCAAAGAGCAAAAGTCCCACTCACATGGCAGTCACAGACAGGACTCCACTGTGGAACAGCTGACTTTTAAAATGTCTTAGGTGACAGGGTCCCTTTGTCAGAGAATTCACCCATAAAAATGCAGGTACACCTGGGCAGTCTTAAACAAAGAAAAGTACTCACATAAGTTGTCACACAAGACAGCTTCACAATGTCCTAGTAGGATCAGGGGATTGCTCCTAACATCCTGGCAGCCGGCTCCATCCCACCTGGGATGAAGAAGAGGAAATCCCTGGAGACAGTTTCCATCACTTAGACAAAGTTGGAAAATGCTGTACTCCACTAGGGTGAGAAAAACTGGAACACTGCAGCTCTCTATCAGAGCTGCCACTGCAGACTGCTGCTCACACTAAGCGCTGGAACAAGACTGACTACAGAATTCTAAATTCCCCACTCATAGCAACTGGCTGTGTGGCTTATGCTGCTGCGAGAGTTCTAAGGTGACATCACCAGTCCAGCTTCCAGCTGAGACCAGAAGCAGAGGGGGATAGAGTGAAATCCATTTACTGGCAAATCACTAGCTGCCTTTCCTGCCTACCACTAACTCTAATGGGGTTGTTGTAACCCCTGGAAACAAGGGAGTTACATTAAAAAACCTAAAAGGTATCTATAAATGGAATACCACTCACTTTGTAGATATTTTGTGCTGAACAACTTCCATGCTCACAGTACCACACTATAATTTTTCATTTTAAAGTTATTTGCATTTGTTTGTCAAAAAAGTGAATGAAAATTGAATTTCTGCTGCTTTTTTTGCCAATTACAAAAAATCTATAAGGTATACATTAAACACAACTCATTTTGTAGATAATGTTGTGCTGAACAACTTTCATGCTCACAGTACCATGCTGTCTTTTTCATTTTAAAGTTATTCACATTTGAATATGGTTTATACTGCTACAGAGTCCACACATTCTAAATGAGTTCTGGAGTGACTGTGACATAGCTACTATGTGTATAAATCTTGATGACATAGCTACTATATGTCAGGGGTGTTGGCAGGCATACGCACTGTACGCAGCAGAGTACAGTAAAAGAAATCAGGCAGGGGGCAATAAATCAGGCAGCGGCAACAAAAAGAGGAAAGGAAGGACATTGTGAGTCACATTGTGTCCATGTCGCGCTGGGCCCTTTTGCCTTTGTTGTTGTTTGCTATGGGGCACGATGCCACCAGCCAAATACACAAACAAGAACAATTTATTAGACAGGCGGAAAAACAAAGGAAGGAAGATCACAGGAGGAAAATGATTACTTGAACTCAGAGATGGCAAATGGGGGGGCAATAATGTGGCGTGGCAGTGCATATTTTGGTTTATGTTTACATAATGGGGGGGCAACAAGCCATCAGTTTTGAGTACAAGTTTAAAATTCCTGGCTACACCCCTGCTATATGTATACATTTAATTTATACATATAGTAGCTCAGATAAGATTTATCACAATGAATTTATCACCACTCCTATTGCATGCATTCAAATTCCATTCTGTTCTACAGTTCCTGCACTACCATTATCTAACTCGTTGCTTTCTATAGCACTTTGGAATAGTGAATATGAAAGATGCTGTATAAATCCAAATTGTATTCTGTTCTATGTCCCTGCAGTACCAGTATCTAATTCACTGCATGTAAAGTACTTTGGGATACAGTGTGTATGAAAGGTGCTATGAAAATCCAAATTCCATTCTATTCTACAGTCTTTGCACTACCGGCATCTAAATCATTGCCTTGTAAAGCACTTTAGGATACGGGGTTATGAAAGGTGCTATATAATTCCAAAGTCCATTCTGCAGGCCCTGCACTACCAATATCTAAGTCTTTGCTTGGAATATAGTCTGTATGAAAGATAATATATAAATCAAAAATCTATTCTAAGTCCCTGACATTGGACATTATTATGTAATACGGACTGAGTGTATAAGATAGACCCCAAGGTAAGTTACCAAAGTGGTCCATATTAAGAACAGCTGTGTGGAGAAATGCGTCCTTGTGCCAGTCTAACTCTGTTAGTAATGCAGAATTGCATCTCACTGGGCAGTTCGGAGAAGGAGAGAAAGAGAGACACATAGCCCCAACACCTGTCCATTAACACATGGAACACAGGTGGGGGGGGGGCAGTTATGTAACATTTCTAAGCTAACAAAAACATAACTATATTTTTATTTTTTTCTGCCATTTTTTGCAGAGTTGTGGATTTGTTTTCAGGTGTGCGTAAGTGTGCGTGCGTGAGTGTGTGTGCATGTCTAGACATGCTTTTCATATTTGCTAAAACTAGTTCAAAACCACTGTTTTTTCAACAGAATATTTAAAGAGGCCAGGAAAGACAAGGGACAAGATGACTTCCTTGGGAACATTGTCATCAGGCTGCAGGTAGGTAGGGGACACAATTAAATGTGACACATCCCTTGTGTAAGCTAGCACTCCAGTGCATGTTTTCCACATCTGCTTTTGAAATAAACAGTTGCATGACACACATTTTAAAAGATCCGATTGTTAGACATTTCAGTCTGTGAGAGCCAAACAACCTTTTTGCTCCATGTTGCATACCTGCCAATGTGTCAGCTCTTGTCAGGGAAAACCTTATTAGCGAAAGACCAAAGGTAATGGAGGGTCCATCCCTGTGCACTTCAGAAGTGAGCAAGGTTTAGCATTCCGCTGAAGCTGAACCAATGGGTCATGGCTGGGCCACTTTGACAGGCTACACAGAGTCATCCAAATTTTGAGAAACAAAAGGAATAAAATAGTTAAAGCACTTGCAGACTGCTATGCTTGCAGTTGATAGAACTGCTGCAAACAACCATCAGTTCTTTATCTAACATCATCATGATTATTAGTGATTTCATGCAGGTTTTTTAAACAACAGCAGCATTGGGAACATTAGCACCCACTAACTATTTAAACAGAGAGCCTGTATTCATTAACAGTACAACAATGATTTCTCTAGTTTTCAAAATCTGTTTTAACTAATGCTTCAAATTAACACCTTTTTTTTTTAACCGGTTATGTCTAGGACATGTAAAAATACATGTTCATATACTTTATGGAAAAGCCATTCAGACCTACAGTATATTACTTAATGAACACATGTGTGCACAGTCAGAATGCCTGAGTAACCTTTAAAGAAGAACTGCGCTGAATCTGTCAGTCATTTTTATGTTTGCTTGCACGCATGTGCAAGAAACATAGTGCCATCATCCGAGTTTTTGGAGGTGTGGCAGCCCTCTTCCAATTCAGTCAGTGTGTTTGCAGGTGTGGCTGCAGTTCTCCAATGGCTGCTGGAGCTGTCTATGACAGCAGTCCAAAATGCAGTGGAGTACAGTTGAAAGGGGGAGCCACGCTTCAGTGAGCAGCGATAAGATATCACCTGCTCAAGTACGCTCCCCCTACACACACACACACGCATTTTCTTCTCAGGGAGCACAGCCAGTAGGAATGCCTGAGCTCTTCAGCCCTTTAAACTACACGTTGTGACCCTTGGGTGGAAGACTTACAGTGCACTCGTCTTAATAACTCCTTGTTTAAACAACTCTACAAGGGCAGCTTTCAAGCTCACATACTCTGTTGGCATGGTTTTCTTGTTTTTTTAACTACTGTTGAAAGGCAGAGAGAGAAAGGGAGTGACTGAACCGGACCGCCCTCCCTCCGTACACCGTGCATTGTTCTTTTATCAGCACCCTATATCGCAGGGTCAGTGGGTGAAGCTGGAAAAGCTGCTTCTTATCAGTGCTGGTAGCATGGCTTCTTTGTGTACAGCAGCTGCTCCTGAATGCATGGGCAAACACTGCGGCTTGGCATTGAGCATTTAAAAAATAACAGCCCAAAGAACTGGAGAGCGGGAGAAACAGAAAGAAAGATACCGATCCTAAAAGGGATTGCAACTACTTTGCGCCAAGTACTTCAGGGTTACAACTGGCCTCAAACTGCCCGTGAATGTTAATGTGGCTCTGAGAAACGTAAAGGTTTATTGGAGTCCACTCGTCAGCCTAAAGGCCATGGATGTAAGGTTTATCCAGCTGGAGCTGGCAGCACTATTCCTGGTGATCCTTCCAACCTGGACTTTTCCCAGTGTTTGGGCTACTACAGCTATAACAAGGTGATTAATATGTACAGTTCCCACCACTTATAATGGGCACATATGGGTTTTCTTATAAAGCCTGTTATAAGACGTGGACGGTAAAACCAAAACAGGATCGCGATGAAACAAAACAGTCAGCACAAGACACCATATGATAAAGAGCAATAAAAAGCAAGATTTTATTAAACATTAAAACAACTGCAACCAAACAAATATCAAGATTGCTGCAACGTGAAAGTGAATACAGTCCTCCACTGATATTTAGTGTCCTACATATTGGTGAAAAATTTGGCGATCATGGTCTGGGCCTTCTGTTTCTCTCTGTACAGAAGCCAAACCCTCTCTACTGTTGCCATAGTGTTAGTCTGGTTCTAGCAGAGCGTGCTGCTCCATTGCTCTCCTGAGCATTAACATCACCGACTGCGCATCCTCTGGATTGCATTGTTTCCTCCTGGTTGTAATCCTGGTCTAGGTCCACATCATCCTCATCGGAATCTGCACCTGCACAGAGTGAGTTCTCAAAGCTCTGTCTCAGGCTCAAAGCATTATGTGTGTTAAGATGCGCTCACTGTAATGTGTTATGCTTAAGTACTGCTTGTTGCACCTAATTGGAAAGTAATCAGCGATTAAGCACCTGTGCAAGCTGTGACAGGATTATTGTAGTGGGACGTGAAGTGCCCACAATTTGCCCGAAATTGACGGCGCATAATAACCGCTATAACCATGGCTTTTGCTGTGTAAGTCACTGAAAATGGCAAACGATTTTGAATAAATGCCCATATTAACCATTTGCCCGTGTAAACTGCGAACGGTATATTTGGTAGGGACTGTGTTTCTATAGTAAAGATCTTAACGTGTGTGTGTGTGTGTGTGTGTGTGTGTGGTCGGGATGTACAAAAGCAATATCCATTCTAAACACATGAACTGCCATATAAAATTTAATCAGTGTGAGGGAAGGTGCAAACAGTGGGTTTGGAAAACTTTAAGCCATGAGTTTACTTCTTTATCCAAGGGTAAAAGCATATGAATAATTAACTCACGTCTGGGTTAATGCATGCATTTTTTGACAGATACGGGATTTTGGTAGAGTCCTTGCTTGCTGATTACAACAGAGTTCATGCGGTGGAAGTTTCCTTTCCTAAAGTGATTTTTTGTTGTTGTTGTTAGGTATGGGTCACTAATATTTAACAAGAAAATACAAAATCACACATGCCCACACAATGCAAAGCATCATGGGCTGCATATGCAAATCACCACAGAATGTTATGCTGGTTCAATTTTAAGCAGAATTGCATGGTGCCGAAAGGCCTCTTACACAATTTGCAAAGGGTGCTAACAGATGACATAGACATGTGTTTCGTCCTACCAGGACTCATCAGTATGCCTCGTCTGTTTGACACCCCAGTGGAATGAACCAGCTACCCTAAGACAGTCATCTGGGTTATGTTGTGGTGAACCCATTAAAATTTAAAAGACAAAGAACCTCTGTGCGCAAACACTGAGGCAAGGGTTACCCCAAAGGGCATTTGGCTGGGAAGCCAAGTTTTCAAGAAAATACAAAATCACACGTTGTTAGTTACTGATAGTAATATTTCACTTCCTTCATATTGTCAGTTTTCTTAACCAGGTCTGACAGTTTATGGAGTCTGTTTTTGTAGTTTTGCCTTCACTTAATTGTAGTGAGAAAGGAATAATTTGACCTACTGGGAATTGAACACAAGGCCCTGGAATACCATCCCAGTGCTCTAACCACAGACACACCACCAGTGGTAACTGTTAAATCTGTGAGCTAGTATTTAACTTTTTCGTGCGCTGAGATTTCTGTTTGCACTTTGTAATGAGACATGCATGCAGTGCGAGACAATATCTAACGAGACCTTTGCCGAGATTTAAAATCACTGGAAGGTGAGTGAATAGACACTACAGCATATGTATTTTCTGTGCCCGATATTTCCATCCCAGAGGGCACATTCACAGCTCTCACTACTAAGGGAAGTAATATGTACTATATCATGGGAAAAATAGTAGTACTGGAATCCAGAAAGTGGATTGGATGAATGGCGTCGGGTGGTACAGGAACAACACGGCATTATGGCACGATAATGCCGTGTTATATAATCTCGACAACCACGGAGGAGACTGGGCAGTGTGGTAAAATACAGAGTGCAGAAGGAGGAATCGCAATATGTGTGAAAGTAGAGCGGGAGGGAGCAGTGATGCGAACGAGGAGAGTGGAGCAATGGGGAGGAATACCAGGACCGCAATGCAGGCTGAGAGGCAGCAGAAGGAAAAAATAGAGAACTATAGATGGTTCATCGTGCATAGTGCAGGTGAGACGCAACTGAAATGGGTGGTGTGGGAAACACATGTAGGGCAGTGCAAAGATGCGCAAGGCAGTGAGAGAAGCGGCGAAAAAGGCAGAAAGCGGCAGACAGAAAAGCGCAAATGTAGCAAGATCAGAGCTAAAGGGAGAGACACACACAGCAGGTCAGATGTTATGCTAAGCAGACTGACGGGCACATAGTGACATGGAGAAATCAAGGTATAATAGACCTCCTAGCATTCCAATGAAAAGAAAAGCCGCTCAGATGTGAGAAATATGGTGAAAGATATGTTGACAGATAGTTTCCTAATACTTATGTTTGCTGAAGTTTTTACAACATCAGGATAGAAATACGTGTCTCTTCAGTGTTCACAAAGTGCAACATTGAAAAGTTAACAGTGCAAAATGTGTCTGTGTTCTCTTATTGACAGTATCAAAATAAGAGAAACACTACACACTATGTGGTAGAAGCCATGTTACAAGCGCATTAATCCACTCCGAAGGTGGCATCTAATGGGGAGTTAATGCATGGTTGGTCATTGTAGGGCACGAGGCCGCGGCCCCAACCATGCATTAACTCCCCATTAGATGCAACCTTCGGAGTGGATTAATGTGTACTTGCTTTTCTTGCTAGCTGGCAATTGAATGCAGCTGTTTATCAGAAGGTTCTGTGAGTCCATCTTTGTTTAGCTTGGAGGATGACGTTACTGGCGCTGTAGTGAAACAACTGAGTAACTTGTAACCTTGGAGTCTTGTCAAACAGCCAGCGTGATGTTCCCAGTCTTCTCATTTCCTACCATTTCTTGACCTGGTTACTTTCGAGTCACCATCGGCTACTTACATATTAGCAAAGCAACTTATTTGTCGAGTATGAGTCGGACAAACCAGCAGAGTATCAGACAAGTCAAGAAATTTACTGGATTTATCAAGTAAATCAGTGTTACAGTATGGAAAGATCCCAATTGTACATACAGTACTGTATACAGTACACTACAATGTCATGTACTGAATTATCTATTGGTGAAAATCAACGTTTCATCGTTCAGCTTGTGTTTCTTTAACCATATTGCAAGTGAGGGCTTAAACAAGATTTTTCATATCTTAAAAGTAAGGACTTCGTGTCTGTGCCTACAGCTTAAGCCACTGGATTGTTTTATATTATAAGAAATGTACATCTAATAAACGCAGACTATATTGTTTTTATAGTGATTTAATTTGTGGATTGCATATTAATTTACATGGTTATTCATTCTTTTGGAAACAGCACTGAGTCCTTTGACTGATAAGCTTTATCAACGGTCATGTCAAAGACTAATTATGTTTCTTCTTTTAGTCTTAAGCATTACTGGCACATTTTCTGAACTGTTTGTCCCATGTAATCAACCTATCCATCTGCGTATTTTAAGTTTGTGATGCATTTTGGTGCCACTCTAGATACATGTTATATTTCCTGTACTGCACATTACATATTGCAAGAGGACGGATCACAGGTCACCCCCGGGAAAAAGCTTACCTTATTTGTTAAAGACAGAGGGAGAACAAGTCTCCCTCAGGTTTAGATTGATATTTTGTCCTATTAGGCCTGGCATCATGCCTGTCATATTTCAACTTTTTTTCCTAGAAATTAAACTGTAGTTTTTTATGTCTGTTTGCACACATGTGCAAGAAACATAGTGCCATCATCTGAGTTTTCGGAGGTGTGGCAGCCCTTTTCTAATTCAGTCACTGTGTTTGCAGGTGCGGCCGCAGTTCTCCAATGGCTGCTAGAGCTGTCTATGACAGCAGTTGAAAATGCAGTGGAGTACAGTTGAAAGGGGGAGCTAGGCTTCAGTGAGCAGTGATAAGATATCGCCTGCTCATGCGCGCTTCCCCTACACACACACACTGCATGCATGCATGTTCGCCTCCACACACACATACTGTGGCACAACAGGTGCCCAACTTCACCGCTGCTGCACCCCCAAAACAGAGTTCCACATGCCACGCTGGGTGCCCACCCCAGCATGGCTACATATCGTATAGCCGACGGGGGTGCCCAATCCCCCATCGGCTCCACTGTCCTCCCCCAGAGAGTACAGGGTGCCACGCTGGCTGCCCTCCCCAGCATGGCAACAGATGCTATCGCCGACGAGGGTGCCCAATCCCCCGTCGGCTCCACGACGCCCCCCAAACAGCTGTCCTTATGCCACGCTTGTCCCACTCTCTGCAGGGTGGTGGTGGGTTGGCTTCAGTTCAATACTTCACTGCCATTCCTATTATGCAGCTCTGTAACTTCTAGACTACCAATGCCAATGCCAGCAAGCAAACATTCGGCATTGACAAATGCTTGTTTTTCTGTACTTTGTTTCTTACAGGGGACAAGAAATTTCTGCTAATTGGCAACAGTTAGTAATGCTCCTAATTACAGAAATGAAATCCATACCACCAAATGATCCACACATAATTGTACCTGAATAAACGCTGATGTGAAAAACTATGTCTTCAGTTGTTCTTTTCATGGACAACATTCTGCTCAGTTCTCTTTATGGAACCATTACTTTGGAGTTTTTACCATGTCTTGGTTTGTGTGAAGAATGCTAAGCATGAGCTGTAGACTGACTAGAGGTGTGTGAAGCTGCCAAAGTTCACTCTGCAAATTAATTCATGAATTTCGGCAAATTTTCTTTCCTGATGATCACAATTCATGTAGCTATTTACTCATTAAATTGGCCAAATTTGTGCAGCGAATTCACGTAAATTGTCAATTTGTGGGTGAATTAGGCACTTGGCATAGTTTTCTGCACTAATTTGTGCAATTCGACAGCAGAAACATAGAAACATAGACCTTGATGGCAGATAAGGACTGCTTAGCCCACCTAGTCTGCCCATTTCCCTACCTACAGGATAAGCTGCAGATCCTATTTAACCAACAGCCTATTGCTTCCTACCCCCCACAAACATTGCCTTATGTCTGTCCCATGCATTCTTGAATTCTCCCACAGTTTTAGACCCCACAACCTCCTCAGGAAGGCTGTCCCTGCATCCACCCTCTGTGAAAAATACTTCCTCACATTGCCCCTGAGCCATCCCCCCTCTATCTACAAATTATGTCCCCTTGTTCTTGCACATCTGTTTTCCTGAAAGATGCTACCCTCTTGCACTTTGTTAATTCCACTGAGGTACTTAAAAGTTTCTATCATGTTCCCCCCTTCCCTTCTTTCCTTAAGGGTATACATATTAAGCTCCTTTAGTATCTCCTCATATGACTTCTCTTGCAGACCCTGCACCATTTTAGTTACCCTCCTCTGGACTGCCTCCATCCTGTCTATGTCCTTGTGGAGATGGGGTCTCCAGAACTGGAACAGTACTCGAGATGGGGTCTCACCAACTGTCTGTACAGGGGGATGACAACTACCTGTTTTCTGCTGGTGATGCCTCTCCCTATACATCCCAGTATCCCCCCAGCCCTGTCTACTGCCTTCTCACATTGCTTGCCAACCTTAAGGTCATCTGATATGATTACCCCCAGGTCCCTTTCCATTTTTGTTGTTGTTACTACCTCCCCCCATTGTGTAATCTTCCCCTGGGTTTTTGTTTCCCAGGTGCAAAGTGATGCATTGAAACACCCAGTGCTTCTACCCCACAGAGGATTTGATACCACAATCTCTGATTAACAAGGAAGTGTCTTTATCCATTAGGCCAGAAGAGGACCCCTACGTGAATTGCATCTTTAACTGTAAGAAAAAAACTCCCCCCACCCACTGTGCTGTAATATCACCCTCTTTCATGTCTGAATATCTCTGTAGTAATAAATGCCCCCTTCAATCCCTCGCTGGCACCATCCTCCCTCCCTGCTGCCGTAGTGAATTTCAACTCAAAAGTCATACAAACAAGTACATGACATAAGTGCAATGCGCCCTTCCCCCCACTAGCACATCAGACACACTCACCCACCTCCTCCCACCCGAGTCCCACCACCAGGTCTGTTAGTCATTATAACACTTCCCCCACCCAACCCCACCTCTGGCCCACACCACCTCCTGTCCCCACCAGAACCCAGCAAAATGCACCTTGTAATAACTTGGGACAGCTCTTTGAGAGCGTCTGCTTCTGTTCATTGTCCAGTTGGTAATGCAGCTGGTGCATGAATGAATGTTGATATCTTTGCACCCAGTAAGGCCTGATTGGCACAGGTTTTACTAGGACAAAATCATCAACATTCATTCTCTCAGCCCATTACAGACTGGACTCTTGAACAGAGCAGACGCTTCCACCAGGGACTGTTTTCTTTATTACAGGGTGCTAGTTGGGGGAGAAGGGTGGTGGGGGACAGTGGGGGGTTGGGTGGATGGTGTTATGATGACTAACAGACCTGGTGGTGGGACGCAGGTGGAGGAAGGCAGTGTAGTGTGTTAGGCATGCGAATGGGGGGAAGGGTGTATTGCTCATATGTTATCTGCCTGCTTGCTTGTATAACCCAGATGCCATGTCCCAATGGGCTACTACCCCTGCCTGGTTGGCCACACCGAGGTTGAGGGGCCTGGGTTCCTATTTTGATATAAAACTGTTTTTTTTCCCATGGACAACATTATTGCGCACTGCCTTCACCCAGAGTATACTTTACGTGGGCTAGATAAAACTGGGTACAACCCCCTGGGGTGCTATGCCTACCTACAATACCATTGTGTCACCCCACACATAGATTGTTAAGCAAACCCCACATTTCAATATTTTAGGAATTACTGACTTCTCTAATAATATGCTCACACACAAGACTTATAAAAAACAGTTAACCAAACATTTATTTACAAGGGGGTGAGGGTTAGGATAGGGTAAATAGAAGCAGAGGTTAAGTAACAAGTTTGATTGGCATTGATTTAAACAGGCATTCTTGGCATTGCAATCAAAATAATCAGTTTGCATTTTACACTCATGCATTAATCATTCTTGGCCACTCCCCAGCCTTCTGATATATTCAGGTTATATTTCTCTCTAGCTATCTAGCTGCTTCTGATTTTAAATCATCACATTACCCCCAACTGGTACCAGTCTCCAGACTATTATAGAACCCCACAATTCCATACTTTAAACCTGGGTACCCAGTACTAAATGTATGTTGCAGGCCTGATGCACTTGCAGATGAGTTGGCTGGCATTGGGGCCCTTAAAAGAAAATTAGACAAGCATCCTTTCTTTGGATTACTTTCAATAATTCTGGCTGATCTTGAAAAAGCAGACTTTAATCTTTAGCATTCTAGACTTGACTGCTGTACTTGGCAGAACTAGGAATAACTATTTACAGTTTCTCTCAGGGTGGCAGGGATAGCTCTGCCTACTCAAGGTTTGGACGTCACCATACGTGTAGAAAAGTAGTCATAATTCATGCAGAAGCTTTAGCTGAGATGCAGGCAGGAGCTGTAGCTGACCCCTCTTTTAAACAGGTTCTTGCAATTTACAGGCTGGAGATTTCTCAGCTTCTTCAAAGGTGCCCCCTTTCTCTGGGCTTGAAGTCACATTCTGGCTTCTTTCTGGAAACAGACCATGCTGTGACCAGTGCCGGCGTGCTTCAGACCCCACATGTCTAGGCTGTGCCCCTCAGGGGGAAGCTCCTATGGCAGTGTATAACTGGTGCACTACCAGGCTGACTCCCAGGCCAATCTGGAAACAGTCATTGATTCAAAGTTAGGCATTCGGGTTCTTTAACCATCTCAGGAATCTCAACCATTCAGCCAGCGTGGCAGACATGGTCCTTTTGACAATAAGGATTCAGTTTCAAACGTGGGTGCATCCCCCTGGACTAGGTAAGACCCAGATCCTACACAGTCTCTTTCTCTCTCACACATTACAGCACATTCATTTAACTTGGCTCTTTCAGCCAGATAGTTAGCACAACTGCTGTGGCTTTTCAGAAAGCACAGTTTTTTAGGCAAAATGTCTTTCTCTCTCCAAAGCAGAACGGGAGCTTAAGGCATGACTCCTAACCAAGATAGCAGACGGAGCTTCAGGTGTGGCTCCCCACCACTTTAAACACTTTGCTTGTCAGCGAATCTTGTTCACTGTAGCTTCTCACAGGCTCAAATCACAAAATCAAAGTCTCTCTTTGCCAGCTGGCATTTACAGCTCCAATTGAACATTTACAGGGTCCTCACAGGAAACTTCAGGAAAGCTCCGACCTCAGAATACCTCCCTTTCATTCCTATAGGCGCACTTAAACAGTCACATCAGGCATTTCACAAAATTGGACCATCCGAGGTCACTCTTGTAACAGATGTCCACCCTGTCCTTGGCGCTGATCACCACAGGGTGCAGACAGACAAACTACTTGTACACTTGGTAGAAGTTTACACACTCAGGAATTAGATGCAGCTTTCTCTTAGCTGAAATCACAGGATTCATCAGCACTCTTACTGCTGAGGCAGGACAGTCATGCAGCCCTCTCACAACTGCAGGCAGACTTCTTACAGCTCTCACACAATTGAAGACAGCTCAGGGTTCTTCCCCACATTATTCCAAAAATGTGGAAAGGCAAATGCTAGCCATGGGGGACAATGACTGGCAACCCCCAGGCCAGCAACTCCAATTCCCTGAAGCCACATTCTTCTCTCAAGGGGACAGAGCCCCTCCTTGCCCTGCAGAGGGGCTCCCACTGAACTACAGGCCCATTCTCTTTGGCAAAGGGCCAGAGTCCTCATTCCTGTGGAGTGGCTTGCATCAAACTGAACTCAGCCAGAAAAGTCTCTGGGGTTTTGGGGGCTCTTTGCAGCTCCTGATTGGCTTATTCCAATTGTCTCCCATGAAAATAAATATTCATAAGGCTCCCTCAACGCCTGATAGACTCCCAGTTTAGGCGCTAAGTAATGTCCCTGCTTTTTCCCCCACAAGTCTCTGGCACTGTCCGAGAAGTCTCTGAAATAAATTTTGCCATTCCAATATGCTGCTGCCTGCAGAATATGACTGCTCTCAAACGTAGTCCTCATGCAGTCCATAGAAGTCCAAATTTCAAAGTCCTGATGCTGCCAGAATAATAACTTTTTTATTTACATAGCCCCACAGTTTTGTAGAAGATACTGTGCTCTCTGAAACGCTGACATTATTAAACATTTTTCTGTAGCCCTTAGCCTGTCGCTGCTGCCAAAATATACAGTCCCCTGGCAGAAGACAGGCACTGACATTAATATTAATGAACATCTCATTAATATTCATTAGCCCCTGAGCCCAAGACATACAGAGCGCTTGACATTTTTATGTTTGCTTGCACGCATGTGCAAGAAACATAGTGCCATCATCGGAGATTTCAGAGGTGTGTCACCTCCTCCTCCAATTCAGTCAGTGTGTTGGCAGGCGCAGCCCCTGTAAGCCAATGCATTCTGGAGCTGTCTATGACAAGCTCCAAAATGCAGTGGCATACAGTTGAAAGGGGGAGCTACGCTTGAGTGAGCAGCGATAAGATATCGGCTGCTCACGTGCAGCTCCCCCCCACACAGACGCCCACGCAAGCATGCGTGCCCCCCCCCGCACGCACTGTATAGCCGACGGGGTGCCCTGTCCCCTGCTATTGTGCCGTGCCTCCCACCCCCCAAAGTTTTCAAAATGCCACACTGGGTGCCCACCCCAGTGTGGCAAGTAATAATATAGCCAATGGGGTGCCCAATCCCTGTCGGCGCCACTGTCCCAACCCCCAGTAGTAGTGCCACGCTGGGAGCCCACCCCAGCGTGGCAAGCAATCCTAGGGCCGACGGGGTGTCAACCCCCGCCGGCTGAACGCACTTCAACCATCCTTGCATCGCTGGGAGCCCACCCCAGCGGGCAAACGCCCCACGCCATCCGCTTTTTTTTTTTACCTGAAAGAAAAAACGGTCCCACGTAGCCCCCGCCTCCCACAACCCGCACTCCACCCACTGCGCACCCAGTCTTCCCACACCCCCTCACCCCATACTTACCTGGGGAGCTCGGCGCATGATCTTCAGTGGACCGGAACACGCTCTGCACTTTCAAAGCCAACCGCGAACTGAGGAAATGCCGGTAAGCTGTATAATGGGCTAGATAGGGGGTTTCAACTTTGTTGCATATCTCAGGCATTTTTGAATTTGCACCATCTCAACATAGCGTTTGGACTTCTTCGATTGATGTCACTGTCATGGCATGAGTTCGGTTCGGCGGGTGATTTCGCAGTCACCGCGCCGAAATCACCCTTCAGGCCTGAATAACACCATGACAGTGACATCATTCATGAGAAGGGGTCCAAAACCCCATGTTGAAAATTTGTGCCAAAATTCAAAAATGACTGTTTTACGAGCGTATGACGCGCGTAGTTCCTACGCAGGCTCGAAGTTCGCAGAATTTTCATATTTTCACTCCAGATTTTCAACATTGCCATTTTACCACACCTTCTTATGAGTAGTACAGCTGTCATTTTTCACATCTCACCCAAAACATGTTTACGCCCATGTAGCACACAATGGCGCAGTCGGTGTGCGAAATCAATGTACGGGATAAATTAAGAAAATCACAGTGACACTGTTCATGAGCAAAGGTCTTAAAATGGCTATGTTGAAAATTTGGTGAAAAAATTCCAAAAATGACTGTTTTACGAGCACGTTGTACAGTTCCTACGCACGCTTGTAAGTTTGCAAATTTTCAATATTTTCACTCCAGATTTTCAACATTGCCATTTTATTACACTTCCTTATGAACAGTACAGCTGCAATTTTTCATATGTCGCCCAAAATGTGTTTTCGCACATGTAGCACACAGTGGTGCTGTTGGTGTGCGAAAGCAATGTTTAGGACAGATTAAGAAAATCACAGTTACACTGTTCATGAGCAGAGGTCTTAAAATGGCTATGTTGAAAATTTGATGACAAAAGTTCATAAAATGACTGTGATACGAGTGAGCATTTACGCGGTTCACGCACCTCGTTACTTCATGACTTTGTAATATTTTCAGTCCAGATTTTCACCAGTGACATTTTTCCACACTTCCTTATGAACAGTACAGCTCTCATTTTTCACAACATGGCTGAAGTGTGTTTTCAGTTTCAGCGCAGAGATGCGTGGTCGCTGTGGGAAATCATTGTTCGGCACAGATAAAGAAAACACAGTGACACTGTTCATGATCGGAGGCACCAAAATGCCTGAGTTGACAATCTGCTGTAAAAATCCCCAACCTAATTATATTACGAGTGTCGTTGCACAGTTTCTATGTACTGCTAATGACTTCACCATTTTTTTAAATATTTTTAGTACAGATTTGCAACATTGCCATTTTTTACACCTCCCCATGAGCAGTACAGCTGTCATTTTTTACATCTTGTTCAGAATGTTTTTGCACCTGTGGTGCTAAATGCCATAGTCACTGTGCATAAGCAGCTTTCGGCTAACAAACTGATATTCCCCCTGGTCATGAGGTGGGGTCACAAAACAAACATGTTGAAGATTTGGAGTGAAAATACCAACGAATGCCTGAGGTATTAGGGTTTCCAACTATAATGCCCAACCCTGTAGAGAATGACAGGCATCAGGGGTGTGACTTGGGATTCTTGCCTGTGATGCTTATACCATTCCACACCCTGCAGTCAGTGAGAGGCATCGAGGTATGCCTTGGACTCTTCAGCCCCAAACTTCACCCCATTCTCCCTATATCGCACCCATCTCACCATATTTCCGAATGAAATGGGGTGCGCATAAGGGCCAAAGACCCCAAGGAACACCGTGACACTTGTCAGTGTCTGCAGGGTGGGGTGTGGTAAAATGGCGTGGCCGTTATGCCTGACGACCCAAATGCACACCCCAATGCCTGTCTCTCTCTGCAGGGTGGTGGTGAGGTTGGCTTCAGTTCAATACTTCACTGCCATTCCTGTTACGCAGCTCTGTAACTTCTACACTACCACTGCCAATGCCAGCAAGCAAACATTCGGCATTGACAAATGCTTGTTATTTTTAGAGTTCTTGGCGGCTCCTCTTGCACCTGCCCATGGTCTCCAATCCCCTTGCTGCCACTGGGGACCAGGACCATGCAGGCAGCCGCTTTACTGCAAATCACAGCAAGAAACACCAAGAGTGCTTTTGCACACATGTGTGAGCTGTCCACACACCAGGGTGCACCTGGGAGGGTGAAGGCAGCAGCTCCACAAGACTTCCAAAGCCCACTGTGGGCAAAATGAATACATGTGCCATTTGGAGGCCAAGGGGCACAATCCAGGACTCAGGCTGCGGTGGTGCAAGATCGGGGGCAAATTGAGGGGGAACACCACAGGCAACTGGAGGCAATGTGAGAACAGGGCAAAAATA
The DNA here is from genome assembly GCA_016271365.2 of Neoceratodus forsteri. Classification (NCBI taxonomy): domain Eukaryota; kingdom Metazoa; phylum Chordata; order Ceratodontiformes; family Ceratodontidae; genus Neoceratodus; species Neoceratodus forsteri. The sequence continues at coordinate 114,572,265 of JADMNL010000024.1, read as the reverse complement.
AGGTAAGCCCCACAGGGGATTACACTTGTATTACTCGAAGGTAAAATTTGCCAGGATGGGGGAGAAGAGGGTGCCATTGGGGAATGGGAAGGGGTATTTATGACTACAAAAATTTTGAAAGGTGGGAGGGGGGTAGTATTACAGCACAGAGTGTGGGAAGGTTTCACCCTACATTTTGCATGTTTTTTTAAAGAAAACAGTAATTTGCATGGAGAAGTTGCTGCAGCTGCCGGCCAATTTGTGAGACTCACTAAGTGAAAATTTTAGCAAATTTGTACCAACTTCACCGGTGAATTTAAATTTCTCTGCCTCTCTACTCTTGACTTGTCAGAAGCATGCTCAGAGTTCTATATACAAGGACAGCAACTGGCTGGAGTGGGAACTGTCCAAAGGAGGGCAATGAAGATGATCATGGGCCAGCAGGGTAGGATGTATGAGGAGAGGTTGGAGGCCCTGAACATGCACTGCCTTGAGGAGAGGAGAGAGAGAGAGAGGGGACATGACTGAGACCTTCAAATATTTGAAAGGAATAAATAGGATGGATAAAGGAGGGCCTCTTCAAGCTTATTGGAAACTGAAACATGAGGGGGACACAGTCTCAAGTTGAGGGGAGTTAGGAGAGAGGCCAGGAAGCACTTCTTTACGCAGAGTGTGCTGGCAGGTTGGCATGTGTTTCTGGAAGGGGTAGTTTTGTTGAAGATGGTGGGCAGCTTCAAGAGAGGCTTGGACAGAGTTAAGGGGAAAATAAGGGTCAAGAGTAGGGCAGACAGAGGGGAAAGGCAGATTGGAGAGAAGAGCAGGATCAGTTGCTTAAGCTGAGGACCCTGCAATACGAGCAGACTAGATAGACCTAGTGGCCTTATTATGTTGGCGTCTTCATATGTTCGTATGTTTGTGCAAACCATGACATATTTAAAATTCCAGATCACAGGACAGGACTGGACAGGATCAGTGTTTACTACAATGAGGCCACAGGTGGGAAATATGTACCACGTGCCATCTTGGTGGACCTGGAACCTGGCACCATGGACTCTGTCCGATCAGGGCCATTTGGACAGATCTTCAGACCCGATAACTTTGTGTTTGGTCAGAGTGGAGCTGGAAACAACTGGGCGAAGGGTCACTACACAGAGGGGGCGGAGCTTGTAGACTCTGTACTGGATGTGGTGCGTAAGGAGTCTGAGAGCTGTGACTGCCTGCAGGGGTTCCAGTTTACCCATTCTTTGGTTGGTGGCCCGGGTTCCGGCATGGGCACCCTCCTTATCAGCAAGATCCGTGAAGAGTACCCTGACAGAATCATGAACACCTTCAGCGTCGTGCCTTCTCCAAAAGTCTCGGACACAGTGGTAGAGCCTTACAATGCCACGCTGTCAGTCCACCAGTTGGTCGAAAACACGGACGAGACCTACTGTATTGACAATGAGGCCTTGTATGACATCTGCTTCCGTACCCTCAAGCTCACAACACCCACATACGGAGACCTTAACCATCTGGTCTCTGCCACCATGAGTGGAGTGACCACCTGCCTCCGCTTCCCTGGCCAGCTGAATGCTGACCTCCGCAAACTAGCTGTGAACATGGTGCCCTTCCCGCGTCTTTACTTCTTCATGCCTGGCTTTGCCCACCTGACAAGCAGAGGCAACCAACAAGCCATAAGGCAATTCTAGGGGGTAGGGATAGAAAGAAGTAGGCTGCTGGTTAACTAGGATCTGCAGCTTATCCATTAGGTAGGGAAATGGGCAGACTGGGTGGGCCAAGTGGTCCTTATCTGCCGTCAAATTCTATGTTTCTATGTTTCTACAGGTTCCATGAAGAGAACTGTAACAGAATGCGGCCCATAAACACAAAACAATTCAAAGGACAATGTTTTGCATCTCTTTTTATTCAAGTACTGTTACATATGGATCATTTAGGATAAAAACATAATTTCTGAAAATAGGAACATTATAAACAGCTTCCAATTAGAGACAGTTTCCTGTCCACTTTAAATCCTGATTCATATCCTGTTGTGGTTCCATCCTTACTGCATTTAAGTGAACCACAGAGTTCTATGAAGAACTGGAGTGCCAAAATTCCATACTGGTAGTGAACTTTAAGTGAAGCCAACTACAAAGTGCCATGATGTTGCCCTTTTCAACAGAGAGAAAAAACAAAAGAAAGTTTTCTGATGCCCCCGGATCATCCATCACCATTAAGATGATTACATTTATTACCTTAATGCAAGCATTTCAGAAAAGGAAAAAAAATTAAATCAAATCTCCCACAAATCAGCAGCATGGTGTCTGCAAGGTAGCTTCATGTTTTCCTCGCAGTCAGTGGTCTAAGTTCTTAATATAACTGCGTCGAGTAAACACTGTGGGTGTTTCTGATTGGCACACTGGTGGTGAGAACTGTTTTAGAACTGAATGATGTAGTTTATGTCCCTTCCAGCCACAGAGTTCAGAATTAGAACACTGATGCATTGTGCAAACAATGGAAAAACTAAGCAAAGACATAAACACCTTATAGTGTATAGAGGACTGTTGTTCTGTATAGAATTCCATCCCTTTCAAAATGTTGTTCTACCACAGTTCCAAGGTCATGGAATGCTATTCTACCCTTCTGGGGTTGAACAGCATTCTAGAACCTCTAGAGACGGCATGAGTCAGTTTCATTTTGAAAGCAAAAGAACTCACAAAACACATTTTTCACACAGTACTATACACTATAAAAAATACAGGATGAGCAACTCTATGCACAACCAGTGTGCTTTGCCACCTCGGGGTTCTGATTCCCATGGACCTCTCGAGCTTCGCTCTTGAGGTCAGAGGGAATCAGAATCCCTCTGTGGCAGAACACACTGGTTCTGCATAGTTGCCCATCCAGTATTCTCTGTTTCACAGATCTAAAAGATCCTTACCAGTACTGTGTGAATCAGAGATGTCCACCGTGTTTCCTAAAAGGTCAAGCAAGATGGAACAATGACTGAATGGGAACTATGAATGCAAAGATTTACCAAAATTCATTCTGGCATGTGGATTCCCATTGGCCTCAATGGCAGGGGAAGAGGAGGCTAGGACTGCAAGGTACACGGGGAGCTGCACTCTTGGGTCCTGCCCCAATGTGGTCCCCCGTCAGCCTAAATGGTGGAGGAGCTGCTTATGTGACTGGGAGGTCCCTGAGGATCTGCACTCTCGGGTCCTGCCCCATGTGTATTCCAGATGGCCTTGACAGTGGGGGGGGGGGGAGTGGCGGACGGGACTGGGAGGACATGCCCGAAGGAAGGTGTAAGGGAGGTGGACCAGGGGCCAAACAGCTATATAAAAAGGAAAAATAGAAAACAAGTTTGTTTTAGAGCAATCATCCATTTTTGGCTTCCATGCCAAAATAACTGAAAGCCGACTTATTTTCAATGCCCACATTTCCCATTTGGAAGTCTTACACTTCCTTCTCCTGTATTTAGGAAGTTTTTACCTGATTTCTGAGAGTTGAATATTTACTAAATGGAGTTAATGGAAGCCCTGGATGGCAGTTTTATGGGGGGGCAGATCAGACTGGGAGGTCCCTAGGGATCTGCACTCTGAGGTCCTGCCTAATGTGGATCCCTATCGATCTCGATAGTGGGGGAGAGTGATAGATGGGACTGGGAGGTGCTCAGGAATATGCACTCTTGGGTTCTGCCCCCTGTGGATCCTCATCAGCCATGATGGTGGGAGGAGTGGTGAATGGAACATGGAGGTTGCCAGGGATATGCACTCTCGGGTCCTACCCCATGTGGATCCCCATCGGCCTCGATGGCTGGGGGGGTGGCAGATGGAACTGGCAGGTCACCAATGATATGCACTCTGAGGTCCTGCCCCATGTGGATCCCTGTTAGCCTTGATTGTGGGGGGAGTAGTGGATGGAACTGGGAGGTACTCGAGGATATGTACTCTGAGGTCCTGCCCCATGTGGATCCCCATCGGCCTTGCTAACAGGAGGAGAAGTGGATGCACCTGGCAGGTCCCTAGGGATATACACTCTTGAGGTCCTGCCCCATGTGGATCCCCGCTGGCTTCAATGGCAGGGGGAGTGGCAGATGGAACTGGGTAGTTGCCAGGGATACGCATTCTTGGGTCCTGCTCCATGTGGATCCCCGTTGGTCTCAATGGCGAGGGGAGTGGTGGATGGGACTGGGAGGCTCCTGGCGATATAAACTCTGAGGTCCTGCACCATGTGGATCCCCATTGGCCTTGATGGCAGGGGGGAGAAGTGGATGGGACTGGGAGATTCCCAGGGACATGCACTCTGAGGTCCTGCCACATGTGGGTCCCCATCAGTCTTGATAGCAGGGGGAGTGGTGGATGGGACTGGGAGATCCCCAGGAATATTCACTCTGAGGTCCTGCCCCATGTGGATCCACATTGGCCTTGATGGCAGATGGAGAAGCAGATGGGACTGGGAGATTCCCAGGGATCTGCACTCTGAGGTCCTGCCCCATGTGGATCCCCATTGGCCTCAATGGCAGGGAGAGTGGTGGATGGAACTGGGAGGTTGCCAGGGATATGTACTCCAAGGTCCTGTCTCATGTGCCCCCCATCAGCCTTGATAGCGGGGGGAAGAGAGACAGATGAGATTGGGAGGTCCCTGAGGATATGCACTCTGAGGTCCTGCCGCATATGGACCCTCATCAGCCTCAGTGGTAGGGGGAGAGAAGCGGATGAGATTGGGGGGCTCCCGGGGATATGCACTCTGAGTTTCTGCTGCATATGGTCCCCCATTGGCCTTAATGGTGGGAAGAGAGGGGGATGAGAATGGGAGGTCCCCAGAGATATGCACTCTGAGGTCCTGCCCCATGTGGGTCCCCATTAGTCTCGATGATGGGGGGAATGGTGGATGGGACTATTAGGTTGCAAGGGATATGTACTCCAAGGTCCTGTCCCATGTGCCCCCCCCATTGGCTTCAATGACGGGGGGGGGGGGAGAGAGGTGGATGAGATTGGGAGATCTTTGGGAATATGCACTCTGAGGTTCTGCCGCATATGGATCCTCATTGGCCTCAATGGTGGGGGGGGGGAGAGAAGTAGATGAGATTAGGAGGCCTCGGGGATATGCACTTTGAGGTTCTGCACCATGTGGGTCCCCGTTGGTCTCAATGGTGGGGAAAAGTGGCAGATGAGATTTAGAGGCCCCTGGGGATATGCACTCTGAGATCCTTCCCCATGTGGATCCCCATCAGCCTCAACTATGGGGGAAGTGATGGGTGGGACAGGGAGGTCTTCAAGGATATGCACTCTGAGGTCCTGCCCCATGTGGAACCCCATCAGCCTTAATAGGAGAGTGAATGGTGGATGGGACAGGGAGGTCCCTGGAGACCTGCACTCTTGGGTCCTGCCCCATGTAGAGCCCTGTCGGCCTTGATAGTAGGGGATGTGGCAGATGGTATTTGGAGGTCCCTGGGGATATGCACTCTGAGGTCTGGCCCCATGTGGATCCCCCTTAGTCTCAATCATGGGGGAGTGGTGGATGAAACAGGGAGGTTCCCAGGATATGCTCTGAGGTCCTGCCCCATATGGGTCCCCAAAGGCCCTCAATAGCGGGGGAGGCAGATGGGACTAGAAGGTTGCCAGGGATATGCACTTTCAGGTTCTGCCCCATATGGATCCCCATTGGCCTCGATGGTGGGGGGGAGGAGGATTGGACTGGAAGGTGCACGGGGAGCTGCACTCTTCGGTCCTGCCCCCTGTGGATCCCTGTTGGTCTCAATGACGGGGTAGTGGCAGATGGTACTGAGTGGGTGCCAAGGATATACCTGAAGGAAGGTGTGAAGGAGGTGGACCGGTGGCCAAACAGCTATTTAAAAAAGCAAAACAAAAAAGAAAACAGGTTTGGTTTAGAGCAATCATCCATTTTTGATTTTCATGCCTAAAGAACTGGAAGCCTACTTATTTTCCATATCCCCATTTGGAAGTCTTATACTTCCTTCCCTTCTATTTTGGTAGATTTTACGTAATTTCTAGAAGCTAAATACTTCCCAGATAGAGTTAACAGAAGCCCTGGGTGGCAGTCTCAGCCATGAGACAGAGTCTGTAAATGGCCAAAGTCCAGTGTTACGTACAGTGAGCCTTTTGAACATACTCGTCCTTCCTGCTGTCCCCGTGAATGTCAGTGTATAAGTTTCAGTGCACATCCTATATAAAGCATAGCAAGGAGCATTTAATAGTGTTATATGGATAAACTATAAATGTCAACAACCCCATCATTCCCAGTTGTGTTGATTTCTCCCAGATGAGCAAATTGGCCCTTTTCTGTCTGCACACAAATAACCATGCACCGGTGGTGCAAGGCCTTTCAATGTGTCCTTGGGCAGCTAGCCCTGCTGTAACTGGCAAAACACAAAACCAAATGCACTCAGACTTGTAGTCAGGTCTCACCTAAAAGACTGCACTGCACTTGGAATTTATCAGTGGTCACAGTCCATCTATTTGTTATGCTTCCAAACAAAGTGACTAGGCAAGTTTCAGCATGTATAAAGTGTAATACAATATCTTACCACAGGGAACCTCACAATAACAGACTGCTTGCTAGCCCCGACATTTCACTGTCCCGAGCTTCGCTAGAGGGACTGTGACCACTGATATATTTTAGGCACAACATAGCTCTCAACTGTCCCTGATTTTCAGGGGTGTCCCTGATTTTGATTCAAAAATGTAATCTGTATCTAATAAATTTGACATTTTAGGGCCAAAAGAACTGGGGTTTAAATCATAAAATCATGGCAAACAGTAGCATTACAGTTTAGTTCTTCAGAAAACACTGTTATCACTAAGCCACGTATTGTTCCAGCTTCTTTGGTAGACATTATAATTTTTTTAGTACGTTCCCTAATTTTGGTCCTTTATCAATGATGGTTTTAAATCATGTCCCTTATTTGTGGGGCACAGGCTTCAAAGGTGTGGAGTGCAGTGCAGTTCTTTAGGTGAGTGCTCTCCTCTCCACAGGTCCAAGTACGTTCCAGTTCGTGTGCAAATTTAGTGCTCGTGAAAGGTGCTGGATTGACAGCACTGAAACCTGAAGCCCTCTGTTTATCCACATAGCAGGTACAGCATGGACGATCCCAGTGCAAGCTTTCCAACACTGCCCTGACAACAGGCTTCAACCCTGCCATGGAGGGACCACCATGTAGGGGAGAAGGTAGTTCAGACACCATTGCCCCTTCATGGGAGACTGCCATGAAACATACCAATTAGTGCCAACTGTGCTAGTGGTTCTTGTGATGTGGACACCTGCCCACTGGAAACTGGACTGAGACCACCACAACTTGCTTCACATAGGTCACTGAACAGCCCTCTGGTAATAATGGTATTTGGCCACTACAAATCTGTGCTGGATTTGAACTCATGACCTAGAGGTGAAAGGTTCCTTAACCTGCTACCAGTCCACCTATCCATCCAGTTTCCCAGGCCAACATGGGTTTTAAGTAAGCTCTCAGCTAGGCGTTGGCCCTTTAGTGCTATGCTTTTCACTATTTGTGCACCTAATGAGTACTCCTACCCATTCCTTATTTAAATCCTCTCTTTGGTCTTACTTGAAGACTGCCTCAGCCTGTACCTGTCCCTAGGCCGTCTGGTATCTACTACCTGACCTGCCCACTCTCTGCCCTACAACAGACCCCCTACATTTACCCTTACACTTACTGTTTCTTAACACACCCTACCGAAATGCTCATGCACTCTCCCTGAGCTGTATATTTTACTCACCAGTGTACAATTGTCCTTGCCTTTTGCTTATGCCTATCTGTTCACTTCGCACGTTATTTTTTCTGATTGTTTACTGCCTGTTTTTAGCATTTCCTTGTAATATTGCCTTACTGCTTACTTGTTATTTTGTCCCTCAATATGTACTGCCTGTATATCCCATTATTGTAATATTTTGTTGTTGTACTGTTTTATCTTTGTAATCTCCTTGGTCGCACCTGAAAATAGTCATTTTCTTGCCTAATGTGCCTACCCGGTAAACAATAGCTAATAAATAAAATAAAATAATGTCATGTTCTTGTTCAGGACTTACACTGTATGGAGGATAAGTGGTACAAGCTGGAGCCACGGACAGAAACCTATCCAGAAAGAGGGGAGTGCCATCTACAGCTAAAGTTTATTCACCAAAAGGTGAGCAAAAGAACTCTTACAGTAAATACTGCCAGTTAACAACGTATCCCAATGCCATAGGTACAATGAGGGGAGTCTTTAACTGAAGCCCATCAGTTATAATGTTTCAGTATTGACTGCAGGTAGAGCATAGACTGCATATCTGAGTGAGGGATGGTGGGGGTTCCGCTCTCGTGAGAATCGAGTTTAGGATCAGTGCAGTTGTTACATGAGTTAAATGAATAGTATGTCTTGGGATCTGTGTTCCATACTGCAAATGCCACTGCACACAGTTTGATACAAGCACCACAACACGCAATACAACATCACAAACACAGAGTAAGATGTTACAAGCACCACCATGTGCAGTACATTACAAACACAAATACATTACAATCACAAATACCATAACATGCAATACATCACAAATGCACAGGTTAATGTCACAAGTAAGACAGCACACAATGCAACATCAGAAACACACAGTTCGATGTCACAAGCATCAGAGCATGCCATACATCACAACCACACAATCTGATGTCGAGTGCCATGCATCATAAGCACACAATCTGATGTCGAGCACCACAACACGCAATACATCACAAAAACACAGGGTGACGTAACAATCACCACAACATGCAATACAACACAAACACAGTTTGATGTCACAAGCACCACAACATGCAATACATCACAAAACACAGCATGATACAACAAGCACAACAACATGCACTACAACATCACAAAAACACAAGGTGATGTAACAAGCCACACAACATGCAATACAACATCACACACAGACTGAAGTCACAAGCACAACACAATATACATCACAAACACACAGATTGAAAAGTGACAAACACAACACGCAATTCATTGTAAATACACAGTGTAATATTATAAATATCACAACACACGTCGAAAACACACAGCGTGATATAACAAGCACCACAACATGCAATACATCACAAACACAGTTTGATGTAAAAAGCACCATAACATACAATACAGCATCACCAACCCCACCAAATTTATATATTGCCTCTTACTTCGAACAGTGCACACTGAATCCCATGAAACTTTACAGCCTATCAACAGCCATTACACAGAGGGGTAATTAACAAACTGAGCTTGGGCCTGTAGGCACACTGGAAGCACTGCAGATTGCATTGCTAGTGATGTGGTTCGGGAACAAGTCCATGGTGCTGGAGTGCAAACAATGGGAGGAGGATTACAAGTACCAGAAGATGTTCTCTTCTGGAAAGGGAGAGAAGCCACCACCATTATGTGACTGTCACTTAGGTAATGCAGCAGAATGGCTTGGGGAAGGAGGACACAATATGGTCCTTGGGGTGGCAGTGCACATTTCCTGCATGTGCGTGCACTGGGAGCCTAGCTTATGGCAGCCTGAGATCTGGGACTAGAAAATGGGAAGACAACAGGGCCCATTTCATGATGTGGAGCCATTCTGACTGGCAGTATAGCCTTGAGGGTAGAGTAGTGAGATGTGAATGAGCTTTGTACATCCAGCTGACCTGGGTTTGATTCCCATAACTTCCACTTGCATACTGTGTGACTCTGAACAAGTTACTTAACCAGTCCAATGCTCCCGGGTCACCCCTGAAAATGGGAACTTGTGCCTAGTGGGCCTTACCCAGTTACCAAAGAAGAAATAAATAAAGACTCTTGGAGCCCAGTTCATGATGTGGGGCCACACTCCCACGAGCAGCATTGGTTCTGTGCTGGGGGAGCAGCTGGGTCTGAACTACAGAGCGATGGACCTGGTGTCTCCAAAGGCCCTTGTTATGAGGGATAAGTCATGGGAGAGTAAGATTCTCAGGTAGACTGTTGATGTTGCAGGGATGTGGCCAACTGCTGGGTGGGTGTGAGCCCAAGAGTAGCAACAAGAATAAATCAAGCCATTGGAGGGACAGCAAGTTTGAGGTAGGTAGAGCATCCCACTGTACACTCCATCCTCCAGGGAGGGAGGGCAGATAGTCCCACTGCCCCATGGTCCCATGGGTAACTGCAGGGTGCAGTGTAGCTGGGACCCCGAGCTGGAAGGGGAAGGGTGCTGACAATGACGTGCCTGCACTCTGTGCATACTCACATCATCACATCCTCGAAATGTGGCAAACTCAGGGGTTGGGGAAACTGATAAAGGAAATCTCCTACCTGAAGAAGAGTAACTGTTCTCATTCCCATCTTGGGGGGGGGGGGTAAGCCCGGCAGTCTGTCTGAAGGAGGTGAGCCCTGAGAGAAGGTGGAGCGATGAAGCTGAGGTATAAGGTGGATCAATGACCAAAAGAAAGTCCCAGAGAGCCAGATTGGTGTATAAACACAAAAAAAGAAGGAAAAAAATAAATTTAAATAATTATAAATTGTGGGAGGTTAGAGAAAGCTCCTGGGGGTAAGCACAAAAAGAGTGAACGAAAACGAGGAGCTTAAAGCATCGGTATTTGTAGGTCAACAAAAAATACCACGTACTGTTTTTTTAGTAAAACTGTATTTCTGACATTTGTAGATTAATCCTCATTCAGGGTTTTAAATAATTGATTAGCAGTTTTTTTCTTGGGATGATACTAATTGTACAGAAAGTATTTATATAGATTGTCTAGAAGTGCTGTGTTTGCTAAACACAGTGAGGCAAGAGCTATGCATTTTCACAAAGATTTAGCACTTTTATGAGCAAAACGCTAATCAATTTTTAGAGTTAAATAAAACCATGTCAGTGTATATTTAGTTACTCATATATTTTTTAAATCAGTTTTTACAGCTAATTTTGTAATAAATGGAGTGTGTCATTAAAGATGGCCACCACTCGCAGTTCTGGAAATTCGCTTCTGTTGAGGCTGCCTGTTTTAGGTCCATGCTAGATGCATGATGTGGATACATTAGGATGGTGCTACCACATGTTTCTGATGGAAAACAGCACAGCACAGCACTGTTCCAAGACATTTAAGTTTTTCATGGTAGACATGGCACAGCTGTGGGGAATTTTAAAAACTTCAACATCTAATATCTTGCTTCAGGAATGCAAAGAACCAAAAAGAACAAGCATTTGCCAATGCCGAATGTTTGCCTGCTAGTATTAGCATTGGAAATGTAGGAGTTAGACAGATGCAGAGAAGGAATGGCTATGAAGTAGTGAACTTCACACCAACCCCACCTCCACCCTGCAGAGATGGACAGGCATTGGGGTATGTGTTTGGGTTGTCGCCCATAATGTTCATTCCATTTCACCTCACCCTATCCTGCAGACACTGATAAGTGTTGAGGTGTGCCTTGGGATGTTTGGCTTTACAATCACCCTACTCCATAAGGACATACGCTGAAATGGGTGCAATGTAGGAGAATGGGGTGAACTCTGGGGCCGAAGAGTCCAAGGCACACCTCGATGCTTGTCGCTGGCTGCAGGGGGTTGGGGTGGAATGGCATGAGCATTACAGTCAGCAATCCAAAGGCACACCCCTGATGTCTGTCAGTCTGCAGGTGACGTTATAGTTAGAAACCTAACGCCCCGGGCGTTTGTTAGTATTTTGCACTACAAATTTTCAACATGGCCTTTTTGTAACCCCCTCCTCATGAAAGCATTTGGGACCTCTTCTCATGAACAGTGGCACTGATTCTGTGAATGTGTCCCGAACTTTGAGTTCCCACGGCGACCGTACCATTGTGCGACTGATGTACGAAAACACAAATGGGGCAGGATGTGAAGAATGACAGCTGGACCATTCATAGAGAGGTGTGAAGAGATGGCAATTTTGAAAATCTGCAGTGAAAATATTAAAAATGCTTGAACTTCCGAGCGTATGTGGAAACTGAGCAATGCATGCGCGTAACACATTCATTTAGTGGAATTATTTCACCAAATGTTCAACATAGGCATTTTGTGATTTCTGCTCATAAACACTGTCAGTATGATTTTCTTAACCTATCCCAAACATTGATTTCCTACAGTAACCACGCTATTCTGCACCAGATGTGCAAACACATATTTCAGGCAGGATGTGAAAAATGACATCTGTACTGTTCATTAGGAGGTCTGAAAAAATGCCAATGTTGAAAATCTGGAGTGAAAATACTACAAATTTGTGAAGTTACAAGGGTACATGGAAACTGCACAATGCATGCTTGTAACACAGTCATTTTATGGACGTTTGTCAGCAAATTTTAAACATAGGCATTTTAGGACCTCTGCTTATGAACAGAGTCACTGGGATTTTGCATATGAACATATGAATCTGCCAGCAGAACAGACCAATCGGTCTATCTAAGTCTGCCCTAGTGTGCAGCTAGCACCCTGGATTGCAGCTGCCCCAGCCTCCTCCCCCTCAGTTCCTCCCCCGCTTGTCCCACGCCCTGCCCCCCCTAACTCTTCCTCTTGCTTTATCCCATTCCTTCTTAAAGCTATTGACTGTCCTACATGTCACCACCCCCTGGCAGTGCATTCCAACTAGACACCACCCTCTCAGTGAAGTAGTGCCTCCTCATTTCCCTCTTGAAATGTCCCCCTTCCAACCTTAGTCCGTGCCCCCTCGTCTTTCTTCCACTCCTCAGTTTAAACACCCCCTTGGTGCTAGGTTTATTTACCCCTCAGGTATATAAATGATTCAATCATATCCCACTATCCCTCCTCTCCTCTCCTCCAGTGTGTACATGTTCAGCTCTTTCAGTCTAACTTCATATGCCTTTCCTTCCATCCCCTTTAGCATGTTTGTTTCCCTCCTTTGCACCTCCCCCCAGTAACTTTATCTCTCTCCTCAGGTATGGCCTCCAGTATTGCAGACAGTACTCCAGGTGTGGGCTGACCAATAATCTGTAGAGCTGTAGGATCACATCCCTGTGTCTGGATGAGAACCCCCTTGCAATGCACCCCAGCATCCTGTTTGCCTTCGCTGCTGCTCTCCTTCACTGGGCTGAGTTGTTCATGCTCCCAGTTACCAACACCCCTAGGTCCTTCTCCTCCTCTGTGATCCCCAACCTCACCCCCCCCCAACCAATAGTCCCTCTTCTGGTTCTTAGGCCCGAAGTGCATCACCTTACACTTCTTTGCGTTGAATCCTAGCTGCCACTCTACCGACCATGTCTCTAGTTTGGTTAGGTCCCCCTGCAGTTTTTCCCATCTGTTCTCTTCATCCACCACCGCCCCCAATTTGGTATCATCTGTGAATAGACTAACCCTGCTCCCCACTCCATGTGCTATATTGGAGATAAAGAGCCCAAATAGCACCAGGCCCAGCACTGACCCCTGTGGCACCCTGCTTGTCACTGCTCTGGATGCCGAGAGCTCCCCCACCACCACCCTCTGCACTCTTCCCTGTAACCAGTTCTCTATCCATTTAGTCAGCTTTTTTCCCACTCCCACTGCCGTCACCTTCCCCCCAGTCTCCCATGAGGCACTCTATCAAAGGCCTTACTGAAGTCCAAGTAAGGACATGTACCGCATGGCCCCTGTCCAACTCCCTTGTCACCCAGTCATAATACTCTATTAGGTTGGTTTGACAAGACCTCCCTGAGACGAACCCATATTGCCGCCCATCTTGGAGGCCATTACTCTTTAGGAATGCCATCAGCCGCTCCTTCATTATTGCCTCTATAAGCTTACCCACTATGGACGTGAGACTGACTGGCAGATAATTTTCTGGCTGCTCCCTAGGCCCACTCTTGTGTATGGGCACCACATGGGCCACCCTCCCGTCCTAGGGCACACACCCCATTTCCAAGGAGGTGTTGAACAGATCTGCCAGTGGCTCAGCCAACAGCTCTGCCATCTCCCTCAGCACCCTGGGGCGGATGCCATCGGGACCTGGTGTCTTGTTTACCCTTACTGTACTCAGCCCCTCTAGCACCCTACTCCCTGTGATCACTTTGTTCGTCACCTCCTCCCCTCCTTTCCCACCCCCAGCCCATGCTGGTACTGGACCTTCCTCTCCTTAGTGAAAACAGAGCAGATTTACTCATTTAGAATTTCTGCTTGCTCCTCCCCCTTTTCCACCCAATTCCCTCCCCGCTTTATCCTCACAATATGTTCCTTGCACTTCCTCTTTTCCCTGACATACCTAAAAAAGTCCTTTTTCCCTCTCTTTATGCCCTGTGCTAACCATAATTCCCTGGAGGCCTTAGCTTTTTTCACCCTCCTGGCCACCTCTCTTGACCAATTCTCATAAGTCTCCTTATCCTCTCCCTTCCCTGTTCTCCTGTACTGCTGGTATGCAGCCCTCTTTGCCCTCACCCCTTGCAGCAGTTCCTTGTTCAGCCAGCATGGTTTCTTGGCTCTGCTCTTCTTACTCCTGGCCCTGGTGCAGGCTACTGTGGCCTCTGTTAGCCCAGTCTTTGTGACTCCCCACTTTTATTCTGCATCCATCCCCGGCCTTACATCCTGGAGTCTCCCTTGCAGTATTGCTCCCATCCTCCCAAAGTCCACCACCTTAGTGCCCATGCCTCCTGTCTCCCTGACCAGCATGAGAATGAGCCACACTGTTTGGTAGTCGCTACCCGCTAGTGGGCCCTCCACTCTTACCTCCCTCACCGCCTCCCCATTTGCCAGTACTAGGTCCAGAGTGCTACCAAGCCTTGTAGGCTCACTTACCAATTGTGTCAGAATGCCGTCCTGGAATGCATCAAGAAGCACCTGCTCCCTGGTTCTGCTAGTGGCTGGGGTGCTCCAGTCAATCTCTGGGAGGTTAAAATCCCCCACTGTCACCACACTCCCCCTTCTACACACCCTCCTTATTTGCTCTGCGAACTCCCCATCCAGTTCCCCAGATTGGGCTGGTGGTCTGTACACCACTCCCAGCCTCAGCTTTCTGCCCTTGGAGTCCAGGAGCTACACCCAAACTACCTCTGTCCTCTCCTCTTCTCCTCTCCCTCATCCCTTATGCATTTGATCCCTTCCCTCACATAGAGTGCAACCCCCTCTTCCAACCCCCCAGTCCCTCCTATATATCCTGTATCCCTGGATTGCCAAGTCACAATCATGGTACTCTGTGGCCCAAGTCTCTGTCACTGCAGCAGTGTCCACCTTCCCCTCTGAAAGGAGCTCCTGAAGCTCTGCAGTTTTGTTCCCCAGGCTTCTTGCACTGAGAGAGACCACCTTCCACCCGTACCCCTCCTTCTCCTCACTCTTCTCCTTGGCCTGTGTCCCTCCTTCAGGTAGGTCGCACCCTTTCTCCTACTTTTTCTAACTGGGTGGTGGTGCCTTCTGTATCACACTCAGACCACTCTGCCTGCCCCTTCTGGGGTTACTCCGCCTCCGCCTTTACCTATATTTAGAGGGGTGAGCTCATTAGGCTCCCCTGTCCAGACCTTTCTACCAACCTCAGTCTTTTGGTCCCCGCGCTAGTTTAAACCCACCTTAGTAGAGATATAGCCCTCTAATCCAGCCTTTAATACTCCCCTCCCCTCCCTGCTCAAGTGTAGCCTGTCTCCCGCGTACAAGTCACTATTCCCTCAGACCCTACCCCAGTTAGTCACTAACCCATAATTTTTGGTGTGGCACCAATCCCTCAGTCACTCGTTGAACTCCTCGATCCTACCCTTCCTCCCCGTGCTTGCACATGGTACCGGGAGTACCTCCGAGCATGCCACTGACTCCCACCCCCTCACACTGCCTGCCCAACTCCTAGAACCTCCCCCTCACTACTTCCACAGTCTCCCCCATCAAGTTGTTTCTACCCACATGCAACACTAAATGAGGTTTCTTCCCCCTCACTGTACACTTGAGCAGTGCCTGCCCTGCCCCTCCTGCAGTCAACCCGGGGATAGCTTCAACTCAAATGCGGCTGTGCCTCCCTTCTGTCCCCATCTCACCTTTTAAGTACAGAACCCTCTAGGACAAGTACCACCCCTTTCCCTTCTAATGCCCTTCCACCACTCCAGTATTCGTTCTTCCTTGCCCCTTACCCCGCCAGCTACACCCTCTGTGACTTCTGTATCTCACCCCCTACTTTCACCTCATCCCTTTCTCTGCCTTATTCCTCTCATCCTCCTTGAACCCCTTCCCAGCCTGACTACCTCCTACTGGGCTTCACATGTCGACCTCCCCTCATCCCCTGCTGTTTTCCAACCCCTCTCCTATCCCCGTTGTTGTTGATTTAGAGCCCCCATTCCCTTCGACCCTGATAGTGATGCCCCTCCCATCCTTCCCCCTTCCCACAGCCTTCTCTCTTCCAGTCAACCCCCTTCCTTCCTTCCTTCCTTCCTTCCTTACTAGCCCCTTCTATCCTTTTGTCCTCACTATCTCTCTTCCCCTACCTGTTGCCATCCCTCTCATGCCCACTTGTCCTTCCCCTCAGTATGTTCCTGCCCCCTTTCTCCCATAGCAGGGCCTCAAATCTATTCCTAGTCGATACCCTCCTACATCTCTTCCCCATCGGTTCACCCTCCTATTTGTTCCCTTCATGCCCCTGGTCCCTCCCTACCTGCAGCCATCTGCTTTCTCCCTGGTACTCCTCGTGGTCTCTTTCTCCCCCATCAGGAGGTCCCCCTCACCTCGGATACCTCCTTCTCCTCTCTTTTCTACTAGTGCCTCTGATACTGGGGTCGGTTTCAGACCCTAGTTGTTCTTCCCAGTCCCCTTGCCATCCCTTATCCCCCAGCCAGGATGCCTCCATACTCCTCTGCCCTGCCACTTAGACTCCTCCCTAGCTTCCACAGTTCCTCCTTCAAACTAACCAGTTTTATACAGACCATACACCCCCCATCCTCCAAGACCAGTCCAGGATCATGGCGGACCCACACCCTGTACACCCCACCACCTTTCCAAAGATGCCCGCCCTATTGACATGTGGCATCTGCCCCATTTGGCCCCCATCTTATGTTACGGGCTCTTACTCCCAGTTTGTGTACCCTACTACAACTGTTAAGCGCCTAGTTACTCAAATTCCTGTTCCCCCACACTAGTCCCCCTACTGCCCCCTTGCCGACCGGGTAAATTCAGTTTCAAATCTTATCCGTTAGATACTGTATTACAGTAGCAATCCTACAGCCTCCTTGTCCATTTTTCACCCCTCAGCTACCATACTTTTTGTTCTCAGCCCTCATATAGTTTCACTTAGCCCAGTTAGAAATCCTATCGCACTCCAAGTATTACTCAGCTCAATTAGAGAAATAAACAGAACACATAAATATGTATTATTACAGTAATCCTAACAGTATAGCTCAGTAGTTAGCTCAGTTAGATAAATAAACAGAACAACTAAATCTGTATTATTACAGCAATCCTAAAGGTATCCAGTTATTGCTTTGTCTCCACCCCAGAGACCCTGCTATAATATAGGACCACACAGGACCCTGGGCGGAAGGGTGGGCAACTCTAAAGTCCCGACAGAGCTCCGTTGAGCTCGCTCACTCCCCTCTCTCTCACTCGCTCATTCTGTTTCTCCTGGCGCTGCAGGCTGCCCTTTTGTACTGGGCTCTTGCCTGCATTGGAACCTTTTTCTGCCCACAAAGAAATCTGCAGCAGTCCCAACAGAGCTCTGTTGAGCTCGCTCACTCCCCCTCTCTCACTTGCTCGTTCTTAATCTGTCCCAAACACTGATTTCCCACAGCGACTGCGCTATTGTGTGCCAGAAGTGCACAAACACATTTCGACCAGGATGTGAAAAATGACGGCTGTACTGTTCATAAGGAGGTGTGAAAAAATGCCAGTGTTGAAAATCTGGCATGAAAATATTACAAATTTGTGAAGTTACAAGGGTGCGTGGAAACTGCTCAATGCACGCTTGTAACACAGTCATTTTATGGACTTTCGTCACCAAATTTTCAACATAGGCATTTTAGGACCTCTGCTCATGAACAGTGTCACTGTCATTTTTATGTTGGCTTGTGCAAGCGCAGCCAACATATTGAGGTAGTAGCAGATTTGGAGGTGCTGTCACTGTTGGGCGAATGCAGGGCACCCATCAGTAGGTGCGTCCCTCATTCCATAATCAGGCAGCATGCAGGCACCACATCAGCAATGTGGAATGTGGCAACCAGATCTAACAAAAGGTCCACTGCAATGACAGTGGAGCTCTCATGCAGCATGACCACATTACGCCTCCCGATGTGCACGCAATGCTGCCACTGCCTCCTGTCAGAATGCAGATGGGGAGCCCACTCCCCGTCGCATAATAACCCGCCTCCTATTTACAATGTATGCGAGGTGCCCAATTCCCCTTGGCATCATGTGCCCCAACAGTTTTTCTTTGTCTGACGGGACCCCAATCCCCGTCGGTTTCAATCTTCCAGTGATCACTGATGTTGCCGATGAGAGCCCACTCCTCGTCGGCATTATTTAACACCCCCACTTTGTTGTGTCCCAGCGAAGTGCCCAATCCCCATCAGCATATGTCACCCGCCCGCTTTTTGTTGTGTGCGGCCAGGGGTGCCCAATCCTATCGACATAATGTCACCCGCCTGCTTTTGTTGTGTGCCACGGGGTGCCCAATCCTCATCAGCTTCAGCTGCCCCAAAAGAGTCTGCTGGCATGCTGTGAGCCCACCCCAGCATGCCACATGCCCCTGTTAAAAAAATGGTCCCACGGTGTTTTTTTTTTTTTACCCTGTCAAAAAAGAAAATGGTCCCTCACAGTCTCCCTGCCCTCCTCCCCCCCAACCTGTGCCCACCCACTGCACACTCTGCCTCCCCACACCCCCCCTCACCCCATACTTACCTCCGGAGTCCGGTGCGATGATTTTTGGTGGACCGGGAACACGTCTGCACTTTTCAAAGCCAACCGCGAGCTGAGAAAATGCCAGTAAGCTGTATAATGGAATAAATAGGGTTTTTACAACTTTGATGCATATTGCAGGCATTTTTTTGAATTTTGGCACCAAATTTTCAACATGGGTTTTTTGGGACCTCTCCTCATGAATGCTGGCACTGTCATTGCATTAGTTGGCCCCAAAAGGTGATTTCTTGGTCATTGCGTCACCTTTTGGGACCGATTAACAAAACAACAGTGCCAGTGTTTAAGAGGTGGGCTCTCAAAAAGCCTGTGTTACACATTTGGTGGAAAAATCCAAAAATGACTTTTATGAGCGTGTGTTGCGCGGTTTCATACTGCTCATAACCGTTAATTTATAATATTTTCACCTCCGATTTTCAAAATTGCCATTTTTCCCCACCTCCCTGTGAACAGTACAGCTGTCATTTTACATATCTTGGCCAAAATGTGTTTTCGTACGTTCAGCGCAGAATAGCGCGTCCACTGCATGAAATCAGTTTTCGGGACAGTTTCAGGAAATGACGGTGACACTGTTCATGAGCAGAGGTCCTAAAATGACTATGTTGAAAAGTTGGTGGCAAAATTCCATGAAATGACTGTGTTACAAGCGTGCATTGCGCAGTTTCCACACACACTTGTAACTTCGCAAATTTGCACTATTTTCATGCCAGATTTTGAACACTGGCATTTTTTTACACCTCCTTATGAACAGTACAACTGTCATTTTTCACATCCTGCCCTAAATGTGTTTTCGCACCTGTGGTGCACAATTTATTTATTTTATTTATTTATTTAGTTTTTGTAGGGTAGGTCCGCTAGCCATAGCAATGACTATTTTCAGGCATGACCTGGGAGAATACAAAACAAACTTCTGGATAAACAACAGTAACAGTACATTCTAGAAATAGTCAAAGTGATGGGTACATACAAGCAGATAGCATACATAGGTAATACAGTATCACAGGTAAGTGTAAGCAGTACAGACAGTTTCACGAAAAATTAGGGTTTATACTAACATTAAGAGGAGAATAAATTACGAAAGGAAAAAATGCTGTGTCACTTTAGGAGACAATGATTAGGTAGATTAGAGAGGAAGGAATGAAGAAAGTAATCTTTCGATGCCCAGAACAGGTCCGAGAGAAAGAAGAAAGTAAGGGAAGTAAGAAGCAGCAGGTTGGAGTGGAGGGGCAAAAAAAGGGGGGGGGGATGAAGGGAATGAGATTAGGAAGTGCAAATACAGCCGGATGAGGGAGTAACCCTGTCGGATTGAGAGAAAGTGCTGAGTGAGGAATGTGGTCAGGATTAAACGGTTGGCGAGGGGAGTCAGAAAAAAAACCTTGTGTCTATGGAGGTTTGAAACAGGAGCAGATACTGGAAGACATGAGCTGGTGGCACAGTGCTTTCTTAAAGCAGGAGTGTGAAGGAAGCAGCCAGATGGTAAGAGGAGGGAGTTCCAGTACTGGGGGGCCTGACAGGCAAAAGCACTAGAGCCCATTGTGGTAGCATGTTTAGGGATACAGACAGGGGCATTGTCAGCAGAGCGAAGATCATAGTAGGAGGCCTGACTTTGGAAGAGTACCACTAGGGGTTTAGGTATCTGGGTCCTAATTATATTGTCAATGAGGAGCCAAAAGAATAAAGCCTTGATGCCTGAGGAGGAAGCCAACCAAGGTCAGAGTAGAGGAGGCAGTGGTGTTTCAGCTGATGAGAGGAGGATGCATAGCGACATATATTATTATAGGTAACATCCCATTTGTGAAGACTTGACTTGTTTGCAGAAATATAGGTAGCTGCCCCATAGTTAAGTGATGGCAGTAGTATTCCATGGGCTACAGCAAGTCTGGCAGATGGGGTGAGGGAATAGCTGGTTCAATAGGCAGCTCCAAGTTTAAAGTTTACAGATTTGCAGGTCCTCTGAATATGAAGATCATAGTTTAGTGATGGATCCAGTGTTACCCCCAGGTACTTAAAAGAGTTAACAACTTCTACCGAGATGCCACTGATCGTGGAGACTTTAAATTTGTGCCGGGAGTGTTTAAGTTTAAGATTGGATCTGAAGAGCATAGCTTGGATCTTTGTTTCGTTTAGTAGAAATTTGTGTCTGACCAACCATTGCTGGAGTAGTTGGAAATCGTGGGAGAGCTTCAGGTTTATATCCTTGATGCATTTGGCGCTAGAGTACAGCACTATGTTATCTGCATACAACAGGGAGCTGGTGTTCATAAGGTTTGAGGTGATGTTGTTTATAAAGATAGAAAAAAGCAGAGGGCCAAGTATGGACCCCTGGGGTACTCCGATGTTAGTCGTGGTCTTGTCAGAGAGGGTGGAGTTGTACTTCACAAATTGTGTTCGGTCAGTCAGGTAGCTTTTGAACCAGCTCATAACGTTGGGTGAGAAACCTAATGATTGAAGTGTGTCAATGAGGATAGAGTGGTCAACTAGGTCAAAGGCCTTGGTCATATCAATGAAGATAGCCTCTGTGAGAGAAGCAGAGTCCATGGCTATCAGGGCGTCGGATGTGAATTTGAGTAGAGCAGTGGTGGTACTATGGCCCTTACGGAAGCCATGCTGGGCAGAGTTTAATAGGTCATTTTTCTGGAGGAACTCAACAGTTTGGTTAACTACAAGCTTTTCAAGGATTTTCCCAAGAACAGGCAAGATAGCAATTGGCCTGTAGTTTGAGGGGTCCTTTGGGTCACCTTTTTTAAGAACAGGGGTAGTCCTTGCCATCTTCCAGATATCTGGGACATGTCTCTGGCATAAGGAGAGGGTAAAGATTTTGGCTAAGGGAGCAACTATGAACGGTGCAGCTAGTTTAAGGAGTTTGGGTTCAAGATTGTCAGAACTGGCAGCCGTATGCTCAGAGATATTATTCAGCAATTTCAGTACATCCAGTCTGGAGACAGATTTAAAGAAAAAGTTTGGGCCAGAGGCATTTGCTGGATAAGCTAGGGTCAGGTTAGAGGGGAAGGTGGAGGTATAGTTAGTTAGATCAGAGAACTAGTTATTAAAAAAGTTGTCAGTAGTGTGTAAATTGTTGCAATGGACTCCATTTAGTACCATTTCATTAGGGGTGGAGGATAAGTTTGAGCCAAGGAAGAGCTTGATGTGGGACCAGAATTTCCTAGGGTCACCATAGGAGTTCATTAAGAGGTCTTTACAGTAAGAGCTTTTGGCCTGTTTGATCTCCTTTTTGCAGGCATTGCGCATAGTCCTGTAGGTGGTAAGGTCAGTGGCTAGGCCAGTGCATCTGAAATGGAGCCAGCTTTTATCTTTTAGGTGAAGTTTACTGAGTAGATCAGATTTTAGCCATCGGGTTTGTCTGTTTTTCACCCGATGTGTTACTGTGTGACAGTGCTTGTCCTGCAGCGCTAGGAAGTGGGTCAGAAAGAGACCAAGAGCAGATTGGGTATCACTTGACTCATAGAGAGAGGACCAATCAATGTTAGCAACATCCAGTAAGAATGCCTGAGAGTCAAAATGGGCATAGTTGCGAAACGAGATGTACCTGGGCTGTGTAGGTTCTGACCTCCCTTTACCCCAAACACAATGGCGTGGTCACTGTGCGAAATCAACGTTTCGGACACATTAACAGAATCACACTGCCACTGTTCATGAGGGGAGGTCCCAAAATGCCTATGTTAAAGATGTGGTTAAAAAAATCCCAAAAATAATTAGGTTACTGATGTGTGTTGCACATTTTCTATGCATGCTCATACCTTCACCAATTTTTTGTATTTTCACTACAGATTTTCAACATTGCCATTTTTTTACATCTCCTCATGAACAATACAGTTGTCATTTTCCACATCCTGCCCAAAATGTGCTTTTGTCCCTGTGTTACCAAATGGCATAGCCACTGTGCAAAACCACTTTTCAGCTAACAAACTGATAGTGCCGCTTTTCATGAGGTGGGCTCACAAAAAGCCCATGTTGAAAATTTGGAGTGAGAATACCAACACATGCCTACACTGTTAAGGTTTCCAACTATAGCACCTCACCCAGTAAAGACTGACAGGTGTCAGGGGTGTGATTTATGATCTTCGGCTGTAATGCTCACGCCATTCCACCCCCACCCCACCCTGCAGCCAGTGACAGGCATCGTGGTGTGCCTTGCATTGTTCGGCCACAGAGTTCACCCCTTTCTCCTATACTGCACCCACCTCAGCATATTACCTTATGGAATGGGGTAAGTATAATGCCCAAAGACCCCAAAGCACACCACAACACTTGTCAGTGTCTACAGGGTAGGGTGAGGTGAAATGGCATGAGCCTTATAGCTGACAACCCAATGGCACACCCCAATGCCTGTCGGTCTCTACAGGGTGGGGGTGGGGTTGGCGTCATTTTAATACTTCACTGCCATTCCTATTATGTGTCTCTAAATCTGGCACTACCAATGCCAATGCCAGTGAGACAACATTTGGCATTGACAAATGCTTGTCTTAATCTATCCTGAACACTGATTTCCACAGCGACCGCGCTATTCTGTGCCGGAAGTGCGAAAACACATTTCGGTGAGGATGTGTAAAATGATAGCTGTACTGTTCATAAGGAGGTGTGGGAAAATGCTAATGTTGAAAATCTGGAGTGGAAATATTACAAATTCACGAAGTTATGAGCGTGTGTGGAAACTGTGCAATGCATGCTCATTAAACAGTCATTTTTTGGATTTTTTTCACCAAATTTGCAACATAGGCTTCATGAGAGCCCACCTCATGAACAGTGGCACTGTCATTTTGTTAGTCAGTCCCAAAAGGTGATTCTATGCAGTGACCGCGAAATCACCTTTCGCGACCAAATAATGCCATAACAGTGACTGTATTCATGAGGGGGGTCCCAATAACCCCATGTTGAAAATGTGGTGCCAAAATTCCCAAAAATGCCCGAGATATGCACCAAAGTTGGAAAAACCCTATTTATGCCATTATACAGCTTACTGGCATTTCTTCAGTTTGCTGTCGGCTTTGAAGAGTGCAGACGTGTTCCCGGTCCACTGAAGATCATTGTGCCGGGCTCTGGAGGTAAGTGTGGGTTGAGATGTGTGTGTGTGGGGAGGTACAGTATGCAGAGGGTGGGTGCAGGTTGGGGGGGCACTGGAACTCTTTGAGGGACTGTTTTCTCATTTCACAGGAAAAAAAACAAACAAACGGACAACGTGGGTCAGTTTTCTTTTTTTGCTGGTGTGTTTGGTACACTGGGGTGGGCTCTCAGTGTACCACCTGCATTTGTGGGAAGGGGACCAAAGCCGATGGGGATTGGGCCTCCATCAACACAGAAATGGGTGGGGCACATGATGCCCGAGGGGTTTAGGCACCCCCTCAGCTCCACAACTGAAATGGGGAATTATGCCGACAGAGTGGGCTCCCCCATTTGGCAAATGAACTGGAGTCGAGGGCATGCCGACAGGATGGGCACCCCTCGGCACACAGCTGAAATGGGGGCATTATGCGAGGAAGTGGGCTCGCCCGTCGGCAAATGAACTGGGTCGGGAGCATGCCGACAGAAGTTGGGCACCCCATCGGCTTTCTATGCACCTCTGAGATGGCAGCATACACCCGCCACGTTCCTGGTAATGTTACACCAGGCAAGGAACCCCCCCCATAATGATGGGTCGCTCCCTCATTGCAGCGGAATGGCTGATGCTGCAATGACGAGGCAGCCCCTGATTGCAGCGGCGAAATCGTTACAACTTGCTGGCACTCTGCAGAACCAGTGTCATTAGGACACTAGCCCTGCATTGACCAAGCACTGCCAAGCTCAACAATGCAGTGACAGCATTGGCCGCCATAGTGCTGCACCTCCACAACCTGCTTCTCTCCTAAGCTGCCACATAATGTTTCTTGTGAATGCGTGCAAGCAAACATAAAAATGAGTATCTTAATATATTTGCAAGAAAAACATCATTGCTAAAAAAATATATATGATGACAACAAATACTACTGTTTTATTTATTTAAATCTCGGATTAACAACCTATCAGCTAAAGCTCATTTACATAGATTCCATGTAGACAGAAATACACAGAAGGAAAAGCAAATTACATTAGAAAAATTACAAGACTATAGTTAGAATGTCAGCTCTGAGTACAAGTTACAATGTGAAGTACATAAAATGCATGTGAACAACAGGATAATATTTAGTTTTGGGGTTGGAACCAAAATACAAGGTGCATAGGTGGAGGAGTGAAACAGGTGAGATAGTGTAGGAGACCTGAACCTAAGTCCCCCATTGTCAGACTGGCGTAAGGGTGGGGGAGTACAGGCACTTGGACACAGAAGGGAGGGTGGCACTAATGAGACAGAGCCAGAAATTGGAGCAACAATTTCCATTGTTAGGAAGACAAGAATGGGAGGGGAAGATAGAGGGGAGAGGTGACTAGCTTGGGGAAGGGTGGGGAGAGGACTAGGGGAGGGAGTGGATAGTGGATAGATGGGGTGGAAGGAGAGGAGAGTGGGCAGCAGGCAGGGAGGAGTATGTGGTTAGGTGTGGGGGAAGAGAAGTGCTGCTGATTAGAGGATGAATAGAAATGCTATAATCCATGGGGCAAGGATGTCAGCAGCGAGGAGAACAGGTTAAGTACAGCTTTAAGTACAGAGATTTTCAGTCCACAGCAAAGGAAACATTATGTCATAAATTAACAAGCAGTAAATGCCTACTGTTAAAATCTGGCAACATTTTGAGATTGCTACTGCTCTTTGTGGGCATACTAGCCTCTCCAAATATTTTATTAGACTATATGCAAAATCACTGCCTAAAGTTTAAATTTACTAAACACAAAATACTCAGGCTACATTTCTTGTCTTTTTTTCCAATTCTCTTTTGTTCCAGAGAGACACTACACTCAGTAAAGAACATAAAGAAAGTTATACCATCAACCGTAACCTCCTGCAACAGTTTGTACAGTACGAGATCACTCAGTACCAGGTATGTAGCACTGAGATCCAGTTACACCATCTGCTGATACCTCCTGCAACAGTTTGTACAATACAAGATCACTCAGTACCAGGTATGGAGCACTGAGATCCAGTTACACCATCCGCTGATACCTCCTGCAACAGTTTGTACAATACAAGATCACTCAGTACCAGGTATGGAGCACTGAGATCCAGTTACACCATCCGCTGATACCTCCTGCAACAGTTTGTACAATACAAGATCACTCAGTACCAGGTATGGAGCACTGAGATCCAGTTACACCATCTGCTGCTACCTCCTGCAACAGTTTGTACAATACGAGATCACTCAGTACCAGGTATGTAGTACTGAGATCCAGTTACACCATCTGCTGCTACCTCCTGCAACAGTTTGTACAATACGAGATCACTCAGTACCAGGTATGTAGCACTGAGATCCAGTTACACCATCTGCTGCTACCTCCTGCAATAGTTTGTGCAGTATGAGATCATGTAGTACCAGGTATGTAGCACTGAGCTCCAGTTACATCATCTGCTGGTACATCCTGCAGCAGATTTTGCAGTGCGAGACCACTCAGTACCAGGTATGTAGCTTTTCTGAGTCTCCTTATTTTCAGAGTCTCCCTGATTTAACAATGTTTTGTTATGCCAAGCCTTACCTTTTTACAGCACTACTCCAATTCCCCCCTAATGATAAGGTATCCCATTGTTATGGCACCGTGATTAGGGTGCCGTAATGTGGGCATCGCAACATAGGTGTGTGTAATGGGGCAATCTGGATTTTAGATCATCCTGCACTCACACCTTGTTGGGCATCCCAGAACTTTGTGCCCCTTTCACAGAGTGCCCCCTTCCCCAGAGGTTGTTATATTTATTTTGGGGGGTGATGGGGGCTTCTCCCACCTCCCCCAAAAAATTATTTTTTGGGGGGATGGTCCTGTGGTGCTGTCAGTTTAGGTTGCAGGAATGCCATCCATGTTAATTTCAGGTGACATAATTCCAGTGCCCTAAATGACTTTGCCCACATTGCCTGCACACTGTTGAGAGTGAACCCAATGATAAGAATCAAAGAACAAATTGTTTCCTTTGTCCTGTCATGGGCCAAGCACTTATGTGATGCCATACTGTGTTTGGCACATAAAGTGGGACTCTGAAAAGCTACCTGATCTTAATGACCAGTACGAGTTACCCCTCATATGAGGGGTATAATCTTGCAGCTCTGTAACCCTAATATTCAGTTCCACACCACTGTGCAGTGACTAAGATTAGGAAGGGAAGGCTAATGCAAATCATGGGATCCATAAGCTTCACAGTGAGGACTTAGCTCCTCCACTTTATGGCCACCCTTGTTTCTGCATGGTCCTCAATATTCAGGCGATCTGTCCTTCCATTTTGATAAAGAGACCAAAATTTGAAACGGACTGCTCCTAACATCAGTGAAGCTGACTATTTGCAGCAGTGCTGATGGTTGCACCCCTGACCTCTGCATGTGGAGGGTCCGTTAAATATAGCTCTGCAGTTCATGCTGCAATGTATTCATTAGCATTTTAGGAGACATTTCTGCTCTAGGGTTGATGGCACAGAAGCAGATATTTCATAGTTGACTTGGGCAGCTGGGTTCAGGTAGAAGGGGTGTAATGTTCCCCAACTGCAATGAAGGAGAGGGACATCATCCCCATTGTGTTGCAGTACCACTGTAGTCAGTACTGGTGATGCCCTGAAAGTAGGATAGACAGACAGATAGACAGCCAGTATAGCAGGAGAGGGCCAGCCTTAGTCCACATGGAGACTGCCGCCTGCTGCTGCTAAAAAACTCCTACACTGTCCGTGAGCTTTTGTTCACTATTTACCAGTGCTGTGCGGAACTGAGAACCTTCTGCTCCCTCTGGAATTTCATGGAATTTGGGGAATTCTGCAGAATGCCGCCTGAGTCAGACAAGGCCTTTTCCTCTGTGAAAAATTGTAAAACTTGTGGGAGTTTATCAACTGATTGCACAATTTTACAGAAGACAGAAAAATCCTAGTTTCCACAGATTTGTCTCCAGAACATGTTTCTGTGATTTAACAAACAAAAAAGGTGGGTCAAGTTAAGAGCCCACAGCTTAGTTTAAAAACATTACAGCTTATTTGGCAAAATTCTGTAGGATTCACCACAAAATTCTGCCAAGCTTTTGAAGCTGAGTTGTGATTGTGCTGGAATTCTGCCAGGGGGTGTCTACATTCTGCACAACTCTGTTGTTTACCCAAGATGGCCCTGATGAGATGCAGTGTATAATTTTCAGTGGGGTCTGACTTCCACTCTTTTTTATGGCTTGGAGACAGATGCACTGGGAGGTCAAGTGTCTTGCTGAAAGTCACATACTCAGGCTGGCCCATCGGCACAGCGGTAACACTACCACTTGCGATGCCAATGACTCGGGTTCATGAACGAGCCTGCAGCCTTTGAGGGCCAGCCAGGGGAAGGAGGCTCGAGCATCCAATAGTCAGCTCACCTTCTGCAGGGAGGGAAAGTGCAGGGCTCTGGCAAACATATGTCTCCTGGGGCAGTCTGGGGGCACTGGGTTTGGAGCCTCGGCAAGTGTTGGAATTGGTGGGGCATGGTGGCTGTTGGCACATCATGTATGGGAGCGTGCATGATGTTCCAGGACATCATTGCATGTCTGCTCCCATCAAGGTAAACCAGAAAGTGGATAACCCCGCTGGCTGAGCAGGTGACACTGCTCCCTGCCACCATGCCCACTACTGAATCTTCTCCTCCTGGGCCCCCTCATCCCTCCAGCCTTTACCTCTGCCCACAGTGAACTGGATTGATGTACAGAAGCACCATGGAGCTAAAAGTGGCCCCACCTGGGGGGGGGGCAATTCAAGGGGCTGCCTGCAGGTTAGTCACAGGAGGACCAGAGGAACCAGGGTCACAGGCATGGGAGGCTCTTGGTGGAGTGGCAACAGGCACTGGAAGACAGCTGAAGGAGGTCCCAATCAATGGCATAGGGGGGATAAAAAGAGTTTAAAAAAAGGTCTGCTACTGAGTCCATGTAGAGATTCAAACCTGGGACATTCTAGTCCACAATTGTGTGTTCTGGCCACTGCAATACAGCATTCCTCCCTCAGTCAGTAACTATCCTCCCTTCTCCACCCCTCTCTCCTAGTCATGTACCAACTCCATTCTGCTGACTCTCAAGCTTTCACTTGTCCTTGCTGCAAAGCTACTGTGCCTTTTCCTTCCATCTTCCCTCCCTCTGGAATAGTGTACCCCTCTGTTCCACCACTTCTCCTCTTACCATTCAAACAGCTCCTAACAGCTCACTTTACTCTGTCCTGTTGTTCCTCTTTTCTGTCTGACCACCCACTACCACATTTTAGGGGCTGCAGAGTTGTGGACCCCTCTCTAGCCATCTAGTATCAACCTATTTACTTTGTGCCTGGTTTAATCATGTAAGTTATCATTGCATACTATGGTTCTGTTGTTATTGTTAATTTTTTAGGTGAAAACTGCTTTCCACTTGTAATAACTTGTTTTGTTTGTGCTGTATTGTGCTGTTATTTTGTTTTTACCTTTATGGTGTATTCACCCAGGTTCCCTTCCCCTTTGTTGCACCTGGAAATGAGCCTTGGCTCCATGTGCCTTTCTTGGTCACTAGTGTCTAAATAAATACACGATTCCCCAAATGGGGTGACCTTAGCTTGGTCCCCATGAGTGATGGGTGGAACCCAGTAGAAATAACATATCGAGAGCATAATATTCTTGTTTTCTGCCTTTATTCCCTTTGCCCCCCTTCCACCCACCCACCAGGATGGGAGTCCCCAAGGCTGCGCCCAGGCTGGAGGATGGTGAAGTGGATGCCTTCCCAGCTGATGCCAGATCTGCTGTATATTTGGTCGGCATTGGGTAGGCAAATGCTTGTTGGGCCACCTGTTCCCTGCCTGGGTGGCTGCCCCCCCTCCCGAGTTGCTGATTGCATTGTATTTTATCTTTCTCTCCCTCTCTCTTCATTTCTCTCCAGGCTGCTGGGAGCATGTCCTGGAATGGGGAGCTCAGTAAAAACACCAGCACCATCCTACAGCTACACGCCACTCAGCATGACCTTTCACCCTTCCATCAGGACTTGGCGTAAGTACAGCATGCCATTGTACAACTGGGCTCTGTGATACAGAGGGGAACTACTGAAAAATTGGGGAGTAGGCAGTTTACTTGATGTAATTGATGAACATTTGTATTTTTATTGCTGTGGTTTCTGACTTCCCCTGTTGCAGTGTACTTCAGTCGCTAGGATCTCCATCATAAATATCATTAGCAAACTTTTTTCCTAATTCCTGGTACATGGTTTTGCTGCCACAGTTATGACATAGATTATAACTAATCTGTACTGATACAGCCACTAAGACATTAACCAAAGAATTTTCCATTTTCAGTTCTCTGTTTACCACGATAATTTTAAACAAAATGTGTTTTGAAGATCAAAGATGGCAGCTGGACGTAAGCCATATTTCTAGAGACATGGATGTGGTTCACTTATCCACACATAGGCAGTCTCTCTCTTTAATAGCTGTTCTTGCTGGACAGTCTTCAAGCTTAAGCTCCTCCCTCCACCGAGGTGGTAAATCCCTTGGCTCTGCCCCATGACATCAGATCTTCATTTCCGCAGGAAGAGTCAGGTCTCCTCCTTCGCAGCTCTGCAGACCATGTAGGCTTGAATTGCTTTCAAGTGCACCATTTGGCTATCCTTTTCTTCTATTTCACAATTTCACAAATGTATATCCCTGTTTCCATCTCCATGTCTGACATTGACATCATATGGGGGGGTTCTAAGCCGGTTCTACGATTTTAAGCAGTGCGTCCAGTGCAACCAGAAGATGTCTTGTAAAGATCTGCATGTGTTGTGCATCTGCTGCCTCAGTGAACAGCACTACATTGCTGCCTATGGTCTGTGCCAGGCTATGCTTTCCTCCACCCTGAAAGACCACTATGACCATCTTCTTCTCAGCTGACTAACCGAACAGGACCCTCTGGTAAAATTGAATTAGGCATGTAAGTCAGACCCCATGGATGCGGGTTCTGTGGCACAGATAGCAGCCATGGAAGAAGCGGTGACTAAGACTGCATCGTGTACATCTTCAGTCACTGCGCTGCTCCTGTTGGGGGCCAGCGTGGGCCCGCTTTTTGCCAGGAACTTCAAAGAGATGTGCAAGACCCTCCAGACCTTTGTGGAGAGCCATGCCTGCCACAGTAAGAGCAAGAAATCCAAAAAGTCCTACCATCAGTTGTGGGACTGGGAAAGAGTATACTTATCCCACTCCCTCGACTCCCCTGACTGCTTGACAACTGTCAAGTATTTGGCTTTGGCTGAACCTTTGGCCAAGGGCAAGGCCACTAGCTCCACAGTGCAAAACACTGTGCTTGTTGTTTATGACATGATTTGAGCAGGGAGTCGAGATTTTTCTTGACCCTGTCGAACTGTTGTCAGAGAGGATCAAGGATGAGTCAATCTACTCCCTGCTCATGTAAGGTCTGCCCCCTCTCACACCTGCTTCAGGTCCTCCCTCTGGGGCTACTTAAAGCAAGCATCCTTCTGCCTTTGTTCCTAGTTGCCCCACCCTGTATGGTGGGCCTAGCATCCCATTGACTATGTGCGGCTGCTGCACACGACTAGTGAATACTCTGTATCTGCCTTGCTGACATACGTCTGCTTTCTCGACTGCTTCTTGTTGTTGCCATGCTTTGACTCTGCACTTGCCACTGTGTTGTTGCTGCTTGTACCTGACTGTACCTTGTTGATTGCTGTACCTTGACTCTGTTTTGTCATTGCCTGTACTGTGTAATTCTTTCATTGCTGTAGCTTGACTGTGTATTGTCATTGCCTGTACCTTGTAATTCTCCTGGGTCGCACCTGAAAATAGGCACTTGACTGTCTAGCATGCTTACCAGGTTAACAAAAGCTAAATAAATAAATAAAATAAATAAATAAATCTCCAGGACCCCGGTCCTGTGTGGTCTCGCCTAAGAGGTCCAAGAGCAGTCAGTGGCCCTGCCTTTCTCCTCTCAGGAGTGTCGTCGAGGCACAGGTCAGGAAGCATAGGAAGATCTGGAGCAGATATAAAATTCGCAAGTAGCATTTTATTTTTTCCAATAACAGTAAAATTAAAAATAAAATAGTTCAGTATAACTATTTATAAAGGCAGTATAAACACAGAATACAAAGTCCTTCGAGGAACAGAGTAAAGCCCTTGAGGCACCTATAGGGGCACAGGAGGTGGTACAACAAATAAAAAATGCTAGAGTAGAAAAGTGCCCAGGACCAGATGGCTTTATAGCTGAATGGTACAAAACATTTTCTAGATTATTACTACCTGCTATGTTAGCAACATATAGAGCAGTGGTTGAAGGGGAGTCTCCCCCCCTCCCTCCTGGGCTTACGCAATTATAGCAGCCATTCCTAAACCAGACAAAGATATAACCGAGATGGCATCCTACAGGCTGATTTCCATTTTAAATGTAGATTACAAAATCTACATGGGGATCTGGGCCTCCCAAGTGGAACGTTTGTTACCCTCCCTTATACATCCAGACAAAGCAGGCTTCATTAAACACAGAAGCACTACACATAATATTCAGTGCACACTTCTGCTTCTGGAATATATTCAGACCAGAAGTATTGCCATGGCTATTCTTAACTTACATGCCGATAAGGCGTTTGACAGGGTATCCTGGGATTATCTCTGGGACACCCTGTCTGCTTTTCATTTCCCAGATCCCATGGTTAAATGGCTGCAAAATATATATCATGACCCCCAGACATACATTCATGTGAACGGGGCCCTTTCTTCTCCCTTACCAATGCAGCAGGGCACCCGTCAAGGATGTCCCTTATCTCCACTCCTCTTTGCCCTCTACATCGAGCCCTTGGTGATAGCCTTGAGGTTGGAAAGACAGGTGGAGGAAATCCCACTGGGACAAAAGGAATATAAAACATCCCTATTCGCTGATGGTGTCCTCCTGGAGGTAACATTCCCTGAAACATTAATACCAGCCATTTGGACTATACTGCATACATTTGAGAAAGTAGCTAATTTAAAGCTTAACTTAAATAAGACAGATGTACTACTTCTGAACTTCACCCCTCCTGTATCATTGAAGAGGACCTGCCCCCTGAAATGGCAACGTACCAAAATGAAATACTTGGGCATACATATACCCAAGAACCTAGAAAATATTGAATTGATGAACTGTGAACCGTTGTTTGTACAACTACAAGATGATTTAAATAAATGGGGGAAGCTTTACCTCACTTTCTTCCAAAGGATAGAAATAGTCCATATGAACATCCTGCCCTGATTGATGTATTTATTTCAAAACATACTCATGTTTTCCTCAAGGTTTGATTTTAAATCTTGGAACAGAATGTTATCCAATTTTATATGGGGTGGTATGAGACCCCAAGTACGTCTCTCAGTACTTCAACTTTCCCTGGCAGAGGGGGGAGTTAATCTCCCTAACCTAGATCTCTATGCCAAAGCTGCTTTCCTGAAAATCTCACTCCTCTGGCTGTCTCCTTCTCTTTTGGCCCCATGGAAAAACATCGAGTTTAACATAAATGACCTACGTGATATTGAAAAAATAATGTTTGCCACCAGAGAAAGATCTCCATGGCTTGATCTCCTTACTAAGTACACTGCCAATATTTTAAAAATCTGGCATCAAATTAAATGACACCCAGCTCTGCAGGACTTATTCTTCTTAAACAGGCTAATATCAGAAGATGAACATTTCATACCCATAAATTCAGATTTGGGATTTATCTCCTGGCGTAGGCTGGGACTTGCATACATTTATCAACTTCTAACCCCAAATGGTATTCTCCCTTTTGATCATTTACAAAGAGAATACAGGCTCCACACCTGAGATTGTTTTCAGATGCCTACAGATTCAGAATTATATATTATGCCAGAAAACTGTTTCACAATTGCCCCCCCCCCACACACACACACTCTCTGTTAGCTATATTCATGGATTGCACAGCTGATTTCATATGGGAGCACATAACTGGTACATTATATAAAATTCTTAGGGAATACCTAGGAGATACCACTCAAATGGTCTTGGAGGGCTGGAGAAAGGATCTTGACCTAGATGTGATGGTGAATGACTCCTGGACGGAAACATCAGTAACTGCCATAAAGATAACATCCTCCAATACCTGGAGGGAGTTCACCTGGAAATGGAGTAGGTTTTTCCGATCCCCGGCAGTCTTGGAAAAATATCTCCCAGCTTCGTATGAGACATGCTGGAGGAAGTGTTGGTGCCCACTAGCAGACTTAGGCCACATTTTGTGGTCTTGTCCCATGCTGACTCCCATTTGGTGCTCCCTGCAGGAGGAGCTGAACAGCTGCTTGAGAGACCGGGTGGAGTTAACGGCAGAAATGGCTCTTTTTCCATCTTTCCTGAACACCACCCACCCTGGAATAAAACTATGCTATCCCTCTACCTCCTGGCAGCCAGAAAGATGATAACATGTAGATGGATGTCCACACATATGCCTAATTTTCTGGAGTGGTGACAAATAGTCATGGACATATATCAGCTGGAAGGTTTGATGGCAGCGATCCATGACAGGCTTACACCCTTCAGAACCAGATGGCAAAAAATGGATGTGGTACATGGCACAAATTGATGAAGAATTTGTTCCCGAGGCTGAAATGAAGTGATTAAGGGGGTACCTTCAGGACATTAAATTAGAACACAGACTAACCTACAGGGTGACCTACAACAAAACAACACTAATTTTAATCTATGCATGATAATATGATTTGTATCAACTTGTGATATTGTCTTAATTCAGAGTAATAGTGAATTAATGTGACCTATATTAATGATAAACAAGATCTCTTACATCTCCCTTTCTGTAAAGTTCATATGAAGATGTAACACACAATACTATATACATATATTGTCTACATATATGTGATGCTTCAATCAATGAAAAAATATATTTAAAAAAAAAAAAGAAAACAAAGTCCTTCATCTGAGGTTATCTCTACTTCCAAGTTGCAGTCTTGCTCTCTCTCTAGCAAAAGTATTGCTGCTCTTTTTATAAGCCTTTGCCTGGCAACTCATTAAGGAGACATCCTGTTTTTCAGAAAATGTTCTTCTTAGTTTCCTTCCTTGCAAGTGTAACAAAACAGTACATGGCATCCCAGAAATGACCTCCTGTTGACAGCTCTGCAAAAGAGCTAGTGTTGCATTCCAGGTTAGCCCCCTTAGATCCAAATAGCTTTTTGCAATCATTTCAACACTACAACTTTATATATTTTCAAACCAAGGGATCCCAGTTTCACATAGAGATTCACACATATTTTATAACTTCAGATATGCAAGAGGGAAGAAAAGATAGAAACAGCAGGTGAAGGCAGAGAAAAGTTTGACTGTGCAGTCAGACAAGAGACAGAAATCTTTGCATTTAGCTCTTTCTACATAACAAATGGGACAGTCTTATTCAACCCTGTCAGATAACCCCCTCT
Organism: Neoceratodus forsteri; assembly: GCA_016271365.2. Taxonomy (NCBI): domain Eukaryota; kingdom Metazoa; phylum Chordata; order Ceratodontiformes; family Ceratodontidae; genus Neoceratodus; species Neoceratodus forsteri. Next base: position 114,537,017 of record JADMNL010000024.1, on the reverse strand, counting down.
TTAAGAGGGAACCTGTTTAGAAAAAAGCATGTTTCCAAAACTTTCTTTTAATTCTCTTCTAACATTAGCCTATAACCTTTACAGTTCAGTGCATATGCAGTATAGCAAACAGAGAAGTTTAAACTCACACTTGTTTTTTTCAGCCTTCTGAATTCTTAATTCTAATGTTTCTACTTTATCAGTTTAGCCATTAACATTGTAGCAAAACCATTATACTGTTACCCGTTTATCTCTTCTCTTCATGTCACTCCCAGCCCTGGAGGAAGCATACCTATTTTACCAGAATGCCACATCTTTCCCCAGGTGGTCTTCTTTTTTGGGCCTTCTGCTTTTTCTGGTCTCTGGGAAGTAAAGTCTTTTTTTACATGGTAACAGCACCCTCCTCTCTGAGGGCTCCAGCCTACATTAACTGGCAGGCACCAGAGGATCTATTGTAGGTTGCTACCTGCCTGTAGACTCCTGACCAGAAAAAATGTGGCAGGAGGTGTGCCAAGGTTTCCGTCTTATTTAGACGCCTCCCACTGTGATCAGTGTGTGCCCTCTGCATCACCTGCATCCGACATTTGGTGGGAACAATCACCTTCTCTTCTATCTTGTTTAACCTGGGGTTAGGGCATAACCTGAAAAGTGCCCCTTTCTTGACAATACAATGGGGATGGGCTCTGTTAACTACCCCAGGGCCAATACGTAACCCATCAATACCTGTCACATACTGGTATACCCTGCAAATATATCTATCCCCATTTTGTAGCAGACCTCAGTCTCTGAATCTCCAGGGAATCCCTGGTTTAGCAAAAAGATCAGTCCTTTCAGCCATCTCATAAGCTTCTTCCTCACCTTTCAGCTGCTGTACTAAAGGGGCCATGCCTCCATCTCAGATCACATGATCTGCATGTGAAGGTGTAGGATAAAACAGACACAAGTCAGGTGCATAAAAACACAAACGTGTGTTGTTATTTTATTCAAATCAGAAAATAAAAAAATAAAAATAAACATACAGAACGCAAAAGTTTATTCAATGTCCAGTATCCAGCAAACATTCTAATTTAGAAAATTCCTGAGGCTTAGCTTCAGCCTTTGCAAATAGAACAGAGTGGAAACAAGTACACACTTCTGAGGTCCTCCTCACTTGGTAGTCAGTATTCAACTGATTCCTCTATCTCTGTTACTCCAAGTGGTGAGTTTTTATACCTTTCATGGATAACATCACCGTCAGGTGATCCACCCCTTTTTGCGAAAACCAGTATAAACCTCTTATTCTCAGGAGTTCCCCATCAAACAGTAAAGACGTACATGTTCATACATGTTAATTTTTCTAGCCTAGACTTAACTCCTCTTTTCTTGCTTAAGGGGGTTTTATGTTAAGGGGGTTTTATTTTAAGGGTTTTTTATTTTGTCTCATCTCAAAAGATAGTTTTAATAAGATAGTAAGTCCATGAGGTTCCACTGGGTTTGCAAGAGGAACAGAAGAACAAGGGCATGTTTCTCTTCTTCCTTCTCCTGCCAATCCTTGGAACTCATCATACCTTTTTCTTTTTATTTCCATTAAATCGTTAAATGTGGTACCCTAAAATAGACAAGCATACAACAAATGTATTTCATTTTCATTCCCAGTGCAAGTGGCCATCCTACAGAAAAAAAGAGCAAAAGGAATAGGGGCCCGGATACCCCACACATGGGCATCCACCCCAGACAGGGCTCATCCCGTCGCACTACATCTTGGGGTGTCCTTTTTTCTTCACCACGATCAAGCACCTCTTCTTTACCAGTCTCTGCACCACTCACACATGATCCTTCAGAACCCAGCACCAGGCGTTCCTCCAGCTCTGATTCTGGGTCTACAAGGTAGCACCCAGGAAACACAGGAAGCTCCCAATGCTCCATCTCCATCTCCATCTTGGGTATCATGGCTCCAAACTGGTTCTCTGTACTGTGACTGGACTCCATCTGGCCTCTGTCTGCTACAGATGGAGTCTCTCCTTGCCTCTCGACTTTGTCTGACATGTTCAGATGCTTGCCTTTCCTAGTGGACTCACAGTGCTGCCCCTGGTGGATTACTTGGAACCCTGGGTAGCTTTGCTCAACCTCTATCCATTATTCTGTGAGCCAGTTGACCAGTTCTGTTAAGGTTTTCACCATCTGCATAATTTGCTTGACTGCCCAAAAGTCATATTTCGGCCTTTCCATAGTGTGTCTGTTAGATGCACTACTTGCTAGCCATCTGTTTCATGGTCATGCCTCTTCCTGACAAACCTCTGCTGGATTCTTGTCTGGTCACCCTTGTCAGACCTGCTCTTTGCTGTATATCCCACCATTTGAAAAAGGCAGTCAGGCTTTCAGGTTCTGTCCCTGCCTGTTCGTCCATAATTTGTTCTGACTGGACAGTCTCAGTTTGGACTTTTGTTTCTAGTTTGGCTACCATGCTTCTGATAGATACACCTGGGCTTGCTGTTGCAGGATCCATGCCTTTTTTTCTATGCTTCCCTGGTACCAGGTCTAGTACCCACGCACAAAACTCCTGGCTTAGAGTATGCATAGCATAAATCCCATTTAGTCTGACACCATCTGTCATCAAGGCACATGTCAGGAGCCATAGGAAGACCAGGAGCAGGTATAAAATTTGCAAGTAGTGTTTTATTTTTTCCAATAACAGTAAATTAAAAAATAATATTGTTCAGTATAACTATTTACAAAGGCAGTGCAAACACAGAAAACAAAGTCCTTCATCTGAGGATATCTCTAATTCCATGTTTCAGTCTTGCTCTCTCTCTAGCAAAAGTATTGCTACTCTTTTATAAGTCTTTGCCTGGAAACTCATTAAGGAGACATCCTGTTTTTCAGAAAATGTTCTTCTCAGTTTCCTTCCTTGCAGGTGCAACAACACAGTACATGGTGTCCCAGAACTGACCTCCTGTTGACAGCTCTGCAAAAGAGCTAGTGGTGCATTTCAGGTTAACCCACTAGGTTCCAAATAGCTTTTTGCAATCATTTCAACAATATAATCCAATTGTGCTTATGCAACTGGATGAGCTGTGACTTCGATATATTGTGGCTGTTCGCCTTCCTGTCCGTGGGATATACCACCCTATAGGGGTACAACGTGAGGAACCCTAAAGGAGGTTTCCTCCCCACAGGTGCCGTGAGAATAATTCCCTTGGCAAAAGGTAGCTTAGGAAGAAGCCCACGGGAAAGAGAGATGAGTCACTGGAGGAGGAGGGGTGGATGGTGGGGCAATGAAGAAATAAATCCTGGAACAGTCCAGGAGAAGTGACCTTTTAAGGCCTGATGGAGGAGTAACGTTGTTGCTCCACCCATTGAACCTCAGGCTTATAGCCTTCCCATTCAATTGTGCTTACACAAATGGATGAGATGTATGCTTGTTTGACTACAATACACTGTGGCTGTTTGCCTCTCTGTCCATGGGATATACCACCCTGTAGGGGTACAACACGAGGAACCCTAAAGAAGAGTTCCCCCCATAGGTGCCACGCGACTAATTCCCTTGGCTAAAGGTAGCTTAGGAAGAAGCCCAAAAAGAATACACAAAAGTGTGTCGAGCATCGAAGAGGTGAGAAATCAGAAAATATCGAGACCGGAAAGTAAGGCGATAGACATAGAAGGAATGGGCAGGAGAAGAACAAGATATGATAAAGATGATGAACACAAGGAAATCTAACAAGTTGCAGAAGGGTGGACTTCCTAAGGAGAGAGGGAACAGCTGGGGCCACCATCCGACTCCACACAACAGCGGAGCCTAACTACGGAACCTATGAAAGTACTAACCCTGACTAATATTATCACCATTGGCACAGAGGAGAGGAAAAACCCACTTTGAGGAGGAAACCTCTGGGGATCTAAGGCCTAGGTTGCCTTCCCTCCAGGCTGAAGGATGTTTTGATTAGGGATGGCTCAGCTACAGCAATTTAAAGTCAAGATCGAGGAAGGAGGAAACATCCAATCAAAGGAAGCTCTTGCTCTATCCTTCTAAACGGACAGCTATTGAAGGATGTGAGTGATGTCTCTGTAACTAGACCCTCAAACCAATAGAGGATGTACAATGACTGAAAGAAGCCTTGAAGGCCTGAATGGTTTAAGGTGAGGAAGGAACTGGATGATGTACGATTATGAAATGAGGCCTGGAAGGCCAGTACAGTTAAGGTGAACTATGAAGTGGAAGATGAATGAAGATGTAGTGAAGCCGTGGAAGCTGGTATGGTTAAGGTGAGGTATGAAATTAATGATGTACAATAATGGAGAAAAGTCTGCCAGTCCCGAGCAAAGGGGCAATAGACACAAAGGCATGTCTCTGAGTGGAGAGCAGATCGAGTCACGGTAGCATGGACCTGAGAGGGTTGTGCTCAAGTAGTCGATATGAAGAAGTAGACTCACATAGAGGTCGGATGAGCAAGTGATACCCAGTTGCGGTCATGAGAAGACTGATGGTGATAATAACCACAGGAGTGCAGAATCCAATGAAGTAGCATAAGACCCAATGATAGGTATGCTCGATTAATCAATGTGAATGAGTAGACCCTGAGGTCAGGCTGAGTGAAGGAGAACCAGACTCAGGCATCTGGACACCAGACGGACTAAGGTAAGAGAAGGATATGAATAGGAAAAGTGATGGCAGGATAGGGAAAACTCCAAAAGACAGCAAAGGGCAGAGAAGGATCATAATGGAGGGCAGAGGGAATGGGAGAAGCAGGGCAACAAGTGGAGTCGACAGGGGTAGACACTCCTGATACAGTGGATATAGGCAGAGAGAAGGACCAAGTCAATCAACTGAGGCTAATGATGGAACAGGTTGTGCATCCACAAATAGCTCAAACAGCATGAGAGATGCCAATAGAATACTGTACTACTATGAGGACACCACATTCGTAGCACAGTTATCCTGAGGAAATGGAGTCATGAGTGAAAATGCCCTTGCAACATGACAGGACATGAGCAGTAAGAAACAGCAAGTGCTGTGGCTAACAGAGTGACCAAGTTAAGTAATAATGATTCCAAATCACAGGAGTGATGCACACGAGCAGACAGAAACACTGAGGCAAAAATTTGTAGGGCATGATAAAATGAAGATGCACACACTGAGGACAAGGGACGAGCAAAGCACAGATGTGAGCCCAGACCAAAAAGGGGACATGGAAAAAAGAAAAAAAACTGAAGGGCCAAATGTTTACCTAGAGGGACCTATGGAGCATCAGCAGCTGGAAAATGAGGCAATAGTAGCAGAGAAGAGGGAGCAGAATGAGCGCAGTCCGAATAAAGCACAAATGAAAGTGCTGAAAGGAGATGAGCACAAGGTAGCAGCCAGAAAAGGGGGGGGGACCCACCAAAAACAGCAGCCAAGATGAGTGGGGAGAAGGGATGGGGTAGGAATGGACATATGAGGGAGAGAAGCAGAGGCTGAAGCGGAGAAAGGAAGGAGGAGCAGTAACACTCATCGAGGTGGACAAGTCCCAGCAGCACTATGCAGAGCAGATGGTCGAGGAGGACGGAGGACGCGCGGCAATAATCCAGGAACATGCAATGGGCTAGAACAGGAGGATGCCTAAGCAGAGGAGCATGGAGGGAGACTGCACACTTGTGCTCTGGCAGGTTGAGAGCTAGGAGGAGTGGGTAGCTGGGAGGCAGAAGAACAGAGAGTAACAGTGCAGGAGCCATGGGCAGGCAGGAAAGAGCACTGGAGCACTCCATGGGGAAGGCAGAAAGGAGCGGGGCGAGGATGAGAACAGGAGTAGGATAGAGGATCAGTGCCTTGCATATAGAGAAAAGGGGAACAAAGAGCCTAGAAATGGAGATGCTCAGGGTGAGCTGCCACCGAAAGCATGTCCAGAAGTGGCAGGAGAAATTGGGGTTGCGGTCAGCGAGGTGAAAAAAAAAACAAGGAAAAGGAATGGGGAATGAACTGCAAATGAACAATGCACAAGGACACCCAGGATAGGGAGGGGGCAAGGAGGTGATGGGGCTGAAGCTCAGAAGAAGGAGTGAGGGGTGGATACGGAGATAGAGCACTAGAGTCAGTGGCAGCAGGATGGAGCGAGATGAGGAGCAAGGTAGAAATGGGGCATGGAAGGGACAGGATGAACGACCAAGGAATGAGAGGCAGATAGAGGAAAAAGACAGACAGGGAGAGAGCCAGCAGCCGGAGGTGCCTCAAAAATAAGTCAACAGTAGAGCGGGAGGAGCGAGGAGAAGCGGCACCTCTGGCTGCAGTGAAGAAACAAATCTTGGAACAGTCCAGGAGGAGTGGTCTTTTAAGGTCTGATGGGGGAGTGATGTTGTTGCTCCACCCATTGAACCTCAGGCTTATAGCCTTCCCACTATATACATTTTCAAACCAAGGGATCCGAGTTTCACATAAAGATTCACACATATTTTATAACTTCAGATACGAAAGGGGGAAGAAAAGATAGAAACAGCAAGTGAAGGCAGAGAAAAATTTTGACTGCGCAGTCAGACCAGAGACAGAAAAGAAGAGGAAAGAACAGATCCTTGTGTTTAGCTCTTTCTACATAACAAATGGGACAGGGTCTTATTCATCCCTGTCACATACGCATCTGTTGTCGAGGCACAGGTCAAGAAGCATAGGAAGACCAGGAGCAGGTATAAAATTCGTAAGTAGTGTTTTATTTTTTCCAATAACAGTAAAATGAAAAATAAAATTGTTCAGTATAACTATTTACAAAGGGAGCACAGACACAGAAAACAAAGCCCTTCCTCTGAGGATATCTCTAATTCCAAGTTTCAGTCATTCTCTCTCTCTCTCTCTCTCTCTAGCAAACGCATTGCTGCTCATCTTATAAGTCTTTGCCTGGGAACTTGTTAAGGAGACATCCTGTTTTTCAGAAAATGTTCTTGTCAGTTTCTTTATTTGCAGATGCAACAAAACAGTATATGGTGTCCCAGAACTGACCTCCTGTTGAAAGCTCTGCAAAAGAGCTATTGTTGTATTCCAGGTTAACCCCCTAGGTTCCAAATAGCTTTTTGAAATCAGTTCAACAATATAACTATATACATTGTCAAACAAGGGGATCCCAGTTGCACATAAAGATTCAGACATATTTTATAACTTCAGATATGCAAGGGGGAAGAAAAGATAGAAACAGCAAGTGAAGGCAGTGAAAAATTGGACTGCGCAGTCAAAGAGACAGAAAAGAACAGTATAGAACAGATCCTTGCATTTAGCTCTTTCAATATAACAGACAGGGCAGGGTCTTATTCAACCCTGTCACAAGGTGTTGCCTCCCTCCAGGGTCAAATGGCCAAACCCTTTGCAGGCAGTCTACACTGCCCCATTGGTCATATCTCCTTGACATCATTGGTGCAGTTGATGCTTAAGGTCCAGGTCAAGAACAAAACTTAGGGATTCCTTATGCTCTCGATCTTGTTTAACCTGGAAGCATCGCTGTCTGTGCTCCTCTTGCTCTTTGTCCTCAGATGATGAGAGGCTCTATTGCCATATGCGGCAGTGCTATGAGGTGCTTATCTGGCAGCAATGGGCCTTGGTTTGACAGGTTAGAGTTCTACCTTCAGCCCCTGCGGTCACCTGGCAACCACCAGTTCAGCCCGTACCAGTCCTACCGAGACAGCTGTCTCTGACACGTGTCTCCCAGCTGATACTGGTGGAGCTGCCTTTACAACAGCTCATGCAGGGAGCCCCTTCCAATGTCTCCCATCTGGCTACCAGCTTGCCAGGCCCATTGTCGGTGAAGATCACACACTTGGCCGAGTAGTGCATAGGGGCAAGCAGCCAAGGGCCATATTCGAAGATTCCTCATCCAACTCTGGAGAGTTCTTAATGCAGTCTTCAAGGACTCATGCCTTCAACCAGGAATCAGTTGAAAAACTGACTACTGACCACAGGCCGGTGTCTTTTGGGGCTCTTCTCAGACTTATCTCCGAGTCCATGGATGTTCTCTTGGAGCCTGTGCAGAAAAGGGCTAAGTATCCCTTCATTGAGATACTGGACTGGGACAATCCCCTGTGGTTGCTTTTCCAATAGTTGAGGCCATCCTGGGATTGGCACTGGAACTTTGGCAGCATCCAGCTTCCTGCTGGGCACCCACTGCCCGTATGGTCTATAAGGATGTGTTCCCTACTGGCATCTTATCCAGATTTTCAGACCACCCTTTGGATGAGGGTCTGGTTGCCAACATGGTCTTCTGAAAATCCAGTAATACTGGGCACAAGCCCACCACTAAGGAGTCTAAAAAGCTTGACCATGAAGTGAGAAAAGTCTATGCTGCATCATTACTTGGTCTCTGTCAGGTGAGTTATGCCCTGATGATGGCCCACTTTGGTCACTCCCTGATGGGAGTCCTCAATACTATCCTCCCTTACCTCCCTGCCGACAAGCAGATGGTGATGATAGCAGTCTGAGACTAGGGTCAAGCACTGGCCAAACTTCAGATTCAGACAGCCTTGGATGTGGGTGATTCTTGTGCCCATACCATGGCAGTGGCCATTGTGATGTTTCGCAAGGCCTGGCTGAGGATTTCCTCCTTCACAGCAGGCATCCAGCATAAGTTGGCCAATGTCCCCTTTGGCCCTGGTGTGGAAGGACACCTCACCAGGGTTGAGCTGTCCAAAGCCACCTTAGATTCTGTGACCTCCTCAAAGAAGGAGCAGAAAGGGCAGAAGCCAAAGAAAAAGCCTTTTCCATTTCAGCCCTTTCTGTTGCAGCATCCTAGGTAGCTGCAGCCCTAGCACAGGCTCTCACAGGCTTGGTACTCCACGATCAAGTTCCCTAGTCAGGGCCCAAAAAAAGTCAGAGGTGGGGGTAGTGGTATCTCCAGCAGCATGCACTGATGCCATCTCCAAAGCTGCCCGCTGATTGGTTGGGGATGTTTACTTCCCACCTGCCAAGTCCCTTCCTCACCTTCCTGTGGGAGTTGGCTGAGACACTTCTAGCATGCTTGGTCCATAATTACCTTGGACAAATGGGTCCTTGAGATGGTAAGTGAAGGGTTGCCTCTTAATTTAGAGGCTCTCCCACCATACTGACCCCATGCACCAAGGGAGTCCATGGTGTCACAGAAAATGCTGTCTGCCCTCAGGGAGGACATTGCTCAGCTGCTGGAGAAAGGAGCCATTTCCCATATCCCAGACTCCATGGCAAGTCAGGGCTTTGTATTCTGGTACTTCCTGGTCCTGAAACAGATGGTGGTGGGGGGGTTGGCACCCCATAATGGAGCGTCACAATCTCAATCAGTACCTCTGGAAGTGCAAGTTTAGGATGATCACTATGAAGCAGAATTTACCATCTCTCAAGCAGGGGATCTGATTCTGCTCCCCGGACCTCCAGGACACATTGTTTCACATTCCAGTCCATCCCACAGGCATTACCTCCTGTTCCACAGAGAAAAGGTTCTTTACCGGTTCCAGGTCATGCCTTTTGGCCACTCATCAGTGTGGTGAGCTATGCCACTGTCAATCAGGTGTGCAGATATATGGTGTTATATTCTGTTATGTTTTGGGTATGTTTAAAATGCCACAAGGAATAATGGATAAAAGGGACACATGGAACAAGGGAATGGATTGTTTTTTCCAAGGTATGCAAATTCCCTGTTACCTAAGAGAAACTGGTTTTTCCAGGGAAGCTGGAAATTGCATTTCAAAAGAGTCTTTCTGGCTCACTAACACAGAGTTTCTAAATCTATCGCCGGTAATAAAATTGTCACTTGAGAAGCTAGGATGCTTCAGAAGACAGTATTAGGGTAGCTAATAAAGAGAAAAAGGGTTATGAACTTAGGTGATGTTAACAACTAGCCCTGGCATAAAAAAAAAAAACTTTACACTTCAAAGGACAGTGCTAGATTCCAGGAAACTGTTACAGTATAATTACATAGATTAGCTGGCAGAATATTGGAATGTAAGAGAGTCTGACTAATAAAGGTATGAGTCCCTTAATAGGAATTTTTTGGGAAAGCACAAGAGTGACATCTATGGGCCTAAAAGTTAGGACCAGACCAAGATTTACAGACTGCCTTGGACCATGGGTATTTAAGATCTTCCACAGAGCCTTTTGAGGACACTTTGCTTTTGAACACTCTCCTGACCACAGGAGAACAACTTCCAGCAGACACAAGAAGCAAGACTGCTACAGAAAGGACTGAAACCTTTAAAAAAACATTTGTTTTTCTGGACTTCATTTCACTGTGAATTTATGGTAGAGCTTTAGGTAACTGTTATAGTGCATTTATTTGTACATATACACTTTTATTTGTGTTATTTTGTGACCAAAATTTTCCAAACCTTTTTGTTGTAATGTATGATAATTATTTCATTATTTAGTAAAGACATTTGTTTTGTTTAAGAAACCTGCCTGGGTGAGATTTCTCTACTGTGTGTGTGATTGTGGGATATTTCAGTAATAATCTGTGACTAAACTGTAATTGCTAAGGGGTGCCATCATAAACTACCGAATCGAACAAGGGTCTGAAAAGGGAAAGTCTTGGTAAAGATAAAGGGAATATCAAAGTCTCAAGGAAGGTTCCATGGGGATTTGAACCAGGTTATTGCACACCTTGTGGGAGAAGGCAGAATCAGGATTATAATACTACCCCGGAGAGGTTGTAAATGCATGGACAACCCCCTTCGTGTAACAGCCAAGAAGGGTTCATATTTGCCTACAAGATTCAAGACTAGTATTGTACCCTGATCCAGAGTAAAGAGGGGACCCTGGGAATTTGTGGCAATTGTTCAGTTGTGAACACAGCACACACTATAGAAGGACACAAAGAGGGTATCCCCTGTTTCCCCCTCCCTGTCACAGATTGCACTTAGGGGTGGGCACTGTGAGCTCAGTGGACCTGACCCTCAGGAGTGGGCTCATAACAGTCGGTACCCAGGGACTTCACCAAGTACATGGCAGTGGTGGCAGCCTTCCTGTGGTGTCAGGGGGTCAGGGTATACCCCTACTTGGATGATTGACTGATAACCAGGCCATCCAAGAAGGCAGTGGAGCGATCCAGGTACCTGACCCTCCAGATCTGCAGAGACTTGGACCTTCTTGTCAATCCAGCCAAGTCCAAACTCAACCCCTTGCAGGTGCTTCACTTCATGGGGGCAGAGCTAGACTCCTTCCGGGCCAAGACCCGACTCCCTTCAGACCGGGTACTGGGTCTTACCTCCTTTGTCTGATCATTTCAGGTTGGGCATTCGCACCCTTCCTAGGACTTCCTGCAGCTGCTGAGGTGCATGGTGTTCTGTACCAGTGTGGTCTGGTGGGCAAGCTGGCAGATGCATCACCTTCAGTGGGAGCTGGGCCATCAGTGGTCTTAGCGCTTAGGTCACTTGGACCAGCCAGTCACAGTGACCCAGCCGATGTGGAATGCCATCCAGTGGTGGCTAGTTCCATAACATCTGAAGGAAGAAGTCACATTTGTCTGCTCAGAGCCATCAGTCATTCTGACTACAGATGCATCTCTGGTGGGATGGCGAGTCCACCTGGGGGACCACAGAGCTCATGAGCTCTGGACCCCACTGGGAGGCCCGTCACCACATCAACCTAATGGAGCTCCATGCAGTGCACCAAGCTCTGATGGAATTCATTCCTTTTGTCCGGGGTTAGGTCATGCAAGTCCAGACAGACAACTCCATGACCATGTTCTACCTGGCCAAGTAGGGTGGCACGCACTCCCTTCCCGTGTTTCGGAAGGCACTCCACACCTGGACCCCTGTTTGCAGCTTGGGTGAGGATCTTCTGGTGATTCATGTCATGAGAGCTAACAACCAGCTGGTGGACACCTTCAACCAGGTGGGTGAAATGTCATATACGTGGTCTCTGCATCAGGAGGTGGATAGCCACCTGTTCTCCCTGTGGGGCACTCCTCTGGTGGACCTCTTCTCATCTAGGGAGAACATGAAACTTAGGCTGTTTCGTGCCCACCCCCCTCAGTCTGGAACACTGTTGGTGGATGCCTTTGTGAGGCCCTGGACCCCAAGCCTCATGTACTCCTTCCTTTGCTTTCCTGTTGATCCACAAGGTGGTGGACAATGTGTGGAGAGACCAGGTGCAGATGATCTTGATTGTACCGGACTGGCCTCACCAGTTTAGATACCTGGATCTCCTCAGCCTCAGCAGCAGACCTCTGAGGAAGTTGCCTCTGTGCTACAATCTGCTGTCCTGTCATCAGGAGAAGATCCTGCACCCAGATCTTCAATCCCTGCACCTTACAGCCTGATTCCTGAGTGACTAGATTTCCAAGCTTTGGAACTTTTGGACAATGTGCACCATATTGTGGAGGCATCCCGAAAGGAGTCGTCTCATTGATGCTATGCTTTTAAATGGAAAAGATTTTTCATTTGGTGCCAGGGCAAGGGGTTGATCCCCTTGCCTGCCCCTTTGCTAGCATCCGAGTGCATCTATGGTCCCTCTCCCAGCTAGGGCTGAGACTGATGACCCTCAAAGTGCAGCTGGCAGCCATTTCTACATACTGTACATGAGCTGGTATGCTGACAGTTGCACAGGAGAAGCTGGTTGGGCATTTCTTTAAGGGCCTTGACCACTTGCACCCACTGCTGTGTAAACCATCACCACCTTGGGATCTGTTGCTGGTTCTGGTAATGCTCATGAGGAAGCCTTTCAAGCAAATGTTCAGGTGTGAGATATCACATCTATCATGTAAAACCACCGTCTTGGTGGCCATCAGCTTTGCCAGAAGGATCAGTAAGCTCCAGGCACTCTCAGTGGAGTCGCCTTACTTTGTTTACCACAGGGTCATCCTTTGCCCCCAGCCGAAGTTCCTCCTGAAGGCTGTATTGGATTTTCACCTTAACTGGGGGGGAAGGGGTCATTTAACCAGGAAAGGCACACTAAGTCAGAGCTTGTTTCCAGGTGCAACCTGGGAGCACAAAGAAGTTAAGTGACTTGCTCAGGGTCACACAGCATGCAAATGGGAGCTGCTGGGATTCAAACCCAAGTCACCAGGTTTGCAGCTCAGTGCTCTTAAGCACTATACTATACTGCCTCCAACCAGATGATTAACTTACTGGTATACTTTACCAACCCATCTTTGGAGGCTGACCATAGGCTGCATACTTTGGACATGCAGCAAGCACTCTCTTATTATAGAGAGCATATGACTGGAGTTTAGGGTGAGTCTCACTGGCTCTTTGTCACAAACCCTGAATTCGTATTTGGCAGACCAGCAGCAAAGTGGACGATTGGCAGGTAGATTGTCTCCTGTACTGACCTGTTATAGGTTGGCTGGTAAGAGAGTCTCCCTTAGGGCTTAGGGCTCATTCAACCAGACATGCCACTGCTTCTGTGGCTGCTTTCAGGGATGTCCCCATGCAGGAGATCTTTTTTTTATTAATTGGCAACCAGGTAAGGCCCACTAGGCCCAAGACCCATTTTCAAGAGCAACCTGGGGAAATGAGGAGGTTAAGTGACTAGCTCAGGGTCACACAGTATGCAAGCAGAGGTTGTGGGAATCAAACCAAGGTCTGGTGGATATACCAAGTTCATTCACAGCTTGTTACTCTAACCTCTAGACTATACTGCCAGCCCAAATCTCAGATCTGTAGGGTGGCTATCTGAAAGTCAGCACACATCTTCATCTTCCATTTCAGCATCCACCTTGAGTCATGCCAGAATGCTGCTTTTGGGACCTCGGTTCCCCAATCTTTGTTCGCCAAATAGGGGTGCATCCTTTGCCTCCTCCTCCTCCTAGAGAACTGCTGGAAGTCTGCCTACATGTGGATAAGTGAACCATATCCACGTCCCTAGAAAAATAGTTTACTCACCTGTAACCATAGTTCTAGGAATGGTATATGGTTCACATTCACACCACCAACCCTACCTCCCCTGGTAAGTGGCACACTGATCCCTGCTTCCAGCATGCAAGATCTGTTGTCACAGGGTGGAGATGAGGGATATACCACCAGGGTGGTGGGAGAAGCTTAAGCTTGAAGACAGTCCAGCAAGAGCAGCTCTTAGTGGAAGACTGCCTACATTTACATATGAACTATTTACCATTCCTAGAACTATGGTTACAGCTGAGTAACCTATATGTAACCCCACTGCAAATGGGGGTTCCCAAAAGACTTCCAGGAGCTTGCTTGAATGCTCCAAGCCTGAATGGTGTTTGGCATTTAAGCCATTTATCAGTGAGTGTTTTTAGAGCCTCTGGTACTGTCTCTTTAAGAGCTGTCTGCTTGCAGACATAATTAGTTTGTATGGGGGGGACTGTGTGCTTCTCTGAGTACCACTCGAACTGCTGCCAATTCACTTCATTTTTGCAGTCACTAGGAGTGCAAAGGGAACCTATCTGAAAGATGTAACTGTTTGCCAGAAATTATTTAGAGTAATAATGAAATTACAGTTTGTCTAACCTGCTTTCTTTGCAGTCAGAACTGTGTCTGCTAGTTCCCCATTCTAGTTTTGAACTGCTGAACTGGACCAATCAGTGTGGGTAAGCTAGCTCTAAAATGGTGCCTTGGACGAATCAGAACTTGGACTCATAATCTGAGCCAGCCACAAGAGGATTGTATGGGCAGTGACTCTGGGAGATGTAGTTTAGACTTCAGTGCCTTTTGGACCAACAGCAGCAGTCTATTGTGAGTGACAGCCAATCCAGTCAAGAACTGGGAGGAACTCAAAGGAAGTGCCCGGTTTTGTCGGTTGGAGTTTCAGTTGAGCTTTGGCAGTGAAGAAGGAAGGAGCCCTGTGCTTTTCAGTGTGCAGTTTTAGTCAAAACCGTGTGTAAGGCCCAGAGTTCCGTCTGCAGCTTGTAACAGCTTGTTAGGACTGAATCCGTCCTGTGAAAGAATCAAAGGATCTTTGAAGAGTAGAAACCAGGCTCACCCTGTAGAAGACTGGAGGAATTGCTGAAAATTGCCTTCGGTCTGTCAGGAACTGAATCTGCTGTGTGTTCTCCTGGGTATTGTGCAGTAATTGCGATCGGGATACAGATGCAGCCTGCCTGGTATAGTGCTTTCTTTATATGGATGTGTGAAGAGTTTGTGTACCTCAAGTGAGCCCTGCTGACATTGAAGGACCCTATCTTATTTGGAGGTCGTGGTACTAATTCAGGTTCGCTCCTGTTGAATTGCCACATTAAATCCAAATGGAATTACTGTACTGCTGACTGTTTAATTCTCCTTTTCTCTGTGTGAAAGGGCCCCTACCAGCTGCCACGGTTTGGACTAGCCACTAGGGCTTGGGTACCCAGGGACAGTAACTGATAGGGATAGGCCTGTGCACAGAGCCATAGGTAGATTATTAGAGTGATAAGCTAATTAACCTGATTTCCCCCTGTCCTTGTTATATCCCCCTAAATAAATCAGAGCTGCTTGTTTCAGCAAAGTTATACTGCCTAGGTATTTGTCTATGTTAAAGTACTGTACTGTGATTGTTGCACTGTATCTCATTTCACAGGAGGTCCCAGTGCTGGAACCAGACCTGGGGTAAGTGTATACTATGAAGGTAATTCTGATATATTGTGTGGGCCACTAGTGGGAAGAAAGGGGGTTGCAGTGTCCCAGAGGGCTGTGACCAAGTTAGTTTAACTATTGCAAACCCTGACCTCTGGGTGGAGGCACCCACCATTGGATCCAGGCCCCTCAACCTGTTAGTGGCAAATCAGGCAGGGGTAGTAGCCCTGGGATGCGCCATCTGGGGTTACATCTTGGAGGCTCACGCTGGGATTGTGTGTCCTCTAGTGGCCATATTATGAACCACTGTTAAGAAAAAATGGGTACCCGACAGAAGTGGCTGTGCACCGGCTGGTGGAGTGGTGTACTGGGAGGAGATCGAACCCCAAAATGCTATGCTTATCCTGGACATCCCCCTGGGTATCAATACGGACACTGTGCAGGGAGTACTTTCCAAGGTGGAAGGTTTACAAAACCCTGTGGTGGTGGGTCGGCATGCTAATCTGCTCACCCACATTTTCCTGGCCCTAGTAGAGTTTAAGGATCCCATAGATAGCTCCAAAGTGCCACAGACCATTACCCCAGAGGGCCCTCACTGCTTGGAGAGTGATAACTAAGGACAGTAAAGACCGGGGGAATCAGCCCCACCACTATCTGAAACTTTGAGGAGAAATTTGCTGAATGGTTGCTGGGAGAGGGAAAACTGTGGAGGACTTGAAGAAACTATTTTTGCCACCTGGGGTGTTCCTCCCCAACACCTCTCCTGCTCCAGTGCCCGTAATGGTGGCTGAACCAATGCAGACTCCTATTTCTGCACCTGCCATTAGTCACGACTCTTACCGAAGGTTGAGGATCTTCTCTGGCACCCTCCCCACCCCCCAAGGGGAGGATGACTGGGAGACCTGGATAGACTATGTTGCCCCCCAAGTGCTAGAATGGCAATGCTCGGAAGGTGAAAAGCGAAAGAGGGTTAGTGAGAGCCTCCGAGGTCCTGCCCTGGCTACCATCCGTGCTAAACGGGCAAGTAACCCTGAAGCGACTGCACAGGCCTATCTTGAGGCCTTGGAGAATGTGTATGGGAGCCCAGATTCTGATGAGGACCTATGGTGGAGAGTAAGAAATGCAACAGTACCAAGGAGTTGTTGTCTGTGTATGTCTCTCGGCTGGAAAAATTGTTGCAAGAATGCCTCAGAAAGGGTAGTTTGCCAGCGATTGAACTGGACCCAACCAGACTGGACAGAATCCTTAAGTCTGCCCCTTCTCAGAACTGCTGTTGCTTCAGTTACACCTGGCAAATCGACTGAATCCCCACCCTCCTATGATGAGTTAATGAGAAATTCGAGGAGTTGAGAAAAGGCGACCTCGGAGGTACCTGCACCAACAGCTGTGGCTTACGACTGAGTGACTGAGGGTGACCCATCAAGTGAAGTTCAGGGGCAGAGGTTGACAGTCAATGAGTGCTCTGACAAGGAAAAGATATGCCACAATGGGCGAACTGTTGAGAGAGATCCGGGAATTCAAAACAGTCCTTTATGAAGGCCACGCCTGCAAGTACGGGCCCTGACCTATATCCGACTGCATCTGCTATGGGGTGGGGTACCCACCATGTATCTCCTGCTGATAACAGCTCCAAACTCAATTCCTTGACCATGGAAGTGGAGAAACTGACGAGATGTCTCCAAATGCTTATCTGCCCATGAACAGAGATGGCACCCAGGTTTCCAGTTATGTACCCCGCCCTGGCTCCCAGTGTGGCGCCTCGTACGCTCAAACTCCAGAAAGTATGTTTTGCTATAATTGTGGGAAAGATGGGCACATGAAAAGGAATGCCAGTCCCCAAAGACACTGACAAAGTTGCATATAGGCTACAAGGAGAGCTTCGGAGAACAAATCAGTGGTTAAGAGGTGCACGACATGATCCCAGTGAGGGCACCAAAATGCTAATTCACGTCCTTTGTGGCAGGTCAGTTGCCCAGCCCCCCTACCGCCTCTCCAGACTGGTCCAGAATAGTGGGTCCCTCCATGGAGACCACTGTAAGAGGTGAATGGAGTGTCTACAAGAGCTGTATTAGACAGTGGCTCCCAAGTGACAATTATGTTCCAGGATTGGTATCAGAAGCATTTGTCAGACGTACCCTTACAACCATTAGAAGGACTGCATGTATGGGGGTTAAGTGAGAAGGCCTACCCCTATTCCGGGTATATCCAAATTTGGCTGTCTTTCCCCACCTCCAGCGGCTGGAGTGGCCGAACAAGTAGAGACCCTAGCCTTAGTGTGTCCCCCACTGGACTGTATGATGGTGTCCCTTTTGATTGGAACAAATGCTCATATGTTCGGAAGGCTGGCACAGTTGTGTTATGAAAACAGGGTCAAAGACTAGTAGAGCTTTAAGAGTTCCGGCTTTAATTAAGAAGGCCTATGAGGCACAGAGATGCTGAAAAACAGAACCAGAGGAACCGGTCGAATTGTATGGAAGAAGGATCCTGAGTCTCTGATCCTGGCGCCAAATGCCCAGTGTACCTTACAGGAGAGGTCCGTATCAGAAAGGATGTTAAGAATAAAATATTAATGTTGGATGCACCAGGCGATGGAAAATTGCCAGAGGGACTGCTAGTCAAGCCTAGTATTTTGCCCACTAGAGCCCATGCTTATGCCAGAAGGGTAATGGTCCAAGTTCATAATGTGTCTGAAAGAGACATTGAGTAAACAGAGGTTGCATCCTGGCTAATGTGCATTGTGCAGACACTGCAGTGCTACCCAGCAGCAAGAGTTCAAGGAAGAATGACAGAGTAACGCCTGACTTGTTTGATTTCGCGACTCCGCTGCCAGCTGAATGGAAAGTGAGGATCAGTGAGAAGCTTGCCCAGAGGACCAGGTGTTTTCTTTAAAGGAATGGGATGTAGGATGCGTGCAAGGAGCTGAGCACAATATCCGGCTGCATGACGAAGACCATTTAGGTGAGAGGTCTCGACGCCTGGCACCTGCTGACATAGATGATGTGAGAGCGGCATCTGCAAGAGATGTTAGCTGCTGGTGTAATACAAGAATCCAGAAGCCCTTTTGCTTCCCCATTGTGGTAGTGAGGAAAAAGAATGGAACAGTAAGGATGTGTGTGGATTATCGCACCTTAAACTGGACGGACTATCCTGATCAGTACACAATGCCCCGCATTCAGGATGCTTTGGACTGCCTAAACGGGAGCAAGTGGTTCTCTGTGCTGGATCTCTGCAGTGGGTACTACCAGATCCCGATGGCCCCAGAGGACGGAGAAGACGGCCTTTATCTGTCCGCTTGGCTTCTATGAATTCATGAGGATGCCTCAAGGATTTCAGGTGCCCCAGCCACTTTCAACGATTGATGGAGCGGCAGTGGGAGACATTGAACTTACTAGAGTGCCTGGTATACCTAGATGATGTTATTGTGTTTGGCAGCTCACTGGAGGAACATGAGAGCAGATTATTTAAGGTATTGGACCGACTGGAGGACTTTGGCCTTAAACTGTCCATTGATAAGTGTCAATTCTTTCAAACATCAGTAAAGTATGTGGGACACATAGTATCCACCGAGGAATAGAGACCCGACCCAAGTAAAGTTGAGGCCTTGACCACCTGGCCAGCCCAAATCTAAAGAACTGCAAAAGATTCCTGGGATTCTGTGGTTATTATCGGTAGCTTCATCAAGGACTATTCAAGAGTGATCCGCCCTTTACTTAACCTTACTCAAGGTATCCCCCAACCCAAAAAATACCAAAAGTCAAGCGTCCCTCAAGACTGAAAGAGTGTATTTCATCCGAGTGAAGTATTTGGGGCCCGCTGGACTCCTGATTATGAGACTGCTTTTCATGAGATCATATATCAACTTACCCATGCTCCAGTGCTGGCCTATGCCGATCCAAGAAAACTTATGTCCTGCACACTGATGCTAGCTTGCAAGGGTTGGGGCTGTGTTGTACCAAGAGCACGAGAATGGCCTGAGACCAGTGGCCTTTGCCAGTAGAAGCCTGACCCCATCCGAAAAGAACTATCCTGTACATGAGTTAGAGTTCCTAGCTTTGAAGTGGGCTATTGTTGACCAATTCCATGAGTACTTGTATGGGGCTAAAATACTAGTAAAACTGACAATAATCCTTTGACCTATGTGCAGACCTCAGCTAAGTTGGATGCCACTGGCCATAGGTGGCTTTCTGCATTATCTACATATGACTATGCTCTCGAATACCGAGCAGGTCTGAACCACATAGATGCTGATGCTCTCTCCCGGGGCCTGTTCCCCAGAATGATTGGGTCCGATTGGCAGAACCTGACATTCGGCACTCTGCCGAAGTTTGAGAGGGAGGAACAAATGTCCACGGACGCAGTGGACTGCATGGTGGATTGCTTGGGACCCTCTGAAATTGCATACCGCTGCTTATTGCCACTTTTCTGCAATAGACATTGGTGCACTGCCTCAGCTGGACAATGACAGTATTCGGCGGGCTCAATCCCGCGATCCCATGATCAAGCAGCTTTAGAGGCCCTCTATGCAGGAAAAGATGTGCCAAATTACGCACTCACTGATTTGAGAACTGCACTGTTATACAAAGAAGGTCCTAAGTTGAAACTGATCAATAAACTGTTATACAGAGAAACAGTAGACAGAGGGGACAAGTAGACAAACAACAACTAGTGCTGCCCACTGCCTTCGAGACTCAGTACTGAGGTCCTTGCACAACCACATGGGGCACCTTGGTATAGACAGAACACTTGACTTGGTGAGATCCAGATTCTATTGGCCTAAGATGGGGCTGATGTGGAGCAACACATTCGAACTTGTAGTCGCAGCACAGAGGAAAGCTGTCCCAGAGGGCTGCCCTTGTTAACATCACCACCAGTGCACCCATGGAGCTGGTCTGTATTGATTTTCTGAGTTTGGAGTCAGATCAAAGAAATACAGTATGTAGCTGGTGGTCACTGACCATTTCACGAGATATGCCCAAGCTTTCCCCACCAAAGACCAGAAAGCATCCACTGTGGCCAAAGTGCTTGTAGAAAACTTTTTGTTCACTATGGGGCTCCACAAAGAATCCATTCTGATCAAGGGAGAGACTTTGAGAGTCGTCTGATCAAAGAGATGCTTTCTCTGTGGGGATGCAAAGTCAGAACCACTCCTTACCACCCCAGGGGACCCACAGCCTGAGCGTTTCAACCGCACTTTGCTAGATATGCTAGGCACCCTGCACCCAAAGGACAAGCTTAGATGGAGCCAACAAATTAGCACCCTGGTACATGCTTATAACTGCACCAAAGTGATGCCACTGGATTCTCCCCCTACCGCCTGATGTTTGGAGAGAAGCTCGACTACCAGTAGATGTGTGTTTTGGGGTCTCTCCTGATGGGGTTCAAGCTGACAACTATTTACAGTATGTGCAAAAGTTAAAGGCCAGCTAACTCATGCGTACCAACTGGCTCAAACCATGGCTGCCAAAAGAAATCTGGCCAACAAAGAAAGGTATGATAAAAGGTGAAAGCACAGAACTCCAGGAGGGAGATCGGTATTGCTAAGAAATCTGGGACTGCATGGCAAGCACAAGATTGCTGACAGATGGCACCATCTCCCTCACATTGTAGTGGGCAAACTAGATGATCTGCCAGTGTACAAAGTAAGGCCTGAGAATAATTCAAAAGATGTAAAACAATGCATAGAAATCATTTACTGCTCATTGGACAAATCTTAATTGAGTCTGAGCCCTAGAAGATGCCCCTCTGGACCAGTGACTAGAGCTGCTGCTAAGAAAAGATCAAGAAAGTCTGCACCTACAGAAGCAAAGTTAAAGTGTTCCCTCCACAAGTCCCAGTAGCAGCATGACTGTCAGTCCATATCGGAAGAAAGTGAGAGTGACTTTGAATACTATCCTTCTACGAACTGGAGTCAATTGTTTAGGGCAATCCCTAGTCAATACTGGAGACAAAGCTGGGCCTTCTGGACTGTCTAAGCCCCAGCTTCATCCCTGAACCAATGCTCCCAGAAAGTGCAAGCATCAGATCAGATGAAATGGAATCATTGTGCATGGTTGAACTGTTTGAGCTTTCAGGGGAGGAAAATGATAGATTAGGGGCAGACTGGTGATACACCCGAACAAGAAGAGTATTTTGAGTGCCCTGACAGTCCACTGCCAGTGTCCGAAAGCTCCATGCGAGCCAAATGTTGTGGACTCAGAAACTGAACTCCTGGAGCTGAAAGTGCCCCAAGTTCTAGCCTCTCTACCCCAGGAGACTCCCTGACAAGTGAGGACAATGCTGAAAATGAGGCTCAGAGTGCAGAGACTGTAACAGTTCCCCTAGAAAGACTGGTCGAGCTGTAAAGCCTGTGGTGCACCTCAGTTATGATTCCCTTGGGAGGCCTGTGGATTTGCCTCTCAATGTTGTCCATAAAGGAGTGTATGTGTCCCCGACTCATTGCCCAAACTGGCATCAGTGCTAACTCCAAGTTACTTGTGTTGCCCTCTAAGTATGGTGCCCTTGCCCATCCAGCCCCAAGGTAACTGATAGGGGAAGGGCCCCTCTCTTCCAGGTTTCATGTACAAAAGTAATAACTTGAGTTATGGTACAATGTGTATGTAATACTATGTAAAGAGTGATACTGCAATGTTTCAGAAATGTGTTCTTGGTAAAATGATATATTGACTGATGATTACATATCTGAGCCTAATGCAAATGTATATGGTTGCAGTTGAAACTTAAGGGGTACCTTGGCAGAACATCAAGCTTTCCCAGGCCAGGAAGGTGTAACCCACAGCAAATGGGAGTTCCCAAAAGACTTCAGGAGCTTGCTTGAATGCTCAAGCCTGAATGGTGTTTGGCATTTAAGCCATTTATCAGTGAGTGTTTTTAGAGCCTCTGGTACTGTCTCTTTAAAAAGCTGTCTGCTTGCAGACATAATTGAATTTATGGGGGACTGTGTGCTTCTCGAGGTACCACTCGAGCTGCTGCCAATTCACTTCATTTTGCAGTCACTAAGAGTGCAAAGGAACCTATCTGAAAGATGTAACTGTTTGCCAGAAATTATTTAGAGTAATAATGAAATTACAGTTTGTCTAACCTACTTTCTTTGCAGTCAGAACTGTGTCTGCTAGTTCCCATTCTAGTTTTGAACTGCTGAACTGGACCAATCCAGTGTAAGATAGCTAGCTCTAAAATGGTGCCTTGGACGAATCAGAACTTGGACTCATAATCTGAGCCAGCCACAAGAGGATTGTATGGGCAGTAACTCTGGGAGATGTAGTTTAGACTTCAGTGCCTTTTGGACCAACAGCAGCAGTCTATTGTGAGTGACAGCCAATCCAGTCAAGAACTGGGAGGAACTCAAAGGAAGTGCCGGTTTTGTCGGTTGGAGTTTCAGTTGAGCTTTGGCAGTGAAGAAGGAAGGAGCCCTGTGCTTTTTCAGTGTGCAGTTTTAGTCAAAAACCGTGTGTAAGGCCCAGAGTTCGGTCTGCAGCTTGTGTAACAGCTTGTTAGGACTGAATCTAGTCCTGTGAAAAGAATCAAAGGATCTCTGAAGAGTAGAAACCAGGCTCACCCTGTAGAAGACTGGAGGAATTGCTGAAAAGTACTTTCAGTCTGTGGGAACTGAATCTGCTGTGTCTTCTCTGGGTATTGTGCGTAGTAATTGATCGGGATACAGATGCAGCCTGCCTGGTATAGTGCTTTTTTATATGGATGTGTGAAGAGGTTTGTGTACTCAAGTGAGCCCTGCTGACATTGAAGGACCCTATCTTATTTGGAGGTCGTGAGTACTAATTCAGGGTCGCCCCAGTTGAATTGCCACATTAAATCAAATGGAATTACTGTACTGCTGACTGTTTAATCTCCTTTTCTCTGTGTGAAAGGGCCCCTACCAGCTGCCACGCGTTTGGACTAGCCACTAGGGCTTGGGTACCCAGGACAGTAACTGATAAGGATAGGCCTGTGCACAGAGCCATAGGTAGATTATTAGAGTGATAAGCTAATTAACCTGATTTCCCCTGTCCTTGTTATATCCCTAAATAAATCAGAGCTGCTTGTTTCAGCAAAGTTATACTGCCTGAGAGGTATTTGTCTATGTTAAAATACTGTACTGTGATTGTTGCACTGTATCTCATTTCACAGGAGGTCCCAGTGCTGGAACCAGACCTGGGGTAAGTGTATACTGTGAAGGTAATTCTGATATATTGTGTGGGCCACTAGTGGGAAGAAAGGGGGTTGCAGTGTCCCAGAGGGCTGTGACCAAGTTAGTTTAACTATTGCAAACCCTGACCTCTGGGTGGAGGCACCCGCCATTGGATCCAGGCCCCTCAACCTGTTAGTGGCAAATCAGGCAGGGGTAGTAGCCCCTGGGATAGCGCCATCTAGGGGTTACATATAGATCTGGTTTCAACAGCAGATAACGTTGGAGAATGATCCTTGGAGCCCAGTGGCATTTGAAACTCAGTTGGTGTCAGGTCTGGACTGTGAGAGAACAGGGAAAGATCTTCAGAGTCTATCAGGATATGGGCAGCCCTTAAGGTCATGTCTAGACTGAGAGTAGCATAAAAGGGATGACCTTCAGTGTCTGAATACAGATGAATATTTTTAAGACAGTGTCTTGTTTGAGAGTAGGATGAGAGATGACCTTCAGGGTCTGAGTACATATGGACAACCCTCAAGGCCATGTCTCTAGACTAACAGTAGGATAAGGAAAACCATTGCAGTATGTAGATAGATATAAACCCTTTAGGGTCATCGCTGTGACGGCAGAATGTTGAGAGCTTTCTGGGTGATAGACATTACAATATTGTCTTTGGATCAAATACAGTCCAAGGGTTGTTTGGGGATAGGAACATCAGGGTCTGCTTATTAATGGCAGACCACCAGGTGTAAGGCAGGACTGTGGGAAAGACTGGAACAGTAATTCCCTCTTTAGATTACAGAGAACAGTGTGATTCAACACTGAAAACTGATACAACAGGTTTAACTTTGTTGTATCTGATATGATTTTGTTTCAATGCAGGAAGTGGCTGGCCTACAGTAAACTCTACCAGAGCTTGGAATTTAGCTCCAGTTTCCTCCTCCAGCAGCTCACCAGCATTGAGTATCAGTGGTCCAACAGTGGCCTGGAACCCCAGCAGGTAAGTTGGCTGACTGTAGAGCGTGTAAAGGTTCCACTACTCTGCCCATTATATGTTCGGGTTCTGGCACTGTGGGCACCATGAGTTTGGGTTCCCCCTGCTGCCACCATAAGTGTGGATTCCACTGCACCCACAGTTCTGGTGTGGTGCATTCCTCCATTTATTACAGCAGCACAGCACAAACACAGGTGTTACCTAAGAAAGTCCCAGGGGCTTACCATCATAATGAAAATATATGCCTTTCTCTATGGCTGTGTCTCTCTGTGCATTTACCAGTACCTTCAAATTGCTCCTGACACTGTAAAAAAAAAAAAACCTTGAACAACATGATAATGAGTAACAACTTTGCTTAGATTTCATGTTGTCTTCCCCTCTTCATTCCAAAGGAAATTTCGATGAGAACTGTCCCCTTGACTCTTAAGACTCCATCTGCTTCTTCTGTTTGCCTGCACCTGAATTGCCATACTTCCTCCCTAAGGCAAGTATAGGCAGCTACCAGATGATTAGCCAAGCTTCGAATGTAAATTCTGGAATATCTCTTAAATAAAGTTTGTGATAAGGCAGCAAACTCGAGACACAAACAAAATCCCCCACGTTTGAGTGTCTGATTCAAAAAAAACACTTTATTGTTAAAAACACTGGGACAGCTCAATCACAGTAGATGCCAAACATTTTCAAGCACCCCTCTCATGCTCTTTCTCAAGGCGTTAATTCATGGGTAGGCTTTGTGCACTTAAAAAGAGAGCATAGCAATTACAATCTTATCTCATGATATCAGTTTAAATGGGAGAATGCCAAGAGTGGGAGGTTTAGGGAGGGACTGTGTTGGAGTCAGACATCACAGACCCTGTGACCAGGAGTAGCCAATAGGGCGGCTAAGGTCCGTAGGGTATAAAGGCACCATATTTGTAGTTCCTGGCCTCACTGTGAAGCTGCTGCTGAGCAGCTAGGAGAACAGAACACAAGCAGGGAAGTGATTGTTTTTTTTGTAAGGTTGGGGCACTCTGTCTGTAAATCGTGTTTCTTCGTGCAGGGGGCCCGATGCTCTGAGTTGAACGGTGATGAGGGATTGAGAGGTGGGAGGATGCCAAGAGTGGGAGGCTGAGGGAAGGACTGTGTTGGAGTTGGATGCCACAGACCACATGATCCAGAGCAGCTGATAAGGCACCATGAGATATATATATATATATATATATATATATATATATATTACCCAGACACGACTAAGCAACCCTGGTGAGTGACCCCAAAGTGTGAGTGCCACGAAGCAGGAGTGTGGCATCTGACTAGGTGGTGTCTGCAGGGAGGACCGCAGGCTGCAGGCCAAGCTGCACAGGGCTCTGAGTAAGAGGGAGCATTAAGAAAAATAAAAACAAGTAGAAGCAGGAAGGGGGTACAGGGAGAATGTGGAGACAAGGGAACTCGGGCAGGCAGATACACTGGGAGAGGTATTGGAGAGGAAGGGATGGCTGGAGTAGTAGGCAAGAGGAGGCTGGGAATGGTGGTGAGCTGCAGTGGGTGTGGGGCAGCCATATTCTTGGGGACTCTAAGGAGGGAAGGGGATGTCTGATGTGTAGGCAGATCGGCCAACTTAGGCAGGGAATAGGAAGGTTGCGATGGGAGCTGGGGATGGGACGTAGAAATGTATGGGACATGCAGTGGGGGACTAAGGATCCAAGGAGGGCTATCCCAAATAGTACATCAGGTAGACACAGGTTAGGAGGGAAGAAAAAGAGGCCAGGAGCAACAAGTTCTCAAGGATCTGGGTGCACTTTGTTGGGAATGTGGCAGGTGGTAAGGAATGGGAAAAAAGGGAGGAGGGAAAGGGGATTGGACCAGGGAATGGAGAGGTAGGACAAGGCAATAGGAGAAGGCTCAAGCAGGGGGATGGGAACTTAGAATAGGCTCTCAATGCTAGCCAGTTTTGGGGAACAGGAGGATGGGGGTGGCAGCATAGAACCCGTGAAGGGGAAGGGGGAACATGAGAAGGGGGAGAGGGCAGTGAACAAGGGAAGGGGGAAGGACACCAGGAGGGGAAATGGTGGATGCAAGGAAACAGGGGGTGTTGTCACGGTACCACAAATTAGCAGGAACAGTAGGGTAAATAGGGCAGAAGGGTGGGAAGAGGACGGACTTAAGAGTAGAGCAGAGAGGAGGGGTGAATTCGGAGGGATGGGCTGGGTAGGAAACACAGAGCGGTGCGTGGGGGGAGATCAGAGGAGGAGGAACAGCTGGGGAGAAACAGGGAGATGAGGGTGATAGGAAATGGTGGAGGGGAAACTCTAGTTCAGCGGCTCAAGATAGGGTAGAACATGTGGGTTAGGTAGGTGATAAATGAAAGGGTAGTCATCTTGGGAGATTTAATACTGAAAGGGGTGAGATGGGGGAAGAGAGCAAGGAAAAGCCGTGCTTGGGTGGAGTGTATGCCAGGTATGATGGCAGGGAGGGTGGGACAGTTCATTCAGAAGTGTGTAGGGATTGGATGGGATAAACCTCACATCATGGTACACATAGGTATAAATGACCTGGAGGGGAGTAGAGTGGAGGAGGTGCAGGATAGGTTCAAAGAGGTTGGAAGAATCTGCATGGAGGTGGGGAGATCAGTGGCATTCTCGGAGGTTCTCCCAGCACCAAGGGCAAGCTCCGCTAGGAAACAGAGAATCGAGGAGTTCAATAAATGGCTGGCTGGGTGGTGTGAAACCATGGGGTACTGGGTAGTAGGGGGTGGGGAGGGACGTGGGATAAGAATGAAATCTATGTACCAGATAGGCTGCATCTAAGCAAGGAGGGCATGGGCAGAGGCTGGAAGAATACATTGTAACTAAAATTAATTTAAACTAAGGAAGAAAGGGCCAGCGAGATACTGCAATTTGGAGTCACCAATCAGGGGAGACCGGAAGCCCTCTGCCCCAGGTAGGCAGGAGGGGAGGAAGGGGAGTTTAACAAGGAGCAGAAGCAGGGGTATGGGATTGGGAAAGGGAGGACAGGGGACACGGTGAAAAGTGGTATCCTTGAATACAAGGAGCTTGGCAAACAAGGTAGTAGAGTTCCAGGCGATGATGGCAGAGGGGGAGGTAGATATTGAAGTCATTACAGAAACTTGGGTCGCCTAGTACCATGACTGATATCTCATGATCCCTGGATATAGGGTGTATTACAAAGACAGAGGTGGGAGGGAAGGAGGAAAGGTAGCTATTTATGTGAGGAATGGGATACTATGTACCAGGGAGGAGGGGGAAGAGGGTAAGTCAGAAGCCTTATGGGTACAACTCCAAAACTCCAAGGGTAGGAAGGTTAGATTGGGAGTGGTGTACAGAACACCCTCACAGAATAAGGAAACCAACAGGGAGTTGGGGGAACAAATTAGAAAGATCAGTGGCAGGGGGAACACTGTCATAGTGGGTGACTTCAATCTCCCTTGGGTTGACTGGAGCATCACGGCTACCTCTAACAGCAGGGAAAAGGTAATGCTGGAGGCTATCCAGGACAGATACCTAGTGAGGGGTGTGACGGTTCCTACCAGGGAGGGTAACATACTGGATCTTGTGTTGGCTAATGGGGACCAAGTCCAGGATGTAATCATACAGGATCCTCTAGCGGACAAAGATCACTGCACAGTGTACGAGGGAGGGTAACATACCAGATCTTGTGTTGGCTAATGGGGGCCAAGTCCAGGATGTAATCATACAGGACCCTCTAGTGGACAAAGATCACTGCACAGTGTGGTTCTTTCTTTACATGGGCAAGAGGCAGTCAGGACCAGGATGAGTGTGGTAAACTTCAGTAGGGTGGATTTTGCAAGGATGGGCAGCATCCTGGAGGGGCATCTTGCTACAGTCTGCCCAGGGATGGATACAGAACAGAAATGGTCCATCATAAAGAGGGGTCTGACAGAGGCCACTAACACATGTGCCAAGACCTAGAGCAAGCAATCCAGGTTTAAAAACCAAGCTGACTCAGCAGAGAAGTGTCAGGGAAAGTAAGGGAGAAGAGAGTGGCCTTCAACAGGTACAGGAAAACTGGGCACGGGGAGGACAAGGAGGAGTATTTGAAGAAATCCAGGGAGGTTAGCAGAGCAGCCAGGGAGGCTAAAGCTGCAAGGGAGCTAAGATTGACTCAGGGGATTAGAGAACGGGAAAAGGATTTCTTCAAGAAGAGAAAAGGCGCTGTAACAATGAGATTGTCCGGATTGGCGGGGGTGGGGGTGGGAGTGGGGCAGAAAATGGGAAGACAAGGCAGAGGCACTCAATCAGTACTTTGCAAGGTGTTCACTAAAGAAAAGGATGGGCCGATACCACAAGGGAAAGGAAGGACAGGCAAGTGAGGGGCAGAGGTAACAGATGGGGTCATCCAAGTGGATAGGGTTCTAAAAGGCCTTAAAGCCCTGCAGGTGGACAAGACCCCAGGACCAGATGGAGTACATCTAAGAGTCCTGAAGGAGTTTCAATTCAATTCAATAGTTTATTTGTTTGGCCAAAAGGCCATTACAAAACGTACAACACAAAAACAACTAAAGATTTTTCGCAATGCTCCACCAGTGTGTTCCTTAGCACATCTGTATTAGACATATCATTTAAGAGCATTGTGATTATTCCATATTCCTAGAGTCCTAGCATCATGTTAAAGCGGTATAAAATCCTAAAAACAGTTATGTAAAACCTCATTATATGCCAACTATGCCATAGATTTAGCAAAAAGTAAATGTAATTTAAACAAAGTTAAAACTCCATTAAATCAGGGGTCCGTTAGTTTTTTCTGTGATTTTTTCCTGCTCTAATACCACAAATTAAAAAATAAATTTACAAAACATACACATGCATAAATTGTAAAGCTCAGTAAAGGTTGGATTAGAATAATTAACACTTAAACACTTTGTATTTTAAATATGCATTATTCCAATATATTTATAGATATAGGGCTCTTGTTAAAGTTACCTATTTCATTGTTAACCCAATAGGGTCCACATATCAGCACAGAACTGCTCAAACACACAAAATCAGGTGACATTCCTTGGGACTAAACATACGGATCAGAAATCACAGACCAGTTCCAGAGCAAGATATTAGCAAAAAGCTCCAGCTAAGCTTACTGTCAAGTCAATCTTTTATAGATAGGGCCCGATATTCAAAGTGCGCCTGGCAATACAAGTGAAGGTTTACTCGACAACCGAGTGCTGCGCTTGAGCAACAGTGATTATATTCAGAAGAGATGTGCCATGGCACATCTCTTCTGAATATATCAAATAATGCATGCTGCACAAATACAGTGCACCAGCACATCCCTCAGACAGGCCTGCATACCTGCAATGGGAATGCGACAGCGCAACTGGAGATGCGCCAGGTGCACTTTTCAGATATTCAGACCTGGATATGCAAATGGAGCCATAATGCATGCAAGGCACAAATGGGGCCATTTGCATGAATTGTGCAGGGCTGGCCAGCGAAATGCACCTGGCGCCCTGCACAGCATGCGGTGCTCTCAGTGGCAGTCCAGTGGTTCCCCACCTCCCTGCCTGTACCTCCGATCGCCCGTTATGTATAAAATTATATTTCCCTGGTAGCCTAGTGGTAACCCCCTTCCCACCTGTAACTCTGATTGCCTGACAGAACTGTTTATAAATTCCCTGGTGGTCCAGTGGCACCCCCCCTTCCCATCTCGTAACCCTGTTCGCCCAAAATAACTGGTTGTAAATTCCCTGGTAGTCTAGTGTTACCTCCCTCCCCGCACGTAACCCCAATCACCGACAAATTGTCCACATACATTCCCTGGTAGTCTAGTGGTCCCCCCTCACCCACATAGGACCCCCAGCCCACCCAGCTGTCATTCAGCAGGCAGCTGCAGAGGTATGTGGGTGGGTTTGCTGCCCACCGATGACTGTGGGGGTGCTGGGTGGGCTGGGGGTCCTGTGTGGGTGAAGGGGGACCACTAGACTACCAGGGAATGTATGTGGGCAATTTCTCAGTGATTGGAGTTACAGGCAGGGAGGGGGATACCACTAGACTACCAGGGAAATATAATTTTGAACAAAACAGGCGATCGGAGGTACAGGGGGGGTACCACTGATTATCAGGGAAATATAATTTTAAACATAACGGTGATCAGAGGTACAGGAGGGAGGGAGGGGGGTACCACTGGACCACCAGGGAGTGTTGTGGCTGCTTGTGTACTGTGTTCTGGGGGGGAGCCACCCACGGCTGGTGGCTGCTGTGATGTGCCTTGCATTATGGCAACTCACCTGTGGATGGCTTCCACTTGAGCATGATTTTTGCATGCACAACTTTGTGTCCAGGTACGCGACACATCTCTGGGATGTGCCGGCATATGTGCTGCACATGTCAGCTGAATATCGAGATGTGCCACACCCACATATGCATGGGCACGCCCCCTGGAGATGTGCCGCATGCATTATCTTTGTGCCCTGGTGCATCAGGAATTGCGCTGCGCAATTCCTCCTTTTGAATATTGCCCCAGGGCACATTTCTGGGGTTGCACTGGTACCACTCGGTTGTGCCAGGGGCAACTCCTTTGAATACCTAGCCCATAAAGTTTATTTCAGCACCATTACTGGGCTCCATTCAACCCGGAGTCCTCCATTTCATTCCTGTACTATAGTATGCTAATTAGAGTATCAATAACACCGCTCCACAAGCACTGGAGTGCAGCTGCTACTGATAAAAAACCGATGAGCAGTCAATAAAGGAGTCCATCCTGAAACTTGGCTCCAATAAAATGAGAGTGATCCTGCAGTAATCCTGCTAACACCCTCTCTGATTCAGATTTACATGAACATACTGTATTTTAGATTCCACCACATGCAGGGTGACCCATATGTCACCAAGGATCCATGCAGGGAGTCCTGTATGATAATGTTTAGTTTATAGAGGCAATTTAGATAAAAAATGAGCTTTGCATAAATAAACTCATCACATAAAAGGCCCCAAAATTAGCAGAATATCATAGTCCTGCGGCATCAAATAATGTCATACAGGTTACCCCATAAATATCATAGTCAAAAAGGGGGGGAATTAAATTTTCCTTATTCATTTCATAGCAGCAGATTTAAATAAAAAATTCTAACTTGCAGGCATCTTTGTACACCTCATAAACGGAATCCATAGATTAAAGGTCTCAGTCACATGTTCAAGAGACCATCAGATTTCGAAAAAACAGTTGGCCTCAGCGGCTTTTGTCAGCAGAAAATGCATACAGAAACCATGCCATGGTAAAAGAAAACAAGCATTTGTCAATGCCGAATGTTGTCGCGCTGGCATTGGCATTGGCAGTGGTGGAGGTAGAGGCGCATAATAGGAATGGAAGTGAAGTATTGAAGTGATGCCAACCCCACCCCCACCCTGTAGAGAGTGACAGGCATTGGGGTGTGCCTTTCGGTTGTCAGCTATAATGCTCATGCCATTGTACCTCACTCTACCCTCTAGACACTGACAAGTGTCATGGTGTACTTTGGGGGTCTTTGGGCATTATACTTACCCCATTCCATAAGGGAATACGCTGACGTGGGTGCAGTATAGGAGCATGGGGTGAAGTTTGTGGCCGAACAGTGCAAGACACACCACGATTCCTGTCAGTGGCTGCAGGGTGAGCGTGGGGGGGGGGTGGAATGGTGTGAGCATTACATCCAATGATCCCAAGTCACAGCCCTGACGCCTGTCAGTCCGTATCAGGTGGGGTGCTACAGTTGGAAACCCTAACACCGTTGGCGTGTAGTGGTAGTTTCACTCTACATGTTCAACATGGGCTGCTTGTCAGGCCATCTCATGAAAAGCGGCACAATCACTTTGTTAGCCAAAAGGTGGTTTTGCACAGTGGCTGTGGCATTTGGTGACAGAGGGATAAAACACAGTTTTGGGCAGGATGTGGAGAATGACAACTGTATTGTTCATGAGGAGGCGTAAAAAATGGCAACGTTGAAAATCTGGAGTGGCAATATGAAATATTGATGAAGCAATGAACATGCATACAAACTGCGCAGCAGATGTCCAGAGGCCAATTATTTGTGGGAGTTTTTTAGGCACATTTTCAACATATGTATTTTGGGACCTCCCCTCATGAACAGTGATGCTGTGATTTTGTTAATGTGTCCCAAAAGGTGATTTCCCACACCGAGCACGCCATTGTGCGCCACAGTTGCGGGAACGCGTTTGGGGCAGGCTGTGAAAAATGGCAGCTGTATCTGTTGATAAGGAGGTGTGCACAAATGCCAGTAGTGAAAATCTGGCATGAAAATATTGCAAATGTTCGAAGTTACTAGGCTGTGTGTGGAAACTGCATAGCTACACTTGCAGCACAGTCATTTTCTGGACTTCGGCACTAAATTTTCAACATAGGCATTTTAGGACCTCTGCTCATGAACAGTGTCATTGTCATTTCCTCAAACTGGCCCGAAAACTGATTTCGCACAGCGACCGTGCGATTCTGCGCTGGACATGAGAAAACACATTTCAGGCAGGATATGTAATATGACAGCTGTACTGTTCATAAGGAGGTGTGGAAAAATACCAATTTTGAACATGTGGAGTGAAAATATTACAAATGCATGAAGTCACGAGCATGCATGCAAACTGCGAAATGCACGCTTGTAAAACACTAATTATATGGACTTTCGGACCCAAATTTTCAACATAGGCATTTTAGGACCTCTGCTAATGAACAGTGTCACTATCATTTTCATAATGTGTCTCGAACATGGACTTTCCACAGCGACCGCGCTATTCTGTGCCAGAACTGCGAAAACACATTTTGGTCAGGATGTGAAAAATGACAGCTGTACTGTTCATAGGAGGTGCAGAACAATGGCAATGTTGAAAATCTGGAGTGAAAATATTATAAATTTGAAACTTACGACGTGCGTGCAAACTGTGCAGCATGCGCCGTAATACAGTCATGTTATGGAGTATCATCACCAAATTTTCAGCATAGGCATTTTAGGACCTCTGCTCATGAACAGTGTAACTGTCATTTTCGTAATTTGTCCCAAACACTGATTTCCCACATCAACCGCTGCTATTCTGGCCGAAGTGCAAACACATTTAGGGTAGGATGTGAAAATGACAGCTGTATGGTTCTAAGAAGGTGTGGAAAAATGCCAATGCTGGAACTATGTGGCGTGAAAATATTGCAAATTCACTAGAATTCTGGCGTGCGTAGTAACTGCACAACGCGACGCTCATAAAACAGTCATTGTTTGGATTTTTTTCACCAAATTTACAACATAGGCTTTTGAGAGCACCCTCATGAACACTAGTACTGTCATTTCATTCCTTGCTCCTGAAAGGTGATTCCATGCAGTGACTGCGAAATCACCTTTGGGACCAAATAATGCCATGACGAGAATTCGCGGAGGGGTCCCAAAAACCTCATGTAGAAAATTTGGTACCAAAATTCCAAAAAATGCCTCGATATGCATCAAAGTTGAAAACCCTATTTATTCCATTATACAGCTTACAGGCATTTCCTCAGTTTGCGGTCAGCTTTGAAGAATGCAGGCGTGTTCGGTCCACGAAGATCGTCGCGCCGGACTCGAAGGTAAGTATGGGGAGTGAGGGGGGTGTGGAGTAGGCAGGGTGCGCAGTGGGTGGGTGGGGTGGTGGGTAGGGAGACTACGAGGACTGTTTTGTGTTACAGGGTGAAAAAAAAAACATTGTGGGACAGTTTTTTTTTTTCCTCAGGGGATTTGGCACGCTGGGGTGGGCTCCCAGCTACCATCTAACTGTTTGGGGGGGGTTGCTACAGCCGACAGGGGATTGGGCTTCCTCGTTGGCATACAACAAAAGGGAGGGGTTAATTTATGCTGACGGGGATTGGGCACCCCCCCTCAGCACACAAGGAAAGCGGGGGGCAAAAGCCAAGGGGGATTGGGCACCCCCCTCAGCATATAAGAAATGGGAGACTGCTTTATGCCGATGGGAGTGGGCTCCCGTCGGCACATACTTTCTGACAGCAGTAAGCCAGCAGGGGATTGTTGGGGCACCCCTGAAGTCGGCAGTTGGGTGGGCCGCCCACCATGAATACAATGACCAAGCACGCAGGAAGGGTCCACATAGGCCCCACGAGCTTTGCCTCGATTGCAGCGGACCTTTCCTCAGATGTGCTCACCACATTAGTATGCATGGTGTGGCACCGGCATGCAGGCTGATTGGGGAATGAGGGACGCATCTACTGATGCATGCCCTGCATTCGCCCAACAGCGACTGCGCCACCAAATCTCCACTGCAGCAAGATGTTGGCTGCACAAGCGCACCAACATAAAAAACACATAGGTCAGGAATATGAATTCAAGTCAGGAGTACGAATTCCATCAGTAGAAGTTCCATCCACCTGATACTGATTTTTTTAATTCTTCCCAGGCATCCTGCTATTAACGCTCATTCAGCAGAGTAGCAAAAACACAATTTCAGCATGAATACAGTACATCATACAGGGGAAGAAAATCCTGTAACCAGCCCTCATTTTATTCCAAAACATTGTTTTAGGCAGGCCAGGAGAGGACCATCAAGAGCAGAAACACCAGCCAGCTAGTTCCCCTTTCTCTGCCCAGTGGTATGAAAATATGGGAGCCCAGTCTCCTATATGAGTTTGCCCAGTTTTCAACTTCCAGTTCTGCTACTTTCAGGCTCTTTTGCATTAAATCTTGTTGTCCTTCACTTGTCTGTTTACTATCTGTAAAACATAAAACAGCAAGTGCTCTACTGAGTATAGTAAGTTATGTAACTAGGACTGAAAAAAACAATCCCCAGGCAGCGCTAGCATACCTTTAGATGGGATAAGATAAGCCTATCAACATCAGCGGAGTATCCGCTTGGTCAGGGTCTTGTCCCCGCTAATCCTCTCAGTTCTGCTCCACTCGTTTTACTTCTCAGTCTTGTGTCCATATTCCTCAGGAGATTCCACAATGTCTAGAGCTATTAATCTTCTCCTCAGCAAGAAGACATCAGATGCCGGTAACTAAACAAGCACCACTAATAGGAAGCTCTGCTGTTTATACTTGAAGAGTTAGAGCTCTTATACTCAGTGTTCTTATAGGCAAAAATCAGATCAATCACAAACAAAATTATTCACTCTTGATTCACTCTTCCAAATTCAACTAGTGTCTAGCAAATGAGCACTTCTCCATAATATTACAACCATGGAGCTAAGCCTCTTAGCATGCCACTCTGGCTGTGCATATTATACAAAGGCTACCAATGTGTTCGTCAAAAAGCACTTACTGACAAAACTATAGCTACCATACTCGGTACAGCAAATCCCAAATCAAAATAACATTAGTGTCATTCAAGAAACTGCTGAATGGAGCTTAAAAAAGTTAAAGTCTAAAAACTAAAGACGCTAACTTAGTGTGGCGTCTTGCAGAGCAGAGCAGCTGAGCGGCCATCTTGCTGCTCCACCCTTCGAAATCCTGAAGGAGTTGGCAGAGGTGTTAGCAGGCCCACTGGTTGATCTGTTTGACACCTCACTGGAGACAGGGAATGCACCCACAGACTGGAGAATGGCTCACGTGGTGCCCTACCACAAGAGGGTCCCAGGGATGAACCGGGTAACTATAGACTGGTAAGCTTAACTTCCATTGTGGGGAAATTAATGGAGACCACTCTAAAAGGGAGATTGATAATCTTTCTGGATAATAATGGTCTCCAGGATGAAAGGCAGCATGGGTTTGTCTCAGGAAGAGCCTGTCAGTCTAACCTAATTGACTTCTTTGACTGGGTCACAAGGGCAGTTGACAGGGACCATGCAATGGATGTCTTGTATCTGGACTTCAGTAAGGCCTTTGACTCGGTACTTCACAGAAGGTTGCTGGACAAGCTGAGAAACCTGGGGCTGGGTTAGGAGTTGGCTGTAGAACAGACAGCAGAGGGTAAGTGCCAGAGAGACCTCCTAGCCAAGACCCGTGACCAGTGGGGTACCATAGAGGCTTGGTGCTAGGTCCGTTTTATTCAACATACTTTATGGGGACATAGCAGAAGGGATCAAGAGTAAGATCAGCCTGTTCGCTGATGACACAAAGATATGTGCGACAGTGGACAGTGAGGAAGGGAAGCAAGAACTTAGGGAGTCCTGGCAAAACTCTGGCACTGGTCAGGTGTATGGCAGTTGGGGTTTAACACTAAGAAGTGCAAGGTCATGTGCCTCAGAGCCAGAAACCCCAGGACCTGCTGTTGGCTGGTGGGAGTGCAGGTATCCATTTCTGAGGAAGAGAAGGACCTAGGGGTACTAGTCACAGGGGACATGAAGGTGTCAGCATAGTGCTGGAGAGTGGCAGCAAGGGACAATCAAATGCTGGGGTGCATTGCCAGGGGTATCACCTCTAGAAAGGAGGACGTCATCCTGCCACTGTTTAGATCACTGGTGAGGCCACACTTGGAGTACTGTGTACAGTTCTGGTGCCCTTAGCTTAAAAAGGACATAAGATTACTGGAGAGGGTACAGCATAGGGTGATGAAGATGATCCTAGGTCTGGAGGATAAACCCTGTGAGGAAAGATTGAGGGAGCTCAACATGTATTCCCTGGAGGATAGAAGGGAGGGGGGACACAACAGAGACTTTCAGATACTTAAAAGGCATAAACAGGGTTAATACGGGGAGATTGTTCTACTTAAAGGGATGGAGGCTCATGAGGGGGGCACAGTCTGAAGTTGGAAGGGGGAAGATTCATGAGGGAGATGAGGATGCACTACTTTACAGAAAGGGTGGTGGCTGGGTGGAACTTACTGCCAGAAGAATTTATCGCATTGAAGACAGTGGACAGTTTTAAAAGGGGGGTGGGATAGAGTAAAAGGGAAGGGAAGTACAGATAAGAACCTAAGGAGGGAAAACCAGGGGTAGGGATGATGGGAAGGGACTGGGGGCAGCTGCAGTAAAAGTACACTGAGCTGCACACTCGGACAGATTTGATGGACCTCTGGGCCCTTTTTCTGTCGGCATTTTGATATGTTAGTAACTGTTTTAGTTCTACACAGCCATTCACCACTGAAGAGGAACCATCACAGTGCAGCAAACACAATAAAACATGACCAACATAAATACTACACATAACAGTATACTGTACATTTTAAAATCTCTGAATTCATTTTTCAGCATTGCACCATAACTTGATTCAATATGAAAATGTACTATGCCCTGTTACTTAGAAGAGGGTGCACTGGAAAACCAGGTGGGGCAGGGGAAAAATATAGGGACAATTAGATGGACGGATTTCTTTCCCTCCTTTCTCTCTCTGCCCAGCCACACTGCCCCCCTCCTTTTTTTCTCCCATCTAATTGTCCAAATCTTCAGCTCATGCACAGGTACCCATGTGGACATCATCAGCTACAAAGATAGTTAAGTAGGCATTTCCAGCCCCATAGATGTGTCTCTGGGAACATGGCTGTATTTAAGATATTTTCAGCAGTTATAAAGGTCAATTACGTTGTTTCTCACAGGCTATGGAACTTTGGTAGCTCTCCCATTCTGCATCAGTACAGCTGCCCTTGCTTCTCTTGTTTTGCATATAAGAACAGCAGTCGCTGCATTAGAGTGGTTGAGAAAGCTGCTATAACAAAAGATGCAGTTCTCCCTATACGTAGTTCTGTTGCCTTATGGATATAACTTTGTTGTGAGAATGGACCATGACTTTTCTTCATACTAACAAATATATTCAGTCCTTATAGAGGTGGCTATGTAGCTGTATTCAGCCCCATTGGAGGTGTCTATGTAGACATTTTCTGCCCACACCTACAGAGGCACCTTTATTGATGGCTTCAGCCCACAAGGAGATGCCTATGCAGACATATTCAGCCCCTATACAGGTGTCTTTTGACAGCTTTGAAACCAATAGAAGTGTCTGTTGACATGTTCAGCCCATATAGGGGCATCTGTATTGACATATTGAGCATTTGTAGATGTGTCTATATAGACATCTTCAGCCCAAGCAGAGGTGTCTCTATTGATACCTTTAGCCCCTATAGGGTTGTCTGTATAGACATCTCCTCAGTCCCTAATACAGATGCTCATTGGGAAGATCTGTCTAAAAACAAGTTCAGTGGATGGGCGGGGGGGGGCTCAGGGCAACATCAGCTTATTCAGGAACTGTTTGAACATGTTAAGCTTCTGCATCACTTTCTAAGATTCCTGCCCCCAACACATACAAATGTCAAAACTTAATTTGTGCTGCACTGTAATAGTAACTAAACACACAGGGACAGGTATTCAGTGGGATGCACAAGCACAGTGCAAAAGCTTGTGTCACGGTTGTGCTTGTGTCTGACCCAGTGGCTGCCATATTCAGTCAGATAGCGGACTGGTGCTATCTGACTGAATATTGGTCCATGTCACTGTAGAGCTTAGTGAAACTGCGCTGCCCTAACATGGACCTGGGCTGTATACAGCCCACAGGGAACTGTGTTCCCCGGAATAGATAGCACTGGGGCCCCTGTGGATTATATTCAGCCACAATGTGCAAATGAGGCCATTGGGCATGCAAGGTGCTAAGGGTCCATTTGCATGCCCATTACGGGCTCATTAGCATGGAGCACAGCTGCCCGGTACTGCCCATCTTGACAGGGTCTGGACACCTATCCCTGTTGTCAAGTGGCACCCCTCCACCACCCTGCTCTCCCCTTCTTTCTGATGTAGCCAAATACCTGGTGTCCAGTGGTCCCCCCTGATCACCCAGTCCTTCTGATGTAGCATTATCCCGGTGTCCTGTGGCACCCCTACCCTGATCACCCGTTCTTTCTGATGTGGCGGTATCTCTGGTGTGCTGTGGCACCCCTCAAGTGCCCGTTCCTTCTGATGTGAGCACTATCCTAGTGGTCCTGTGGCACCTCCCCCAATCACCCATTCTTTCTGATGTAGCATTATCCCTGGTGTCCAGTGGCACCTACCACTCCCAATCACACGTTCCTTCTGATGTAGCATTATCCCCGGTGTCCTGTGGCACCCCTACCCTGATCACCCATTCTTTCTGATGTAGCGGTATCTCTGGTGGCTAGTGACACACCCATCCCCTGATCACCCATACTGCGTAATGTCTGATATCCCTGGTGTTCAGTGGCACTCGGTCTATATCATGGTATCCAGTTACCCATGTACAATGATATAGAATGATGGTGGTTTGTGCCCCCCCAAATGCCAGTTAACATATGTAAAGGTCATCACTGGTGGTCCCGTATCCCCCACCCAACCTGCCCACTCACAGAACATCACCCATCACACCCCGCCTTACCAGGGAATCTGTGGATGTCCAGGAATCCTAATACTCAGTGGCATGCATACATTATAAACACTATCACAGTACCTCTAACAGCTCATACGGTAGCCAGCAGAGGAGGAGGAGAGGAGGCTGTGCGGTTGCTGTATGGATTCCCTGGATATCCGTTAATCTGGTCGGTGAGGGTGATGGTGATGTTATAAGATGAGTGTGGTGGGTGGAGAGGATACTGGGCCACCAGTGATAGCACTATGTATGTCTACAGCCATTCAGGGGTAGGAGAAAACACTGGCTACCGGCATTCTGTACATTGTACATGGGCAACCAGGGTGGTGGGGTGTGCCAATGAACTTCAGGGATAGCAGACATTACATGGTACAGGTGATCGGGAGTGGGGGAGCCAAGTTGCCAGGAATACTAATACATCAGAAGGAATGGGTGACTGGGGGTGGGGTGCCACTGGACACCAGGGAGATCAGACATTACACAGACAGGAGATCAGAGAGTGGAATGTGCCACTGGACATCATGGATAATGCTACATCAGAAGGAATGGGTGATCAGGAGTGGGGGTGTCCCTAGTCACCCAGGGATTGCATGTTGACAGGTATGATGGGTGATTGGGGCAGTACAGCCACCCTGCCATTGATATGGTGAGGGCAGGGCTTACTAAAGCTTGACATAGTCGATCCTCCTGGGGATCGCGACCTCTGACTTGAGGGTGGAACCAGTTGGATGGTCCAATCACTGCCCATTAGGTTTAGTTTTAGTGCCCCTCTTTGTAGGCCTGCCCTTGTGGAGATGGTCAGGTACCGCCCTTTACAGTATAAGCTCTGAAGGCCTGGCAGCAGTACTCAACCTATCGTCCCTCCCAGTGGCAAGCAGTGATCTGGAGACCCTCGTGGTGGCCTATAACTCGGCCGTCTCAGCGGCTCTGGTTGTCATTGTTCCTGTCCACGTTTGTCCTCTCTCCCTTCACCCTCGGTCCCCATGGTTTGGTGGGACTTTGAGGGAGATGCTGTGATTAGAATGAAGGTTACAGCGTTGCTAGTGGAAATCCACCTTTGATGCCGACCACCTTAGATTGATGCATCATTATCAAGTCTATCAATCCGCAATCACCCATAAGAAGGCAGAGTCCCTGTCCGGGGAGATTGCGGCCGCTCAGAATCGACCAGCTCA
The DNA here is from genome assembly GCA_016271365.2 of Neoceratodus forsteri. NCBI lineage: Eukaryota > Metazoa > Chordata > Ceratodontiformes > Ceratodontidae > Neoceratodus > Neoceratodus forsteri. Next base: position 114,496,125 of record JADMNL010000024.1, on the reverse strand, counting down.
GCTTTTTCGAACGGTAGACAGACTGTGCAACCCAGCCTGTCTACAAGTTTGAAAAGTCTTTTCGCAAATAGAGTGCGATGAACTTGCTCAATTCTTTGTGTCTAAGGTGGCTGACATCAGGGTTGTACTCCAACCAGCACACTCTAGGGGTGTTGCTTTGGATCGGCTTGAGGCCACTACTTCTCAGCTTTCCTGGAGTACCTTTGACCGACTGGAATTCATGGATGTCATGAAGATTGTCCAGGGTGCTTGCCTTACGTGCTGTAGTTTGGATACAGGACCAACTTCCCTGATTTTGGGTTGTATTGATTCCATTGGTCCAGTCCTAGCACGGATAGTCTGGTGCTCCTTGGAAAAGGTGAGTTTCCTAGCTTCCTGAATGAGGCGGTGGCAACACCCCTCTTAAAGAAAGCTTCTTTGGACCCAGACTGCCATGCAAACTACAGACCAATCTCTAACCTTCGCTTTCTAGGAAAGGTGATTGAGAAAGTAGTGGCTGTGTAGCTGGAGAACCATATGACCATCCATGACATCTATGAACCCCTCCAGTCTGGATTTCGAAAGAGACATAGTACTGAGACAGCGTTGATTCGGGTGCTCAATGATCTCCTGATGGCTAGAGATTGGAACAGCCATTCCATCTTGGTTCTCCTCGATCTCTCATCAGCATTTGACACTGTGGACCATGGGGTTCTGCTTGACTGCCTGAGGTTCATCTGTGGATTGTCAGGTACGGTCCTCAGGTGGTTTATATCTTTCCTCACTGTAAGAACTCAGAGAGTGGTGTCCAGGGTTTATTCCCCAGAACCAGTTTCTCTGTCTTGTGGGGGGCCTTCAGGGTTCAGTGCTGTCCCCCATGTTGTTCGCAGTGTACATGCTGCCCCTCAGAGACATTGTAAGAAGGTATGGGCTGAGGTTTCACTCCTATGCTGATGATACCCAGGTCTACCTTTCTTTTGCACCTGACCAAGGTGGAACTCTCTCAGTCTTTAATAGCTGTCTCACAGAAATCCAGGAGTGGATGGATTCCAGTTGGCTAAAGTTGAACTCAGAAAAGACAGGTGTTGGTTGTGGATCCAGTGCACTGGATGGGGGGGGGTCAGGGGTGGGTTCACCCTCGGGACTCTTTCTTGGGGGTGTATCACTCCCGACCTCTGAATGGGTGCGAAACCTGGGGGTCATTTTTGATGAAGGGCTGACTGCATTCGCAGGTGTCGGCCATCGTCAAATCCTCCTTTTACCATCTTAGGAATATCTCCAGGATTAAACACCTTGTTCCATCCAGTTATCTTCTTACACTGGTCCACGCCTTTGTGTCCTCGCACCTTTATTACTGCAACTCCCTCTACCTAGGTCTACCTGGGTGGAAATCCGCTGCTTGCAGCTAGTGCAGAAGCAGCTCTTGGTAGCAACGGCAGGAGCTGGAATTCTGTCATATTACGCTGGTGCTCACGTGGACTGCACTGGCTGCCGGCACAGTGGCGGATCACCTTTAAAGTCGGTCTTCTGACTTTAAAGCCCTACACGGACTAGGCTCAGACTACCTGAAAGAGCTTCTGGTCTTTTACTGCCCTGGATGATTGCTCCACTCAGCCGGCGAAGAGGTTGCTAGAGATTCTGATGGTGTGCTTGAAATCTTCTGGGGCCCATTCATTATCACGTGGCCCCAACCCTCTGGAATTCTCTACCCTGTGGGATACGGGAGTGCACAACCGTGGAGGGATTTAAGCAAGCCTTGAAAACACATCTGTGGGCTCAAGCTTTTGGTGAATAGATAATTTTACAGCTGGTTTCTGTTTATATTATTTTAATGATCTGGATGTTTGATGTGCTCTTTTAAATTTGTTAGGCGCCTTGATATTTTTGAAAGACGCCCTAAAAATAAAGTTATTATTATTATTACTGCCCAGTTAAGTCATGATTTTCGGTGGCGATAAATAGTGCCACTTTGGAGGTCATTTACTGCTTTCACAAACCTTTGAACATGCCACTGTGCCTGTATGCAGGAGGGGACTCCCGCTTTTGTATGGGCAAAGTGTTATTTTAGCACCTGGGCACAGCTGGGTTTAGGGTGTGCTAACTGAGCCTCTGAATATGGCCCCATCCTGAGTACAAGCTGCAAACACAGGTAGCACTAGGGCAAATGGCGTTAGCACTGATGCTAACATGTGAATATCGGGCTTACAGTGATCTAACAAAATATGTAATTTATTACACTTGTGAAAGAGGAGACTTTCATTTATTATTTTTCATTGGTATTCATTTATTTATTAATGTGTTGATTAATTGATTTATTGATGTAGCCAAGTGGAATGGAAAGTGTCCTTGAGGACAGATGTCCCCTTCCCCAAGAGGTTCTGAGAAAAAATAGTTATATAATCCCACAGGCTGGGGTAAAGGGTGCCATATACAATTAGCCACTGTTACAATATTTACAGATTATACAATTAACAGATATAGTACAATCAGCATAAAATGTAATTTACTGCAGACATTTACTTATAATTCACAGAGATTATCGGTGTGGATATGGTGCTACTGAGGTTATGTAATACAAAAGCAAAGACTTAAAAGCAGGTATGTTAGGAGAGCTTTGTGTATTAAAGGATTTTCTAGTATCAACAAAAAAAAACTACAAAGTTAGTATTGCAGGACTCAAACCTTATAACACAGCCCCAAAAAACAAATGAATTTCAGGACATTCCGGGCAGCATGTTCAAAGCATTCAGAACCTTTATATGTTTGTGCTCACAAAACAGCGAGAACTGCAGTGGCAATAGGCACATGGGATATGGCATGGCCTGATTACAAATTGCACATTTATTTATTGGTATCTTCAGGTTCTGGCAGAGCCATGAGTGATGTCTGTACAGGTCAAAACCTGAAGATAAAAATAAATGTGATTGTTTTAACCAGCCCATGACATATGTCATTTATACAATGGCAGTGCCTCTCTGGGAAGATTAGTGCTTTCAATGAAGATTTTACTCTTTATGTTTAATTTCACTGCTCTGCTTGCATACATGTGCATGCGTGGCATTTAAGCAAAGTCTGTGAAAATAAAGCAGGGCATGGGAGATACAAAGATTATTAAACCTCCGTTCATATGGACACCATATAGGAAGGAGCAAAGCACTTCATCATTCATGTGGTTAGCAGCACGATCTCGGGGGGGGGGGGGGAGTGAGCACTGCGGTATTAGAAAATGCCATCTGGTATGTAGCTTCATACTGTTTTTACAAGTATTAAGGTAAAAATACACGTTCATAAATATTGTGCCTGCAGTGGGGATTGTGGTACAGAAGCCCCGATTTGTGCAGCAGTCGGTGCTTAACTCTGCTCATAGTTCTCCTTTAAATATTTATGCGCTGATGAAAACATTTTTTTTTTCCAATTGTTTAACCAGGTGAGACACACTAAGCTGAAAGCTTTTTTACAGGTGCAACCTGGGAGCACAGGGAAGTTAAGTGACTTGCTCAGGGTCACACAGTATATGCAAGTGGGGGCTGTGGGATTCAAACCCAGGTCTCCAGATTTGCAGCTCAGAGCCTTAAACCACTGTGCTATACTGCCTCCCAAAACATAGCCTAAAAGATTGGATTCATCAGTTGTGAAAGAACCAGGTGTAAATCTCATGGTGGGACTGGTTCTCTTAAAGTGGGTTACAGATGGTTTAAGCCTCTGAAAAATCTCTTGAAACACTGTGAAAGCTACAAAGGATTTCCCCTACATGAAGATTTAAAAGCAGAATTAGCTGCCAAATGCACCTTGTGGGGCAAGGTTTTGGACTGTGGACCTTTAAATGTACCAAGTAGTCAAAAACTACTGATACATCCACAGTTTGTGCAGTGACATGATGGGAGTCGCACCAAATACTGAATCGTTTCCATTTTGAAGTGTAAATATGGGAGACTGATCAAAAAGTGGGGTGATCTAGGAGTGGGGGTCAAGACAACAGGGTGGGTGAAAAACTGTCTGAGTTGGAGGACCTAGAGGGTGGTCCTAAATGAAGAACTCTTAGAGGAAAAGGAAATCATGGTGGGTGCCCCAGGGAATAAATTCTGGGACAGTTCCTCTTGAACTTTTTCGATATGGGGGAGGGTACAGGGAAAGATACTCCTATACAGAAAACACCAAGGTCCCTCAAAAGTGGGCATCGATGAGGGATAAGGGCCATAAAGAAAGATATGAAACTCTGAGAAGGTGGTGGAAAGCGTGGCAGCTGAAATTTAACCTGCAAAAGTGCAAGCTAATGCACGTAGGGGACAAGACCCTAAGAAGGGAGTATAGTATGAGTGGGATGATAGTGGACAGCACGTCAGATGAAACAGGAGTGGGGTGGATAATAATGAATTTGAAGACATTGGGCCAGTGTAGTAGGGCTATGAGCAAGGAACATCAGACACTGGGGTGCATATAGAGCAGGATCACTAACAGAAGGAGAGAGGTAATAAAGCCCCAGTATGGATCCCTGATTCGCCCTCACATGGAATATTGTGTGCAGTTTGGAGCACTTGAGGAAGAGCAGTGTGCCTTACATATTTACCAATTTTATATAAATAAATAAGTTCTATTTCCAAAACAACACATCAAGGCTGAGATTGTGCCAATTGCATGACATAAATACACCCACTAGAGGAAACATTATTATGGTGGGTCATTTGTTCTTCATGGACATCCCTGAAAATTCAATGCCCCTCAAGGACTCCAGCAATAAAACCATGTCCTTGGTGTCAAGCAGATCCCTCTCCCCGCCTTGACCCACTATGATTGCTGCGCTGTGCACCACCTAACCCTTCCCTTGACAAAACTTACATTCCAGTTTGCAGTCCTGCTTCCCACCTGTGGAACTGCTTATAATAGTTATACAGGGTAGTAGATTCTGAGGCTCAGGAAGATTGTAGTGCCAGTCAGTTGTCATGGAAATGGCTGTATATTTAACAACAATTTTTATGTTGGCTCGCGCTTGCACAGCCAACATATTGCAGTAGTAGCAGATTTGGAGGTGCAGTCACTGTGGGTGAATGCAGGGCACGCATCAGATGGTGCGTCCCTCATTCCCCAATAAGGCAGCTGCAGGCGCCGACACCCTCAACACGTAAACTGACCACCAGATCTACAGAAAGGTCCGCTGCAATGAGAGCCAAGCTTCTTACGCAGCGGCGTGCCTTTCCTGGTGAACCAGTTTACAAAACATGGCGGAATGCTGCCGCAGAGTGCCCCGACCCCTTCATTTTCCAACGGGGTGCCCACTCCCCATCGGCATAATGCAACCCTCCCATTTATGGTGTAGGAACGAGGGGTGCCCAATCCCTCGCATCATGTCCCCCTTCCAAGTTTAATTTGCCGACGGGGAGTCCACTCCCATAGGCATAATGCCCCCCCATTTGGTGTTGTGTGTGCCTATGGGGATGCCCAATCCCCTGTCGGCTACAGAACCCCAAAAAAATACTCAGGTGGCATACTGGGAGCTCATCCCAGCGTGCCAAATGCCCCAGTAAAAGAAAAACCATCCCGCAATGTTTTTTTTTTTTTGTTAAAACCTCCAAAGCAGAAAACGGTCCCTTGTCGACTCGTGTGGCCCTCCCGCAACCTGCTCCCACCCTCTGCGCACCCTGCCTCCCCATACCCCCCTCACCCCATACTTACCTCCGGAGAACAGCGTGATGATCTTCGGTGGACCAGGAACACGTCTGCACTCTTCAAAGCCGACTGCGAACTGAAGAAAAGCTGGTAAGCTGTATAATGGCATAAATAAGTTTTTTTTTCAACTTTAGTGCATATCTCGGGCGTTTCTGGGAATTTCGGCACCACATTTTAAACATGGGGTTATTGGGAACCCTCCTCAAGAATTCAGTCACTGTCATGGTGTTATTTGGTCCCGAAGTAATTTACCATGAGTCACTGCGGCGAATACTCTTCGGGACCGATATATGAAACGACAGTGCCACTGTTTATGAGGTGGGCTCGTGCCTATGTTGCAAATTTGGTGAAAAAATCCAAAAGTGGCTGTTTTATGCATGTGTTTGCGTAGTCTACGCACGCTCGTAACTTCGTGAATTTATAATATCTGCACTCCAGATTTTCAACACTGGCATTTTTCTACACCTCCTTATGAACAGTACAGCTGTCATTTTACAAATCCTGGCTGAAATGTGTTTTCGCACATCCGGCACAGAATAGCGCGGTTGCTGTGCGAAATCAGTTTTCAGGACAGTTTGAGACAATGATGGTGACACTGTTCGTGAGCAGAGGTCCTAAAAGGCATATGTTGAACATCTGGTGCCGATCGTCCATAAAATAACTGTGTTACAAGCATGTGTTGCGCAGTTTCCACACACCCTTGTAACTTCGCAAATTTGCAATATTTTCATGCCACATTTTCAACACTGGCATTTGTTCACATCTCCTTATGAACAGTAAAGTTGTCATTTTCACATCCTGACCAAAATGCTTCGCACCTGTGGCGCAGAAATGGCATGGTCGCTGTGGGGAAATCAACTTCGGACAGATTAACACAACTCAGTGCCACTGTTCATGAGGGAGGTCCCAAAATGCCTATGTTGAAAATGTGTCTCTTCAGGCTGGGGGTGAGGATGGTGTCAGTTCAGTACTTCACTGCCATTCCTATTATGCATCTGTAACTCCTGCACTACCAATGTCAATGCCAGCGAGACAACATTTGGCATTGAAAAATGTTTCTCTAACATTCAGTACTGATTGTGATCTAGTCTTATGTGCAGCTCGGAAAATAGGTGCTCTATCTTTTAAAGATATTATTTGTTACATCTTTCCTGATATAGTGCCTGAAACACTTAAACGCAGGAAACAGTTTCTTCAGTATAAAGGTAGAAAGGCACCAGGCCGGATGGTATCCACCCCAAGGTGCTGAGGGAGATGGCGGAGGTGTTGGCGGAGCCACTGACCAATCTGTACAGCACCTCACTCAAGTCAGGATATGTGCCACTGGACTGGAGGATGGCACATGTAGTACCATTACACAAGAGCGGACCAAGGGATGAACCGGGTAATTATCACCCTGTAAGTCTCACCTCCATAGTGTGCAAACTCATGGAGACAATACTAAAGGAAAGACTGGTGTCATACCTGGAGGACAATGGCCTCCAGGATGTGAGGCAACATGACTTTGTTTCAGGGAAGTCTTGTCAAACCAGCCTGATACAATAGTATGACTGGGTGACAGGTGAGCTGGATAAGGGTCATGCGGTGGATGTTCTTTACTTGGACTTCAGCAAGGCCTTCGATTTGGTGCCTCATGGGTGGCTTGGGGAGAAGCTAGCTGGTGTAGGGGTAGGGGCAAAAATGATGAACTGGATTACAAGCTGGCTGAGTGGGAGGCTGCAACGGGTGGTGGTGAGAGGGGAACTCTCAACTCCAAGGCCGGTGACGAGTGGAGTGCCACAGGGCTCTGTATTGGGGACAGTATTGTTCTGGCTCTTCATATCAGACATTGCACAAGGGGTGGTGAGCAAGATAAGTCTGGGGGGGGGAACAGCCCTTGGCACCTGGAGGCGGATTGGGGACATACAATGGCAACAGGAAGCCTCGACGTGCCCCTGCACTTCCCCACCTTAGGTCGCCACTTAGCTCAGGGGCCCAATCAGGGTGGGTGTGGGAGGGCAGTAAACACAGAAAAATGGCCACCTGAGCCAGCTGGATGATGATGGCCCACCTCCCTGTCATGAATCCAGGACAGCCCCGAGCTGCGTTCTTGCCGCCCGGCGTAGATACAAGGAAGTGTCTCTGGGGACTTTGATCTTCCCTCCCGGGTGCCCTCACAGGTAGGGCAGTCCCCTGGATGAAGAGATATGTCAGGTCAGTTGGGGCGGGGGCAGAGGATGGCAAAATTAGGAGAGTGGTGGATGGAATGGCCACCCAAAGGAGAGGGCGGCTGGGTGACAGGAGATAAAAAGAGCATGCAAAAAAATGGTTATGTTTTTCAAACAGTTTCTCATTTTTAATATAAATGATGCTCCAAAATCATTGTATTATTAGGACTGGGTCAGAACTGGGTCACTTGACAATCCAAAACTGGCCAACACACTGAACTGGGTCAAATCAGAGTCGAGCCACAAATGCCTCTGATTTCCAGGGTCGAGGCAGGCCATTCTTGGGGGGGAAGGGGTCTGATCCAACACAGAGACAATCCTCCCATAGCTACTTTCTACTCTGATTAGTTATGCCACATCTTGGGGGAAAGAGTCAGAGGAAGTACATTTTTAACCTCTTTGATTTTTCTAAATGCAGAAAGCAGAGTTGCAGCAGTCTTTTGAGTCCCTGTTAAACTATGGGCTCAGACTTCTTCAAAAATACAGGGATGTGTTCCCACTCACTGAACGGAAATCGAAGGAGAGACTGCAGTCCCTGCTCAGGTTAGAAATCCTCATGTATCATCTAACACATGTAAAACAAGATTTGTTGCTGTTACAGCTATTGCTTTTTACGCCAGTATTATTTATATTGTTCAGAGTTGGGCCAGATGATGTAAATCATACTGAAAGAGTTTTAATTTTGCGTTCAACTCTGTTTGTTTTGGTAAGCTTTTCTTTCAGTGAAATTGTGTTGCAATTTTTTTTAAATAATTTATTTACCTGGAATAGCTCAGCTGGAAGGCAACATCATGTTTCTGGGGGGGGGGATCCTGCTTTTACCCAGTTCTACAGCTGAGTGGACTGCAGCACTGAGAGGTTAGACCTGCCTTAGGTCACCCAGTCGGTATTTGGCTCTAATGGGGATTTGAACCTGCGATCCCACAGTTTCCAAGCTACTACTTTAACCTGTAGATCACACAGTCATTCTACAATTTACAACTATTAATGTCTGACTGCCAGAGTTATGGTTAACATTTCTTTCTTCTAAATGCTTTCTTAAGACCGGCTTGGATTCTTCATTTAGTGTGATCTTACCCTGTATTTTACGTATGAAATACACCACGCACAAGGACCAGATGCTCCTTTGATTTTGAATATGTACAGTAATAGGGTAGGGTAGGATTCTGTATTTATATAACTCCTTTTCGAGGCTCAAAGCACTCTACAAAGTAAGACAAATAACACATCTTATCACAATCGTGAGAGTACAGGATATGACTTATCTGATGAATTTGGGAAATGCTAATATATGTATCGATTTTCATTTCTTTTGATTTAGAACATCTAGAAATAACAGTGAAAGAGAAAAAACTAGTTTTATACCAATGGAAATGGTGTGCCTGAAAGGGTCTTTAGTCAAAAGGAGTGTGTGCGTTCATGAGTATGTGCAAGTGTGTGTGTGTATATACGTGTATACAGATAAGAGAACAGCTGAAGCTGTTTAACTCTTATTTCCAGTTACTACTGATTGCTAACTGTGAGGATTGAGAAAGCTTTGGAGTAGGGATACTGCCTGATTCAGCCTTATTGTCATATGACTGCTGATGGACAGGAAGGGCTTAGCAGTCTGGCTCACTGTTGATTGTGCTATGTAAACCAGACCATCAACGACCACAAAGCATGAGTACAATGGAGCAGGAGTGTGACGTTTGACCTGGGAACACCTGCATGCTGTCTGCAGGTAGGTCTGCAGTCTGTAGGGAACTCTGCAAGGCAGTACAGGTATCTGGCACTCCAACTTGTAAGTTGCAGAGCAGGCTATGCAAAGGGTCCTAGATATACTCTACCTGGGATAGCCTAATACAGTGCAGCATTGCAGTTAGGGAATGTATAACTATGTATCTGAGTAACAGTGCAAATCTGTAATAGGGACAACACCCTATCTAGAATAGGATGTTAAAGGGAACTTGGGAAAGGGAAAATGGCAGGGACAGGTTACTGCAGGGCAAGGTGTAGTACAAGGAAGGACGATTAGATATTGAAGGAGGAGCAACAGCAGGAAGTATAAAGCACAGAATCAGTAGAGACACTGTCACTCATGGGACTATGTGGTGCTAATCTCCCAGGCTGTGCTCTATAGGATAGGACACTGCCCTATATTTTGAAGTTTTGTGGAGCTTCAGGCAAAGCTGATAGCAGCATGGGAAGAGATATCCATACTTCGTCACCAGCTAAGCCAGCACTTACAGAGACACCCTACAACCTAACTCCCCCAGAAGTCCACTGGCCCAGGGGAGTGGAGCATAGTTGGGAGGGGACAGAGTGGCTGGGGGAGGAGAGACAGAGATACTTCACTCTTTTGGGGTGGCTCTGAGCTGGTTGGGAAGGGTGAACAGGATGACTTGGTGGCACTCAGGAGTAAAAAGCAGCAAGATGGCAGGAAGGAGTATCCTAGTAGTAAGGGGTACTTTGATTAGAGGGGAGGAGAAGGTAGTAAGGGGAAGGGTAAAGGGCAAGGGATTGGTCAGATGCCTTCCAGATGTATCAGCCATCATGGATGTGGAGAAGATAGGAAGGATGGTAGGGGAAAAGGAGGGGAGCTTGACGTTCTGGTACAATTGGGTACCAACAATCTGGCAAACCAGTTTATTGAGGCAATAAAATTAATCTTTTGAAGTTTGGGGACAGATTGAAGACACATGCAACTTCCTTGTCCTTTTCTGAGGCCTTTCCTTCCTTGAGTAGGGAGAATGGGAAAAATAGGGTGAGGAAGGCTGGGCAGTGACTGAGGAATTTAACAGGTGGCTAAAGGGATGGTGTAAGGAGGAGGGGTACCATTTTTTTTAACCTTTGTTTTACCAGGAGAGACACATTAAGCTGAAAGCTTGTTTACAGGTGCAATCTGGGAGCACAAGAAAGTAAGTGACTTGCTCAGGGTCACACAGTATGCAAGTGGGGGGGCTGTGGGATTCAAACCCAGGTCTCCAGGTTTGAAGTTCAGAGCCCTACACCACTGCGCTATACTGTACCCAATTTCTATAATGCGCTATAATGCCTCTATTTTGTGGGTGACGGGGGGAAGGGGAGGCTTCTGGAATAGGAGGCTCTTCAAGGGTGACAGCCTCCACCATAATAAGAAGGGGTGCCAGTGCACTAGGGCAGAAGATTGATGCTTGCAATGTGTAGGTGGACATCTAAAGTAAGATAGAGAGAGACTGATGCTGTGGGAACCACAGAGGATGGAGATCAAAAGGGGAACCTAGGCAGGAAACCCCCAGAAATGGGGACTATGGGCAGTGTGGAAGATAGCACCAACTCAGGGGTCCATAGTAAGTTAAGTAAGAGTGCTGGTGGGAGACTCACAAAACCAGCAGGGAGTAGGAAAACCAGGAAGTTAAGGAGAGAGAGGGGGAGAAGAAATGGAGAAAGACTGATAAGAAAGGAAAGGTTTTGTTTCAACTCAGTGATAGGGAAAATGATGGAATCACTTCTGAAGGAAAGAATTGTCGAGTATCTAGAGGCCAGAGGGGCACAGGACCCTAGGCAGCATGGATTCACAGTGGGAAGGTCATGCCAGACAAATCTGATAGATTTCTTTGACTGGGTGACCAAAGTAGTAGATCAGGGAGGGGCTGTGGACATGGCCTACCTAGACTTTAGCAAGGCATTTGACGCAGTCCCACATAAAAGATTAATATACAAGTTAGCCAGCCTGGGAGTGGGTCCCAAGATGACAGCCTGGGTAAAGAATTGGCTGGAGAATAGGACACAGAGGTAATAGTAAATGGAGTCCACTCTGAAGAAAGGGGGGTTACTAGTGGGGTACCGCAGGGTTCAGTATTAGGACCGGTCCTCTTCAATGTCTTTATAAGCGACATTCTTGGGGAAGGACTGGAAGGAAAGTATGTCTCTTTGCAGATGGCACTAAGATCTGCAACAGAGTTGATGCACAGGGTGGGGTGGAAAGGATGAGAAGGGACTTGGCAAGGTTAGAGGAATGGTCAACTATATGGCAGCTTAGATTCAATGCTAAGAAGTGCAAGGTAATGCACCTGGGAAACAAAAACCCAGGGGAAGAGTACACAATGGGTGAGATACTAACAACAACAAAAATGGAAAGGGACCTGGGGGTAGTCATATCAGATGACCTAAAGGTGGGCAAGCAATGTGAGAGGGCAGCAAGGAGGGCTGGGGGGATACTGGGATGCATAGGGAGAGGCATCACCAGTAGAAAACAGGAAGTTATTATCCCTCTGTACAGACAGCTGGTGAGACCCCATCTGGAGTACTGTGTGCAGTTCTGGAGACCCAATCTCCACAAAGACATAGACAGGATGGAAGCTGTTCTGAGGAGGGCAACTAAAATGGTGCAGGGTCTGCACCGGAAGACATATGAAGAGAGACTTAAGGAGCTTAATATGTATAGCCTTGAGGAAAGGAGGGAGAGGGAGACATGATAGAAACTTTCAAGTACCTCAAGGGAATCAACAAAGTCCAAGAAGGTCGCATCTTTCAAAAAAGGGTGTGCAAGAACAAGAGGGCACAATTTGAAGAAGATGGGGGCAGCTCAGAGGTAATTAAGGAAGTATTTTTCACAGAGACAGTTGTGGATGCATGGAACGGCCTTCCGGAGGAGGTTGTGGAGTCAAACTCAGTGGTGAAATTCAAGCATGCATGGGACAGTCATAAGGCAATTCTGGGGGAGGGGTAAGAAAAGTAGGCTGCTGGTTAACTAGGATCTGCAGCTTATCCAGTAGGTAAGGAAATGGGCAGACTGGGTGGGCCAAAGCGGTCATATCTGCCGTCAAATTCTATGTTTCTGTGTTTCTATGTTAAGTTGGAAGGCAGTCTGCCTAAATGCCAGGAGCCTAGGACACAAAATTAGTGAGCACCAAGTTATGGTGGCTGAAGCGAGTTAGACCTCATAGCCATTTTTGAAATGTGGGCCACCAGATATAATGTCTGGGACCTGGCAGTACCTAGCTACAGTATTGTATAGGCAGGATAGGGAGAAGGGAAAGGAGGCGGGGTAGCCCTCTGTGTCAGGGAAGGCATGAAGGCAGTAGAGGATGTGTCCGTCAGAGGAGGTGTGGAAAACAGAATCTCTGTGAGTACAGCTCAGAACAGCATCGGGTAGGAAACAGCAAAGGGGCGTCTGCAGACTGCCAGGACAGGGGACAAGGGCAATAGTGAACTAGGAGCAGAAATAGAAAAGGGTGCCACAAAATGGGAGGTAGTGGTGGTGGGGGATCTCAATCTGCCAGATACTGCTTGGGACATGCCAGCAGCTAACAGCACCATAAGTCAGGGCCTACTAGATACATTGTCAAATTGCCCGCTGTTGCATCTGCTTAGGAAACCCAAAAGGCAGTCTGCCATTCTTGATGTGGTGCTCACCAACTCAGAAATGGTAGGCATAGTGTGGGTTGGGGAAGCACTGGGGTCCCATGACCATAACACCATATAGTTCGAACTGGCCCTGGGTATCAGTATGCCCAGGTTAAAGGTTGAGGTTCTGGTCTTCAGAAGAGCAGACTTTGACCAAATGGGGGAATTAGTCCAGGATAAGTTAGTTGGAGTGGATGAAATTGGGGAGGTTGGTAAAAATGTGGGGAGTATTTAAAGGGGAGATTCTGAAGGCATCTAAATCATGTTTAAAAATGCTTACCAAGAGAAACAGGTTCAAGAGACCAATCTGGTTCTCTAAGATGGTCAGGGAGGCAGTGAGGGCCACAAATGGGCCAACGCCAGACACAAGGAGAAGCAGGGGGGGGGCGAGGAATGGAGCAAATACCAAGAAGCATGAGAGAGGCCAGGAAGGCAGTTAGGGACACAAAAGCAGACACAGAGCTGCATATTGTAGGTGGAGTTAATGGAGGGGAAACACTTTTTCAGACACAGTTTTTTAGGGAGAAATGAAAAGAGGGGGAATTGTTAGGGTGTCACAGAGAGGCAGGGTAATAGAGGAGAACAAGCAGATGGCAGCTGTTCTTAACAACTACTTCTGCTTAGTATTCACAGTGCAGGATTGAGGGCCTTTGCTGGAAAGTGGCATAAAGGCTGCACGGGGTCAAAACAGCTAAAACAAAAACAGCGCGGTCAAATACAGTGCAGCAAAAACAACTAAAACAAAAACTGCGCTTTTTAAAAACAGCCACCGCTAAGACCACTAACATCAAACAAAAAACAGACTGACGTTTTGTGGGGGGCTCTTCTCCCCCACCTCACGATATGGGGGGCTGTGTCACCTGCTCCCCAACTTAATATAACTACCTCTAGGGAGGAGGCAACTCAGGGACAGGGAGAAACCTCGGGGGGGGGAATTGTTCTGAAGGGGACAGGAAGCCAGCAGGACAATGGGGGGGGGCCAAAGGTATAGGGTGGGAGACAGGCACACACAGAAAGTAAGTTGGGAAGGGGGAAGACAAAATCCAGAACAAAAAAAAATGTTTTCCTGGACCAGGAATCGGACATAAGTCCACCAACGCTCCACCACCCTCCACTGCCTGTGACCCTATCCTCTGAGCCACAGCAGCTGCTCAGTCAGCATACTCTGCCATAGAAGCTTTCTCCCAATCCCCCAAACAGCTACATGGACAGCACTAACTATACCTTAGCTATTATTAACCATCACTATTATGTCCCTGTAGCTGTTTTATCCTTGGCTGTTTTGACCTGCATTATTCTGCTTTCAACATTTTAACCTAGTACCCACCAGCGAGGTCACAGCTGGGGTGCCACAGGGGTCAGTCCGGGGACCATCCTTTTCAGTATGTTTGTAACCCCTAGATGGCGCTATCCCAGGGGCTACTACCCCTGCCTGATTTGCCACTAACAGGTTGAGGGGCCTGGATCCAATGGCGGGTGCCTCCACCCAGAGGTCAGGGTTTGCAATAGTTAAACTTACTTGGTCACAGCCCTCTGGGACACTGCAACCCCTTTCTTCCCACTAGTGGCCCACACAATATATCAGAATTACCTTCACAGTATACACTTACCCCCAGGACTAGTTCCGGCACTGGGACCTCCTGTGAAATAAGATATAGTGCAACAATCACAGTACAGTACTTTAACATAGACAAATACCTCAGGCAGTATAACTTTGCTGAAACAAGCAGCTCTGATTTATTTGGGATATAACAAGGACAGAGGAAATCAGGTTAATTAGCTTATCCCTTTACTATCTATTTATGGCTCTGTGCATTAGCCCTATCCCTCACCAGTTACTGTCCCTGGGTACCCAAGCCCTAGTGGCTAGTCCAAACCGTGGCAGCTGGTAGGGGCCCTTTCACACAGAGAAAATAAAAATTAGTTTAAACAGTCAGCAGTACAGTGATTCCATTTGGATTTATTGTGGCAATTCAACAGGGAGCGACCCTGAATTAGTACTCACGACCTCCAAACAAGATAGGGTCCTTCAGTGTCAACAGGGCTACTCTTGAGCTCGAGTCTCCTCACACATTTATATGGCAAAAAGAAAGTACTATACCAGGCAGGCTGCTTCTCTATCCCGATCGCAATTACTGCACAATACCCGGGAGAACACACAGCAGATTCAGTTCCTGACAGACCGAGTGCAATTCAACAATTTCTCCAGTCTTCTACAGGGTGAGCCTGGTTTCTACTCTTCAGATATCCTTTGATTCTCTTCACAGGACGGATTCAGTCCTAACAAGCAGTTACACAAGCTGCAGACGGAACTCTGGGCCTTACACATGTTTCCCGACTAAACTGCACACTGAAAAAGCACAGGGCCCTTCCTTCTTCACTACCAGAGCTCAACTGAAACTCCAACAGACAAAACCGGCACTTCTTTGAGTTCTCCCAGTTCTTGACTGGATTGGCTGTCACTCACAATAGACTGCTGCTGTTGGTCCAAAAAGGCGCCTAAGTCTAAACTACATCTCCCAGAGTCACTGCCCATGCAATCCTCTTGTGGCTGGCTCAGATTATGAGTCCAAGTTCTGATTCGTCCAAGGCACCATTTTACAGCTAGCTTACCCCACACTGATTGGTCCAGTTCAGCAGTTCAAAACCAGAATGGGGAACTAGGCAGACACAGTTCTGACTGCAAAGAAAGCAGGTTAGACAAACTGTAATTTCATTATTACTCTACATGATTTCTGGCAAACAGTTACATCTTTCAGATAGGTTCCCTTGCACTCCTAGTGACTGCAAAAATAGAGTGAATTGGCAGCAGCTCGAGTGGTACTCAAACAGAGAAGCACACAGTCCCCATATACAACTAATTATGTCTGCAAGCAGACAGCTCTTAAAGAGACAGTACCAGAGGCTCTAAAAACACTCACTGATAAATGGCTTAAATGCCAAACACCATTCAGGCTTGGAGCATTCAAGCAAGCTCCTGGAAGTCTTTTGGGAACCCCCATTTGCAGGGGGGTTACATGTTCATCAGCAACATAAGAGAAGCAGTAAGGGCAAGATGTGTCTCTTCGCAGATGACACTATGCTGTATGGCAGGGTAGACAGTTTTGAGGGGAAAAGGGAGTTGCTGAGCAACTGGCATAGGTTAGAGAGGTAGTCCAAGGTCTGGCAGTTGAAATTCAATGCCATAAAGAGCAAGATGATGTACATAGGGAATAAGAACCCCAGGGCGGAATACTGGATGAGAGGAGTTAAACTGGGCACTACTGAGGAAAGATACCTTGGAGTATCATAAGTGACTCCCTAAAGCAATCTGGCTAAGGTAATAAGGCTTCCAGCAAGGCAACCAGGATGTTGGGATGTAGTGGGAGTAGAAATGCAGCAAAGGTTTACTTCATGGGCGAATATGCAGTGAAGTAGCCAAATTCGACTTTGCGGAGCAGTTCACAAAATTGTCCCAATTAAACAAGAATTCGCCATTTGTGTGACTTCGCCTTCTTTTGGGGTTTTTAAGTGCAAATTTCACTTAAGAAAACCCAAAGCAAGTAGAAGTTATGAATGGAGAATCCACCAATACTCCCCTGCCCTGATCGCTGGCTACAACATAAAAAAACATATTAAATCCCTAGTGTCTAGTGGTCCCCTCTGCTGATCACTTTCCCTATTTAAAATATAAATATAATATATATATATATATATATTAGAGCAAAAAACTCAGTTTAATGCATTAGTTATGGTTGTTCCACTGCGAGAAAAGCAGGGATAGTTGCGAGTTACTTTGACCCCCTGGCCCCCGACCGGCATAGCGCATTGGGCTGCTGGCCCCAACTCTCACCCCATCAGAGCGTGAAGAAGCAGAGGTATATAGGAGAAATGGGTGAGAGTTAGACCCATAATCCCAATGCGCACTCCGATGCCGGTTGGGGTGTGGGCGGGGTCCAAGGGGGCTTTCAAACCCTAACACCGATTTCCTACTTTTGTCCCAGTGGAACAACCCTAACTAATGCATTAAATGAGTTTTTGCCCCTATTTCCTTCTTTTGACAAGGATAATGAGAAATAGTGAATGTATGCGCAGCGGAGCTGGGCCCTTCCCGCCCACGTGATGTTTTGTCACATAGTAACACGGTGCCCGCAAATGCAAATGGTAATGCGCATGGTGATGAGAAGCGAAACAGAAAGATAAACAGTACTGTAGACACAAATGGTTAAAATAACGCAAACGCAAGTGCAAATGAAAACGTGAAGGATAACGCACATGGTGCCATAGACGGGAACAGTAAGTGAAATGGTTACAGAACTGCAAGCAGAAGTGGTAAGGGTAACAGTAATGTAAGTGCACAGGCAGGTTTTCCCCAAAAGCTGCATACAGAAAGACAGTGAGTACAAAGAATGTATGCATAATAATGGGTCTCGGAGCAGAAAATGAGTTGGAATACTAAATTGCTTATATCTCAGGAAACGTATGACGTAGGAAAAAAAATGTAAAAGTCAGATAATTTATGACTTTCCTGGCTAGTTTTATACTTAGCCACCAGCAGGGGGCTAAGTATTTTTCCAACGAAAAGTGCGCATCTCGCACCGTTTCTGAGATACAGGCCCTGAAAGGCATGGCGAAAGCTGTAATGTTATCCTATGGGGAAAAAAGAGAAGTTCAGAGTGCCATAACTTTGGCTCCCTGTAATATTTTTTCACCAAACTAGTAAAAGGCACATCTGTGGGATGTTGGCTGTCTTATCTCCAAATTTCAGCCCAAAAGACCAAACCGTTATTTTGCAGCAGGGCGGCAAAGGATTCCTGTAATGCGGCGGATGCCGTAATGTTATCCTATGGGAAAAAGCGTCAACTTTGGACTGCTGTAACTTTGCCATCCTGTAATATTTTTTCACTGAAATACTGATGCATCTGTGAGATGTTGGCTGCATTCCCTCCAGATTTCAGCCCAAAAGACTAAACCATTCTTTTGCAGCAGGGTGGCAAAGAATTGCTGTCATTTTCCCACAGCCTGAAAAGTACTGTCGAACTTTGCAAAAGCTTTCACAAATTCATTCGACAGTGTCGCAGTGCGAAGCGTTTCGTAAAAGTACTTTTCAAGAAATTTGAAAACATATTTCTGGGGTGTTTTTACCCCAAACTAAAGATCGTGCCTAGCATCCTCAGGGTCCCACTAGGTGAATACAAAATAATTAGGTTGCTAGAGGTCCCAAATTTAAATGCCAAGCAGTTTTCGATGACCAACTGAAAACAAAATGGCGGATTTTATGGCTGGAAAAGGGCCATTTGTGACACTGTCGAACTTTTGTTAACTTTTCCCATTGACTTATAATGGAAATTGTTTTTGAATAACTTTTGAACCGCATTATTTCTCAAATCTTCAAAAGGCACATCTGGGCCCCAGCCACATGTTCCTGAAGATTTCGGACAGGTCGCCAAACCGTATTGACCTGTAGAGACGAAAGCAAAGAATTCCAAAAGGGTAAACGCGGCACAGATCACGCCTTAATAACTCCGTAGTCAGAAGATCCGAACAGTATGAAAGTTGGAAGATCCCAAGATGTGTTTTTGATTGTGTATTCCAAATTTCAGGCAAATGCATTGAATGGTTGCAAAGTTATTAAGGTGCAAAATTTTAGGTTTAACATGTAAATGGCTCCTCAACCCTAACTATGGTAGCATTACTGTGCTATCATAATATATATATATTATTAATAACATACCTGCTATCTACAGGTGCCCCCAACCCCGCTGATCACTGGCATCAGTTTAAAAATATATATATTATGTTGTTATTAATAAATCCCTGGTGTCTAGTGGACCCCCACCGAGTCAGGAGTTCCCCATCAAATTCACCACCCTCTCCTCCCCAAGCAAATGACTAGCACAGCCCTTTACTCTCCACCATGGCTGGCCTCCTGACTGACCTGGCTGGAATGAATAAGTGCGTGCTTGTACAAGCACACACTCATTCATTCACAGTCCAGCTCATTCATTGAGCTTTTGTGGGGGCGCAGACATGACAGGAGGGCTGGGTCCATGGCTTCATTCCCCATCCCACCCCCCCTCCGGCCGGGATCAGAACAGTCCTCCGCTCTTGTCTGTGCCCCCAAAGAAAGCTCAATGAGCTGGCTTGTGGTTTTATGAATAAATGAATGAGCACGTGCTTGTACAAGCACACGATCATTCATTCAGCCAGGTCAGTCAGGTGACAACCAACAGTTTTAAGTAGCACTCCACACTCCAACAGACAATTGGAATTCCAACTCCAAAGTGAGTTCAAGCTTTTATTTTCAACAAAAGGTACAGTGCTTTACACCAGTGTTTCGGTCCTTCGACCTTCCTCAGAGAGGTCAGTCATGGTGGCAGCGCGGTGGAGAGTGGAGGCTGTGCTGGTACGCCTGCTTGGGGTCTGGGTGAGGGAGGGTGGTGAATTGATGGGGCACTCCCTGACTGGGTGGGGGTCCACTAGACATTGTGGATTTTATTAATAAGAATATATATAGATTTTTTTTTAAACTCAGCCAGTGATTGGTCAGAGGGGGACCACTAGACACCAGAGATTTTATTAATAACCATATATAAACTGCATCCGCAATTGGTAGGGGGACTGCTAGACACCAGGGATATATATATTTTATTCATTGGGTCCGGCGATCGGTGGGGGGGGGGCACCCCTCTAAACAGCAGGAAAGTTTGTGGCGAAGTGTGGAATTTCATGGGTGAAATTCCACACTTCCCAGTCCATCCGCACTGCAAAATTTAGGAATTGCACTCGCTAATTTGGCACAGTTCACAAATTAATTCGCAGAGCAAATTTTCCCTTCACCCATCTCTAACTGGGAGGGGTTTAAATAGCAAGAGGAAAATGGTGAGATCACTGGTGAGGCCTCATCTAGAATACTGTGATCAGTTTTGGAATCCTGAGCTAAGGAAAGACAAAGACAGGCTGGAGATTTTTGAGCCATGAAACAGCCTGCCAGCAAAGGTGGTGGACACCGAAACCATAAATGATTTCAAGCACAGCTGGTACTGAGGTAAAGGCTTAATAGTTACTCAGTGGAGTAGCAGTAGGGAAGGAGGAGGAGGAAGAGGGAAGGGCAAAAAAATCCCATCCTGATGACAGGTCTTTGGGTAAGATAGAGTATGACAGGGCAGACTGGATGGATCAATGGTGTTTTCTCGCGACATTGTCTATGTTTCTATATGCATCTGAGTGCAAGTATGTGATGTGGCTGTGTGTGTGTATGTTTGTGCTTGTGACTGCAAGTGTGTGGATGTTGTCACATGAGTGTGTGTAATATGTAGTTCACTCTGTCAGTAGCTTTAAAACAAGCAGCATGGAGCGGCTGAAATATTGTCTGCCACTGATAATTATTGTGACAGACAAGCTGAAGAGATTTTGCACAACAGAGATTATGGAACAGCCAACATTTCAGGGTATGTACTAGGTGGTATGCAATAGCTTGCAAGTAACCCACATCAGGGCAGGACACTCTTGTTTGTTTTTAACCCTATGCAGTCCACTTTGTCCTGTATAGTATGATCAGATACATAGTACAGCTCTCCCTACTGGGTGGGTACACTAAAGCAGGCTGATATGTTGTAATCAACAGCTTTCAATCACACCTTCTGTCCTTTAACCCTGTACTGCTTTTCCAAACTGACAGCGCCAGCCTCAAACAGTCAGCAGCAAACCCTATAAAGTTTGCACTTCTTTCAGCTGCTAGTTGTCCACAGTTTCAGCTAGACTGTAGCAGCTCTGTGAATCTGCCAATGCAGGGGCTGAATGTACTAATGGCAACGTACGTGCTCTGGCAGAGCCGACTGTTTTACAAACTGCCTAGGCTATGTCTCACCATACATATTAGCTGGATTTTATATCAATTGGTTTACATCTGAGCATAGGGAGTAGGAGAACAATTGCATAGTGTGCTGACCCAGAAGAGCCTCCACGTTCCACCCCAGAGGTTTCTGCACTTCAGAGACTGTTCATCACGGAAGTATGTGGGACTGTACAGCACTTTGAGATGCTTATATGAAAGGCACTATATAAATACAAATGGTAACATATACCCAGCCAGTTACCCACTCGGTATTTTATTTATTTATTTATGTAATCATATTTTGTTAGCTGGAAAACATCATTTGGGGGATACAGGTACAAACCGACTGATAATGAACCAGGTTAATGTGTTTGTAAATTAGTGAATGGGTGGGGATTTAGCCAGGACACTGAGGAAATTTCTCAACTTTTTTCAAGAAGTTCCTTGGGCTCTTTAATAAAAACAAGGTGCTGTATCAGCATGTGCACTGAAAGCAAAACAAAATGGTAATATTAAATCCACGCTGAAAATGGAAAATAAGAGTTAGAAATCTATGTTTTGAACTTAGGTCTTCTTCAGGAAATATCTAAAAGAGAAAAAAAGCAAAGTTAGTGTGGGATCTTTAATGTGTTGCTGAGCAAGCACCAGAGCAGGTGGACAGGACCTCAGTTTAATGTCTCATCTGGAAGACGGCACTTCTGAAGCCCAGGTTCCCCAAACACCATGCTGGGGCAGTGGTGTGGGTACTTATAAACAGTGCTGGCACCACTTCCTGCAACACCATGCTCACTGGGAATCCCCATCCTACTGCAGGCCATGCCCTATGTTTCTGAGCTCTGAGGATCAGGCTCTAATGTGAGAAGGCTCTGTCACAGCTTACTGCTGTACAGTATGACTGTATATAAAGGTGAAAGGAAAGGAATTGTTTAACCAGAAAAGGCACACAAGCCGAGTTTGTTTCCAGGTGCCACCTGGGAGCAAAATGATGTTAAGTGACTGGCTCAGGGTCGCACAGTATGCAAGTGGGGGTGCTCTAGATTCAAACCCAGGTCTACAGATTTGCAGCTCAGTACACTGTAAACCATAGCGCTCTACTGCTTCCTTGTAAATGGTAATGTGTGGATCCCCCCTGCATGTACCTATTGCTATACTGTACTATTCTGTTCTTGGTGCCATACTAACTGTAGTATGTCACTGTATAGATGCTTTCTTCAGTGTTTGTCAACTACAAGGTCCTTTGAGATGGTTTCCGGTAAACTCACTTTGGTTTCATTTAAAACAATAAACCTGTGTGAGTAGTAGTTGGCACTGAGGGTATGAGTCGAGAGTGTAGTATTCTACTGTCTCCTGTCAATTCTTTAGAAATGGTCCCCACATTTTCCATTTCTTGTTCCAATTGTTAGGGTGCTGGTGCAGATGTGTAAAATGAAGGCCTTCCGGGAACTCTGTGACTTGACCCCTGACTTCAACGAAAGGCTCATCGTGAGTGCTCAAGGCACGTGCAGCTTATAGCAATTCTACTGAGACAAATGTCAATATGATTGGTAGCAGGGGCCTGGGTGGGGGGTGGGGGGTTGCTGCTATCACTGGCCATCCTAGATGTCAGATGTATCAGTTTTGCTGATTGTATGAGTGGTCATCCTCGAGATTCTGCAAACAGACAACAAGGTTAACAAAACCTCTGCCAGTTATTTTGTATACAAGAATCTCAACAAAAATAAAGATTTTAAAAGTTGCCAGGATTGAACAGATTGGTAAACCATGGTTTTATTAATGAATACTGATGCAACAATGGAATTTTTCTCTGAATAATTAAACGGAATCTGAGGCGAGATGTCCAGGGCTGGCTCATGCACAGACTCTCATTTATTTTTGTTTATTTATTTATTTAAACTTTGGTAGCCGGGAGAGGCACACTGAGTCGAGGCTCATTTCCAGATGTGATGGGGGGGGGGGAGCAAAGTAAACAAAATCAATAAAAGTACAACTAGGTACAAAAATTAAATAAGATAGGCGGGACTGATAGCAATAGTGCGGCTGCAGCACATAACATGCGAGTGACAGCCGTGTGCAATGACATAATGCAATTTAAAAATCAGGGGAAATAACCTACAAGATGAGGAACGAGGAAACATAGAAACATAGAATTTGACGGCAGATAAGGACCGCTTGGCCCACCCAGTCTGCCCATTTCCCTACCTAATGGATAAGCTGCAGATCCTAGATAACCAGCAGCCTACTTCTTCCTACCCCCAACCCCTAGAATTGCCTTATGACTGTCCCATGCATGCTTGAATTCCACCACTGTTTTTGACTACACAACCTCCTCTGGAAGGCCGTTCCACACATCCACAACCATCTCTGTGAAAAAATACTTCCTTAAATTACCTCTGAGCCGCCCTCCTCTTTCTTCAGATTGTGCCCCCTTGTTCTTGCACATCTCTTTTTTTGAAAGATGCTACCCTCTTGGACTTTGTTGATTCCCTTGAGGTACTTGAAAGTTTCTATCATATCCCCTTCTCCCTCCTTTCCTCGAGGCTATACATATAAGCTCCTTAAGTCTCTCTTCATATGTCTTCCGGTGCAAACCCTGCACCATTTTAGTTGCCCTCCTCTGGACAGCCTCCATCCTGTCTATGTCTTTGTGGAGATTGGGTCTCCAGAACTGCACGAGTACTCAGATGGGGTCTGACCAGCTGTCTGTACAGAGGATAATAACTTCCTGTTTTCTACTGGTGATACCTCTCCCTATGCATCCCAGTATCCCCCAGCCTCCTAGCTGCCCTCCTCACATTGCCCCACCTTTAGGTCATCTGATATGACTACCCCAGGTCCCTTTCCATCTTTTGTTGTTGTTAGTATCTCACCCCCATTGTGTACTCTTCCCTGGGTTTTGTTTCCCAGGTGCATTACCTTGCACTTCTTAGCATTGAATCTAAGCTGCCATACATTTGACCATTCCTCTAACCTTGCCAAGTCCTTCTCATCCTTTCCACCCCACCTTGTGCATCAACTCTGTTGCAGATCTTTGTGTCATCTGCAAAGAGACATGTTTTTCCTTCCAGTCCCTCTGCAATGTCACTATAAAGACATTGAAGAGGACCCAGTCCTAATACTGAACCCTGCGGTACTCCACTAGTAACCCTCCTTTCTTCTGAGTGGACTCCATTTTACTATTACTCTCTGTGTCCCTATTCTCCAGCCAATTCTTTGCCAGGCTGTCATCTTGGACCCACTCCAGGCTGTACTTGTATATTAATCTTTTGTGTGGGACTGTGTCAAATGCCTTTTAAAGTCTAGGTAGGCCATGTCACAGCCCCTTCCTGATCTACTACTTTGGTGCCCAGCCAAAGAAATCTATCAGATTCGTCTGGCATGACCTTCCCACTGTGAATCCATGCTGCCTTGGGTCCTGTGCCCCTCTGGCCTCTAGATACTCTACAGTTCTTTCCTTCAGAAGTGATTCCATCATTTTCCCTATCACTGAGGTTAAACTAACAGGTCTGTAGTTTCCTGCTTCTGCCTTGCTCCCACTTTTGTGAAGGGGAATCACATCTGCCCTCCTCCAGTCCTCGGTACCACCCATCCTCGCATGATTTGTTAAAGAGGTTAGTCAGTGGTGTCACTAGTTCTACCCTTAGTTCTTTTAGAATTCTGGGATGAATCCCATCAGGCCCCACTGCTTGTCCACTCTTCAGTTTTAAGAGTTCTTTCAGAACCCTTTCTTCTGTAAATGGCTGGTATCAACTTCTGTATCCAGAGTGTTTTACTGTTTGTTTTAGGGTACCTCCCTCTTCATTTGTAAATACTCGAGCAAAATATTTGTTTAGTATCTCTGCTCTTTCACAGTCACCCTCTGCCCACCCTCCTCCCCTTTCTTAAGTCTCACTATCCCTCCCTTGGTCTTCCTTCACTCCCTGATGTACCTATAAAGGTTTTATCCCTCTTCTTAACTGAGTTGGCTATCTTTTCCTCGGTTTGGGCCTTTGCTGTTCTGACTGCCTTCCCAACTTCCTTTTGCTTTAACTGATACAGTTCTCTGTCCTGCTCCTTCTGTGATTCCTTGTACTTCCTGAATGCTTTCTTTTCTCTTGAACCTTCACTGCACTTCCTTTGAGGAACCATAGTGGTTTCTTACATCGTTCCGTTTGTTTATTTGCTTCACACAAAGGCTTGTTACCTCTGTGATGGCAGTTTTTATTATTCCCCATTGTTCTTCCACCCCTCCTTCCTGCCCATTTGCTAGTGCATTCCTTAGGCACTCACCCATTTTGGCAAAGTCAGCCCTCCTAAAGTCCAGTACTTTTGGAGGAGGGCAGGATAATCTGATTGAGGGGCTTAGAGAAAGTTAGCATATCACAGCAACTAAGCGGGGGACCTGGAGGAGGATGGAAAGGGAACAGGAGTGGAGGGAGGGGGAGGGATAGGCAGCGGGAGTCAGAGGGTACAGAAGCAAGTGGTGCACAGGATTAATAGACTGATTAATGTACTGTATATGCATATTCATAAGTGGGTGTGACATTGAGCTGTCCTCGACCCACTCCATAAATATATGGTGCAAGTGCGAAGAGGTGACAAATAAATAGCACTGTAAGGGTGAATAATCTAAAAGCATTTCAGTTTACAAGCATACATAGAAAACTAAAGTAGCAACCACACAAACAGGGAAACGGGGAAAATGATGGCGAAATTGTGTTTTATAGAGGTCCTGTATTTCTATTCCCTTTGTTCTTCATTACTGGGTTGATTTCCATGGACTCAGGATCGTGCCTCTTAGCCCTGTCCATACTATGCTCTGTAGCACGGTTTCCAGAGCTTAGTTCAGACTGAAATCAATAAATATGCTTTGCATCAACATAAATGTGGCTTCAAAACCTTTTTTAAAACCATGTTCAAGATCAGGTTTAGGGGTAGTCTTGAGTCCATTTTTAAAAATGTTTTAAAACAAACACCCTTTTTCCTTGCAGTCTTAACAGTATTGTAAACCATGCTACAAATGTAACTGATAACAGTGTAAGTTTAAACATTTTTCAAACACCACGAATGACAGTGTAGTGTAAACGCAACCATGTTCAAACACACTCTGCAGGTAGTCTGGACTCACTAGCTCAATTTGCTTGAAACGTTTTTAAAAATGTTTTTTTTTTTTTTTGTATACATTTCTGCTCCTTGGCCGGGCCAGGCTGGGGCTCCCTTCAGTCCTCCCCCACTGACTGATACCGTCGTACATCTCCCCAGGACTTACCTGGTTGACCCGAATACCCCGACAGATTTCTTTCCCGAGTGGGGTCAGGAGGGGCTGGACTGGCCCCTCCCAAAGCCCAAATCCAGTCTCAGCCTCCCAGGTCCTGGCAATGCAGTGGGTGAGGGATCGGCAGCCAGGGCGTCATGCTAACCTGCCCCACTACTGTTTTCCTCCATTCCTCTCCTGTTCCCTACACTGAGGTATGCTTGTCAATGTGCGCATGTGGAGGCACGTGCACACTGCGGAGTTCCACAGTACCGCTCACTTCCTGCCACTCCCGCCCTCACACTTCCATCAGGCCTTCATCTGATGACAGTCATTCAGCAGAGCAAGCAGTCCTTCTTGCCCAGGAGAGGAGAGCAGTTCTTTGGATGCTCGATCCTTTCCCACTTGGCTGGTCCCCAGCAACCCGTGTTCATTCTCAAACACGGGCCACCGGCATGGAGCAAGGTGTGGTGTCCAGCACCTCAACCCTCAGCTCCACCACACCAGCCTCCTTTTAAAAATGTTTCCTAAGACACATTAACAGTCTGGACAAGGCCAAGAGTCCGTCTGCTTCTGGAAAGATCCTTTGCTGAAGCCATAATTCTCTGTTTGTGACATCACAGCTTGTTGCCGAGGGAATGATTATGATATCACAGAGGATTGTGACTTCAGCAAGGGTTTAAACAGCAGAGCAGATGAAGTCTAGGGACAAGGATCCAGGTTCCATGCAAATTACCTCAGTAATGAAGCATAAAAGGAACAGAAATAAAGAAAATCAATCAAATATAAGCTAAATTGTATCGAAATATTATAATTTTCAACATTTTTCCTAAACAGAAAAAAACAGTTTTTATTATAGAATGCATGCAATATCTGTCTGCAATTACAGAGCCATAAAGCAATGCAGACAACCACAAGTACTATTTCAATAGTGCAAGAGGTGCTTTTATGTATTTTTGTAAAAAGTGTCCAGCATGCTGTGTAGTTGCCATAGCAACCAGAATTATGAGTGGTAAACGCTGCTGAGCCTAAAAGTTACATATAACGCAGCTTTTTAATAAATAAAAGAAAATAGCCAGTTTTGTGGCTCTGTTATTTGTTAAACATCCCATGATGTCACACTTAAGGCCTGTTATAGCAAAGGCCCAAATTGAGAAAAAGATAGCCAACTCGGTTAAGAAGGGGGATAAAACCTTTTATAGGTGCATTAGGGAGCAAAGAAAGACTACAGCAGGGATACTGAGGCTGAATAAAGAGGAAGGTGGTTGGGCAGAGAGCGAGAGTGAAAAAGCAGGATACTGAACGAATACTTCTGCTCAGTATTCATAATGGAAGAGCAGGGGGAGATACCTAATCCAGTCAATAGAAGCACTCTGGATAGGGGTTGATTTTTTTATTTTATTTATTTATTTATTTTAGTCTTTGGTAACCGGGTAAGGCCCACTAGGCACAGGTGTCTGTTTTCAGGGGTGACCTGGGAGCACTGGGCGGTTAAGTAACTTGCTCAGAGTCATATAGTATGCAGGTGGAGGTTGTGAGAATCAAACCCAGGTCTGGTCTGCTGGATGTGCCAAGTTTGTTCACACCTCATTACTCTAACCTTTAGGCTATACTGCCATTAGTCCTTTCACAGAGAAAGGATTCTGAAAGAACTCTTAAGACTGAAGGTTGATAAAGCAATGGGGCCTGATGGGATTCACCCCAGAATTCTAAAAGGACTAAGGGAAGAACTAGTAACACCACTAACTACCCTTTTTAATAAATCATGGGAGGATGGTGTGGTACCTGAGGACTGGAGGAGGGCAGATGTGATTCCCCTTCACAAAAGTGGGAGCAAGACAGAGGCAGGCAACTACAGACCTGTCTGTTTAACCTCAGTGGTATGGAAAATGAAGGAATCACTTCTGAAGGAAAGAATTGTTGAGTACCTAGATGTCAGTGGGGCACAGGACCCAAGGCAACATGGATTCACAGCAGGAAGGTCATGTCAGACAAATTTAATTGATTTCTTTGACTGGGTGACCAAAGTAGTAGACCAGGGAGGGGCTGTGGACATGGCCTACCTAGACTTTAGCAAGACATTTTTTTATTTTATTTATTTATTACTAGGATTAAAAATACCTTTGAACCAAGGATTCTTTTACAAAGGTTCCACGTCAGCAATGATTGCAAGCAAAACAGTGGTAGGATACAATACAAGGTCAGGAGGTTAACACAGAAGTAAGCAGAGGTAAGATACAATACAGGTCAGGAGGTTAACTTAGTAGCAAAAGACAGTACATGTGTGTAGACTAGCACAGTAGCAAACGGTCAGTGGCAAATAACAATGCTTAATTAACAATACAGGTGTATATATAGCAAGACACAGATACAAATGAAAACCATCCTGGGGTGACATAGGTGGAGCAAGGGGTGGGGATAAGAGGGGAGGGGTGGGGAAAAGGGGGTAGGCAGTCAAGGATTTGACATTGTCGTAAGTACAAGAATAGAAAGATAAGTGCTAGATAGTCTGGGGGTGGAGCAACAAGAGATAGGGATAGGGAGGGGGAGACAGGAGGAGAGGACCGAGAGAGGTGTGGAATGGTAGGTGGGAGGTGAGAGGGGGTAGAATGGTAGGTGGGGTGGGGGTGGGAGAGAGATGGGGAGTAGCAGGGGATGGAGGGGCAGAGAGAAGTGGGAGGGTAGCAAGATAGGAGGAGGGAGAGGTGAAACAAAGCCGCAAACCTAGGCAGAGCAGTCACAACTGCTGAGGTCATTGAGGTGCTGGTGGAGTTTACGTTTGAATGGGCCAAGCTAGTTTTCAACTGCAAATTCAGGGGGAAGGTTGTTTAGCAGCAGGGGGGCCCTGGTGTGGAAAGCACGTTGAGCCTGGTTGGTATGGCAGAATGGAATGATAAATGTTGGTTTGAGGGAACTGCATGTAAAATAAACAGTGATTGCAGGCAACATCAAGGCATGAGTTGCAGGGGGTGTGAGGTTATGACAAATTTTCTTAGCCAGTAGGTAGGTCTGGTAGGCAAGTCTACTATTTAGATTGAGCCAGTTGGCACAGTCCCGCACAAAAGATTAATAAATAAATTAACCAACCTGGGAGTGGGTCCCAGGGTGGTAGCCTGGGTAAAACACTAGCTGGACAACAGAACACAGTGGGTATTAGTAAATGGAGTCCACAGTGAAGAAAGGGGGGTTATTAGTTGGGTACCGCAGGGTTCAATACTGGGGCTGGTCCTTTTTAATGTATTTATAAGTGACATTGCAGAGGGACTGGAAGGAAAAGTATGTCTCTTTGCAGATGACACAAAGCTCTGCAACAGGGTTGATACAGAAGGTGGGATGGAAAGGATGGAAAGGGACTTGGCAAGGTTGGAGGAATGGTCAAATGTATGGCAGCTTAGATTCAATGCAAAGAAGTGCAAAGTAATGTACCTGGGAAACAAAAACCCAGGGGAAGAGTACACAATGGGGGGTGAGATACTAACAACAACAAAAATGGAAAGGGACTTGGGGATAGTCATATCAGATGACCTAAATGTGGTCCAGCAATGTGAGAAGACAGTAAGGAGGGCTGGGGGATACTGGGATGCATAGGGAGAGGCATCACCAGTAGAAGACAGGAAGCTGTTGGCCCTCTGTACAGACAGTTGGTAAGACCACATCTGGAGTACTGTGTACAGTTCTGGAGACCCCATCTCCGCAAACACATAGACAGGGTGGAGGCTGTCTAGAGGAGGGCAACCAAAATGGTGCAGGGTCTGCACCAGAAGACATATGAAGAAAGACTGAAGGAGCTTAAGATGTAGAGCCTCGAGGAAAGGAGGGAGAGGGGGGACATGATAGAAACTTTCAAATACCTCAAGAGAATCAACAAAGTCCAAGAGGGTAGCATCTTTCAAAAAAAGAGATGTGCAAGAAGGGGGCACAATTTGAAGATAGAGGGGGGATGGCTCAGAGGTAATGTGAGGAAGTAGTTCTTCACAGAGAGGGTTGTAGATGCATGGAACAGCCCTCCTGAGGAGGTTGTAGAGTCAAAAACAGTGGTGGAATTCAAGAATGCATGGGACAGACATAAGGCAATTCTAGTGGGGTGGTGGAGGAAGTAGGCTGTTGGTTAACTAGGATCTGCAGCTTATCCATTAGGTAGGGAAATGGGCAGACTAGGTGGGCCAAGTGGTCCTTATCTGCCATCAGATTCTATGTTTCTATGTTTACATGACCGCCTCCACTAGAAGCTTTGTTCAGTCCTGATGCTTCCAGACCTCCCGCTCTGATCTAAAGTTGCATTTAGACAGCAGGGCTGTGAGTCTGAGTGGAATGCAGTTGCCTGGCAACATCTGTGTTCAGGCATCATGGAAAGGTCAGAGAAGGATGCTAGGAACATCCTTCACTTGTCAGAGCAAGTGGAGCAGACTGGCCACAGGGCTGCTTACACTGCTTGCTCCAGAACAGCCACATTTGCATTATAGCAACCTGAGTGTACTGGTTGCTGCAGTGCAAATGTGATTGTGTAAACTGGCCTTTAGAAGTGGGAGTGTAGCATTCCTTGTGTCTTTTGTGTGTTAGAAATACTCACTGTCAGCCTCGATTCACTGATCTCACACCCAGAGAACACATGTGAAACCACTCATATTGCTCAGAGTGTCTCTGTGGGATGCATTAGCCAACAAATTAATTTGAATGGCCGCTGATATTGACTAATTCTTCTGCATCTTCCCCATCTCTCTCTCTCTCTCTCTCTCTCTCTCTCCTCTCCCTCCCTCCCTCCTTCAGACTGGAGTTATAGACTGGTTTTATGCCAAGAAACAGCACCTTCTGCCAATGGTCACGGTAAGTGATCTTCTATTTATAGTAGTAAAAATAGTAGGGAGAGTAGTAGTCTGGTAGTAGTAATCTTGGTTTTATCTGATACCTTTCCTGGAGGCACAGAACATCATTGCAGCATAACAACAGTAACAGCAAATTAAATAATGTCAATCATCAGAATAATTACAGACATTTTCCCAGGCTTAACTAATATAAATAGCAGTAAAACCATCCTGAATAAATAAATTCATAAAGAAATCATTTAATATGTTAAAAGGGACATTAGCAACTAGGGGGAAATTAGTCCCCAAATGCCAGAGTAAACAGAAAGGTTCTGAGTCCCCGCTTAAAGGCTTCCACCAAGAGGGCCTCCTTCAGAGCTCTTGGCAAGGAGGACTGGTCCCGCTACCTCAAAGGCCCAGTCCCCAGAGGTTTTTACTCTCACTCTGGAAACTACCAAGAGGCCCTCCTCAGCGGAGCGGAGAGAGTGCAAGGCGTACGTGAGGGTGCAAAAGCTCAGACAGGTAGCTCAGGACCAGCCCATGCAGAACCTTATAAGTTAGAAGAGGAACTTTGAAGGACATACTCCATTTGCTTGGCAGCCAGTACAGATCACGCAGTGCCGGGGAAACATGACACATCCTCGAAAGGCCAGCCAGCAACCAAGCAGCTACATTCCACACCAACTGCAGGTGTTGCATGGTACTGCCATTGACCCCAACGTACAGAGTGATACAGTAGTCAAGCCTCAAAGTTATAAATCGTGCACCAGTGTGGTCAGATCACCAGGTGATAAGGATTTAATCTGGCTGATGCTCTGCAGATAGTGAAAGTGATTCAATCTCAGCCCTCATCCAGAATGACTCCCAGATGAGTACCAGTTCTGCTTCTGGCTTTGATCTTTTTCCAAAGGGTTTGTATTTTCTGGGCCCTGACCTGAACTGGTGAGTTGCAGCATGACCTGAGCTAGTCTTTGGAATGGCAACAGATCCAGAGACGGTCCAATGTATGGCTGCAGATATTGAGCAGACCCTAGGGGTGGGCAGGAGGTTGTCTTGAGCTGGCCCAGTGAGTGGCAGCAGGCCCTGAGCTGGCTGAGTTTGTGGCATCAGACCATGAGCTGGCTGAGTTTGTGGCAGCAGGCCCTGAGCTGGCTGAGTTTGTGGCAGCAGACCCTGAGCTGGCTGAGTTTGCAGCAGCAGACCCTGAGCAGGCTGAGTTTGTGGCAGCAGGCCCTGAGCTGGCTGAGTTTTGCAGCAGCAGACCCTGAGCAGGCTGAGTTTGTGGCAGCAGACCCTGAGCAGGCTGAGTTTGTGGCAGCAGACCCTAAACAGGCTGAGTTTGTGGCAGCAGACCCTGATCTGGCTGAGTTTGTGGCAGCAGGCCCTGAGCTGGCTGAGTTTGTGGCAGCAGGCCCTGAGCTGGCTGAGTTCATGGCAGCAGGCCCTGAGCTGGATGAGTTTGTGGCAGCAGGCCCTGAGCTGGCTGAGTTCATGGCAGCAGACCCTGAGCTGGCTGAGTTTGTGGCAGCAGACCCTGAGCTGGCTGAATTTGTGGCAGCAGACCCTGAGCTGGCTGAGTTTGCAGCAGCAGACCCTGAGCAGGCTGAGTTTGTGGCAGCAGACCCTGAGCAGGCTGAGTTTGCAGCAGCAGGCCCTAAACAGGCTGAGTTTGTGGCAGCAGACCCTGAATCTGGCTGAGTTTGTGGCAGCAAGCCCTGAGCTGGCTGAGTTTGTGGCAGCAGGCCCTGAGCTGGCTGAGTTCGTGGCAGCAGGCCCTAAACTGGCTAAGTTTGTGGCATCAGGTCCTGAGCTGGCTGAGTTTGCAGCAGCAGGCCCTGAGCTGGCTAAGTTTGCAGCAGCAGGCCCTGAGCTGGCTAAGTTTGCAGCAGCAGACCCTGAGCTGGCTGAGTTTGTGGCAGCAGACCCTGAGCTGGCTGAATTTGTGGCAGCAGACCCTGAGCTGGCTGGAGTTTGCAGCAGCAGACCCTGAGCAGGCTGAGTTGTGGCAGGCAGGCCCTGAGCTGGCTGAGTTTTGCAGCAGCAGACCCTGAGCAGGCTGAGTTTGTGGCAGCAGACCCTGAGCAGGCTGAGTTTGTGGCAGCAGACCCTAAACAGGCTGAGTTTGTGGCAGCAGACCCTGATCTGGCTGAGTTTGTGGCAGCAGGCCCTGAGCTGGCTGAGTTTGTGGCAGCAGGCCCTGAGCTGGCTGAGTTCATGGCAGCAGGCCCTGAGCTGGATGAGTTTGTGGCAGCAGGCCCTGAGCTGGCTGAGTTCATGGCAGCAGACCCTGAGCTGGCTGAGTTTGTGGCAGCAGACCCTGAGCTGGCTGAATGTGGCAGCAGACCCTGAGCTGGCTGAGTTTGCAGCAGCAGACCCTGAGCAGGCTGAGTTTGGCAGCAGACCCTGAGCAGGCTGAGTTTGCAGCAGCAGGCCCTAAACAGGCTGAGTTTGTGGCAGCAGACCCTGAATCTGGCTGAGTTTGTGGCAGCAAGCCCTGAGCTGGCTGAGTTTGTGGCAGCAGGCCCTGAGCTGGCTGAGTTCATGGCAGCAGGCCCTGAGCTGGATGAGTTCGTGGCAGCAGGCCCTGAGCTGGCTGAGTTCGTGGCAGCAGGCCCTGAGCTGGCTGAGTTCATGGCAGCAGGCCCTGAGCTGGCTGAATTCATGGCAGCAGGCCCTGAGCTGGATGAGTTCGTGGCAGCAGGCCCTGAGCAGGCTGAGTTTGCAGCATCAGACCCTGAGCAGGCTGAGTTTGTGGCATCAGACCATGAGCTGGCTGAGTTTGTGGCAGCAGGCCCTGAGCTGGCTGAGTTCATGGCAGCAGGCCCTGAGCTAGCTGAGTTTGTGGCAGCAGACCCTGAGCTGGATGAGTTCGTGGCAGCAGGCCCTGAGCTGGATGAGTTTGTGGCAGCAGGCCCTGAGCTGGATGAGTTCGCGGCAGCAGGCCCTGAGCTGGCTGAGTTCATGGCAGCAGACCCTGAGCTGGCTGAGTTCATGGCAGCAGGCCCTGAGCTGGATGAGTTTGTGGCAGCAGGCCCTGAGCTGGATGAGTTCGTGGCAGCAGGCCCTGAGCTGGCTGAGTTCATGGCAGCAGGCCCTGAGCTGGATGAGTTTGTGGCAGCAGGCCCTGAGCTGGCTGAGTTCATTGCAGCAGACCCTGAGCTGGCTGAGTTTGTGGCAGCAGACCCTGAGCAGGCTGAGTTTGTGGCAGCAGGCCCTGAGCTGGCTGAGTTCATGGCAGCAGGCCCTGAGCTGGATGAGTTCGTGGCAGCAGGCCCTGAGCTGGATGAGTTTGTGGCAGCAGGCCCTGAGCTGGATGAGTTCGTGGCAGCAGGCCCTGAGCTGGATGAGTTTGTGGCAGCAGGCCCTGAGCTGGATGAGTTTGTGCAGCAGGCCCTGAGCTGGATGAGTTTGTGGCAGCAGGCCCTGAGCTGGGATGAGTTGTGGCAGCAGGCCCTGAGCTGGATGAGTTCATGGCAGCAGACCCTGAGCTGGCTGAGTTCATGGCAGCAGGCCCTGAGCTGGATGAGTTCGTGGCAGCAGGCCCTGAGCTGGCTGAGTTTGCAGCAGCAGACCCTGAGCAGGCTGAGTTTGTGGCAGTAGGCCCTGAGCTAGCTGAGTTTGGCAGCAGACCTTGAGCAGGCTGAGTTTGTGGCAGCAGGCCCTGAGCTGGATGAGTTCATGGCAGCAGGTCCTGAGCTGGCTGAGTTCTGGCAGCAGACCCTGAGCTGGCTGAGTTGTGGCAGCAGGCCCTGAGCTGGCTGAGTTGTGCAGCAGGCCCTGAGCTGTGAGTGAGCAGGCCCTGAGCTGGCTACGTTTGCAGCAGCAGACCCTGAGCTGGCTGAGTTTGTGGCAGCAGACCCTGAGCTGGCTGGAATTTGTGGCAGCAGACCCTGAGCTGGCTGAGTTTGCAGCAGCAGACCCTGAGCAGGCTGAGTTTGTGGCAGCAGACCCTGAGCAGGCTGAGTTTGCAGCAGCAGGCCCTAAACAGGCTGAGTTTGTGGCAGCAGACCCTGAATCTGGCTGAGTTTGTGGCAGCAAGCCCTGAGCTGGCTGAGTTTGTGGCAGCAGGCCCTGAGCTGGCTGAATTCATGGCAGCAGGCCCTGAGCTGGCTGAGTTCATGGCAGCAGGCCCTGAGCTGGATGAGTTTGTGGCAGCAGGCCCTGAGCTGGCTGAGTTCATTGCAGCAGACCCTGAGCTGGCTGAGTTTGTGGCAGCAGACCCTGAGCAGGCTGAGTTTGTGGCAGCAGGCCCTGAGCTGGCTGAGTTCATGGCAGCAGGCCCTGAGCTAGCTGAGTTTGTGGCAGCAGACCCTGAGCTGGATGAGTTCGTGGCAGCAGCCCTGAGCTGGATGAGTTTGTAGCAGGCTGGAGTGAGTTCGTGGCAGCAGGCCCTGAGCTGGATGAGTTGTGGCAGCAGGCCCTGAGCTGGAAGAGTTTGTGGCAGCAGGCCCTGAGCTGGATGAGTTTGTGGCAGCAGGCCCTGAGCTGGATGAGTTCGTGGCAGCAGGCCCTGAGCTGGATGAGTTTGTGGCAGCAGGCCCTGAGCTGGATGAGTTCATGGCAGCAGACCCTGAGCTGGCTGAGTTCATGGCAGCAGGCCCTGAGCTGGATGAGTTCATGGCAGCAGGCCCTGAGCTGGCTGAGTTTGCAGCAGCAGGCCCTGAGCAGGCTGAGTTTGTGGCAGTAGGCCCTGAGCTAGCTGAGTTTGCAGCAGCAGACCTTGAGCAGGCTGAGTTTGTGGCAGCAGGCCCTGAGCTGGATGAGTTCATGGCAACAGGTCCTGAGCTGGCTGATTTTGCAGCAGCAGTTCCTGCCCTGTTTATTCCCTTCAAGTATTTAAATTTTCTATCATGTTCTCCTTGGCTGGCTGAGTTTGCAGCAGCAGGCCCTGAGTGGCTAAGTTTGCAGCAGCAGGCCCTGAGCTGGCAGTCAGCAGCAGACCCTGAGCTGGCTGAGTTTGTGGCAGCAGACCCTGAGCTGGCTGAATTTGTGGCAGCAGACCCTGAGCTGGCTGAGTTTGCAGCAGCAGACCCTGAGCAGGCTGAGTTTGTGGCAGCAGACCCTGAGCAGGCTGAGTTTGCAGCAGCAGACCCTAAACAGGCTGAGTTTGTGGCAGCAGACCCTGATCTGGCTGAGTTTGTGGCAGCAAGCCCTGAGCTGGCTGAGTTTGTGGCAGCAGGCCCTGAGCTGGCTGAGTTCATGGCAGCAGGCCCTGAGCCGGATGAGTTCGTGGCAGCAGGCCCTGAGCTGGCTGAGTTCGTGGCAGCAGGCCCTGAGCTGGCTGGAGTTCAGGCAGCAGGCCCTGAGCTGGCTGAATTCAGGCAGCAGGCCCTGAGCTGGATGAGTTCGTGGCAGCAGGCCCTGAGCAGGCTGAGTTTGTGGCAGCAGACCCTGAGCTGGCTGAGTTTGTGCAGCAGACCCTGAGCTGGCTGAGTTTGTGGCAGCAGGCCCTGAGCTGGCTGAGTTCATGGCAGCAGGCCCTGAGCTAGCTGAGTTTGTGGCAGCAGACCCTGAGCTGGATGAGGTTCGTGGCAGCAGGCCCTGAGCTGGATAAGTTTGTGGCAGCAGGCCTGAGCTGGATGAGTTTGGCAGCAGGCCCTGAGCTGGATGAGTTCGTGGCAGCAGGCCCTGAGCTGGATGAGTTCATGGCAGCAGGCCCTGAGCTGGCTGAGTTCATGGCAGCAGACCTGAGCTGGCTGAGTTCATGGCAGCAGGCCCTGAGCTGGCTGAGTTTGCAGCAGCATACCCTGAGCAGGCTGAGTTTGTGGCAGCAGGCCCTGAGCAGGCTGAGTTTGTGGCAGCAGACCCTAAACAGGCTGAGTTTGTGGCAGCAGACCCTGAGCTGGCTGAGTCTGTGGCAGCAGGCCCTGAGCTGGCTGAGTTTGTGGCAGCAGGCCCTGAGCTGGCTGAGTTTGTGGCAGCAGGCCCTGAGCTGGATGAGTTCGTGGCAGCAGGCCCTGAGCTGGCTGAGTTCATGGCAGCAGGCCCTGAGCTGGCTGAGTTCATGGCAGCAGGCCCTGAGCTGGATGAGTTTGTGGCAGCAGGCCCTGAGCTGGCTGAGTTCATGGCAGCAGACCCTGAGCTGGCTGAGTTTGTGGCAGCAGACCCTGAGCAGGCTGAGTTTGTGGCAGCAGGCCCTGAGCTGGCTGAGTTCATGGCAGCAGGCCCTGAGCTAGCTGAGTTTGTGGCAGCAGGCCCTGAGCTGGATGAGTTCATGGCAGCAGGCCCTGAGCTGGATGAGTTTGTAGCAGCAGGCCCTGAGCTGGATGAGTTCACGGCAGCAGGCCCTGAGCTGGCTGAGTTCATGGCAGCAGACCCTGAGCTGGCTGAGTTCATGGCAGCAGGCCCTGAGCTGGATGAGTTCGTGGCAGCAGGCCCTAAGCTGGCTGAGTTTGCAGCAGCAGACCCTGAGCAGGCTGAGTTTGTGGCAGTAGGCCCTGAGCTAGCTGGGTTTGCAGCAGCAGACCTTGAGCAGGCTGAGTTTGTGGCAGCAGGCCCTGAGCTGGATGAGTTCATGGCAACAGACCCTGAGCAGGCTGAGTTCATGGCAACAGGTCCTGAGCTGGCTGATTTTGCAGCAGCAGTTCCTGCCCTGTTTATTCCCTTCAAGTATTTATATTTTTCTATCATGTTCTCCCTTTCCCTTCTGTCCTCCAGGGAGTACATGTTCAGATCCGCCAGCCTCTCCTCATAGGTCTTCCTCTGTTGCCCAGGTATCATTTTGCTTGCCTTCCTCTGAACTGATTCTAAGCAATCCTTGTCCTTTTAAAGATGAGAGTTCCAGAACTGCACACAATATTCGAAGTGTGGCCTCACCAGTGACCTGTAGGGGTAAAATCTCCTGCTTTCTTCTGCTAGAGAATGCCCTGCCTATGCACCCCAACATCTTGGCTGCTTTCTCATATATTTTATCGAATTTGGCGGTGGTTTTAAGGTTGTCACCAATAATGACCCCAAGGTCTCTTTCCTCTGAGGTCTAGTCTGTTCTGATCCTCACCCATCCAATACTGTGTTTTTGGATTCCTCCTCCCATGTGCATGACCTTGCACATCTTGGCATTAAATATGAGCGGCCACATTTTTGAGCACTTTTCCAGTTCCTCTACTCTACTTCAATGTCCTTAATGCCTTTCTTGCTGTCCAGCCATTTTAGTGCCGGCCACAAAGAGACACATTGTGCACTCACTCCCTACCCCAGTGTCCCAGATAAAAACATTAAACCTCTGCATGATGACCTAAGGGATCCTCTAACGGGTTCCTCCAACATCTCCTTGAAGCCAACCCCAGTTTGCTGATTTCTTGTTTAATTGTCCACAGAGTGAAGATGAAAGAGTTAAATCTATTGTCAACCTGGTGTTGGAGGTGAACCTAGACCTTAAAAGCTGCAGGAATATATGGAACAAGTACTTCACTGGGTAATGATACAGAGACCTTCTTTAATCAGATAGCATTCTCTGCATAGTTCTTTTATTTATTTATTGAAAATGTCTTGACCAGGAAAGGCGCTTTTCCAGGTGCAACACCTGGGGAGTGGGTACAGGTAAGTGACACACAATGACCTGACTCGTAGTATCAGTCATTTCCAGAATGTCTCCTCACAACCTTAAGTTAGGTAAAAGTCTTGTCCACAAGGCCTGTGTTGATGGACTGCATCAAAAATTCTTTGTATCACTAGCACACATACAGGCAGTCACCAGTTTTGAGTTGTATTTCTTATCTCAGCATCTCTGGCCACTTGCATGAACCCCAACGTGTGACCTCTCTCATAGAGGCTTTATCAGTGGAAGTGGTCCTAATAAATCAAAAGAATAAGAAAGGGACTTCCAGTTCCAGCATGGTACAGTGAGCGGCTTGAGACGAGACTCCCTGCACTAAATCAGCCAAAACAGAAAACAAAATGAATTATCTCCTACCTTCTGGCACAAATGGTGGGATAATCTCTAAGTGCCCAAAGAACTCAACGGATCAAAGGGGCCAGGGGGCATGGAGACCACACGATGTTCAGAGCCAGCCAAAGAAATAAGTTCCAACTGCTCGTGATGAGGGCCGTGAGAGAGTATAACGGAGTCCGATGTGGAGCAGCCACTTAAACAAACAGCCACCGGGGAATCCACAACATCAGCAGGGAAAAAGGGCACAGCAACTCCCGGGGACAGAGCTACTAAAAAAATGCATACATAGCCCCAAAAGACACAGTACTGCAGGCAATCAGTGAATTCTGGTCCGAAATGCACGACTCCCTGAGAGACATTCGGGCCGACCTCAGCACGTTACAAGCCCGAGTCTCTGCGGCAGACCAGCAGATAGATCACAACACGGCACACCTAGACGAACTGAAAGATCACATTAAATCCTTGGCAACTGAGTAGTTGCTCATGTCTATGTGGCAGAAGGACTCCAAAAATCAGGGACGGAGGAAAAATATTCACAGTTATTGGATACCAGAGGACAAAGAAGGCCATGACCCAGCGGCATATGCGGACTACCTTTTGTGCCTTCTACTGGACTTAGACCCCAAATATCAACTCGACTGCAAGTGGGCACACAGGGCCCTTGGCCCAAAGCCAACCAGACCTGATGCAAGACCATGCTCATTCGTAGTGCGGTTCAAAAATGTACACATAAAGGGACAACTCCTAATTAAAGCGTGGGGGGGAGGTAATGTTGGGTTCCCATTGGTTAATTTTTGACCACAATTTTGCCCCATGTATCCAACTCTTAGAAAGGGAATATGCTCCCCTAGTTACTATCCCTCTTGCTCTCATCAGCACGCTCCATACCCGTAACCAGCCAAGTTAACAGTATTATATCCAAATGGCAATAAAACATACACAACAACCCAAGATGCCAAAAGACCTGAGGGACAGGGAATTCTACAGGACAAGGATATTCAGAAACAAAAGGCTACAACTTGGAGCCCCAGAAAACCAACCTCTGAACTTTCTTCTGGTGGATCTAATAGGCAAACTGTGCCAATTCAGAAACCCAGCCTTGCAGACATCACATTTTTCCACCAAGCTTGGAACTGGGTATGCTGCTGTTTCTTCTGTCCCATCTTCCTAATGTGTGGAGAATTGGGTAGAGGGGTGGGTTGGGTGGGCCTGAGTGGGTGTATGGGACCCTTGGAGAGAGAAAGGTAGCTATCAGATACAAATGAAGGAAATAATCAAAATAACACTATGAGCCTTCTTCCTCAATCATATTCAGTTGATGGCAGGCGACAAGCCTGGCTAGCTGAGCACTACTGGGCGGTAAGATGGAACTACCCATTTTCTCCTCCTCTAAGTCCTTCTCCCTACTCGGGCCCTTCTGGGCTCCCCCTTCTCTGCCTCCCCCTTGGAAAAGACAGGACAATGGCCTTAAATAGGATTAATATATGAACTGGGGAAAATCGTGGAAGGATAATTATGCTGAAACCATGGTTAATAAACTAGACTTTAACTCTTGTGGGAATACAGAAGCAGTTCCCCACTGGGACATAACAAACCTGGAAGTCATTAACTTACTGC
Organism: Neoceratodus forsteri; assembly: GCA_016271365.2. Classification (NCBI taxonomy): domain Eukaryota; kingdom Metazoa; phylum Chordata; order Ceratodontiformes; family Ceratodontidae; genus Neoceratodus; species Neoceratodus forsteri. Next base: position 114,455,549 of record JADMNL010000024.1, on the reverse strand, counting down.
CTGGATAAAAAAATTGTTAGCTGGGGCTAATGCCCATAAAAAAGCTAAAAGACATGTTTTAGTTGAGTTACCCCCCTCCCTTCTCCCCGCCCCTCTCTCTTTAACCCTACCCTTATCCCCTCTCCCTGTTCCCCTCTTCCCTCCCACTATTGAGAAGATTTAGTTTCCAGTCCCTGTGTCTGGGAGTACCACTCAGGAGAGAACTGACCAAAGTGCTACCTGGGAAAAATTATTTCTATTAGCCAGGGGATTCATACAGGCCTTCTGCTAGTAGGTACAGGGGTGACTGGCTTTCTTTTTCCTCTTTAGTCCTCCTCCCCTTCCCCCCATCCTTTCCTATATCCTTTATTTTGTTCCCTTTTCTCTTTTCCCTTTTCTATTAACCTAAACCCAGGCCTAAGCACTGCCAACCGTGTTTACTCTCAGAGGCAGCGCAGGGACGTTGCCGTCTATCCCCTGCCTCTAATTGTGCCATGAACCTTTTTTTTTGTTACAGGTCAAAGTGTGAATCTCTCGAATGATGGTCAGTTAGCCACACTGAAACTAGTCAATGGGGATGGCCCATGCAGACCATTCACCCTAAGAGGAATTACTCTAACTCTTCTGTGGATTCTCTACTCCTTTTTAGGAGCTGAGGCCCACGCCCCACCCCAGGCTCCTTTTTTGGGGTCTTGGGTTTGGGACACCCAGAGGGTGCCCTGGTTTTGCCCCTCCACTATGGGAGTCTACCTGTATATAGTTACTTACTCCTTTCTGAGTTATAAAAGTTTTTCCCCAGAAATTAGGGGTCAGTTTGATAAGTTAAAGGGTGGAGGGCTGGGGAGGGAATCCGTTTGGACGAATTTATATGTTAAAATGACAAATAGCATATGCAAAAAAAAAAGATGCAGGAAGCCAAGCTAACAGAACTATTAAATAATCTTCAGAATTACCAGCTACTATATAGGGACGGTGATCAGGTCCTTCAGCAAAAAATCAGAGACACTAAGGTGGCAATTCAAAAGATAATGGATCTGACAGTCCAACAAGCTTTACTCTACCTAAAACACAACCATTATGAAGATGGTGCCTGAGGTTCTTGACTATTGGCCCAACTAATTAGAATGAGTAAGAAGGCAGCTACCATCATAAAAATTATAAACCCCAAAACAGGGCAAACATCCCACAAGGATTCTGAAATAAGGAGAATTTTTTTTAGATTACTATTCATCCTTATATAGTAGAGAGACCCCAGAAGACCCTACCTCAAGCATAGATTTCCTAAATAACCTAGCCCTCCCTCAGCTATCCGAAGCCCAAAAACAAACACTAGTTGCTCCTATCAAATTAGAAGAAATCCAGGAGGGCGTAAAAAAATTAGCTGGAGGTCGTTGTCCAGGCCCGGATGGCCTACCATCAGAATGGTACAAAACATTTTCCACAGAATTATCACCCAAACTCCCCTTAGTGTTCAGTGAGATCTGGGAAGGTGGCCTCCCCCACCCTCATAAGATTATGCCATGGTGACCCCCCTACCTAAACTGAATAGAGACCCCTCCGATCCATCCATGTACTGTCCAATATATATCCTAAATACCGATTACAAGATATACATGGCAACTGGGCTTCTCGATTAGAGTCGAGTCTTCCCACATTATCCACCAGGACCAGGAGGGTTCATAAAGAACAAGAGCGTGCCTCGGACAATACCCGTGAGAACCTTCATTCTGATGGAATACATCAACAATAGACAAATCCCAGCAGCCCTGTTAAGTTTAGATGCCGAGAAGGCTTTTGACAGGTGTCCTGGCCTTTTAATGGGACACCCTTTCAAAATTTCAATTCGGACCCTGTGTAAATTGGCTTAAAAATCGTTATAAGTCCCCAAAGGTGTACATCAGAGTTAATGGAGGAGTCCCCCATATCAGATACAATGCGGAACCAGGCAGGGTAGCCCTTTGTCGCTCGGTTGTTCGCCTCTACACGGAACTCTGGCGGTGGCCCTGAGGACAGCGGGAACATAGAGGCATTCCAATAGGTCAAAAGGAGTACAGGGTTAACTTATTTGCAGACAACATACTCCTAACATTGTTATCTCCTCAAACATCTATCCCTGCGTTTGTGAAATTCTAAACCAATTTAAAAAGGCTGCTGAATTAAAGTTGAAGGTGGCAAAGACTGAAGTCCTACTGTTAACTTGCCCTTCAAACCTCCTCGAAGCAAATATCCCCTACGTTGGTGCACCACCAAGATTAAATATTGGAGAACACTCTTCCGCTTAACCTGAGAGTGCTAGAAATTGTAAACTATGAACCCCTAACACAGTCAATTCAATCGGATCTGACCAAATGGTCATCCATTCCCCTATCTCTCTTACAAAGGATAGAAATAATCCGTATGAACATTCATCCCAGATTACTATATTTATATCAAAACATACCTTTCTTCCCTTCCACTTTCTACTTCAAATCATGGGACAAAATGATCTCGAATTTATATGGAAGGGTGAATGGCCTAAATTATGAGCTATCCTAAACCTCCATATGTCCCAAGGGGTTGCCAGCTTACCTAATTTTAGACTGTACGCAGAGGTGGCTTTTTAAAAAAATACTATTCCAGTGGTTGTCAGGGAGCTATGAGGCCCCTTGGAAAACATTGGAAGTTTCATTAATGATTTACGTGATATACAGTATGTCAGATCCTTTTCTCATCTGAAGACAAAAGCCCGCCCCTTAAAGACTTCACTTCAGTAACTTCCAATATACTTAAGATATGGTACAACATGCGGAAAAGATCTACCTATACATCAATCCATGCCTATTATAAAATTTTCTCTGAAGATGACTTATTTATCCCATCCCAGTCAGACCAGGTATTTTCCCAATGGTGACACCGGCTATCCCATGTGTTCCAGTTTCTGGATAGCAATGGAATTCTCCATTTGATACCATAAGAGACAAATTTTGCCTCTGTGGAGATGATTTTTTCAATACCTTCAAATCAGGAATTACATCCTTAGGCAGCATTCCACTGAAGCAAAACTACCGTCCCTATGCCACCTATCATAAAAATGTTATGGACTTTCTTCAGGGTCACACATGGGATCACATAATAGGGTCTATATATAGAATAATGAGGACGTGAAAAGGACTCACAGGAACCATATTACGAGTTGGAACCGGGACTTAGACATTGAGGTCTCTGGGACAGAGTGGTCGGAATTGGCACTTCGGGCAATTAAAATAACTTCCTCCTCTCTGTGGAGGGAGTTTGCATGGAAGTGCCATTCCAGATATTTTCGCTCACCAGCAGCACTAACCAAATATCTCACTGATTCATATGGTTCTTGTTGGAGAAGTTGTGGGTGCACGTTGGCAGACCTAGGGCATATAATGTGGAACTGCCCTTTTCTGATGCCCTATTGGTGCACCCTACAGACCAAATTATCGACCTGCCTGAGTGAGCCATTGGAGCTAACAGCTGAAATGGTGATGTTGTCGGTGTATCTGGATCGCTTCCCTCCTGGTCCAAAACACTGGTCCCCATTTACCTGTTGGCAGCAAAAAAAAATGTCACCAGGCACTGGATGTCAACTAAGTCACCGACAATTGGAGAATGGCGAGATATAGTGAAAAAGACATATCAGATGGAGAGCATTACAGCTAAAATGCAAGATAAATTGATACAATTTCAAACAAAATGTAGATGCTGGAGCTTCTACTGTTCCAGAGTGGATCCAGAAATTATTCCCTAGGAAAAGGAAGTGAAAACTAAAAAAAATGGGACTGTCAGCATGTTTTTTATCCACAGGGGTATGGGACTAAAACAGAGCAGAAACATAGATATGATGTTAAATATAACAAAAGATGCAATGCCTGTAACTCTCAGATGAGCTCTCAATGATGATGTGTGTCTGAAAACTTTTCTTTCAATAAAAGGATATTTAAAAAAAGAATAAGAAAGGTTCATTCACTATTATTGTCTTTACTGTGTGGCTTACACAGTACAACATACACTATTTCAGCTTTAATTATTTCAACCATCATTCAAATGTGACATTGTATTTGGTGCACCACGTCACAATTTCATGGATGGAGTCACGTGATGGAGTTGACCTGCTAGCAGCTGTCCCTGTGTGCTGCTGCTCCTCTTCGGAATAACTCCACTTTCTTTACTAAGAAATCATTTTGTTTACTCATCTACCTTCGTGGATCAGTTTCTGGATTGTTATGGTGCTCCTAGATTGCAGTCAGCCTGGATATGGAGGCAGAAATGCGCAGTCCTCCCCCATGGCACACCACGCCGGCCACACCTGAAAAGGTCGCAAAGAAATCCAAGGCCCAAGCTTTGGGAACAAGCCACATGCCAGCTAAGACCTCAGGGGATACACCACTAATGGAGGAGCACTTTCTTAATGAGTTTCTCCCCTGGCATGAGGAGCTTCAGTCCCTCACAAAAGACCTAAAATCCCTGGCTGTGTCACTGGAGGACTTACATAAGTGCACTGGAGACCACAAAGTGCAACTTGTGTCTTTGGAAAAGCAGGTTGATGGCCTGGATGCAGAACTGGTTGCCCTAAAACAGAAATGTGCATGTCTGAAGGCCAAACTCAAGGACTTGGAGAGTCATAGCCCCTGCAACAATTTGGTGGTAATTGGGCTGCCGGAAAAGGAGAAAGGCTCTAACCCTATCCTGTTTGTGCAGAGATTTGTGGAGAAACTTGCTGGCCCTTCACCTGTTGGTGCTCACAACCCCATCGAGTGAGCACACCATGTACTGTGCCCCATGCCCCCGGTTGGATCGCCGTCCAGGCTGCTTATTTTTTGTTTCCTAAATTGCCTGGAATGTCAGCACTTTTCATCTAAAACCTGGGAGCTCCAAGAAGTCTGCTGGGAAGGGACACATCTCCGTATAGTTCAAGATCTCCCGAGCTCAGTGGCGTACAGCGTTCCACCCTATTGTAAACAAAATCAATAGCTGTCAGACTTAAATTTAGGATGAGCTATCCAGCTTGGTTGCAGGTCTTCATTAAGGATGAATGGAAATCATTTGACTCTCCAGACTTGGCCGTTACCGAGCTAAAGCGGGCTCTGCCTGATTTGTCCCTGAAATAGGGCAGGGCACAGTACTACAAGAACAGTGATGGCCCTATTTTTCTTCTTTTTTTTTTCTTTCTTTTTTTTATATGCAGTTTATCTCCTGTCTCTGTCCCCAGCTGCCCCCTTCTAACTGAACCCCCCCAGCCCCATCACCCCGGTATCATCGGGACTTACCCTTCCCAGCCGCCATGTGCAGAGCCTGCGAGGGGTCGGTCTTCGTCTGCAGCTGGGGGTGTTTATCCTCCATTTTCTCCGTTCCTATTTCTGGGGCACACATGCTGAACATGCATACATTGAGGTGCGTGCGCATCCGCGGAAGTCCCGCTGCACCATCGCTTCCATGACGCCCACAGTCCTGCACTACCCATAGGCCTCCACCTGGGGGCAGTCATTTGGCGAGAGCACCAGTTCTTCCTCCCCGGGAGAGGAGAGCTGTCCTCCGGATGCTTAAGCCTCTTCCTCCCCTTCCAACCCCTGGCGGCCCGTGCTCGTTCCCGAACACGGGTCACCAGCGTGGAGCGAGGTGTGGCATCCAGCACCTCAACCCTCAATGCCAGCAGGCTGGCTGATGGCCCGGTTTTTCTGTGTGCCCCATAGTGGAAGTATCTCCTTGGGTTTACATTTATTTTATTAGTGTGGCTACCTCTACAATGTTCAATCAATCTATCTTTATTTTACCAGGCAAAAACGCCATTGAGTTGAACTCATTTGCAAGTTGGACCTGGACATAGTACATATAAACATGAAACAATGTAAATAAGGTACATAACTGAGAGAATAAACAAGATAAGATTAGAATATGAGGAAGTAAGAACACATTTAATACCTGATAAATACAGCAGTTATATACAACATATAAATATAAGTACAGTAGATATGTGCAATATATACAAGGAAGTTCAAGAGAAGGGAGAACCAATAGACTTAAATCTTGCTTTGGCCATATTGAGTGAGAGACTGCACCTTTTCATACCATTACCACTTTTCAAATTCCTCTTTGCAGCATCCACCTCAATTTCCCAGACCTCTACAGCCCGCTAATATCATGATCTTGTATCTCTCTCCACCATCGCCAGCCAGCAAACTGTTCCTGTGAGCTCCCTTTAGGACTGTGGCTATAAGACACTGCCAGGTAAGAATCCTGCTATTGGCTAGGAGCTGAACAGTTTTCAGAAGCCTTTGCTATCACTGCCTGTAGGTGGCTTTTGGTCAGGACTGTGTCACAGCTGGGACTGTCGGGGAGAGTAACGGGGTGCACTCTTCACAAGTCAAGTCCTGGCAGCTGCTGATACACATTGCAGGCATCGGGGAGTCATATTTCTTCCGGCTTAGATGGACACCTCCAGCGTGGCCTTTGGTTCCTGTAACTGTTTTGCACACTGCCCATCAAGCTATGTTAAAGGGACTGGTGACTCTGCTTTTGTTTTCCACAGATGGAAGCATGGGGATCCCCGGTTTAATGGAGGTGAGTCCTCTAGTTTCTCTTTAGAAGGGCCTCACGACCGCATCTTGGAAGCTGTTCTGTGATACCGTCATGATGTACCACCCACATGAACTGGCTTCTGCCTCTTCCTCCGTGGCTGGGGTAATGTGGAGACTCATGCTAAGACTAAATATTCAGAGAGATCTGTTTGTTTTTATTTCAGCTGTTATGTGTTGCCTGTTTATGAGGGGGGCATCATGATTGTTCATGCCTTTCCTTCAATGTTAATGGAATGTTGCCCTAGGTTCTGGGGGGTTGACTCATGGTCCTTCTGAGGCCATGCTACCACTTCATGAAGGTGGGGGGCTCCTTTCCAGCAAACTTTGTAGCATGTACTGTACTTGTTGTGGTTTGGGGATGTGGAGCTCACTTTAACACTAGTTGGGGTTTTCGGGGGGGGGGGTGAGAGGGACATGGGTTTATTGTAGTTGGGTTCACCTCCTCATGGGCCGTACACTTCATTCTTTGAAGGGGGGAGCGGGCTTTGGGGTTCATGGCTCCCTGTTTGGTTTCTACTTTACCATTTGGAGTTTTTTTGTCTAAGGCAGGGGAGCCACGTGATTACTGTTACATGTATTTTCTTACTCCATTTTTCAGCTTGCTGTTTACCAGGATTGCTATTGGAACTGATTGCTTATTGTGGGGGTTTCTGTTTGGGGAGTGGGGGTGAGCTGGGTGGGAGGTGTTTTTTGGAGGGGGGAGGGCTGGGGAGGGATGGAGGGAGGAAGTGAGAGCAGTAGAATGGACGTACCACCTACTTTTCAGGTTATGGGTACCTGGCGCACGACTCTTGGTCCACCCCTCAGTTCCCCTCAAACCTGATGGCCAGTTCCTATAAGTTTCTTACATGGAATGTCTGGGGAGTCTATGCTAAATCCAAGAGGTATCAAATTATTAAGCACATTCAACACCTCAAAGGGGACATTTCCTTTTTTACAAAAAAACCACCTCCTTGAAGGGGAAAGTTCCTTTTCCTGGAGGCAGTGGGTTGGACAAGTTTTCGTTGTGGGGGACAGTACTCAGAGCAGAGGGGTGGCTGTTCTTATACCTCGCCATGTCCAATTTATATATTTATGGTGTCTGAGGGATCCTAAGGGCAGATTTCTGTTCCTACAGGGGACTCTGGAAAGGATGGCAGTGCTGCTTAGCTGCCTTTATGGGCCCAACACAAACACTCCCTCCTTCTTTTACTGGTATCACTCCGTGTTATCTCCCTTCTTGTCTCTTCTGATACCCTGGGGGTAGACTGAATTTTCCTTGCCCCTGATCTGGATCGATCGGATGGTCGTCAGGATGACTGTCCCCTGCCCAGCATGCCCTCAGGGAATTGACAGCCTTTCTGGGCATGTGATCCATGAGAGTATTACACCCTGAAACCAGGAAATTCACTTTTTATTCCCCACTTCATGGATCCTTCTCCTGGTTAGATTACTTTCTCCTTAGTCAGTCTTCCCTGGCTGGGGTGTTGGGCTGTGGGATGGCCCCTGGTGTCATATCTGACCACTCGGTGGCATGGTGCAACCTGTCGCTCCTACCACTCCATGATAGGGACACGACCTGGAAATTAAATAATCAGCTCTGAAGGATGAGTAGGTAGTTAAACATATCTGTGAACATATAGATATGTTTACCTCCACCAGTCAGGGTACAGTTAGTCAAGTGGATTTAGAGTGGTGTGCCCTAAAATGTTATCTTAGAGGGAGTTTGTGCTTCATCTCCACCAGGAAGCATAGATGGGAGCAAGTGGCATCAGACCTGCTTACCTGCATTAGAGAAATTGAGAGGAACTTATTCCCGACCACCCTAGACTCCACTCACCAGGATCTCCTGGTACTGCAGGACAGGTATGCAGAGATGTTATGTGAGAAGGCAGAGTTTGCCATCCTTAAGACCCGGGCTCACTATGTGGATCAGGGTGAAAAAGCTGGGCATTTGATCGCGTTGCAGGTGCAAAAACTGGAAGCTTCCTGACTGAATAATGTGATCCAGTCCTCTCTGGACGGAACCCTCAAAACCGCCCCTCGGGATATTGCCTCTGAATTTGAGAGGTACTACCATGTCCCTATATAGCCCAATGGTTAACCCCTTCCTTTGAGCTCAGTGGTGGAATATCTAAATGCCATTCCTTTCTGGTCTGTCTGAGGCTCCAGAAAGACTTCTTAGCGGCACCACTAATGGAGTCAAAGATTTCCTCAGTGATAAAGTCCCTCCCAGCTGATAAAGCGCCTGGCCCATATGGGTTTTCTGCTAATTTTTACAATGTTTTTTTTCCACTAGTGCCCTGGCTGCAGAAGTTTTACCAGCGTCTTCTCGCCTCCAACGTACTGGACAAATTCCAGTTGGAAGCCTTGATTGTGGTGCTTCATAAGAATGACAGGCCTCCAGAGCATGTATCCAGCTACCAGCCGATTCTCTTTTTAAATTGCGACATCAAAATATTGGCAAAAATTTTTGCGATAGACTCGAACAGGTCCTCCATCACTTATTGGTCCAGAGCAAGTTGGATTCATGGCTGCCAGGTCATCCTCCGATCATCTCCGGAAGCTGACCCATATCTTCTCCATGTCCAGGGACTCCGAGCATCCCATGGCCCTGGTCTCCCTGGACACGTAGAAGGCCTTTGATAGAGAGGATTGGCAATTTCTGTTTTGTACCTTACAGAGGTTTGATTTTCGACCTCAGTTCATTGGTTAGATAAAAAATTTGTATTCCTCCCTAGCACCCGGATATACTGTATCGGGGTCTTTTCCCCCTCATTTCCCTTGTATTTGGGCTCTAGGCAAGGATGCTCCTTGCCCCCACTGCTGTTCAACCTTTATCTCGAGTCCCTACTTCTCAAGCTAAAGGCAAACTCCTCAATTCAGGGGATACAGATCGGGAGGCACACCCTGACATTGTCTGCATATATGAATGACATTCTGCTCCATCTCTCCCATCCCTGTAGCTCCATTCTGGCTGCTTTGGAGATGATCAGGAATTTAGCTCCCTCTTGAATTGAAAGCTTAACCTGGATAAGACAGAGGCCATACCTTTGAACTCCGCGTCCTCAAATCACACCTTTTGAATTTGGTTTAGCTTGGTTTCCCGTCATATTAAATATCTGGGTATTTTTCCTGTCCTTTGTGAGGTGAAACTGAAGCAACTAGACTTGATGGAGTTAATCCGTAAGTTACAGCAGGACTTCTCCTGGTGAAAATCCTTCTCCTGACTCTTTGGGGTCATGTTAACCTTGTCAAAATGAATGTTCTCCCCATCTCTTATACCTGTTAAACATGCTTAATATCTGGTTACCCTTTTCTGCTTCCAGCAGGTGCATCCCCTGTTTCTGATTTAATTTGGTTAGGCAAGCCCCCACGATGTGTGTACTACAAACTGGTAGCACCCAAATTGCAAGGGGACTTCAGTTGCCCCATTTCGGTTTATACTATTGGGCTAGCCATGCAGGTAAATACCTGCGATGGCTCTCCTCTACCTCTGAGATTGTCCCTCCACATATGTCCCCATCTGGCTGTCCTTGGAGCGTGACTTGATCTCCTCATCTGGTATCTCTCCCATGGCTTTATTGCATGTCCACCACAAGGACCTCTCTTTGTCCCTACGTACTTCCTTGATTGGGCTGTCTCTTCAGGTTCATACCCAACTATGTGCTTTTCTCAAATACAAGCACAGATGGGACACCACACAGCCTATCTTCAGTAATCCTAAATACACAATTGGAAACCAGGTAATCCTCCTTGCTTGGTTGCCTCAGCTAGTGGAGGTTAGGGTGTGTGACTTGTTTCCGGATAAAATCTGTATTTCCTCCACAGATATTCTCAGGTTACATCAGTTAAGCAATACCCTTGTTTTTAAAGTCTATCAGTTCTGTCACACGCTGGTATGGCATTTTGGAGGACAATCTGGTCACCTTAATGACAGTGAGTTACTGGAATCAATCCAAGATCTAGCCAAATCACCTCATTTGGTCTCCAAATTATATGCTGTTTTCTATGCTAAGGCCTACCCTCCAGGTGGATGGAGTCTCTGCCTATTGGACCTCCCAATTCCCTGATGCCACCCTTAACTGGCCCCGGATCTGAAAAGACAGTCACACATACATCATGCAAGATCAGCTAAGACTTATGCAATTCCAAATTCTAAATAATGTATACTACATGCCAGTTCAACTTTTAAAATGGGCAGGGCTCCATCTTCACTGTCGTTAGATGTGGGAAAAGGTGAAGGGACCCCCTACCACATTTTCTGGGACTGGACCAAGGTTGCCCCGCTCTGGTTGCTCATCAAACAGAGGGTAGATCCTTTGCTAGGTGTTAGCAATCATTTTTCCACAGAGATTTGTTTGGTGGGGGGACTACTCCACTGTCAGGGTACGGGAACGTAGATACTTTTTAGCCCTAATGGCTCTCTCTGTTAAAAAGTTGGTCCCGTGCTATTGGCATGACTCAGTGAGCCTGTTATAAACAGAGTGGCTATAAGAACTCTTTGCTAATCTGCGCCTTGAATGGCTGATAGCAGGTATTCATAACTGCCTATTGTGGTTTGATAAAACCTGGGGCAAGTCACACACCCTTCAATCATTACAGTATAGCTTGGGCTCCACCAAGTGACTGCTTGTTTCCCATCTACTCACGGGACTAAGAGGGGTTTTGTAGTTTTCACTGGTTGTCACTGCTGGGTTAGGCACTGTTCTACTGCTCGGAGGGGTAGAGAAACAGGTGGGTTGGGGTGGTTTTCAGGGAGAGGGGCTTGGGTTGGTATATGCTGTTTGTATATTGTTTGTTGGTTGTTGTGTCTGTTGTTGAAATTCAGTAAAACTTACTCAATTTAAAAAAAAGTCACAATTTCATGGTTCTCTCTCTCTCTCTCCAAACATTCCCCTATGAGGATCTCACAGGAGTGCTGCAGCGTGGATGCAGTGACAGTCAAGCCATGCTGTCTGACATCTACCTCTTACTCCTAAATGTTTCCTGTCCCTGACGCTGCTCATATCATGACATTCTTGAGCACTATACAGACAAGTCCCAGTGTTACTAAGATAAACCCCTGGTGCTGAACAAGCTGTTAATTTATTTAGTTTTTGTTGACCAAGAAAGGAGGACTAGGCAATTCTGCCTGTTTTCAGCCTTGTCCTGGTGGGGTTTGGGGGTCGATACAGATTAAGCTGTTGGTGATATTTTTTAGTGAATTGGGGGGAATTTGGGAAAGACATCAGGGAAATTCCCTTACTCTTTTCAAGAAATGCTATAGGATCTCTGACGTCCACCTGAACAGCCACCAGAAAAGCAGATGGGACCTCGGTTTAATATCTCATCCAAAAGATGGCACCTCAGGTACAGCACCCCCCTCATGCTGCACAACCATGATATTAAGTTAACCCAAGTACCTGGTGTAAGCCTAGAACCCACAGCCTTCCGATATTCCAGCCTCAGGAGCAAGTGTGCAAGCTGCTGAGCCACTGGCACTATTGGTTTGCTAATTTGCATAAGAAAATGCTAGTTCCTATCACCCCTGTAGTGCTGAGGCTGAGGCAGCTGGACACCTTGCCCGTGTCACACAGCTGACCCAGGTTCGAGGGAGCCTGGGTCATCAGAAAGCACTCTGTCTAGCTGTAGTTCCACTGCCCCGGATGGAGGTCTATGAGCAGTGCAGGTGAGCAGGTGGCAAACAATGGGAGGCGTCCCAGTACCGAGGCGTGTGCACAGCTGGGCAGGGTTGGGGGAAAATGGGGCTAAAATCAAGGTTAAAAAAATGCTAATTCCTTTAGTTTTAATCTTTTAAAACTATTCTGTCTATTCTTATTTATTGAAATTCAAAACTAACTTTGTACTCAATATACTGTATATTACAGTCTATGTGGCTGCCTAACCCCAGGAAGCACACAGGCTATCATAAGAACCATGAACACTGTCACTTGGTGAGTTAAGTGAAATGTTATATATGAGTGATTGCTGAAATAACGTATGTTGCCCTGTGTAAGCCACACAGTCAAGACAACACTAATGAATTAACCTTTTTTATTATTTTGATTTATTAGGACCATGCCTTGATAAAGCCTCATATGAGAGAGGCGACACATTGGGGTTCATACAAGTGGCCAGAGATGCTGAGAAAATAAATACAACTTTAAATTGGTGACTGCCCTGCATGTGTACTAGTGATACAAGAACTCTGGACTCAGAATATGACATGTACCTTTATGAGGGAGAGGGAGTGAGTTATACAAACCCTAGCTGCCCCCTCAAAAGGGATGGTTAGTGGCATATCCTGAGTCAGGCCATTTTGTGTCCAATTTATATAGTATATTTTGAATTGTAATGGTTTTTAACTGTTTGTTTGATTTTGCTGCTCTGTTTGAGTGCAGCATAGGTCATTGTGACATCATCTGAAATTGGTCAAGCTGCTGTCCCTTTGATTGAGAATAATGGCTGCCCCATTACCCCCTCCCTCTCTTTCCTATTCTTCTTTCTCATTTCCCCCTCCTCTTTAATATTCCCTATTTGACAGTCTACTATTTTGTTTGACTGCATACTTTGACAGTCTGTATTATATATAGATACATTATTGTGCTGTAGATACTATTGTCCTTACTGTTAACTACAGTTTGCCGCTGTTTTTCCTGTGTCTCCTCTGTAATATATCCTGTATATTTAACCCCAACACAATGTTATCTTTTCTGAATGTACATTCCTTGTTCCATCCCTCGATTATGTTTGTATTTGTCTTACTCAAATGACGTGGAACCTTTGTAAAAGAACACCTGGTTCAAAGGTACTTGTAATCCTAGTTATGAATAAATAAATAAAATGCATAACATGGAAGTATATACAATTGTATAAACTTATGGCATGCTAGGACATACAGTCATATAAAGGACTACACAATTTCCTAGACCATATTAACTATGCAGCATACAGTTCATTGCAAAAAAATGTGTTAATGCACCAGTGAAGGTTCAACTTAATGCCAATAAATTAAGGAAATGTGGGGTTAGGGTTCCCAACCCTAACTCCCCACCACCTCCCAAACCATCAAAAGGACGAGACCACACAAGTAACCACAGACTGCCATCATCAGGTAAGACAAACAAACACACAACTGTTTCCAGATGACACAAATGCAGTAGCACTGATGTGCTACCTTTAATGATTTTTGTATCTGTGGCATGCACATTGTTTGATATACACACTCACTTCTAGCTGCAGACAGAACTCCATGATACTTGAATCACAACACTACTTCTATCTGCAGAAGCACAGGCCCCTGCAGTCATAGATACCAATCCACAATACTCAAATTACAACAGTTCTTCTGTCTATAGAAGTGCAGGCCTCTGTGAGGCCTGGTCTTCTCACTACAAATACTCATACAGATGACTTTTGAACTAAAATTAGTATTTGTGGAGACCAGGATAATAAAGAATCATCCACCAGAGCTGGTCAATTTGTTGAGAGCTGACTAGGATAAAGTACTACATGCCGAAAGGTTTGTGCTTACCAGTAACAGGCATGGTGAGGCTTCATCACCAGGACCCTCACATGAAACTTTTGTAATGATTGGGCCACCCATGTTGACATGTCTTTGTGCATGGTGGCAGTGCGCCGCATTGCCTATTTATCATGGATGAGCCCCAACCACTTCAGTTTCCCACTGACAGTGAACAGAATTCTTACAGAGAACCATTCCTGCTATTTGAAAACAAATGAAGTAGCTTCCTTACCTCCATGGAGCTCGTCTGTGGTAAAGCAGCCTTTTTGGTTATACCTCGAAGGTAGGGAAAGGATCATAAATTGTTTCAGAGGCTAACAGTGTGATACCTTTCTACTTCCCTGTTGCTGGCCATGCCCTGTTTTATGACGTAGATGTAGGAGGAGCATGGGGGTGTGCTCCATTCAAGTCTATGAAGAGTGATTTGAAAATACAGTTTTTGGCTATTTAAGTGGCCATTTGGTAAAAATGGAGCTTGGGTTCAACCAACAAGAATAGCTGAACCCTGGCTCCAGTTTTACCAAATGGCCACTTAAACGGCTGAAACATGTGTTTTCAAGTCATACTTCATAGAGTTGAATGGAGCACCCCCATGCTCTCCCTATACCTAAGTCATAAAATGGGGTGTGGCCAGCAACAGGAAAGTGGAAAGGGATCACACCACTAGTCCCTAGGGAGCAGTTTATAATCTATTCCCTTCCTTCAAGGGTATAACCAGAAAGGCTGCTTTTACCACAGAGGAACTCTAATGGCGGTAAGACAGCTTCCTCTTATTGGTGTGCAGCACTGAGAAAGGTACTCTTAAGATATCTTCCAACAACAGGCACCTTGTGTAGTGTCCTCATCCAACCATGTGAAAGGTTCCCCATCTTGTGAAGAGTTACGCTTACCTTTTGAAGAGTACCCCACTCTCCACCTTGCATTCCCTTCCACCTTGTGAAGAGTTTCCCCACATTGTGAAGAGTCCCACCACATTGTGAAGAGTTCCACTCACCTCATGAAGCATTCCCCCACCTTGAGAAGATGCCCCTTCTCCACCTTGTGTTTCTTTCCACCATGTGGAGTGTCCCCTTCTCTCCACCTTGGGTTCCCTCCTCCATCCCCCTTGTGAAGAGGCCCCCCCCCACTTTGCATGGAGATGGTGAAATCCCACAGATTCTTACAGTCCTGGCAACACCACATTGACTGGACCTTCTACCCCTTAGTGATTGTGGTTTGATTGCCATCCTTATACATAAGTCAAGGCTCCAATTAACTAATTTTCTGAAGATGGCACTACTGAGGAAAAGGGGAGTGCAAGTTGCTGAAGTGTCCCACAGCTGAAAGTACCAGATGTGAGCAGTATGACTCCCTTCTAATGGGAAATCCTAAATAACTGTGGTGAAGTTTCTAGGAATTGAATGGGACAGCTATAGGACAGTTGCTTTTGATTAAAAAGTTTTTATTGTCCCAAGGGCTGAAGAATGCTGCAGTTACTAGAAGAATACCATGTGCTTCGTGGGCAGGCAGTATACACAGTAAATGAATGCTGATTGACCACTGTCTAACTAGCAAAGACAGCACAGGATTTACAAGAAAATAAATGAATGGAAAAGCATAATTTACCTACAGTAGTGATCGCCTTCTCTCTCTACCCTGGGAGTTGGAGTGCCATGTTGGAATGCCAACACAATCTAACAAGAGCAGCAAAGTGTTTAGCCTCTCACTCTTCTACAGTAATGGCTAAAAACAACTATGGGCTATCGATTAGAAAGAAATAAGTGTCTGGCAATACAAAGCTTGGTTGAACAGAAACAAAAACTGCAGAAGGCATGGTAGGATTAAAAGTAATGCAAACTTCTCCTTTCCTGGTTGTTCTGCTGCTACTAAGCCCTATACAGATGCCAGAATCCATGAAAGGATGACTTGACAATGGTGCAAGTAATCGTGTAGAGAAATCTCTGAAAGCAAAAGAGATGTTACAAACAGACACACTTGTAAAGAGAGATACGAGAAACTCAAGTGAGATGTGGGCTATCAGAACAGTAGCAAGTAACAGATTGGGTTGCATCTTATTCACAAACGGAGATGGAAAAAATGGACTTGAATTCTGCAGAGTCGTCATGTTTGGTAAATTCAAGCACAGAACCCAGTGCAGGAACTCAAGCAACAGAACAATGTAATGCAGCTACCTCCCAGCTGGCGATTTCCAGAAAAATGTTGCAGAAGATAAACATCAATCAAGAAACAAAAGGTATGCCGCGTTTTGAGATTTTGATGTACACCAAAAGGTACAGGGGTTATAAAAGTTAAGCATATGCAAGAAATTAAGGAGGATGGAGATCGTAGAGGCATAAACCCTCACATCAAGGAGCCAGAGCAAGTCTGTTTAACTAAAACAACAGAAAGGGAAATTAGTTCTCCTATAGTTAATGAAAACATAAAACAAGAGACTCTTAAATAACACCTGACAGAGTGTGGAAAAAACTGGACTCAGCCTCTATCAATGAAAAGGAACTAACAGTGGAACCTGATTCAGCGGGTGAAGGGGGGGACTTTCTTAAAGTTGCCTGAGATAACTGTCAGTCAGGAAGATCTTTCTGAAAATTCAGAACTGGAAGATTACAACACTGGACAAGTCTCTGTTTCAGATCATATTATCAGCAGAGCTGTCACATTCCTATGTGTAGTTTTTTCTTTTTTTACTAATTCTGTTCTGAGTACTTAAAGCGATATCTTTCCTCAACTGCCATGTTTCTGATGAAGAACTATGTGACTGAAAGCAAAAACATTTTGTAAATCTTTTGTTGGTCTAATAAAAGGTATCAGATCACGCATTTTGTTCATCTTTTTATACAAGGACCAATGTGGCAACTCACATTTTTCTTAATACTGGACCAGAGTCAGAATTAGAATCTGATCAAGAAATAGAGCCAGAGCAAAAGCATAATGATGGAGAAAACAGGAAGATAAAAATTAAACACTTCAAGAAAAAGAATCAAGATTCAAGAACAATACCTGATTGAGCCAACCAACATTTTATTCAAATTAGAGGAGCTTAAACAAGAAATGGCACATACTGTATTAAAATATTAGGAATGAACACGAACTTTTAAATAAATGCTTTTCACAATGTAACAGTGCATTGAAGGAGGTTGTCGAGAGAACAGGAGAAGTGGAAAAAGAATAACTCAGCTGGAAGATGACATAACTATAACCACAAGAACCAATCCACAAGCAAATGATTTGATACCTTTATTGGACCAACATAGATGTAACATACAGAACAAAATGCTTTAGCTTTTGGACCAACCCAACCCTTTCTCAGGAAGTGTAATGACAGTTATTTAGAAAATCCCATACTTTTAACACTCAGATCATGAAGAAAAAAAAACTGAAAAAATTCCCATTGGTTTAAAATACTCATTTAAAAATAACACAAGACACATCAGAAAGCTGAATAGTACCAGTTCAGCTTCAGCGGAAAGAGCCTAAAGGTCAGGCGTGCTTAGAGCACAACAACAAGCCGGGAGTACACTGCACATACATTAAAATGACTTAGAGATACTTTCAGAGTAAGATAAGAACATCTCTAGCAGAGAGCTGTATAAACCAATTATGAGTCAAAACCCACTCAGATTAAAGACATGTTAAAATGTGACATAATTGTAAATTGAAACCAAGCTCTTCAAAACAGAACTACAAAGTAAATATACATGGCATACAAAGGGTTTAAAGTTTAGCTAATGTGAACAATAGTTTCACACTGTATGGAATGTAAAACTTAGCTGGAAACATTACCCAACTATACTCTCAAACTGGTTATTATGCTCCATATACCTTAAGGCCTTTGGTGTTGTAACAGGAGTTTATACATGATAATATAAATTGGCAGTATAAGAGCCAAACAGAAAAGCTGCTTGTCAAGGACCACCAAGAAACTAAGACCCTACAATCTGATATGTACAGGTTTCAACTTGATGTACTGAAAATGTCTAAGGAATCTGAATAAGAAATCATAGGAATTAAATTCCACCCCGGAAGTTAACACACACACACACACACATATGTCTGAACCATCATTCACATCAATCACTTCAATTGTTACCCGAAAGAAATAAACTTGTTATGAACCTCCAAGTAAAAGAGATCATGCATCCTAATATGTACAGAGTTAAAAAATGCGACACTGTATAATCATATTACTATATGTGCAGTAACAGTCCAAGGACTCAGAATAGAACCCCAATGAAATAAAACCTCCACCCTCTCCAGGGTAGGATAACCAAGAAACTAGATCTTACCTACTACAGAGAACTGGAGAGTGACCCCACTACTCAGTGCAGCACAACAAGATTGGGACGCACTGAGTGCAGCATAACAACTCTGTTGCAGGCATGGATTTCATGTGGCACAGCGTTCCACCATACACTATGTATGCAGATCTACCTTCATAAATGCAACAAACATTAATAACCCTAATACATAAAAACAGGAAAAAATTACCATCCTATGGCTCTTCTAAGTACTGATTGTAAGATAATAGCAAAATTATTATTAAATGAAATAGAACAACAAATTCCGCCGATAGGCCATCACAGCCAAATGGGCTTTGTTAAGAGTAGAACAATTTTTGAGGGCCTTAAAAAATTCAGATATTGATCAAATAGTACGATCCACAACAACGGAATGTTCAGCCATTGCTTTAGATGAATCAAAAGGCTTTGATGTTTTGACTTGGGACTTCATTATGGTCTGCCTAGAATATTTAGAATTACAAAAACATATTTAAATGTAATAAAAGCTTTCATAGTAAACCAACTGAAATACTCAAATGAATCAGATAGTAACTGCTCCCTAACGATGTCAAATGGGGTTAGACAAGAGTGCCCCTTTCACCTATATTATTAAGTAATGGGCTAGCTTTAGAACTATTATTGTCTTATATAAGAACTAATTAGGATATTTATGGGTTAAAATGGAGAGGAAAATATCAAGATTATTGCTTAAATGGATGACGTAATGTTTGTTTTTTCAAAAATCAGAGCTATCTTATCTAGGTTTTATGAAAAAAATGAGAAATATGCCCTTTTATCAGGTTACATTATTAATAAAAGTAAAACAGTAATATTGCCAATTACGTCTTTTCTACTGTCATATTGGACTTACAAAAGATATTATAAAACAAAATTCTATGAATTAGTTGGGAATTATATTAACTAATAACCCAACAAGTACAATGAAAGCAAATGTACTAAAAGTATGAATAAAATACAGACTTTATTGGATAGTTGGCGAAGTAAATGCTTTCATTACGGAGAAGAGTGGAAACTTGAAAATGATAGCTATACTACATCTTATATGCATGTATCAATCAAATTTTATCCTCTGTTTCACTGGCTTACTTAAAAGCTTTTAGGTAATTTTCTAAATTTCTTTGGAGGACGGAGTTCCAGGGATAGCATGGCAGGTTATTTGTGCTTTAAGAGAAAAGGATGGAATGGGTTGTCCAGGCCCAGTCACTTATTATTGTGCATCTAAGGGTGCAGACCTGTGGAACTGTATATCTACATTTAAGGAGAATGACTATACTTTTGGGATTTTTGGAATTCTTTTGTATGTAACAGGAAAATATTTTACCCATAACAAGAGTCTGGTTTATTACAGGTTTCCTTAAAACGAAAATAAAATCCATTTTCTTAAAGATAGGATAGAGGCCATATTTAGATTAAAAACTAGAAGATAAATTAACCCCTTTAGATACTTTTCCCAATTGGACTAGTTTCACTCACTCCTATAAAAATATGGGATTCACCTGTACTAACCAAGCTACACAGAATAAATCATTTTCTGTGGAGAAATAGAATGAATACACGAGGAATTATGACTGTTTCAGAAATACAACTAAAATATAACAAATTACAGAGTGATTAGAATATACAACTTTACATAAAATATATATGAAATATTTAAAAAGTGTACATGTTAAAGATAATGCTGAATGGCAACTTAAGAGCCAGTTAAAAAAATCTTTCCATAGAAAAATATGCAAAGAAAACTATTAGTAAGACATACAGAGATCATGGGCCAGAGTCACAATACTTTGCCCAGACGCAAACCCAGTTTGCCCAGGGAAAACTGGGTTTTGCCTGAAGTTGGTGTTCACAAAACCCAGTTTGCCCAGAGTTGGTATTACAAAACCCAGTTTGTCCAGGCAAAATGAGTTTGCACCCAGGCAAAGTTGGGAGGGGGGGCACAATGCAAATGAAGGGGAAGGGACCTGCATATCCCTGCTGTACTATTCACAAAGGTTTTGCTCCATGCAAGGGCCATTTGTAAAGGTCCTTGCATGGAGAAATTACAGCCGACAAAAGCCTGGCAGTAATCTGCGGAAACCTAGTGGTTGGCGGAGGTACTGTGGCCCCCAGCCTCCTCCCCGGTGCCCGATCTCACACTCAATAGTGTTATTTCATTTCCATAGTGTAGTGTTCCCTCCCCTCCCCGATCACCGATCCAACAGCAGAACACATTTTCCATAGTGTGGGGTTCCTCCCGTCCCCAATCCCAACCCAATGTGTGTGATTATATTTTCCATAATGTAATGGTCCTCCCCTCTCCCCAGTCTCCGACTGCCCACTTGATGTATGTTATTATATTTTCCATAATGTAGTGGTCCTTCCCCTCCCCAATTGCTGATCGCCATCCCCAAATAGAAAAAATAATTCCCTGATGGACTAGTGTCCTTCCCCTCCCGTTGTCCAATCACCATCCCTTATGATCCAGATTCCCTGGTAGTCTAGTGGTCCCTCGATGTCCCGATCCCCATCAACTGACAACACCCAGTAATCACTGGTGGTCTAGTAGTCCCCATCCTCTCAGGTATTCACCCACCACACTGCTCCCCCATCATGACCCCATTGGCGAAGCAGCACAACCCTCCTCTCACCTCCACGGCTGTCCACCGACTGAGCTATGAATGAGTAATCATTTGCATAGTTCAGTCAGCGAACAACTGTGGAGGTGGAAGAGAGGACAATGCTGAATAGGGGTCATGACACAGATAGGGAGCAGGGTGGTCGGGTGAATACCTGAGATGGTGGAGGGTGGGGACCACTAAGAATCACCAGTGATTGCTGGGTGTTGTCAGTGGACAGGGATAGGGAACCGAGAGGGACCACTAGACTACCATAGATTTTGGATCATAAGGGATGGTGATCGGACATCAGGGAGGTGGGAAGGACACTAATCCTCGGGAATTTTTTTTTTCCATTTGGGACAGCAATCAGTAATTGGGGCAGGGAGGACTACTACACTATGGAAAATATAATAACATACATCGGGTGGGCGACTGGAGACGGGGGACCACTACATTATGGAAAATATAATAACATACATTGAGAAGGATCGGAGACCAGGAGGGAAGGGACCACTACACTATGGAATATTTGTTCTGTTGTCAGATCAGTGATTGTAGAGGGGGAAGGAACACTACACTATGGAAAATGTGTTTTTATTATCAGATTAGTGATTGGGGAAGGGGAAGGAACAGTACACTATGAAAACATTCATTGTTTATCTGAGTTGGTGATCAGCAGGGTGGGCACTAGACCACCATGGAATTTGGCTGTCTGGGGCATCGGCTGGTGGGGGGGCATACTAAGCCACCCGCAGGCCATGCAAATGGGCCCTCTACATACTGAATCTGCTGGGCCCGTTGTATTAGTCTTTCTATTTGGACCTATCCTGGATTGGTTGTGTGGCATTTGTGGAGGTTCTTGGATCCTGACTTGGATTTGCTCTGGACTTATTGTTGAACTTTTGTTGAATTCTTGGGAAGTGTCTGCTGGTTTTGATCGACTGACCTAAGTTTTGCGAGAGGGAGGAGGAGGAGGTAGAGAGAAGGTGAACTGCTGGAGAATTAACTGGTTGCAACCGGCGGAGAGGAAAGTGAAGACCCCTTGGATTATGATTTTGGCCCTGGATTGTTTGATTGACTACAGTCTAAGTCTAATGTTGGCGTGCTGGTAGGTGTAGGAGGAATGGTGCAACTTGGTGCGGTTGAGCAGGTGGTCCCGACCCTGCAGGTGGTGTTTGTCTGCAGAGGCATGTGGCTACATGAAGGACTGGGCTTTGATCTTGCCGGGTAGCTGGCGGACCAGGCCTGCAGTCCTTTAGGTTTCCCTGGGGGGGCCGACTGGTGGATTGGCTCAGGCGGAGAGCTGCAGTGTTGCCGCGGGCCTTTGATGTTTTAGCCCCTCATTTGGGATATTTCGGGTCTCCGCTCCTGCACATGCACATGCTGGATACCAGTGAAGAGGATTCCTGCTATTAACTTCTCTATGGTCAGATTTTTTACTATATTTCCTGTGTCATTGTTATCTACTTGGGATGGCAGTGAGAGTGCTTTGTTTTTTTATCAACCTTTCTCACAGTGAGAGTGTTTGGAGGTTGAAAAATCATTCGGGACATATTTGCTATTTTTAGTTAGTCTCCCTTGCAGTGAGAGTACCTGGGTGGCTGGAAAAACTATTCGAACATATTCATATTTCATTCTGCCCAGGGAGTGAGAGTCCTTGTGTTTCATCTGGCCTCCTGTGGCTGTGAGAGGGCCTCAGGGGGCTAAAGATTCCTTTACATTTGTGGATTTAAGTTATAGTTATAGTACTAAAGAATCTAGCATTCACCTTATAACTGTTTTCTTATGCTCTCAAATCATTGCATTGGACTTTAAAACTGTTGCTTGTTTTAAGAGACTTGTTTTGTATATTTGATTTTACAAACTCAGTGTTCTATTTTATGTATTTATAGTTTAATATTGTTTTGCTCACCCCCTGAGACAGTGGGAGGGCCCAGGGGTGGTGAAAATTTTGTTTTTGTTAAATGATTTGTTTCTGTTTATTTTTGGGTTTATTTATTTAATTGGGTGGGGGGGTAATTATTTGGTTTTAAGTAAGATTTTATTTATTTTGTTTTATTTTATAATATTTTGTGTGTTTTGTGGTATAAGTTGGTTTGTTGAGAGGTGCTGTTTGTGTCACGGAAATGTGTTGGAGGCCTACCCCCATGGTTGTGCGCTATTCACCCTCTGCTCTCCGCCTGTCTCCCCCTCTTCAGTTTAAAACTTACCAGTGCTGTAGGGCACTGGGCATTGTGCATGGGGGAAGGAGGGGGTGGGGGGTTGTGAGCAGTGGAGGGTGAAAGAGGGGGGCCACTGCATTGGGGTGGTGAGATCAGAAGACACCCTGGGGCAAAATGGAGCCTAGAACGTGGTCCGCCATGTCTGGTTTCCATACCAAGGCACTACCAATTGTGGTAGGCAGGTGGATCGGGTGGCCGAGAGGTTCATCCAGCTTGAGCGGTGTTATGCAATGCCAGGTCCGTTAAAAACAAGACTGCAATTATGCACACCTTGTTGAAACTGTGAACCTGGCTTGCATCACGAGACCTGGCTGGATGAGAACTCTAGCCACATTCTGGAGGCTGTAACTCCAGCTGGGTACTTAGTGATACACCGCCCAAGAGTGGATCATGGGGGGGGGGGTTGCAGTCTGTTTCAAGACCAAACTTAACCTCACGAGTGTACCAGTTGAGGAGACTGAGTCATTTGAGTGTACTGTAGTAGCAGGTGTAGGTTGTCGGATCGCCCTCATCTACTGTCCACCTGGAGATGAGAAGCGATTCCTTCAGGAAGTTGCAGACTTCGTCGTTGATATGACATTTGAGTCACCCAAGCTGATGGTCCTGGGTAACTTCAATGCCTGGATCAATGACGAACTCTCACAATTTGGTCAGCACTTCCTCCAGTTGATGACATCTCTGGGCCTCACACGGGTAGTTACCACTGCTGCTCATAAACACGTCACTCTCTTGACTTGGTCTTCCTCCTGGGAATTAAAGCCTCTGACTTGGTGGTGGAACCAGTTGGGTGGTTCTATCACTACACCTTGAGGTTTAGTTTTAGCACTCCCTTTTGTAGGCCTACCCTGTGGAGATGGTTAGGTACTGTCCTTCGGGATGTAAGTTCTCAAGGTCTATCGTGACACTTGACCTGTCGTCCCTCCTAGTGGCAAACAGTGACCCAGAGACCCTTGTGATGGTTCATAATTCAGCCATTTTGGCAGCAATGGATGTCATTGTTCCAGTCCGCATTCGTCCTCTCTCCCTTCACCCTTGATCCCCATGGTTTGATGAGACTGTGAGGGAGGTGTGGCGACTAGGAAGAAGGTTAGAGCATTGCTGGCGGGAATCCTCCCAGGATGCCGACCACCTTAGATTGATGGACCATTATCAAGTCTATCAATCTGCAATCACCTGTAAGAAGGCAGAGTTCCTGTCCTGGGAGATTGTGACTGCTCAGAATCGACCAGCTCAGCTTTTGAACTGTGGACAGACTGTGCAACCCACAGTCTACAAGTCCAGAAAGCCTTTTCTGAAGTAGAGTCGCGATGAACTTGCTCGATTCTTTGCGACTAAGGTTTCCAACATCAGGGTGGTACTCCAACCAGCACACTGTATGGGCATTGCTTTGGATCAGCACAAGGCCACTGCTCCTCGGCTTTCCTGTAGTACCTTCGACCGACCAGAGTTCACGGATGTCATGTGGTTCATCCAGAGTGCATGCCCTATGTGCTGTAGTTTGGACCCTGGACCAGCTTCCCTGATTCTGGGTTGTATGGATTCCATCAGTTCGGTCCTAGCATGGATAGTCTGGTGCTCCTTGGAAACAGGTGAGTTTCCTAGCTCCCTGAAAGAGGCAGTGGTGACACCACTCTTGAAGAAAGCTTCTTTGGACCCAGACTGCCATGCAAACTACAGACCAATCTCTAATCTTCCCTTTTTAGGCAAGGTGATTGAGAAAGTAGTGGCTGCACAGCTGGAGGACCATTTGACCATCCATGACATCTATGAACCTCTGTAGTCTGGATTTCAAAAGAGACATAGTACTGAGACAGCGCTGGTTCAGGTGCTTAGTGATCTCCTGATGGCTAGAGACAAGAAGAGCCATTCCATCTTGGTTCTTCTGGATCTCTCATCAGCGTTTGACACCATGGACCATGGGGTGCTACTGGACCATCTAAGGTTCACCTGTGGACTGTCAGGTACAGTCCTCGGGTGGTTTACATCGTTCCTCACTGGAAGAACTCAGAGAGTGGTGTCCGGGGTTTATTCCTCGGACCCAGTTTCGCTATCATGTGGGGTACCTCAAGGCTCAGTGTTGTCCCCCATGTTGTTCATTGTGTATATGCTGCCCCTCAGAGGCATTGTAAGAAGGTATGGGCTGAGGTTTCACTGCTATGCTGATGATACCCAGCTCTACCTGTCTTTTGCACCTTACCAGAATGGAGCTCTCTCGGTCTTTAATAGCTGTCTTGCTGAAATCCACGAGTGGATGAATTTCAGTTGGTTGAAGTTGAACTCGGAAAAGACTGAGGTGATGGTTGTGGATCCAGGTCGCCGGATAGGGGGGTTGGGGGTTGGTTCACCCTATAGACTTTTTCTTGGGGCTTATCACTCCCAACTTCTGAACAGGTGCGAAACCTGGGGGTCATTTTTGATGAAGGGCTGACCCTGCATTCTCAGGTGTCGGCTGTCATCAAATCTTCCTTTTACCATCTAAGGAATATCTCCAGGATTAAGCATCTTGTTCCATCTGGTGACCTTCCTACCCTGGTTCATACTTTTTGTGTCCTCATGCTTAGATTATTGCAACTCCCTTTACCTAGGGCTATCAGGGGTGGAAATCCATTGCTCACAGCTGGTGCAGAATGCGGCGGCCTGGCTTTTGACGGTATCATCTCGATCCTGTCATATTTCGCCGATGCTGCGTGGACTGCACTGGCTGCCTGTTCAGTGGTGGATTACCTTTAAAGTCAGTCTTATGACTTTTAAAGCCCTACATGGACTGGGCCTGGACTACCTAAAAGAGCTTCTGGTTCCTTACTGCCCTGGGCGATCGCTCCGCTCAGCCGACGAGGGGCTGCTAGAGATTCTGAGGGTGTGTTTGAAATCTTCTGGGGCCAGAGCATTTATGCATGCAGCCCCAACCCTCTGGAATTCTTTACCCCATCGGTTATGGGAGTGCACGACCGTGGAGGGATTTAAGCAAGCCTTGAAAACTTTTTATGGCTCAGGCATTCGGTGACGGATGGTATGATGTTTTTACTGATTTTATACGATGTATGTTGTTGATGTTTGATTTTAAATATGTTAGCTGCCTTGGTATTTGAAGGGCCATAAAAATAAAGTTTTATTTATTATTATTATTATGAGCATGCTAATGGCCAAAGCACCTTCCATGCCCAATGTGCTCATTGCATGGCTCCCTTAGTGAATAGAGCTTAGTGCCTGTGCGCTATTGTTGCTGGCCCATTCTCTTGGCTGGCTGTGGGAACAGCGCTACTGTGCATCCTGGTAGTTTTCTTGGGTTAGCGCTGCCCCACCTGCTCCATCTCTAGTCACAGTCGGATGAGCGCACTGGGCTTTCCGACTGTGAATAGTTCCATTACACACCAGTGCAACCACAGAGTGCAACACAAACTTTTGGTTGGCACTTTGCATTGTTTTGTGAATCCTTGCCCATGTGTATACAACAAAAAGAAATTTCTAAATACAAGAACAAAATGCAAACAAGCATTTGTCAATGCTGAATGTTGCTTGCTGGCATTGGCATTGGTAGTGCAGGAGTTAGAGAGATGCATAATAGGAATGGCAGTGAAGTAGGGAACTGACGCCAACCCCACTTCCACCCTGCAAAGACTGACAGGCATTTTGGTGTGCCTTTTAGTTGCTGGCCATAACACTCATGCCATGTCACCTCACCCTATCCTGCAGACGCCAACAAGTAGTCACGGTGTACCTTGGGATCTTCGGACCTTACGCTCATCCCATTCCATTCCATAGGAAATACACTGAAATGGGTGCTGTATAGGAGAATGGAGTGAACTTTGGGGCCAAAGACCCCAAGGCACACCTCGATGCCTGTCACTGGCTGCAAGGTGGGGTGGAATGGCATGAGCATTACAGCCGACAATCCCAAGTCACACCCCTGACACCAGTCTCTACAGGGTGGGGTGTAACAGTTGGAAACCCTAATGCCCCAGGCGTTTGTTGGTATTTGCACTCCAGATTTTTAACATGGACTTTTTGTGACCCCACCTCGTGAACAGTGGCACTATCAGTTCGTTAGCTGAAAGGTGATTTTGCTGGCGACTCGCCATTGGCGCCACAGGTGTGAAAACACATTTTGGGCAGGATGTGAAAATGACAACTGTATTGTTCATGAGGAGGTGTAAAAATGACAATGTTAAAAATCTGGAGAGAAAATATGAAAAATTGGTGAAGTCACGTGCATAAAAACTGCACAACACATGCCCTTAGCACAATTATTTGGGGACATTTTAACCAGATTTTCAACATAGGCATTTTGGGACCTCTGCTCATGAACAGTGTCACTGTGATTTTGTTAATGTGTGCCAAACAATGATTTCCCACAGCGACCCCTACCATTGTGTGCCACATGTGCGTAAACACATTTCAGGCAGGATGTGAAAAATTACAGCTGTACTGTTCATAAGGAGATGTGAAAAAATGGCAATGTTGAAAATCTGGAGTGGAAATATTAAAAATTGCCAAAGTTATGAGCGTGCATGGAAACTGAGCTACGCACGCTTGTAACATAGTCATTTTCTGAAATTTTTTCACCACATCTGCAACATAGGCTTTTTGGGAACACACCTCATGAACAATGGCACTGTCGTTTCATTAATCAGTCCCAAAAGGTGATTCCGAGCAGTGACTGTAAAATGACCTTTCAGGACCAAATAATGAAATGAGAGTGATTGTGGTCATGAGGTGGGGTCCCAAAACCCTATTTGAAAATTTGGGACCAAAACTCCCCAAAATGGCTGAGATATCCACCTAAATTGAAACCCCCATTGATTGCCATTATAAGACTTACCGTCATTTCTTCAGTTTGTGGTCAGAGTTTGAAGAGTGCAGATGTGTTCCCAGTCCACTGAAGATCACTGCTCCCCAACTTCTGCGGTGAAATCGACTGGGGGTGATGGGAGTGGGGTATGCAGAGGGCAGTGCCGGGTTGGGGAGGGTCCGCCAGTAATGAGGGACCATTTTCTTGTTTTTCAGGTTAAATAAAAAAAAAAAGACATTGTGGGTCTGTTTTTTTTTTCACAGGGAAACCTGGATGTGGGCACACTGGGGTGGTTTCCCAGTGTGCCACATCACTGGGGGGATCAGTGCTGATCCGGGATTGGGCACTCCGAGGTCAGAAGATCTGTCGAGGGGCACATCTGACACCAGGAGTGAGCATCCCAGTATCCGAAACACAGCAGCAGGGTTTGGCACACTGGGTGGGCTCCCAGCATGCTACATTAAAGAATGTTTGGGGGGTCATTAAGCACCCTGATGTTGCCAGGCGAGGGGTCCACAGTCTGCGATCAGGATTGTGCTTACAGTACAAGTGCCTTCGTGCACTTAATATTCCCAGCTCGTATGGAGCTTAGGCTGTGGCCTGCTCCATGCGGCTGGGAGAAGCTTCTGATCTGGACACAGTGGGATGTGGAGGAGGCAGGCGAGAAAGCACCTCTTCCCACTGTTCAGGCAGGGACTGGTGTGGTGGCGAGGCAGAGAGGTTACAAAGTTTGCTCTCCTGCCGCCACTGCCATATTGATTCAAATGTTTCACCAAGAAAGACATGTAGGGAGGCATGTCATCTGTGCCACTGCATGATGAGCTTGTCTCTGATTGCAGCAGCAAGTTTGTTTCAAGTTGGTGGCACTGCATTAAACTTGTGCCATGGCTAGCAGGCTCGCTAATTGGGGAATGAGGGACGTACCTTCTAAAGCATGCCCTGCATTCACCAAAACTAACACACCTCTGCATTTCTCCTACTACCATCTCCTACTGTCACAAAATGTTGCTTGTGCATGTACAAGACAACATAAAAAGGAAGAGGTAAGTGAACAAAAAATTAATAAAAATAGATGGAAACAAACTTGGTATGGTTCCCCATCAAGATCGCGCAAACAAAGATAGTGCAGTCAATAACCACGCCGTATATAACGTGAAAGGAATAAGCACATAGACAGGATTACAAACCGCATCAAGGAAAAAATGTTTGAGCAAAAAAACAGATGTACCAAAACATGTGGCGATACAAAATTATGTATTCTGTAACTTGTTGATTAAGTGCAGTGGGTAATTTTTATCTTTCACTTTTCTGTCTTAAACAGTTATGATGGAGCAGTTTTGACAATGCTGTTTTCGATGGCACAGTTTTGACAGGATACCATTTTGTATATAGCAAAAATACATAAATCAGCAAAAAATGAATCAATACGAATACAATTATTATCTCATGCCTATTTGACACCACATAGAATGTTTAAGATGGGAATGAAAACACCTCCAAACTGCTGGAGAAACTGCCCACAAAAAGGCAATATTATTCATCACTTAAGCACTGTACATGTTCAATATTTGAAACACAATTGGGAGGAGATCAGAAACAGGCAGTAGAAAGAATGGTTATAAATATTCATTTTAACTTCAAAATATTTATAATTAATGATTTTTCAAAATTAAGACTTACAGAAAAAAATCTGATAGCACTTATAATCATCACATCCATGCACATTATAGTAGAGTCATGGAACGTCCCTATTTTCTACCCTTTAATCTTAATAGATGGAATAATATATTAAAAGATACATTAAGTGAAGAGAAATTATATGAATATCAATAGTGCATATGACCAAGGATGTACATCTTGGAATGAAATTTATGAAATATTGCCACCACCACTAAGAATATGAAGTAATATTATATTTTATTATTCTCCTGATGCATTTAAATTCATTATGATATTGATGTAACATTGTATAACTCTGCTTCATGATGATTTTGTGATGCACTTTTAATGTTTTTTTCCCCTATGGAAGATTGTATATTTTTCCTATATGTAGAAATCTTTTCAATAAAATAAAATAATCTAATTTTCCTGCCTTCAAATCATGACGCATCTTTTTCATTACAGCACTGCCAAAATAGACATCTTCAGCATAAGCTACTTAACGTTTGATCAGCTGGTAAGCTGTAATTCTGTTTTTTAGTTAGTTCAACTTTCCTTGTTCTTTTTTCTCCCTCTTTGCCACCCTAGGAATGCTCTTTCAGGAAGTCAATGCCCTAACTCGTGCCATGGGTACTTATTTCTCTGGCAAGTCTCATCATGGTTCTCTAAGAGGCCCATTCCATTCTCCTTGGTTTTGTTTCTTCCTTAGAAGGTGCCTTCCTCATGAACAGACATTTGCAGAGAGAAGGAAGCACATAAGTGACCAGTGTAGACCAGGGCATCTCTGAAGAATGACCATGAGGAGCATAGCCCCCCTGTGATGCTGCACATAAGCAATCTTTCCTTGGTTTAATTAACACTTTTGGGATTCGTAGAGGTGCTCCTGGATCTCAGATACTGCCAAAAAGATCTGTTACCCATGTAGACATTTGCAGTATGGGGCAGGAGAAGATTTTATATAGAAAAGTGTCATGTTCTAATGCAAATCTATAGCAAAACTACAATTTATGCTTATACAGTGATATAAAATCCACCCCATATTATGCTGTAGGTTTTGGTGGAGATGGTAGGAATGTGTACATTTTGTTCAGTTTACCCCTGCTACAAAAGGGGGGTGTTATTCTGCTGTTACCGTCAACCTGTACTTATTAGTGTTTAGGAGTGGCCGGCCCGGTGGCGCTGAGGGTTGAGGTGCTGGAAGCAACACCTCACTCCATGTTGGTGACCTGGGTTCGGGAACGAGCCCAGGCTGCCTGGGGTCGGCAGGGAGAGAGAGGATTGAGCATCCAGAGAACTGCTCTCCTCTCTCGGGGGGGGGGGATCCAGGCTCCTGCCCGGCACCACAGCAGCCCCCCGGTGGTAATTGGAGGCACTGCAATGTGCAGGGCTTGCTAGAGGGGACGAGAGCTGTGGTAGGGTGCCTGGCACCATTGCACATCCGACCTCTGCCCGGGGGGGAGGGAGGGGACATAATGCAGCCAAGAAATCCCCACTCCCGGAGATAGGTGACTGCACCACCCCTCGACCACCTCCACTGGCTGGATTTCTCTAGCTCCTGTGCCAGAGCCAAGCCGCAGGCCTGCCAGATACAGATAGGGTGCCCTGGGTGGATAAGTGGCCCCACCTCGGGAGGCTCAGAGCCGAGGGATAGCGGGCTGGTGCCAGGAAGCTGGAGAGTTTCAGGCCTGGAGGTAGAGATGAGGATGTGTGGATGCCTGAGAGAGTTCTCAGGGGCCCAGTGGAGCTTGAAAAGAATATTAAAAAATAATAATAAGTGTTTAGGAGCATAGGCACTGACTTCAAAGGGTGCTGGGATACTCAAACACCCACAAAGTTGACTTAAGAACACCCTCAAGGTTTTAAGTATTTTTGTTGATACGGTCTCAGAACTGGGCACAGTACTCTGGGGTTTTACCAGCAGTCTATACAGAGACATCACCAACCTCCTTCTGCTTTAATCCCCTCCCTATGTACCCCAGCATCCCACTAGCTATCCTTACTGCCTTTTCACTTCCTAGTCACCGTTAGATCATCAGATATGATTACCCCAGGTCTTTTCCTGTTAGTGGTCATCAATACCACTCCACCTATTTAGTAATCCTGAGTCCCTGGTTTCTTTGCTTCAGTATATTACTTTGCATTGACACGAGCTGCCATACTCTTGACTATTCCTGGTATCCTCAGGTCTCTGTTCACCCTTTCCAGCCCTCCCTGGGTGTCCACCTTATTGCAGATCTTGGTATCTTCATAAGAGGTAGACCCTCCTCCAGCTCCTCCACAATATCACTTATAAAGACTCAACACTCCTTGTAGATTTAACCCCTTAGCTCAAAACTCCCTTGCAGGTTTTCCCATCTCAGATCAACACCCCCTTGTAGGTTTACCCATCTCAGCTAAACACTCCCTTGTTGGTTTAACCCTTTCAGCTCAACTCTCCCTTGTTGGTCTAACCCCCTGAGTGCCACACTCCCTTGTTGGCTTAACCCTTCAGCTCAATACTCCCTTGTTGGTTAAACCCCCTCAGCTCAACACTTCCTTGTTTGTTTTAACTCCCTCAGTTCAACACTCCCTTGTAGGTTTACCCATCTCAGCTCAACTCTCCCTTGTTGGTTTAACCCCCTCAGCTCAACACTCTCTTGCTGGTTAAACCCCCTCATCTCAACACTCCATATTGGTTTAACCCCCTCAGTTCAACACTCCCTTGTTGCTTTAACTCCCTCAGTTCAACATTCCCTTGTAGGTTTACCCATCTCAGCTCAACAATCCCTTGTTGATTTAATCCTGTCAGCTCAACACTCTCTTGTTGCTTTAACCCCCACAGCTCATCACCCTTTGTTGGTTTAACACCCTCAGCTCAGCACTCCCCTGTTGGTTAACCCTCTCAGCTCAACACTCCCTTGTTGGTTTAAATCCACGCAACTCAACACTCCCTTGGACATTTAACCCCCTCAGCTCAACACTCCCTTGTTGGTTTAACCCCCTCAGCTCAACAATCCCTTGTTGGTTTAACCCCCCCACTCAACACTCCCTTGTAGATTTAACCCCCTCAGTTCAACACGCCCTTGTAGGTTTACCCATCTCGCTCAACACTCCCTTGTTGGTTTAACCCCCTCAGCTCAACATTTCCTTGTTGATTTAACCCCCTCAGTTCAACACTGCCTTGTTGGTTTAACCCTCTTAGCTCAACACTCCCTTGTAGGTTTACCCACCTCAGCTCAACACTCCCTTGTAGATTTAAACCCCTCAGCTCAACATGCACTTGTAGGTTTGCCATCTCAGCTCAATACTCCTTGTTGATTTAGCCGCAGCTCAACACTCCTTGTTGGAACTCCCTCAGCTCAATACTCCCTTGTTAGTTTAACCCCTCAGCTCAACATTCCCTTGTAGGTTTATCCATCTCAGCTCAACACTCTCTTGTTGCTATAATCCCTCAGCTCAACACTTAATTGTTGGTTTAACCCCTCAGCTCAACACTCCTTGTAGGTTTGCACATGTCAGCTCAACCTCCCCTTGTTGATTTAACCCCTCAGCTCAACACTCCTTGTTGGTTTAAACTCCTCAGCTCAACACTCCCTTATAGGTTTGCCCATCTCAGCTCAACCATCCCTTGTTGATTTAACTCCCAAGCTCAACACTCCTTGTTGGTTTACCCATCTCTGCTCAACACCCCCTCTTTGCTTTAACATCCTCAGCTCAACACGCCCTTGTAGGTTTAGCCATCTCAGCTCAACACTCCCTTGTTGCTTTAGTCCACTCAGCCCAACACTCCCTTGTTCATTTAACCCCCTCAGTTTAACATGACTTTGTAGGTTTAGCCATCTCAGCTCAACACTCCATTGTTCATTTAACCCCTCAGCTCAACACTCTCTTGTTGCTTTAACTCCTCAGCTCAACACTCCCTTGTTGGTTTAACCCCTCAGCACAACACTCTGAAGGTTTACCCATCTCAGCTCAACACTCCTTGCTGGTTTAACCACCTCAGCTCAGCACTCCTTGTTGACTTACCCCCTCAGCTCAACACTCCTTGTAGGTTTACCCATCTTAGCTCAACACTCCTAGTTGGTTTAAACCCCCCCTCAACTCAACACTCCCTTGTAGATTTAACCCACTCAGCTCAACATGCCCTTGTAGGTTTACCCATCTCGCTTAACACTCCCTTGTTGGTTTAACCCCCTCAGCTCAACACTCCCTTTTAGGTTTATCCACCTCATCTCAACACTCCCTTGTAGATTTAAACCCCTCAGCTCAACATGCCCTTGTAGGTTTACCCATCTCAGCTAAACACTCCTTGTTGGTTTGACCCTTCAGCTCAACTCTCCTTGTTGGTCTAACCCCTGAGTGCCACACTCCTTGTTGGCTTAACCCTCAGCTCAATACTCCCTTGTTGATTAAACCCCTCAGCTCAACACTTCCTTGTTGGTTTAATCCACTCAGCTCAACACTCCTTATAGGTTTGCCCATGTCAGCTCACCACCCTTGCTGGTTTAACCCCTCAGCTCAACACTCCCTTGTTGGTTTAACCCCCTCAGCTAAACACTCTCTTGTTGGTTTACCCATCTCTGCTGAACACCCCTTGTTGCTTTAACACCCTCAGCTCAACACACCTTGTTGGTTTACCCCTCAGCTCAACACTCCCTTGTAGGTTTAGCCACCTCAGCTCAACACTCCCTTGTTCGTTTAACCCCTCAGCTCAACATTCCCTTGTAGGTTTATCATCTCAGCTCAACACTCTCTTGTTGCTATAATCCCTCAGCTCAACACTTCCTTGTTGGTTTAACCCCCTCAGCTCAACACTCCTTGTAGGTTTGCACATGTCAGCTCAACCTCCCTTGTTGATTTAACCCCCTCAGCTCAACACTCCCTTGTTGGTTTAAACTCCTCAGCTCAACACTCCCTTATAGGTTTGCCCATCTCAGCTCAACCATCCCTTGTTGATTTAACCCCCTAAGCTCAACACTCCCTTGTTGGTTTACCCATCTCTGCTCAACACCCCCTCTTTGCTTTAACATCCTCAGCTCAACACGCCCTTGTAGGTTTAGCCATCTCAGCTCAACACTCCCTTGTTGCTTTAGTCCACTCAGCCCAACACTCCCTTGTTCATTTAATCCCCTCAGTTTAACATAATTTTGTAGGTTTAGCCATCTCAGCTCAACACTCCATTGTTCATTTAACCCACTCAGCTCAACACTCTCTTGTTGCTTTAACTCCCTCAGCTCAACACTCCCTTGTTGGTTTAACCCCCTCAGCACAACACTCACTTGAAGGTTTACCCATCTCAGCTTAACACTCCCTTGCTGGTTTAACCACCTCAGCTCAGCACTCCCTTGTTGGCTTACCCCCCTCAGCTCAACACTCCCTTGTAGGTTTACCCATCTTAGCTCAACACTCCCTAGTTGGTTTAAACCCCCCCTCAACTCAACACTCCCTTGTAGATTTAACCCACTCAGCTCAACATGCCCTTGTAGGTTTACCCATCTCAGCTAAACACTCCCTTGTTGGTTTAACCCTTTCAGCTCAACTCTCCCTTGTTGGTCTAACCCCCTGAGTGCCACACTCCCTTGTTGGCTTAACCCCTCAGCTCAATACTCCCTTGTTGGTTAAACCCCCTCAGCTCAACACTTCCTTGTTGGTTTAATCCACTCAGCTCAGCACTCCCTTATAGGTTTGCCCATGTCAGCTCACCCACCCCTTGCTGATTTAACCCCCTCAGCTCAACACTCCCTTGTTGGTTTAACCCCCTCAGCTAAACACTCTCTTGTTGGTTTACCCATCTCTGCTGAACACCCCCCTTGTTGCTTTAACACCCTCAGCTCAACACACCCTTGTTGGTTTACCCCCCTCAGTTCAACATGCCCTTGTAGGTTTAGCCACCTCAGCTCAACATTCCCTTGTTCGTTTAACCCACTCAGCTCAACATTCCCTTGTAGGTTTATCCATCTCAGCTCAACACTCTCTTGTTGCTATAATCCCACAGCTCAACACTTCCTTGTTGGTTTAACCCCTCAGCTCAACACTCCCTTGTAGGTTTGCACATGTCAGCTCAACCTCCCTTGTTGATTTAACCCCTCAGCTCAACACTCCCTTGTTGGTTTAAACTCCTCAGCTCAACACTCCCTTATAGGTTTGCCCATCTCAGCTCAACCATCCCTTGTTGATTTAACCCCCTTAGCTCAACACTCCCTTGTTGGGTTTAACCCCCTCAGCACAACACCCCTTGAATGTTTACCCATCTCAACTCAATACTCCCTTTCTGGTTTAACCCCTTCAGCTCAGCACTCCCTTGTTGACTTAACCCCTCAGCTCAACACTCCCTTGTAGGTTTACCCATCTCAGCTCCACACTACCTTGTAGGTTTAACCCCCTCATCTCAACACTCCCTTGTAGGTTTACCCATCTCAGCTCAACATTCCCTTGTTGGTTTAAGCCCTCAGCTCAACACTCCCATGTTGCTTTAATCCTTTCAGCTCAACACTTCCTTGTTGGTTTAACCCCCCTCAGCTCAACACTCCCTTGTAGGATTGCACATGTCAGGTCAACACTTCCTTTATGATTTAACCCCCTCAGCTCAACACTCCCTTGTTGATTTAACCTCCTCAGCTCAACTCTCCTTTGTTGGTTACCCATCTCTGCTCAACACCCCTTTTGCTTTAACACCCTCAGCTCAACTCACGCCCTTTTACGCTTATCCATCTCAGCTCAACACTGCCATGCTGCTTTAATCCCTTAGCTCAACACTTCCTTGTTGGTTTAATCCCTCAGTTCAGCACTCCCTTATAGGTTTGTGCATGTCAGCTCAACCACCCCTTATTTGGTGTAACCCCATCAGCTCAACACTCCTTAGATTTAAACCCCTCAGCTCAGCACTCTCTTGTTGGTTCACCCATCTCTGCTCAACACCTCTCTTTTGCTTTAACACCTCAGCTCAACACACCCTTGTAGGTTTAGCCATCTCGGCTCAACACTCTCTTGTTGCTTTACCCCTCAGCTCAGCACTCCTTGTTGGTTTACCCACTAAGTTCAACATGCCCTTGTAGGTTTAGCCATCTCAGCTCAACACTCCCTTGTTTGCTTAACCCACTCAGTCAACAGTCTCTTGTTGCTTTAACCCCTCAGCTCAACACCCTTGAATGTTTACCCATCTCAACTCAATACTCCCTTGCTGGTTTAACCCTTTCAGCTCAGCACTCCCTTGTTGACTTAACCCCTCAGCTCAACACTCCCTTGTAGGTTTACCCATCTCAGCTCCACACTACCTTGTAGGTTTAACCCCCTCATCTCAACACTCCCTTGTAGGTTTACCCATCTCAGCTCAACATTCCCTTGTTGATTTAAGCCCTCAGCTCAACACTCCCTTGTTGCTTTAATCCTTTCAGCTCAACACTTCCTTGTTGGTTTAACCCCCCTCAGCTCAACACTCCCTTGTAGGATTGCATATGTCAGCTCAACCCTCCCTTGTTGATTTAACCCCCTCAGCTCAACACTCCCTTGTTGATTTAACCTCCTCAGCTCAACTCTCCCTTGTTGGTTTACCCATCTCTGCTCAACACCCCATTTTGCTTTAACACCCTCAGCTCAACACACCCTTGTAGGTTTAGCCATCTCAGCTCAACACTCCTTTGTTGCTTTAGTCCACTCAGCCCAACACTCCATTGTTCATTTAACCCCCACAGTTCAAAATGACCTTGTAGGTTTAGCCATCTCAGCTCAACACTCCATTGTTCGTTTAACCCACTCAGCTCAACACTCTCTTGTTGCTTTAACTCCCTCAACTCAACACTCCTTTGTTGGTTTAACCCCCTCAGCTCAACACTGCCTTTTAGGTTTACCCACCTCATCTCAACACTCCCTTGTAGATTTAAACCCCTCAGCTCAACATGCCCTTGTAGTTTTACCCATCTCAGCTCAACACTCCCTTGTTTTAACCCCCTCAGCTCAACACTCCCTTGTTGCTTTAACTCCCTCAGCTCAATACTCCATTGTTAGTTTAACTCCCTTGTAGGTTTATCCATCTCAGTTCAACACTCCCTTGTTGCCTTAATCCCCTTAGCTCAACATTTCCTTGTTGGTTTAATCCACTCAGCTCAGCACTCCCTTATAGGTTTTCCCATGTCAGCTCACCCACCCCTTGTTGATTCAACCACCTCAGCT
This sequence comes from Neoceratodus forsteri, assembly GCA_016271365.2. Taxonomy (NCBI): domain Eukaryota; kingdom Metazoa; phylum Chordata; order Ceratodontiformes; family Ceratodontidae; genus Neoceratodus; species Neoceratodus forsteri. The sequence continues at coordinate 114,417,790 of JADMNL010000024.1, read as the reverse complement.
CAACACTCCCTTGTTGGTTTAACCCTCTCAGCTAAACACTCTCTTGTTGGTTTACCCATCTCTGCTGAACACCCCCCTTGTTCCTTTAACACCCTCAGCTCAACATGCCCTTGTTGGTTTACCCCCCTCAGTTCAACATGCCCTTGTAGGTTTAGCCACCTCAGCTCAACATTCCCTTGTTCGTTTAACCCACTCAGCTCAACACTCTCTTGTTGCTTTAACCCCCTCAGCTCAACACTCCCTTGTTAGTTTAACCCCCTCAGCACAACACGCTCTTGAAGGTTTACTCATCTCAACTCAATACTCCCTTGTTGGTTTAACCCCTTCAGCTCAGCACTCCCTTGTTGACTTAACCCCCTCAACTCAACACTCCCTTGTAGGTTTATCCATCTCAGCTCCACACTACCTTGTAGGTTTAACCCCCTCATCTCAATACTCCCTTGCAGGTTTACCCATCTCAGCTCAACACTCCCTTTTTGGTTTAACCCCTCAGCTCAACACTCCCTTGCTGCTTTAATCCCCTCAGCTCAACACTTCCTTGTTGGTTTAACCCCCACTACTCAACACGCCCTTGTAGGTTTAGCCATCTCAGCTCAACACTGCCTTGTTGCTTGAGTCCACTCAGCCCAACACTCCCTTGTTCATTTAACCCCCTCAAATTAACATGCCCTTGTAGGTTTAGCCATCTCAGCTCAACACTCTCTTGTTGCTTTACCCCCTCAGCTCAACACTCCCTTGTAGGGTTACCCATCTCAGTTCAACACTCTCTTGTTGGTTTAACCCCCCCATCTTAACACTCCCGTGTAGATTTAACCTCCTCAGCTCAACATACCCTTGTAAGTTTACCCATCTCGCTCAACACTCCCTTGTTGGTTTAATCCCCTCAGCTCAACACTCCCTTTTAGGTTTACCCACCTCATCTCAACACTCCCTTGTAGATTTAAACCCCTCAGCTCAACATGCCCTTGTAGGTTTACACATCTCTGCTCAACACTTCCTTGTTGTTTTAACCCCCTCAACTCAACACTCTCTTGTTGCTTTAACTCCCTCAGCTCAATACTCCCTTGTTAGTTTAACTCCCTTGTAGGTTTATCCATATCAGCTCAACACTCCCTTGCTGCTTTAATCCCCTCAGCTCAACACTTCCTTGTTGGTTTAATCCCCTCAGTTCAGCACTCCCTTATAGGTTTGCCCATGTCAGCTCAACCACCCCTTGTTGGTGTAAGCCCCTCAGCTCAACACTTCCTTGTAGATTTAAATCCCTCAGCTCAGCACTCTCTTGTTGGTTCACCCATCTCTGCTCAACGACCCCTTGTTGCTTTAGCACCCTCAGCTCAACACACCCTTGTAGGTTTAGCCATCTCAGCTCAACACTCTCTTGTTGCTTTAGCCCCCTCAGCTCAGCACTCCCTTGTTGGTTTACACCCTTAAGTTTAACATGCCCTTGTAGGTTTAGCCATCTCAGCTCAACACTCCCTTGTTCGCTTAACCCACTCAGGTCAACACTCTCTTGTTGCTTTAACCACCTCAGCTCAACACTCACTTGTTGGGTTTAACCCCCTCAGCACAACACTCCTTGAATGTTTACCCATCTCAACTCAATACTCCCTTTCTGGTTTAACCCCTTCAGCTCAGCACTCCCTTGTTGACTTAACCCCTCAGCTCAACACTCCCTTGTAGGTTTACCCATCTCAACCTCCACACTACCTTGTAGGTTTAACCCCCTCATCTCAACACTCCCTTGTAGGTTTACCCGTCTCTTCTCAACATTCCCTTCTTGGTTTAACCCCTCAGCTCAACACTCCCTTGTTGCTTTAATCCTTTCAGCTCAACACTTCCTTGTTGGTTTAACCCCCCTCAGCTCAACACTCCCTTGTAGGATTGCACATGTCAGCTCAACCCTCCCTTGTTGATTTAACCCCCTCAGCTCAACACTCCCTTGTTGATTTAACCCCCTCATCTCAACACTCCCTTGTAGGTTTACCCGTCTCTTCTCAACATTCCCTTCTTGGTTTAACCCCTCAGCTCAACACTCCCTTGTTGCTTTAATCCCCTCAGCTCAACACTTCCTTGTTGGTTTAATCCCCTCAGTTCAACACTCCCTTATAGGTTTGCCCATGTCAGCTCAACCACCCCTTGTTGGTGTAACCCCTCAGCTCAACACTCCCTTGTAGATTTAAACCCCTCAGCTCAGCACTCTCTTGTTGGTTCACCCATCTTAGTCACATCCTTTGTTGCTTTAACACCCTCAGCTCAACACACCCTTGTAGGTTTAGCCATCTTGCTCAACACTCTCTTGTTGCTTTAGCCCCCTCTGCTCAGCACTCCCTTGTTGGTTTACACCCCTAAGTTCAACATGCCCTTGTAGGTTTAGCCATCTCAGCTCAACACTCCATTGTTCGCTTAACCAACTCAGGTCAACAGTCTCTTGTTGCTTTAACCCCCTCAGCTCAACACTCCCCTGTTGGGTTTAACCCCCTCAGCACAACACCCCTTGAATGTTTACCCATCTCAACTCAATACTCCCTTGCTGGTTTAACCCCTTCAGCTCAACACTCCCTTGTTGACTTAACCCCTCAGCTCAACACTCCCTTGTAGGTTTACCCATCTCAGCTCAACATTCCCTTGTTGGTTTAACCCCTCAGCTCAACACTCCCTTGTTGCTTTAACACCCTCAGCTCAACACGCCCTTGTAGGTTTAGCCATCTCAGCGCAACACTCCTTTGTTGCTTTAGTCCACCTCAGCCCAACACCCCTTGTTCATTTAACCCCTCAAATCAACATGCCCTGTAGGTTTAGCCATCTCAGCTCAACACCATTTTGCTTTAACACCACTCAGCTCAACACGCCCTTGTAGGCTTTAGCCATCTCAACTCAACACCCTTGTTGCTTTATCCACTCAGCACACCTCCTTGAAGGTTTTGCCCATCTCAGCTCAACATTCCCTTGTTGGTTTAATCCCCGCAGTTCAGCACTCCCTTATAGGTTTGCCCATGGCAGCTCAACCACCCCTCATTGATTTAATCTTCTCAGCTAAACACTCTCATGTTGGTTGACCCATCTCTGCTGATCACTCCCCTTGTTGCATTAACACCCTGAGCTCAACACTCTCTTGTAGGTTTAGCCATCTCAACTCAGTACTCCCTTGTTACTTTAGCCCCCTCAGCTCAACACTCCCTTGTTAGTTTACCCCCCTCAGTTCAACATGCCCTTGTAGGTGTTGCCATCTCAGCTCAACACTCCCTTGTTCATTTAACCAACTCAGCGCAACACTCTCTTTTTGCTTTAACCCCCTCAGCTCAACACTCCCTTGTTGGTTTAACCCCCTGGGCACAACAGTCCCTTGAAGGTTTACCCATCTCAACTTAATACTCCCTTGTTGATTTAACCCCTTCAGCTCAGCACTCCCTTGTTGCCTTAACCCCCTCAACTCAACACTCCCTTGTAGGTTCACCCATCTCAGCTCCAAACTACCATGTAGGTTTAACCACCTCATCTCAACACTCCTTGTTTGGTTTAACCCTCAGCTCAACACTCCTTGTTGCTTTAATCCCCTCAGCTTAACACTTCCTTGTTGGTTTAACCGCCACAGCTCAACACTCCGTTGTAGGTTTACCCATGTCATCTCAACACTCCCTTGTTGACTGAACCCCCTCAGCTCAACACTCCCATGTAGGTTTACCCATCTCAGCTCAACACTCCTTGTTGGTTTAAACCCCTCTCAACTCAACACTCCCTTGTAGATTTAACCCCCTCAGCTCAACATGCCCTTGTAGGTTTACCCATCTTGCTCAACACTCCTTGTTGGTTTAACCCCTCAGGTCAACACTCCTTTTAGGTTTACCACCTCATCTCAACACTCCTTGTAGATTTAAACCCCTCAGCTCAACATGCCCTTGTAGGTTTACCCATCTCAAGCGTAACACTTCCTTGTTGTTTTAACCCCTCAGCTCAACACTCTCTTGTTGCTTAACTCCCTCAGCTCAATACTCCTTGTTAGTTTAACTCCCTTGAGGTTTATCCATCTCAGCTCAACACTCCTTGTTGCTTTAGTCCTCTCAGCTCAACACTCCCTTGTTGCTTTAATCCCCTCAGCTCAACACTTCCTTGTTGGTTTAATCCCCTCAGTTCTGCACTCCTTTATAGGTTTGCCCATGTCAGCTCAACCACCCCTTGTTGGTGTAACCCCCTCAGCTCAACACTCCCTTGTAGATTTAAACCCCGCAGCTCAGCACTCTCTTGTTGGTTCACCCATCTCTGCTCAACACCCCCCTTGTTGCTTTAACACCCTCAGCTTAACACACCCTTGTAGGTTTAGCCATCTCAGCTCAACACTCTCTTGTTGCTTTAGCCCCCTCAGCTCAGCACTCCCTTGTTGGTTTACCCCCCTAAGTTCAACATGCCCTTGTAGGTTTAGCCATCTCAGCTCAACACTCTCTTGTTCGCTTAACCCACTCAGGACAACACTCTCTTGTTGCTTTAACCCCCTCAGCTCAACACTCCCTTGTTGGGTTTTACCCCTCAGCACCACACCCTTGAATGTTTACCCATCTCAACTCAATACTCCCTTGCTGGTTTAACCCTTCAGCTCAGCACTGCCTTGTTGACTTAACCCTCATCTCAACACTCCCTTGTAGGTTTACCCATCCCAGCTCAACATTCCCTTGTTGGTTTAACCCCTCAGCTCAACACTCCCTTGTAGGATTGCATACGTCAGCTCAACCCTCCCTTGTTGATTTAACCCATTCAGCTCAACACTCCCTTGTTGATTTAACCTCCTCAGCTCAACTCTCCCTTGTTGGTTTACCCATCTCTGCTCAACACCACCTTTTTGCTTTAACACCCTCAGCTCAACATGCCCTTGTTGGTTTAGCCATCTCGGCTCAACACTCCTGTGTTGCTTTAGTCCACTGAGCCCAGCACTTCCTTGTTCATTTAACCCCCTCAGTTCAACATGCCCTTGTAGGTTTAGCCATCTCAGCTCAACACTCCATTGTTCGTTTAACCCACTCAGCTCAACACTCTCTTGTTGCTTTAACTCCCTCAACTCAACACTCCTTTGTTGGTTTAACCCCCTCAGCACAACGCTCCCTTGAATGTTTACCCATCTCAGCTCAACACTCCCTTGTTGGTTTAACCCCCTCAGCTCAGCACTCCCTTCTTGACTTAACACCCTCAGCTCAACACTCCCTTGTAGGTTTACTCATCTCAGCTCAACACTCCCTTGTTTTTTTAAACCCCCCTCAACTCAACACTCCCTTGTAGAATTAACCCCCTCAGCTCAACATGCCCTTGTAGGTTTACCCATCTTGCTTAACATTCCCTTGTTGGTTCAACCCCCTCAGCTCAACGCTGCCTTTTAGGTTTACCCACCTCATCTCAACACTCCCTTGTAGATTTAAACCCCTCAGTTCAACATGCCCTTGTAGGTTTACCCATCTCAGCTCAACACTCCCTTGTTGTTTTAATCCCTTCACCTCAACACTCCCATGTTGCTTTAACTCCCTCCGCTCAATACTTCCTTGTTAGTTTAACTCCCTTGTAGGTTTATCCATCTCAGCTCAACACTCCCTTGTTGCTTTACTCCCTCAGCTCAACACTTCCTGGTTGGTTTAATCCCGCAGCTCAGCACTCCCTTATAGGTTTGCCCATGGCAGCTCAACCACCCCTCATTGATTTAACCTTCTCAGCTAAACACTCTCTTGTTGGTTGACCCATCTCTGCTGGACACCCCCCTTGTTGCATTAACACCCTCAGCTCAACACACTCTTGTAGGTTTAGCCATCTCAACTCAATACTCCCTTGTTACTTTAGCCCCCTCAGCTCAACACTCCCTTGTTAGTTTACCCCCCTCAGTTCAACATGCCCTTGTAGGTGTAGCCATCTCAGCTCAACACTCCCTTGATCGTTTAACCCACTCAGCTCAATACTCTCTTGTTGCTTTAACCCCCTCAGCTCAACACTCCCATGTTGGTTTAAACTCCTCAGCTCAACACTCCCTTATAGGTTTGCCCATCTCAGCTCAACCATCCCTTGTTGATTTAACCTCCTAAGCTCAACCACTCCCTTGTTGGTTTACCCATCTCTGCTCAACACCCCCTCTTTGCTTTAACATCCTCAGCTCAACACGCCCTTGTTGGTTTAGCCATCTCAGCTCAACACTCCATTGTTGCTTTAGTCCACTCAGCCCAACACTCCCTTGTTCATTTAACCCCCTCAGTTTAACATGACTTTGTAGGTTTAGCCATCTCAGCTCAACACTCCCTTGTTGGTTTAACCCCCTCAGCACAACACTCACTTGAAGGTTTACCCATCTCAGCTCAACACTCCGTTGTTGGTTTAACCACCTCAGCTCAGCATTCCCTTGTTGACTTACCCCCCCCAGCTCAACACTCCCTTGTAGGTTTAGCCATCTTAGCACAACAGTCCCTAGTTGGTTTAGCCATCTCGCTTAACACTCCCTTGTTGGTCTAATCCCCTCAGCTCAACACTCCCTTTTAGGTTTACCCACCTCATCTCAACACTCCCTTGTAGATTTAAACCCCTCAGCTCAACATGCCCTTCTAGGTTTACCCATCTCAGCTCAACACGTTCTTGTTTTAACCCCCTCAGCTGAACACTCCCTTGTTGCTTTAACTCCCTCAGCTCAATACTCCCTTGTTAACTTAACTCCCATGTTGGTTTATCCATCTCAGTTCAAAACTCCCTTGTTGCCTTAATCCCCTCAGCTCAACACTTCCTTTTTGGTTTAATCCACTCAGCTCAGCACTCCCTTATAGGTTTGCCCATGTCAGCTCACCCACCCCTTGTTGATTTAACCCCCTCAGCTCAACACTCCCTTGTTGGTTTAACTCCCTCAGCTAAACACTCTCTTGTTGGTTTACCTATCTCTGCTGACACCCCCATTTTGCTTTAACACCCTCAGCTCCAACACACCCTGTTGGTTTACCCCCCTCACTTCAACATGCTCTTGTATGTTTTGCCATCTCAGCTAAACACTCCCTTGTTCATTTAACCCACTCAGCTCAACACTCTCTTGTTGCTTTAACCCCCTCAGCTCAACACTCCCTTGTTGGTTTAACACCCTCAGCACAACACTCTCTTGAAGGTTTACTCATCTCAACTCAATACTCCCTTGTTGGTTTAACCCCTTCAGCTCAGCACTCCCTTGTTGCCTTAACCCCCTCAACTCAACACTCCCTTGTAGGTTCACCCATCTCAGCTCCAAACTACCATGTAGGTTTAACCACCTCATCTCAACACTCCCTTGTTGGTTTAACCCCTCAGCTCAACACTCCTTGTTGCTTTAATCCCCTCAGCTTAACACTTCCTTGTTGGTTTAACCGCCACAGCTCAACACTCCGTTGTAGGTTTACCCATGTCATCTCAACACTCCTTGTTGACTGAACCCCTCAGCTCAACACTCCATGTAGGTTTACCCATCTCAGCTCAACACTCCCTTGTTGGTTTAAACCCCTCTCAACTCAACACTCCCTTGTAGATTTAACCCCTCAGCTCAACATGCCCTTGTAGGGTTACCCATCTTGCTCAACACTCCTTGTTGGTTTAACCCCTCAGGTCAACACTCCCTTTTAGGTTTACCACCTCATCTCAACACTCCCTTGTAGATTTAAACCCCTCAGCTCAACATGCCCTTGTAGGTTTACCTCTCGCGTAACACTTCCTTGTTGTTTTGACCCCCTCAGCTCAACACTCTCTTGTTGCTTTGCTCCCTCAGCTCAATACTCCCTTGTTAGTTTAACTCCCTTGTAGGTTTATCCATCTCAGCTCAACACTCCCTTGTTGCTTTAGTCCTCTCAGCTCAACACTCCTTGTTGCTTTAATCCCCTCAGCTCAACACTTCCTTGTTGGTTTAATCCCTCAGTTCTGCACTCCTTTATAGGTTTGCCATGTCAGCTCAACCACCCTTGTTGGTGTAACCCCTCAGCTCAACACTCCCTTGTAGATTTAAACCCATGACTCAGCACTCTCTTGTTGGTTCACCCATCTCTGCTCAACACCCCCTTGTTGCTATACACCCTCAGTTTAACACACCCTTGTAGGTTTAGCCATCTCAGCTCAACACTCTTGTTGCTTTAACCCCCTCAGCTCAACTCCCTTGTTGGTTTACCCCTAAGTTCAACATGCCCTTGTAGGTTTAGCCATCTCAGCTCAACACTCTCTTGTTCGCTTATCCCACTCAGGACAACACTCTCTTGTTGCTTTAACCCCCTCAGCTCAACACTCCCTTGTTGGGTTTTACCCCCTCAGCACAACACCCCTTGAATGTTTACCCATCTCAACTCAATACTCCCTTGCTGGTTTAACCCCTTCAGCTCAGCACTGCCTTGTTGACTTAACCCCTCATCTCAACACTCCCTTGTAGGTTTACCCATCTCAGCTCAACATTCCCTTGTTGGTTTAACCCCTCAGCTCAACACTCCCTTGTAGGATTGCATACGTCAGCTCAACCCTCCCTTGTTGATTTAACCCATTCAGCTCAACACTCCCTTGTTGATTTAACCTCCTCAGCTCAACTCTCCCTTGTTGGTTTACCCATCTCTGCTCAACACCACCTTTTTGCTTTAACACCCTCAGCTCAACATGCCCTTGTTGGTTTAGCCATCTCGGCTCAACACTCCTGTGTTGCTTTAGTCCACTGAGCCCAGCACTTCCTTGTTCATTTAACCCCCTCAGTTCAACATGCCCTTGTAGGTTTAGCCATCTCAGCTCAACACTCCATTGTTCGTTTAACCCTCAACTCAACACTCTCTTGTTGCTTTAACTCCCTCAACTCAACACTCCTTTGTTGGTTTAACCCCCTCAGCACAACGCTCCCTTGAAGGTTTACCCATCTCAGCTCAACACTCCCTTGTTGGTTTAACCCCCTCAGCTCAGCACTCCCTTCTTGACTTAACACCCTCAGCTCAACACTCCCTTGTAGGTTTACTCATCTCAGCTCAACACTCCCTTGTTTTTTTAAACCCCCCTCAACTCAACACTCCCTTGTAGAATTAACCCCCTCAGCTCAACATGCCCTTGTAGGTTTACCCATCTTGCTTAACATTCCTTGTTTTCCAACCCCCTCAGCTCAACGCTGCCTTTTAGTTTTACCCACCTCATCTCAACACTCCTTGTAGATTTAAACCCCTCAGTTCAACATGCCCTTGTAGGTTTACCCATCTCAGCTCAACACTCCCTTGTTGTTTAACCCCTTCACCTCAACACTCCCATGTTGCTTTAACTCCCTCCAGCTCCAATACTTCCTTGTTAGTTTAACTCCCTTGTAGGTTTATCCATCTCAGCTCAACACTCCCTTGTTGCTTTAGTCCCTCAGCTCAACACTTCCTGGTTGGTTTAATCCCACAGCTCAGCACTCCCTATAGGTTTGCCCATGGCAGCTCAACCACCCTCATTGATTTAACCTTCTCAGCTAAACACTCTCTTGTTGGTTGACCCATCTCTGCTGGACACCCTTGTTGCATTAACACCCTCAGCTCAACACACTCTTGTAGGTTTAGCCATCTCAACTCAATACTCCTTGTTGCTTTAGCCCCTCAGCTCAACACTCCCTTGTTAGTTTACCCCCCTCAGTTCAACATGCCCTTGTAGGTGTAGCCATCTCAGCTCAACACTCCCTTGATCGTTTAACCCACTGAGCTCAATACTCTCTTGTTGCTTTAACCCCCTCAGCTCAACACTCCCATGTTGGTTTAAACTCCTCAGCTCAACACTCCCTTATAGGTTTGCCCATCTCAGCTCAACCATCCCTTGTTGATTTAACCTCCTAAGCTCAACACTCCCTTGTTGGTTTACCCATCTCTGCTCAACACCCCCTCTTTGCTTTAACATCCTCAGCTCAACACGCCCTTGTTGGTTTAGCCATCTCAGCTCAACACTCCATTGTTGCTTTAGTCCACTCAGCCTAACACTCCCTTGTTCATTTAACCCCCTCAGTTTAACATGCCTTTGTAGGTTTAGCCATCGCAGCTCAACACTCCCTTGTTGGTTTAACCCCTCAGCTGCTCACTCACTTGAAGGTTTACCATCTCAGCTCAACACTCCTTGTTGGTTTAACCACCTCAGCTCAGCATTCCTTGTTGACTTACCCCCCAGCTCAACACTCCCTTGTAGGTTTGCCATCTTAGCACAACACTCCTAGTTGGTTTGCCATCTAGCAACACTCCTTGTTTGGTCCTAATCCCTCAGCTCAACACTCCCTTGTTAGTTTACCCCCCTCAAGTTCAACATGCCCTTGTAGGTGTAGCCATCTCAGCTCAACACTCCCTTGATCCCGTTTAACCCACTGAGCTCCAATACTCTCTTGTTGCTTTAACCCCCTCAACTCCAACACTCCCGCTGTTGGTTTAAACTCTCAGCTCAACCTCCTTATAGGTTTGCCATCTCCAACTCAACACATCCCTTGTTGATTTAACCTCCTAGCTCAACACTCCTTGTTGGTTTACCCATCTCTGCTCAACACCCCTCTTTTGCTTTAACATCCTCAGCTCAACACCGCCCTTGTTGGTTTAGCCACTCTCAGCTCAACACTATTTGTTGCTTTAGTCCACTCAGCCAACACTCCTTGTTCATTTAACCCCCTCAGTTTAACATGCCTTTGTAGGTTTACCACCGCAGCTCAACACTCCCTTGTTGGTTTAACCCCCTCAGCACAACACTCACTTGAAGGTTTACCCATCTCAGCACAACACTCCCTTGTAGGTTTACCCATCTTAGCACAACACTCCCTAGTTGGTTTACCCATCTCGCTTAACACTCCCTTGTTGGTCTAATCCCTCAGCTCAACACTCCCTTTTAGGTTTACCCACCTCATCTCAACACTCCCTTGTAGATTTAAACCCCTCAGCTCAACATGCCCTTCTAGGTTTACCATCTCAGCTCCAACACGTTCTTGTTTACCCCCTCAGCTGAACACTCCCTTGTTGCTTTAACTCCCTCAGCTCAATACTCCCTTGTTAACTTAACTCCCATGTTGGTTTATCCATCTCAGTTCAAAACTCCCTTGTTGCCTTAATCCCCTCAGCTCAACACTTCCTTTTTGGTTTAATCCACTCAGCTCAGCACTCCCTTATAGGTTTGCCCATGTCAGCTCACCCACCCCTTGTTGATTTAACCCCCTCAGCTCAACACTCCCTTGTTGGTTTAACTCCCTCAGCTAAACACTCTCTTGTTGGTTTACCTATCTCTGCTGAACACCCCATTTGTTGCTTTAACACCCTCAGCTCAACACACCCATGTTGGTTTACCCCCCTCACTTCAACATGCTCTTGTATGTTTTGCCATCTCAGCTAAACACTCCCTTGTTCATTTAACCCACTCAGCTCAACACTCTCTTGTTGCTTTAACCCCCTCAGCTCAACACTCCCTTGTTGGTTTAACACCCTCAGCACAACACTCTCTTGAAGGTTTACTCATCTCAACTCAATACTCCCTTGTTGGTTTAACCCCTTCAGCTCAGCACTCCCTTGTTGCCTTAACCCCCTCAGCTCAACACTCCCTTGTAGGGTTACCCATCTCAGTTCAACACTCCCTTGTTGGTTTAACCCCCCCCATCTCAACACTCCCTTGTAGATTTAACCTCCTCAGCTCAACATACCCTTGTAAGTTTATCCATCTTGCTCAACACTCCCTTGTTGTTTTAACCCCCTCAGCTCAACACTCTCTTGTTGCTTTAACTCCATCAGCTCAATGCTCCCTTGTTAGTTTAACTCCCTTGTAGGTTTATCCATCTCAGCTCAACACTCCCTTGCTGCTTTAATCCCATCAGCTGAACACTTCCTTGTTGGTTTAATCCCCTCAGTTCAGCACTCCCATATAGGTTTGCCCATGTCAGCTCAACCACCCCTTGTTGGTGTGTAACCCCCTCAGCTCAACACTCCCTTGTAGATTTAAACCCCTCAGCTCAGCACTCTCTTGTTGGTTCACCCATCTCTTCCTCAACACCCCCTTGTTGCTTTAACACCCTCGCTCCAGCACCCTTGTGGGTTTAGCCATCTCAGCTCATCACTCTATTGTTGCTTTATCCCCCTCAGCTCAGCACTCCCTTGTTGGTTTACCCCCCTAAGTTAAACATGCCCTTGTAGGTTTAGCCATCTCAGCTCAAAACTCCATTGTTCGCTTAACCCACTCAGGTAAACAGTCTCTTGTTGCTTTAACCCCCTCAGCTCAACAATCCCTTGTTGGGTTTAACCCCCTCAGCACAACACCCCTTGAATGTTTACCCATCTCAACTCAATACTCCCTTGCTGGTTTAACCCCTTCAGCTCAGCACTCCCTTGTTGACTTGAGTCAGCTCAAGCACTCCTATGTAGGTTTACCCATCTCAGCTCCACACACCTTGTAGGTTTAACCCCTCATCTCAGCACTCCTTGTAGGTTTACCCATCTCAGCTCAACATTCCTTTTGGTTTAAGCCCTCAGTTCAACACTCCCTTGTTGCTTTAATCCTTTCAGCTCAACACTTCCTTGTTGGTTTAACCCCCCTCAGCTCAACACTCCCTTGTAGGATTACACATGTCAGCTCAACCCTCCCTTGTTGATTTAACCCCATCAGCTCAACACTCCCTTGTTGATTTAACCTCCTCAGCTCAACTCTCCCAAGTTGGTTTACTCATCTCTACTCAACACCCCCTTTTTGCTTTAACATCCTCAGCTCAACACGCCCTTGTAGGTTTAGCCATCTCAGCTCAACACTCCCTTGTAGCTTTAGTCCACTCAGCTCAACACTCCCTTGTTGCTTTAATCCCCTCAACTCAACACTTCCTTGTCGGTTTAATCCCCTCAGTTTAGCGCTCCCTTATAGGTTTGCCCATGTCAGCTCAACCACCCCTTGCTGGTGTAACCCCCTCAGCTCAACACTCCCTTGTAGATTTAAACCCCTCAGCTCAACATTCTCTTGTTGGTTCACCCATCTCTGCTCAACACCCTCCTTGTTGCTTTAACACCCTCAGCTCAACACACCCTTGTAGGTTAAGCCATCTCAGCTCAACACTCTCTTGTTGCTTTAGCCCCCTCAGCTCAGCACTCCCTTGTTGGTTTACCCCCTAAGTTCAACATGCCCTTGTAGGTTTAGCCATCTCAGCTCAACACTCCTTGTTTTGCTTAACCCACTCAGGTCAACAGTCTCTTGTTGCTTTAACCCCTCAGCTCAACACCCTTGAATGTTTACCCATCTCAACTCAATACTCCCTTGCTGGTTTAACCCCTTCAGCTCAGCACTCCCTTGTTGACTTAACCCCTCAGCTCAACACTCCCTTGTAGGTTTACCCATCTCAGCTCCACACTACCTTGTAGGTTTAACCCCCTCATCTCAACACTCCCTTGTTGCTTTAATCCTTTCAGCGCAACACTTCCTTCTTGCTTGAACCGCCCTCAGCTCAACACTCCCTTGTAGGGTTGCATATGTCAGCTCAACTTTCCCTTGTTTATTTAACCCCCTCAGCTCAACACTCCCTTGTTGATTTAACCTCCTCAGCTCAACTCTCCCTTGTTGGTTTACCCATCTCTGCTCAACACCCCCTTTTTGCTTTAACACCCTCAGCTCAACACGCCCTTGTAGGTTTAGCCATCTCAGCTCAACACTCCTTTGTTGCTTTAGTCCAATCATCCCAACACTCCCTTGTTCATTTAACCCCCTCAGTTCAACATGCCCTTGTAGGTTTAGCCATCTCAGCTTAACACTCCATTGTTCGTTTAACCCCCTCAGCTCAACACTCCTTTTTATGTTTACCCACCTCATCTCAACACTCCCTTGTAGATTTAAACCCCTCAGCTCAACATGCCCTTGTAGGTTTACCCACCTCAGCTCAACACTCCCTTGTTGCTTTAACCCCCTCAGCTCAACACTCCCTTGTTGTTTTAACTCCTTCAGCTCAATACTCCCTTGTTAGTTTAACTCCCTTGTAGGTTTATCCATCTCAGTTCAACACTCCCTTGTTGCCTTAATCCCCTTAGCTCAACACTCACTTATAGGTTTGCCCATGTCAGCTCACCCACCCCTTGTTGATTTAACCTCCTCAGCTCAACACTCCCTTGTTGGTTTAACCCCCTCAGCTAAACACTCTCTTGTTGGTTTACCCATCTCTGCTGAACACCCCCCTTGTTGTTTTAACACCCTCAGCTCAACATGCCCTTGTTGGTTTACCCCCCTCAGTTCAACATGCACTTGTACGTTTAGCCACCTCAGATCAACATTCCCTTGTTCATTTAACCCACTCAGCTCAACACTCTCTTGTTGCTTTAACCCGCTCAGCTCAACACCCCATGGTTGGTTTAACCCCCTCAGCACAACAATCTCTTGAAGGTTTACTCATCTCAACTCAATACTCCCTTGTTGGTTTTCCCCTTCAGCTCAGCACTCCCTTGGTGACTTAACCCCCTCAGCTCAACACTCCCTTGTAGGTTTACCCATCTCAGCTCCACACTACCTTGTAGGTTTAACCCCTCATTTCAACACTCCCTTGTAGGTTTACCCATCTCAGCTCAACACTCCCTTGTTGGTTTAACCCCTCAGCTCAACACTCCCTTGCTGCTTTAATCCCCTGAGCTCAACAATTCCTTGTTGGTTTGACCCCCACCGCTCAACACGCCCTTGTAGGTTTAGCCATCTCAGCTCAACACTCCCTTGTTGCTTGAGTCCACTCAGCCCAACACTCCCTTGTTCATTTAACCCCCTCAATTTAACATGCCCTTGTAGGTTCAGCCATCTCAGCTCAACACTCCATTGTTCGTTTAACCCACTCAGCTCAACACTCTCTTGTTGCTTTAACTCCCTCAGCTCAACACTCCCTTGATGTTTTAACCCCCTCAGCACAACACTCACTTGAAGGTTTACCCATCTCAGCTCAACACTCCCTTGTTGGTTTAACCACCTCAGCTCAGCATTCTCTTGTTGACTTACCCACCTCAGCTCAACACTCCCTTGTAGGTTTACCCATCTTAGCTCAACACTTTCTAGTTGGTTTAACCCCCCCCAACTCAACACTCCCTTGAAGATTTAACCCCCTCAACTCAACATGCCCTTGTAGGTTTACCTATCTAGCTTAACACTCCCTTGTTGGTTTAACCCCCTCAGCTCAACACTCCCTTTTAGGTTTACCCACCTCATCTCAACACTCCCTTGTAGATTTAAACCCCTCAGCTCAACATGCCCTTCTTGGTTTACCCATCTCAGCTCAACACTTTCTTGTTTTAACCCCCTCAGCTGAACACTCCCTTGTTGCTTTAACTCCCTCAGCTCAATACTCCCTTGTTAACTTAACTCCCTTGTTGGTTTATCCATCTCAGTTCAACACTCTCTTGTTGCCTTAATCCCCTCAGCTCAACACTTCCTTGTTGGTTTAATCCACTCAGCTCAGCACTCCCTTATAGGTTTGCCCATGTCAGCTCACCCACCCCTTGTTGATTTAACCCCCTCAGCTCAACACTCCCTTGTTGGTTTAACTCCCTCAGCTTAACACTCTCTTGTTAGTTTACCAATCTCTGCTGAACACCCCCTTGTTGCTTTAACATCCTCAGCTCAACACATCCTTGTTGGTTTACCCCCCTCAGTTCAACATGCCCTTCTAGGTTTAGCCATCTCAGCTCAACACTCCATTGTTCATTTAACCCCCTCAGTTCAAAATTACCTTGTAGGTTTATCCATCTCAGCTCAACACTCCATTGTTCGTTTAACCCACTCAGCTCAACACTCTCTGGTTGCTTTAACTCCCTCAACTCAACACTCCTTTGTTGGTTTAACCCCCTCAGCTCAACACTCCCTTTCATGTTTACCCACCTCATCTCAACACTCCCTTGTAGATTTAAACCCCTCAGCTCAACATGCCCTTGTGTTTTACCCATCTCAGCTCAACACTCCTTGTTTTAACCCCCTCAGCTCAACACTCCTTGTTGCTTTAACTCCTCAGCTCAATACTCCGTTGTTAGTTTAACTCCCTTGAGGTTTATCCATCTCAGTTCAACACTCCTTGTTGCCTTAATCCCCTAGCTCAACATTTCCTTGTTGGTTTAATCCACTCAGCTCAGCACTCCCTTATAGGTTTCCCATATCAGCTCACCCTCCCTTGTTGATTTAACCCCTCAGCTCAACACTCCCTTGTTGGTTTAACCCTCTCAGCTAAACACTCTCTTGTTGGTTTACCCATCTCTGCTGAACACCCCCCTTGTTCCTTTAACACCCTCAGCTCAACACGCCCTTGTTGGTTTACCCCCCTCAGTTCAACATGCCCTTGTAGGTTTAGCCACCTCAGCTCAACATTCCCTTGTTCGTTTAACCCACTCAGCACAACACCCTTGAAGGTTTACTCATCTCAACTCAATACTCCCTTGTTGGTTTAACCCCTTCAGCTCAGCACTCCCTTGTTGACTTAACCCCCTCAGCTCAACACTCCCTTGTAGGTTTATCCATCTCAGCTCCACACTGCCTTGTAGGTGTAACCCCCTCATCTCAATACTCCCTTGCAGGTTTACCCATCTCAGCTCAACACTCCCTTTTTGGTTTAACCCCTCAGCTCAACACTCCCTTGCTGCTTTAAACCCCTCAGCTCAACACTTCCTTGTTGGTTTAACACCCACTGCTCAACACGCCCTTGTAGGTTTAGCCATCTCAGCACAACACTGCCTTGTTTGAGCCCTCAGCCCAACACTCCCTTTTCATTTAACCCCCACAATTTAACATGCCCTTGTAGGTTTAGCCATCTCAGCTCAACACTCTCTTGTTGCTTTACCCCCTCAGCTCAACACTCCCTTGTAGGGTTACCCATCTCAGTTCAACACTCCCTTGTTGGTTTAACCCCCCCATCTTAACACTCCCGTGTAGATTTAACCTCCTCAGCTCAACATACCCTTGTAAGTTTACCCATCTCGCTCAACACTCCCTTGTTGGTTTAACCCACTCAGCCCAACACTCCCTTTTAGGTTTACCCACCTCATTTCAACACTCCCTTGTTGGTTTAACCCGTCAGCTCAACACTTCCTTGCTGCTTTAATCCCTTCAGCTCAACACTTCCTTGTTGGTTTAACCCCCACCGCTCAACACGCCCTTGTAGATTTAGCCATCTCAGCTCAACACTCCCTTGTTGCTTGAGTCCACTCAGCCCAACACTCCCTTGTTCATTTAACCCCCTCAATTTAACATGCCCTTGTAGGTTTAGCCATCTCAGATCAACACTCCATTGTTCATTTAACACACTCAGCTCAACACTCTCTTGTTGCTTTAACTCCCTCAGCTCAACACTCCCTTGATGTTTTAACCCCCTCAGCACAACACTCACTTGAAGGTTTACCCATCTCAGCTCAACACTCCCTTGTTGGTTTAACCACCTCAGCTAAGCATTCCCTTGTTGACTTACCCCCCTCAGCTCAACACTCCCTTGTAAGTTTACCCATCTTAGCTCAACACTCCCTAGTTGGTTTAACCCCCCAACTCAACACTCCCTTGTAGATTTAACCCCCTCAACTCAACATGCCCTTGTAGGTTTACCTATCTCGCTTAACACTCCCTTGTTGGTTTAACCCCCTCAGCTCAACTCTCCCTTTTAGGTTTACCCACCTCATCTCAACACTTCCTTGTAGATTTAAACCCCTCAGCTCAACATGCCCTTGTAGGTTTACCCATCTCAGCTCAACACTTTCTTGTTTTAACCCCCTTAGCTGAACACTCCCTTGTTGCTTTAACTCCCTCAGCTCAATACTCCCTTCTTAACTTAACTCCCTTGCTGGTTTATCCATCACAGTTCAACACTCTCTTGTTGCCTTAATTCCCTCAGCTCAACACTTCCTTGTTGGTTTAAGCCACTCAGCTCAGCACTCCCTTATAGGTTTGGCCATGTCAGCTCACCCACCCCTTGTTGATTTAACCCCCTCAGCTCAACACTCCCTTGTTGGTTTAACTCCCTCAGCTTAACACTCTCTTGTTGGTTTACCCATCTCTGCTGAACACCCCCCTTGTTGCTTGAACACCCTCAGCTCAACACACCCTTGTTGGTTTACCCCCCTCAGTTCAACATGCCCTTGTAGGTTTAGCCATCTCAGCTCAACACTCCCTTGTTCGTTTAACCCACTCAGCTCAACACTCTATTGTTGCTTTAACCCCCTCAGCTCAATACACCCTTGTTGGTTTAACCCCTCAGCACAACACTCTCTTGAAGGTTTACTCATCTCAACTCAATACTCCCTTGTTGGTTTAACCCCTTCAGCTCAGCACTCCCTTCTTGACTAAACCCCTTCAGCTCAACACTCCCTTGTAGGGTTACCCATCTCAGTTCAACACTCCCTTGTTGGTTTAACCCCCCCATCTCAGCACTCTCTTGTAGATTTAACCTCCTCAGCTCAACATACACTTGTAAGTTTACCCATCTCGCTCAACACTCCTTTTGGTTTAACCCCCTCAGCTCAACACTCCCTTTTAGGTTTACCCACCTCATCTCAACACTCCATTGTAGATTTAAACCCCTCAGCTCAACATGCCCTTGTAGGTTTACCCATCTCAGCTTAACACTTCCTTGTTGTTTTAAACCCCTCAGCTCAACACTCTCTTGTTGCTTTAACTCCCTCAGCTCAATACTCCCTTGTTTGTTTAACTCCCTTGTAGGTTTATCCATCTCAGCTTAACACTCCCTTGCTGCTTTAATCCCCTCAGCTCAACACTTCCTTGTTGGTTTAATCGCCTCAGTTCAGCACTCCCTTATAGATTGCCCATGTCAGCTCAACCACCCCTTGTTGGTGTAACCCCCTCAGATCAACACTCCCTTGTAGATTTAAACCCCTCAGCTCAGCACTCTCTTATTGGTTCACCCATCTCTGCTCAACACCCCCCTTGTTGCTTTAAGACCCTCAGCTCAACACACCCTTGTAGGTTTAGCCATCTCAGCTCAACACTCTCTTGTTGCTTTAGCCCCCTCAGCTCAGCACTCCCTTGTTGGTTTACCCCCCTAAGTTCAACATGCCCTTGTAGGTTTAGCCATCTCAGCTCTATACTCCCTTTCTGGTTTAACCCCTTCAGCTCAGCACTCCCTTGTTGACTTAACCCCTCAGCTCAACACTTCCTTGTAGGTTTACCCATCTCAGCTCCACACTACCTTGTAGGTTTAACCCCCTCATCTCAACACTCCCTTGTAGGTTTACCCATCTCAGCTCAACATTCCCTTGTTGGTTTAAGCCCTCAGCTCAACACTCCCTTGTTGCTTTAATCCTTTCAGCTCAACACTTCCTTGTTGGATTTAACCCCCTCAACTCAACCTTGCCTCCTTGTAGGATCGCACATGTCAGCTCAACCCTCCCTTTGTAGTTTAACCTCAGCTCAACACTCCCTTGTTGCTTCACTCTCAGCTCAACTCTCCTTTGTTGGTTTACCCATCTCTGCTCAACACCCCCTTTTTGCTTTAACACCCTCAGCTCAACACGCCCTTTTACGTTTATCCATCTCAGCTCAACACTGCCATGCTGCTTTAATCCCCTTAGCTCAACACTTCCTTGTTGGTTTAATCCCCTCAGTTCAGCACTCCCTTATAGGTTTGTGCATGTCAGCTCAACCACCCCTTGTTGGTGTAACCCCTCAGCTCAACACTCCCTTGTAGATTTAAACCCCTTAGCTCAGCACTCTCTTGTTGCTTCACCCATCTCTGCTCAACACCCCTCTTGTTGCTTTAACACCCTCAGCTCAACACACCCTTGTAGGTTTAGCCATCTCGGCTCAACACTCTCTTGTTGCTTTAGCCCCCTCAGCTCAGCACTCCCTTGTTGGTTTACCCCACTAAGTTCAACATGCCCTTGTAGGTTTAGCCATCTCAGCTCAACACTCCCTTGTTTGCTTAACCCACTCAGGTCAACAGTCTCTTGTTGCTTTAACCCCTCAGCTCAACACCCCTTGAATGTTTACCCATCTCAACTCAATACTCCCTTGCTGGTTTAATCCTTTCAGCTCAGCACTCCCTTGTTGACTTAACCCCTCAGCTCAACACTCCCTTGTAGGTTTACCCATCTCAGCTCCACACTACCTTGTAGGTTTAACCCCCTCATCTCAACACTCCCTTGTAGGTTTACCCATCTCAGCTCAACATTCCCTTGTTGGTTTAAGCCCTCAGCTCAACACTACCTTGTTGCTTTAATCCTTTCAGCTCAACACTTCCTTGTTGGTTTAACCCCCCTCAGCTCAACACTCCCTTGTAGGATTGCATATGTCAGCTCAACCCTCCCTTGTTGATTTAACCCCCTCAGCTCAACACTCCCTTGTTGATTTAACCTCCTCAGCTCAACTCTCCCTTGTTGGTTTACCCATCTCTGCTCAACACCCCCATTTTGCTTTAACACCCTCAGCTCAACACACCCTTGTAGGTTTAGCCATCTCAGCTCAACACTCATTTGTTACTTTAGTCCACTCAGTCCAACACTCCATTGTTCATTTAACCCCCTCAGTTCAAAATGACCTTGTAGGTTTAGCCATCTCAGCTCAACACTCCATTGTTCGTTTAACCCACTCAGCTCAACACTCTCTTGTTGCTTTAACTCCCTCAACTCAACACTCCTTTGTTGGTTTAACCCCCTCAGCTCAACACTCCCTTTTAGGTTCACCCACCTCATCTCAACACTCCCTTGTAGATTTAAACCCCTCAGCTCAACACGCCCTTGTAGTTTTACCCATCTCAGCTCAACACTCCCTTGTTTTAAACCCCTCAGCTCAACACTCCCTTGTTGCTTTAACTCCCTCAGCTCAATACTCCCTTGTTAGTTTAACTCCCTTGTAGGTTTATCCATCTCAGTTCAACACTCCCTTGTTGCCTTAATCCCCTTAGCTCAACATTTCCTTGTTGGTTTAATCCACTCAGCTCAGCACTCCCTCATAGGTTTTCCCATGTCAGCTCACCCACCCCTTGTTGATTTAACCCCCTCAGCTCAACACTCCCTTGTTGGTTTAACCCTCTCAGCTAAACACTCTCTTGTTGGTTTACCCATCTCTGCTGAACACCCCCCTTGTTCCTTTAACACCCTCAGCTCAACACGCCCTTGTTAGTTTACCCCCCTCAGTTCAACATGCCCTTGTAGGTTTAGCCACCTCAGCTCAACATTCCCTAGTTCGTTTAACCCACTCAGCTCATCACTCTCTTGTTGCTTTAACCCCCTCAGCTCAACAATCCCTTGTTAGTTTAACCCCCTCAGCACAACACGCTCTTGAAGGTTTACTCATCTCAACTCAATACTCCCTTGTTGGTTTAACCCCTTCAGCTCAGCACTCCCTTGTTGACTTAACCCCCTCAGCTCAACACTCCCTTGTAGGTTTATCCATCTCAGCTCCACACTACCTTGTAGGTTTAACCCCCTCATCTCAATACTCCCTTGCAGGTTTACCCATCTCAGCTCAACACTCCCTTTTTGGTTTAACCCCTCAGCTCAACACTCCCTTGCTGCTTTAATCCCCTCAGCTCAACACTTCCTTGTTGGTTTAACCCCCACTACTCAACACGCCCTTGTAGGTTTAGCCATCTCAGCTCAACACTGCCTTGTTGCTTGAGTCCACTCAGCCCAACACTCCCTTGTTCATTTAACCCCCTCAAATTAACATGCCCTTGTAGGTTTAGCCATCTCAGCTCAACACTCCCTTGTTGGTTTAACCCCCCCATGTTAACAATCCCGTGTAGATTTAACCTTCTCAGCTCAACATACCCTTGTAAGTTTACCCATCTCGCTCAACACTCCCTTGTTGGCTTAATCCTCTCAGCTCAACACTCCCTTTTAGGTTTACCCACCTCATCTCAACACTCCCTTGTAGATTTAAACCCCTCAGCTCAACATGCCCTTGTAGGTTTACCCATCTCTGCTTAACACTTCCTTGTTGTTTTAACCCCCTCAACTCAACACTCTCTTGTTGCTTTAACTCCCTCAGCTCAATACTCCCTTGTTAGTTTAACTCCCTTGTAGGTTTATCCATATCAGCTCAACACTCCCTTGCTGCTTTAATCCCCTCAGCTCAACACTTCCTTGTTGGTTTAATCCCCTCAGTTCAGCACTCCCTTATAGGTTTGCCCATGTCAGCTCAACCACCCCTTGTTGGTGTAAGCCCCTCAGCTCAACACTTCCTTGTAGATTTAAACCCCTCAGCTCAGCACTCTCTTGTTGGTTCACCCATCTCTGCTCAACGCCCCCTTGTTGCTTTAAGACCCTCAGCTCAACACACCCTTGTGGGTTTAGCCATCTCAGCTCAACACTCTCTTGTTGCTTTAGCCCCCTCAGCTCAGCACTCCCTTGTTGGTTTACACCCTTAAGTTCAACATGCCCTTGTAGGTTTAGCCATCTCAGCTCAACACTCCCTTGTTCACTTAACCCACTCAGGTCAACACTCTCTTGTTGCTTTAACCCCCTCAGCTCAACACTCCCTTGTTGGGTTTAACCCCCTCAGCACAACACTCCTTGAATGTTTACCCATCTCAACTCAATACTCCCTTGCTGGTTTAACCCCTTCAGCTCAGCACTCCCTTGTTGACTTAAACCCTCAGCTCAACACTCTCTTGTAGGTTTACCCATCTCAGCTCCACACTACCTTGTAGGTTTAACCCCTTCATCTCAACACTCCCTTGTAGGTTTACCCGTCTCTTCTCAACATTCCCTTCTTGGTTTAACCCCTCAGCTCAACACTCCCTTGTTGCTTTAATCCTTTCAGCTCAACACTTCCTTGTTGGTTTAACTCCCCTCAGCTCAACACTCCCTTGTAGGATTGCACATGTCAGCTCAACCCTCCCTTGTTGATTTAACCCCCTCAGCTCAACACTCCCTTGTTGATTTAACCTCCTCAGCTCAACTGTCCCTTGTTGGTTTAACCATCTCTGCTCAACACCCCCTTTTTGCTTTAACACCCTCAGCTCAACACGCCCTTGTAGGTTTAGCCATCTCAGCTCAACACTCCCTTGTTGCTTTAGTCCACTCAGCTCAACACTCCCTTGTTGCTTTAATCCCCTCAGCTCAACACTTCCTTGTTGGTTTAATCCCCTCAGTTCAACACTCCCTTATAGGTTTGCCCATGGCAGCTGAACCACCCCTCATTGATTTAACCTTCTCAGCTAAACACTGTCATGTTGGTTGACCCATCTCTGCTGATCACTCCCCTTGTTGCATTAACACCCTCAGCTCAACACTCTCTTGTAGGTTTAGCCATCTCAACTCAATACTCCCTTGTTACTTTAGCCCCCTCAGCTCAACACTCCCTTGTTAGTTTACCCCCCTCAGTTCAACATGCCCTTGTAGGTGTAGCCATCTCAGCTCAACACTCCCTTGTTCATTTAACCCACTCAACTCAACACTCTCTTTTTGCTTTAACCCCCTCAGCTCAACACTCCCTTGTTGGTTTAACCCCCTCAGCACAACAGTCCCTTGAAGGTTTACCCATCTCAACTTAATACTCTCTTGTTGATTTAACCCCTTCAGCTCAGCACTCCCTTGTTGCCTTAACCCCCTCAACTCAACACTCCCTTGTAGGTTCACCCATCTCAGCTCCAAACTACCTTGTAGGTTTAACCACCTCATCTCAACACTCCCTTGTTGGTTTAACCCCTCAGCTCAACACTCCCTTGTTGCTTTAATCCCCTCAGCTTAACACTTCCTTGTTGGTTTAACCGCCACATCTCAACACTCCGTTGTAGGTTTACCCATGTCATCTCAACACTCCCTTGTTGACTGAACCCCCTCAGCTCAACACTCCCTTGTAGGTTTACCCATCTCAGCTCAACACTCCCTTGTTGGTTTAAACCCCCCTCTCAACTCAACACTCCCTTGTAGATTTAACCCCCTCAGCTCAACATGCCCTTGTAGGTTTACCCATCTTGCTCAACGCTCCCTTGTTGGTTTAACCCCCCTCAGCTCAACACTCCCTTTTAGGTTTACCCACCTCATCTCAACACTCCCTTGTAGATTTAAACCCCTCAGCTCAACATTCCCTTGTAGGTTTACCCATCTCAGCGTAACACTTCCTTGTTGTTTTAACCCCCTCAGCTCAACACTCTCTTGTTGCTTTAACTCCCTCAGCTCAATACTCCCTTGTTAGTTTAACTCCCTTGTAGGTTTATCCATCTCAGCTCAACACTCCCTTGTTGCTTTAGTCCTCTCAGCTCAACACTCCCTTGTTGCTTTAATCCCCTCAGCTCAACACTTCCTTGTTGGTTTAATCCCCTCAGTTCTGCACTCCTTTATAGGTTTGCCCATGTCAGCTCAACCACCCCTTGTTGGTGTAACCCCCTCAGCTCAACACTCCCCTTGTAGATTTAAACCCCTCAGCTCAGCACTCTCTTGTTGGTTCACCCATCTCTGCTCAACACCCCCCTTGTTGCTTTAACACCCTCAGCTCAACACACCCTTGTAGGTTTAGCCATTGCAGCTCAACACTCTCTTGTTGCTTTAGACCCCTCAGCTCAGCACTCCCTTGTTGGTTTACCCCCCTAAGTTCAACATGCCCTTGTAGGTTTAGCCATCTCAGCTCAACACTCTCTTGTTCGCTTAACCCACTCAGGACAACACTCTCTTGTTGCTTTAACCCCCTCAGCTCAACACTCCCTTGTTGGGTTTTACCCCCTCAGCACAACACCCCTTGAATGTTTACCCATCTCAACTCAATACTCCCTTGCTGGTTTAACCCCTTCAGCTCAGCACTGCCTTGTTGACTTAACCCCTCATCTCAACACTCCCTTGTAGGTTTACCCATCTCAGCTCAACATTCCCTTTTGGTTTAACCCCTCAGCTCAACACTCCCTTGTAGGATTGCATACGTCAGCTCAACCCTCCCTTGTTGATTTAACCCATTCAGCTCAACACTCCCTTGTTGATTTAACCTCCTCAGCTCAACTCTCCCTTGTTGGTTTACCCATCTCTGCTCAACACCACCTTTTTGCTTTAACACCCTCAGCTCAACATGCCCTTGTTGGTTTAGCCATCTCGGCTCAACACTCCTTTGTTGCTTTAGTCCACTCAGCCCAGCACTCCCTTGTTCATTTAACCCCCTCAGTTCAACATGCCCTTGTGGGTTTAGCCATCTCAGCTCAACACTCCATTGTTCATTTAACCCACTCAGCTCAACACTCTCTTGTTGCTTTAACTCCCTCCACTCAATACTTCTTTGTTAGTTTAACTCCCTTGTAAGTTTATCCATCTCAGCTCAACACTCCCTTGTTGCTTTAGTACCCTCAGTGCAACACTTCCTGATTGGTTTAATCCCCGCAGCTCAGTACTCACTTATAGGTTTGCCCATGGCAGCTCAACCACCTCTCATTGATTTAACCTTCTCAGCTAAACACTCTCATGTTGGTTGACCCATCTCTGCTGATCACTCCCCTTGTTGCAATAACACCCTCAGCTCAACACTCTCTTGTAGGTTTAGCCATCTCAACTCAATACTCCCTTGTTACTTTAGCCCCCTCAGCTCAACACTCCCTTGTTAGTTTACCCCCCTCAGTTCAACATGCACTTGTAGGTGTAGCCATCTCAGCTCAACACTCCCTTGTTCATTTAACCCACTCAGCTCAACACTCTCTTTTTGCTTTAACCCCCTCAGCTCAGCACTCCCTTGTTGGTTTAACCCCCTCAGCACAACAGTCCCTTGAAGGTTTACCCATCTCAACTAAATACTCCCTTGTTGATTTAACCCCTTCAGCTCAGCACTCCCTTGTTGCCTTAACCCCCTCAACTCAACACTCCCTTGTAGGTTCACCCATCTCAGCTCCAAACTACCATGTAGGTTTAACAACCTCATCTCAACACTCCCTTGTTGGTTTAACCCCTCAGCTCAACACTCCCTTGTTGCTTTAATCCCCTCAGCTTAACACTTCCTTGTTGGTTTAACCGCCACCGCTCAACACTCTGTTGTAGGTTTACCCATGTCATCTCAACACTTCCTTGTTGACTGAACCCCCACAGCTCAACACTCCCTTGTAGGTTTACCCATCTCAGCTCAACACTCCCTTGTTGGTTTAAACCCCCCTCTCAACTCAACACTTCCTTGTAGATTTAACCCCCTCAGCTCAACATGCCCTTGTAGGTTTACCCATCTTGCTCAACACTCCATTGTAGATTTAAACCCCTCAGCTCAACATGCCCTTGTAGGTTTACCCATCTTAGCGTAACACTTCCTTGTTGTTTTAACCCCCTCAGCTCAACACTCTCTTGTTGCTTTAACTCCCTCAGCTCAATACTCCCTTGTTAGTTTAACTCCCTTGTAGGTTTATCCATCTCAGCTCAACACTCCCTTGTTGCTTTAGTCCTCTCAGCTCAACACTCCCTTGTTGCTTTAATCCCCTCAGCTCAACACTTCCTTGTTGGTTTAATCCCCTCAGTTCTGCACTCTCTTGTTGGTTCACCCATCTCTGCTCAACACCCCCCTTGTTGCTTTAACACCCTCAGCTCAACACACCCTTGTAGGTTTAGCCATCTCAGCTCAACACTCTCTTGTTGCTTTAGCCCCCTCAGCTCAGCACTCCCTTGTTGGTTTACCCCCCTAAGTTCAACATGCCCTTGTAGGTTTAGCCATCTCAGCTCAACACTCTCTTGTTAAGCTAACCCACTCAGGACAACACTCTCTTGTTGCTTTAACCCCTCAGCTCAACACTCCTTGTTGGGTTTACCCCTCAGCACAACACCCCTTGAATGTTTACCATCTCAACTCAATACTCCCTTGCTGGTTTAACCCCTTCAGCTCAGCACTGCCTTGTTGACTTAACTCCTCATCTCAACACTCCCTTGTAGGTTTACCCATCTCAGCTCAACATTCCCTTGTTGGTTTAACTCCTCAGCTCAACACTCCCTTGTAGGATTGCATACGTCAGCTCAACCCTCTCTTGTTGATTTAACCCATTCAGCTCAACACTCCCTTGTTGATTTAACCTCCTCAGCGCAACTCTCCCTTGTTGGTTTACCCATCTCTGCTCAACACCACCTTTTTGCTTTAACACCCTCAGCTCAACATGCCCTTGTTGGTTTAGCCATCTCGGCTCAACACTCCTTTGTTGCTTTAGTCCACCCAGCCCAGCACTCCCTTGTTCATTCAACCCCCTCAGTTCAACATGCCCTTGTGGGTTTAGCCATCTCAGCTCAACACTCCATTGTTCGTTTAACCCACTCAGCTCAACACTCTCTTGTTGCTTTAACTCCCTCAACTCAACACTCCTTTGTTGGTTTAACCCCCTCAGCACAACGCTCCCTTGAAGGTTTACCCATCTCAGCTCAACACTCCCTTGTTGGTTTAACCCCCTCAGCTCAGCACTCCCTTCTTGACTTAACACCCTCAGCTCAACACTCCCTTGTAGGTTTACCCATCTCAGCTCAACACTCCCTTGTTTTTTTAAACCCCCCTCAACTCAACACTCCCTTGTAGAATTAACCCCCTCAGCTCAACATGCCCTTGTAGGTTTACCCATCTTGCTTAACATTCCCTTGTTGGTTCAACCCCCTCAGCTCAACGCTCCCTTTTAGGTTTACCCACCTCATCTCAACACTCCCTTGTAGATTTAAACCCCTCAGTTCAACATGCCCTTGTAGGTTTACCCATCTCAGCTCAACACTCCCTTGTTGTTTTAACCCCTTCACCTCAACACTCCCATGTTGCTTTAACTCCCTCCGCTCAATACTTCCTTGTTAGTTTAACTCCCTTGTAGGTTTATCCATCTCAGCTCAACACTCCCTTGTTGCTTTAGTCCCCTCAGCTCAACACTTCCTGGTTGGTTTAATCCCCACAGCTCAGAACTCCCTTATAGGTTTGCCCATGGCAGCTCAACCACCCCTCATTGATTTAACCTTCTCAACTAAACACTCTCTTGTTGGTTGACCCATCTCTGCTGGACACCCCCCTTGTTGCATTAACACCCTCAGCTCAACACACTCTTGTAGGTTTAGCCATCTCAACTCAATACTCCCTTGTTACTTTAGCCCCCTCAGCTCAACACTCCCTTGTTAGTTTACCCCCCTCAGTTCAACATGCCCTTGTAGGTGTAGCCATCTCAGCTCAACACTCCATTGTTCGTTTAACCCACTCAGCTCAATACTCTCTTGTTGCTTTAACCCCCTCAGCTCAACACTCCCTTGTTGGTTTAACCCCCTCAGCACAACTGTCCCTTGAAGGTTTACCCATCTCAACCTAATACTCCCTTGTTGATTTAACCCCTTCAGCTCAGCACTCCCTCGTTGCCTTAACCCCCTCAGCTCAACACTCCCTTGTAGGTTCACCCATCTCAGCTCCACACTATCTTGTAGGTTTAACCACCTCATCTCAACACTCCCTTGTAGGTTTACTCATCTCAGCTCAACACTCCCTTGTTGGTTTAACCCCTCAGCTCAACACTCCCTTGTTGCTTTAATCCCCTCAGCTCAACTCTTCCTTGTTGGTTTAACCGCCACCGCTCAACATTCCGTTGTAGGTTTGCCCATGTCATCTCAACACTCCCTTGTTGACTCAACCCCCTCAGCTCAACACTCCCTTGTAGGTTTACCCATCTCAGCTCAACACTCCCTTGTTGGTTTAAACCCCCCTCTCAAATCAACACTCCCTTGTAGATTTAACCCCCTCAGCTCAACATGCCCTTGTAGGTTTACCCATCTTGCTCAACACTCCCTTGTTGGTTTAACACCCTCAGCTCAACACTTCCTTTTAGGTTTATCCACCTCATCTCAATGCTCCCTTGTAGATTTAAACCCCTCAGCTCAACATGCCCTTGTAGGTTTACCCATCTCAGCTCAACACTCCCTTGTTGCTTTAACTCCCTCAGCTCAATACTCCCTTGTTAGTTTAACTCCCTTGTAGGTTTATCCATCTCAGCTCAGCACTCCCTTATAGGTTTGCCCATGTCAGCTCAACCACCCCTTGTTGGTGTAACCCCTTCAGCTCAACACTCCCTTGTTGATTCATCCTCCTCAGCTCAACACTTTCTTGTTGGTTTACCTATCTCTGCTCAACACCTCCCCTTCTTGCTTTAACACCCTCAGCTCAACACACCCTTGTAGGTTTAGCCATCTCAGCTCAACACTCCCTTGTTGCTTTAGCCCCCTCAGCTCAACACTCCCTCGTTGGTTTACCCCCTCAGTTCAACATGCCCTTGTAGGTTTAGCCATCTCAGCTCAACACTCCCTTGTTCATTTAACCCACTCAGCTCAACACTCTCTTGTTGCTTTAACCCCCTCAGCTCAACACTCCCTTGTTGGTTTAACCCTCTCGCACAACACTCCCTTGTAGGTTTACCCATCTCAGCTCTACACTCCCTTGTTGGATTAACCCCTCAGCTCAACACTCCCTTGTTGCTTTAATCCCCTCAGCTCAACACTTCCTTGTTGGTTTAACCCCCACCGCTCAACACTCCCTTGTAGATTTGCCCATGTCACCTCAACACTCCCTTGTTGATTTAACCTCCTCAGCTCAACACTCCCTTGTTGGTTTACCCATCTCTGCTCAACACTCCCTTGTTACTTTATCCTCCTCATCTCAATCCTCCCTTGTTGCTTTAACACCCTCAGCTCAACATGCCCTTGTAGGTTTAGCCATCTCAGCTCAACACACCTTTGCTGCTTTAGCCTCCTCAGCTCAGCACTCCCTTGTTGGTTTAACACCCTTGGTTCAACATGCCTTTGTAGATTTAGCCATCTGAGCTGAACCATCCCTTGTTCATTTAACCCACTCAGCTCAACACTTTCTTGTTGCTTTAACCCCCTCAGCTCAACACTCCCTTGTTGGTTTAACCCCCTCAGCACAACACTCCCTTGTAGGTTTTCCCATCCCAGCTCAACACTCCCTTGTTGGTTTAACCTCCTCAGCTCAACACTCCCTTGTAGATTTAACCCCCTCAGCTCAGCACTCCCTTGTAGGTTTACACATCTCAGCTCAACACCCTTGTAGGTTTGACCCCCTGATCTCAACACTCCCTTGTAGGTTTATATATCTCAACTTAACACTCCCTTGTTGGTTTAACCCCCTCATCTCAACACTCCCTTGTAGGTTTACACATATCAGCTCAACACTCCTTTGTAGGTTTACCAACCTCATCTCAACACTCCCTTGCAGGTTTACCCATCTCAGTTCAACACTCCCTTGTTGATTTAACTCCCTCAGTTCAATACTTCCTTTCAAGTTGAACCCCCTTAGTTTAATTTTCTCTTGGTGATTTAACTCCATCAGTTCATCAGTTTAGCTTTTTGTTTTTTTCTGTCTCTTCCCTTTAGGTGGCTAAGGAAGTAGAGCAGGGTGTTGCAGGCATCTCAAACAGCATGTCACTATCAACAGCAGAGAACATGTTTCAACTTTATTTAATAGTAAAGGAAATCGGCCTGCAGAAAAGTTTCTTACAAACGAGGTATTGCTTAACCTTTTCTGTCTTGTCACATTTGCTAACTGAAAAACAAACTGTTGGTCCCCCCTTGCTAGTACAGTGACTGGAGAATCATTTACCCAGAAGATGAAATTAAGTCTGGCAGTCACTAACCTGCAGGGCTAGCTATTGACTGGGGAAATCCACTACCCCACCGTCATTTCACCAGCTCAGCTGGTGCACTTACTGAAATGTTACCTTCTCCAGTTCAAGCCATCAGCATGCTAGTAATATAGGTGTGCAACCTGAGTCCAAAATGATGTGACAGCCTCATGGGAGGAGGATGACACTTCCAAAAGGGCAATGTCCTCTTACATGTCAGCCTTATAAGACTCTGCTGTGGCACTGCCTCCTGGTGTACAAGGGAGTGCAGTGTCAGGGGCACAGTACATGGATTCAGAAACTGCATGGGAGAGGATTGGGGGCATCTGCATGTGGAGGAAGCAACAGCATAACTGGGAAGGTAGGCTCATGCTTATGAAGCTACCTCTCCCAAGTCACCTGGAGCTGCTCTATCACCTTAGTGGTTGGGGGGGTGTTTACCAACTTCTCCTTAGCTAGATATCAATGCATTGGCTGGGGAGCCTGGATCAGCTGAGTTAGGGGTAAGCCCAGAAAGCCTTAGAGTGAGTCACCTTGGAAATGCAGACTGATGGAGATGTTTGCCTAAGACAGGAAGAGGACTTGTGATCATGTGTAAGATGGGCCAGATAACCCAAAATTATGAAGAGACATGAAGAAAATGTATAACTGTGTACATGTTAGTGATAATGCAAGCTGTGATAATCATTTCCTATCATCAGTTTGGTTCCATGTAGAAATAATAGATTTACTTTCATTCTTGTGTCTGCTGAAATGTTAATTTTGAAGTTTATTCACTAGTTTTTTGTTAGATTTAACTATTTGTGATGAACATTTGTCATTTTCAACAAGCATTAGCTGAGTTGCGCAATCACCTGCTTTTGCTTTCTTGAACAGTTTGTAAAATTCAAATTGGCGTTAGCTTAATTTACTGTGGGAAATGGTGCAATCACTTCCAGCTTTGCTTAACTATGTCTATAAGAGATAATAGATTTCACAGCTTGTATCCATCTGTCTTTTTGCTCTTTTAAGCACATTCCACCTGACCATGTGGAAGAGATGAAAAATGCATGAATACATTGATTGTGGACATTCCTTTTTTTCCAATATATTTTGTTTCTGTCTGTTTCCCAGGGATAGCCCTCTTGCGTTGACAGATTTCCATCGCTGGTTCAGGGAGGCCCTACCAAAGTGGCTGGAGAAAGCTTACACAACAGTGCTGGAGCGAGTCCAGAGGGCCATACAAGTAGACCAGGTATTGCTGCACTCTGTGCCAGCACTGAGGCAACCAAACAGAATCTCACAGAGTTCCCAGGATGCAAGTAGGGTTGGGCAGAACCAATACTATAAAAAGAACCTCCTTCTGCCTGTCCACTTCTAAAATGCACAACTGAAAAGAACTGCTCTTTGAAAATAGTTCTTGTGGTTTGATATGAAAGTCCTTAGCATGTGATTTGAATACAGGTGATATGCAAATGTATTCAAATATCTAGGTCCAAAAAAGTTAAACAAGAACCTTTTTTTAAATTTTCTGTACTTTGTTACCTTTCACTCAGGCGTCCGTCATAGGCCCGACACCTGAGCCCAGTGGTCTGTGTCCTCCCTCCTGACACTCTGCAGTGCCAGCTTCCATTGCCACCTGTGGTCATCCAGTGGAGACTGACAGCCCTCCCTCCCTTAGCGAGAGAGCACCCCCCAGGTGTGTAATCATCCTCTCCAGGGCAGGCCCTCTGACAATTCAGGCTCATTCCTGAACCCAGCTCATCAGCTTCATGAATGATAGCACTACCACTGCACCAGCGAGCCAGCAACCTTTTGGGGGTCTAATCAGAACCAACACAAGTTACCACCTGGACAGGTCCACTGAAGAAAGAAGCTGTACCCAGTCAAGAAGGGGAAGGGGGGGACAGAAGTGGAGAAAAGGGATACTGCAGTAGTACTGAGGAAAACTGAGTAGAATTTTCAGATTCTGCTTCCACCAGGAGTCTGCCAAAATTTAGGAATTCCACTGATTTTTGTCAGTAGCTGAATTCCATAATCAGTTTTTTTTTAAACTGTGGATTATTAATTCATAGTTTACATAAACTGCAGATTCATTCTCCGTAACTACTTAGCCAAATAAAATTCCATGGATTTCATCATCTGCAGAATATTATTCTTTGGTTAACATGAGATGCTTTTTGGAAATCTGCAGAAATAAAAAAATAAATTCTGAAAAACCTTTTGGAAGCAGAATTGCCTCATTGCATGAATTTTGCTCATACCCTGGAAAGAAGTGGAACTGGAGGGAATATGGAACTGCAGAAAAAAGAGGTATACCCATCTTAAAAAATAAGATGGGGAGTTTATGGTTTTAAATTATGATTTAAACTAGTAGTGGGGGGGGGCTTAATCTTGCGGGACAGATAGGATTGCAAGGATTGGGAGGCCTGCGCCTCTCCCCCAACTGTAAAATTGTTGGATGGGATGTACTCACAGAAGGGCACTATTAAGAGGGAAGGGGAGGCTGGGAAGGTAAGCAGAGCTAGTTGGAAGGTGGTGTCAACTAATGCAAGGAGCCTGGGGAACAAGATACCTGAACTGCAGGCAATGATAGTGGAGGGAGGGTTGATGTGGCTGCGATCACAGTGATTTGGGCCACACTGTATCATGGCTGGTAGTTGATAATCCCAGGATACAAAATGATTAAGAGGGACAGGATAACTGGGAAGGGAGATGGGGTAGTGCTATTTGTGAGAGAGGGTATTGAGTGTAGCAAATAGGAGGGTGAGGAAGGGAGCGTGAAAATGTTGTGGATCACCTTGCATGATGCTAAGAGCAGGATTGTCATTCTAGGGGTAGTCTACAGACCACCAACACAAACTGAGGAACAGGATCAGGAAATGGTGGCAAACCTAACTAATCACTGTGGTAGATGGAGAGGTAGGATGGTGGTGGTGGTAAGAGATTTCAACCTGCCTGGGGTGGACTGGTGCACTATGACATCAGCAAATGGTAAAGAACAGCGGCTTCTGGACATATTCCAAGGTATATTCCTTTTACAACTGGTGGTGGAGCCAACAAGAGAAGGACATATCTTGGATTTGGTTCTGACAGATGGTGAGCAGGTAAAGAATGTTGTAGTAGAGGACCCGCTTGCTGGGAGTGATCACTTGACAGTATGGTTCTCCCTGGACCTGGGTAGGGAGGGAAATCATATTAATGTGACAGTAGTAAATTTCAGGGTGGCAGATTTTGGGAGGATGGCAGCCATTTTTGGAGGTCATTTAGAAAGAGTAAGTGAAGACATGGACATGGATCGCCGGTGGGAAATTTTGAAAATGGGTTTGTTAGAGGCCACTAAAGCCTGCACTAAGTACCAATTCAAAAAAGCAAGGTCAAGGAAACCCTGCTGGAGGACAAGGAATGTGCAAGAGAAGGTAAGGAACAAAAGGCTAGCCTACTGAAAGTACAAGAGACCCACAATGAGAAGGATAGAGGAGTACTGTATGAAATCAAAGTATGTGAGCGGGGTGGTAAGGGCAGCCAAAGCAACCAAAGAGCTTAGGTTGGCACAGGGGATCAGGAATGGGGAGAAGGAAATTTTAGATATATCCGGGCGAAGAGGAAATGTAGAGGACAGATAACCAGGATAAAAAAGGAGGGTGAGTGGGTAGAAGAGGGCGTGGAGCAGGCCAAGGTACTAAATGAGTACTTCTGCTCTGTCTTTATGAGGGACAAGGATGGTCCAATTCCACAGGGGATGGTCATGGATGGGGAGGGGAGGTCACTAACATGTGATGAGATACTGGTGGAGAGCATGTGGGAGAGCCTTAAGTCAATAAGGACAGACAAGGCCCCAGGTCCAGATGAGATCCACCCCCAAGAGTCTTTAAAGAGCTGGCAGGTGTTCTTGCAGCACCGCTGACAGAGTTATTCAACTCCTCCCTCCAAACAGGAACTGTACTGTTGGACTGGAGAATGGCACATGTAGTGCATATCCGTAAGAGTGGGCCTAGAGATGAGCTGGGTAACAATAGACTAGTTATCCTGATGTCCATAGTGGGTAAACTATTGGAAAGTATATTGAAGGAAAGGCTGGTGGAATTCTTTGAGGTAAGTGAACTTCAGGATGTCAGGCAACACGGGTTTACAAAGAGGAGATCTTGTCCGACTAACTTGGTTGAGTTTTTTGATTGAGTGACAACATCTCTGGACGGTGGTAGGCTCATTGATGTTCTATATCTGGACTTCAGTAAAGCATTTGACTCGGTGTCACATGGGAGACTGCTGGGCAAGTGGACTGACTTGGGGTGGGGGAAAGGCTGGTGAGGTGGATTGGGAATTGGCTGAGTGACAGACAACAGTGCATGGTGGTAGGGGGTGAGCTATCATCACCCAGGAGGGTCATCAGTGGGGTACCTCAGGGTTCAGTTCTGGGTCCACTGATGTTTAACACTTTTATTTCAGACATTGCAGTGGGGGGTTACGAGTAATATCAGCCTGTTTGCTGATGACTCAAGCTAGGTGCAGTGGTGGACAGTGAGGAAAGAAGGATGACACTCCAGGAAGACCTAGAAAGACTAGAACAGTGGTCAGTCACATGGCAGCTGGGGTTTAATGCTAGGAAGTGCAGTGTACTTCACTTGGGATCTAGGAATCCAGGGTACAGCTACAAATTGGGAGAGTATGAGTAACAGTCTCTGAGGAAGAAAAGGATCTAGGAATATTGATGAATGGTAAAATGAATCACTCAGGTCAATGCAGGAAAGCAGCGGCTGAGGCAAACAAAATGATGGGGTGCATTGCTAGGGGGATCACTTTGAGAAGGGAGGAGGTAATTCTGCCACTACATAAATATATATATTTTTTTTTATTTATTCTTTTTGGTGCCTGCTCCACTTTGCCAGGCATCTGCCCGGTCAAGGATCCCTTAGCTGCGGCATCCCCAAATAAGCCGCACTCCCGGGACCCCCTGGATTACCTCCCAGGGCGGAGATGCAGCACTCCTGGCCCTTTAGGGCACCGCGAACAAAGGGATAGGGCGGGAGTCGGCCTGGGGAGCTGATTGCAGCTCAGGGGCAGGCATCAATAAGGCAGCAGAGAAGGCTATTTTTTCCCTCTGTAGGGGGTTGGAATGTGCAATGACGCCAACGTCCATCTTGCCCCCAGGAACCTTGTAGACATCAGTTGCTGTGGCACTCCTGGCCTCCGCTAGGGGTCCCCCATGCACCGGCGATGACCCTCCCCCTCCCCCCGGAGAAGGAGAGCAGATCTCAATCCTCCCCACGGCTGGCCTGCCGATGACCTGAGTCTGTTCCCCGAACCTGGGTCATCACGCCCACAAGTGAAAAACCAATGTACCATTGCACGTCTACTATATAAATCTTTAGTGAGGCCGCACTTTGAGTACTATGTGCAGTTATAGCGCCCTTACTTAAAGAAGGACATTATGCTCATGGAGAGGGTTCAGAGGAGGGCTTCTAAGATGATCCTCGGAATGGGGGATAAGACTTATGAGGAGAGACTTTGGGAGCTAAACATGTACTCTCTGGAGAACAGAAGGGACATGATAGAAACCTTTAAATACTTAAAGGGTATTAATAGGGTAAACGCTGACAGGGTGTTCAAACTGAAGGGGGAAGGGACCACAAGGGGAAATAGTCTGAAACTAGTTGGTGGGATGTACAGAAGAGACCTGAGAAAGCATTACTTCACGGAAAGAGTGGTGAGGCCTTGGAATGCATTACCAGGGAATTTGATATCAAGGGAATCAGTAGTAAGTTTTAAGAAGGGACGGGATAGATACTGTACATGGGCAGGGTACAGGTAGGGAGGGTAAAGATCATGGGATTTCAGAATGGATGTCAGGGGAGGGGAGTGCGGGCAGCAGCAAACAAGCTGTGAGCTGCATCTCAAACAGATGCAATAGACCTCAAGGCCTAATCTGCTGACATTTTCATATGTTCGTATGTCTCCTTATGAGTTCTCACTAGAACTGGACCAGGTTCGCCCATTCTTAGTTGCCACACATGAGGATGCTGCAACATACTGTACAGTGGTACACAGCAGTACTGTACCACAGTTCTGAGATCTTTATAGTATATGACAATCGGCCCTATCTGCTAAAGTGGGCCCTAAATTAGATTTTCAGTTTAAAAAAAACAACATTTTTATCTCCAGGGTTGCTCCAGGTATTAGTGTGGCTCAGTTGGTAGCACATCTGCCTCTAAGCCAGAAAGTTGTGGGTTCTAGTCCTGCACTGGGATTGGGCTCATATTGTAACCATTGGCACCTGAGTCCGGTACTGAGGTGGTGCTGTACTGTCGGGGTGTGTTGTCCCTTGGCTAAGATGTCAATCCGAAGTCCCTTCTACCCATCTCTGGTGCTGTCCTGCTGGAAGTAAAAGAATTCAAGGTACTTTTCACAAGAGTGGTAGGGGTATTTTTATTACAAACAAGCATTTGTCAATGCCGAATGTTGGCTTGCTGCCATTGGCAGTGCAGGAGTTAGAGAGATGCGTCATAGGAATGGCAGTCAAGTACTGAACTGATGCCAACCCACCCCCACCCTGCAGACAGTGACAGGCATTAGGGTGTCCCTTTGGATGTTTGGTAGTGCAGTGCAGGAAAACATGTTGGGCAGGATGTGAAAAATGACAGCTGCACAGCTCATAAGGAGGTGTAAAAAAATGCCAGTGTTGAAAATGTGGCATGTAAATATTGCAAATTTGCAAAGTTACAAGGGTGCATGGGAAATGCGCAACCGCTTGTAACACAATCATTTTATGGATGTTCAGCACCAAATTTTCAACATAGGCATTTTAGCACCTCTGCTCATGTACAGTGTCACTGTTATTTCCTTAAAGTGTCCCAAGAAGTGATTTCGCATAGCAACCATGCTATTCTGCGCCGGAAGTGCGAAAACACATTTTGGGCAGGATATGTGAAATGACGGCTGTACTGTTCATCAAGAGGTGTGGAAAAATGGCAATGGTGAAAATCCAGAGTGAAAAATATCACAATGACGACGGCACGAGCGTATACAATTCAACACACGCCGTAACACAAAGTTATTTATGGAGTATCATCACCAATTTTCAACATAGGCATTTTAGGGACTCTGCTCATGAACTGGTCACTGTCATTTCATAATGTGGCCCAAACACTGATTTCCCCAGCGACTGTGCTATTGTGCGACGGATGTGCGGAAACACATTTTGGGCAGGATTTGGAAAATGACAGCTGTACTGTTCACAAGGAGGTGTACAAAAATGACAATGCTAAAAATCCGGCATCAAGATATTGAGAATGCGCGAAGTTACGAGCCTGCATAGCAACTGCGCAACGCATGCTTGTAAAATGCATTTGTTGGATTTTTCCCACCAAATTGGAACATAGGCTTTTTGAGAGGCCACCTCATGAACACTGGCACTGTCATTTCGTTAATGGGGCCCGAAAGGTGATTTCGTGCAGTGACTGCAAAATCACCTTTTGAGGCCGAGTAACGCAATGACAGTGATAGAATTCATGAGGAGGGGCCCCAAAAATTCCATGTTGAAAATTTGGTGCCAAAATTCCAAGAAATGCCTGAGATATGCAGCAAAGTTGGAAAACCCTATTCATTCCATTATACAGCTTACCGGCATTTCCTCAGTTCGCGGTCTGCTTTGAAGAGTGCAGGCGTGTTTCGATCACAGAGTCATCGCTGCTGGACTCCGGAGGTAAGTATGGGGTGAGGGGTGAGGGAGGTAGGGTCGGTGGGTGGGTGCGGGGGAGGAGGCTTGAGACTACGAGGGATGGTTTTCGTTTTACAGGGTGAAAAAAAATGGAAAACCATCGTGGGACAGTTTTCGCTTTCCAAGGCATTTGGCATGCTGGGGTGGGCTCCCAGTGTGCCAGTTAACTGTTTTTGGGGGAAGGGTGTCAGTAGCTGATGGGGGATTGGGCACCCTCGTCGGCACACAACACGGGGGGAGTAATGCCAACGGGGATTGGGCACCCCCATCGGCAAACAAAGAAAGTGGGAGGGGCGCGAGCCGAGGAGGATTGGGCACCCCCCTCGGCATTCAACACGGTGGGGTATGCCGACGGGGTGGGCGCCCCCGTTGGCACAAAGACGGTGGAAGTTGCCAACATGGGGATTGGGCACCCCAATGTCGGCAGACATGAAGCAGCCACCACTTAGCCGACCATGTTCGCGCGTAAGCGGCCCGAGCCGCAGCAAATGAGACCGCTGCATATAGCCGAGGCTTTGGCGGATTGCAGGGACCTTTGCTTAGATATCTTCGCCTCATTATGTATGCATGGTGTGGCACTGCATGCAGGTTGATTGGGGAATGAGGGACGCACTCCACTGATGCGTGCCCTGCATTCGTCCAACAGCAGCTGCGCCCCCAAACCTGCACTACCGCAAGATGTTGCTTGCGCAAGCACGCAAGCCAACATAAAAATAAACCAACAAAACCATTACGTCTTATTCCAATTTCCAAAACAAATATCTCCATGTCGTCGGACCCATGTTCAAAAAAACAATACATTCCAATCACGTCTGTGCGTTTACCTATCCTATACTTACCCATCACCAATTATACTTTAGTAACCTAACACTTCTGGCTCCTTTGTGTTATTCTAACCAAGTGACTTTCCTCTGAAAAGATTTAAGCAGTTTATTGGGTAATACAGCTTCTTCTTTTTCCCTTATATTAAGTATTTCATTCTTTATCATTTTCGGTACTGCAAATAAATGTGCATTCTTTTTTTGTTACACATATGGACATTTACATTGCCAAATACACAATTTTATCACTGCAAATATCACCAAAACTAAGTGCCCTAAAATCAGATTATGTATATTTAATTTTCAAAAACTGAGGTTGTTTCCATGTTGGAGTTAAATATGGCCATGGGGGGGGGGGTGCAATGTAGGCGCATGTAAAACAATAGAGGCTCCATTGATTTGACTTCTGGTCCACATTCTGGCCTCAAACAATTTCTTTCTTCTGTACTCTTATGTTTTGCATTGCAATTTACATTTACCCACCCATGTACCCTTAACCAGACTGTATCCCACATTTTCTGAGATTTCTATCATCTGTTAGCTGTTTTAGTATTGTATCTTCCATTATCCTAAAGGATGGATCAAACAGTGGGGTGCGGGAAAAAAAATTCTTCCCGTATTTTTTTATACCATAATTTACCATTATAATCTGATATCTTAAATACTCACAGTTTCCGCATTTTAATTTTTCTAAAGCAGTTTTGTATGTATACAAAACATTAGGAAAAGCTTGCCTTTTAATCTGTCTTGGTTTCTGCTGTTTCCACACCGCTGTGTATGTTTCACATATTTTACTAAATAAACTTAACCCTGTACTCAGGAAAGAGGTGAACAAAGGTCTGATACTGAAATGAAATAACATAAGGAAGAAAAATACTATGGCGTTGACCTTGCTTATGCCACCTTCCTTAATTTCCCTATACGTGTACCCTCTCTTCATTGGGTTTAACTGACTTCCCCTATATTAACCGCCGGAAAAATACATTATAAAGGACCACCTCCACCTCTTGTGGTGGTGGAAAAATAAAACTAGAAAATAAGAACCAAAAATGTTTTAATTATATATATATATTCCTTTTTATGTTTGCTTGCAACATGTGCAAGAAACATAGTGTCACCATATGAGAATTCGTAGGTGTGCCTCCCTACTTCCAATGCCCTGCTGCCTTTTGCAGGCGCGGCCCCACCACACCAATGAATGTAACAGCTGTCTATGACAGCGTTTACAAATGCAGCAGCATACAGTTGAAAGGAAGAACCGCAGTGTGTAGGCAATTTGTATACTGCCGCCGTCGGCAGTATGTAAAGTGCCTACACGTCGGCACTGCAGTGAAAGAGCTGTCATAGACAGCTCCTCCCCCAACAAGTAGCATGCTGGGAGCCCACCCCCCAGCTAAGCTACACGCTCCCCCAACACACACAGTATGGCTGATGGGGTGCTCAATCCCTTTGGCTGCACTGCGCCCCCAACAGAGTTTACGTGCCACACTGGGGCCCACCCCAGCATGGCAATAATCTGTAAAGCCGACGGGGTGCCCAGTCCCCTGTCGGCTCCACTGCCCCCCCCAAACAGCCTTTCAGGTGCCACGCTGGGAACCCACCCCAGTGTGGCAAACCTCTCTATGGCTGACGGGGGTGCCCAATCCCTGTCAGCTCCGCTGGCCCCACCCCCCAAAAAAAAACTTTCAGCTGCCATGCTGGGAGCCCACCCCAGCATGGCAAATGTCCCACGTCGTCTTCCTAAAAGGAAAAAAAAACCTAGAAAGAAAGAACGGTCCCTCGATGACTGTCTTTTCCCTTCCCCCACCTGCACCCACCCTCTGCACACCCTGCCTCCCCACACCCCATCACCCCATACTTATCTCTGGAGTCTGGTGCGATGATCTTCGGTGGACCGGGAACACGTCTGCACTCATCAAAGCCGACCGCAAACTGAGGAAATGCCGGTAAACTGTATAATGGTATAAATAGGGTTTTTTCAACTTTGATGCATATCTCAGGCAGTTTTTTGAATTTTTTCACCAAATTTTCAAGATGGATTTTTTGGGACCCCACCTCATGAATTTTGCCACTGTCATTTTGTTATTGAGTTCCAAAAGGTGATTTCGCGGTCTTTGCGTGAAGCCACCTTTTGGAACTGATGTATGAAACAACTGTATCACAGTTCATGAGGTAGGCCCCAAAAACCCTGTGTTGAAAATTTGATGAAACAATACCCAAAAATAACTGTTTTACGAGCGTGCATTGCGCAGTTCCTACGCACGCTCATAAGTTTGAAAATTTTTAATATTTGCCCTCCAGATTTTCAACATTGCCATTTTACCACACCTCCTTATTAGCAGCATAGCTGTCATTTTTCACATCTCCCAAATGTGTTTCTGCGCATGTAGCGCACAATGGCGCAGTCGGTGTGCGAAATCAATGTTTGGGACAGATTAAGAAAATCACAGTGACACTGTTCATGAACAGAGGTCTTAAAATGGCTATGTTGAAAATTTGATGACAAAAGTCTATAAAATCACTGTGTTACGAGAGAGTATTGTGCTGTTTGCACACACCATCGTAGGTTCATGAATTTGTAATATTTTCAGTCCATATTTTCACCACTGGCATTTTTCCACACTTCTTTATGAACAGTACAGCTGTACTTTTTCATAACATAGCTGAAATGTGTTTTCACACTTTCTGCGCAAAAATGTGTGGTCGCTGTGGGAAATCACTGTTCGTGACAGATTAAGAAAATTACAGTGACACTGTTCATGAGCAGAGGTCCCAAAATGCCTGTGTTGACAATCTGCTGTAAAAACAAACAACTAAATTACATTAAGGGTGTGCATTGCTCAGTTTCTACACACACTCATGCCTTTGCCTGTTTTTTTACTATTTTCACTGCAGATTTTCAACATTGCCATTTTTTACACCTCCCCATGAACAGTACAGCTGTCATTTTTCACATCCCATTCGAAATGTGTTTTCGGACCTGTGGCACCAGATGCCATAGTCACTGTGCAAAATCAGCTTTCAGCTAACAAACTGATATTGCCACTGTTCATAAGGTTGGGGTCACAAAAAACCCATGTTAAAAATTTGGAGTGAAAATACCAACGAACGCCTGAGGCGTTAGGGTTTCTGACCATAACGCTCCACCCTGTAGAGACTGACAGGCATCAGGGGTGTGACTTGGGATTGTCGCCTGTAATGCTCATACCATTCCACCCCCACCCACATCCTGCAGCCAGTGAGAGGCATCGAGGTGTGCCTAGGAGTCTTCGGCCCCAAAGTTCACCCCATTCTCCTATACTGCACCCATCTCACCATATTTCCTGATGGAATGGGGTGAGCATAAAGGCCAAAGACCCAAGGCACACCGTGACACTTGTCGGTGTCTGCAGGGTAGGGTGTGATGAAATGGCATAGCCATTATGCCTGATGAGTTGGATGACCCAAAGGCACATCCCACCAATGCCAATGCCAGCAAGCAAACATTCGGCATTGACAAATGCTTGTTTTCTTAGACATGGGCCATTGCTACCACCATGCTACTTTTACTTCTGCTTCTTTTATCTTTACATTCCAGTTATACCTATCTATGACTATGCCTACAGTCCAGATTTCCAAAATGTTTATGGGGTCCATCGTTATTTGTATTCCCCCAACTGGTCCCAATCCTACA
The DNA here is from genome assembly GCA_016271365.2 of Neoceratodus forsteri. Lineage (NCBI taxonomy): Eukaryota > Metazoa > Chordata > Ceratodontiformes > Ceratodontidae > Neoceratodus > Neoceratodus forsteri. The sequence goes on along the minus strand of JADMNL010000024.1, from coordinate 114,375,158 downwards.
TGTGTTATTGTCCCTATTATTTACCCGCACTCTTCCCCACATTTACTTTGGACTCTGATATTTTGCCAAACTGCTCAAAATGCTGGATTGCCTTGGCCCCTGCCTGTCTATCCCATACTACATAGAAACATAGAACATAGAAATTGTCAGCAGATAAGGACCGCCAGACCCATCCAGTCTTCCCAAAAGCCCTACACTAGTCTGTGGCCTCTGACCTTACCTGGTCAATGGCTTTTCCTTCCCACCTCTAAGGTACCCTTATGTCTGTCCCATGCATGTTTAAAACCCTTCACTGTGCTCACCCCCACCACCTCCTGTGACAGTCTATTCCATGTGTCCACCACCCTCTCTGTTAAGAAAAACTTCCTCACATTTTCCCATAGCCTGCCACCTTCCAGTTTCATAGCATGTCCCCTCATTCTTGTACATGTCTTATATTGGAAGATGTCTCCCCCCCCTGCACTTTGTTAATGCCCTTAAGGTACTTGAATGTTTCTGTCATGTCCCCCGATCCCTCCTCTCCTCCAGTGAGCACATATTGAGGTCCTTTAGTCTCGCCTCAGACCACTGAGGTAATCACACAAAACTTCAGATTTAAATACTTATTCAATAAATACCCATTAAAGGACAACTAAACAAGGTAAAACACAAAACTAACAATCGAGAAATTCAAAATGACAGAATTGTAAGTTGTCCTTTAATTTTCTTGAGAAACACAATCTAAAGGTGACAGCACAAGTATATTTATAAGGTCCTTATATAGTGTACAGTGAATGATCACTTCAGAGCACTAAGGCTCCAATGACATCATTGCACAGTGATGTCCTGACCCTATTAGGCATCCACTGGAGCAGGGCTTTTGAATAGATAGTGCAGCTTGTGTACATTCTTTAAACCTGATGAAACAATATTAAATCCCCGGTTTTTACCAAATGGAGCACATGCTACTGTAGGTAAGACTACAACTCACAATTCTGTCAGTTCAGATTTTTTGATTGTTAGTTTTGTGTTTTACCCTATTTAGTTGTCCTTTAATTAGAATCACATGACTTACTATTCCCTCATGCCAGTATCCCCAGTAATTACAATGTGAATCTATAATGCAATTCATTTGCAAATATAAAAAGTCCCAAAAGTCCATTAACTCTCAAATAAAATTGGCAATTAACAAAGTGACTTCATCTTCTCAGTCTTCACTTTTATTTTATTTCTGGATCTGTCTCATTACATTCTTGTCTCTTCATCGGTCTAAAATCAAGCATGATACCACCAGTGCCATTCAGAAAAACTAAATAGCTTCGAGCATCATCCAGTCTTATCATCTCCATGGAAACTATAAACATTCATAACAAGACAGAATAGTGTGAGAGGCACATATCAATCAATCTTTCAAAAAAGGCTCCAAACTAAATTTCCAATTTAACACACAGTACTAGATCCCCCTAATGTATAAATCCAGTAATTTTCCTGTGTTAACAATATATTCTCATAACCCCCTCCTCTCGGATTACTATGTATCTTCTCTAAACCCATAAATTTAAGATTAAAGGTTCTTCCACATTTTTTAATGTGCACAGCTAAATCATTATTAATATTTTCATGTCTAATACTACTCAAATGTTCCCCTATATGATTTTAAACTTCCACCAGTATATACCCGTGTAGATGGTTCTTTATTACCTTCAAAGCATTATGTTTCCATGCAGTTAAATAATGACATATCCAGTGTAACCCCCACCCCCATCATTTTGCAAACAACAGGTGGTATGCTGTTTGAATCTGACAGCAGTACCAGGTGGGGACTGGGTTTGGGGAGGAATAGGTCACTTGGCACAAAGGCTAGGTTTGGTTACTCTGCACAGGGGCACCCAAGTAACTCCGAACACAGGAAGCAATAACTGTAATGTCCAATACCAGAAATGGGATTCTAAAGTGTGGCTTTATTCACATCCAAGCAGAACAACAAAGCATAGATGGACCCCCCACGGGGCTACACTCCTGGTAATGCAGATTAAGAGAATGAAGAACACTTCCTCAACACTTTTAGCCCTCAGGCTCTGAACCCACCGGGCACACAGCCCAGACTTGCATGCTGCTTTGGGTACACAGCCCGAACTTGTACACTGTTCTGGGTTTACCCTGGCTCGGCTCCCTTGCCGGCCACTCGGACACCTTCCATATGTCATGGAAACCTTTTCTGGTGGCTCCCTAAACCACCTAAGAGCACCTCAGCTCTATCAGGGAGTTCTCCTTTTAATCCCACATCTGGGTACTTTCCTCAGGCACTGGCCAAGTACCTGAGAGAAAGTAAAGGTGCCACAGAGCAAATCCGTAGAAGTGAATTTGGGTCTACCACCTCTCGCTTCCACAATCCATACCCGGCCATTTCTCTGGACAGTAAACACCTACTACTGTAAAGCTTGGCAATGTAGATTAAGGCTAAATGTATGTCACATTTCCTCTACTTGTCTTGCTTTCCCTTTGTGCTGAACTTGAACATACTTTTACTTGGCATAGCCCGTTGCTTTAGGCACCCCACTGATTAAGCAGTCCAATCCCCACTTTACTTCACTCTTTGGTGCTGGACTTGAACCTACTTGAGTTAACTGGCAATGTGTATTACACTAGACCTCCTACAGATTAAGTAGTCCAATCCCCACTTCCAACAGTTCAGGTGAACAACATTGGCTCTATGTCAAAGCGAACTCACCCTTTGGTTGCAGGTGCCCCACAGGCAATTCCTCCACTGGAATTCCTCTCTCAGAGCTTCTGGTGCCACAGCACAACTTGAAATAGGCAGCTTCTTCCCTTAGCCAGAACCAGGAGGGTTGCCCCTGGAAGACAGGAAAACCTCCCCAGGGAGGGGGCACTTGGACCAGTGGCAGTGGTCTCCGCCACTTCAGCAATAAGTTTCTGTGTTCCTCTTACAGTGGAAACACATACCTTCTTAACAGTAGCTCTAAAACAGAGCTTACAGCTCTGAGAGCCTGCACACAGACTGCTGTGCTGCTGTCTCTCCAAGGCTGCACACAGACTCTGTTCAAAAATCCCCAACATGCTATCCTAACTTCCAACTGCAGCACTCCAGTGTGGCTCATGCAGCTGTGAGAGTTCTATGGTGATGTCATCCCTCAGTCTCAGCTGAGACTGAGAACAGAGTGAGACAGTGTGAAATCCATTTAACTGGAGTTTCACAAGCTGCCTTCCCTGCCTACCACTAGGTCTTACTGGGATTCTAGTAACCCCGGGTAACGGGGAGGGGGTTACACCAGTCTTTAACAGCATTAATCCAGAAGCCACTTTTCACAAGAGATGGGGAATTTTTTTGTTTATATCTTAAAGACAAAATACAAACAAAAATTGCAATTCAAAAACAATGCCATGAAAAAACAAAAGCAAGTATTACATCATTCAATAGCGCCACACAAAAACGAAGATTGAAAATAAACCCTCTTTCCCTCTAGAAGAGCAGCAGAATTTCTATTTCATAACTTCAGAAATAATAAACATAAAACATAGCAGTACACCATAAAATCTCAAAAAGGAAAAAAATGGAAACGAATAAATATTTCATCATACAGCAACTTCAAAGTGTAAGGAGGACAGCAAAAACAAACTCCACCCCCCCACTCAAATAGATGGGGAACTTTCAATTATTCGACCCAGAAAAACAACAAAATATAATAATAAAGCAGTATTCGCCTCATACATATTCTTAAAAAATATAAAAATCATAACACAACAAAAAACAGTACAACATGTCGGAAATAATACTGAAAATAAAATTGTGAAAAAAACATATGGCAAACAAACCCACCCCTCCCCCCACCCTTCATTAAAGAAAACAAACTAAGCAGTACTACATCATACTGACTCAGAAGGGAGGAGAGAAAAACAAATTAGAAATAACAATCTTGTGAAAACACCTGATATGGGAAGAGACCCAACGAATGGCATCTCCAAGCTGAGAAAAAGAAATACATCTAATTAACTCCTCCTCCGGTCTAGTTACCAATCCAGAAGACCAGTCACCTGGAAAAAGAATAATATATCTAATAAATATGGTGCCAATACCTTTCCCATATGCCTCTTTTCAGGGAAATAAATTTCTGTTCCCTCACTTTAGATATTTCATTAGATACAGAAAAAACAACTCATGGACTGTAAGTAGTTGTTGCTGAAAAATAAACCGGCAGCAGACCTGCCTGATCCAGTACAAAAGTATGGCAGAAATCACATTTAATGTATTATTATTATATGTACTTCACTGAGATGGACAAATCCCATAGTATAGCTGTAAATCATTCAAAATCCAAAAAGGATGCCTTAACCAATTGATACCCCATATCTTCCAAAAATCTCGGATAAAAAGGCAGTCAAAATATAAATGATCCATCGTCTACATTTGAGTAATACAAGTTGGTCTTAAACAATATCTGTCCTCTAAAGCCTTATGTTTGTGATTCCCACGTGTATTAATTTTTCAATGAATCCCCAACCAAACTAGATCCCACATATTTACAGGGATTCTTTTATCAATCAGACGAGCAGTAATTAGATTCCTATCTGGCCCTTGAAAAGTTGAAAACGATTGTTCAAAAAATTGGAATGCTATAATATCTGAGTATAACGCGTTCCTAGATAAAAGAGACACATCTTGATAAGTCACTTTCCATTTTTTCAAGTAATCAAAAACAACCAACCGCCCAGGGAAGAGAACATATTTCCACTTATTTTTATGTATAAAAGCATCAGTCTTCCATTCTGCTAGAATCTTCCGTAAATTTATAAATAAATAAGTCTCCCATGCCTTAGAGGCATCCAAAATAAAAGTCTTTAGATTTGTAGAAAGAAACAGTGTGAAAAAGAAAACAATGGGATGCAACATTCGAACCCCACCTTGGGAAATGTCTAAATAAAGAAAACTCCTTTTAACAGGGTTTAATCTGCTCCCCCAGAAGCCTGAAAAAAAAAACACGACATTATAGCAGTTTCAAAGTGTTTTGGCAGCAGAAAAATAAGGGCAACATATAGAAATAATGGCAACAAAAAGGAGTGAATCATAATTATCCATTTCCGTTTACCCATCTTCCATTTGTTCCATCTACTAACATGATCCCTACCTCTATTAATGCATAGCTCCCAGTTGTACCCAATGATATCCATGCCTGCCCAGTAGATCCCTAAAATGTTGGTATAAGAATCAGAAAGCAAAGACGTCTCCAGTAGAAATATCACCCTGTGTGGAGGTTGAAAGTCTTCAGCATGTACTTTTCTCAGTATTTATACGGGCTCCAACCACCCACACAAATGATTGTAAGACTGCACATACTAAAACACCAGTGACCTGATCAGGAAAAAAAAACACACAAATCATCTGCGTATACTATAGTTCTCAGTTCTCTCTGAAACCCCCTCCCAACTCCATATAATAAAGGTGATCTGTTTAAGAGTCTGATAATAGGATCAAATGCCAATACATACTAAACAGGGCAGAGGGGACAGCCCTGTCTTACACCCCGCCGAATAGTACACCTCTTCCCCACCCATCCAGTTACAGAGCATGTCAAATAAGCCAGGGCATAACTTTGCAGCCAATGAATGAAAACTGGAGAGATACCATATGTTGACAACATAAGCCATAAACATTCCTGTGAAAGGAGAGCAAAGGCTTTTGCTTGATCCACACTTAAAACATAACCCTTAGTATTGCTGTCAAAAAGTTCTCTATCAAAATCAAAGCATCTTGTATGGATCTCCCTGGTACTGATCAATATTGTAAGGGGTGAAGTAAATCCTGTAACACCCGAACCAATCTATTACAAAATAGTTTAGCCAATATTTTTAAATCTACGTTTAATAATGTAATCGCCACCAATTACTAATGTTAGTTGCATCCCCCTTCTTCCTTAGAAAAATCATCAGTCCATGATACATAGACTCAGTAATTCTATTTTCCTGAAGGAAATCATTGTAAACAGACAAAAGTTCAGATGGCAAAGATGCCCAGAGAACCTTGTACAGTTCTCCTGGGAGACCATCAGACCCAGGCGCCGTATTGTCCTTCAAATTCTGAATCACAAACTCTGATTCGTCTTTCGAAAAAAAATTGTGTAATTTCATCAGCTTTTGTAAACTCCAATTTAGGAAGATCTGCAGCCGTAAGCAGAAGTGACGTTCTGTCTAAATTACAAGGAGAGAAACTGAATTGACGTAAAATAAAGTTTTCTACAATCCCCATAATCCCCAAATTCGTGGTAACTAGCAGACCCGTGTCATCCCGGAGTCCTGTCGTATGTCTAGCCTGTTTTCTATGCTGAGTCTTCGTATGGATTAGTTTGTTCTTTTCGTCCCTGAGTCCCAAACCGTTGCTCCATTTCCAACGATTTTTGTCTACTGTATTGCAGAGCAGTAAGACTGTTTCAAAGCAGCAGTTTCAGACATCGTCCCCCTTACCATCTGCTACCAAAGAGAGCAGTCTACATAGTTCAGCCGGTTTGTGTCAATATCCTTGATTATTCTTTACAGGCACAACTCTGGAGCGCTGTTTAAAGAAATCAGTAAGGCAAGTTTTTGTGTCCTCCCACCAGCAAACTGGAGAGTCATAAAGAAAAAAAAAACAGACTCTCTATCCTCAAGAATTTCATGCAACATATGAGATGTGACAGTTTCCTGTAATAAGCTAACATTCAGTCTCCACAGCCCTTTACCATTCAAGACGGTCGGGTGCAAAGTTACCTATATGCCTATCAAACAATGATCTAATGTCTCCACAGGAATAACTTGTGTGTAAACTAAGGGGGCCTCAGCCGTTAACAACCAGAAATCAATCCTGGTGCCTATCGTTCCTTTAAAAAAGGTGGGCCATATATTTCCTTCAAAAGCATCCCTCAAGGATGCCTGGCACAAAACTGTTCTTAACTCATTATTATCACAATAAGTTTTACAGTTATCCCTCCCAGTCCGCATATCAGTGTTAAAATCACACACCTCCAAAGCACTAAATGACTGGTACAGAGATTGGGGAGTACTGCCCTAAATAAAGCAACTATAAGAGCTTTCTGTTGAGGGGCGTAAACATTAATAATCCGAAAATACACATTTTGAAACATAATATCCAACTTCACCGCCCTCCCTGGATCAATGTCCACCAGTTTCTCTATCATAAATTCAGGTGAAGAAAAACAAAACCCTAAACCAGAGCATTGCTCCCCCCCAGGACCATACAGAATTTCCTCCATATCAGTCCTGCGAGGCTACACGAACCTCTCTGTCTGTATATAGTCTAGTATCCTGTAACAGAAACATATCATAGGGCAAAGACATTAAAACAGCATAAGTAGATTTTCTTTTAAATTCGGACCTAATGCTATTAACATTTAAACTAGCGAGACGTAGTGAGGGTGTAGAAATCACAAGAGATAGTTATAGTGCTCAAGACATCTTTTTCTTAGCAGCCCTGGTATTCCTCTTCGTGACCGAAATCATAGATTTGGGCTGTAATGGTTCCCTTTTCCCTAAAGGGGGGGGGGGTCACTATGTGTAGAAGGAATAGATACATCTGAATCAGCATCATCCGTTATCTCGCCCCAGCTTTGTAGGGGTTCGTATTGGTTGGTTGTCACTACCTCTGACAAAGTCAGTGCTTTAGCAGCACATTTTGGCATAGTTCGTTTTTTGGGTACTGGTATAAAGCCAGTAGAGTTTACTGGAATCAGAAGTATTCCCCCTGGCGATTCAGGTGCTGGAAAATCCATGGGGGGGGGGGGGCATCATCCCTTCTGTTATGACCACATTTTTAATGCCAGCTGTAAATCCGGAATCCGAAACTTGCTCCCTGCGAGAGGAGGATCCTAATTCTTCCCTGTGTCCACTGGAGGGGGGTGGATTTGAAAGGTAAGGAGGAGGAGGGCCTGGCCTGCCATCTGGAAAGGGCTGTGACTGGTGTGTGGCATCAGCCTTAGCTTTATGTTGTCTGTAAGATTTATTAACATAAAAGTCATGTTCTGTGAAATCCAAATTTTTGTTGTGGGCCGACCACGGTCAAGAGGCAAAAACATGAGCCTCTGACTGACATAAATTACAGGAGGGAGGGACTTTGCAGGTGGTGGCTGAGTTTCCCAAGGTCCTACACACACAGCATTTCATCTGGTCACAGTCTGAAGTTAGGTGTCTGGTGGAACCACACCTATAACAAGATCGGGGCTGACCAGGGTAAAACAAAATCCCCCATCTCTCCCTATAAAAAAACAATTAGGCAGATGTTGAACACCCTCCTCAGTTAAGTTCAGCTGAATAGAAAATTTCCACCCCCTGTCCAAAATCCATTGTCGTCTATGATGGCATTGGGCAAACCATTTACTGTACAGCATTTTTCTAGCCAATATAAGACATCCAACACATTTACCCCCTCGTTCCAAAAGAGCACAGTTATGATCTTAGCTGTGGGCCGAGTAATAGGGATAGCCTTGAAAGGCTTCCACAAAGGAGTATTTTTGACAACATAATATGTAACACAAAATCTCTCCAGCAATCCTGACGACCAAAAAGTTGTGATCGCCAGATGCATGTATCTGTGCGTAGACTTCAGCTGGGGTAAAGTGCAAAGAATCAATAAGAAGACATTTCCCGACATAATTTCGATCCGGAGGAAGGTCCAAGCCACCTTTATAATAAAGGCGGACTACAAACCTTCGTCTCGCTGGCTCTTCAGGTTTTTTGAAGAGACCGGCATAGCTAGGCTGTTTTCCTGTGTCTGAACTAGAAGCACCCTTGGGAAGAGGGTCTGAAGAGTCCTTAGCCAGAAAAGAAAAATCAGTGCCGTAGAATATGGGTCCTGACGACCAGTATCCTGCAGAGACGAAAATACCTGTTCGCTGTGCTGGCTGGCCTTGTTCAGGAGATACAGGTCACAAAGCCCCCTCTAAGTCAGCATCTGACGTTGAAGCAGTACAGGGCCAAACTGCACCCTGTTGATCTGTACTTTGTGTTGCTGCCGCCATCTGGTGACCATCCTTCGCATTGCATAGAAACATAGAATTTGACAGCAGATAAGGACCGCTTGGCCCACCCAGTCTGCCCATTTCCCTACCTACTGGATAAGCTGCAGATCCTAGTTAACCAGCAGCCTACTTCTTCCTACCCCCACCCCCCAGAATGGCCTTATGACTGTCCCATGCATGCTTGAATTCCACCACTGATTTTGACTCCACAACCTCCTCTGGAAGGCCGTTCCATGCATCCACAACCCTCTCTGTGAAAAAATACTTCCTTAAATTACCTCTGGACGCACCCCTCTATCTTCAAATTGTGCCCTCTTGTTCTTGCACCTCTTTTTTGAAAGATGCTACCCTCTTGGACTTTGTTGATTCCCTTGAGGTACTTGAACGTTTCTATCATGTCCCCCCTCTCCCTCCTTTCCTCGAGGCTATACATATTAAGCTCCTTTCATCTCTCTTCATATGTCTTCCGGTGCAGACCCTGAACCATTTTAGTTGCCCTCCTCTGGACAGCTTCCATCCTGTCTATGTCTTTGCAGAGATTGGGTCTCCAGAACTGCTCACAGTACTCCAGATGGGGTCTCACCAGCTGTCTGTACAGAGGGATAATAACTTCCTGTTTTCTACTGGTGATGCCTCTCCCTATGCATCCCAGTATCCCCCCAGCCCTTCTTGCTGCCCTCTCACATTGCTTGCCCACCTTTAGGTCATCTGATATGACTACCCCAGGTCCCTTTCCATTTTGTTGTTAGTATCTCACCCCATTGTGTACTCTTCCCTGGGTTTTGTTTCCCAGGTGCATTACCTTACACTTCTTAGCATTGAATCTAAGCTGCCATACATTTGACCATTCCTCTAACCTTGCCAAGTCCCTCTCATCCTTTCCACCCCACCCTGTGCATCAACTCTGTTGCAGATCTTTGTGTCATCTGCAAAGAGACATACTTTCCTTCAGTCCCTCTGCAATGTCGCTTATAAAGACATTGAAGAGATAGTCCTAATACTGAACCCTGCGGTACCCCACTAGTAACCCTCCTTTCTTCAGAGTGGACTCCATTTACTATTACTCTCTGTGTCCTATTCTCCAGCCAATTCTTTACCCAGGATGTCATTTTGGGACCCACTCCCAGGCTGGCTAACTTGTATATTAATCTTTTGTGTGGGACTGTGTCAAATGCCTTGCTAAAGTCTAGGTAGGCCATGTCCACAGCCCCTCCCTGATCTACTACTTTGGTCACACAGTCAAAGAAATCTATCAGATTCGTCTGGCATGACCTTCCCGCTGTGAATCCATGCTGCCTAGGGTCCTGTGCCCCTCTGGCCTCTAGATACTCGACAATTCTTTCCTTCAGAAGTGATTCCATCATTTTCCCTATCACTGAGGTTAAACTAACAGGTCTGTAGTTTCCTGCATCTGCCTTGCTCCTACTTTTGTGAAGGGGAATCACATCTGCCCTCCTCCAGTCCTCAGGTACCACCCCATCCTCCCATGATTTGCTAAAAAGGGTAGTCAGTGGTGTCACTAGTTCTACCCTTAGTTCATTTAGAATTCTGGGAAGAATCCCATCAGGCCCCATTGCTTTGTCCACCTTCAGTTTTAAGAGTTCTTTCAGAACCCTTTCTTCTGTAAATGGGCTGGTATCAACTTCTGTATCCAGAGTGTTTCTACTGTTTGTTTTAGGTACCTCCCCCTCTTCATTTGTAAATACTGAGCAAAAATATTTGTTTAGTATCATATTGTAGATGAGCGCACTTCAGGAGATAGGGTCACACTCGCAGCCAGTATAGTCCCTGGTAAAGGGATATTAGGGTCAGGTATCCAAATTCCATCACACAAGATCCATCCATCTTTTTGAAGATCTTGTTCAGGTTGCATCCGATGCTGTAAAAGGAAAGGGAATATCGGAAGACTGGGAAAGTAAGTCAGAAGGCTCCTTAATAGCAGGTTCCACCAGAAGTTTCTCCCTGAAGAAAGCTTTTTTTGTATCATATCAGTAGGGCTCTGTTCCAAACGTTTCCATTTTTTTTCTTCTTTCACCATATCCTGCCTCACAATTTGAGGAACATCAGTTTCTGTCATCATTTGTAAAAGATGAGATTGTTCTCGTTCCATGTCCAACAATAATTGGTCTTCAGCCTGTGAGGAATCCATAACCACAGCCTTAGATGAAGACTGCAACTCTTCTGCACATCCTTCCCCTTCCAAGGCCTCCTGCATACTGCTGGGATCCATGCCTGTGACAGACAAGGGTACAGACAGTCGAGTAGGGGAATTTTCCCCAGTATCTGGCCAACATTCCCCTTCTCTTAAAACCAGGTCATGCAATTGCCCAAGGCTTTTTGTGAGTGCTGATGTGCGAAATGGCTGACACTACATGTTCAGTCACTTCACTACCAGTCTAGTATTGCTTGCAAAGCACTTTGGGATAGAGTGTGCATGAAAAGTGCAGTATAAATGGTAATTATTTTTATTCTTAAAAGTGATAGGAAACTGTTTTAAATGAGGCCCTTCCAAATGCTTTCTTAGTTCTTGTTTGGAATGATAACCACCTATTTAATATACTTTGATTGTTTTGTTTAATTAAAGCAGCAGTACTAGTCATCCAGCTAAAAATGTAATTCTACCTTTTTTAGCATTAATGTAGTCCTGATAATCTTAAATTCTTAACTGGGGTATTTTAAATTCAATCAGCTATTTTTAAGACTGTGTTTAATTACAACTTTTGTAATTTCTGTGGCTCTACAATAAAGATGGCAGCCACCAGTAACATAGAAATATAGAAAGAAATTGTTGGCAGATAAGGACTGCTAGGGACAATCAGTCCGCCTGTAAGCCCTGTACTTGATTACAGCTTCTGAGCCTCCCTCTGCTTTACCTCTGTGATTCCCTTTGCCTGCCCCATGCATGTTTAAATCCAACCACAGTGCTTGCTCTCACCACCTTGTTAGGAGGTCTAAACCTCACTTTCAGATTCTTGACGATATTGTGCATTACATTATATACCTATGATAATTACTATGGTTAGCAAAAGATAGAAACATTTCTAGTTACAGAGATGAGCCCTATTGGCTAAATTAGAAATGGCTCCACGGTCCAAGATAACATTATACAATTCTGTAAAATCATCAGTTTGAGAACAAAAGAGTTCTTAAACAGAGTCTTACATAACTCAGTGTAGTAGTACAAATCACCAAAAGGTGGCAATGCCGTCTTGCATATTATAATTACTTCAAGGACACAGATGTCCTGGCATCTTACAAGTAAGAAATACACAGAAAATACATAGCAGAATATATGTATTAGCAAGCAAAGTGTATTACAACAATATGCATTCATATCCTGACATCTACTCTTGTAAGGTAGATGCCCTTAGCCCTATATGGTAGTATAACATATACCTAAGTGCTAACTGTCTACGGTGTACCTCTGAGGGTACCAATTAGGGTGCAGGGACCTCGTGTAGCAACCTCCTGTGGCAGACCATTCCATGTGTCCACCTCCCTCCCTCTCTGAACATAAACTGCCTCACATTCCCTCTTAACCTGACACCTTCCAATTTCATGTCATGCCCCCTCGTTATTGTACTCTTCCTATAATGATCCACCCCTCTATAATGGAAGATGTCTCCCCCCTGCACCTTTTTTATGCCCCTGAGGTACTTGAATGTTTCTGTCATGTCCCCTCTCTCCCTTCACTCCTCCAGCAAGCATATATTGAGGTCCCTTAATCTCTCCTCATAAGTTTTTTGGTGCAAGCCCTGTACCATCTTAGTCGCCCTTCTCTGGACTGTCTCTAACCTATTAATGCTTTTTTGAAGGTGCAGCCTCCAGAACTACACATAACACTCCATGTGAGGCCTGACCAGGGTTTTACATAATGGCATCACTACCTCCCATCTTCTGCTGGTAACTCCTGCCTATGCACCCCAGTGTGCCATTGGTCTTCCCTGCTGCCCTTGTACTCTGCTTTGACATTTTCAGGTCATCTGAAATAATAACCCCCAGATCCCTTTCTTCCTTGGTGACTATCAGTGACTCCCCCCCATCCTGTAGCTCTCTTTAGGGTTTCTATGCCTCAGGGGTATAATTTTGCACTTCTGTGAATTAAACGTCAGTTGCCACTCCTCAGACCATTTCTAAAGTTTCCCAAGCTCCTTCCTCATTCTTTCCATTCCTTCTGGAGTATCCAACCTGTTACAGATCTTGGTGTCATCTGTAAACAGGCAGACCTTTCCTTCCAGCCCCTCTGCAATGTCACTAATGAGGACATTGAACAGGACGGGCCCAAGGAGCAATTCCTGAGGTACCCTGCTCATCACACCCCTCTCCCCAGATTGTACCCCAATTATCATCACCCTCTGCCTCCTGTCCATTAGCCAGTTCCTAACCCAGTTTACCACTTTGTCTCCCATGCCCAGACTACCCATCTTATGAACATACAGACATATGAAAATTGTTAGCAGATAGAGGCCCAAAGGTTTATCAAGTCTGCTCGATTTTTCCAGCTAGCCACCCCCTACTCAGCAGCTGCCCCTCCCTTCCTTCCCATCCTCCCTCAACCCTTACCCTTACCCTGTCCCAGCCCCCTTTGAAGCAGCTTACTGTTCTGTAGGATACCATTTCCACAGGCAACATGTTCCATTCGGTCACCACCCTCTCTGTAAAAAAGTGTCTTCTAATCTCCTTCCTGGACCTACCCACCTCCAATCTCATAGCATGGCTTCATGTATCCCTCCCTTCCCTCACTTTGAAAAGCTCCTCCTTCCCCATCCTGTTGATGCCTGTCATGCACTTGAAGGTTTCAGTCATATCTCCTCTGTCACTCCTCTCCTCCCGTGAGTACATGTTCAATTTCCTCAGTCTGCTATCGTATGGTAAATCCCCCAGACCCTGAATCATTTTTTTTTTGTTGCCCTGCGTTGCACCCCCTTCAGCAACTTAATGCCCTTCTTCAGGTACGGCTGCCAGGACTGCACATAGTCTTCCAGTTGTGGTCTTACCAGTGATCTATACAGTGGCAGAATAACCTCCCCCTCTTAGAGGATATACCCCAGGTAATACAACCCAGCATCTTATTGGCCTTTGCAGCCTCTCTCCTATATTGTGCTGAGTTGTTCATTGAACCCATTATGATTAGCCCAGCTCCTTTTCTTCCTCAGTCACGGCAAGCTGTACTTCACCCAGCTGGTAGCTCCTTTTTGGGTTCCTTGCCCCAAAATGCATCACTTTGCACTTTTTGGTATTGAACCCCAGTTGCCATGTGTCTGACCAGGTCTCCAGCTTTGTCAGATCCTCCTGCAATCCCTGCCATCCCTCTTGGTCATCCACCACACCCCATCTTAGTATCATCAGCAAACAGACTAATCCTGCTCTTGATTCCCACTGAAATGTCAGCAATGAATATCCCAGATAGCACTGGTCCCAACACCAAGCCGTGCAGAACTCCGCTTGTCACTTCCCTTGGGGATGAGACCTCCCCTTCCACCACCACTCTCTGATGCCTTCTACTTAGCAGTTCCTTACCCATCCCACCATCTTGGAACCCACCCCTGTGCCTTCCAGCTTACTTCCTAGCCTCCCATGTGGCACAGAGTTGAATGCCTTGCTGAAATCCAGATACAGCACATCTACTGCATGGCCCCCATCCAACTTTCTAGTTACACAGTTGTAGTATTCTATCAGGTTGGTCTGGCAGGATCTGCCAGTGACAAAGCCATGCTGTCTGCTGTCCTGCAACCCATTGGCCTCCAGGAGCACCACCAGCCTCTCCCTTCAGGATTGCCTTCATCAACTTCCTATGATGGATGTGAGCCTCACAGGCCTATAGTTCCCTGGTTCATCCTTGGGGCCACTCTTATGGAGAGGAACCACATGTGCCATCCTCCAATCCTGACCTATACACCCCGTATTCAATGAGGCACTGAACAGGTCTGCCAATGGCCCTGCTAGGACCTCTGCCAGCTCTTTCAGTACCCTGGGGTGGATGGCATCTGGCCCTGGTGCCTTGTCCGCCTTCAGTGCCCTCAATCCTTCCAGCATCCTACTCCCTGTGATTACCCTATCTGTCATCACTTCCCCCTCCGTTCCCACCCTTCCCCCCTTGGGTATCTCCCCCCTCTTTCTCCTTAGTAAATACCGAGCAGAAGTAGTCATTAAGTGCTTCTGCCTTTTCTCCCCCCTTTTCCACCCATTCCCCTGCTGTCCTAATCCTCACTATCTGTTCCTTGCAGCTCCCTTTCTCCCTGATGTACTTGAAGAACTCCTTCTCACCCTTTTTATGTTGGCTCATGCTTGCGCGGCCAACATCTTGCACTAGTAGCAGATTTGGAGGCGCAGTCACTGTTGAGCGAATGCAGGGCATGCATCAGTAGGTGCATCCCTCATTCCTCAATAAGCCAGCATGCAGGCGCCACACCAGGAATATATAATGTGGTGAGCACATCTAAGGAAAGGTCCGCTGCAATGAGAGCAAAGCTTGTCACACAACGGCACCTCCCGACGTGCCTTCCCTGGTGAAGCATTACAGTAAACATGGCAGCAGTGACTGCCGCCACTGCCTGCCACAATGCCAACTATGGGGGTGCCCAATCCCCCTGTCAGCATGCCCTGACCCAGTTTATGTGCCGACAGGGGAGCCCAATCCCTGTCGGCATAATGCACCCCCCCATTTGTTATGTGCCGAGGGGGTGCCCAATCCCTCTCGGCTCTTGCCCCTCCTTCGGTATGTGCTGATGGGGGTACCCAATCTTCCATTGGCTAGCCCTCCCAAACACTCAGGTGGCACGCTGGGAGCCCACCCCAGCATGCCAAATGCCCCTGTAAAAAAAAAAAAAAAAAGTTCCGCAATGTTTTTTTTTTTTTTACCTGTAAAAGAAAAAAACGGTCCCTCGCGGTCTGTTCTGCTCCTTCCCCAACCGCACCCACCCTCTTCGCACCCTGCCTCCCCACCCCCTCACCCATGCCTCCTGGAGTCAGCGTGTTGATCTTCAGTGGACTGGGAACACGTCTGCACTCTTCAAAGTCGACCACGAACTGAAGAAATGCCGGTTAGCTGTATAATGGCATAAATAGGGTTTTTTCAACTTTGGTGCTTATCTCAGGCATTTTGGGGAATTTTTGCACCACATTTTCAACATGGGGTTATTGGGACCCCTCCTCATGAATTCAGTCACTGTCATGGCGTTATTCAGTCCCGGAAGGTGGTTTCATGGTCACTGCGCAGAATCACCTTTTGGGACCGATTAACGAAATGACAGTGCCACTGTTCATGAGAGGGGGGCTCTCAAAAAGCCTATGTTGCAAATTTGGTGAAAAAAAATCCCAAAAATGGCTGTTTTACGAGTGTGCATTGTGCAGTTTCCACGCACGCTCATAACTTTGTGAATTTGTAATATTTTCACTCCTGATTTTCAAAATTGGCATTTTTCCCCACACCCTTATGAACAGTGCAGCTGTCATTTTACATATCCTGGCCAAAATGTGTTTTTGCATGTCCGGCACAGAATAGTGCAGTCCCTGTGTCAAATCAGTTTTCGGGACCGTTTGAGAAAATGACGGTGACACTGTTCATGAACAGAGGTCCTAAAATGTCTATGTTGAAAATTTGGTGATGAAAGTCCATAAAATTACTGTGTCACAAGAGTGCGTTGCGCAGTTTCCACGCACCCTTGTAACTTTGCAAATTTGCAATATTTTGCATGCCAGACTTTCAAAACTGGCATTTTTTCACACCTCCTTATGAACAGTACAACTGTCATTTTTCACAGCCTGCCCAAAATATGTTTCCACACCTGTGGCGCACAATGGTGTGGTTGCTGTGGGAAATCAACTTTTGGGACAGATTAACAAAATCACAGTGCCACTGTTCATGAAGGGAAGCCCCAAAATGCCTATGTTGAAAATGTGGTTAAAACATCCCAAAAATAATTGGGTTATGGATGTGTGTTGCGCAGTTTCTATGCATGCTCATGACTTAACCAAATTTTCATATTTTCACTCCGGATTTTCAACGTTGCCATTTTTTTACACCTTCTCATGAACAATACAGCTGTCATTTTTCACATCCTGCCCAAAATGTGTTTTCTTCCCTGGGTCGCCAAATGGCATAGCTGCTGTGCAAAACCACCTTTCAGCTAACAAACTGATTGTGCTGCTCTTCATGAGGTGGGGTCACAAAAAGCCTATGTTGAAAATTTGGAGTGAAAATACCAACAAACACCTACAACATTAGGGTTTCCAACTGTAACAGCCCACCCTGTAGAGACTGCCAGGTGTCAGGGGTGTGACTTGGGATCATTGGCTGTAATGCTCACGCCATTCCACCACCACCCCCACCCTGCAGCCAGTGACAGGCATCGAGGTGTGCCTTGGAGTGTTTGGCCCTTAAGTTCACCCTGTTCTCCTATACTGCACCTGTCTCCATGTATTTCCTTCTGGAATGGGGTACGTATAAGGCCCAAAGACCCCAAAGCACACCACGACACTTGTCAGTGTCTACAGGGTAGGGTGAGTTAAAATGGCATGAGCGTTATAGCTGACAACCCAAAGGCACACCCCAACGCCTGTCAGTCTCTGCAGGGTGGGGGTGGGGTTGACGTTAGTTCAGTACTTCACTACCATTCCTATTATGCATCTCTAACTCCTGCACTACCAATGCCAATGCCAGCGAGACATTTGGCATTGACAAATGCTTGTTAATGCCTAGAGCCAGTCTGAGCTCCTTTGATGCCTTTGCAGCTCTTACTGCCCTTATCACCTCCCTTGCTACCTTCACGTACTCGTCCCTGTCTTCCGCTCTCCCTGTTCTCTTGTATCTCCTGGAGGCCTTTCTTTTCCTCCTTACCTGGTCCATAACATCCCTGTTCATCCAGCTTGGCATTTTCACCCTAGACTTCTTACTCTGAGCCTTACTGCAGGATTTGGTTGCCTCTACTATCCCCATCTTTATGAGCTCCCATCTCTGGTTAGTGTCCATGCTAGGTTGAATTCTTGCTATCTACCCTCTAACTACTTCCCCCATCCTCCCAAAGTCTGCCCTCCTGAAGACCAGCACCTTTGTGGTGGATACTACTTCCTCTTTACCGATCTTTAACATGAACCATACTGATTGGTGGACACACCCTGCCAGTGGTTCATCCACCCTCAGATCCCTCACATACTCCCCATTAGTCAGCACAAGGTCCAGGGTGCTCTCCCCCTGGTTGGTTCACTGACCATCTGTACCAGAAAGCTGTCTTGGAAAGCTTCCAGCAGTACCTGCTCCCGCCTATTGTTGGTGGCTAGGGTAACACAATCCACTCCTGATAGGTTGAAGTCCCCCATGACCACCAAACTCCCCTTCCTCCATGTCCTCCTTATCTGTTTTACTATTTCCCTGTCCAACTTCTCCATCTGGGAGGGCGGTCTGTACACCACTCCCATCTGGAGACTCCTATTCTTGGAATCCTGGATTAGCACCCATAAGGTTTCCATTCTGCCCTCCTCTTCCTTACACACTTCAGTCCTTCCATCATGTATAGTGCCACCCCCCTTCCCTTTATCCTATCCCTGCGGAATATCCTGTATCTGGCACCACCAAATCCCAGTCATAGTGTCGGGTGGCCCATGTTTCTGTGATGGATGAGGGTCTGTAGCTCCATCATTTTATTCCCCAGGCTTCGAGCATTTAAGGTGACCACCTTTCATCCTCCTCCTTTCCCCTCCCCTTCCCCCTGTCCTCCCCTGCCAGCATTCCCTTATGTGGGACAGTGTCAAAGACTTTGCTGAAATCGAGGTAGGTGATGCCCACCCCCAACCCCGATTTACTTTCTTCATTACCCAGTCAAAGAAATCTATCAGATTTGTCTGACATGACCTACCCACTGTGAAACCATGCTGCCTAGGGTCCTCCGCACCGATGGCTTCCAGATGTCCCACTATCCTTTCTTTAAGCAGTGCCTCTACGATCTTTCCCACTACTGAGGTGAGGCTGACTGGCCTATAGTTTCCAGCCTCCCCCTTACTGCCAGATTTGTGTAGAGGGACCACATGTGCCCTCCTTCAATCCACTGGCACCACTCCATTGTTGAGTGACTCAGTGAACAAGGCTGCCAGAGGTTCTGTTATTCGCAGCTCCCTTAATATCCTCAGGTGTATGCCATCTGGCCCCATCGCTTTGTCCACCTTCAATCTAATGAGCTCCTGCAGGACTCTCTCTCTTCCCTGTGAATGGACTGCTGTCCCCCTCTGCCTCCCCCTTGGCATCTGTTGCTCGGCTGTGGACCCTGTTCCACTTTCAAAAATCTTCTCCCCGGAGTAAAGCTACCAACAGTCCCCATCTTCTCAGGACAGTCCCTATTTTAGGCAGCATGTCCCAGTGTCCCCACTAGTTTTGCAAAATGTCACTTTTGTCCTGGTTTTTGTTTACTTGTCCCAGTTTTGTCCCTTTTTTTTTTGCTGGCTGCTAATCTGTGAGTGACAGTTATTTCAGCACCACTGTGGCGCTGCTCGGGCTGGACAGCAGTTGGCAACTTCAATCCCTGCACCTGTGTTGCACCGCAAGCATGTCAGTGGGAGTACAGTAAAGCATGTTCCTTCCTGTTAGATTAGACTGGGTAGTTGTGCAAATAAGTGCATGTGGATATCTGCTTGCCAGCAGATAAGAGGGACTCTAGATACAGAAGAGACCGGCAGCAGTGAGCCAAGGTACCTGAACCTGATCAGCCGTGGGGAAATATGTGAAAACAATTTGGTGTGGTGGTGGGAGTTACTGAAGTGAAGTTTGCTCAGCAAATGAGGTGAGTGTAAGCGGGTTGGATGG
Source organism: Neoceratodus forsteri (assembly GCA_016271365.2). Lineage (NCBI taxonomy): Eukaryota > Metazoa > Chordata > Ceratodontiformes > Ceratodontidae > Neoceratodus > Neoceratodus forsteri. The sequence continues at coordinate 114,355,361 of JADMNL010000024.1, read as the reverse complement.
AACTGTCAGGAGGAGCAATACATGCAGCTCGAGTGTCTGATCACAATTTAATGCAGGTTTGCATCTAATGAACTTTCTGTACATCATGATTTGGAACTTGCTGCAGCAGAATGATGTATTGTTTTAATATGGATGTTTGCTGCTGGTGTTACTGTGGGGTGGCATGGCCAGAACAAGCAGCAAAATGTAATTGTGTGCAGCGTTGTCTGCGGTGGTGCCCGTGGGAGTGACTCGGTGGGGGTGGGGTTATGGTCAGGATGGACCATCCCAGTTTTAGGCCTCGGAAAGTTGGTAGCTTTACCCCAGAGAGCACACACTAACAGCACTCGCTGTATTTATAATGCAAATATGTCAGGGTGTTGCCAGCACATGTTTCTGATGGCTAGCAGCACAACACCACCCTGATTTGCTTACATCCATGATTGTTGACATGGCAAAAGACCAACATCTTTTAAGAACTTCATCCTTTTTCTTGCCTTGGGAATGAAATAAAGCAAAAAAGAAAATCAGATATATCGATGTTTTGATTTGTCCTAACTGCCACCAAGTTATTCAAATTATTGTTAACTAGTACTGCTGCTTTAAAGATGGTATTTGTATTTTTTTTATGTCACTGAATCTGCCTTATGTTCTCCCTCTACACTGGGTACTGCTGTCTGTTTTTATCTTTCATGGACATTCTTTGGTGTCAACAACTGTGTGCTGAAGCAGTCAATAAGGAGGGATTAACCCACGACAGGACATGGGTTTACTGAGCATTAATCCATGCCAGGGAGGGGTTGTGAGGCATGAGGTCACAGGCTGAGTGACTTCAACCACCCAGACGTGGATTAATGCTCAGTAAACCTATGCTCTGGAGTGGGTTAATCCTCTTATAACATGGGCAATGTCATGTTAGAGGTTTATCTAAAGGAATATTAAAATAAATCTCTGTGAACATGCATTTTTAATAAAATAGTCCTTCTGCCTAATGAATATTGTCTACTGAGGATGCTGAAATTGTAGTTGTCCACTAGGTGGTTTTGTTGTTATGAGGATGCAAGTGCTATTAAAGATGTGGCAAAATTCATCATTCTTGGGTGAAATTCTGCCGTTTGAAGGCAAAATTTGCCTTATCATTTAACATGTGTCTATGGTGGAGTGATTTGACTTAATCAGTTTACATTGCTGTCAATCAAGATTTTGTGGTCCGGCAAGGCAACTGTGGGTATACTGGGGATTGATCAATGGTCAGGTGACCTGTTTGGATGAATCAGAATACAGGATTTTTTTTACCCATGTTATCAAGTGGAACAATAGATATATATGTGTGACAGACGTGATCAGAGTAATCTATTAATTTCTTTTTTGTTAATTTCCTTTGTGAATATAGACACGCTTGTGTTATAAGTTGTGCTGTTGGCAAAGTGGACACACAAAACATGGCTTCCAATGTCATGTGTCCAAGCAGGCCTCATGGGAAATAATTAGCCAACTAAGATGTAGAAAAAATGTTTTGTGTAAATTTGTAGCTACAGACTCTGTAAGACCTATGGGAGAGTGTCATTTTGAACGCCTCAGTCAGTTTGAAAGGCAGAAGCATGTGGTTGCAACACCTCAGATATCTTGAAAAATAAAATCATAAAACTGGACTGAGAATTTCTGAAAGCGTGTACAAGCCAGCTGGCCACGCACACACACACATACACATATATATCTGGGGAAAGGGGCGGCAGGGGTAAACAGTCACTCAAAAGGGAAAAACCACTCCCAGAGACAGAGGGGATAAATCTGGAGCTGAGGGTCAGCTTGCTTTCTCTGGATTCAATAACATCTGAAAACCAAGGACCCTGCAGCTAGAGAATCTGGAGAGAGAAATACAGCTTAGGGGCTAGTGTTTCTTCAGATAGCAGCAGGTAAATTAATAGGTTGTAGAGAAAGAATAGTCCAGATTCTTCTGTCTGCTAACTGTCTGATTTAACTTCATTTATTTTCATTTCTAGTAAACTGTAATCCTTTTGTCTGACTGTACATAAATCCTGTTGTAAATACTTTTAGTCCTCTAGTAAAGACTTTTGATAGAACAAGTCACTGCCTGTTTATTTGTTAAGGTAATTTGATTATTTCTGCTAGACTCTGTTTGCAGTCCTTCTCCGAAAGGGCACTCTGCCCACAGTTATTGTGTTGACCTTCCTGAGCTTGTGCAAAGGAGGAGGTAAAAAATGGGTTTCCTGGTTCCTGTTGGTAACAACCCAGTGGTTACAGTGAACTTGAAGGCCCCGGTGAGGGGATTTTCATCACAATATGTAAATGTCAAATCTGAATTTTACCCATTTTGCTCAACAGCTTTTTTTTTATACATATTTTATCCCCCGTTTCCTGGTTACCCCCTTCCAACCAACCTCCCCAGCCCTGTCACCTGGCTTCTCTGGGACTTACCTTATGCAGATGTGCCCGGCCACCGGTGGGAGGATTGGTCTTCATCCTGCCTCAGGGTTTTTATCCGCCGATTTTTTTCCTTACATTTCCCGGGAACCTCAGCTAAGACAGTCACGCATGCGCGTGGAGGCACACATGCATGCTGGCACCAAGCACACACCCCAGTCTGCCTACTTGGCCTTGTGCCAGACCCACCCAGTGCTCGACGCTACCACTGAGCCTCCACTCAGTGGCAGCCAAGAGCTGGGGAGGCCTACCATTCCAATCGGGGAGAGGAGAGCTGCCTGGCGGCTGCTCCATCCACTCCCAGCCCTCCCCCTGGCCAACCCCTGGCAACCCATGCTCGTTCCCGAACAGGGGTTGCCAGTGTGGTGAGAGGTAAGGCATCCAGTGCCTCAGCCCTCTGCGCCACTGGGCTGGCCCGTTGCTCAATATCACTTGTCAGTTGCATTAACCTCTCTTGAGTCTTTGTGGACTGCCACCCTTGTGAGGCAAAAGTCCAAATTCCCTTGTGTTGCCACCTTTTGGAGCCCATTGGGTCCACACCTCTAACCTCTCTGAGCAGGCTGGCCTGGGCTACGGTAACACTGCTACACTGAGCACAAATAACTTGCAATGGCATAGTGCCTACCCCTGGGGTAGCAATGTGGGCACTGGTCTGGTAGCACACTTTGATATCATCCCCTCTCATTAAACAAATAAAAATACAGTTTCAGTGGGCCAGCCCAGTGGCATGGAGGGCTGAGGCATCATACCTTATCTCTTGCCACGCCAGGGACCCGTGTGAGCGGTGTGAGCGGGTCATCGGGGGTTGGCTGGGGAGGGAGAGGATCGAGCATCCAGAGGACAGCTCTCCTCTCCCAGGGAAGGTGGGGAACAAAGACTGGCACCTGCCTGACATCTAGCGGAGGCTAGGTGTTGGTACACTGGGTCCTGTATAATAGGGCATGGAGGAGGAGTAGCCAACCTGTGTGCTGCATGCGGAAGTGTGCGCAGCTCAGCCATTGTCAGCACTGCACTCTCCCCTCTGCAGAAAAAAGTGAGAATGGTCCCGGTCATGCGGCATGGAAGGCCATCCTCCGCAGGCACTGCCCCCAAAAAGACACCTCCCCAACACAGGATCTGGACCTAGTGGGTTGAGTTGGGGGGTCTCCCCGCCACCCTGCCATGAAGGGGAAGACATGGGGGAAGACAGGAGGGGGTCTGATGCTCGGTCAATGGGGCTGGGAGGATGGCAAAAAGAAAGGGCCGACCAGGACAGGGGAGAAAATATTAGCAAAAAAAAATACAGTTTCAGTCTCCTACACAGTCTTCCTCAACACTGGGACCATATATGCAATAATGGCCCCATACCAGAATAAAATAGAGTTTTACCAGTACATTTGTTAGGAAGGAAGCAACAGGAAAAGACAAGGGATCAATTTTCATTCTGAATGCTGCAAGTTCCTGAGGCCGATCACACGGCGAGGGGCTTTTGGCGATTCTTCGCAAGCCGATCACGATCTTTCATTCCTCTTAAAAATTCCACAAATTAGATCAGCTTTCCCTGGTCTAACTTATTCAATTTCAGTTCAATTCAACTTTATTTATAAAGCACTAGTCACACTGATCATAGCGCTGAACAATAAAAATACAATAAATATTTTGTTAAAAATATACAATTAATCCAACAATCTTACAAAAAGAAATCAGTAGTCTGGAAAAGTTAAGTCAAACAGGTGTGTTTTTAGAGTAGTTTTAAAGCTCTCTATGGTTAGACACTCATGTATCCAACAAGGTAGAGAGTTTCACAGGGCAGGGGGGCCACAACTGCAAAAGCCTGGGCCCCAGATGTCTTCAACCGGACCCTGGGAACCTCTAGCAATCCCTCATCAGTGGAGCGGAGCAGTCAGATGGACAGTAGGGACACAGGTGCTCTTGAAGGTAACTTGGCCCCAGTCCATGTAGGGCCTTAAAGGTCAACAATCCGACCTTAAAGGTGATCCGCCACTGAACTGGCAGCCAGTGCAGATCACGGAGCACAGGCATGACATGATCTGACTGAGGTAATCCCGTCAACAATCTGGCTGCCACGTTTTGCACCAGCTGCAAGTGGCGGATATCAACCCCAGGTAACCCTAGGTACAGAGAATTGCAGTATTCAAGGTAGGAGGTCACAAAGGCGTGGACCAGAGTAGGAAGGTCACCAGGCGTAACAAGATGCTTAATCCGGGTGATATTCCTCAGATGGTAAAATGAGGACTTGATGATGGCCAACACCTGAAAACGAAGCATCAGCTCATCGTCAAGAATAACACCCAGATTCTGCACCTGTTCAGAGGTCGACAGCTGGCTGCCACCAAGCCAAAGCCCAGAAGCAGACCCAGCTGCCAGCCCCTCCACCCGATGACCTGGATCCACCACCAGAACCTCAGTCTTATATGGATTCGGCCTCAACTAGTTGGCATTCGTCCAGTCCTGGATCTCGGCAAGGCAGCTGTTAAACACAGAGACCGCACTACCCTGCTCAGGTACAAAGGACAGGTAGAGTTGGATATCATCTACATAGCAGTGAAATCATAACCCATAATGCCTTACAATGTCTCCCAATGGCAGCATGTACACCGTGAACAACATGGGTGACAGCACAGAGCCCTGCGGAACCCCACACGGCAGAGAGAATGGGTCAGAGGCAAAAATCCCAGACAGCACTCTCCTAGATCTGCCAGTGAGAAAAGAATGGAACCATCTGAGGACTGTACCAGACAAGCCACAGATTATCCGCAGGTGCTCCAGCAGCACCATATGGTCCATGGTGTCAAATGCTTCAGAGAGATCAAGAAGAACCAAGATAGAATGGCTCTTCCGATCCCTTGCTGTCAAGAGATCATTGAGCACCTGAACAAGGGCAGTCTCCATGCTATGCCTCTTCCGAAATCCTGACTGGAGAGGATTGTAGATATCATAGATGGTAAGGTGATTCTCCAGCATCAGCACCACTGCCCTCTCAATAATCTTCCCCACAAAGGGGAGGTTAGAGACTGGCCTGTAATTACCAGGACAATCTGGGTCCAGAGAAGGTTTCTTAAGGAGGGGGATAACCACAGCCTCCTTTAGGGAGTCCGGAAACTCACCTGTTTCAAGTGAACACCAGACAATCGCTGCTAAGACTGGGCCGATGACTTTAACACACCCCACAAGGAGGCGTGCTGGGCCCGGATCCAAGCCACAGCAGGTCAGCTACATACTCTGGAGAACCTGCATGACACCCACGATCTCCAGCCAGTCAAAGACAGACCATTCAAACCAAGGAACTGTAACCTCCCACCAACCACTGCAACCCCCATTAGAGATAGCCTGCTGAATCTCAGACCTGATGTTGGCAACCTTATCAGCAATGAATTGAGCAAACACATCACACTTCTCCTGTGAAAAGGCTCTCCAAAGCTTCAGACAGGCTGGACTGCATAGTCTGTCCACAGTTCGGAAGAGCTGAGCTGGTCGATTCTGTTCTGCAGCCATCTCCCTGGGCAGGAACTCTGCCTTCTTACGAGACATCGCTGATTGATACGCCTTATAATGGTCTGTCAGTCTAAGTCTGTCAGCATCAAGGCCCGATTTTCACCAGCAACACTCCATCCTTCGTCCCACTCGCTGCAACTCCTTCAAAGTCCCATCAAACCAAGGGGACAGAGGGCGAAGGGTGAGGGGATGAACCCAGACAGGAGCAATGGAATCCAGAGCCTCCATCACAGCCCTATTATAGGCTAGAAGCAGACTATCTGGACTCATGCTTGCATTCGGTAATCCCAATAGATCCAGCACCGTCATCAGACCATCAGGGGTCAAACCCCCTCAAAGGATGGTACCAGACCATCTCCACAGGGGTATGTCTATTGGGGGGAGCCCGGAAACTGAATCTTATAATGTGATGGTCCGACAGACCGACTGGTTCCACCACCATATCGGAGATCTCCATATCCAATAGAAAGACCAGGTCCAATGAGTGACCACAATTATGTGTCGCAAAGGCAACCACCTGTGTGAGGCCCAACGAATTCATAAGTCAGAGGAAGTCCTGACCAAATTGTGAGATTACCTCCAAATTACTCCAATACCATGTCGACAATGAAGTCTGTGACTTCCTGCAGAAATTGCATCTCACCCCCGGGTGGATGGTAGATGAGAAGAATCCTGCACGCCACACCTGCGACAACAGTACACTTAAAGGATTTTGGTCTCCCTAACTGGCACAGCTACAAGACCCAATTCTGTTCTAAAACAGACTGCTACACCCCCACCCCTGCGATCCAGCCTCGGGCTGTGTATCACCGAGAATCCGGCTGGAATAGCTGACTCCAGAATGGGACCAGAATTTCCAGCCAGCCAGGTCTCGGTGAGTCAAGCCAGATCCACTGACCCAACAAGATCAGCAATAATACAGACTACGGTGCCCATTTCAGGCTGTTTCCTCTCAAACAAACTGTATTCTGCAGTTTGGTAAGCAGACTAAGGAGAAGCTGTCTGACGCTCACCCTCCAAGCAAGGGGACTATGGTGCCCATTTTGAGCTGTTTCCTTTCAAACAAACTGCATTCTGCAGTTTGGTAAGCAGATTAAGGAGAAGCTGGCTGACACTCACCCTCCAAGCAAGGTATGGGTTGGAATAACTGAATTTTGGCATCTACCCCTGGAGGAATCTCACTTGCCTCTGTTTGCCAGTGTTTCTCACACTATGTGCAGCAATCCAGAAGTCTACTAGGAACTGCTGCCAAGAAATTAATGCTAGGACTGACCTCTGCTTGACATGTTCTTGATTTCTCACTTTAAGTAATGTTTAGTCTGATGTAGAGATTTCTTAAGAGTTGATTTAAGTTTTGAGAGAGGTTTTAAGGTAGTGTGATTTTGCTATCTGCCCTGAGCCCTGTGCGCCTTCTCTTAGAGCTGTAAGTCTGTGGGCTGCACCCTTGACCTCTGTGTCCAATTGAGACTGCTGCAGTGCCCCCCAAAAAACTTGCTTTAGAACCTCCCTGCTTGTTCTTTTCCATTAGCAGATTATATCTTTTAGCCACTAGAGGGCCCAGTTATAAGCACACTTACCCAATCCAACACAATACAGTTCCTGTCTCATTTCACTTATTGTGTGGTCAGTCTATCACTATTTATCAGTCTTTGTCCCTCCCTCTTCTACTGATTGATACTGATTTTTCCCATTTGCAGCTTATACTCTTCGCCCACTAGAGGGGTTTTCCCCCAAACTGTGCCAAAGCTGCTTTACATCTCCTTACTCTCTACTACTCCTGGACACTCGTCCTTTACTGCTCAGCTGCTATGGGTACCTACACTCCATTACTAAGTCTGCTCTCCTTCACCCTCTTGGTATAGACCTCACACTGACTGGAACACCTTTCCTCCACACTAGGCACCTCATCCCCAGACTACCCCACAGTGACTCGGCACTCCCCCACCCTCAACACACCCGTGACCCCCCAACACCCCCACCCTGCCAACATCCCCATTCTCTCCGCCCTCCAAGGCCCGACCTGAACCCAGCTCTCCCCTGCCATTCCCACTCTTCGCACTTTATCTATCCCATGCACCCTGATTGTAAAGTCCTCAGCTGGGTGTCGACCCAAGGGTCTCCATCGCCACTGGCCACTAACCAGAATAATTACACTGCTATTATTATTATCTGGTAATGTACACCCAAACCCAGGATCTATAGCTTCCAGCCCTTCTAAACCCTGTACTGCAACTGGCCTCTGCTTTGCATCCTTAAACATTTGCAGTCTCCTACAGAAATCTGCTGCCCTCCAGTGCTGGGTCGTTCAACATCAACCTGATATAATTGCACTGGTAGAGACATGGCTCTCCAAATCCACCCCTGACTCTGCTATCACCCTCCCTGGATATACCATCTACGGGGAAGACCGAGTAGGCAAACGTGGTGGTAGTTGCGCACTACTCGTATGGGACTCCCTTGCAGGTCAGGCACTCCCAGCTCCTAAACTTGATTATGGAGCCCAAGCCCTCACCTTAAAAATCACACCTGACCCCACCCGAGGCCCTCTCTTCCTCACAGTCTCCTACGTACCCCCGAGGAATCAAAACCAAGCGGTCCAGTCCCTCATTGACTACCTCACATCTCTCCTTCACAAAGTGGAGCAAGTCATCCTAGGTGATCTCAGTGTTAACTGGATTGCCTCCACTGCCTCCCATATAAGGGACTCCTTTGCTGCCCTGGATATGTCCCAGTTAGTCACCCAGCCCACCAGATTCAACCACTCTACTGGCACCAGCACTCTCCTAGATGTTGTTATATCTAACTGCCCCTACAAAATCCGGAATGTCACTGTCATCCCAGACTCTCTTAGCGATCACTCCCCAGTCCTCTGTCTTGGTCATCCTCCACTCTGAAGCCAGTGTCCCAGGCCACCCTACGCCACCGTTTATGCCCCAGCGGCCTCAGAAAATTAAAACAATACCTAACCTAGCTAGACTGGTCCCCTACCCAGCGCACCCCTTACAGTGACTCAGCTCTTGACCACTTCACAAATGCCTTCTGTAAGGCTTGTGACCTTTTTGCCCCATTCACCAGGATCCGCTACAAAAAATGCAATTCCCCATGGATCACCCCACCCCTCCTCCAGAGACTCAAAAACAGAGATTATCTCTGGCACATTGCTGTAGAATCTGGAAAGGCATCTGATAGACAGGCCTACAATGCAGAACGCAATAAGTGCACTTGGGCCATTAGGCAGGCCAAGGCAGAGCACTACCAGACCACCCTCATTTCCAATTGGGGTTCAGCCCGGACCTTCTGGGATAATATGAAAGGGCTAAATGGGAAGTCCCGCTCCCCTCCACCATCTCAGTTCTCCATCAATAGCACCCCCACCACAGATCCACTTCTTATAGCCGATTGCCTTAAAACTGCCTTCTCTGACCTAAGCTGGTCCTCCCCAGCAGCTTCTTTGACCAAATCCCCACCTCTCTCCCTCCAGTCCTGCATCACCCACCATTCTACCTGCACACCCTATCACCCCAAGAAGCCAGGCCACACCTGCTAAAAGCCTTAGGCAGCAATAATCCCAGCAGTGACCCCCTCGACTCCAGGTTCCTCCGTATGGTCTTGGACGAAATCCTAGTCCCCCTGACTGACCTTCTAAACCAGTCTCTATGCCTGGGTCAGTTCCCAAGTGCTTGGAAAACTGCTGAAATCACACCCATACATAAGAGTGGGGACCAGTCCACCCCCAACAATTACCGGCTGATCTCCATCTTCCCCCCACTCTCTAAAGCCCTTGAAAAAGTGGTGTTGATCCAGTTCTCTGAATACCTAATCAGGTGCGACATTATGTGCCCAGAGCAGCACGGTTTCCACCAAGGACACAGTACAACCACGGCTCTCCTGGAATTCTCCCAACACCTGCATGCTGCTCTCAACTCTGGCAGCCTTGCAGGAGCGGTGTTCATTGATCTCTCCAAGGCCTTTGAGACTGTCTGTCATCCCCTTCTACTCGACTCTCTCCACCAACTTGGCTTCTCTGGCGGTCTCATTTCCTGGTTCTCTAGCTACCTCTCTGCTAGATCCCAGTGTGTCAAGATCAGCGGCTCCCTCTCCAGCACTCTTCCTGTTCGCTCCGGGGTCCCTCAGGGCTCCATCCTGGGTCCAATACTTTTTAGTCTCTACCTCAACAAAATGCTCCTCTACGCCGATGATGCAGTCCTCATTGCCTCACATCCCAATCCCACCTCCCTCCAATTATCCCTCCAGCAAGCTTACAACCAAGCTGAAAGGTGGTTCGGCGACCGCAGTCTGGTCATTAACCTAAAGAAAACCAAATCAATGCTCTTCTCCCACCACCAAAATAAAGCTAAAAATACCCCCCTCTTGATCATCCCCAGCACTCTGCACCCACTAGAAAAGTGACCACATACAAGTACCTAGGCATCACATCCGATACTGGCGTCTCCTTCCACACCCACATTAATGCCCTGTCAGCCACCATTAACTCTTGGATTGGCCTGCTATACCAGCACAGGGACTGCTTGCCTCAGGTTTCCCTCAGGCTGGCCATCACCTCCTCTGTCTTGTCCCTTGTGGACTATGGCTTGCCCATCTATGCCACAGCTGGCAACACTGCCCTCTCCAAAATTCAACTCTCCATCAATAAGGCCTGTAGGCTCCTGACCGGTGCCCGCAGCCAAACTCACACCTGCCTTCTCTATACTGCCACCAATCTGCTCAACTTTGAGGAGCAACTGCTCTACCAGACCTGCCTTCTTGCTAAGAAATCACTGCTAGGACTCTCTGCCCCGGGGGTCTCCACCTCCCGACAGCAGGCATCATTGTCTGTCACCACCCGTAGCTCTGTTAAGGCCACTTTCAAGGTGCTCAGAACCAAGACCTCTCTTGCCTAGAGATCCTTCCTCTACCGAGCCCCCCACCTGGTTCAACTCCCTCCCTAGCTGCATCTTCAACTTGCCAAAAATTGGCTCCTTCAAAACAGCCCTTCAGAACCATATCTTTAATACCCGCTGTTGTAGGTGCAATTAACCCCCTGTTGTAACCTGTGGTACCTGCCCGCCTTGCCCCCTGGCTCGACAACGTCCACTGGACAGACTCTCCTCCCCCAGACCCACTTCTTCCCTACTACGTCCAAACAGGGATGTAACCCGCTGTCTTCTCTGAGGACCTACTATATCCATGAGTGTAACTCACAATTTTGTAACATTATGTAACCTAAGTAACATACAAACTACTACATTATGTAACCTAAGTGTATCTATGTTAAATGTTCCTTTTACTGCACTTGTAATGTTATCTTCTGTTTTAATCTGCACTGTAATAACTGTCTGCCTCCCCCCCGCGACGAGGTGCCTTTGTAAATGAATCTCTGACTCAAAGGTTGTAAACCCGATTTGTAATGAATAAATGAATAGCTGTCTTGTTTTTAATGGACCTGGCATTGCATAACACCACTCGAGTTGGATGAGATCCCGAAGCCGGCCGAGCCACTGGCCCACTTAATGTGGAGCCCTTGGGTATGGGTATCAGACATGGCAGGCTATGTTCTGAGACCCATTTTGCCCCAGGGCATCTCCTGGACCACACTACCCCAATCTGGCCACTCCACTCCACTCCCCCCCACCCCGAGGTCCAGGGACTCCCCCCTTACACCTTCTACTCACAATCCCCAATGCCCAGCAGCATCCATAGACCTCGCTGGGAAGTGGGGAACAATTAAAGGGGCAGAGGCCCTGGAGCTCGGAGGCGGTGTAGCACCTGACCTGGAGAGTCATCTGCTAACACATTCCAGGCACAACAAATTAAACAGAAATAATCAAAGCAATCAACATGAATAAATCCTTTCAAAAAACAAATCATTCAAAACTACCAAACCTAAACAAATATTACCACACTAAATGAACTAACTAAAATAAATCACTGTCAGTCCGCAGTACACTGATAAAATATAGTTCACAATAACCAATGTATTAAAAACAATGAAGATAGGGCTCTCACCACCTCCTTCACCTTAAATAATTATTCACCAGCTGCATTACTCTCACTTCCGTAGCTTTACTGTTTTTAAATGTTAAATAAAATAAAAATAGAATGAGGCCCTCTCACAGCCTCCCAAAGTTTGAAATATCTCTCTCTCTCTCTATATATATATATATATATATGTAGCTATCCTCGAAACAGTAATAGCCCCAAAATGTGCTGTATCCAATGGGGGTAAAGAGTTTACCAATATGGTCCAGAATTTCCAAAGCGCAACTCAAACCAATCAAAGTAGAAGATCTCAGTCCCATTTGGGGATAAAGTCCTGACCTTCAGCCGCAGAGAGCACTCACAGACTCCAGGAAAACTGGATCTGATTAATTTAAATCCACTTGGCCAAAACCTGCCCAACCCGAGGCAGACACCCAGCCTGAGCAACCCTGAAATTGGGGCCGCCTGCAAGCACTTGACCTCCATCAGGCGCCCCACAGCGACCCCGAGGAGAACCAAGAAAAGCACCCACCCTCCAGATAATAATAATAATAATAATAACAATAGTAATAATAATAATAATAACTTTATTTGATAGAGCGCCTTTCATAATATCAAGGCTCTTCACAAAATCATACAAAATTCAATAAATTCAATAAATATCAATAAAATCACAGAAACTCAGGAAAAGCTTTGCTCCATAAAAAAGTCTTCAGTGCCTGCTTAAAGCTCCCCACTGTCCTGCACTCCCATAGCTGACATGACAGAGAATTCCAGAGGGCTGGGACAACAAACACAAAAGCGTGAGCCCCAGATGACTTTAAGTTAACCCTCGGAATCTCCAGCAACCCCTCGTCAGCTGAGCGGAGCTGTAGCACAGGGGTGTAGGGAATCAGAAGCTCTTTCAAGTAGCCAGGACCAAGTCCATGTAGGGCTTTGTAGGTTAACAAACCTACCTTAAAGGTGATCCACCACTGAACCGGCAGCCAGTGCAGATCGCACAGCACTGGGGTAATATGCAATCTCCTTGATACCCCAGTCAATAAACGTGCAGCAGCATTCTGCACTAGCTGCAAGAGGCAGATATCAACCTCAGGAAGCCCTAAGTAAAGGGAGTTACAGTAGTCAAGGCGCGAGGTCACAAAGGCGTGGACCAAAACAGGCAAGTCACTAGACGGAATGAGAGGCTTGATCCTGGCAATGTTCCTAAGATGGCAAAAGGCTAACTTGATGACTGCTGACACCTGATGATGAAGGGCCTGCCCGTTGTTAAGTATCACTCCCAGGTCATGCACCCGTTCAGAGGTAAGGATCTGAGTGCCCCCCCAAAAATAAACCAGAGGGCAGATCAGTCCTCAACCCCTCTGTCCTGTGACCCTGGTCCACCACCAAAACCTCAGTCTTTCCTGCATTCAACTTTAACCCACTGGAACTCATCCAATTCTGGATTTCAATGAGGCAACTGTTAAATACAGAGATAGCACTAACCTGGTCAGGGGCAAAAGACAGGTAGAGCTGCGTATCATCAGCATAGCAGTGAAACCTCAGCCCATACCATCTTACAATGTCTCCGAGGGGCAGCATATACACTGAAAACAACATGGGAGACAGCACCGAGCCCTGGGGCACCCCACAAGGCAGAGAGAAGGACTCGGAAGAAAATATTCCCGAGACAACTCTCTGAGTTCTACCAATGAGGAAGGATGAAAACCATCTGAGCACTGTACCAGACAGTCCACAGATGGACCTCAGGTGCTCGAGCAGGACCCAATGGTCCACAGTGTCAAAAGCTGACAAGAGATCAAGGAGTACCAAGATGGAGTGGTTTCTCCAATCTCTCGCCATCAGGAGATCATTGAGCACCTGAACCAGAGCTATCTCTGTACTATGCCTCTTAACGAAAACCCGATTGGAGAGGTTCATATAAAGTATGGATGGTTAGATGGTTCTCCAGTTGAATTGCCACAACTTTCTCGATAACCTTTCCCACAAAAGGAAGGTTCGAGATGGGTCTGTAGTTCGCTAGAGTTTCCGGGTCCAAAGAAGCTTTCTTCAGAAGAGATGTCACCACTGCCTCCTTCAGGGAGCCTGGAAACTCACCTGATTCCAAGGAGCACCAGACAATCTGAGCTAAGACCGGGACAATGATGTCACTACAAAAATCAGGGCGATAGGGCCCGGGTCTAAACTACAGCACGTGGGGCACATCCCCTGGACAATCCTCATAATGTCAACGAACTCCGGCAGGTCAAAGGTACTCCAGGAAACACTGGACATAGTGACTGAGCACCGACCAAAAGCATCCCCCATAGAATGAGACTGATGGATCTCCTGCCTGATGTCAGCAACCTTATTCACAAAGAATTGAGGGATCTCACACTCCATTTGTGAAAGAACTCGACGGAGCTGCAGACAAGCTGGATTGCACAACCTGTCCACAGTTCAGAAGAGTTGAGCCGGTCAATTCCTAGGAACAGCGATTTCCCTGGACAGGAATTCTGCCTTCTTACCAGAAATCACTGATCGATAGAGTTTATAATGCTCTAACAAAATAAGGTGGTCAGTATCCAAGGCGGATTTCCACCAGCAATGTTCTAACCTACGTCCCAACCTCAAGCAGCTCCTCAGAGACCCATCAAACCATGGGGCCCTAGGGCAAAGCGGGAGGGGGCGAACACGGACAGGAGCAATCAGGTTGAGAGCTGAAGAAACAGCCTTATTATAGGCCACAGCTAACAGCTCTGGATCTGTGCTGGTCTCACCGAACACCGAGAGGTCAATCACCGCCACCAGGTCTTCAGGGACCACGTCCCACAAAGGGCGGTAACTGACCATCTCCACAGGGGCAGACCTACCCGAGGGGCAGAAAATTGAACCTCACGGTGTAGTGATCGGACCAACTGACAGGTTCCACCCCCAAATCAGAGGCCTCGCTCCCCAGGAGGAAGACCAGATCAAGAGAGTGACCACCATTGTGAGTAGCTGAGGAAACAACCTGTGTGAAGCCCAGTGATGTCATCAGCTGGAGGAAGTGTTGACCAAAAGGCGAGGATTCGTCATCAACTCAGGCATTGAAGTCGCCCAGAACCATCAGTCTGTGCGACTCCAATGCCATGTTGACGGCAATGTCTGCTACTTCCTGCAGGATGGCGCCACCCGATCTCCCCTTGGGCAACAACTCAGGCTAAGCATCCACCTCGAGGCAAGCCAGCCAGGCCTGCCCTCTTCACACAGCAAATGAAGATGAATCCTTCCCGGAGCAACAGAAAATCCCCTGCTCAGTAATCCAGTCCAGGTCCGATGATACCCTGCCGGCCAGATCCTCAGTAAACATGCCATTTGGGGGACCCTTTTTACAGGGCTTGCACCAAATCTTTGCCGCAAGCTGCCGTAAAGTGCAAAAAATGTCACAACTGCACCCAATGAACTAAAATTGGGCGCAGCTGCATCAAAGGAGTTTGGCACAGTTGTGTCAAACAACAGGGTTGACGCAAGTCCTGTGTCAACCTTTAGAAATCAAGCCCAAGTGGTCAAAAGGGAGAAATGGAATACATGGGGGGGAAGTAAAATACTTAACACTCTTTGCAGTACAGTAAATATCCCATAATTAACCCCCCCACACACACATAAAACAGTTCCTATGTCCCCAAGCAGGTGCACCTGACTTAAAATACACACCAGACCACTGGTGAGAGATCTCTGTAACTGCTGTGGTTACCAAACTGAGGCTGCAGTTACTGCTGGCAGTGTGGAGGCCTTGGTGGTGTGCTTTAAATTTGTTTGTTTTATTTTACAATTTTCGGCAGGAAAGGCACATTAAGCCGAAGTTTGTTTCCAGGCATGTCTTGGGAACATAGGGAAGTTAAGTGACTTGCTCATGGTCACTCAATATTCAAGTGGTGGCTGCAGGATTCAAACCCAGTTCTCCAGGTTTGCAGCTCAGTGCCCTTAACCACTACATGATACTACCTCTCAGTGTTTGCAATGCTAACTTGAGAACAAACACCAACTTTTCTTTTTTTTAATACTTCTTTATTAAAATTTATCATAGCATGTTTAAAATACAGATATTAGTTCCATTCTTATTACACAGTTATATTTATCTTATCCAGTTGTTTAGTAATGTCTACTATCAAATAACAGATACTTTCCATGTTCTGTAATAGTATCATCAAGATTAAATCTACTATTCCTTTAATCTGTTACATTTGGTTAGAAAAAAACTCATACTAACTTAGCAACTAACATAAAAAGAAACAGTAAACAAATAAAATACAAGTTATACCAGCTACTGACCTTCTTTGCTTCCAAAATTTAGGTGTTTTTCATTAGGTTGTATCTAAGTATAATTAAAGTTTGTTCTGCCTGGGGTATAGGAAGTTAATTGCATCTAAGTGAAGGCAATCACAGTGGGTATCTAGCATTAGGGTTTCTTCTCTATGTCCGAAGGACAGCCCAATCAAAATTTGATAACAGTTTAGTTAATTTTTTGTTATAAGAGAGCGGTACAGCAATCTCCTCTCTACACCCATTTAAACAGTGAGGTCTATTTATTGCACTAAAGATCCATCTCGGCCTGGTGGGGTGAAGACTCCACTCTGGGTAGATAAAGTTCCCATCTAGACAATCTGTTCAGGTAGGCTTCAGTCCTGTTCTATAAATTATATGTAATCTGCTCAAAAGTTTGTATGTGTAGTATTATATTTTTCCATTCTTCAATGGTTGAGGGGTCTCTCTTAAGCCATTTCTTTGTGAGAGTTTAATACGCTGCCACCAAAAGGATAGACCATAGATAATGTGCCTCTTTACCTTTAAGGGATTTAGGGGGAATACCTAAAACTAGGTTTAGAGGAGATAGCTGTTCTCAAAGGTTGAATGGGGTTGTGATATGTAAAGTTAAGATCCGCCAGAAGGGTCGTATTTTTCCACAATAAAAAAATAATGTGAGCATGTGTTGCATCAGACTCGACACACTCCTTCCAGCACTTTGAGGCGGTTCCTGGGTTTTGCTTAGCTAAAACTTGTGGAACCAGGAAAAATCTGGCCCGTACCTTCCAGGTGTATTCCCACCACAGTGGGGAAGATGTGGTAGACCATGTCATATTCCAAATCTTGGGCCAGACAGCTTGGAGAAGAGGAAATTTAAGGTCTCTTTCCCAGCGCAATTTCAGATCATTTGCCACATGGATTTGCTGTAATAAAAGATACCTATATAATAGAAATAGCATGCTCTCCAGCTGTTGATTTCCATATTTGAACAAAGGGGGCATTATCCTCTATAATCTGGGTGCGGGTATTTGCCTTTCGTTGTTGTAAATGCACATAATCCAGTTTGATATTAATAAAATATTTCCTTTGATTCCCAGCTAAATTTTATTTTAATCTCATCAAAAGACATCAGCTGGTTCTGACGCAGGAATTGCCATGGGGCTATACAGCCTTTAGAGGCCTGCAAAGTATACCATGTACTTTCCTTAGCTGGCTTATAATCAGGGTTAGTTATAAACCAGATATACTTCCAAGAATGTGGCTGATTTCCTTTTTGGTGGGTTTCTCTTATCCAGCCCTACAGAATTGTTGCTGGTCCCTCAGAAAGCTGCAAACGGATCTGTTTAAATTTATCAGGGCTAAATAGTATAGATGGGAGGGGGTGGGTTGATGGTCTAGCCAGGTCCATTTCCTTCCATTGTGTTGTATAATTTGTATTGCCCAATAGTCGATGACTTGATCATTAGGGGGGTAGAAGTGGGGGAGGAAGGGGATAGGGAGGTAAGGTGCCTGCCTGGTGCCACGGCTTGGAGGGACAGGAAGCAAATCTTTAGAATCGTGAGATCAGTTGCACGAGGGAGGGAACTGGATGACATTGTCCACCTAGGGACAAATTACCTGGCTGTGAATGGAATCAGACCGGTGCAAGAGGAGTTTGTAGAGTTGGGGAGGGGCCTTTGACAAGTAGCATGTATGGTAACCTTCTCGGAGGTGCTGCCTGTCTATGGTAAGGATGATGCTAGGGTATTCTGTACCATGGGATTCAATAAATGGTTGAAAAACTGGTGTGGAGCCCAGGGTTTTGGCTTCACTGGGGACAGGGGAGCCACCTGGAGGGATGCAGGCCTATGTTGGCACGATGGTCTGCATCTGTCCGGGGGGGAACCAGGATCCTAGGTGATAGGTTTAAATGCTTCATTGACAAGCATTTAAACTAGTCAGGGAGGCACTGAAAAGGAGCAGGGAAATCCCAGCTTCCCCCACAAAACACAGTAGTTAGTGAGGTAAACACCAAGGTAGAGAAGTCAATAGGGAGCAGGACTGGGGTAAATGCAGAAAAAGGCAGTAAGGACAGGGATGGGGCTAAAAGGGGTAAGGCCATAAAAACAAGCATTTGTCAATGCCGAATGTTTGCTTGCTGGCATTGGCAGTGGTAGTGTAGATGTTACAGAGCTGCGTAATAGTAATGGCAGTGAAGTATTGAACTGAAGCCAACCCCACCACCACCCTGCAGAGAGTGACAGGCATTGGGGTGTGCCTTTGGGTCGTCAAGCCATAACGACCGCGCCGTTCAATTACCACCTTGCAGACACTGGCAAGTGTCACAGTGTTCCTTGGGGTCTTTGGTCTTATCGCACCCCATTCCATTAGGAAATACAGTGGGATGGGTGCGATATAGGAGAATGAGGTGAACTTTGGGGCCAAAGAGTCCAAGGCATACCTCAATGCTTCTCACTGGCTGCAGGGTGTGGAATGGTATAAGCATTACAGGCAAGAATCCCAAGTCACACCCTGATGCCTGTCATTCTTTACAGGGTTGGTCGTTGTGGTTGGAAACCTATACCTCAGGCATTCATTGGTATTTTCACTCCAAATGTTCAACATGTTTTTGTGACCCCACCTCATGAACAGGGAGAATATCAGTTTCTCAGACAGCTACTTATGCACAGCGACTACGGCATTTAGCACCACAGGTGCAAAAACATTCGAACAGGATGTAAAAATGACAGCTGTACTGTTCATGGGAGTGTAAAAATGGCAATGTTGTAAATCTGCAGTAAAAATATTTTTAAAAATGGTAAAGTCATGGCGTACATAGAAACTGTGTAGCCTTACACCGTATATTTAGATTGGGATTTTTTACAGCAGATTGTCAACTCAGGCATTTTGGTGCCTCCGATCATGAACAGTGTCACTGTGATTTTCTTTATCTGTCCCGAACAATAATTTCCCACAGCGACCACGCATCTCTGCGCTGAAAGTGTGAAAACATGCCGGCCATGTTGTGCAAAATAATGGCTATTACTGTAAATAAGGCAGTGTAGAAAAATGCCACTGGTGAAAATCTGGACTTAAAATATTACAAAGTCATGAACTTACGAGGGTGCGTGGAAACTGCGCAGTGCTCACTCATAACACAGTCATCTTATGGACTTTTGTCACCAAATTTTCAACATAGCCATTTTAAGACCTCTGCTCATGAACAGCATAACTATGATTTTCTTAATCTGTCCCAAACATTGCTTTCACACACCAACAGCACCATTGTGCGCTACATGTGCGAAAGCACATTTTGGGCAGCATATGAAAAATGGCAGCTGTACTGTTCATAAGGAAGTGTAAAAATGGCAGTGTTGAAAATCTGTAGTGAAAATATTAAATTTGCAAACTTATGAGCATGCATAGAAACTGCGTAACGCACACTCGTAAAACAGTCATTTTTAGGAATGTTTTCACCAAATTTTCAACATAGCCATTTTAAGACCTCTGCTCATGAACAGTGTCACTGTGATTTTCTTAATGTGTCCCATACATTGATTTCGCACATCGACTGCGCCATTGTGCGCTATATTGGCGGAAACACATTTTGGGCAAGATGTGAAAAATGACAGCTATACTGCTCATAAAGAGGTATGGTAAAATGGCAATGTTGAAAATCTGGAGTGTAAATATTTAGAATTACAACTTACGAGCGCACGTGAACTGCATAACGACGCCTGTGAAACAGTCATTTTTTGGAATTTTTTCACCAGATTTTCAACATAGCCATTTTAAGACCTCTGCTCATGAACAGTGTCACTGTGATTTTCTTAATTTGTCCCGTATATTGATTCAGCGCACCGACTGCGCCATTGTGCGCTACATGGACGGAAACACGTTTTGGGTGAGATGTGAAAAATGACAACTGTACTACTTATAAGAACATGTGGTAAAATGTCAATGTTGAAAATCTGGAGTGAAAATATTGAAAATTTGCGAACTTCTGACTGATCATAGGAACTGCACAATGCACGCTCGTAAACAGTCAGTTTTGAAATTTTTCCACCAAATTTTCAAAATAGGTTTTTAAGAGCCCACCTTATGAACACTGGCAGTGTCATTTCATTAATTGGTCCCGAAAGGTGATTTCACGCAGTAACTGCGAAATCACCCTTCGAGACCCAATAACGCCATGACAGTGACATAATTCATGAGAAGGGGTCCCAAAAACCCCATGTTGAAAATTTGGTGCAAAATTCCAAAAAATGCCTGAGATATGCAATAAAGTTGAAACCCCCCTATCTAGCCCATTATACAGCTTACCGGCATTTCCTCAGTTCGCGGTTGGCTTTGAAGAGTGCAGACGTGTTCCCAGTCCACCGAAGATCATTGCGCCGAGGTCCAGAGGTAAGTATGGGGTGAGGGGTGTGTGGGGAGGCAGGGTGTGCAGTGGGTGGGTGCGGGTTGTGGGAGGGGGGCCAGGGAGACTACATGGGACCGTTTTTTCTTTGCAGGTGTTCTTTTTGTTTCCAATGACGATGCAGGACGTTTGCCATGCTGGGGTGGGCTCCCAGCATGGCACAAGGATGGTTGGGGGCATTGAGCCGATGGGGGATTGGGCACCCCTGTCACCTAAAGCATCGATTGCCACGCTGGAGTGGGCTCCTAGCGTGGCACCCAGTACTGGGGGGGTGAGGACAGTGGAGCCGACGGGGATTGGGCACCCCCGGCTATATCATGAGTTGCCACGCTGGGGTGGGCACCAGCATGGCATTTGGAAGGCTTTGGGGGCGGGGGGAGTGCAGTACAGCCGATGGGGGATTGGGCACCCCCGTCGGCTATACAGTGTGTGCGTGCATGCGGGGGAGGTGCACACGCCTGTGTGTGCGTGTGTGTGTGGGGGGGGAGCTGCGCTTGAGCAAGCGATATCTTATCGCTGCTCACTGAAGCGTAGCTCCCCCTTTGAACTGTATGCCACTGCATTTTGGAGCTTGTGATAGACAGCTCCATCATGCATTGACTTACAGGGGCCGCGCCTGCCAACACACTGATTGAATTGGAAGAGCGGGTGACACACCTCCGAAATCTCGGATGATGGCGCTATGTTTCTTACACATGCGTGCAAGTAAACATAACAAACATAATAAATGTATCTTAATTTTTGAAGACCGTTTTTTCCTTTTTTGTGCATGCATATGTGACGTATGAATGAGGGATCCACTCACTGTAAATCAAGGGAGAATGTGAAATGGTGCAGGTACATGGGGGGGTGAACAAAGTGGTAGACAGTAAGCCCTACCAGAGCTTCAGGCTGATGTAGCACAGCGATACATGGGGGGGTGAACAAAGTGGTAGACAGTAAGCCCTACCAGAGCTTCAGGCTGATGTAGCACAACTGGACTAAAGGCAAAGGAGGATGTGAAATGGTACCAAGTACATGGGGGTGAACAAAATGGTAGACAGTAAGCTCTACACTGAGCTTCAGGCTGATGTTGCACAGCTGGACTAAGGCAGAAGCACCCACGGCATGTTCTTATAGTTCCCATGTATATGTCCATTTATGTTCTTACAGCGCTGATTGCCTAACTGAGCCAAGATGTAAAACAGACACTAAAATGTCAGTTTTTTTTCAGGTGACCATGTTCTTATAGTCCCCATTTATATGTCCATTTATGTTCTTACAGCGTTGATTGCCTAACTGAGCCAAGATGTAAAACGGATACTAAAATGTCAGGTTTATTTCAAGTGACCAGGATCGTTGTGGGGAGAGGGGGCAAGTGAAACAATGTCCTGAGAATGTGCTTAAACTTATTAACCATTGCTGTGCCAAGGAGTGATACACTGGTCCAGAATCCCTATATGTTTAAATTATGTTTGCAGCCTAAAGGTGCTTAGGTGGATTGGCATTTACATTACTCAGCGGCAAATCTTTTTCATACTTTTGTGATCATCGGTTAAGATTAACCACTAACTAATGAGACACTTGGGGCATGAAACTGTGCTACCTGCAAAGTTGCATTTGCAAACCCTGAATATTTATCTGTTGATAATGAAATGAAAACTGTCAGCTGACAACATTCAGCCACTGTCCATTGCACAGAATAGACATCTCACTGATAGATCTGGAGCAAAGGGACATGCACTTGCCAATAACACCACTACAACTCCAGATACGGAAGAAAGAAGTTCATGCACTTTCATCGCTGTTAACTTTTCAGCATTTTAAAACAGTTACTTAGCATCTGCACTAAGATGTTACGTCGCTGAACTGAATTGTGCACCAGAATCCCTGCGATCAACATTTGTCAGCAAAGTGAATTGAAAAAATCAATAGATGCATAAAATGGTAAGTGACATGAGTCAATAACAACATATCTGCATGTAATACTTGGCTTAAAATTTGAGCACCACCATATTCCGCACCACAGCGTCAAACAGGGATGCCATTTATAATTCAGCTAATGTCAAACAGTTTTGAGCCATAAAAAGTATTACTGTATCAGTATGGTGGCAGCAACAGGATCAGGAAATTATGAAATAAAATGCAACAACACTCCCGTCGACATATATGTTGTGCGGGTGGAGGAGTGCATGAGCACCAGGGTGGGCTGTTAGGCGGCTTCATATTCACCGGAGAAAAGGGTGGATTCGATTGTGAGCTACGGTTGAATTTGTGTTTTCTTTTTCTATACCTAGTTTTCGCTATTTTGTTAGGGCACATGTCCAATCTTAAGATGTTTAGGGTCACAAGGTGATGTGACTTCATTGAGCATCTGATTTGAGAAAGAGCTGTGTGATTCTATCTAAATGCCAGCTCACGGCAATTCAGAGAAAAAAAAAATTTTGAAGCTGCATTACCAGACTAAGTGTGCAGTTTAGTGAATTACCACACATGGGTGTGTATATGACAGCACTAAAAGGCGCATTAAAGTGCTTCAGTCATGAAAACCTCCCCCACTGGCTGCTGCTGAAATGCATAGCAGTATGTTCTTTGTGCATTCTGTCTGTTCTTTGCTTCAGCTGCAGGTAGTACAGTACGCTCAAGTTCGTTTGCATAGGTTTTAGCAGCAAGGAGTTCACATTGACAGAGTCTAGTAAGAGAAAATGCTTGGAATTGCACATACAAAGAAGTCTGAGTTTTCACATCAAATGTTGAGGTATTTTTGTTCTGGAGGATTAGAACCCATGGAGTCCATGAAGGTGTGCTTTGGAGTGCTGGCGTGTGTAAGGACTGTTAGGCACCCACACATTTTGGTGGTCCTGCTTTGGCAGGGAACAGTTTATTAAAGTAATGATGTGTGGCTTGTCTCTCTAAGCTAGACAAGACTACACCATTCTATCAGGCAACCAACACAGTTGATCTGTGTGTGTGTGTGTTGGTGGGGGAGAAGGGCTGCTCACTGAGCGTAGCTCCCTCTTTCAACTGTATGCCACTGCATTTTCAACTGCTGTCATAGACAGCTTCAGCAGTGATTGGAGAACTGTGACCACGCCTGCAAACACACTGACTGAACTGGAAGATGCTGACACACCTCTGAAAAACTCAGATGATGGCACTATGTTTCTTGCACATGCGTGCAAGCAAACATAATGATAAATGTGGACAGATTTAGTTAAGTAAATTTTAAGTTTAAATGGTTTGTAGTTTCATTATTTATGTTTAAGAAATGTGGACATGTGTGGCTCTGCTGCTAATATAGGTATGCATCACTTTAAATTGAGATGGGAGTTGCTCAGAGAAGCTTTTCAAATAAGCCACTGGGCAACCTTGATAGATTTGTCTCTTTACTTTTACTTCAAATGACCCAAATGTGTCACCCTCTTGGGGCTTTTTCACAGGGATTTAATTGAGGTATTATTGTGCTGTTTGTACAACAGTATTTTATACCTTGAATTCTTGTTGCAAAAAAATCTTTGAATGCTCTTATTGCATGCCTTTTAAGCACACATGTTCTGAGCTTTAATCTTCTTTGTTAGCTATGTTAGCTTCAAGATGCTGATGGCATCTTATTCTGTGCTTACCTCAGGGCAATTTGAAATGTAAGGAAAGAGACAAGCCTATGAGAAGGTTGCAGAGTGACATAATTGACAGGCTTTCAGACCAGTCTGTTTTGCTGAGTGTGATTCTCATATGACCTGCTTTCAAGTAAGAACTGTCCCTCTGTGACTATTTACTCTAGTTGGGTGCCTACTACTCTTGTGCTATGCATTTCTGCGACCATACACTTTGTGAATTAATGCATCTAACTCCTGCCACTTGTGGCCCCTGCCTCCCCTATGCTTTAGTTGAGACCTCCCAGACAGCCTTTTTATTTGACATGACCATATCCCCATCCTTGCTGTAGAACTGCAGCCCCTCTTGGCTTTGCTATGGATTACATTCATTTGACTAATACTGTAGACAGGCAAGTTACCTTACCTGCACTAGTATAATGGTCCTGCAAAGCCCTCCAACACTTCTGTTACAGTGGTGTCCTGCAGCATGCTTCTTTATGACTGAGGATATTCTGGAACTTCTGTTACAATGGTCTCAGTCTTCAGTAGTTGTAATTCATGGTATCACAAAGAGGCAGCAGGTGACATTGTTCAGAAACAATGCTGTGCATGTGTGTGCCACCTCAAGCCATTTAGTCTGTGAGCTCTAGGGTTTAGCTTGCAAATTAAAGTACAAGAAGACAGATAAGTGCGAAGTGAGGCCTTGACTGCCATGTTTGTAATAGTTCTTCACTCAAGTTACTGACTTGACACAAGGGTGTCTGATGCTGGGCACTGATGTCCTTTTACTAGAAGCCTCCTATGGCACTAGGTCTACAGCGAGACAGCGGTAAATGCGCCATCAACAACGGCACAGTAAATACAAAGCTGTCATAAACAGCGCCAGTAAAACACACCAATAGACAAAACAGTGCCAATGATAATGATCTGACACCACACTGATGACCACTATCATGGCTAAAAACACATACTGTACTCTTTGTTTTTTTCAGGGGGAGGACACTGCTCCCCGCACCCCCCAATGAAGGGGGCTTTGCCACCCACACCCACCCCCCGATATTAAAATAACATACTCCGGGGGGGGGGTCTGATCTCGGGGAAACTTAGAAAATTTGGGGATCCATTTGTTTTAAAAAAAAAAAAAAGAACAGAAAAAAACAAACACACTAGGGGTGGGGGGGGGAGATGAAAGAAGTATGATTCGGGAGATCAGGAACAGAGCCCTGGTTTCCTGATCTGTACTGCCCAAGCTGCTTCTGCTTTAGGCCTCTCTGTCATGGAAGCAGCTCGGCCAGCTTCCACAATTTTGTTTCACTTGTCCACTTCCTCCTTTGCCTGAATAGTTGTAGGGGTAGTGGTAGTTGACAGTATGCTATTCAGGCATATGCAGTTATTGCAGCTCGGTTTTTGATGGTGCTATATTGGAAGTGCTCTTTTAACCTGGTATGATCCCCCTATAAATGCTACCTTATCACTCTACTCAACCTTTACCTTCTGTCTCCTTGGTAGGTTATGTGTATAGCTGGGTAAAATTTATGAATATGGCTTCAACAAAATGATCACAAAATTCCACAATTTTGACAAAAATTCATGAAATTGGACTTTAATCACTGATGCTATTCTGCAAATTTTGGGCTACTTAGAACTTGACCATCCTTTAATAGAGGTTGGGCAAGCCAGAAATTTTTCACCTAAGCCAAGCCACAGCCTGACCCAGGAGTTTGGCTTGACTCCTGAAAACAAAACCAAGCGCAGCCCTGGCTACTGTGGGTTGTTCATTAGGGGCTGAATGTTTCAGACACTACATTAAGGCTGACAAAATGTTTACTGTAACCATAACTGGCTTGACTTGACTTTGGCTCTCAATCACTTATATAGGGCAAGCCAAGCCATGCACTGAACTTGAGCCTGCACTGACTTGCTCACTGTGTCCTTTAAAAGCAAGAGATTACAAAGTTCACACAAACACACACACACACACACACACACACACACACACACACACACACACACACACACACACACACACGCACGCGTGCATGCAAACACACACACACACACACACACACACACCTTCATTTTCAGGGCACATTAACCCACCAAAACTGGTGACATTGTGTTCTCTATTTCTAAACTTACAGGGGCTTAAACTGCACAGTTTATGGACTTGTGAAATTCTTTTTAAATATTGTCTGAATGTTTGGCTGCTTTGACTGCTTAAAACTTAGTTTCATATATACTGTAGCTAGATCTGAAACTTGGCACACATATCCAAGAGTTCGAGGAATTCCAAAATACCAAAATGTAGTGCAGTTTGGACAAGTAGTTGTATAATTAAATGGATAGGACTGAAATGTAAGTGTTGGCAAGATTTTGTGAACATTTCATGGAAATTCAAGAAATTTTGCAAAAGCAAAGCATAATCACCTGAATTCTAGTGGTGAAAGCTAAATTTCACCCATATCTACTCCTAATTTCCTCTGATGATCAATTAACATCCGGTGATCAACCATGCTGAATGTTGCAAAGAGATTCAGGAGGGCCAGCAGTGAGAAGCTGCCCTGTGTCACTCATAATATAGTGATATAGAGATTATCTACTATGGCCAGCAAAGTTTCCTAGTCAAAACTACAATAAAAGTCAAGAGTCCACTACATAGTCACAGCAGGTTGTGTCAGGCTATGAGGATGCAAAGAGGTTCCCCAGTCTACCACCTCCAAAAAATTGCTGTACACTAAGCCTCATCTTACTCATCAGGAGAGCAGTCTCTCCCAGTGGCACAGGCACAGTGCAAATGATGGTCACCAGATGTTTGTGGTTACAAATAAAGCATTCAACTGACAATATCAACACTGTGATCCCCACAGACTTCGAAGAATGCCGTATACAATGTCACATGGCACAATGCCATACCCAGAGGCTATAGCATGAGGCATTACCACCTCCTCCTACCTCCAGCCCCACAATCCTGTCATTTATAGCTTGAGGGCTGAGTAGTTTTCAACTCTCTGGTCCCTTTGCAGTCCTCTCTTGTAGTCTAGTGACCCACACACTCCCAGTACATGTTGTAATCCATGGTGTGCAGAGGACACCCTCCCAACCCCACTAGCTCCATTCCCTGCATGTGGCTTGTAACATGGTGGTTTTGCAATCTCAGTCTCTCTGTAGTCCTCAGCCATCATCCATATGACAATGCCATTCCTGGAACTGCTTCTCATCATTGCCACAGAGGACCGAGCACTGTGGCATACTGTACAGCCAGCTGTTTGTGGCTGGGAAGAATCTGTGCATAGCACAGTGCTTCATTTGCATTCAGGCCCCTGCCCCTTTACCCTTGCTGGCACAATGTCCATTGCACCAGAGTAGGAAAAGGGTTACAGCACATTTTTGCAATGCAAAAGCAGCATCATTTAGAATACAGACCCAAAGTGGTCACTGCGAGCAGTTTGCACCACCACACTGTGTCCATGTAGGGGCTGATGGCCACATGCCTTCCTATCACAGACCAGGCATAATGTTTACTGTATATGCCTGCCTTAAATCTTGAACCCCAACCACCATCTCCACAGTTCTTGCACTGGTGGCACTGTAGTTTCCCCTTGTTTAGTCAACATACTATTTCCAAAAGAAGCAAATGTTTGCCATTAATAATGTTTTCTGAGCTGTATGGATTTTAATACCCCCCCCCAAGAAAAGTATGACATCAAGTAATCAAAACAATCACATCTGCTGCAAAAATAAGTGCTGCAGGCTTCCATTCTGTTTTCTGTTTTGTAAAACAGAAGCCCTATAGCAAAAGGATTGCAGCATCACTAACTTCACTAATGCTTTAGGCACCTATGCCACATGCTGGAGGGGAATTAGGTTATCCAGCACGCTGTGTTTTCTAATCCAGACAAATCTTCAAATAGTATACTCTGAATTATGCAAACATGAATAGATAGAGAATAACTGCACACCCAACATAAGTAGCTAATCCCATTGCTTTGTTGCTCTGACCTCACATTTGGTTTAGGTTTAGGGAGATTTTACTGTTTGTATTGAACTTTGCTGCTGTTACTGTTCAGTATGATGGCTGCAGTTTATTCCACGGGTGAGACGCATGGAGGCACTATAATGTTTGTACTGAAAACTAGGGACTTATTATCCTGATATTCTGAACGCATTTCAGAGGTAACAGTACCGCTTGGAGCAGCCTAAAGTAAGTCAGTTATACAGTATATATATATATATATATATATATATATATATATATAAAATGTGTGTATACAGTATGTATTTATATATAGAGAGAGAGAGTCCGTACATGAGTAAAGTTGCACTACCACCTGTTCGCTGTTATAATTTTTAGGATGTGCTTCTGATTTTATTTAACTTCATTGCTTTTATGCTATTTTATAGGCATCATAACTAAAATAAGACAATGGAAACATGTGTAACTTGTAAATAGTTCTCACATATACATTACAGTAGGCTGGCTGTGACACAAGTGACAGTCAGTTAGGTCCGATCACTCCTTGCAGTTCCTGCTGGAAACTTTACTTGTAGGTGACGTTATCAGCTACCATTAACTGTGAAGATAGGATCCTAATTATTTCCAGTAGGGTTTCTAACATTCTGTGGAAACATACTTTGGAAACAGAGCCCCTTACCGCAAGGCAATAGACAATGGGGAATCAGACTTACCTGGAATGTGACCACTGTATCTTATGGGTGCTCGCCTTATCCAGTCGGCCAGCGCAGGACTGAGACTCCTGTCTGGGATCCTGCACTGCTGTCGGGCGTCCAGCAGATGTAGCTGCACCCCACCGCTCCGGCTGCAGCTCTGCTGGGTGGGGAGTGTTTCCCAGCCCAGAGCCATCCTAAAAGAGAGGCAAAGAGTGATGGAGTTCTAGGCACAAACCTGTGTGCATGCCTATCATCCGCATACAGCCTCTACAAATACATTAGGGTTCTCCAGCCAGCCCAAACCCTTCCCACTCCCCGTTGTCTCTCCTAATGGGACTCTCGGCTGTCATCGCCGGTAACTGCAGCAGCCCTGGCTCGGACACAACAGGTAATAAATAACTTATCTCTTATCCTCTCCTGACAGGGGTCAGGCTCTTTGCCGCTCACAAAAGTTCAGACTATCGCGCTTGTGCTATATTCACGAAATGCATACTAAAAAGGGCAACAATCTAGCGATTTACATTTACTTATTACTTATCGTTTGCAGTCCCTGTGTGCGTTCTGTTTTCAAGAATTTCTCAGGCTTTCCAGTGTGGACACTCGCGATCATTAAACTATTTCGGGCAGCGCGTTTTTTTTTTTTTTTGTGTGTATTATTATTATTTTTTGTTGTTGTTGTTGTTGCTGTTTTTATGTATTTGTTCGAAACCTCTGTCATTTGTGCCCTTTGGGTATTGGAAAAGAAGAAAAAGGATTCAGTGATATGGCCTCATAGACTGACCATCTCTGTTCTAAAGTCTGACATAAAAAATAATTCGCAGTAGTGCGACAATAGGCACGTTTGCAAAAATCCACTGTCACTGAAGTGCCTAGCAAGCTATGACATTTTGCAAGCAAGTTGTTCTTCTGCCAACAAATGTCTCTCTGTTTTGGGGGGGCAAGGTAATTTGCAGCAGTCCCAGAATAGGCGCGTTTGCAAAAATCCACTGTCACTGAAGTATTCTTTCTGGGATCAGTCAGATGAAGGAAATGACCACTAGGTAATCAGTAAGACAACGGGCAGACAATGCTGTTGTGAATAAGGGATTGCCAGACAGATTCAGGGACAGGAAGAGGGCTGTAACGAAGAAGAGATTGCAGGACAAATCAGAAGCCAAGGGTCTGGAGCCGAGCAAGGTATGACATTGTCCAAGCAAGATGTTCTTCTGCAAACGAATGTCTCTCTGTTTGGGGGGGGAGGCAAGGAAATTTGCAGCACTGCTAGAATAGCCGTTTGCAAAAAGCCAGTGTAACTGAAGTATTCTTCTGTGGGATCAGTCAGCTAAACGAAATGATGACTAGGCAATCAGTAAAACAATGGACAGGACAGCAACAGGACGAGAAAGCTGGACGGATTTTGTTTCTGCAGGTCATACAGAGCCGTCGTTACGGTAAACATAGAAACCTAGACTTTGATGGCAGATAAGGACCACTTGGCCCATCTAGTCTACTCATTTCCCTATCTACAGGATAGGCCGCAGATCCTAGTTAACCAACAGCCGATTTCTTCCTACCCCCCCCAAGAATTGCCTTATGTCTGTCCCATGCATTCTTGAATTCTCCCACAGTTTTAGACCCCACAACCTCCTCAGGAAGGCTGTTCCATGCATCCACTACCACTACCCTCTCTGAGAAATAATACTTCCTCATATTGCCCCTGAACTGCCCTCCTTCCCCCTCTATGGTTCCCTTATGTCCATCACATGCATGCTTAAATCCCCCCACCACCTCTTAAATACAGCAAAATGAGAATTGTTTGTACATTGTATAAAGTTTTCACTGAGATTTCACAGGCTCCAAAACATCTTTTATATTTGGCAAATTGAACACAAAGGTAGCAGCAGAGAATGACCTCCTCAAAACATGTTGAAAGTTTTCTTTAGCTTGCTCAGCCAGACAAATTCTAGAGATCTAATATGCAGGGATGCAGTCAATACTGCAGCAATGCATGTGTACAAGCAGCTCTGATGTGTGTGTGTGCTACAATCAAATGATACCCAGCCTAATGCCTGCTGGCAAGCACTCCGCTTTAGGATCCCAGAATAGTTATCTCTTCCCACCAGATTGAATCACAAGCTTAAATCACAGTGCAAACCAGCAGGGCTTGTCTGGGTGTCTAGATGGCCTCTCCAGAGTGAGAGCGGATTTCTTTCAAATCCCACTTTTTCCTCCCCCAATGGAAGATGGTGAGAGGGCTTCCTGTTCAACAAGCATAGAAACATAGAAGTTGACGGCAGATAAGGACCGCAAGGCCCATCCAGTCTGCCCATTTCTTTTTCTACCTTATAAATGTGCCATCGGCCTTTGCTCTGTCAGTGACCTATCTATTCATAGTCATTTGTATTGCTCCCTTATGCCTATCCCATGCCTGTTTGAAGCCCTGCACTGTATTCATAGCCACCACTTCTTGTGGTAAGCTATTCCATGCATCTACCACCCTTTCTGTGAAAAAATTCCTCACATTCCCCTTAATCGGCCTCCCTCTAATCTCATGCTGTGTCCTCTTGTCCTGCAATTTTTCTTATATTTAAACATGTTAGACTCTTTCACCTTGTTTATGCCCTTAAGGTGTTTAAATGTCTCGATCATATCACCTCTCTCCCTCCTTTGCTCAAGGGTATACATATTGAGCTCCGTTAATCTGTCCTCATATGTCTTTTGATGCAGTCCCTGCACCATTTGGTTGCCCTTCTCTGGACTGCCTCAATTTGGTTAATGTCCTTGTGAAGGTGTGGCCTCAATACTGCACAGTACTCAGATGGGGCCTAACCAATGTCTTGTACAGAGGATTATTACCTCCCTCTTACGACTTGTGATACCCTACTAATACACCTAACACCCCCTAGCCTTACCTACTGCTTTAGAGGTCTGCTTGGATGATTTTAGGTCATCAGTGATGATGATGCCCAAGTCTCTTTCTTCCTTTGTGACTGCTAGCAACTCCCTCCCAGCCTATAAGTGGCTTCGGGTTTCTCTTCCCTATGTGCATGATTTTGCACTTCTTTGCATTAAATCCCAGTTGCCACTCTTCTGACCATTTTGCTAGTTTATCCAGATCTCTTCTCATTCTGCCCACCCCATCTGGATCATCTACTCTGTTGCAGATCTTGGTGTCATCTGCAAACAGACAAGCCTTACCCTCTAGTCCATCTGCGAGGTCACTAATGAAGATGTTGAATAGGACTGGCCCCAGGACTGATCCCTAGTACCCACTTGTGACTTGCATCTCTTCTGACTGTATACCATTTACCACCACTCTCTGTTTTCTGCCAGTCAACCAGTTTGCCACCCAGTTGACCAACTTCTGACCCACCCGAGCCTACCTAGCTTATTTATCAATCTTCTATGTGGAACAGTGTCAAAAGCTTTGCTGAAGTCAAGGTAGGCGACATCAACTGCCCCCTTGGTCCACCACTCTGGTTACCCAGTCAAAGAAATCTATGAGATTAGTTTGACAGGACCTTCCTTTTGTAAACCCATGCTGTCTTGGATCCTGTGCCCCTATGGATTCCAGGTGTTGCACTATCCTTTCCTTAAGGAGTGCCTCCATAATCTTGCCCACTACTGAGGTAAGACTGACTGGTCTGTAGTTCCCCTCCTCCTCCCTGCACCACTCTTGTGGAGCGGGATCACATGAACCCTTCTCCAGTCTTCTGGGACCTCTCCTGTGCTCAGAGACTCACTAAACAATTCTGCTAATGGCTCTGCTAGTTCCTCCTTTAGCTCCTTAAGTACCCTGGGATGTATGCCATCAGGTCCCATTGCCTTATCCACCCTGAGCTTAGCAAGCTCTTGTAGGACCCTTTCTTTTGTGAAGGGAGTAGTGCTCACCTCCCTCCCCCCTGTGTCCATGATGCTGAGCTGTGGGCCCTGCCCTACCTTCTCTTCAGTAAATACTGAGCAAAAGTATCTATTTAGGATAGATGCCTTTACAGGGCTTCCTGTTCAACAAGCATGAAGCTCCACCAAGCCAGTCTGGTCACTGATGTCATATGCTGGCTAACTCTGTGGTTTCAATCAGTTTACACCAATTTTCACTACCTCTGAGCGCTGAGATTGCGATCTGCTTATCAGTGTTACTGTACAAACTCACATAGCCTCTGCCACACTAGACAATTACTAGAAGAAAAAGAAAAGACTTGTGCTAGCAGGGTACCTCGTTTCAAGTGTCAGTAGTATTACTGTTCATGCCTGAGAGTCCAAGTCACCCAAAGATGCACAGCTGTTCCACGCCTGTGTCCCTTGCCTGTCCATGTGCTTGCTAAGCATTGCCTGGCTTTCTGTCAGAAGTGTGTACCAAACTCCCAGCTCAGTGGTAGGTCTCGGTTTTTCACAGGTCGGTAGAAGGCGCTGTGCAGAAAATCTCTGGCCTGTTACTGGGGCCCTTCCCCCCACTGAAGCCTTGCCCAGAACTACAGAACGACGACCCCTACCGCTAAGAGAAGGGCTCGCCTTATCCGGTCGGCCAGCCTTTTCAATGCACTGGCTGCGGTGCATTTTGGGTGGGGGCTGCTGTGCCACTCCACAAAACACGCACGAATAGCGAGTCTTTTTCCCCCCTCCCCTGACAAAGTTGGGTTAGCATCCACTCCCCAAGTTGCATTAATTGACGTCTGCTTAGAATAACATGCTTGCCCCCATCCCATGCACACAACTGCAGTCTCCGTTCACCTAATGGAACATGATAAATGCAAAACACACAGACTTATTTCATTATAAAGTTAATGGCTAGCTGGCAGGTCCATGCTGTTCCCATGCTCCATGTAAAGGATGCATCGATTGTTTGTAAACAGAAAGCATGATCAGACGTGAAGAAATGGCTGGCTGCTTCTGGTGGTGAGGAGGAGGAGGATGATGATGGTGGTGGTGGTGGTTGTGATGGTGAGCCATATCTGCCATTGCCAGCTGCTGAAAAGCAATTGCACCCTTTTTTGCAGCGATAAATCTGGCTCCGCATTTCCTTGGAAGCGCGTAGCAATGGGGATGCTGCTGCCCACCATTCATTAGCTTGCACAGCCGTGCAGCATCCCCTGAGTAGGCAGGCCTGCCAATACCATCACGGCGCATCCAAGGATGCCACACCGGGCGTTTTGCACTGCAGACCCGACCAGCATTTTTAAAACTCAGATGCTGGCCTGGTGAAGAGGGATCGAGTTCCTACACTGCAACCGGGAGAGGCTCCCCTCATCCCATGCCAGAGCAGGTTACAAACAAAACGCCGCTTAGCATCCTTGTTGTCAGCTGTCCGTCACAGATCGGCTCATTAAAATAAATTTTTGTTTGCTTTTAATATCCAGACTGCATCGGTCTCGGTTACATGCAATAGTCTGCATGCAGCTGCGAGCACCGCTGTCAGAGCCCGAGAAGCCAGCATCGCATGCTGTCTAATCATGCAAGTGATTAGTCAACACGAGCCCCGGTTGGTAGGTGCAACAGCTCGGGACACCGTCTGACAGTTACTACAGAACAGTTACCTATCCAGCACTGCAGTCACAATGTGCTCCCGCTACCCAGGCCGGGCAGACAGCATCATTTCTTCACAATCCTATAAATAAATTACAAAGAAGTGGTAGTTAGCATGGCAGCATCCTACTAGGACTGGGTTGGATGTGGAACTGCTGCACGGGACCGGTCCATTGCGAGATCCAGGTCACCTTTCGGATGATGATTCATTGCCACCACTGATGGCAGCGATGGTTTTCTTTGAAGTGAACACCACTGCTGTCATACACAGCTCCCACATCCATTGGTGCAGGATGGCCACGCCTGCTCAGGGGAGCACTGCATTGCACAGGACAGTCACACCTCCAAAAAGTCCTAGTCTCCCAAGACGTTCCTTGCGCATGCGCACAAGTGAACGTAAAAATGCCTTTTTGGCATCGAGCACCTCCACCACTTTCTGTCTTCCTGCTGGCCTGTTATAGACATATGCCATGATCGTAAGTAAACATCTGATGTTATCGTGAAGATACCTCCCTGGAATAAAGCGCGATTGGTCTGGATGAACCAGGTGAGGCACCACCGGTGAGGTACCATCCACTGGAGACAGTTGGCTACTAATTGCATGGATTTTTTTTCCCAGTAGTTTTTGGCCTCCTAAACCCTGACAGGTGGCTATGGCCCTCCGATTGGAGTGACACTCTCTCCGGTCCGCCACTCCCATGCTAGGTGATGGTTAATCCCCTGTGGTGGGGCCAGGGGGGGTTTCCGGCTCCCCCCTCCCAGATACCCAATCCAGAATCTGGGGGGCCATTCCCAGGAGCGGCAGACCATCATCAAGCCTGCCAGGCTTGCTTTTCCTGTTTTCACTGCCCTCCCCCATTGCAGTGTGAGGACATCTACTTCAAGCCTGCTTACCTGTACTGCTGTCCAGCCACCTCCACAGGGTACTCAGCAAGTGGGATGACTAGTCCCCCTCCGCACAAGAGAGGAGAGCAGTCCTCTGGGTGCTCAATACTTTCTATCTCTCTCTCCCCCCTCACTGACCCCCAGCGTCCCTGGCTCATTCCCAAACCCAGGTCGCCAGTGTGGCGTCCAATGCAACATCCCTCAGTGCCACTGGGCCAGCTTTGCATGACTGTTTTTTTTATCTTGGTTTAATAGGGAGATAGTCCTGAACTCCCTACATCTGGAAGTGTCTTTAGCAGGCTTAGGAAATACTGTAATTATTGCTCCTCTCCAACTATCTGGGGTCTCACTTTGGGTTTGGCACTCCTTGAATAATCTTATTAGTGATGGGGCAAGGTCTTCATAGAAGACCTTACAAAACTCTACTGTGTAGCTGCCAGGGCGTGGAGCTTTATTTTTCATATGTTTAATCAGTACCTCCAGCTCCTCCTGCAACAGTGATTAGTCCAACCCCTGCACCTGCTCCTCTGTTAAATCAGGAAGGGTTAGCTTCTCTAGAAAGTTCTGCTTACAGAGTGTGTAAGCTTAAATACACCTAAGGATTCATAGATTCGTACAGTAATGATCCAGGATGGCTCAGAAGAATAGAATGAGCAATTCCTCCCCTTCACATGGCACCTCTTAAAAAGAGTAGGGGAATTTTTATAAACGGAAAAGCATCACGCAGAAAGAAAACAGAACAAGCCCATTCGGAATATGTAATTATAATCACAGATAATACCTGGTGTCCAGTTATAGCTTAAATACATCAAAGGAGTAATGGATTCATACAGTAATGATCCTAGTATAGTTATCTCAATATGGAAAAACAACACAGCTATCCAAAAGGGAAATTAAGTAAATAAACTTTAAGTGATGGGAGAATTCTATACACTGTACTCCTGCTTGAAGATAGGATCCCTTGTTAAAAACCTTAAAGGTGAAATAGCAGCCACCAGCTCTATCCTGTCCGTCATAGATTTTATTATTTATTTATTTATTTAGTTTTTGTTGACCAGGTAAGTGCACTAGACAAATCCTGCCTATTTTCAGGCACGACCCGGGGGAGGGGGATACAGATGAATGCCAACTGACCTTGAACCAGATAAAGCTGTTGGTGGAATTTTTAGTGAATGAGGGAAATTTGGCCAGGACACCGGGGAAATTCCCCTACTCTTTTCGATAAGTGCCATGGGATCTTTAACATCCACCTGAACTACCACCAATCCAGGCAGATGGGACCTCGGTTTAACGTCTCATCCAAAAGACGGCACCTCAGAAGTGCAGCACCCCTCTCATGCTGCACTACAGTGTCAGTACTGGGATATTAACCCAAGTGCCAGATGTGGGAACTGAACCCACAGCCCTCTGATGTCCCGGCCTCAGAGGCGAGTGTGCTACCTACTGAACCACTGACACTGACTATGGCCAGATTATGGCCTAATAATTCACAGTACTACTACTGATACCACACTCAAGTGGTTGACAATCTCGCTAAATCCACCCTGACTCAGGTTGCTATGCAGCTGACGGCTCTTCCCCGTACCTCGCCGTCTGTGCCATGTTCCACCACCCACCTCTCCAGCTCAGGAATTGGCCCTCGACTCAGGTTGCTATGCTGCTGACGGCTCAGCCCTGTACCAAGCCGTCCATGCCATGCTCCACTGCCCCCCTCTCCAGCTGAGGAATCTGCCCCTGACTCGGGTTGTTATGCGGCTGATGGCTCAACCCTGTACCGAGCCGGCTGTACCATGCTCCACCACCCACCTCTCCAGCTCAGGAATCGACCCCTGACTCAGGTTGCTATGCGGCTGATGGCTCGGCCCTGTACTGAGCTGGCCATGCCACGCTCCACCACCCACCTCTCCAGCTCAGGTACACTGCTACTAGCTTGGACACTAGCTGCCAATTTCTGATTGGCTGTTCTGCTCTGAAACCTGCTCCTATTGGCTGGTCCCTCTGCTGTGCTAAATTCTAATTGGATGAGTCTGGGAAACCCGGGTTGCCTCTTGGTTTTTTAATATTTTTTTACCTCTTTCCCTGTACGCCTTCTACTGCACTGGCTTGCTGGTGGAGTATTTTGTCCCGTCCGCCCACCCTTGCTCAGACTTCTGTTAAATAGTCCTCCCCCACTTGAAATCCACCCTCTGACTAACTCCACCCCCTTATCGTACCTCCCCCAACCTCCTTTAAAGGGGTAGGTCCAAACTCTCTAGCAAGCACCACCTCTCTCTCAGGTAGCAATAACCAAATTTCACCAAAACACCAGCAATTCTCCCAAACCATGTCCTGATCGTTCTAAAGCTACAACGTCGCTCCTGCCGTCACCCCGTCCCATAATCTGTCCTACTGCTAAGATACTGATACAGTCACACTGGAGAACTTGGTGTCTTCCAACTCCCTGTATTCTAGCCAGCTACATATACTATTTAGCCTAAGCAGGTTGTACCTTGGTATGCTAGGTGTGACTCCAGGACTGCACCTTTTCTCCCCCCAACGGATAAGCCCTCTATTCTGTGTAGGCTGCCTCTCCAGGTGAGCTCCACCAGCTAAGTTACCCCATTCAGTTAAACCTCTTACCTGCTCAGGCTGCAGCACCTAGGAAGGAACATGCCCGTCTTTGGGAACCAATTAATTTCCGCACCTTATTGCTACTACTGTCACTACCTCTCTGTTCAAAACTAGTAGGACTACTCGATGCCCAGTTGCCTCCAGACTCCTTTGCCCCAGCCTCTTCAATAGTGGACAGGCAAAGCCACTTACTGTCACTGCCTCGCATGTCTGGTGTCCCAACATCAAGGCCTTTCTGATTCCTTTGGACTACCTAAAACTGAGCCAGGTAACACCGTGCATGTTGTCCCTACCTGTAGCCTTTGACAGCTTTCTACCTTACTCTGGAAATATCAGACCAAGGAAGTATAAATCACTTGTATTCTGCAGCTTCTCAATCAGAAAAGCCTTGTTATTGCTACTAATTCTATCAGGCAACGTCCATCCTAATCCCGGCCCCATGGGAGGGACAGGGAATACTGGGCCTAATGGAAGTGGCTTGAAACTAGCTACAATGAATATCTGCAGCCTAATTCCGAAGTTGCCTCAGCTGCAGGCATGGGTTGCCCTATGTAACCCTGATATATTGTGCCTGAGACCTGGCTATCCACCCGAGTCAGGGACAGTGAGACAGTACTTTCTGGCTACAAGGTTTTTAGGTGTGATAGGAAAGGAAAAAGAGATGGGGGCTATCTTATTTATATACGGAACACCCTACAAGGTGTTGTGCTTCCCATCACAGCCTGCAGTGTTGACCATGAACTCCTTGCAGTTAGAATCATTTTTGGAGCACACAAAAAATTATCGTCATTGCATGCGTCTGCCTCCTGCCTAAGATGACCAAAGATGGATTAAACAAAATACTAGGGGCCTTGGCTGGCTTTGACAACAACTGTGAGCTTATTGTGATTGGGGATTTTAACATCAGTTGGCTCAGTAGTGAATAGACCAACCAGAAGGATACCATAGCTAGTTCCTGCCTCACGCAATTAGTCAGGGAGCCCACTAGAATGAATCATAAAACTGGCAAGCACTCGCTTTTGGACTGGCTCCTTGCAAGTTCACCTGACAGGATATCTGAGGTCTCTGTACCCTCGGACTCACTAAGCTACCACTCCCCTATCACCTGTATGTGGTCCAATAAATACAATAAAGCTCCACCAGTCTTTCTGAACAGCAGAATACACAGGGAAGGGCAGCTCGCGGCGTTCAAGGAGGTGCTGTCCCAGCTTGACTGGTCTCCACTTAAGGTACAGCATGACTCTGACAAAACACTTTGGTACTTTATAGATAACTTCAGTAGGGCTT
The DNA here is from genome assembly GCA_016271365.2 of Neoceratodus forsteri. Lineage (NCBI taxonomy): Eukaryota > Metazoa > Chordata > Ceratodontiformes > Ceratodontidae > Neoceratodus > Neoceratodus forsteri. The sequence goes on along the minus strand of JADMNL010000024.1, from coordinate 114,316,268 downwards.
GCGACAGATTTGCTGCATTCAAAAACAGAAAATCCCGCGGCCATGATACTGGCTGGATTAGCAGTGGCCTTTTAGACCACATGAGGTAAAGAAACAACCTTTGGTATCGAGCCAGGGCGCCCGGGAAACCCAGTAATCTACAGAGATACAGGGCTTCTAGGGAGGCAGTATAGTGCAGTGGTTTAAGGCTCTGAGCTGCAAATCTGGAGACCTGAGTTTGAATCCCACAAACTCTCACTTGCATACTGTGTGACCCTGAGCAAGTCACTTAACTTCACTATGTGCTCAGGTGACACCTGTAAACCAGATTTCGGCTTAGAGTGTCTCTTCTGGTTAAACAATCATGCTGTGAGACCCTGAGCAAGTCACTTAACTTCCCTGTGTTTCCAGGTCTCGCCTGTAAACAAGCTTTCGGCTTAGTGTGTATCTGAGGCTGGGGCACCAGGTGGGACAGACCCAGAAGAGGATGGGGGCCTTATTGAGAGGAAGACTAGGGAGGGGAAAATCACAGAGGGCAGTGTAAGGGAGGCCCTACGGGTGCTGAAAACTGACAAGGCACCAGGACCAGATGGGCTGCATCCAAGAGTACTGAAGGAACTGGCAGATGAACTAGCAGCTCCACTAGCTGTGCTGTTCAGCGCCTATCTCCAGACAGGAAGGGCACCCCAGGATTGGAGGGTGGCTCACATGGTGCCTATCCACATGGGGGGGTCTAGGGAGGAGATGGGAAATGACTGGCCTGTCAGCTTAACGTCAGTGGTAGGCAGACTAATGGAGGGCTTCATCAAAGGGATGCTCGGGAGGCAACTAGCTAAGCTGGGGCACATGGATGACAGACAGTATTGTTTCATCCCGGAGAGATCGTGCCAGACCAACCTCATAGATTTTTATGACTGGGTGACGGACCTTGAACAGACAGAGACCCGTGGACATCTTAAATCTGGATTTCAGTAAGGCATTTGACTCTGTACCCCACTTCGGTTATTGACAAAGTTGGGGGGATGGGGTGGGAAGACAGTTGCTTAGATGGGTGGAAAACTGGCTTACAGATAGAACACAGAGGGTGGTGGTTGGTAGGATTGTCTCCTCCCCAAGGAACATCTTCAGTTGGGTGCCCAGGGTTATATTAGGACCACTCCTGTTCAACGCCTATGTCTCTGATATAGGGACGGGAGTCAGGAGTAGGATGATCCTCTTCACAGGTGACTCTAAACTGGGAGCAATGGCCAATGGGGAGGAAGCGAGGGTGGCAGTCCAGAGGGATTTGGATACCCTGGAGGGTCGGTCAAGGAGGTGGGGACTGAGGTTTAATCCGGAGAAGTGTAGGATGTTGCATCTGGGGGTCAGAAACCCAGGGCATGTATACATCATGGGAGGGTTCTCACTGCAAGCCATTTTGAGTGATGGTAGACACCAGAATGAACAACAATGAGAACTGCAGAAGAACCGTGGCAAAGGCAAACAAGATACTGGGCTGCATAGCCCGGGGAATAACATCCAGGAGGAGCAAGGAGATCCTACCTCTGTACAATTCCTTGATCAGGCTGCATCTTGAGTATTGTGTGCAGTTCTGGAGACCTCATCTTAGGAAGGACATAGTACTGTTGGAGAGGGTCCAGAGAAGGGCAACCAGGATGATCTAGGGCATGAGTGATAGGACCTATGAGGAAAGGCTGGAAGCCCTTAGGCTGTATTCACTGGAGGAGAGGAGAGACAAGGGGGACATGATTGAGGTATTCAGATATGTGAAAGGGATTAACAGGGATAGAACCAAAGAAATGTTCAGGCTAAAGCAAAGGGGCACAACCAGAGGGCATGAATGGAAGCTGGAGGGAGGAACCTATAGGTGAGCTGTAGAAGGCATTACTTCACTGAGAGGGTGGTGGAGCCATGGAATGCATTGCCTGCGAGTCTAGTCGAGCAAGACACTGTGGAGGGCTTCAAGAGGGGGTGGAATGGATGCATGGGTGGACTGAAGCCAAGGTTGACCCTCTCGGGGGCCAGGGAGGGAGGGAGGGAGGAGGAGCTAGTGCCCAATAGGGGCTGGCTACTGAGCAGACACGAAATACCGTCAGGCCTATTCTGCTGGCTTTTAGTATGTTAGTATCTCCTGGTTAAACAATCATACTGAGTGACCCTGAGCAAGTCACTTAACTTCCCTGTGTTACCAGGTCACTCCTGTAAACAAGCTTTCAGCTTAGTGTGTCGCTCCTGGTTTAACAGTTGGGGGGGGGGGGAAGCACACACCTCATCCACAGAGCTAAGGCTAATTTCTACAAAGAGGAATTGGAAAGAACCTGGGGCAATGGGAGACAGTTTTGAGACAATATAAAGGACCTCACAGGAAGCGTGTCAAAATGCGACAGTCACTGCTAAACATAAATGGCTCAAATACCATGGATCCTTACACCATCGCCGAAGATTTCAACTCCACCTTCATAGACCTTAGCTCTGTTCTCCCGGCCGAATACCTTAAGCCCATCAATGCGGACAACAGCCGCCTACCTGATAACAACTTACACCCACAATTCTACTTCAAGAGAATCACTGTCAAAGAAGCCTTGGGTTATGTTAAAAAGGTCCTGGGGAAAACCAAAACGGGAAGTGACAACATAGAGGTGAAACTGCTCGCGCTGGCCATGAATGACCTCATTGCTCCCATCACAACTATCTTCAATAAGTCACTCCAGCTGGCTAAATTCCCCATAACTTTGGAAACAAGCCCTGGTAACCCCAGTCCATAAAGGCAGGGATAGGTCTCTCACAGCAAACTACAGGCCCATCTCTATTCTCTCCTCCCTCTCTAAAGCCCTGGAAAGGATTGTGGCTGTCTAATTCACAGAACATATTCAGAAATAACGGCTGCAGTGTCCCCAGCAGCATGGATTTAGGAAACACCACAGCACTGGTGGACTTCACTGATTATGTCCATAAGCTCTGGATGAGGGTAAACTGGTTGGCTCTAACCAAGGCATTTGACACAGTCTGCCATTCACTCCTGCTGTCTCAACTGCATGCCCTTGGTGTTTCCCCAAATGCCGTCCTGTTGTTCCAGGACTGTCTAACATCCCGGTCTCAAAGAGTTGAGATAGGTCACTCTGTATCTCCTTCCAAAGAAGTTTCATTAGGAATGTCTCAAGAGTCCATCCTTGGTACCCTGCTGTTCATCATGTTTCTGAACAATTAGCCGGATGCCTGCCCCAGTAAAGTCATTGTATACACTGATGATGCTGTCATTCTTAGATCTGACTTTGAGGTGGAGCTCTTGCAGCAGATATTACCATTAGGACTAATGCCGCCAGGTGTTAGGACCCCATGGAAAAATCTTGTAACTAGCAGTCTAAGGCGGGGAAACGCCACTGATGTTGGCTCCGTCCAACGTCTGATGCCGTATAAAGGGGGCAGTGCACCATCGCTGTCTCAGTTCTTTTCCCGCTGTTGACCCACTTAGTTCGGCTCCACAGATGCCTTTCATCATAGTCGACCATGCTTTTTGTCATTTTCTAGTTTTGTCAGAGTTATTAGTGTTCAGTATTCTCTTGCATGTTTTCACCCTCTCCATGGCAGCGCAAGTCAGAGTGTGTGTGAGGAAAGCAGATACTGGCTAAGGGATGGCCATGCAGCCTGTCTCATCTGCCTAGGCCCCAGCCATTGGCTTGCCAACTACCCGCACTGCAAGAAATTCAATCCGAAGACCAGAACTCAGAGAGCCAATGCTCTCAAGACCTGTCTCCTTGAACAGAAGGTAGCAGCTATGCAGAGGACCTCAGCGCATAGCTCTTCTTCTCCCACCAAGGACTCCCCACCCAGAGAGGCTCCGGGAGGTAAACGCCACCATAGGGAGAGAGATAGGGCCATGTCTGAGTCCCGCTAAAAGTCGCCTTCCAGAACCCCTATAGCCTCCGGTGGGAGGTCTGGTTCTGTTCCTCTGATGGTTGCAGGGACATCTGTGAGGCTGGCTCCCTCTGCCTCCCAAGATAAGCACAAGGAGCAGTCTTCCTCTGGGCGTTCACCTGCACAGCCTTCTCTGGCCCATCGACCCCACAAATCTTCCACTGGGTTGACCCAGGAAAGTCAGTCGCCTACTGGCTGTCCTAAAGACTCCAGCCATAAGCCTGGTGAGTTGTCTGAGAAACGGAAGCGACCAGACGATTCCGATGGGTGACAGAAGGGCGTCCACCATTGGATGCTTCCTGTTCCTTCTCCTCCTCCTCTAGCCGAGGTTCGTCCATCCCCAGCTGACAAGTGCCCCTTGAGTCTGTCGCCCTCCCATCATCTCATGTCCTGACGCCAGATCGGTGGCCATTGCCGGATGATGTTTGGATGCCCACTCCACCTTTCAAAGGTTGGTCGCCTGAGGGGGGAGTCCCTCCTAACCCGGATGCCAGGTCCCCTAAAGACACGGACATCAAACAGCAGCCTGATAAGGACAAAGAGAGATTCTCTGACTGGGTGCGTTGATTGCCTAACTGAGCCAAGATGTAAAACAGATACTAAAATGTCAGGTTTATTTCAAGTGACCAGGATCGTTGTGGGGAGAGGGGGCAAGTGAAACAATGTCCTGAGAATGTGCTTAAACTTATTAACCGTTGCTGTGCCAAGGAGTGATACACTGGTCCAGAATCCCTATATGTTTAAATTATGTTTGCAGCCTAAAGGTGCTTAGGTGGATTGGCATTTACATTACTCAGCGGCAAATCTTTTTCATACTTTTTGTGATCATCGGTTAAGATATAACCACTAACTAATGAGACACTTGGGGGCATGAAACTGTGCTACCTGCAACGTTGCATTTGCAAAGCCCTGAATATTTATCTGTTGATAATGAAATGAAAACTGTCAGCTGACAACATTCAGCCACTGTCCATTGCACAGAATAGACATCTCACTGATAGATCTGGAGCAAAGGGACATGCACTTGCCAATAACACCACTACAACTCCAGATACGGAAGAAAGAAGTTCATGCACTTTCATCGCTGTTAACTTTTCAGCATTTTAAAACAGTTACTTAGCATCTGCACTAAGATGTTACACGTCGCTGAACTGAATTGTGACACCAGAATCCCTGCGATCAATATTTGTCAGCAAAAGTGAATTGAAAAAATCAATAGATGTATAAAATGGTAAGTGACATGAGTCAATAACAACATATCTGCATGTAATACTTGGCTTAAAATTTGAGCACCACCATATTCCGCACCACAGCGTCAAACAGGGATGCCATTTATAATTCAGCTAATGTCAAGCAGTTTTCGAGCCATAAAAAGTATTACTGTATCAGTATGGTGGCAGCAACAGGATCAGGAAATTATGAAATAAAATGCAACAGAACCCCCGTCGGCCATATGTTGTGCGGGTGGAGGGAGTGAATGAGCACCCAGGGGTGGGCTGTTAGGAGGCTTCATATTCACCGGAGAAAAGGGTGGATTCGATTGTGAGCTACGGTTGAATTTGTGTTTTCTTTTTCTATACCTAGTTTTCGCTATTTTGTTAGGGCACATATCCAATCTTAAGATGTTTAGGGTCACAAGGTGATGTGACTTCATTGAGCATCTGATTTGAGAAAGAGCTGTGTGATTCTAACTAAATGCCAGCTCACGGCAATTCAGAGAAAAAAAAAAATTTTGAAGCTGCATTACCAGACTGTGTGTGCAATTTAGTGAATTACCACACATGGGTGTGTATATGACAGCACTAAAAGGCGCATTAAAGTGCTTCAGTCATGAAAACCTCCCCCACTGGCTGCTGCTGAAATGCATAGCAGTATGTTCTTTGTGCATTCTGTCTGTTCTTTGCTTCAGCTGCAGGTAGTACAGTACGCTCAAGTTCGTTTGCATAGGTTTTAGCAGCAAGGAGTTCACATTGACAGAGTCTAGTAAGAGAAAATGCTTGGAATTACACATACAAAGAAGTCTGAGTTTTCACATCAAATGTTGAGGTATTTTTTTTCTGGAGGATTAGAACCCATGGAGTCCATGAAGGTGTGCTTTGGAGTGCTGGCGTGTGTAAGGACTGTTAGGCACCCACACATTTTGGTGGTCCTGCTTTGGCAGGGAACAGTTTATTAAAGTAATGATGTGTGGCTGGTCTCTCTAAGCTAGACAAGACTACACCATTCTATCAGGCAACTGACACAGTTGATCTGTGTGTGTGGGGGGGGGAGGGAGGAGCTGCTCACTGAAGCGTAGCTCCCTCTTTCAACTGTATGCCGCTGCATTTTCAACTGCTGTCATAGACAGCTTCAGCAGTGATTGGAGAACTGTGACCACGCCTGCAAACACACTGACTGAATTGGAAGATGCTGACACACCTCTGAAAAACTCAGATGATGGCACTATGTTTCTTGCACATGTGTGCAAGCAAACATAAAAATGGAAGGTGATGAGTACCAATGCCCGTAGTCTGTGTAACAAGCTCCCTGAACTAGTGGCCTTGATGGAAGAGGGATGTCTGGATATTGTGGCAGTCACTGAAACATGGTACACAGAGAACCATGACTGGGATGTCAACATATCAGGATACACAATCTACAGGAGGGACGGGGTGGGTAAAAGAGGAGGAGGAGTAGCTCTCTATATAAGGGAAGAGATTAAAGCAACAGAACTAAAGAGTAAACAGGAAGTTGATAAGTCACTATGGGTCACCCTGGAGACAGGAAATGGCACCACACTCTGCATGGGGGTTGTGTACAGACCCCCATCTCAGGGGGAGAAAATGGCAGAAAAAGGGGAGATATTATTGATGGGGGACCTGAATATGCCAGATGTTAACTGGAGTACCTTTGCTGCAGGCACATCCAAGAGCAGGGTCATTCTTGATGTCCTACAAGGGGCATGCCTCAGACAGCTAGTGCTGGAACCCACTAGGGAAGAAGGGAGGGAGCAATATTAGACCTGGTACTCTCAAATGGGGAAGGAGAAAGGATCTCAGATTTATGTAACCCCTAGGTAGCGCTATCCCAAGGGCTACTACCCCTGCCTGCTTGGCTAGTAGCAGGGTAAGGGGCCTGAGTTCTGAAATGGGTGCCTCCACCCAGAGATCAGGGTAGTGGTCAAGCTAACCTTGGCACAGCCCTCCGGGGCACTGTAACCCCCCTCTTTCCCCTCTAGTGGCCTGAACACTGTACAGTAATCACTTTCACAATACCCCTGGTACACCACACAAGTACCCACACTGTTTACACTTTCTACCAGGGCTGGTTCCTCTGGCTCGACCCTGGGGACCCCCTGTAAAATAAGATTATGCACAGCAAATAGCAGCAGTACAGTACTTTGAGCACAAACTGGAACCACAGTCAGATTACATGCAGAAAAAGTTAGATCTGATTTATTTAGGGGACTTGAACAAGGGATGGGCAAAATCAGGTTAATTAGCTTAAAGGTTATATCAGTCAAGCAGATATGCATGCGCTTTGAGTCCCTCCACACAGTCACACCTCTGGGTACCCAGGTGGAGAAGAGATGGGCTAGCCAGGAATGTTGCCCGGGGTTGCAGCTGGTTGGGGCCCTGTGATGGAAAACACAACATGCACAGTACAAAATATTTGTAATCTGGAGCCAGAGGGCTCAGTTTGTAAAGGAAACGAAACAACAAGACAATCAGATGATACAATCAGATTAAGCTGTTGTTGCAGGGAGCTACCCTGGTATTTACTCACGATACCAAAGAGTGGACACAGGCTGGAGGAAAATCGAGACTGCAGGTTGTTGATCTGGAATGCCTGGAGAAACAGGGCCCACACGAGTTGCAGAGGCATCGTTCCTGTTCAAGCATGGAGCAGGGGGTTCATCCCCAGGCAGGTCTCTCGTCGATGGCTTCTCTGTGCAGTGGGTAGTCTGGCCGGGCCAGTCTGGCAAGGCCCAGACCGCATAGAGACAAATTCATATGCAGTCCATTTTGGGCTGGATATAGCTTCCAGCAAGCAGAACACAGTTCACACAGTGGAGAACTAAGTCACTACCCACTAGCAGCTCATAGCACATTTACATATACAGGAATTCTACTGTACCAGGCAAAGCGCTGCCTGGTCACAATCGCAAAGTCTCTGCACACATCGGGAGCTTAGGGGTAGCTGGAACTCTTGACAGGCCGATCGCATTCAGCAAAATCTTCGGTCTTCTTCAGGTTGAGCCTGGCCCACTTCAGTAGCTTACTTTAGTCACACAAACTTGGATTTAGTCCAAAATAATTATTTTCTGTCCCTCTCAGGAGCAGCTGGCAGACATGCAAGCCAAAAACTCAGCCCTTTCACTGTTTTCCCATGCGAATCCACTCAGGATTGCTGTCCAAAATTACTTCAGCTCTTTCTTGTTCAGCTTCCAGCTCAGAACTAAATGAAAACTGCAAGCAGCCAGGGACTTCCCCAAGATCCAAAAGGTGTGGTTGGCTGATTTGGCTGTCAGTCAAAGCAAGAGCTCCCCCTTCAATTGCAAAAAAGGGGCAAAAAAACCCAAACTACAGTTCCTACAGATTTTGAATTCAGACAGCTCCTGTAGTCCGACTACATTTTAGGTCCCACCAGTACAGTTTGGTCCAATTTGCAGTCCCGGACCAAGATAGTGGAGACAAACAAAACAATCCTTGCTACAAAGAAAGTAGGTTAGACAAACTACATTATCATTATCACTCTAAATGATTTTCAGTAAATAGTTGCATCTTTCAACAGAGCTCCATCTCAGATTACTTAAACTGCAATCAGGCGGCTCTTAAAAAGACAGTACACAGAGGTTATACAGGCTCTGGTAATCACATTTAAACTGCTGAAATGCAGGACACCAGCCTGACAGTGAGCATTTAGGCAAGCTCAAGGAAGACTTTTTGGGAACCCCCATTTGTAGGGGGGGGGTTACATTTAGAAGTGGGTAGCCATCTGGGAACAAGTGACCACCAAACAGTGTGGTTCACAATAAACACAGCCATAGACTCAAGCCATACAAAAATAAGAGTATTGGACTTTAGGAAGGCTGACTTTGGGAAAATGAAAGAGTGCCTCAGAAAAGCACTAGCAAACGGGCAAGAAGGAGGGGTGGAGGAACAATGGGGAATAATCAAAACAGCCATCGCAGAGGCAACAAGCCTTTGTATGAAGTAAATCAACAAAACAAAATGAAGGAAAAAATGACTATGGTTCTCAAAAGAGGTGGAAGGGAAGGTTAAGGAGAAAAGGATAGCATTCAGGAAATACAAGGAAACACAGAAGGAGCAGGACAGAGATCTTTATCAGTTAAAGCAGAAGGAGGCAGGGAAGGCAGTCAGAATAGCTACAGCACAAACTGAGGAAAACATAGAAACATAGAAGTTGACAGCAGATAAGGACCGCAAGGCCCATCCAGTCTGCCCATTTCTTTTTCTACCTTATAAATGTGCCATCGGCCTTTGCTCTGTCAGTGGTCTATCTATTCATACTCATCTGTATTGCTCCCTTATGCCTATCCCATGCCTGTTTGAAGCCCTGCACTGTATTCATAGCCACCACTTCCTGAGGTAGGCTATTCCATGCATCCACCACCCTTTCTATGAAAAATAATTTCCTCACATTCCCCCTTAATCGGCCTCCCTCTAATCTCATGCTGTGTCCTCTTGTCCTGCTATTTTTCTTATATTTAAACATGTTAGACTCACCTTCTTAATGCCCTTAAGGTGTTTGAATGTCTCGATTATATCACCTGTCTCCCTCCTTTGCTGAAGGGTATACATATTGAGCTCCGTTAATCTGTCCTCATAGGTCTTCTGATGCAGTCCCTGCACCATTTTGGTTGCCCTTCTCTGGACTGCCTCAATTTGGTTAATGTCTTTGTGAAGGTGTGGCCTCCAGTACTGCACGCAGTACTCCAGATGGGGCCTAACCAGTGTCTTGTAAAGAGGGATTATTACCTCCCTCTTATGACTTGTGATACCCCTACTAATACACCCTAACATCCCCCTAGCCTTACCTACTGCTTTAGAGGTCTGCTTGGATGATTTCAGGTCATTAGTGATGATGATGCCCAAGTCTCTTTCTTCCTTTGTGACTGTCAGCAACTCCCCTCCCAGTCTATAGGTGGCTTCAGGGTTTCTCTTCCCTATGTGCATGATCTTGCACTTCTTTCCATATGGCCTACCTAGATTTTAGCAAGGCATTTGACACAGGCTCACACAAAAGGTTAATATACAAGTTAGTCAGCCTTGGAGTGGGTCCCAAGGTGGTAGCCTGGATAAAAAACTGGCTGGACAACAGGACGCAATGAGTAATAGTAAACAGAGTCCACAGTGAAGAAAGGAGGGTAACTAGCGGGGTACCGCAGGGGTCGGTACTGGGACCGGTCCTCTTTAATGTCTTTATAAGTGACACTGGAGAGCAACTGGAAGGAAAAGTATGTCTCTTTGCAGATGACACAAAGATCTGCAACAGGGTTGATACACAAGGTGGGGTGGAAAGGATGAAAAGGGACTTGACAAGGTTGGAGGAATGGTCAAATATATGGCAGCTCAGATTCACTGCAAAGAAGTGCAAGGTAATGCATCAGGGAAACAAAAACCCAGGGGAAGAGTACACAATGGGGGGTGAGTTAATAACAACAAACAAAATCGAAAGAAACCTAGGGGTAATTATATCAGATGACCTAAAGGTGGGCAAGCAATGTGAGAAGGCAGTAAGGAGGGCTGGGGGATGCTGGGATGCATAGGGAGAGGCATCAACAGTAGAAAACAGGAAGTTGTTATCCCTCTGTACAGACAGTTGGTAAGACCCCATCTGGAGTACTGCATGCGATTCTGGAGACCCCATCTCCGCAAAGACATAGACAGAGTGGAGGCTGTTCAGAGGAAGGCAACCTAAATGGTGCAGGGTCTGCACCAGAAGACATACGAGGAGAGACTAAAGAAGCTTATTATGTATACTCTTGAGGAAAGGAGGGAAGGGGGGACATGATAGAAACTTTCAAGTATCTCAAGGGAATTAACAAAGTACAAGAGGGTAGCATCTTTCAGAAGAAGAGATGTGCAAGAACAAGTGGGCACAATTTGAAGATAGAGGAGGGGACAGCTCAGAGGTAATGTTAGAAAGTATTTTTTCACAGAGAGGGTTGTTGATGCATGGAACAGCCTTCCTGAGGAGGTTGTGGAGTCAGGAACAGTGGGAGAATTCAAGAATGCATGGGACAGGCATAAGGCAATTCTAATGGGGGGGTAGGAGGAAGTAAGCTGTTGATTAACTAGAATCTGCAGCTTATTCATCAGGTAGGGAAATGGGCAGACTAGGTGGGCCAAGCTGTCCTTGTCTGCCATTAAATTCTATGTTTCTATGTAGAGCCAGTCTCATCTGTGTAGATATCCAATATAACTGTAGGTTAGGAAGCGCAATTCCACCTACCTTTTTGGGGAGAGTTAGCATTTGTAACTTAATACAAGTTTTTTTCCCTCACCAGATGAAGGCGCTGAGCATTCTTTGCCAAGAGAGCAACTCCTTGGCTGCTATGCTGCATGGGACACATTGAAATAGATATAATAGTCTGGGTAGTGCATTCATCTTGATGACTTGATTTCTAGTGTATAAGGATAGAGGTAGCAAATTCCATCTGTGCTTATGTATTTTTAGGGTAGCTGTCAGTGGAGGGTAGTTTAAATCAAATAACTGGTTTAGATCTGTAGGTATATTAATCCCTAAGTATTTTATTGAGAGCATGTCCAAATTAAACTGAAATTAATTTCTAATAGGGGAGGGATAATGTATAGAAATATAAGAAATGTAAGAGCTTCAGTTTTTGTTGTGTTCAGTGAGTATCCAGATAACTCAGAAAACACTTTTACCTTATGGAATAATTGAGGGAGGGTTTTATCAGGATTAGAGAGAAAGACCAGCACATCATCTGCGAATAGGGCTAGTCTATGCTCCCCAATCACTAGACGTATACCTTGTATCTCCACTCTCTGTCTAATGCATTGGGCCAGGGGTTCTATATAGAATCCGAATAGTAGTGATAAGGGGCAGCCCTGTCTCGTACCTCTTTGAAGTGGAAAGCTCCTGGATATGTGTCCATTATATCTTACATAGCCTTGTGGATTGGTGTAGAATTTAAATATAAGGTTAATGAATTGCTCTGGGAATCCAAAGCTGGCAAGGACCCCCTTTAAAAATACCCGTGATACCGTATCAAATGCTTTCTCAGCGTCAAGAGTGATAAATAGGGCAGGGTTCACTTGATTTTGAATATGTTCAATAAGGTATATTGTCACAGTGTGGGTTCTGCAGATGGACACAGAGACGTTGGATAAGGTGCAACCCACTGTTTCTTTAGTGGGATGTTTATTTCTTCATAAACAAATACACACCAAAAAGCAAATAAACAAACAAATAAACAATATACAAAAGAAAATACCTGAGTATAAACAGCGAAAGTAAATGCTTCTCAAAACAGAACTGCTCTCACTGCTGGTCAGAAAGCACTGACCCTATCTGACTTGTTACCTGCTCAGGTTGTGCTATAAATACCCGCCCACCTGAGTCAGGTGAACTGCCACATCATCACCTTATAACATTTCTTTAAATCCCTTAATTAAAACAGACTTGAAGCAGTAGATATAATACTGAAGGTAAAACACAAGCTACTGTGATAACTAAACTAAAGAAATAACCATTCCAAAAGCTTTTACTTTGCTTTGCATGGGGTCCTGAACGATTGACAGCAGCTTGTTATAAAATAGGGCCACAAGGGGCCGCTACTTCCCTATAGGAGCCCTCAGTATGCTACCAGGGATCCCAGAGGACAGACCTAACATGCTAGCAAGAGGGCCCAACTCCAGCTGCACAGGAAAACAACCCAGAAAGGTAATGTTTATTGAACCTTATAAGGTCTGCCACTGGTAAATGTGTTTACTTTGAGTACTAGCGCTACATTCTTTATTCAATTACCATGCAGGAAGAAAATGTTTATAAAAGGCTTTTCTATGGCTATATTGCATTGCAGAGCTAACAGACAGCGAAACCCTGAGGACTTGTGAAAAACACAGCACTTTCATGCGCTAGGGGTGTCTCCTACACAGGGGAATGTTCAGGAAGAACACCAGGAAGAAAAAGGTTCACTAGCGTAGCGCTAGCCCAAATTTCAAACTCAGAGCCCAGAAAAGCTGTTTTTACAGCTTACATGCATGGGACTCTCTCTCTTTCTCTCTCCTTTGTATGTTGATTGTGCACATGCACAAGAAGCATGATCCAGCTGTTTGCTGCAGAAGAAGGCTGTGGAAGCACGGCACTGTTGTGGCCAATACCCCCACTGCCTTTGGAGGCTTGGCTCGTGTTCCCCAATGGGGTGGCACGCTGTGGCAGACACTAGTTCAGCCAGTGTGCCACCAAATTGAAACATTTTAGCTGCTGCAATTAGGGGCCGTCTTGCCATTGCAGCAACATCCGCTGCAATGAGAGAGTGCCCCCTCATTGCAGGGCTTGCCGACGGGGTGCTCAGTCACCATCAGCTTCAGTCCCCCCTTCCCTATGGGGGAGTCCACTCCCTATTAGCAGAAGTCCCTCCCACTTTCATTCTGTGCCGAGGGGGGTGCCCAATCCCCCTTGGCTCCTGTGGCCCTCCTTCTGTATATGCGGACAGGGGTGCCCAATCCCCCGTCGGTTACAGATTACCCCCAAACAATCAAGTGGCATGCTGGGAGCCCAGCCCAGCATGCCATCTTGAAAGAAAAAACGTCTCTGTTTTTTTTTAAACCTGTGAAAAAGAAATGGTCCTCGCAGTCTCCTGCCCTCTCCCCAACCAGCGCCGACCCTCTGTGTGCCCTGCCTCCCCACACCCCCTCACCCCATACTTACCTCCGGAGCCCAGCGCGACGATCTGCGGTGGACCGGGAACACGTCTGCATGCTTCAAAGCCAACTGCGAACTGAGGAAATGATGGTAAGCTATATAATGGCATAAATAGGGTTTTGTCAACTTTGGTGCATATCTCAGGCATCTTTGGTAATTTTGGCACCAAATTTTCAACAAGGGATTATTGGGACCCCCTCCTCATGAATTCAGCCACTGTCATTGCGTTATTCGGTCCCGAAAGGTGATTTTGCGGTCACTGCGCAGAATCACCTTTCGGGACCGACTAACGAAATGACATTGACAGTGTTCGTGAGGTGGACTCTCAAGAAGCCTATGTTGCAAATTTGGTGGAAAAAGCCAACAAATGGCTGTTTTACGAGTGTGCATTGCACAGTTGCTTCGCATGCTCGTAACTTTGCAAATTTGCAATATTTTCACTCCAGATTTTCAACATTGGCATTTTTCCACACCTCCTTATGAACAGTACAGCTGTCATTTTTCACATCCTGGCCGAAATGTGTTTTCGCACTTGCGGCGCACAATAGCACGGTCGCTGTGGGAAATCAGTGTTCAGGACACATTAAGAAAATGACAGTGACACTGTTCATGAGCAGAGGTCCTAAAATGCCTATGTTGAAAATTTGGTGATGATAGTCCATCAAATGACTGTGTTACAAGTGTGCATTGTGCAGTTTCCATGCACCCTTGTAACTTCTCAGATTTGTAATATTGTCACGCCAGATGTTCAGCACTGGCAATTTTTCACACCTCCTTATGAACAGTACAGCTGCCATTTTTCACATCTTGACTGAAATGTGTTTTCGCACTTCCGGTGCAGAATAGCACAGTCGCCATAGGAAATCAGTGTTTGGAACAGATTAAGAAAATGACAGTGACACTGTTCATGAGCAGAGGTCCAAAAATCCCTATGTTGAAAATCTGGTGATGAAAGTCCATAAAATGACTGTGTTACAAGTGTGCGTTGAACTGTTTCCACGCACCCTTGTAACTTCATAAATGTTTAATATTTTCACACCACATTTTCAACACTGGCATTTTTTCACACCTCCTTATGAACAGTACAGCTGTCATTTTTCACATACTGGCCAAAATATGTTTTTGCACTTCTGGCACAGAATAGCACGGTCACTGTGGGAAATCAGTGTTTGGGACAGATTAAGATCGAGCTATTGAGAGGGGGGGAGTGACCGAGCTCAACTGAGCTCTGTCAGGACTGCTGCAGATTTCTTCGGGGGCCGAAAAAGACACCAACGCAGGCAGGAGCCCAGTACAAAAGGGCAGCCTACAGCACCAGGAGAAACAGAACGAGAGTGAGGGAGGGGGAGTGAGCAAGCTCGACAGAGCTCTGTTGGGACTGCTGCAAATTTCTTTATGGGCAGAAAAAGGCATCAATGCAGGCAGGGGCCCAGTACAAAAGAGCAGCCTGCAGTGGTGGGAGAAACAGAATGAGCAAGTGAGAGAGGGGGAGTGAGCGACCTCACCGGAGCTCTACCAGGACTGCTGTGGATTTCTTTGTGGGCAGATAAAGGTGCCAATGGAGGCAGGAGCCCAGTAAAAAAGGGCAGCCTGCAGCACTGGGAGAAATGGAATGAGCGAGTGAGAGAGGGGCAGTGAGCGAGCTCAATGGAGTTCTGTTGGGACTGCTGTGGATTTCTTTGTGGGCAGAAAAAGGTGCCAATGGAGGCAGGAGCCAGTACAAAAGGGCAGTGTGCAGAGCCAGGAGAAACAAAATGAGCGAGTGAGAGAGGGGGAGTGAGTGACCTCAATGGAGCTCTGTCGGGACAGCTGTGAACTTTTTTGTGGGCAGAGAAAGGCGCCAACACAGGCAGGAGCCCAGCACAAAAGGGCAGCCTGTAGCACGGGGAGAAACAGAATGAGCGAGTGAGAGAGGGGGAGTGAGCGAGCTCAATGGAGTTGTGTCTGGACTGCTGTGGATTTTTTTGTGGGCAGAAAAAGGTGCCAAAGCAAGCAGGAGCTCAGTACAAAAGGGCAGCCTGCAGAATAAGGAGAAATAGAATGAGCAAATGAGAGAGGGGGAGTGAGCAAGCTCAATGGAGCTCTGCCGGGACTTTAGAGTTGCCCACCCTCCTGCCCAGGGTCCTCTGTGGTCCTATATTACAGCAGGGTCTCTGGAGTGGAGACAAAGCAATGATTGGATACGTTTAGGATTGCTGTAATAATTCAGATTAAGTTGTTCTGTTTATTTCTCTAACTGAGCTATACTGTTATGATTGCTGTAATAATACATATTTATTTGTTCTGCCTATTTCTCTAACTGAGCTGAGCAATAAA
Source organism: Neoceratodus forsteri (assembly GCA_016271365.2). NCBI lineage: Eukaryota > Metazoa > Chordata > Ceratodontiformes > Ceratodontidae > Neoceratodus > Neoceratodus forsteri. Next base: position 114,300,161 of record JADMNL010000024.1, on the reverse strand, counting down.
TTTGCTAGAAAAATATCCCCCAAATGACTGTTTTACGAGCATGCATTGCGCAGCTGCTACGCACACTCATAACTTCATGAATTTGCAATATTTTCACTCCATATTTTCAATATTGCCATTTTCCCACACCTCCTTATGAATAGTACAGCTGTCATTTTTCACATCATGGCCAAAAAGCGTTTTCGCACTTCCGGCGCAGAATAGTGTGGTCACTGTGGAAAATCAGTGTTCAGGAAACATTAAGAAAACTACAGTGACACTTTTCATGAGCAGAGGTCCTAAAATGCCTATGTTGAAAATTTGGTGATGAAAGTCCATCAAATGACTGTGCTACAAGCGTGCATTGTGCAGTTTCCATGAACCCTTGTAACTTCATAAATTAATAATATTTTCATGCCAGATTTTCAACACTGGCATTTTTTCACATCTCCTTATGAACAGTACAGCTGCCATTTTTCACATCCTGGCCGAAATGTGTTTTCGCACTTCTGGCACAGAATAGCACGGTCGCTGTGGGAAATCAGTGTTCGGGACAGATTAAGAAAATGACAGTGACCCTGTTCATGAGCAGGGGTCCTAAAATCCCTATGTTGCAAATTTGGTGACGAAAGTCCATAAAGGGACTGTGTTACAAGTGTGCGTTGAACTGCTTCCATGCACCATTGTAACTTCGCAAATTTGTAGTATTTTCACGCCGCATTTTCAACACTGGCATTTTTTCACACCTCCTTATGAACAGTACAGCTGTCATTTTTCACATCCTGGCCAAAATATGTTTTTGCACTTCCGGTGCAGAATAGCACGGTCACTGTGGGAAATCAGTGTTTGGGACAGATTAAGATCGAGCTATTGAGAGGGGGGGAGTGACCGAGCTCAACTGAGCTCTGTCAGTACTGCTGCAGATTTCTTCGGGGGCAGAAAAAGGCAGCAACGCAGGCAGGAGCCCAGTACAAAAGGACAGCCTACAGCGTCAGGAGAAACAGAACGAACGAGTGAGGGAGGGGGAGTGAGCAAGCTCGACAGAACTCTGTTGGGACTGCTGCAAATTTCTTTGTGGGCAGAAAAAGGCATCAATGCAGGCAGGGGCCCAGTACAAAAGAGTAGCCTGCAGTGGTGGGAGAAACAGAATGAGCGAGTGAGAGAGGGGGAGAGCAACCTCACCGGAGCTCTACCAGGACTGCTGTGGATTTCTTTGTGGGCAGATAAAGGTGCCAATGGAGACAGGAGCCCAGTAAAAAAGGGCAGCCTGCAGCGCTGGGAGAAATGGAATGAGCGAGTGAGAGAGGGGCAGTGAGCGAGCTCAATGGAATTCTGTTGGGACTGCTGTGGATTTCTTTGTGGGCAGAAAAAGGTGCCAATGGAGGCAGGAGCCAGTACAAAAGGGCAGTGTGCAGAGCCAGGAGAAACAGAATCAGCGAGTGAGAGAGGGGGAGTGAGCAACCTCAACGGAGCTCTGTTGGGACAGCTGTGAACTTTTTTGTGGGCAGAGAAAGGCACCAACACAGGCAGAAGCCCAGCACAAAAGGGCAGCCTGCAGCACGGGGAGAAACAGAATGAGTGAGTGAGAGAGGGGGAGTGAGCGAGCTCAATGGAGTTGTGTCGGGACTGCTGTGGATTTTTTTGTGGGCAGAAAAAGGTGCCAATGCAAGCAGGAGCCCAGTACAAAAGGGCAGCCTGCAGAATCAGGAGAAATAGAATGAGCAAATGAGAGAGGGGGAGTGAGCAAGCTCAATGGAGTTCTGCCGGGCCTTTAAAGTTGCCCACCCTCCTGTCCAGGGTCCTCTGTGGTCCTATATTACAGCAGGGTCTCTGGAGTGGAGACAAAGCAATGATTGGATATGTTTAGGATTGCTGTAATAATTCAGATTAAGTTGTTCTGTTTATTTCTCTAACTGAGCTATACTGTTATGATTGCTGTAATAATACATATTTATTTGTTCTGCTTATTTCTCTAACTGAGCTGAGTAATAAATTTGCTAGAAAAATATCCCCCAAATGACTGTTTTACGAGCATGCATTGTGCAGTTGCTACGCACGCTCATAAGTTCATGAATTTGCAATATTTTCACTCCATATTTTCAATATTGCCACTTTCCCACACCTCCTTATGAATAGTACAGCTGTCATTTTTCACATCATGGCCAAAAAGCGTTTTCGCACTTCCGGCACAGAATAGCGTGGTCACTGTGGGAAATCAGTGTTCAGGACACATTAAGAAAACCACAGTGACACTTTTCATGAGCAGAGGTCCTAAAATGCCTATGTTGAAAATTTGGTGATGAAAGTCCATCAAATGACTGTGCTACAAGCGTGCGTTGTGCAGTTTCCATGAACCCTTGTAACTTCATAAATTAATAATATTTTCATGCCAGATTTTCAACACTGGCATTTTCTCACATCTCCTTATGAACAGTACAGCTGCCATTTTTCACATCCTGGCTGAAACGTGTTTTCGCACTTCCGGCACAGAATAACACGGTCGCTGTGGGAAATCAGTGTTCGGGACAGATTAAGAAAGTGACAGTGACCCTGTTCATGAGCAGGGGTCCTAAAATCCCTATGTTGAAAATTTGGTGATGAAAGTCCACAAAGTGACTGTGTTACAAGTGTGCGTTGAACTGTTTCCATGCACCATTGTAACTTCGCAAATTTTTAATATTTTCATGTCACATTTTCAACACTGGCATTTTTTCACACCTCCTTATGAACAGTACAGCTGTCATTTTTCACATCCTGGCCAAAATATGTTTTTGCACTTCCGGCGCAGAACAGCATGGTCACTGTGGGAAATCAGTGTTTGGGACAGATTAAGATCAAGCGAGTGAGAGGGGGGAGTGACCGAGCTCAACTGAGCTCTGTCAGTACTGCTGCAGATTTCTTCGGGGGCAGAAAAAGGCACCAACGCAGGCAGGAGCCCAGTACAAAAGGACAGCCTACAGCGTCAGGAGAAACAGAACGAACGAGTGAGGGAGGGGGAGTGAGCAAGCTCGACAGAGCTCTGTTGGGACTGCTGCAAATTTCTTTGTGGGCAGAAAAAGGCATCAATGCAGGCAGGGGCCCAGTACAAAAGAGTAGCCTGCAGTGGTGGGAGAAACAGAATGAGCGAGTGAGAGAGGGGGAGTGAGCAACCTCACCGGAGCTCTACCAGGACTGCTGTGGATTTCTTTGTGGGCAGATAAAGGTGCCAATGGAGACAGGAGCCCAGTAAAAAAGGGCAGCCTGCAGCGCTGGGAGAAATGGAATGAGCGAGTGAGAGAGGGGCAGTGAGCGAGCTCAATGGAATTCTGTTGGGACTGCTGTGGATTTCTTTGTGGGCAGAAAAAGGTGCCAATGGAGGCAGGAGCCAGTACAAAAGGGCAGTGTGCAGAGCCAGGAGAAACAGAATCAGCGAGTGAGAGAGGGGGAGTGAGCAACCTCAACGGAGCTCTGTTGGGACAGCTGTGAACTTTTTTGTGGGCAGAGAAGGCACCAACACAGGCAGAAGCCCAGCACAAAGGGCAGCCTGCAGCACGGGAGAAACAGAATGAGTGGAGAGAGAGGGGGTGAGCGCTCAATGGAGTTATGTCGGGACTGCTGTGGATTTTTGTGGGCAGAAAAAGGTGCCAATGCAAGCAGGAGCCCAGTACAAAGGGCAGCCTGCAGAATCAGGAGAAATAGAATGAGCAAATGAGAGAGGGGAGGACAAGCTCAATGGAGTTCTGCCGGCCTTTAAAGTTGCCCACCCTCCTGTCCAGGGTCCTCTGTGGTCCTATATTACAGCAGGGTCTCTGGGTGGAGACAAAGCAATGATTGGATATGTTTAGGATTGCTGTAATAATTCAGATTAAGTTGTTCTGTTTATTTCTCTAACTGAGCTATACTGTTATGATTGCTGTAATAATACATATTTATTTGTTCTGCTTATTTCTCTAACTGAGCTGAGTAATAAATTTGCTAGAAAAATATCCCCAAATGACTGTTTTACGAGCATGCATTGCAGTTACCACGCACTCATAAGTTCATGAATTTGCAATATTTTCACTCCATATTTTCAATATTGCCATTTTCCCACACCTCCTTATGAATAGTACAGCTGTCATTTTTCACATCATGGCCAAAAAGCTTTCGCACTTCCGGCACAGAAGACAGCGTGGTCACTGTGGGAAATCAGTGTTCAGGACACATTAAGAAACCACAGTGACACTTTTCATGAGCAGAGGTCCTAAAATGCCTATGTTGAAAATTTGGTGATGAAAGTCCATCAAATGACTGTGCTACAATGCGTTGTGCAGTTTCCATGAACCCTTAGCAACTTCATAAATTAATAATATTTTCATGATTTTCAACACTGGCATTTTCTCACATCTCCTTATGAACAGTACAGCTGCCATTTTCACATCCTGGCTGAAACGTGTTTTCGCACTTCCGGCACAGAATAACACGGTCGCTGTGGGAAATCAGTGTTCGGACAGATTAAGAAAGTGACAGTGACCCTGTTCATGAGCAGGGGTCCTAAAAACCTATGTTGGAAAATTTGGTGATGAAAGTCCACAAAGTGACTGTGTTACAAGTGTGTGAACTGTTTCCATGCACCATTGTAACCATGAAATTTTAATATTTTCATGTCACATTTCCAACACTGGCATTTTTCACACCTCTTATGAACAGTACAGCTGTCATTTTTCACATCCTGGCCAAAATATGTTTTTGCACTTCCGGCGTAGAACAGCATGGTCACTGTGGGAAATCAGTGTTTGGGACAGATTAAGATCAAGCGAGTGAGAGGGGGGAGTGACCGAGCTCAACTGAGCTCTGTCAGGACTGCTGCGGATTTCTTTGTGGGCAGAAAAAGACACCAACGTAGGCAGGAGCCCAGTACAATAGGGCAGTCTGCAGCGCCGAGAGAAACAAAACAAGTGAATGAGGGAGGGAGAGTGAGAAAGCTCAATGGAGCTCTCTTTGGACTGCTGCGGATTTCTTTGTGGGCAGAAAAAGGCATCAATGCAGGCAGGGGCCCAGTACAAAAAGGCAGCCTGCAGCAGCGGGAGAAACAGAATGAGTGAGAGAGTCGGAGTGTGAGAGCTCAACAGAGCTCTATCAGGACTGCTGTGGATTTCTTTGTGGGCAGAGACAGGCGCCAATGGAGGCAAGAGCCCATTACAAAAGAGCAGCCTGCAGCGCTGGGAGAGACGGAATGAGCGAGTGAGAGAGGGGGAGTGAGCGAGCTCAACGGAGCTCTGTCGGGACTGCTGTGGATTTCTTTGTGGGCAGAAAAAGGCACCAACGGAGGCAGGAGCCCAGTACAAGAGGCAGCACAGGGAGAAACAGAATGAGCGAGTGAGAGAGGGGGAGTGAACGAGCTCAATGGAGCTGTGTTGGGACTGCTGCGGATTTCTTTGTGGGCAGAAAAAGGTGCCAACCCAAGCAGGAGCCCAGTACAAAAGGGCAGCCTGCCGCATCGGGAGAAATAGAATGAGCGAGTGAGAGAGGGGGAGTGAGCGAGCTCAATGGAGCTCTTCTGGGACTTTACAATTGTCCATCCTCCCGCCCAGTTTCCTCTGTGGTCCTATATTACAGCAGGGTCTCTGGAGTGGAGACAAAGCAATGATTGGATACTTTTAGGATTGCTGTAATAATACAGATTAAGTTGTTCTGTTTATTTCTCTAACTGAGCTAAGTACTGAGCTATACTGTTATGATTGCTGTAATAATACATATTTATTTGTTCTGCTTATTTCTCTAACTGAGTTGAGTAATAAATTTGGTTGAAAAAATCCCCCAAATGGCTGTTTTATGAGCGTACATTGCGCAGTTGCTATGGACGCTCGTAACTTCGTGAATTTGCAATACTTTCACTCCAAATTTTCAACATTGGCATCTTCCCACACCTCCTTATGAACAGTACAGCTGTCATTTTTCTCATCCTGGCCAAAATGCGTTTTCGTACTTCCGGCGCAGAATAGCGTGGTCACTGTGAGAAATCAGTGTTCAGGACGCATTAAGAAAACCACAGTGACACTGTTCATGAGCAGAGGTCCTAAAATGCCTATGTTGAAAATTTTGTGATGAAAGTCCATAAAATTACTGTGCTACAAGCGTTCATTGTGCAGTTTCCATGCACCCTTTTAACTTCACAAATTAGTAACATTTTCACACCAGATTTTCAACACTGGCATATTTGACACCTCCTTATCAACAGTACAGCTGTCATTTTTCACATCCTGGCCGAAATGTGTTTTTGCACTTCCGGTGCAGAATAGCTCAGTCGCTTTGGGAAATCAGTGTTTGGGACAGATTAGGATCGAGCAAGTGAGAAAGAGGAGTGACCAAGCTCAACGGAGCTCTGTTGGGACTGCTGCAGATTTCTTTGTGGGCAGAAAAAGGCATCAATGCAGGCAGGGGCCCAGTACAAACGGGCAGCCTGTAGCAGCAGGAGAAACAGAACGAGCGAGTGAGAGAGGGAGAGTGAGCAAGCTCAATGGAGCTCTATTAAGACTGCTGCGGATTTCTTTGTGGGCATAAAAATGCGCCAATGCAGGCAGGATCCCAGTACAAACGGGCAGCCTGCAGCGCCGGGAGAAACAGAATTAGCAAGTGAGAGGGGGGAGTGAGCGAGCTCAACGGAGCTCTGGTGGGACTGTTGCAGATTTCTTTGTGGCCAGAAAAAGGCGCCAATGGAGGCAGTAGCCCAGTACAAAAGGGCAGCCTGCAGCACCAGGAGAAACAGAATGAGCGAGTGAGAGAGATGGAGTGAGCGAGCTCAACGGAGCTCTGTTGGGATAGTTGTGAACTTCTTTGTGGGCAGAAAAAGGTGCCAACGCAGGCAGGAGCCCAGTACAAAAAGGCAGCCTGCAGCAGCGGGAGAAACAGAATGAGTGAGAGAATCGGAGTGTGAGAGCTCAACAGAGCTCTATCAGGACTGCTGTGGATTTCTTTGTGGGCAGAGAAAGGCGCCAATGGAGGCAAGAGCCCATTACAAAAGAGCAGCCTGCAGCGCTGGGAGAGACGGAATGAGCGAGTGAGAGAGGGGGAGTGAGCGAGCTCAACGGAGCTCTGTCGGGACTGCTGTGGATTTCTTTGTGGGCAGAAAAAGGCACCAACGGAGGCAGAAGCCCAGTACAAGAGGCAGCACAGGGAGAAACAGAATGAGCGAGTGAGAGAGGGGGAGGAACGAGCTCAAATGGTAGCTGGACTCCAGTTGCGACTTTGTGGGCAAAGAAAGCAACTCAAGCAGGAGCCCAGTACAAAAGGGCAGCCTGCTGCATCGGGAGAAATAGAATGAGCGAGTGAGAGAGGGGAGGAGCGAGCTCAATGGAGCTCTTCTGGGACTTTAAATTGTCCATCCTCCCGCCAGTTTTCTAGGTCCCTATATTACAGCAGGGTCTCTGGAGGAGACAAAGCAATGATTGGATACTTTTAGGATTGCTGTAATAATACAGATTAAGTTGTTCTGTTTATTTCCTAACTGAGCTAAGTACTGAGCTATACTGTTATGATTGCTGTAATAATACATATTTATTTGTTCTGCTATTTCTCTAACTGAGTTGAGTAATAAATTTGGTTGAAAAAATCCCCCAAATGGCTGTTTTATGAGCGTACATTGCGCAGTTGCTATGGACGCTCGTAACTTCGTGAATTTGCAATACTTTCACTCCAAATTTTCAACATTGGCATCTTCCCACACCTCCTTATGAACAGTACAGCTGTCATTTTTCTCATCCTGGCCAAAATGCGTTTTTGTACTTCCGGCGCAGAATAGCGTGGTCACTGTGAGAAATCAGTGTTCAGGACGCATTAAGAAAACCACAGTGACACTGTTCATGAGCAGAGGTCCTAAAATGCCTATGTTGAAAATTTTGTGATGAAAGTCCATAAAATTACTGTGCTACAAGCATTCATTGTGCAGTTTCCATGCACCCTTTTAACTTCACAAATTAGTAACATTTTCACACCAGATTTTCAACACTGGCATATTTGACACCTCCTTATCAACAGTACAGCTGTCATTTTTCACATCCTGGCCGAAATGTGTTTTTGCACTTCCGGTGCAGAATAGCTCAGTCGCTTTGGGAAATCAGTGTTTGGGACAGATTAGGATCGAGCAAGTGAGAAAGGGGAGTGACCAAGCTCAACAGAGCTCTGTTGGGACTGCTGCAGATTTCTTTGTGGGCAGAAAAAGGCATCAATGCAGGCAGGGGCCCAGTACAAACGGGCAGCCTGTAGCAGCAGGAGAAACAGAACGAGCGAGTGAGAGAGGGAGAGTGAGCAAGCTCAATGGAGCTCTATTGGGACTGCTGCGGATTTCTTTGTGGGCATAAAAATGCGCCAATGCAGGCAGGATCCCAGTACAAATGGGCAGCCTGCAGCACCGGGAGAAACAGAATGAGCAAGTGAGAGGGGGGAGTGAGCGAGCTCAACGGAGCTCTGGTGGGACTGTTGCAGATTTCTTTGTGGCCAGAAAAAGGCGCCAATGGAGGCAGTAGCCCAGTACAAAAGGGCAGCCTGCAGCACCAGGAGAAACAGAATGAGCGAGTGAGAGAGATGGAGTGAGCGAGCTCAACGGAGCTCTGTTGGGATAGTTGTGAACTTCTTTGTGGGCAGAAAAAGGTGCCAACGCAGGCAGGAGCCCAGTACAAAAGGGCAGCCTGCAGCACCGGGAGAAACAGAATGAGCGAGTGAGAGAGGGGGAGTGAGCGAGCTCAACGGAGCTGTGTCCGGACTGCTGCCAATTTCTTTGTGGGCAGGAAAAGGTGCCAATGCAAAGCAGGAGCCCAGTACAAAAGGGCAGCCGCAGCATCGGGAGAAATAGAATGAGTGAGCGAGAGAGGAGCAGTGAAGCTCAATGGAGCTCTTCCAGGACTTTACAATTGCCCACCCTCCCACCCTTGGTCCTCTGTGGTCCTATATTACAGCAGGGTTTCGGGAGTGGAGACAAAGCAATGACTGGATTCTTTAGGATGGTTGTAATAATATAGATTTAGTTGTTCTGTTTATTTCTCTAACTGACCGAAGCACTGCTGGAGATTCTGTTATGATTGCTGTAATGTAAACTCCCTAGATGGCGCCATCCCAGGGGCTACTACCCCGCCTGATTTGGCTACCAACAGGTTGAGGGGCCTGGATCCAATGGCGGGTGCCTCCACCCAGAGGTCAGGGTTTGCAATAGTTAAACTAACTTGGTCACAGCCCTCTGGGACACTGCAACCCCCCTTTCTTCCCACTAGTGGCCCACACAATATATCAGAATTACCTTACAGTATACACTTACCCCCAGGACTGATTCCGCACTGGGACCTCCCTGGAAATAAGATACAGTGCAACAATCACAGTACAGTACTTTAACATAGACAATTACCTCAGGCAGTATAACTTTGCTGAAACAAGCAGCTCTGATTTATTTAGGGATATAACAAGGACAGGGGAAATCAGGTTAATCTAGCTTTATCACTCTACCATCTATTTATGGCTCTGTGCACAGGCCTATCCCTAGCCAGTTACTGTCCCTGGGTACCCATGCCCCAGTGGCTAGTCCAAACTGGCAGCTGGTAGGGGCCCTTCACACAGAGAAAGAAAAATTAGTTAAACAGTCAGCAGTACAGTAATTCCATTTGGATTTAATGTGGCAATTCAACAGGGAGCGACTCTGAATTAGTACTCACGACCTCCAAACAAGATAGGGTCCTTCAATGTCAGCAGGGCTACTCTTGAGCTCCAAGAGACTCACACATTTATATGGTAAAACAGTCACAGGCAAAAGTCACTTAATGGCAGCAGGATTCACTTGAGGTACACAAACCTCTTCACACATTTATATGGTAAAAGAAAGCACTATACCAGGCAGGCTGCATCTGTATCCCGATCTGCAATTACTGCACAATACCCGGAGAACACACAGCAGATTCAGTTCCTGACAGACAGAGTGCAACTAGCAATTTCTCCAGTCTTCTACAGGTGAGCCTGGTTTCTACCTTCAGATATCCTTTGATTCTCTTCACAGGACGGATTCAGTCCAACAAGCTGCAGACCGAACTCTGGACCTCATACATGTTTTTTGACTAAAACTGTGCACTGAAGGAGCACAGGGTTCCTTTCCCCTTCACTGCCAGAGCTAAACTGAACTCCAACAGACAAAACCGGCACTTCCTTTGAGTTCCTCCCAGTTCTTGACTGGATTGGCTGTCACTCACAATAGACTGCTGCTGTTGGTCCAAAAAGGCACCAAGTCTAAACTACATCTCCCAGAGTCACTGCCCATACAATCCTCTTGTGGCTGGCTCAGATTATGAGTCCAAGTTCTGATTCGTCCAAGGCACCATTTTAGAGCTAGCTACTCCACACTGATTGGTCCAGTTCAGCAGTTCAAAACCAGAATGGGGAACTAGGCACACAGTTCTGACTGCAAAGAAAGCAGGTTAGACAAACTGTAATTTCATTATTACTCTAAATGATTTCTGGCAAACAGTTACATCTTTCAGATAGGTTCCCTCGCACTCCTAGTGACTGCAAAATGGAGTGAATTGGCAGCAGCTCAGTGGTACTCAAACAGAGAAGCACACAGTCCCCATACAACTAATTATGTCTGCAAGCAGACAGCTCTAAAGACAGTACCAGAGGCTCTAAAACACTCACTGATAAATGACTTAAACGCCAAACACCATTCAGGCTTGGAGCATTCAAGCAAGCTCTGGAAGTCTTTTAGGAACCCCATTTGCAGGAGTTACACCCTTCCTGTTTGGAAAAGCTTACGTCCGCCACAAGTGTAAGTACCCCCATAAGTTTCTAAACTGTAAACCATATACATTTGCATTAGGCTCATACATGTAATCATCAGTCAATACATCATTTTACCAAGAACACATTTTGAAACATTGCAGTACGTCACCTTACACAGTATTACACACACATTGTACCATAACTCAAGTTATTACCTCTTGTACATGAAACCTGAAGAGAGGGGCCCTTCCCTATCAGTTACCTTGGGGCTGGACAGGGCAAGGGCACCATACTTAGAGGGCAACACAAGTAACTTGAGTTAGCACTGACGCTCAGTTTGGGCAATGAGCTGGGACACATACACTCTTTATGGACAACATTGAGAGGCAGGTCCACTGGTCGCCCAGGGAATCATAACTGAGGTGCACCAGGCTTTACAGCTCGACCAGTCTTTCTAGGGAACTGTTACAGTCTCTGCACTCTGAGTCTCATTTTCAGCATTGTCCTCACTTGTCAGGGAGTTCCATGGGGTGAGAGAGGCTAGAACTTGGGGCACTTTCAGCTCCAGGAGTTGGCAATTCTGAGTCCACAACATTTGCTCGCATGAGAGCTTCGGACACTGGCAGTGGACTGTGGCACTCAAAATACTCTTCTTGTTCTGTGTATACCAGTCTGACCTAATCCATAATTTTCTCCCTGAAAGCTCAAACAGTTCAACCATGCACAATGATTCCATTTCATCTGATCTGATGCTTTGCACTTCACTTTCTGGGGAGCATTGGCTCCAGGGACGGGTTGGGGCTTGGACAGTCCAGAAGGCCCAGCTTCATCTCCAGTATTGACTAGGGATTGCCCTGAAACAATTGACTAGTTCTAGAATAAGGATAGTATTCAAAGTCATCTCACTTTCTTCCGATATGGACTGACAGTCATGCTCAACTGGGACTTGTGGAGGGAACACTTTAACTTTGCTTCTGTAGCTGCAGACTTTCTTGATCTTTTTTAGCAGCAGCTCTAGTCACTGGTCCAGAGGGGGCATCGTCTAGGGACTCAGACTCAATTAAGATTTGTCCAATGGGCAGTAAATGATTTCTATGCATTGTTTTTACATCTTTGAATTATTCTCAGGCCTTATTTTGTACACTGGCAGATCATCTAGTTTGCCCACTACAATGTGAGGGAGATGGTGCTATCTGTCAGCAATCTTGTGTTTGCCATGCAGTCCAGATTTCTTAGCAATACCTGATCTCCTCCTGAGTTCCTGTGCTTTCACCTTTATCATACCTTTCTTTGTTGGCTGATTTCTTTTGGCAGCCATGGTTTGAGCCAGTTGGTACGCATGAGTTAGCTGGGCCTTTAACTTTTGCACATACTGTAAATAGTTGTCAGCTTGAACCCCATCAGGAGAGACCCAAACACACATCTACCGGTAGTCGAGCTTTCTTCCAAACATCAGGTGGTAGGGGGAGAAACCCAGTGGCTCACTTTGGTGCAGTTATAAGCATGTACCAGGGTACATTTGTTGGCTCCATCTAGGCTTGTCCTTTGGGTGCAGGGTGCCTAGCATATCAGCAAAGTGCTGTGTTGAAACGCTCAGGCTGTGGGTCCCCTGGGTGGTAAGGAGTGGTTCTGGACTTCTCAGACCAGCCCATAGAGAAAGCATCTCTTTGATCAGACTACTCTCAAAGTCTCTCCCTTGATCAGAATGGATTCTTTGTGGAGCCCCATAGTGAACAAAAAGTTTTCTACAAGTACTTTGCCACAGTGGATGCTTGGTCTTTGGTGGGGAAAGCTGGGATATCTCGTGAAATGGTCAGTGACCTCCAGCACATTACTGATATTTCTTTGATCTGACTCAAACTCAGAAAATCAATACAGACCAGCTCCATGGGTGCACTGGTGGTGATGTTAACAAGGGGCAGCCCTGGGGCAAAGCTTCCTCTGTAAGCAGCCACTACAAGTTCGAATGTGTTGCTCCACATCAGCCCCATCTAGGCCAATAGAATCTGGATCTCACCAAGTCAAGTGTTCTGTCTATACCAAGGTGCCCATGTGGTTGTGCAAGGACCTCAGTACTGAGTCTCGAAAGGCAGTGGGCAGCACTAGTTGTTGTTTGTCTACTTGTCCCCCTGTCTACTGTTTCTCTGTATAACAGTTTATTGATCAGTTTCAACTTAGGACCTTCTTTGTATAACAGTGCAGTTCTCAAATCAGTGGGCGTAATTTGGACACATCTTTTCCTGCATAGAGGGCTTCTGCTGCTTTGATCATGGGATCACGGATTGAGCCCGCTGAATACTGTGATTGTCCAGCTGAGGCAGTGCACCATGTCTATTGCAGAAAAGTGGCAATAAGCAGCAGGTATGCAATTTTCAGAGGGTCCCAAGCAATCCACCATGCAGTCCACTGCGTCCGTGGACATTTGTTCCTCCCTGTCAAACTTGGTAGAGTGCCCGAATGTCAGGTTCTGCCAATCGGACCCAATCATTCCGGGGAACAGGCCTCCGGAGAGAGCATCAGCATCTATGTGGTTCAGACCTGCTCGTTATTCGAGAGCATAGTCATATGTAGATAATGCAGAAAGCCACCTATGGCCAGTGGCATCCAACTTAGCTGAGGTCTGCACATAGGTCAAAGGATTATTGTCAGTTTTACTAGTATTTTAGCCCCATACAAGTACTCATGGAATTGGTCAACAATAGCCTACTTCAAAGCTAGGAACTCTAACTTATGTACAAGATAGTTCTTTTCGGATGGGGTCAGGCTTCTACTGGCAAAGGCCACTGGTCTCAGGCCATCTCGTGCTCTTGGTACAACACAGCCCCCAACCCTTGCAAGCTAGCATCAGTGTGCAGGACGTGGGTTTTCTGGATCGGCATAGGCCAGCACTGGAGCATGGGTAAGTTGATATATGATCTCATGAAAAGTAGTCTCACAATCAGGAGTCCAGCGGGGCCCAAATACTTCACCGGACGAAAATACACTCTTTCAGTCTTGAGGGACGCTGACTTTTGGTATTTTTGTGGGTTGGGGATACCCTTGAGTAATGTTAAGTAAAGGGGGATCACTCTTGAATAGTCCTTGATGAACGTCAATAACCACAGAATCCCAGGAATCTTTGCAGTTCTTTTAGATTTTGGGCTGTGGCCAGGTGGTCAAGGCCCCAACTTTACTTGGTCGGTCTCTATTCCTCGGTGGATACTATGTGTCCCACATACTTTACTGATGTTTGAAAGAATTGGCACTTATCAATGGACAGTTTAAGGCCAAAGTCCTCCAGTCGGTCCAATACCTAAATAATCTGCTCATGTTCCTCCAGTGAGCTGCCAAACACAATAACATCATCTAGGTATACCAGGCACTCTAGTAAGTTCATGTCCCCACTGCACGCCCATCAATCGCTGAAAAGTGGCTGGGGCACCTGAAATCCCTTGAGGCATCCTCATGAATTCATAGAATCAGCGGACAGATAAAGGCTGTCTTCTCACGGTCCTCTGGGGCCATCGGGATCTGGTAGTACCCATCATGGAGATCCAGCACAGAGAACCACTTGTCTCGCTTAGGCAGTCCAAAGCATCCTGAATGCGGGGTAATGTACTGATCAGGGATAGTCCGCCGTTTAGGTGCGATAATCCACGCATACATCCTTACTGTCCCATTCTTTTTCCTCACTACAACAATGGGGAAGCATAAGGCTTCTGATTCTTGTATTACACCAGCAGCTAACATCTCTTGCAGATGCCGTCCTCACATCATCTCCAGCGCAGGTGCCAGGCGTCGAGACCTCTCATGAAATGGTCTTTCGTCATGCAGCTGGATATGGTGCTCAGCTCCTTGCATGCATCCTACGTCCCATTCCTTTAAAGAAAACACCTGGTCTCTCTGGGCAAGCTTCTCACTGATCCTCACTTTCCATTCAGCTGGCAATGGGAGTCACCGAAATCAAACAAGTCAGGCGTTACTCTTGTCATTCTTCCTCAAACTCTTGCTGCTGGGTAGCACTGCAGTGTCTGCACAATGCACATTAGCCAGGATACAACCTCTATTTACTCGAATGTCTCTTTCAGACACATTATGAACTTGGACCATTACCCTTCTGGCATAAGCATGGGCTCTAGCGGCAAAATACTAGGCTTGACCAGCAGTCCCTCTGGCACTTTTCCATCGCCTGGTGCATCCAACATTAATATTTTATTCTTAACATCCTTTCTGATATGGACCTCTCCCTGTAAGGTACACTGGGCATTTGGCACCAGGATCAGAGACTCAGGATCCTTCTTCCATACAATTCCGACTGGTTCCTCTGGTTCTATTTTTTCAGCATCTCTCTGGCCTCATAGGCCTTCTTAATTAAAGCCGAACTCTTAAAGCTCTACTAGTCTTTGACCCCTGTTTTTCATAACACAACTGTGCCAGCCTTCCCAACATATGAGCATTTGTTCCAATCAACAAAGGGACACCATCATACAGTCCAGTGGGGACACACTAAGGCTAGGGTCTCTACTTGTTCGGCCACTCCAGCCACGGAGGTGGGGAAAGACAGCCAAATTCGGATATACCCGAATAGGGTAGGCCTTCACTTAACCCCCATACATGCAGTCCTTCTAATGGTTGTAAGGGCACGCCTGACAAATGCTTCTGATACCAATCCTGGAACATAATTGTCACTTGGGAGCCACTGTCTAATACAGCTCTTGTAGACACTCCATTCACCTTTACAGTGGTCTCCATGGAGGACCCACTATTCTGGACCAGTCTGGAGAGGCGGTAGTGGGGCCTGGGCAACTGACCTTGCCACAAAAGGGCGTGAGTTAGCATTTTTGGTGCCCTCCACTGGAATCATTTACGTGCACCTCTTAACCACTGATTTGTTCTCCAGCTCTCCTTGTAGCCTATATGCAACTTTGTCAGTGTCTTTTGGGGACCAGCATTCCCTTTTCATGTGCCCATCTTTCCCACAATTATAGCAAAACATACTTTCTGGAGTTTGAGCTGGCCGGCGCCACACTGGGAGCCAGGGCGGGGTATTACTAACTGGAAACCTGGGTGCCATCTCTGTCTGGTGGTGATAAGCATTTGGAGACATCTCGTCAGTTTCTCCACTTCCATGGTCAAGGAATTGAGTTTGGAGCTGCTATCAGCAGGAGATACATGGGTGGGTACCCCACCCCATAGCAGATGCAGTCGGATATAGGTTCGGGGCCCGTACTTGCAGGCGTGGCCTTCATAAAGGACTGTTTTGAATTCCGGATCTCTCTCAACAGTTCGCCCCATTGTGGCATATCTTTTCCTTGTCAGAGCACTCATTGACTGCCAACCTCTGCCCTGAACTTCACTTGATGGGCCACCCTCAGTCACCGGGTCGTGAGCCGCAGCTATTGTGCAGGTCCTCCCGAGGTCGCCTTTTCTCAACTCCTCGAATTTCTATCATTAACTCATCATAGGAGGGTGGGGATTCCAGTCGATTTGCCAGGCGTAACTGAAGCAACAGCAGTTCTGAGAAGGGGGCAGACTTAAGGATTCTGTCTAGTCTGGTTCGGTCCAGTTCAATCGCTGGCAAACTACCCTTTCTGAGGCATTCTTGCAACAATTTTTCCAGCCGAGATACATACACAGACAACAACTCCCCTTGGTACTGTTGTGCATTTCTTACTCTCCACCATAGGTCCTCATCAGAATCTGGGCTCCATACACATTCTCCAAGGCCTCAAGATAGGCCTGTGCAGTCGCTTCAGGGTTACTGGCCCGTTTAGCATGGATGGTAGCCAGGGCAGGACCTCGGAGGCTCTCATTAACTCTCTTCGCTTTTCGATTCCGAGCATTGCCATTCTAGCACTTGAGGGCAACATAGTCTATCCAGGTCTCCCAGTCATCCTCCCATTAGGGGTGGGAGGGTGCCAGAAGATCCTCAACCTTCGGTAAGAGCGTGACTAATGGCAGGTGCAGAAATAGGAGTCTGCATTGGTTCAGCCACCATTACGGGCACTGGGCGGGAGAGGGTGTTGGGGAGAACACCCCAGGTGGCAAGAATAGTTTCTTCAAGTCCTCCACAGTTTTCCCTTCTCCCAGCAACCATTTAGCAAATTTCTCCTCAAAAGTTTCAGATAGTAGTGGGCTCATTCCCCAGGTCTTACTGTCCTTAGTTATCACTCTCCAAGCAGTGAGGCTCCCTCTGGGGTAATGGTCTGTGGCACTTTGGAGCTATCTATGGGATCCTTAAACTCTACTAGGGCCAGAAAATGTGGGTGAGCAGATTAGCATGCCGACCCACCACCACAGGGTTTTTAAACCTTCCACCTTGGAAAGTACTCCCTGTACAGTGTCCGTATTGATACCCAGGGGGATGTCCAGGATAAGCATAGCATTTTGGGGGTCAATCTCCTCCCCAGTACACCACTCCACCAGCCGGTGCACAGCCACTTCTGTCAGGGTACCCATTTTTTTCTTAACAGTGGTTCGTAAATATGGCCACTAGAGGACACACAATCCCAGCGGTGAGCCTCCAAGATGTAACCCCTAGATGGCACTATCCCAGGGGCTACTACCCCTGCCTGATTTGCCACTAACAGGTTGAGGGGCCTGGATCCAATGGTGGGTGCCTCCACCCAGAGGTCAGGGTTTGCAATAGTTAAACTAACTTGGTCACAGCCCTCTGGGACACTGCAACCACCCTTTCTACCACTAGTGGCCCACACAATATATCAGAATTACCTTCACAGTATACACTTACCCCAGGACTGATTCCGCACTGGGACCTCCTGTGAAATAAGATACAGTGCAACAATCACAGTACAGTACTTTAACATAGACAATTACCTCAGGCAGTATAACTTTGCTGAAACAAGCAGCTCTGATTTATTTAGGGGATATAACAAGGACAGGGGAAATCAGGTTAATTAGCTTATCACTCTACTCATCTACCTATGGCTCTGTGCACAGGCCCTATCCCTATCAGTTACTGTCCCTGGGTACCCCAAGCCCTAGTAGCTAGTCCAAACCGTGGCAGCTGGTAGGGGCCCTCACACAGAGAAAGAAAAATTAGTTAAACAGTCAGCAGTACAGTAATTCCATTTGGATTTAATGTGGCATTCAACAGGGAGCGACTCCAATTAGTACTCACGACCTCCAAACAAGATAGGGTCCTTCAATGTCAGCAGGGCTACTCTTGAGCTCCAAGAGACTCCTCACACATTTATATGGTAAACAGTCACAGGCAAAAGTCACTAATGGCAGCAGGATTCACTTGAGGTACACAAACCTCTTCACACATTTATATGGTAAAAGAAAGCACTATACCAGGCAGGCTGCATCTGTATCCCGATCCGCAATTACTGCACAATACCGGAGAACACACAGCAGATTCAGTTCCTGACAGACAGAGTGCAAATCAGCAATTTCTCCAGTCTTCTACAGGTGAGCCTGGTTTCTACTTCAGATATCCTTTGATTCTCTTCACAGGACGGATTCAGTCCTAACAAGCTGCAGACCGGAACTCTGGACCTTACACATGTTTTTGACTAAAACTGTGCACTGAAGGAGCACGGTTCCTTTCCCCTTCACTGCCAGAGCTAAACTGAACTCCAACAGACAAAACGGGCACTTCCTTTGAGTTCTCCCAGTTCTTGACTGGATTGGCTGTCACTCACAATAGACTGCTGCTGTTGGTCCAAAAAGGCACCAAGTCTAAACTACATCTCCCAGAGTCACTGCCCATACAATCCTCTTGTGGCTGGCTCAGATTATGAGTCCAAGTTCTGATTCGTCCAAGGCACCATTTTAGAGCTAGCTTACCCACACTGATTGGTCCAGTTCAGCAGTTCAAAACCAGAATGGGGAACTAGGCAGACACAGTTCTGACTGCAAAGAAAGCAGGTTAGACAAACTGTAATTTCATTATTACTCTAAATGATTTCTGGCAAACAGTTACATCTTTCAGATAGGTTCCTTTGCACTCCTAGTGACTGCAAAATGGAGTGAATTGGCAGCAGCTCGAGTGGTACTCAAACAGAGAAGCACACAGTCCCCCCATACAAACTAATTATGTCTGCAAGCAGACAGCTCTTAAAGAGACAGTACCAGAGGCTCTAAAAACACTCACTGATAAATGGCTTAAACGCCAAACACCATTCAGGCTTGGAGCATTCAAGCAAGCTCCTGGAAGTCTTTTGGGAACCCCCATTTGCAGGGGGGTTACAGTAATAATACATATTTATTTGCTCTGTTTATTTTTCTAACTGAGCTGAATAATACTTGGAGTGCAATAGGAATTCTATATGGGCTAAGTGTAACTATATGAGAGCCAAGAACAAAAAGTATGGTAGCTGAGGGGTGAAACATGGACAAGGAGGCTTTACGATTGCTACAGTAACACAGTATCTAACGGATAAGATTTGAGACTGAATTTCTCTGGTTGGCAAGGGGTCAGTAGGGGGACTAGTGTGGGGGGAGGGAGGAATTTGAGTAAATAGGTGCCTAACAGTTGTAGTAAGGTACAGAACCTGGGAGTAAGAGCCTGTAACATAAGATGGGAGCCAAAATGGGGCAGGTGCCACATGTCAATAGGGTGGACACCTTTGGAAGGGTGGAGGGATGTACAGGGTGTGGGTCTGCCATGATCCTGGACTGGGCTTGGAGGATTGGGGGTGTGTATTTTTATTTTATTTTATTTATTTATTGAAACAATCGGATTACAACCTTTGAGTCAGAGACTCATTTCCAAAGGCTCCACATCAGAATACAAAACATAACAAGAGGCAGACATTGTACATAGTTAAATATGGATGGAGGCCGACAGAGACAACAGGGTATATACATTACATGTTGCATATAGTCTGAGTACTATAAGTAGGGACAAGCTGGTAGTGCTGCTAGACCTATACAGATTTGGTAGCTATACAATCTTGTAGGGAGCTTAAGCACTTAGCAAGTAGTACAGTCAACAATTCTATGCAAGGCCTAAATGCTGGTAGGTGATGAGAGCAGTTGGAAAACCAACGTGGTCATAATACACAGTGGCAGAAATGGGTCAGGGATATCTTTACCCAGGGTCTTACCGTCTGTGGCAGATATCTATGTATTAGTGGGGGCAGAGGCACGGGCGGGAGGAGATTATATGGTTCTTGAGGGCTGTTTTGAAGAGGCCTAGTCTGGGGGTGGAGGTGATGGCCAGGGGGAGTTCAATGTACCAGGAAGGTGCTCTGTAGGAGAAGGACCATTGTGCCAGTGTGGTTGAGACTCTGGGAGCAGCCCATATTAATTTGTCTGCTGCGCAGGTTTTTGTTGTAGTATGTGCAGCACGGATGGAGGTTGAGACTCCAGTGGGGGTAAGGCCTAGTTGGATTTTCTTAGTAAGGAGACATGTCTGATAACGTATTCTTTCATCTAGGGTGAGGATCTTTGTTAGTGTATATAGGGCACAGCTGTGGGTACGCTTATCCACTCCAGCAATGAGTCTACAGGCTTTGTTAATGGATAGGTGGATTTTGTTTAGTGCTGTGTGGTCAGCAGCTGAGTAGACAGTTAGCCCATAGTCTACAAGGGAGAGAACAGAGGAGGTAACAGCAATGTTTAGTGCCTCCTGGGGCAGGCTAGCTTTGTGCCGATACAGCAGCCCGGTGTGTATATTTATGGCGGAGGAAAGATTACTTATATGTGGGTGGAATGAGAGATTAGGATCAAAGGTTATGCCTAGGTATTTATAGGTGTAGACCTGTTCCAGTGGGAGGAGGATTTTGGAGAAGATTGTTAGCTGGGCATTGTGGTCCTTATTCTGTTGGTGGGAGAAGAGCATTGATTTGGTCTTATTTACATTGACCACGAGTCTGTGGTCAGTGAACCAGTGTTCAACTTGGTTGAAGGCAAGTTGTAGGGAGCAAAAACAAGGCACTGCGTCAGCATGTGGTCTAAAAGCAAAACACAATGGTTATAGTAAATGCACACTGAAAATAGAGTTAAAAATCTATGTTTCAACCTTAGGTCTTCTTCAGGAAATATCTAAAAGAGAAAAAAAATAAAGTTGTAGGGAGGACTGAAGGATTGCAGGATATGATTGAGAGGCATACATTACCGTGTCATCTGCGTAGAGTAGAAGGTTACAGGGACAGGATTTGGGCAGGGTATTCAGGAAGATGCTGAATAGCAATGTGCCAAGGATGAAGCCCTGGGGCACCCCAGAGTGGACTGGTAGTGCGGGTGAGAGGGTGCTGTTTATCTTCACACATTGGGACCTGTCTGTAAGGCAACTTGTGAACCACGCAATGGGTCTGGGGGACAGGCCTGTGCTGTGAAGAGTATTTATGAGGAGGGTGTGGGAGACTGTGTCGAAAACTTTTGACAGGTCTATGAATACAGCTCCTGTTAGCAGTTTTTTTATCTAGTGCACTGTGCAGAGAGAGTTGGAGAACTCTATGAGGGCAGTGGTTGTGCTGTGTCCGTCTCTAAAACCGTATTGTTCCCTGCATAGGAGGTCGTGTGCATGTAGGTAGTCTGTGAGTTGGTTTGCAACAATTTTTTCCAGGGCTTTTGAGAGGGGTAGGAGTATTGAGGTGGGTCTGTAGTTATTGGGCAATGTGGGGTCCCCATTCTTCAGTATTGGAGTGATGGTGGCCACCTTCCAGTTGCTTGGGAACTGCCCAAGACACAGGGAGAGGTTGAGGAGATCAGTAAGGGGGGGCTAGTACCGAGTCAAGAACCAAATTAAGGATTTTCATGTGAATGGAGTCAGTGCAGTAGTTTGAGCCCCCTAGTGCTTTTTTAAGGTAAAAACTTGCTTCATTCATAGTAATGACCTTGAGGTAGAAAGGGGGATAGGTTTTGTTGGGTTCAGGGGAGTTGGGGTGGGGTTGAAAAAGTTGCTTGGCAGGACTGCACTCAGATCACAGAATGCTGCATTCTAACTGTTGGCGATAGTGAGTGGGTCCATTGTAATATTATTGTTGACAGATAGCTGGGCAGGGGAAGCGTCCTGGACTTCCCGTTTGGTTCCTTTAGGTTGTCCCAAAACAACCTAGCATTTCTCCAGGAAGAGGCCAGGGTGGACTTGTAATAGCAAGATTTGGCCATTCTAATAGCCCAGGTGCAGTTGTTTTTTGTGAGCCATTTTATAGGCCAGACTGTCCGTGTGTACCCCGGAGGCGGTTGCTTTGTACCAGAGATCGTCATGTCTCTTCAGCTGATTGAGCAGTGCAGGTGTAACCCAGGGGGCATTTCGTTTTTTGGTTTGCACCTTCGTGAGTGGGGCAAATGCATCACAGGACTTGTCGAATGTGTGGATGAAGTATTCAAGGGCAGCATCTATGGAGGGGACACGTCTGATGGGGGACCAGCGTTGGAGACGGCGTCAGAGGAAACTGCTTGGTCGGGGAAGTTTCAGCAAGCATGGCCAGGCAAAGAGAATGGGGGAATGGTCACTTAATGAGTCTGGCAGTACCGTTACGTTTGTGATTCTGTTAGGGCGATTGGTGAGTACGAGGTCGATGAGAGTGCTAGTACCATATTTGGGGTTAATCCTGGCTGGCTGGGTGACTAATTGAGTCAGGCCTAGCGCTAAGATGGTGTCCTTTATAGGGTAGGTCGAGCTTGACAGCCAGTTCACATTAAAATCACCCATTATAATGTGTTCAGTTTTGGGTGGGAAGTTGGAGATATAGTCTGTCAGAGATTGAAATGCTAAGGTTTGGTTACTTGGTGGGATGTACACCAAGTAATAGTAACAGGGGCTCTGGTAGTGTCTGGTATGATTTTTATAGTTAGAGCCTGTGCTTCATGGCACAGGGAGGGTGCCAGCAGGCTTTGGCTTGGCAGGGAGTCTCGCACGTAAAAGGCACAACACCCTCCCAGTTTGCCAAGTCTGTCTGCTCGATAAGTGGTGAGGCCAGGGAGTGCTATGGAGGGGTCCGGAGCCTTCTCTGATAGCCAGATCTCAGTGAGGGCTAGCACATCCAGTTCATGCAGCTACACCCAGCATTGAAGCTGTGATAATTTTTTGAGTAGGCTGCAGATATTCATAGCAGCAATCCTTAGCCCATGGCTGGAGGTGCCCGGGCTGACTAAGGCGGGGCCTGGATTAGGGTGTACATTGCCTAACATCAGAAGCAGCAGGGTGAAAATTCTGAGGAGGGCCAGTGTTCTCTGTTGGTGATGTGGGCATGCTGCTTTATTTCTTGGGTACTGCTTGAGCAGGGGGTGGCCAGGGAGATGAGGGTAGGGTAGGAGAGGAATGCAATGGGACATGGGAGGTGGTGTTGAGAGGAGGTGGGTGGGCGATCAGTAGGGGGTGCAGTGGAGCTTCTGTGCCAGAGAGAGTAGGTGGGAGCCTGTGTTGTGATGCATGAGTGCCAATGGAGTGAGCCACGGACGAGTGACTGCGGGGTCCCAGGATGAGAAGGATAGAGGTTGTTGTTCCTACTCCCCCTCTCTGTATGGTCTGTAGATGACTGGCTAGTTTGAGGGAGGAACTGTGGAGGTTAGAGAGGAGTGTAAGTGGCTGGGTAGATGAGTATGGTATGCATCCTGAGGGGGGATTCAGGGATGACAAAGGGGGATGGAGGAAGAATAACTAGGGACTGAAACTGACCCCAGTATCAGAGGCAATAGCAGAAAAGAGAGAAGAAGGGAGGGGTGTCCGAGGCGAGGGTGGGGGGCCTCCTGATGGGAGAGGAAGAGACCACGAGGAGTACCAGGGGAGAGAGAGAGCAGATGGCTGTGGGTAGGGAGGAACCAGGGGTGCCATGGAGGGGAACAAGTAGGAGGTGGGAACCGATATGGGGAAGAGATGTAGGACAGGTATCGACTACGAATAGATTCGAACCTCTGCTATGGGACAGAGAGGGGAGCAAGAACATATTGAAGGAGGGAGGTCAAGCGGGGCATGTAGGGGAAGAGATAGCGAGGACAAAAGGTTAGAAGGGGGCTAGTAAGAAAGGAGGGGTGGTGACTGAAAGAGAGAAGGCTACGGGAAGGGGAAAGGATGGGAGGGGCATCATTTTCGGGGTACAAGGGAATGGGGGCTCTAAATCGACAACAGCAGAGATAGGAGAGGGGTTGGAAATCAGCAGGGTAGGAGTGGAGGTCGACATGGGAAGCCCAGTAGGAAGTAGTCAGGCTGGGAAGGGGTTCAAGGGGGATGGGAGGAATAAGGCAGAGAAAAGGGGTGAGGTGGAAGTAGGTGGTACAGATACAGAAGTCACAGAGGGTGCAGTTGGCGGGAGTAAGGGACAGGGAAGAACGAATACTGGGGTGGTGGAAGGGGCATTAGAAGGTAAAGGGGATAAGGGGGGGGGTACTCATCCCGGGGGATTCTATGCTGAAATGGGTGAGATGGGGCAGAAAGGGGGAAAGGCACAGCCATATTTGGGTTGAAGCTGTCCCCAGGTTGACTGCAGGAGGGGCAGGGCACGCACTGCTCAAGCCTGCAGTGAGGGGGAGGAAGAAACCTCATTTGCTGTTGCATGTGGGTACAAACAACTTGGAGGGGAACACTGTGGAAGTAGTGAGGGGGAGGTTTGAGTACTTGGACAGGCAGTGTGAGGGGGTGGGGAAGTCGGTGGCATTCTTGGGGTACTGCCGGTACCATGTGCAAGCATGGCGAGGAAGGGTAGGCTTGAGAAGTTCGAGTGGCTGAGGGATTGGTGTCACACAAAACATTATGTGTGGATAGCAAGATGGCAGCGGTGTGTGAGCTGCCTGAGCTGCGTTTGTGAACTGCGTTTGTTAGTTTAACTATAATTAAATATAGTAATGCTATAGCAGTCACTGTTGCTTCATTTGATTCTGCATACGATTTTATTGTTTTTAAAATTAGTATCGTCGAAGTGTGCTTAAGTCTGAATGCGATAAGTTACGGTCACGTATTTTGTTCGACCGACGGTCCCTAGAAATCGTAGACTGTTTCAGTACTGGTATTGGATATTTTGAAACACCTAATTGTGATGAGGCTTAGTGAAGGATTGCTGTAATCGGTAGTAACTGTTCTAGCGGCACTGGAACGGATTATCGACCGTTGGAATGGAGTATCGATTGCTGAAGTCAATTGCTGAAATCTGGCTGATCTGACTCCAGTTGGAAAGCGGAAGAACAATGCAGGCTGTGGAAAGAGTTGCCACATTACTGGAAGGTTACTCGAGTGTGTTGCGAGGGAATTTTTGCTGTCTTTGGCGGACTGGTTAGCCAGACCGGCTTGCCCTGAGGTGGGTACTGGGTCTAGGGAACTCCTCTGTAGGGGCTGGGGGTGTTGACCGAAGGGTGGGCATCTGCCTAGTTCCCTTGAGCTACCGTGTGCAGCCTGTCTTAGGTTGGGCAGCTCCGGTGGTTTAGGTGGAGGTGTCTCTTTTGACTATCCATCTGCCTCGGGGTAGGTCGGGGTTGGCAGAAAGATCTTTGATTTGTTCCCTCAGGACTGATTCTGTTACGAAGACAGCTATATGTGAACTGTGGCAAGCCTTCTCCATTTTCATTTTCCTTTATATTTTTGATTATTCTGTAACTCAGACTGGGTGGTAAGAGTACCCTGAATTTCATTTACCCAACCTGTATTATTGAACTGTGGTTGGGGAAAGCATCTATAATCTGGTTTATGGCTTCGGGGTGTGAGAGACTCTAAGGCCAAAAAGTATTTTCTTTCTGGGACTCATGAATTGAATCAAGTGAGAGTTGATTCTGTTTTCATTTTGGATTCAAAAAGGAAAAGAGATTCTGGGGACTGGTTTTTGGACTTTTGAAACTTCGACTTTACTACTGTTTGCTTTATGATTTTGTTTGAAGTTCCTAGTTTGGATTTATTGATTTTAAATTGTTAGTAATTATCAAAATAGTTTTATTGTTACTTTGGGGTTATTTTTGGGTTGAGATTTTATTTAGTTTTTTCTTTTTATGTATAATATTGTTTTGCTTGACTCCTTCCTTTGTGAGAGAGAGTGAAGGAGTGACTTATTATTTTTTGTTATTTGATACTTATAGGTTTATTTTTGTTTATTATTTTTGTTTTCTTTTCTTTTCTTTTCTTTCTGTAGTATTGCTATAATGTGTTGGGTAGGTTTAGCAACGGTTGGGCGTATTCCCCCACCAGGCTCAGGGAATTACGTCCCTTTGAATGCCCTCCATTGTCATCTGACATCTATTCTAGGTGTCGTGAGTTGGGCATTCTTAGGAAGAGTAGGCGAAGGTGGAGAGCTGGGCCTGTTGGGGGACAGGAAAGGGGTGGGCGAATTGGGGTTTTGTTGTCCAGGAGATGCCCTGGGGCAAAATGGGGTCAGGATAGGGGTTATTCCTATCTTGTCCCCGTACCCAACGGTTCTGATGTCAATGGACAGGTGCCGAGGTCTTCCTCAACAACTCATCCTGCCTTGGCGGTGTTGTGCAATGCCAGATCTATAAAAAACTAGACAGCTATTATAGCTGATCTTGTTGGGTCAACTGATCTGGCTTGCATCACTGAGACCTGGCTGGATGAAAATCCAGGCCCTATATTGGCCTTGGCAGTTCCAGCCAGGTTTTCGGTGATACACCGTCCAAGGTTGGATCGTAGGGGCAGGGGTGTGGCCATTATGTTTAAAACTGAGCTGGGCCTTGTGGATGTGCCATTAGGAATTACCAGATCCTTTGAATATATCCTAGGGGAAGGTGTAGGCTGCAGGATTCTCCTCGTTTACCATCCACCAGGTGACGGTGGTGATTTCCTGCAGGAGATAGCAGACTTTATCATCGACTTAGTTTTGAGGTTCCCCAGACTGATTGTTCTGGGTGACTTCAATGCCTGGGTCAACAATGAACTCTCGCATTTTGGTCAAAATCTCCTCCAGCTGATGGTAATGCTGGGCCTAACACAGGTGGTTACCTCCTCGACCCATGTAGGGGGTCAGTCATTGGATCTGATATTTCTTTTGGGTATGGAGATCACTGATTTAGGGGTGGAACCAGTCAGTTGGTCTGACCATCACACCATAAGGTTCAGTTTCAGGGCCCCCCCAACTAGGTCTGCCCCTACAGAGATGGTTCGGTACTGCCCTTTAAGGGGTGTTAACCCCAGTGACCTAACGGCAGTACTGGATCTATTGGGTTTGTCGGGTGAATACATGAGTCCAGATGATTTCGTACAAGCCTATAATAAGGCTGTGGGAGATGCTCTGGACAAAATTGCTCCTGTTCGTGTTCGGCCTCTTGTCCTCCGTCCAAGGAGCCCCTGGTTTGATGGCTCCTTGAAGGAATTGAGGCAAGCTGGCCGAAGGTTGGAGAGAGCCTGGCGGAGGTCTGGCAATGATGCTGACAGGCTTAGGTTGATGGCACATTATGATAGCTATCAATCAGAAATCACCCGTAAGAAAGCAGAATTCCTGTCCAGGGAGATTTCTGCTGCACAGAACTGACCGGCTCAGCTTTTTCAGACTGTGGACAGACTGTGCAATCCAGTCTGTCTCCAGCCTAAAGAAGCTTTTTCTCAGCTAAGATGCGAGGAGTTTGCTCAGTTTTTTGCAGATAAGGTTGCCAACATCAGGTCTGGCATCGGTCTGACCTCTCCTTTGGGGGACTGCGGTGATCGGCAGGAAGTGGCATGTACTCAGTCTCAACTGATCAGACTTTTGCTGGCTGGAGTTCAGTGACATTATAAAGATCACCCAGACATTGTGACCAACTAGTTGTAGTTTGGATCCGGGCCCTACTCCCATCTTAGTAGGATGTGTAGAAGTTATCTGCCCGATCCTTGCTGACATTGTCTGGAAGTCTTTGGAGGGGGGGGGGTCTTTCCTGACCCCCTCAAGGAGGCAGTCGTTAGACCACTCCTTAAAAAATCCTCCTTGGATCCAGATTGTCTAGCTAACTACCGGCCTATCTCTAACCTACCATTTGTTGGTAAGGTTATTGAAAAGGTGGTTGCGCTGCAACTGGATGATCATCTTGCAACTCACAATGTCTACGATACTCTCCAATCTGGTTTTAGGAAGAAGTACAGCATGGAGACTGCCCTTGTCTGGGTATTGAGTGATCTCCTAATGGCTAGAGATCGAAAGGCATGTACCATTCTGGTCCTTCTCGATCTCTCTGCTGCATTTGACACTGTAGACCATGGTGTGCTACTGGAGTGCCTGCGGGTTTATTGTGGGCAGTCTGGTACAGTCCTCAAGTGGTTTCATTCTTTCCTCACAGGCAGGTCTCAAAGAGTTGCCACCGGAATATATTCCTCTGGCGCTCACCCCCTGCCTTGTGGGGTACCGCAGGGTTCCATCTTGGCTCCCATGCTGTTTGCAGTGTATATGCTACCATTGGGAGAAATAATTAAGTGATACAGCTTGGGTTTTCACTGCTATGCAGATGATACCCAGCTGTATCTGTCCTTTCTGCCCAGCCAGGGTGATGCACTCTCCGTGCTAAATAACTGCCTTGCTGAGATCAGACTTTGGATGAGTTCCAGCTGGCTAAGACTGAATACGGATAAGACTGAGGTATTGGTAGTGGACCCAGGTCGCCCGTGGGGCAGGTTTGGGAGTTGGACAACCCTTAGGTCTGTTACTTGGTGGTATGCCGCTCCCTACCTCCAATCAGGTGCATAATCTGGGCTTTATTTTTGATGAAGGCTGACCTTAAAATCTCAGGTATCAGCTGTCACAAACCTCTTTTACCATCTGAGGAATATCGCCCGGTGAAACACCTGATTCCGCCGGGTGATCTTCCAACATTGGTCCATGCCTTTGTCACTACCGCCTTGATTACTGCAATTCCCTTTACCAGGGCTACCTGGGGTTGATAGCCACCACCTGCAGCTAGTGCAGAATGCGGTGGCCAGGCTTTTGACTGGGACATCTAGGACCAGTCATATTACACCTGTGCTCCGCGAACTGCACTGGCTGCCTGTTAGGTGGTGGATCACCTTTAAGGTTGGTCTACTAACCTTCAAAGCCCTACACGACCAGGGACCCGGTTACCTGAAAGATCTCCTGATTCCCTACTGCCCCCTCTGTCCTCTCCGTTCCGCCAACAAGGGATTGCTAGAGATTCCTAGGGTTCAATTGAAAACATCAGGTTCACGTGCTTTTGCTTTTTCAGCACCAACCCTGTGGAATTCTCTACCTCGTTGGTTGAGAGAATGCCCAACCGTCGATAGTTTTAAAATTGGTTTAAAAACATATTTATTTAGTTTAGCTTTTATTTAAAAGTAGTTGATATATTATAATGTTGTTTTAATCTATTTATGTATATGTTTTTATGTACAGCGCCTTGGTTGTGAAAGGGGCTATATAAATAAAGCTGATTTGATTTGATTATGGGTTACTGACTAACTGGGGTAGGGTCTGGGGGGGGAATAGTGACTTGTACCCAGGGGACAGGGTACTCTGGAGCAGGAAGTGGAGGAGAGTATTAAAGGCAGCATTGCTGCCGGGCCACTGGTGCTGAGGGTTGAGCTGCTGGATGCCACACCTCGTGCCACACTGGCGACCCGGGTTCGGACACAAGCTCGGGCCACCAGGGGTTGGCAAGGGAGGGATAGGATTGACCATTCGGAGGACTGCTCTCCTATCCCGTGGCGGGATCCAGGGACCCACCGCTCTGTAGTGGCCCCTGGTGATGACTGCGGGTGCTACTATAGTGGTGTAGTAAAGGGTGGCGGAGTGTGGCGGACATTGGTATGCTGTGCCTAAGCGTCATTGCACGCCCGCACTCTGCAAAGGGGAGAAAAGTGGAAAATGGGCTACGGTCAGGCAGCATGAGCTTCCAACCCCCCCTGTCCACCCCAAATAGCGCCTCCTCAACTGGATCCTGCTCCAGTGCTTTGACCTGGGAAGCTCCTCACCACCCCACCATGGGGTAATCCATGGAGGTTAGCAGCTCGGTCTGATGTCGGGGGCGGTGCTACGGGGGTCAGTCGGGATGACCAAGCCGACCGTAGCCCAGTGAGAAAATATTTATTTATTTATTTATTGAACTGTTTCACCAGGTGGGCACACTGAACAACAAGTTGCTCGTCTCATGGTGCGACCTGGGGGGAGAGGTTACATAGGGTTGTGAAGGATGATCAGTTACAATAGTATGTGAGTAGTACAAACAGTACAACATTGTAAGATTGTGCAACAGTTGGAACACAAGGTATTGTACAATAAACAGTAGAGCCGGGAGCCTAGAGAGTCCCTGCCTGGTGCCAAAGGTCATTGAGACTGTCTTCTTGGCATTTAGAAAAAGCTAGTGAGAAGCAAACCAGAGCTGAACTTGGTTGAAGTCATGCTGTAAGCTGGTTTGCACGACAGCAGAGTTTTTGCTGGAACTGTACAAAACAGTATCATCAGCGTACATGTGGATAGAAGAGGATGAGCAGGCTGTGGGAAGATCATTAAGGAAAATGGAGAAGAGTAGGGGACCAAGCACTGAGCCCCGAGGGACACCAGTGTTGATGGGGAGTGGAGGGGAGATGGGATCAAGGATTCTCACCGACTGGGTCCAGCCAATGAGGTAGGATTTAAACCAGTTGATAGCTGATGGAGCAAGGTCAGCTGAGAAGAGTGAATCAAGAAGCAGGGGATGGGAAAGCTTTGGCTAGGTCGACAAAGATGCCCGAGGTAATCAGGCCATCATCCATCCCTGAAAGGATAGAGTCAGTAAGCCTGAGGAGGGAGGTGGTTGTTGAGTGGTTCTTCTGAAAACCAAATTGGAAGGGGGTGAAGAAGGAGGAATCAGAGAGGAATGGTGATAGTTGAGAGAGAACTAAATGTTCTTGAAGTTTGGCAAGGGTAGGAAGGAGGGAAATGGGACGATAGTTGCCAGCAGTGGATGTGTCACCACCCTTGGGGAGAGGAAGGACTACATAATGTTTCCAGGATGACGGTACTTGGGCAGAAATAGAGGACAGGTTAAGGATTAAGGAGATAGGATAAGCAATTGCAGGAGCAGAAAGGTAGAGAAGTTTAGGATCAAGCTCATCTGGTGAGGAGCCTTTAGAGGGGTTGAGGGCTAGGAGAGCATTAAGACCTTCATCAGGGGAGATAGTAGAAAAGGAAAATGGGGGAAGGATAGGCACTGGCTGAGGCGAAGGGCTGAAATATGTAAAAAAAAACCAAAAGACAGGATTAGAGGGGTATATCTTTACTAAGGTGGATTTAAACAAATGGGGGGGGGGGGATGGCCAAAAGACTGAGGTTGGTAGAAAGGTCCCGACAGGGGAGCCTGATGAGGTCACCGCCCTAGATATATGTAAAGGTGGAGGCGTAGTAACCCTGGAAGGGGGCAGGCAGAGTGGTCTGAGTGTAATACAGAAGGCACCACCACCCGGTAAAAATAAGGAGGAGAAAGGGTGTAGACTACTAGGAGGAGGGACTCGGGCCAAGGAGGAGGAGGAGAAGAGTGAGGAGAAGGAAGGGTATGGGTGGAAGGTGGTCTGACTAAATGGATAGAGAACTGGTTACAGGGGAGGGTGCAGAGGGTGGTGGTGGGGTAGCTCTCGGCACCCGGAGCAGTGACAAGCGGGGTGCCGCAGGACTCAATGCTTGGCCCAATGCTATTTGGGCTGTTTATCTCCGATATAGCACATAGAGTGGGGAGCAGGGTTAGTCTGTTCGCACATTATACCTAATCAAAAACAAATAGTTATAGTAGCAGAGCCGCCACCCCACTCACACACATACACACTACCTGAAAAGCTGCTTAAAAGCCTGAAATTCATTCAAATCAATTCCATTTTCTTACTTACTTGGGGTTCAATGCCAACAAGTGTGAAATCATGTACCTAGGGCATAGGAACCCCGATGCTGGGTATAGGATGGGGAAAGGTACTGACACTCACTAGACATGAAAGGGTCCTTGAGGTTATTATATCAGAGGACCTCAAGATGGCAGTACAGTGTGACAAGGCTATGGGCAGGGCAAATTGGATTCTGGGGTGCATAAGGAGTGGCATCTCCAGTAGTAGGAGGAGGGATATTGTGCTGCCATTGTATCACTCCCTGCTATACCCCCAGCTGGAGTACTGTGTCTAGTTTTAGAGTCCACGCTTCAGAAAGGACATAAGGTGGAGGTTTTCCAGAGGAGGGCAACTAAAATGTTTCAGAATTTTCACAGGAATCCCTACGAAGGAAAGGCTGAAGAATCTCAACATGTACACTCTGGAAGAGAGGAGGGAGAGAGGTGACATGATCAAGACCTACAAAGTACCTCACAGGGGTAAAGAGGGCACAGTTGGGAAGTTTCCTTCAAATGAGAATGAGCACCCAAACCAAGCGAAATACAAAGAAGCTGGGGGGGGGGGGCATTCAGGATAGATGTGAACAAACATTTCTTTACTGAAAGGTGGTAGAAGTTTCTGAGCAGGCTGCTGTGAAAAAGTGGTGAAGCAATGTAGGAGGCATGAAGATGCATGGATAAATATAGGGGTATATTAGAAAAGGGAAGGAGGGGTCAACGGAGATCAGTAAGGCTATGGAAGTGGAGAAGGTTCAAGTTCATTGCAGGAAAAATCCATTAAGCAAGCTCATTCATAAGGAGGTCCTGATGGACGCAGGCAGAGTAAGACATGCAGTAACATATACAGACAGGAGTTACAAGTAGGTAGAGAACACTTGGGCAGACTGTTTGGGCTGAGCGGTCCTTTTCTGCTGACAAATTCTTTGTTTCTATAGCACCATGTGTTAATTCAGGTGCAGTGTTTATTTAAAGTTGGGCCTACCATACATCCAGATGTAAGGTACAGCAAATTACCAGATTTTATGCAGCCCACTTACAGTACAACAGAATCTCAGTGATTCGAGAAGCCTTTACTCTTCATAAGACTACTTAAAGAGCTAGGGTTCTATTTGCAGTGTCCACATCAGTATGTTGATCTTAAAATAGATGCCGCATCTGAATGAGTACTTGATTCTTGCTCACTCCATTTCTTCCTCACTTTGAAATCTCCTTGTCCTGAGTTAGTTTTGGGCTGGCAGCACCTCGCCTTTGTTGGAAGATGACCAAGACGTGGCACTGAAAGACGTCAGACTTCACAGACTGTGAAGGCTGCTGCTCACGGTCAGACATAAGGCAATTCTACTGGGGGTAGGAGGAAGTAAGCTGTTTATTAACTAGAATCTGCAGCTTATCCATCAGGTAGGGCAATGGGCAGACTAGGTAGGCCAAGCGGTCCTTATCTGCTGTCAAATTCTATGTTTCTATGTTTCTCACCCACCATCTTGCCAAGAAGAAGGCTGCAGCTGTGGCCACTGATGACTGTTGGGGTGTGGGGATGGGGGAATCAAACGGGACAGACATGAGATAAAATCATAATAAAAATTGTGAGACCTTCACCAGCTTTCCAAAATGCATACCAGTAAAAAAACTCTCTATGAAGTTTTTCAAATGGCAACACGATCTGGTGAGCCCTCTGTCTGTCATGTGACACCAGGCATCAACCAGCATAAAATTGCCTAAAGAAGGCAGCGTGGTCATGTAGTTACTGAAATACTGGAGATTACAGATTTAGAAGAACAAAAGAATATCACACAGAAGCTGGCACATATGCCTATAGCAGCTGTCTCCTGCTTCTCAGTACTTATATTTATACCCTTGAGGTACTTGAATGTTTCTATCCTATCCCCTCTTTCCCTCCTCTCTTCCAGTGAGTACATATTGAGGTCCCTTAATTTCTCCTCATAAGTCTTGTGTTGCAAGATCTGTACCATCTCATTCACCCTTCTCTGGACCATCTCCAGCCTGTTAATATCCTTACAAAGGTACGACCTCCAGAACTACACACAGTACTCCATGTGAAGCCTGACCATGGTTTTATATAATGGCATCGCTACCTCCCTCCTTATGCTGGTGATACCCCTGCCTATGCACCCTAGCATGTCACTGGCCCTCCCAGCTGCCTTACCACATTGACATTTTCAGGTCATCTGAAATAAGAACCTCCAGGTCCCTTTTCTTCTTTGTGACTGTTAGCAACTTCCTCCCACCCCCCCATCCTGTACCTTTCCCCAGGGTTTCTGTGTCCCAGGTGCATAATTTTGCACTTTTTTTGAATTGAACTTCAGTTGCCAGTCCTCAGACCATTTCTCCAGCTTCCCCAGGTCCCTCCTCATTTTCTCCACCCCCTCTGGGGTATTCACTGTGTTACACATCTTGGTGTCATCTGCAAACAGGCAGACCTTTCCCTTCAGCCCTTCTGCAATGTCACGAATGAAGACATTGAACAGAACTGGCCCCAGGACCATTCCCTGCAGCACCCCACTGGTCACCCCCTCTCCCCAGACTGCACCCCATTTGCCACCACTCTCTGCCTCCTGTCTGTTACCCAGTTTTTAACCCAGTTTACCACCCTTTCCCCCATGCCCAGCCTACTCAGCTAGTTTATCAGCCTCCTATGTGGGACGGTGTCAAAGGCTTTGCTTACATCAAGGTAAGCATTGTCCACTGCCCCACCCTGATTTACTTCCTTTGTCACCCAGTCAAAGACATCAACCAGATTTGTCTGACATGACGTCCCCACTGTGTGAATCCATGTTGCCTATGGTCCTGGCCTCTGATGGCTTCTAGATGCCCCACTATCCTTTCTTTAACCAATGTCTCCATGATCTTCCCCACTACTGAAGTGAGGCTGACTGGCCTATAGTTCCCCACCTCCTCCCTACTGCTGGATTTGTATAGAGGGACCACATTTGCCCTCCTCCAATTCTCTGGTACCATCCCTGTGTTGAATGATTCAGTGAACATGGCTGCCAGAGGTACTGCTATTTCCCTTCACAGTTCTTTTAATATCCTTGGGTGTATGCCATCTGGTCCCATCACTTCGTCCACCTTCAATTTACTCACCTTCTGCAGGATTCTTCTGCCTGTGAATGGACTATTGTCCACCTCTTCATACCGTTGCAACTGCTGTACTGCTGTGGCTTGCCCTCCCTCTTCTGTGAATACTGAACAGAAAGACACAGTGAATGTCTTGGGCGGGAGGCACTATGACAGTTCTTAGGCATGGTACTTTCTTCCAAATACCTAAACGGCATATTTAAGCAATCAATTCGCATTGACAAATGCTTGTCTGCTTTAGGGAGGAGATGAGAACTAAATGAGTAAAGTTTTAAGGAAGCTGCATTAAATAGGCATTTTTCTTGAAAATGATGCACAATTCTGTTTACAGCAAGGCAACCCCTTTGCCAGTATAAACCCAGCATTATTATAACCATTTATAACAAACAAGCAATGCAGCACAGGATACAGAAAAAGAAAGGGGAAAGGGAATGCTGCTTGCAAACTCATGCAGGCTTCTTGTCTATGCAGTTCATGTTGCCTTAACATATTGTTTCTCAGGTTTTTCAACATATTAGACACTGAACACATTTGTCTCTCACACTGCTATTATTGTATTTGCCTACAAAATAAACGGACCCCAAAGAAGGAAGAGAAATATGAAAGAGAGAAGGGACGAAGGGGGGTTAGCATGAAGATGGTCTGCCTTCACACCGAGGAAAGAAAGGGATAGCCTTAAAAGAGTGAAAGATAGAGGTTGCAACCATAAAGAAAAGAAAAAGATGGGTCCCCACATCAGTGGCAGGGACTGACCCTGTCACATTTGCCCCCCCCTTCTTATGGGGGAAGATGTAGCAAACAGATTCCCTACTCCAGAGTCCCTAGAGAGGGCAGAACTCCTGCCCACCCACTCTCAGGAGTTCCATTCCAGGGTCCCACAACAAGATGACAGAAATCTGACAAGGCATCGCCAGAACATCACATACCCTGGGACTTCAGATGCACCAAAACATAATGCACTTCAGCATCCTGAACATCAAACAACAAGGAATCAATACACAAGGCTTCACCAACCTGGCTGTACCTTGAAGTCCAACCCCATAGTTATCCAGGGTTGGAGGAGCTCCGGCCCACCCACTCCATGAAGCTCCATCCCAGGGTCCCATCAAAACTAGCACAAATGTGCCAAATACGTATGTAATGACTATACACACATTCTTATTACTAATAACTTTACCCTGGGATCTTCATTAACCTGTCACACATGAACCATATTCCCATTTTCAATATTAACATAATCATACAGATTTAGTCTCAACATCAGTTTGTGACTCCTCAATTCCTGCACCATATCGTGATGGGAAATCTGCGTTTGCATGCTGACTCCCCTTCCTATGAGAGACAGTGAAGCCGTAGTGTTGCAAGGCCAAGTACCACCTCATGATATGGGGGGGGCGCGGAGTTCTTTTCCCGCATCTGTTGCAACCAGCAGAGGGGGTTGTGATCTATCACTACCTCAAACTCCGCTCCCCAAAGGTAATATTTAAATGACTCAATCACTCAGTTAAGAGCAAGACATTCTTTTTCTATAGTTGTATACCTGCATTCCCCTCTCATGCATCTTCCTACTGATGAAGATAATAGGGTGTTCTTCATTCTGGACATATTGAGTCAGCAATGCCCCTAACCCAACTCCTGATGCATCTGTCTGTACAACAAAGGGCTTGGAGAAATCAGGACTTCTCAACACAGGGTATGCACAAAGGGAGGCCTTAATTTGCCAAAAGGCTGACTCGCACTCAGGGGACCACTCTACTTGGTTAGCATATCTTTTTTTGGTAAGTTCTGTAAGGGGGACTTGCTACAACTGAAAACTGAGGAATGAAGCATCTGTAATACCTGGCCAGGCCTAAGAATGCACGGACTTGCTTCTTGGTCCTGAGCACGGCACATGCGGAGACTGCTTCCACTTTGTTCATCTCCAGGTGAATCACCCCATTACCAATAATGAAACCAAGGTATTTGGTCTCAGTCTGCCCCAGACTACACTTTGAAGGGTTGATGGTGACCCCTGCCTGTTGAATTGAGGAAAGTACTTGATGTAAGTGCTGAAGATGGGTTTCCCAGTCAGGGCTGAACACCACCACATCGTCAAGGTATGCAGCGCAAAAGTCAGCATAGGGTTGTAACAGTTGGTCCATGAAATGCTGGAATGCAGCAGGGGCACCATGCAGACCAAAGGGCATAGTAAGAAACTCAAACAAGCCTATTGGGGTGCTAAATGCAGTCTTCTCTCTAGACTGAGGAGTAAGGGGTATCTGCCAGTACCGTTTGGTGAGGTCCAGCATGGAAATAAAGGCAGCACTTCCCAGATGATCAATGATATTGTCTATTCTGGGCAGTTGGTACCTATCCAGAAGAGAGGCGGCATTCACCCTATGAAAATAAGGCAGAGGTGAATACCTCCTTCCTTCTTACCAACCACTAAAATGGGTGAGGACCATGCGCTATGGGAAGGCGTGATGATCCCCAATTGTTCCATCTTTCTGACTTCCTTAATCACTTCTTTCCTGACATTCACAGGCAACTGGTATGGCTTCTGATACAGAGGGGTGTTCTGTGTGTCTCTAATATCATGCTCTGTACTGTTGCTCGGCCTGGTACATTCCTAAATGTCTCAGAAAAGGTAGCTAACAGGTTTTGGATGTGTTGGTGCTGGTGTGGGGTTAGCTCTGG
Organism: Neoceratodus forsteri; assembly: GCA_016271365.2. NCBI lineage: Eukaryota > Metazoa > Chordata > Ceratodontiformes > Ceratodontidae > Neoceratodus > Neoceratodus forsteri. The sequence goes on along the minus strand of JADMNL010000024.1, from coordinate 114,263,039 downwards.
ATTAATCTGTACTTCCTGTACTTGACCAGTGAGTTCTAGTCTACTATAAGCTATGTCTAGCTCTGAATCTTGTGATTCTGCCTGGATGTAACAACTTATGATAGGGAGTCTGTTCTCTCATGCCATAATTTCAACAAATTTGCATGATAGATGGGCTTACTGCATCTTTTGTTGGGCATATGGCCTTCATATGTTACCAGTCCCACCTGCCTTAAGATAGTATAAGGACCATGCCATCTCATGAGGAGCTTGTTCTCCATGGCAGGCAAGAGAAGCAACACCTGATCCCATTCAGAGAATTGTTTATGTCCCACCCCCTTGTCATATTCTGCTTTCTGTTGTTCCTGCAAGGACTGGTGGGCCAGTGTTACATATTTCGGGAGGCGTTTCCTTAGTGCTGTCATGTATTCCAGCACCCCCTGTTTCCCTACCTGAGTATTTTCCTCCCAATGTTCCTTAACCACGTCCAAAGGCCCTCAGGGATTTCTGCTGTACAGGAGGGCAAACGGGGAACAGCCCGTAGAAGCTTGGTGTAACTTCCAATATGAGAACAGGAGGTAGGGCAAAAAGGTATCCCAATTTCTCCCCTCCTCACTGACAAACTTCTGCATCATTTTCTTGAGGGTTTGGTTGAACCTCTCCACCAGTCCATCCGTCTGTGGATGGTATGGTGAGGTTCGCACAGCATGGATGCCCAATAGTCGGTATAATTCAGCTAACAGTACAGATGTGAAATTCGGATCCCTATCAGTCAATATGACCTTTGGTATACCCATCTTACTGAACACCTTGGCCAGCTCCTCTGCTATCCTGGGGGAAGTTATCATTCTCATGGGTATCACTTCCGGGTATCTAGTAGCATAATCACAAATGACCAGAATAAACCTATTGCCCTTGGAACTGGTCTCAAGGGGGCCTACCACGTCCATGGCAATATGGTCAAATGGCTGACTAAGAAGGGGTATACTCTGTAGGGGCACTATATCCCTTTTCCCTGTCCGAGCTACTTTTTGACATATCGGTCAGCTTTGTACATATTCAGCAACCTGGTCATGTATACCCGGCCAATGAAATCTACCCAAAATCCTGCCTAATGTGGTGTCCCTCCCAGAGTGGCCTTCCAGTGGTATGTCATGGGCCAAGTGAATTATTTCTTTCCTGTACTTCTGGGGGACAACCAGTTGTGTAACCTTGTTCCCATTTTTTGGGTCAGTACACTCCCTGTACAAAATGTTATTCAATAGCAGATAGTTGGGGGACCCATCAAAAGTTTGTTTTTCAACCTGTAAAAATAAAGAGGTTAGAGACGCTGTGACAGGGTAAACACCACACCAGAGAACAAGGGGTTAACCCCTTGGATGAAACTGAGGAAATGTAGAGTCTGCAAAAGGCAAAGGGGGGTGCCTCCACAGGTGTGGCCAATTAGAGACAGACTGCAAACAGGCAGGGGAATTCAGCAAGAGAGAGTGAGAAGCTAGAAGCTGCTGCCCTGTGAGAGAGGAACCAGAGCTGAAACAAAAGAGAAAGTTTTAAGTTATGCAGAGAGCCATTGGGGAAAAATAGCTGAAGCCTGCTACTGAGAACCAGACCATATCTGGAGCACAGGATTCTGAAGTCGAGGACTAGTTTAGCCAGTTGAGCCAATAACAGTGAGAAGAATCTACTGCTGAGAACTGCCTGAAGACAAGGCTAAACAGGGAAACTGTTTGTGCCTCATTAAAGACTGTATTTTGAACAAACTGCTGGCCCACATAAGTGGTGCAAAGATTCCTTTGTCAAGTCAGCTTGAAAGAACTGTTTTATGCTAATTTTTATGCTACCAGACCAGGCTGGGGAAGTTGAATTGACTGATTATGATTTTCTGGAGTAGCACCTCACATTTGAAGCAATAAAAGTGCATTTTGTTCTGTGAACCTGAAACACAGCGTGTTGCATTTCAATATACCATAGGCCAGCTTGTCACAGACACATCATGCTTTTGTTCAAACACCATCATCTCAGGCTTTAAAGTCACAGGGCCCATAATCCCCTTTTTCTGTCAGTCCCTTTTTTCCTTTTGTTTGGCAGTTTTCCCCTTTCGATCTTTGCCTGGGGACTCATACAGTTCCTCTGCAAATGGAAACAGTTTCCCTAGCTCGGCCTGTTGCTTGGTTTGTGACCTAGTTGTTACTGCCACCAAAGGAGAATGATCTTGTTGACCCAACAAGGCAGCAAAGTCTGGATGGTCCTGCCCAATAATGATGGGGACCGGTAAATGGGGTACTATTCCAACAGATACTCCTTGTGCCTTCCCATTTACTGTAAGGTTCAAAAGGGTGGTAGAATAAAAGTGAGTGTCCCTGTGGATACAGTACATGTCACCATTGTCCCAGTTCTTGATCTTTCTACACCCTCCACTAGGTCAGCTCGAACCAGGGTCTGGTGGCTTCCTGAGTCTAGGAGGCCTAGTACTTGATATGGTCCTACCTCCACAGTAGCTACATATGGTGCCCAATTAGCTAAAGCCAAGTGTCCAAAGTCTCATTTTACAGCTGGACAGTTTCTAATGACATGTCCTTTTCTCTGGCACCTGTGGCAAATGGTCTCTGACAGGGGTACTCTCTCTCTCTCTCCTCCTCCTCCTTTCACTCTTTACTTCAGGATGGCTTTTAGAGTCAGTAGAAGAAAAGGTAGTTCTTACCGGGTTGGTGGATGGAGTAGATGGAAAGCCTCCTTGGCTTCTCAGTCTTGCCGGTCGTGAGGCCAGAAATTCCTCTGCCACGGCTATGTTTTTTTCTGCTCCTTCAGGTTTATGTTCCTGCACCCACAATTGGACATCCTGTAGTAGCACCTTGATAAATTGTTTGATTATAATAGCCTCCGCGATTTGCTGAATAGTCTTGCTGCCCAGTTGCAACCATTTATCGCTCAGATCCTTCGATCATGCGTAGACATCCCTAGGAGCATCAGTGGCTTGCATCTTCAGGTATCGGAACTGCTGCCAGTATGTCTCGGGATTAATGTCACAATGCCTCAGGTATTCATGTTTAACATAGTCATAGTTAGCAGCAAGTTATATATCCAGTCGGCTATAAACTACTTTTTCCTTGTCTGGTGAGTTGGGGGGCAAGGCGCACCACCCATTGGTCTCTTGGCCAGCCACATGTTTGTGCCACCCTTTTAAACATGGTGAGGTACGCCTCAATGTCATCCATGTCCTGTAGCCTCACCAATTTAATGTCCCTGGGGCTTTGTGGTCTCTCAGTATGCTCAGTCCTAATGGCCTGGAGCACCAGCATGGTGTCCACCCACTTAGCATCCTGTCTCCATCATTCCACTTCTCTCTCTCTCGATCCAGTTACACCTGTCTGACACAGAGCCATTTAAGTTGTTCCTCAATGTCTTCCACAGGAGCATGTTCCAGGTCAGGGTAGGAGGTATTAACATCTTCTCATACATCATCAGGCAGCTGGTCCACGGGTGTCTCTTCCCCATGCTCACGGAGCTCCTCCTCTGACCTCTCAGATGGCTGCTGCTTGACCTTAGGGCATACAGCTGGTAAACCAGGTAGCAACTGGGCCACCATCTGCACTGCCATGTGCCTTGTGAGGGTGTCTTGAGCCTGGCCACCCTCCGCCATGTCCATCTTGGGTGCCAGGAAGTACCCGCCGCAATGTCTCCCTTCCCTGGCAAGACAAAGCAGGCAGTAGAGATCCCACTTCTAAAACCATTTGTCATGGTATGGGTTCTACAGATGGACACAGAGACGTTGGATAAGGTGCAACCCACTGTTCTCTAGTGGGATGTTTATTTCTTCATAAACAAATACACACCAAAAAGCAAATAAACAAATGAATAAACAATATACAAAAGAAAATAATTGAGTATAAACAGAGAAAGTAAATGCTTCTCAAAACGGAACTGCTCTCACTGCTGGTCAGAAAGCACTGACCCTGTCTGACTTGTTACCTGCTCAGGTTGTGCTATAAATACCCACCCACCTGAGTCAGGTGACCTGCCACATCATCACCTTATAACATTTCTTTAAATCCTTAATTAAAACAGACTTGAAGCAGAAGATATAATACTGAAGGTAAAACACAAGCTACTGTGATAACTAAAATAAAGAAATAACCATTCCAAAAGCTTTTACTTTGCTTTGCATGGGGTCCTGAACATGATTGACAGCAGCTTGTTATAAAATAGGGCCACAAGGGGCCGCTACTTCCCTATAGGAGCCCTCAGTATGCTGTCAGGGATCACAGAGGACAGACCAAACATGCTAGCAAGAGGGCCCAACTCCAGCAGCACAGGAACACAACCCAGAAAGGTAATGTTTATTGAACCTTATAAGGTCTGCCTCTGGTAAATGTGTTTACTTTGAGCACTGGCAAAGCTACTGTCCTAATAAAGCCTCTTTTGTCAGTTCTAAGTGGCTACAGTCTTTATTCAATTACCATGCAGGAAGAAAATGTTTATAAAATGCTTTTCAAGGGCTATATTGCATTGCAGAACTAATAGACAGTGAAACCCTGAGGACTTGTGAAAAACACAGCGCTTTCATGCGTTAGGGGTGTCTCCTACACAGGGGAATGTTCAGGAAGAAAAAAGTTCTCTAGCACTAGCGCTAGACCAAATTTCAAACTCGGAGTCCAGAGAAGCTGTTTTTACAGCTTTCAAGCACAGGACTCTCTCTCCTTTTTATGTTTACTTGCACGCATACGCAAGAAACATTTCATCACAGCTTAGGAGAGAAGCGGGGTTTGGGATGTGCAGCACTGTGGGTGCCAATGGCCCCAGTGCCTTTTGAGGCTTGGCAGGCTTTCCCCAATGCAGTGGCACACTGCTGCTGACACTAGTTCAGACAGCGTGCCACCACCTTGAAACATTTTCGCTGCTGCAATCAGGGGCCACCTCGTCATTGCAGCATCAGCCATTCTGCCGCAATGAAGGAGCGACCCGTCATTGCAGAGCGGTATCTTGCCATTCACATGCCCCTGACCCAGTTAATTTACCAACAGGAGAGCCCACTCCCCCTTGGCATACTGTAACCCCCTTCCCCATTTGTTGTGTGCCGAGGGGGTGCCCAATCCCTCTCGGCATCATGTGCTCCCCCAAGTCTTACTTTGCGACGGGGGGCCTAATCCCCATCGGCTTCAGTCCCCCCTTCTCAGTTCAATTTGCAGACGGAGGAGCTCACTCCCTGTCGGCATGATGTCCTCCCCAATTTGTTGTGTGCCGAGGGGGGTGCCCAATCCTCCTCAGCTCTCCTCCCCCTCGGTATGTGTCGACAGGGGCGTCCAATCTCCCCATCAGCTACAGCCCCCCAAAACACTCAGGTGGCACGCTGGGAGCCCATCACTGTGTGCCAAATGCCACCCCCTCCAAAAAAGGCCGCAATGTTTTTCTTTTTTTTTTTTTTAACCTGTAAAACAGAAAACAGTCCTTCGTTGAGTTTGGTGGCCCCTCCCCCAACCCATGCCCACCCTCTGAGCACTCTGCCTCCCCACACCCTCCACCCCATACTTACTTCTGGAGCCCAGAGCAATGATCTTCAGTGGACTGGGAACATGTCTGCACTCTTCAAAGCTGACCGCGAACTGAAGAAATGCTGGTAAGCTGTATAATGGCATAAATTGGGTTTTTTCAACTTTGGTGCATATCTCGGGCATTTTTGAGAATTTTGGCACCAAATTTTCAACATGGGGTTATTGGGACCGCTCCTCATGAATTCAGCCACTGTCATGGCATTATTTGTTCCCGAAAGGTGATTTCACAGTCACTGTGAGGAATCACCTTTTGGGACCAAGTAATGAAACAACAGTGTCAGTGTTCATGAGGTGGGCTCTCAAAAAGCCTATGTTGCAAATTTGGTGGAAGAAATCCCCAAAATGACTGTTTTACAAGCGTGCGTTGCACAGTTTCCATGCATACTCGTACTTTTGCGAATTTGTAATATTGTCACTCCAGATTTTCTACATTAGCATTTTTCCACACCTCAAAATGTGTTTTCATACTTCTGGCACAGAATAGCACAGTCACTGTGGGAAATCAGTGTTTGGGACACATTAAGAAAATTACAGTGACACTGTTCATTAGCAGAGGTCCTAAAATGCCTATGTTGAAAATTTGGTGATGAAAGTCCATAAAATGACTGTGTTACGAGCATTTGTTGCGCAGTTTCCATGCATGCTCATAACTTTGCAAATTTGTAATATTTTCACTCCAGATTTTCAACATTGGCATTTTCCACACCTCATTATGAACAGTACAGCTGTCATTTTTCCCATGCTGGCTGAAATATGTTTCTGCACGTCCAGCACAGAATAGCATGGTCGCTGTGGGAAATCAGTGTTCAGGACACATTAAGAAAATCATAGTGACACTGTTCATCAGCAGAGGACCTAAAATGCTTATGTTGAAAATTTGGTGATAAAAGTCCATAAAATGACTGTGTTACAAGCGTGTGTTGCTCAGTTTCCACGTATACTCGAAAGTGCGCAAATTTTAAATATTTTCACTCCAGATTTTCAACATTGGCATTTTGCTACACCTCCTTATGAACAGTACAGCTGTCATTTTTCATATCCTGCCCGAAACATGGGTTTGCACATCTGGTACACAATGGCACGGTCGCTGTGGGAAATTAATGTTTTGGACAGATTAAGAAAATCATAATGACAGTGTTCATGAGCAGAGGTCACAAAATGCCTATGTTGAAAATTTGGTGAAATAATTCCACTAAATGACTGCCGTACAAGTATGTGTTGCACAGTTTCCACGTATGCTCGGAGCGTTGAGCATTTTTAATATTTTCACTACAGATTTTCAATATTGCCATCTCTTCGCACCTCCCTATGGATGGTACAGCTGTCATTCTTCACATCCTGCCTGATCTGTGTTTTCACACATCTGGTGCAGAATGGCACAGTTGCTGTGGGAACTCGAAGTATGGACACATTAACAAAATCACACTGCCACTGTTCATGAGAAGAGGTCCCAAATGCTTTCATGAGGTGGGGGTCACAAAAAGTCAATGTTGAAAATTTGTAGTGCAAATTCCAAAACAAGACCCAGGCCATTAGGGTTTCTAACCATAACTTTGGTTCACCGGCTGTAATGCTTATGCCATTCCACCTCCACCCTGAAGCCAGTGACAGGCATCGAGGTTTGCCTTGCACTCTTCAGCCCCAGACTTCACCTCATTCTCCTGTACTGCACCCATTTCAGCGTATGTCCTTATGAAATGGGGTGACTGTGAAGCCGAATGCCCCAAGGCACACCTCAACACTTGTCGGTGTCTACAGGATAGGGTGAGGTGAAATGCCATGAGCATTATGGGCAACGACCCACAGACATACCTCAATGCCTGTCCATCTCTTCAGGGCGGAGATGGGATTGGTGTGAGTTCAATACTTCACTACCACTCCTATTCTGCATCTGTCTAACTCCTCCACGTCCGATGCTAATATCAGCAAGCAAACATTCGGCATTGACAAATGCTTGTCTACTTTGGGGAGGAGATGAGAACTAAATGAGTAAAGTTTTAAGGAAGCTGCATTAAAATAGGCATTTTTCTTGAAAATAATGCACAATTCTGTTTACAGCAAGGCAACTCCTTTGCCAGTATAAGCCCAGCATTACTATAACTGTTTATAACAAACAGGTAATGCAGCACAGGATACAGAAAAAGAAAGGGGAAAGGGAATGCTGCTTGCAAACTCATGCAGGCTTCTTGTCTATGCAGTTCATGCTGCCTTAACACACAGATACACACAGAAATGTGACGGCAGAGAAAGGCCCCACGGCCCATCTAGTCTGCCCAACACCCTACCTCCCCCTTCTGTTATGCTTCCACCCTCTTTTCCCAACCCCTTACATCTATCCCAAGCCCTCTTGAACCACTCCACCGTTTCAGCTGCCACTGCCTCCTCCAGTAGCTTGTTCCAGGCCTTCACCACCTTCTCTATGAAAAACTGCCCCTGACATTACCTCTGTATTGCCCACCTTCCAGTTTGAGGCTATGTCCCCTCGTGTTTGCTCCCTTCTTCAATTTGAACAAGTTATCACCCTCCATCTTATTTATTCTCTTCAGATACTTAAAGGTCTCAATCATGTCCCCTCTCTCCCTCCTAGTCTCCAGAGGGTACAAATTTAGCCCTCTCAATCTTCTCTCATAGGGTACAACCTGCATCCCTCGTACCATTTTGGTTACCCTTCTCTGTACCCTTTCCATCAACTCAACATCTCATCGTAGGTGAGGTCTCCAGAACTGCACCCCATGCTCCAGATGCGGCCTGATCATGGTTCTGTATAATGGCATTAGCACCTCCCTCTTCCTGCTATTAAAACCCCTCATAATGCAGGCCAGCATTCCATTTGCCTTTCCCACCACCCTGCTACACTGGCTGCCCACCTTGAGGTCACGCGATACCATAATCCCCAGGTCCCTTTCCGTTTCCTTCTCCTTAATCACCACCCCCCCAAGGGAGTACGTTTCCCTCCTATTCCTCCTCCCCAGGTGCATCAGTGAGCACTTTTGTGCATTAAACTTCAATTTCCAGGTGTCAGACCACCTCTCCAGCCTCTCCAGGTCCCACCTCATGGCTTGCACCATACTAGGTGAATCCACTCTATTGCAGACCTTTGTATCATCTGCGAACAGGCACACCCATCCCTCCAGATCCTCCGCTAGGTCACTAACACAGATGTTAAAAAGTATTGGTCCTAGCACTGACCCCTGTGGCATCCCACTGGTCACTGCCTGTTCCCTGGAATGTGTCCCATTTACCATCACCATCTGACTCCTTCCCTTCAACCAGTTTTCTACCCACCTGGTGATGCTGAGGTCCACCCCTAGTCTGTCCACCTTATGCACCATTCCACCATGTGGAATGGTGTCGAAGGCCTTATTGAAATCCAGATAGGCCACTTCCACTGCTCCTCCCTGGTCCACTATCTGTGTCACCCCATCGAAAAACTCTGTCAGGTTTGTCTGACAGGGCCTTCCCGTAGTGAAGCCATGCTGCCTGTCATCCTGCAAGCCATTCATCTCCAAGTATTCTATCAACCTGATCTTAAGTAGTGTTTCCATTACCTTCCCCACCACTGAGGTAAGACTAATGGGATGGTAGTTTTTGACCTCGTCCTTCCGCCCCCCCTTATGTAGTGCGACCACCTCTGCCCTCTTCCAGTCCATTGGCACCACCCCTGTGACCAAGGGCAAGTTAAACAGCCTCGCCAGATGTGGCGCAAGTTCATCCTTCACCTCCTTGAGAACCCTTGGGTGTATTCCATCAGGCCCTATTGCCTTGTTCACCCTACGTCTACCCAGCTCTTCCCTTACTCCTTCAGCTGTGAATTCTGCCACACACATCTGCCTGTGGCTGTCACCCTCCTCAGCCTGTCCTGGTCCCCTGCCCTCTCTTTCCTCTGTGAAGATTGAGGCGAAATAGCTATTTAATGTCTCTGATTTTTCGAAATCCCCTTCCAGTAATGTTCCACTTTCCCCCCTTATCCTCCCAATCCCATGCTGTGCCCTCCTCCTTTCTCCAGTGTGCCTAAAGAAGTTTTTGTCCCCCCTCCTTGCCTGCTTCACTATCCTCTCCTCAGTGGCCTCCTTAGCCCTCCTTATCTTTTGCCCTGCCTTCTTTCTTTTTTCCTGTAGGTTTCCCTGTCCTCATCCTTTTGTGTCCTCCTGTACCTCTTGAATGCTCTAGTCTTCTCCTTGACCCCTAAAGCCACCTCTATAGTGAACCACAGAGGTCTTTTCTGTCTTCTATTCTTTCTTACCTTTCTTATACATGAGTCCATGGCTTTAAATACCCCTCTCTTGATGGCTGCCCATAATTCCTCCACTCCTTGCACATCCCCTATCCTCTACATTTCTTCCCTATCTACCTTCCTCATTCCGTGAAAGTCAGCCTTCCTGAAGTCCATTTCCTTGGTTCTCATCCTAACCCTCACCCTGCCTGCTCTCACCCTGAACCTGACAGCCCTGTGGTCACTGGTGCCAAGCATTTCCCCCACCTCCACCTCCTCCACACTGTCCCCATTTGTGAGGACCACATCCAATAGGTTTACACCCCTAGTGGGCTCACTGACCCTTTACTGCAGGAATATGTCCTGAAGAGCCTCTAAGATGCCCCTGCTCCTTGCGGAGATTGCTGTCTGGGCCTCCCAGTTGATGTCCAGAAGGTTTAAGTCCCCAGCTAGAACAATTTCCCCTTTCCCTGCCATTCTTGCTATGGATTCCACAAAGTGTCTATCCCCTTCCTCCCCCTGCATAGGAGGCCTATAGACTGCCCCAATGCGCATGTTTTCCCTCTGTCCCCTGTCTAGGGTGACCCACAATATCTCTATTTCCCCCTCATCATCCTGCCCTTCCATGGTCCCAATCCCTTCCCTGACATATAATGCCACCCTCCCCCCCTTCCCCTCCTGAGCCTTCCTAAACAAACAATACCCTAGAATCACTGTCTCCCAGGTGTGGTGCTCATTCCACCAAGTCTCACTCACTGCTACAATGTCTAGGTTCTCCTCCATCATGGTGGCCTCCAGTTCTCCCATTTTGTTCCCCAGGCTCTTGGCATTTGCAACCAAAGCCCTCCAACATGTAGCCCCATCCCGTCCTTCCCTGCTGCTAACTGCTTCCTTGATGAGTGTTGTAACTTGCGGGGGAGGCTGATAGCCTCTCTGCTCTGCCTCATGTAGGGTTGGCCCTATCCTTAGCCACCCCCCCACTTATTTAGTTTAAATTGAACTTCCTTGCCATGAAGTCCCCCAGTTTACTCTTTAGTGCAGCTGTTCCTGAAGAGTTCAGGTGCTGCCTGTCTTGGGCATACAGCCCCTCCTCCTCCTCCCATGTAGAGCCCCAGTCACCTATCCAGCCAAACCCCATCCGACTGCACCAACCTTGTAGTCAGTTGTTGAATGCCCTTATCTTCTCCTTTCTGGGTGTGCTCGCTCTTGGTACTGGCAACACCTCAAGGAAAAACAGTGTTGCTCATACAGAACCTAGCAAGTTCCTCGAACCTTGCCTGTACTTCCATCAGACTTTTCCCCTCCAAGTCAGTTGTGCCCAGGTGAAACACCAGATGTGTCCTTTCATCCTGCTCCTTACCCCAGGAAGGAATATGATGCCTCTCCTCCAGCGCCATCATCCCTGGCATGCACTGTACCCATACTGCATTGTTTTTTGCGCCCTTCCTTCCTTCCTTCCTTCCTTCCCCATTTTAGCCCCTTAATTACTGAGTCCCCCAAGAGTGCCACCCTACTGCTCCCTGCTTCCTGGGTGTCCTATTGGCCATGTAGCGGGGTTTGGCTCCCTTTGGACTCCTCCTCATGTTCCTTTCATCCTGACTTGGTTTCTGCTCCTGTTCATCTTTTGTTCCACATCACCTAACCTATCCTGATTTTTACCCACACCCAACATCTGTCCCTCTTCACCCTCTCTCTTTAGCCTTTCCTCAGACTCCCCCCTTCTGTACCACTTCATCCCATGTATTTCCACCTGGCTTCCTTCATCCCTACAAACCCCTCCTGCATCACTGCTTGAGCATGAGCCAACTTCACCTGACCACCCTCTATCTACTCCTGGCCTTCCCCCGTCTGCATCACTGTGCGAGATTGTGCCAACTGTGCTTGATCTCCTTCAAACTCTTCCTGTCCTGCCTATCTTTGCAGAAGGTTTTGAGCACCGTACCCCACTTGGGGAAGTCTTCCTCCTCACCAGCTGCCCTGTCTGCATATTTCCCCTCTTCTGCACCCTGCCCAGCACATGCCCCAGCCTACTACTGCAGCTCCTGCCCTGCAGGGTTTCCTCCATTTCATTTTCAGCCTCCCAGGAGCTCAACTCCAGCTCTTCCAGTGCTTCTTTCCTGCCCCTTTTCTTATGCCACAGTTCCCCTAGTGCCTCCCTCTGGTGTATCCCTAATGTGCCCGTCCCTTCCTCCACCCCTTCCCTTGCATGTAATGTGCCTGCCTCCTCCTCCTCCCCCCCTTACACTGCACCTATGATCTTTCTCCCCACGTCCCCCAGCTGCTCTGCCCCCCCCTTTCTCTGATGGCCTCTGCCGGACCCCTTCCTCCAAAATGTCCTCGACTAGGACACCTAGAGGGGCAAAACTATTTGTTACTTCCACCCTCTGGCCCATTTCACCTGTGCCTATGTCATCCTTCATTCTGGGCATCCGTCTGCCTTTTCCGGAGCCTACTGTCTTCCACTCCTCCTGATCCTCGGCTGACCCCTTTTCTCTAGCTACAGGCGTCATTTTTGTGCCTCCAGACCTCCTGCTGTCAGTTCCCACTGACCCCTTCCTCCCATCTCGGGCGTCCCTGTCCCAGCTCTCGACTTGCTGCTGATTTGTTTCTCAGGTCTTTCAACATATTAGACACTGAACACATTCGTGTCTCACACTGCTATTATTATATTTGCCTAGAAAACAAACGGACCCCAAAGAAGGAAGAGAAATATGAGAAGAAGAAGAAGAATCAGCATTTATATAGCACTTTTCATACATCCACAGCGCTTTACAAGCAATGCTAGACTGCTAGTGAAGTGACTAAGTGTGTGGTGGCGGCCATATCGCACATCATCACCCACACACAGTCTAGATAATTGCAAGAACTGGGTTATGGGAAGGGGAATGTTGGCCAGGACACCGGGAATGTTCCCTACTCTTTGCGAAGAGTGCCCTGGGTTCTTTTACTTCCACCTGGACAACACCAGGATGGGCAGAAGGAACCTCGGTTTAACGTCTCATCCGAAGGACGGCACACCCCAGCAGTACAGCACCCCCCAATACTGCACTCAGATGCCAGTGATTTTTAGGTGCAAGTTCAATCCCGGTGTGGGATGAGAACCCACGACCTTCTGGTCCAGAGGCGGATGTGCTACCAACTGAGCCACGCTGACACCTGACATGAAAGAGAGAAGGGACAAGGGGGGGAGCTAGCATGAAGGTGGCCTGCCTTCACACTGAGAAAAGAAAGGGATAGCCTTAAAAGAGGGAAAGAAAGAGGTTGCAACCATAAAGAAAAGAAAAAGATGGGTCCACACATCAGTGACAGGGACTGACCCTGTCACATATATACTATGTCTTATATTGTCAGCGGCCTGATGACCGGGAATAAATCCACTCTGGTCTTGATGAATTAATAGAGGGGCTATTTGTTTTAGTCTATGGGATAATACTGCTGCCAGTAGCTTATAATCAGTGTTGAGAATTGATATGGGGCGATAGGAGCTACACTGAGAGGGGTCCTTGCCAGGCTTTGGGATGACGGAAATAATCGCATAGTTCCAGGATGGGGGGGATATTCCCTTTGGGGCTGTAATTCCCAGGAACAAATGGGGGATCAGCTCTTGTTTAAGAGATTTATAAAATTCATCTGGGAGCCCGTCAGATTCTGGGCATTTACGTTTTTAATTGACCAATTTCAGAACTTATTTCCTGAGTCATAATGGGGGCAGTTAAGGATTGTGCAAGATGCTTGGGTAAAGTTGGTAGTTTTAGGGAATTTAAGAAAGATTCAATTTGTTGTGCAGGGGCCTATGGGGGAGATGCATACAACTGCCTATAGTGTTCTAGAAAAGAGTTCGAGATTTGGGCTGTAGAGTATTGGGGAAGGCCTGTCATACTGTTTTTAATACAGGAGATGGTACCCCTCATTCTTTGTATTCTGAGGTGCCCAGCTAGACGATTTAAGGAGCGAGGGCCCCATCATAGTAATTTTGCCTAAGAAAGGGTAGTTTTTGTTCAATGTAGTAGTCTAGGAGTGTGTTTAATTCCTGTTTTAAGGCTTTAATCTCTCCAACTTTTCTTTAACTTGAGAAAATGGGGAGGGGCCCCTATTTGTAACCCAAAAATGGGTAGAAGTCTGATGAGCCTCAGCAGGTCTTCGCCAAGGCCTGGCTTTGATTCACAGTCCACCCAGGACTTGCTTTATAAGAGCAATAAACAACATCCACCCCCAAGCAGTGTTGTCAAACCCCAGTGGTTACTCACAGTTCTGTTGTCAGCAGGATCACCTCTGGAGGTTGCTACAGTAAATTGACTGTCAAAATGCTAACTAGATCTCCCAGTTGAAGTCAGGTTTCTCTGTTGTCAGCAGGCTGCTCTCTCTAGTTGCTGTGCTGTACTCTTAGTCTGTCTCTGTTCTGCAGACGCATGGGTTCCTGGAACCCTGGTCAGGCAGCTGCCTCTTTAGTCTGTGGTTTCTCTCGTGGAACTGCTCCCCAGGAGAGAGAAATTACTGCTGGCTCAGCTCAGATCAATGCTCAAACCTTTTGCCTGTCTTTCAGTAACTGGAACTGCTGACTTTTTAATTAAATTGGTGTGCACATAGAGAAACATTCTGCCAGGCCTTTAGGTCCTGGCAGCCACTACTCACAAACTCCCTGGCTTAATTCAGGCACTTTTCAGTTTTGGGCAAAATGCACTGATTTCTCTGTACAGTCTCTTTTTATATGCAGGGCAGTTTGAAACCCTAGATTGGTCCAGCATTTCCCTGACTGGCAAGCTGAGGGTTCAAAACTCAGCCATGCAAACGTGCATGTACACTTTTTTCTCTTTGCGTACTGATTGGCTCAGTTTTCTTGGTTCAATTCTCCGATTACCTCCAACCTCTTCCCATAAGTCACTATGAGGTGAGAGAACTTTAGACGGCATGGCCATTGCCAAATTTGTTTATATTTTTACAGTCTCATTAGTGCAACCTCCTGCCATCAATTGCTATACCCTCAAAGGGCTAATTAATCTCCGCTCTAGCCCAGCTTCCTGCCCTGAGGCAGGATACTATTTGTTTTACTAGGCTGGAGCTGACTGCTGAACCAGGTGCTCTGCTTGTTGTGGGAACTTTGCACACATGTTGCCAGGAGTCACTGCCCCTTCAATTCTTGGCCAGTCTCTGCTGTCCAAACTAGTGGTTCTGGTTTTGGTCCATTTGGTCCCCATCCCATCTGCTGGGACTGGGGACACTTGCTAATGCTGTTGCAGATCCCAGGGTGCTGTGACCTAATCCTGAGTTAAATAAAGTCTGGTTAAATAAAGTGATTGATTGATTGATTTGATTGAGATCATCCTGTGCCTCTGGCCACAAAAACACTACTGTCTGGGTGCAGCTACCTGCCGGAGCCACTGAACACAGTGCTGCTGCTAACCGTGCCAATGTAGCCCCCACATTGCAGTCCTACACACTGGGGCTGGAGGGTGAACAAACATGCTGGTCCTACAGAGGAAAGAGTACTGTGCCCTGGGAGCCTGATACAGATAAGCCCTAATTTGAGGGGTGAGGGGGGCTTACAAGTGACTTCATTAAATACTGCATTACACAGAAATCCTGTATGTTTTCTTCCCCCTACCATTTCCTGTTAGAACCAGAGAATGTTTATTTCTGTAATAGAACAACTTGATATTTCCTCCATTTGATTACATGTCACAAACCAGTGCATTCTGGTTGAGAATTTGGCCAGTGGTCCTTGTTCCATATTGCACTAACAACCTTCTTCTGATCTGTATCTCCTCAGCTGAAGCTGCTTGGTGGTCTTAACAAGCACAGCACCTCAGCTGTGGATATAGCGACCTGCTTCACTCAGATCAAGCAGACCTTGCAGCAGTTGGACTGGCCTGAGCCAGAGGAGGCCTTCATGATCATGGTCCGAGTCACTGAGGTGAGTCACACTTGAGAAGGAGAATAGGGTAATAGGCTGTCATGAGTATGGCCAGAATCCCCTGAGGTGAGTCACACTCAAGAACAAGGACAGAGAAATAGGTCTTCATTGTCAGGGTCAGCATCACTAAGGTTAGTCATACTAGAAAGCTTGGATAGGGCTAGGCCTTCATGATCATGGTCAGAATCCCTGAGGTGAGTCACATTAGAGGGCACGAATTGGTAAGTTGGCCTTCATGATAATAGTTGGTCACTGAGGTCAACCACACTAGAGAACGAGAACAGAGAAATTGGCCTATATGATTAGGGTCATCATCTCTGAGGTCAGTCAAACTAGAGAACTGCACCTACAGTCATGGTCAGGTTCAATGAGGAGAATTACCCTAGGAAATAAGGATAGGGCAATTTGCCACTATAATCATGGTCGGGGTCAGTGAGTTTAGTCATTCTAGACAGTGGGAATGGTGAAACGGACATCATGATAGCATTGGCATTGAACAATTATTGATGTCTCCTGAAGACAGTATGAAGATTTGTTGTTCAAACTCAAGAGTGCGGTGTGCACAGTTTTGGAACACATACAAACAGAAGAGAAAAGGAGTTAACTACCACAGCTGGGACTTGAACCTAGGCTGCCCAAAATGCTGTTCTGGTTGTGCTACCAGCTGCACCACCAAGGCATATGGAAACTGGTCCATCCCAGAGCACATTACACTTTCTTCAATGCACAAACTGGTGCTGCACAAATAATTGCATTTTCAATCACAAGAGTGTGGTGTACACATTTATGGAACAGAGTGAGGCACTTACTTCTTTCTCTCTTCTGTTTGTATATAAAGATTTGCTGACCTCTTAGGTAAGGTGTTCATCTCAGAGGACACAATGTTAATAGTGATTGAAAAACAGAAGTCAATATAGACATTATTATTAGAAACATGTTGGGTAATTAATTTAAATTAATTCTGTTTACAAATAATGTCTGGTACATGCAAGTGTGTGTGACTCTCATTCATGACTGCCACAATTTTAAGATGAAAAAGGTGGCCACAAGATCACTTTGCAACAGTCATAACTGAACAACCCTGTCCCTGCATGGTTGATAACACATTTGTGACCATGTGGGAAAAGACTTGGGGGGTTACCATGCTTATGACCTATACAGCAATATTCAAAGCATTGCAACCCTTGCAAAGCCTGCCACTGAGTTTTGCAACATCAACTGGTCTTGGAGCAATTAAGAACAGGTGATGGGGGTGTCACAATGGAATCTGGGGGGCTACAACATTTTGATACCAGAATGGAAATGCTGCAGCACTGAGGTTTGGGGCTAAGGTGGTCCAGTGGATGCCAGGGCAAAAGGAAGGACTTGCTTGAGAGGTGGTTGTTACGGGACTACCAAAATATATTACAGGAGGCTAGGAGGAAAATTCACCTAGGCCCGAATATACTGAGTGGGTGGTTGGGGATAACTTTAGCAGTAACACTTGTGTCCACAACCTCTGGGCATAACACAGCACCATGGAACTGGCACAGTGCCATGTGATAAAATCCATGGGAGCTGCACACCAATTTGTTAGCCATAATTGGCACTAACCCAGTTTCCACCCACTAACATCTGGAAACCTCCTGTGCATAGTGACATGCTTGCAGGGTGGGACTCCTACCCCCTAAAACCATACACAACATTTGTGAATGGCCCCAAAGTGTGGAAGTGCAGCTGGTAGCTGTTTGCACCCTATGTTATGCCTCCACACCTTGTAAATACATTCTGTGCTCCAGAATTCTCTTGGCTTCATTAAAGGTCTTATAGATATTCTTTATATTTTCCAACCATTCCCACTGGGAGGAGGCAAGTGGTCTAATGATCAGGAATTAGGAGACTCAGGTTCAAACCCCAACACAGCTATTGGTTCATTGTGTGGCTCTGAACAATTCACTTGACTTTCTCATATATCTGTCCCTTCCAGTGGTAAATCAGGGTAGAAACAGTATTCCCCTCCATAGACCTTATATGAGCTATCCTGAGTAAAAACAAAATTGTGAAATATATAGGGGGCATGAAATGTGGCTGGTTTAAATATACTGACCAGTCACGTTTGACCACTGTGACCTTATGAGTGGCAGAGTGAAGCAGAATCATGAATAAAGCCACAGAGGGCAAAACCAATTAGTAAGCATAAATGAGATGAGTTCTTTAAACCATTCTCCAATGCATGTTCAGTCTATCCAATAGGAGGCTGGGTAGCAGAGAAAATATTACTATGAGGATAAAATATGGAAATGTGAGGCTATTCATGAAATTGTGAAACTAAGTCATGGAACTGTGAGGATAAATCAAGACATAGTAAAGATAAATAATGGAACTAAGGATAACTCATGGAACGTTGAGGATAAATCATGGAATTGAGAGGATGAATCAGTGAACTATGAGGAAAGAAACCGTGAAGGTAAATCACGGAACTGTAAGGATAAATCATGGAACCATGAGGTGAAATAATTGAACCATGATGCTAAACCAAGGAACTGTGAGAATAAATCATTTAATCATTTAACTGTGATGATAAATTAAGGAACATGGAGGATAAATCATGAGTCTGTCGGAATAAATCTGGAACTGTGAGAATAGATCATGTAATTGTGAGCCTAAATCATGGAACTGTGACAATAGATCATGGAACTGTGCATATAAATCATGAAACTTGAGGATAAATTATGGAACTGTGAAGATCCATCATGGAACTGTGGGAATAAATCAAGGAATTGTGAGGATAAATCATGGATCTGTTAGGATAAATCAATGAACAGTGACAATAAACGATGGAACTGTGAGGATCAATCATGAAACTGTTAGGATATAGCAAGGAACTGTAAGGATACATAATTGAACTATGGGGATAAATTATGGAACTGTAACAATAAATCATGGAACTGTGAGGATAAATCATGAAATTGTGAGGATACATCAAGGAACTGTGAGGATAAATCAAGGAACCCTGGTGCTAAATTATACAATTGTAAGGGTTAATCATGAAACTGAGGATACATCATGGAACTGTGAGGTTAATTCATTGATTTGTGAGGCAAAACCAAGGAAATGTGAAAATGAATAATTTATCTGTAAGGATAAATCATGGAACTTTGAGGATAAATCATGGGTCTGTGCAAATTAATCATGGAACTGAGATAATTGTTTATGGGACTGTGAGGATAAATTATGGAATTGTGAGAATAGATCATAAAAAATATGAGGATACATCATGGAATTATGAAGGTAAATCAAGGGACTGCAAGTATAAATCATGGATCTGTAAGGATAAGTCATGGAACTGTGAAGATAAATCAAAGCTGTGAGGTTCAACCATGGAACTGTGAGGACAGATCATATAACACTGAGGATAAATCAAGGAACTGGTAGAATGAATGATAAACTGTGAGGGAAAATCATGGCACTTGGAGGATAATTTATGGAACCGAGAGGATACATAATGGAACCGCTGTTGCTAAATCTGGCGTACCCCTGCAAATCGACACCCCGACGGCAAAACACAAGAAAAGACCATTACGGCGACAGTCACTATAATGGTCCTTTTTTTGTGTTTTGCTTTCCGCCAGTGTTCTGCCCCCCGGACCAACTCTGACCTGGAGTTGAATATCCTAAAGTCCAGGAGGTGCAGGGGCAGAGCCCCCCACATGGGGAGTGTGGGAAGGCACACCCCCCCACGGAAAACACTCGCTGCATGGGCAGCACAATATCAATGTCGGTATTGTGTCATCGCTGTGGGGGAGGTCGGCATTTTCACTGTCGACCTCCCTTGGTGCTTCCTGCTAACTCATGGAACTTGGAGGATAAATCATGGAATTGTGAGGAAAAATAATAGAACTGTGAGAAAGAAGGCACTGTAAATAAAAATCATGGAACTGTGAGGATAACTTCAGCAAGATGGAGGTGTTGGTGATTGAGTCTGCTCATGGGTGTGATAGGAATGCCTCCAGGGTGGCAACAGAACTGGTCCTGGAAACCACCCCATTGATGAAATCCTCTAAGGGTGAGAAATCTGGACATCTTCCTGGATGACAGGCTGATGCTTAATGCTCAGGTGTTGTCTGTTGTCCAAAATGGTTTCTACCACTTAAGGAATGTTGCCCAGATTAATCTTCTAGTTCCACCCAAGGACCTGCCTTCACTGGTGCATGCCTTTGTTACATCCAGGTTAGACTACTGTAATGCTCTGTATTTTGGGGTCAGTGAAGGGAAACTCTGCTGACTGCAGCTGGTGCAGAAGACAGTGGACAGGTTACTGATTGGCCTGCGTAGGTCTTGTCATGTGACCCCAGTCCTGTGAGAGCTGCACTGGCTGCCTGTCATGTGGAGGATCATCTTCAATGTGGGCTTGCTCACCTACAAGGCCCTATACAGCTCGGGTCCTGGCTATCTGACCAATCTCCTTACACCTGCCATTCTGGTCCACTCACTCCACTTCACCAGGGGCCTCCTTGCAGTTACAAGGGCCAGGCTGAAAACCTCAGGTGACCATGCATTTGAAGTGGCCGGCCCAGCCCTCAGGAACTCACTTCCCAGCTCTATAAGGGAGGCCTCATCAATGGAGGCATTCAAGAGGGGTCTGAAAACTTACCTCTTCAGAAATACATTCCCAGATTAATTGCAGCTGATTTTAAATTGCTTATTTAGTACAATTATTTATTAATGTTTATTTATGGTTAAATATGTGTTGTTGTTTACCCTGCCTGTTTTTGACTTTCTGTAAGGTACCTAGAGCCCCTGGAATGGGGTGCCATATAAATAAAGTTTACCTTACCTAACGGTGAGGATAAATCATGTACCTAAAAGGATAAATAAGGGAAATGGAAGGAGAAATCCTGCATAGTAAGGATAAATCAAGTAACTGGAACTGGGAGCATACATCATGAACAATAAGAATTAATTATACAACTATGAAGAAAACTCAAGAAATTGTGTGGATGAATCAAGGAACTATGAAGATAAATCATGGAACCATAAGGATAACTCTAGGAACTGTGAAGTTAAATTATGGAACTATGAGGATATCTTTAGGAACTGTGATTATAAATCGTGGAAACATGAGGATAACTCAAGGAACAGGGAGGATAAATCATGTAACTGTGAGGAAAAATCAAAGACTGGGTGGATAAATAATGAACAGTGATGATAAATCATGGATCTGTGAGGACAAATCATGGAACCATGAGGATACATCTTGGAATAGTGACAAGTCAAGAAACTGTGAGGATAAATCATAGAACTGTGAGGATTAATTATGGAATTTGAGGATAAATTCTGGAACTGTGTGAGTAAATAGGGCATACGTAAAGGGTTGCAATGGAATGACGAGATGTATTTACCCAATTTATTCACTACTGCTAAAGTATACATCATTTATCGGTGAGGGTAAATCTTGGAACTCTAAGTGTAAAATTATGGAACAGCGAGAGTAAATCACAGAACTGTGAAGTCAAATCATGGAAGTCTAAGGCTAAATCATGAAACTGAAAGGATACATCAAAGAACTGTGAAAATAAGAAGCAGGAATAACTGAATTTCAAGTGCAACGCTGAATAAAAATCCAGATGCGAATTTGGATGCAGGGGCTTTCTTTGAAGTTTAGTTATAGCTTTGTGCTCTGTGTCAGATGCAGATGCAGATTCACATGCATGTGCAGGTGGAGCATGCAGTTGCTTCTACATACAGTATGCCAGTTTTGCAACTTTGATTCCAAGCAGTTTAACTTTTCCATTTCTGTACTACGCAAGTGATTCTCGGGGTGAAAGGATGAAGAAATAGTCAACATTCTTTAGTAGAGCAGACTCCTGCATCCAGTATTCCTAGACATTTTTTTTCTCAAAGTATTATTATTAGTAATCCAGGATATTCCAGCTGAGATAGAATTTCTTGTTTATGTATGTGTTTGGGTGCGTGTAGGGGCATGGCTACTTCAGTGCAGTTTAATTTATTTTTGTATTAAAAGTCTTTTGAGTTTTCAATAAGTATAAAGGTTGACAGAGCAGACAGGAACATTGGGTTATTGTATCTAGCTCACATAAAATCAATACCAGACAAATAGTTAACACCAATATATCACAGTGCCATCACAACAATTATCATGGCTTCCACTCAAGAGTAACTTTGAGAGAAAATAAATGTCCAGAGGCACAAACTTGAACATACAGTTCTCCAAAAATATACTCCTTGCCATCCAGAATACCTGAATGGACAACTCCCAGCCTCCCAACAGAACAAACAAAGGTTGTTTGCCCATGCAGTAAATCACCCATCTGCACCACTTCTCCTCAAACTGCCTTAGCCAGTGTTGCAGTCTGGCAGTTATTTTCACTTTCTCTAACATTATTTCAACATCACCACACTACAACACGATGGCAGTAAGTAAAGGGCAGCACTTCAGTATATAATGGGGAAAATGGACAAACACAACTTACCAGTCTTCAGTAATAAATTCCTTTATTATTTCTTTAGAAAGCTGAATCCATAATTTTCAACAGTATTTGCAACTAAGAAATCCAATGCAGCATAGGCACAGGTAACATTCCACTCAGACCAAACTGGTCACTGAAATGCTGTGCTGTGAAAGAACGCGGCCCTGAAGAAGTAAATACAGAACAACCACTGACCATCACTGATGGTCACACACCCATGCACTAAAACTGAAGAAATAAAGTACCTACCTGGACTGCACTTTGTGCTAGATTGATTGAGCTAATGCAACTGAAACATGGTTACTTTAATTACAGCTGGAAAGCTAAAAATAAAAAGAATACCACTGGCCATCACGAGCACTGAGCGCCAAGTCAGGTTACTTAGGGGTCATGCTGCTCGTTTTGATGTTACCAATTACATATCTCTAATTGTTTCATTCCCTAATTCAGTATTTAGAATTTCTTTTTCAGTTATATTGTGGTAATCCTTTTTTAGGTACCACGGCCTGTATTTTCTGTAGATCCCTATCTGTTCTACCCATCTCATGGTCAGGATTCCTGAGTGGCAACAAAAAGGGTGGTCAATACATCAGAAATGGAGGCCCAGTACTCACAAAGTTTCATGCAACTCCAGAGAATGTACATCTAATGCAGCCTTTTCTCCCACAGAATGTGACCTGGGCATTGTGTTTGGCCTGAATTACTGGGCTACAGACAAAATTGTTTAGGATCAAAATGTGTTCAAAAGTCTGAAGTGCCCCTGGGTCAAACTGCAATGTAACTTCCCAATTCTGCAAAACATGTCAGACAGCATGTATAGCAACAGCACTGATGGGGGGGGGGGGGTGCAACCCAATTAGGATCCCAGATTTGCCACTACCCCTTCCCAAAAGGCAATCAGTGGGATACACAGTATCTGTAACTTGAGGAAGGAACCCACACCAATCCAGTAACCCCCAACTCACTCCCCACATCACACAGCTACAGAAAATGCTCCAAATTCACTTGGTCAGAATCCTGGTCTGTGGCATTAATTTCTGCTGCCACATGAAATCACTCAACCACTGCTTGATGCCCTGCCTGCTGTAGGCAGATGTACTGGCAGTCAGTTTGCTGGTTCTGTACATCAACTGAGGCTGGCTGCTGCTGTCTTTCTTGTCCCAGGTGGGCAGTGGTGCTGATAAGGAAAAACTCCTAGTTATGGTGGGAGTGGCACCTGCTACTTTATGATATAAAACTGTGCCATTTGTGTAATACACTTGCAGCCTTAAAGGAAAAGGTGTCTGGAATTTGTACTGCTTCTCCCACAGCACTTTCATATCAGTTCAGGTCAGTTCAGTTTGTGTAGCGATAGCTTCCATTGAGCACGCTCATTCACAAGGAGGTCCCTGATGCAAAGTACTAAACATCACAGACAGGCAATACAAGGACACATCATAGTAATACAGCAGGTATATCATGGTACATAAAGTAGATTGGTAGTATCAAATACATAAAAGCAAAAGCATCACATGACAGTAAGGTTACCACCACCTAATAAAAATCATCACAGGCAATCAATACAAGTAGTAAAACATAGAAAAACAGCAGGGATGTCACGGTACGTAGAATAGGTTGGTTATAGCAATACATAGAGATAAATTAGAAGCGTCACTTAGCAGTACGTTTACCATGCCTAATAAATATGGAGATAACAACATAGGTAGAATGGACAAAAGGGAAAAAGGAAGGGAGGGAGGGAGGGAGGGAGGAAGGAAGGAAGGAAGGAAGATACATTCCAGTATACACAGGAATCCACCAAGACAATAGAGAGGGATGGGAGAAGGTAGACCCATGAGGGAGGCCATGTGCAGTTGCAGGTCTCAGCAGTGATCTCATGTACCCTACTAATGAACACCCTCTTTTGGATGAGGGTATGGAGTTTTAAGGTTGCTTGAAGCTTATTCCAAAGGCAGGGAAGAGAAAAGCTTATAGATGCCCTATCAAACCGTGCCCGATAATCTTGCACATTCAGGGTAATATATACACATTTTCTGAGGGCGTAGGTGCTAGTTGAGTGTGAGTAAACAGCCGATATATATGGGGTAGCTTATTGAGGAGCGCTTTATATGTCCAAGTATAAATGTGCACCATTCTCCTGGTGGATAAGGAGGTCTACTTCTTCGCCTCATACAAGGTACAATGATGAGTTCTGGCTGGGGAACTGGTAATGAAATGGATGGCCTGGTGATAGAACTTGTCTAACTTACACGGGTAGATGGTTGCACAGTTGTAATAGAGAATATCAGCGTAATCAAGAAGAGGCATGCTGGTGGCCTGTTCCAGTCTAGTTCTGACTCTTGGGAGAACAATGATTTGTTCCTGAAAAAGAAGCCAAGCCTAAATTTCTGCTTTTTTGTGAGAGTTTCGACATGTGATGAAAAGGATAGGTGTAAGTTAAGTATGTATGAAGCCTAAGTATTTAAAGTGATTCACCATATATAAGGTTATATATATGCCAGACACCTATCCAATATGACAGGGGAAAAATCATGGTCAAAGTATACTGTACTGCTGTGGAGCTGCAAGTCATTAAACTTTTCCATATAACCAATAAGACTTATTTTACTGTGAAATGGCTAAATTGCACAACAATGGATTGTGGTAAAGTAAGAGGCATCACTATGTTAGTGTGAGGGCTCTGTGTACTCATTTAATGCCAATATAAAAGTCCTTAGCAAAGTCCTAATGCTCTCAGCAAAGTTTTTCAAAATGTTACCATTCTGTAATTTTCAAGGCCCTCCTTAACTCCATAGTTTCAGAGATTCTTTCTATAAAGAAGACTCTCCATGTCCACACATTTTGCCTCTAGTATGAAAGTGTATTGCCATGCAGTTGCACCAAAAGGGCTTCAGACATGTCCACTCAGTCAGCCACATCAGACAAAGCAGCCCCTTGCTCTTTGACTGTTGTACTATAAGCTGAAAGGTCCATTTTTATATCCCAAATGGCCTGTTGCTGTTCTGCCCTAAAATATTTCCCCTGCTGAAGTCAGGGTTGTTTTGCATTGTTGCAGTAGCAGATTGATCAATGTCTGCCATACGTATCTCTGTCCTGGGAAAAGTTGCTAAGTAAATTCTGCCAGATTCTCACCCTCCAGTCTAGCTTAAGAGACAGCTTCCATTCTCTGGTGTGATCTCCCTGCCATTACACTGGGTCCTGTGCTAAAATTTATTTTGTGTAAAATGATCCAATTTGTAGGAGTTAGGCTGGTGGAATTACAAAGCTTCAGGCAACTTTCCCCATTGGTGACATCACTGCAAGTCCCGCTTCTATGCAGTTTAACATTTGGAGAATTAAAGCACAGGGAGATTAAATGACTCCCTCAAGCCGACAAAGTCTGACAGTAACTATGCTGGGATTTGAATCAGGGTTTCCTTCTGCCAAGAGTTCCTTGCTGTAATCATTTGGCCACTCTGCCTCACTGATAATGCAAGCTTTGAATTTCTGACCTCATCCCATCTCTCCATCATCTCTTTTCTCTCCTTGTGTTGCAACTTTCCAGGACATGTGCAAAATAGCTGTGACATACTGCAGGCTAATCCAGGACAGGGCAGAGGAGGTTGCAGTGGTGGAGAGCAAACAGACCACAGCCAGTAAGGTAAGCTGTCTTGAGTCACATGACTGCTCTCCTCTTACTATGCCAGCCATCTGTCAGCACTGCTAACACAAGGCCTCAAACCACAAGCTCCAATCCCAGGTTATTAATGTGCTTGCAACATCTTGTGGTGCCTATACTGAGGAAAAGGATTTGGCTTTGAGAGGAATCCAGTTTGTCTCAGCTGAGGTGTTTTGAAAGCTAATGGTGATTCACATGCAGTTAGAACTATAGAATATCTCATGCAGAAAATGACATGTGTTTATCAAGTTGGATCTGTTAGTATTTATTTCTGATCTCTCTTCGGCATCCATAACTGACAATGCTGATAGTCCAGAAGAGTCCGAAAGGCCTTTACTAGAGCTACACCCACTGTCTGTTTCTCCAATCACTACTAAAGTGGCCTAATACTCTTGCTCACTGTAAATAAAACATGCAGTAGACCTTGTTTATTTACAGGAATTCTGGTAAGATGGGGTGCCTAGTCAGCATGGTACTTACTAACGATGAGACTTCTTATGCCTTATAAAATAAACATCGGTGCCGCAGGGCTCAGTCCTTGGTCCAGTGTTGTTTGGTTCATTCATATCGGATATCTCACATGGTGTTAGGAGCAAGATCAGTCTATTTGCAGATGATACCAAGATGGGGCAGTGGTGGATGACATAGAGGGGTGGCAGGGGCTACAGGAGGAACTGATCAGACTAGAGAAGTGGTCAGAAAAGTGGCAAATTGGCTTCAGTGCAAAAAAGTGCAAGGTTTTGCACTTCGGAGCAAGGAACCCAGGGAGGCGCGACCAGTTGGGAAGGGTTCTGATAGAGGTCACAGAGGAGGAGAAGGACCTGGGGTGATCATAATGGCTAACATGAACAACTCAGCTCAGTGCAGGAAGGTGGCAGCTAAGGCCAACAAGATGCTGGGGTGCACTGCGAGAGGAATCTCATCCAGAAATAGGGATGTGATCTTGCCGCTGTATAGGTCACTAGTCAGGCTACATTTGGAGTACTGCATGTAGTTCTGGCATCCCTTTCCAAAGAAGGATGTCAGATTGCTGGAGGGGGTGCAGCATAGGGCAACTAAGATGATCCAGGGGCTGGTGAGCAAAACCTATGAGGACAGACTGACTGAGTTGAATATGTACACCCTGGAGGAAAGGAGGGATTGGGGGATATGATTTGGACCTTCAGATATTTGAAGGGGATTAACAAAATGGGCACAGAAGGGATATTTAAGCTGAGGAGAGGAAGGGACACCAGAGAGCATGGTCTCAGGTTGGAGGGTGGGCGATATCGGAGAGAGATGAGGAGGCATTTTTTCACAGAGAGGGTGGTGGAGAAATGGAACACTCTACCCGAGGAGGTGGTATCCTATAGCACAGTGGGCAGTTTTAAAAGGGCATGGTGGGGGGGTTAAAGTTGGGGGAGGAGGTGGGGCAGCTGCAATAGAATACAATAAACATAAAGTTTATTATTATTAACCATGAGATCCAGGGTGCAATATTCACAAACTTTATAATTATTATTAATAACCATGAGATCCAGGGTGTAATATACAAAACTTTTTTTTTATTACATCATTAACCATAAGAGCCAGGGTGCAATATACATGTAGTATATTATTATTATTATCCATGAGATGTAGGGTGCAGCATACATGTGACACAAGCTGTAATATACAGAGGCCCGGATATTCAGACTGCGCCAGGCTGTGGCGCAAGCCTGGGAGCAGCCCAACTTGGCTGCGCAGGGGCGTTGACTGGGAGATATTCAACGGAGCTGCACCATGGCACAGCATCATTGAATATTGCACCTGGCCACCCACAGTGCGCATGGCGCAGTGGCACTGCGCCAGCGCAAGTGGCAGAGTGGAGCAGGGGATGTGCTAGTGCAAGTTCCTTGCTCTGTCTTGTAGCTAACATGATATTCAAAGTGCACATGCAAATGGGGCCATAATGTATGCAAGGTGCAAATGGGTCCATTTGCACATCATTATGGCCCCATTTGCATGCAGGTGTGCCGGTCCCCAGAGACTTTCGCCTGGTGCCCTGTCAAGCAGCAGCCGTTGGGGACCGACACCCCCTGCACAGTGCGGCAATGCGCCCCTCTGCCCGATCACGGGCATATGTAGATTTTAGGAAAGTCCCATATCCCTGGTGGTCCAGTGGACCGCTCACAGCCTGATCACGGGCATATGTAAAATAAAAGCAAAGTCCAATATCCCTAGTGGTCCAGTGGACTGCTCGCAGCCCGATCGCAGGCATATGTAAAATAAAAGCAAAGTCCAATATCCCTGGTGGTCCAGTGGACCGCTCACAGCCGATCGTGGGCATATGTAACAATACGGAGAGCTCACGGTACCCCCACCACCCACTGGGCCCACACCCAGCTCCCCGATCAAGCGGACAGGTATGGTAGGGCTGTCGCCCGATGGTCCTACAGCGTGAGCCAATGGGTGTGCAGCATGTACATACAACACAATCAGATATATGAATGGACCATTCACATATCTGGACTGGTATCTGATGACAGGCTGCACACCCATTGGCTCACGCTGTGGATCATACTACAGCCCTACCCACTGTCGGTTGGCGAGCAGTGAGCGGCAGGCGGGTGGGTGCTACCGCGCCGCTGACTGGGGGCAGGGCGGTCAGGCTCAGTGGGCGGTGGGGAGGGTACCATGGAGCTCTCCAGATTGTACATATGCCCGTCGGGCTGCGAGCGTCCACTGGACCACCAGGATTGGACTTGTTTTTTTTTTTACATATGCCCGCCGATCAGGCTGTGAGCGTCCACTGGACCACCAGGGATATTGGACTTATATTTAAACACAGATGCCCGCGATTGGGCATGGGGGGGCGCTGGTACGGAGGTGCAGCCGGAGCTCAGGTGGCCACCCACAGGTGTCAGCTGCCGTGTTGTGCCTTGCAATACGGCAGCTCACCTGTGGGTGGCCAGCTGTTGTTCCAATTTTTGGGGGCTCACCTGTGTGCAGCGCAAGTAGGGGTTGCACATGCATGGACTTGGCACATCCCGGGCTGAATATCGGTATGTGTGGAGTATGCATGGGCACGCCCCCCCCAACTGCGCCGCATACATTACTGATGAGCTCCGGCTCATCGGGATTTGTGCCAGGCACAATCCCCATTTGAATATCACACCGGGGTGCATGCGCAACCCTTCTGAATATCCCAGCCCCTGAGTTTTATTATTCTGATTATTATTATTTACCATGCGACACAGGGCGCAATATACATAAAGTTTATTGTTGTTATGATTGTTATTATCAGTATTAGTGTTATTAGTAGTATTATTATTAACCATGTAACACAGGGTGCAATATACATAAAGTTTATTATTCTGATTATTATTTACCATGTGACACAGGGTACAATATGCATAACTTTTATTGCTATTATTGTTATTACCAGTATTATTAGAATTAGTATTATTGGTATTATTATTTACCATGTGACACAGGGTGCAATACAAATAATGTTCGTTGTTCTGATTATTATTTTTACATACCATGTGATAGAGGGTGCAATCTAATTATTATTATTTACCAAGTGACACGGGGTGCAATATACATAAAGTTTATTATTCTGATTATTATTATTTACTATGTGACACAGGGTGCAATATACAAAAAGTTCATTATTCTGATTATTTACTCTGTGACACAGGGTGCAATATACAAAAAGTTCATTATTCTGATTATTTACTATGTGACACAAGGTGCAATATACAAAAAGTTCATTATTCTGATTATTTACTATGTGACACAGGGTGAAATATACATAACTGTTATTATTCTGATTGCACTTGTTATTAACCACGAGACACAGGGTGAAAGAAACATATGGAATACATAATGGTTGCGATGGAACCACACAGTTATCGCCACTAGTGAGTGGTAAGGCCCATAACTCATGAGTGACAAAGTCACAAGTAAGGTATGATGGTCATACCATCCATGTGTGCAGATACATGTGTTACTCTTCAAAGAATCAATCTGCTCCATAGAGCCATGCATATTGGTCTTAGGCCGAAGGTACTACTGACCCCCCCCCCAAAAAAAAAAGAGTAATGCTTTTGAAGGTGGAGGCATTATGCATGCACACAGAGGTGGTACTGGTGCCACATGTTCGGATACCAAAAACAGTGCCACAGACTCCAGCTGCCTCAGTTCCTTTTTTTCTGCCATTAAGAGTCCTGCTTAGTCAGAGGATCAGCACAGCTTTAGGTTTTGCTCACATGTGCATCAAAGTAGGTTTTTTCCCCCAAGTATGCCTTTATTTTTTGTGTTTTCTTCCACTACATAGAAACAGAATATACTTTAAGTTAAAGACTGCTTGGCCCACTCAGTCTGCCCATACTGTCACCGCAGAGCCTGCCTCATCTCCAGCTACCCCCCCCCCACACTGCTTCCCAACTAAGATTCCCTTATGCCTACACCATGCAATCTGGAAGCCCACCACTGTTTTCACACCCACTACCTCTGCTGAAAGACTCTTCCAGGCATCCATCACACTTTCAGTGAAGAAGTGCTTCCTCAAATACCTCCTAAATTTATTTCTTTTATTTATTTATTGCACTCCATGAATACAATTAAGAACAAGCTCATTACATAAGTTCCACGTCAGAAGATTAAATGCAAGTTGGTGAAATGTTTGATATAGTGAGTCATACAACGCAAGAGATAAATATGAGCTTTGCATAAGCATAAAACTAGTGACATCACAGCACATTTGGCATTGCACAATGTATGCCATGGTACACAGGTGTTTATACAGAAGATTAAATGGGAACATGCAAGAGGGGGCCGAGTCATATGACAACAAACACTTTCGACTATGGGAGACACTGACTAAGACAGACAAATAAGAATCAGCTAAGTGTGTGGAAGCATCAGCCCAGGGCCTTGTCAGAAGTGCCAAGGTTTTAGACAAGCTCTTTCGAGTGGCAATGGAAGCTCAGGGTGGATAACATGGGAGTAGGAGGAGGGGGGAGGTAGGGTGGGAGAGAGGGAAAGGGATAGAGGGGTGTGGGGAAGGGGGGGGTCAGGAGAAGAGTGGAAGCATCAAGATTAGTCAGTGGGTAGAAAGCTAAGGTCGGGACAAGTGCTGATCACAGCACTTTCACCCCTTCCAGCTTCATTGCATGTCCCCTTGTTCTCGTGCACCTTCTCCTCTGAAGAATACTCCCCTTCTGTAGTGTATTTAACCCTGAGAGGTATGTATAGGTCTCTATAATGTCCCCCTCTCCCTCTTCTCTTCTAGGATGTACAAACTGAGATCCCTCAGGCTCTCCTTATCGGGTTTTTGATGCAGCCCCTGCACCATTTTAATTGCCCTCCTCTGGATAGCCTCTACCTTGTCTATGTCCTTCATGAGATGTGGTCTTCAGTACTGGGCACAGTACTCCAGGTGGGGTCTCACCATCGATCTATACAGTGGTAACACCACCTCTCTCCTTCTGCTGGTGATGCCTCTCCCTACGTACCCCAGCATTCCGCTGGCCCTACCTACTGCCTTGTCACATTGCCTCACCACCTTGAGGTCATCCAATATGATTACCCCAAGGCCCCTTTTCTGTTTAGTGACCTTCAATACCCCCCCCCATTTTATACTCTGCCCCAGGTCCTCTGTGCTCCAGGTGCATAATTTTGCACTTTCTCGCATTGAAACCCAGCTGCCATACCACCACCACCACTCCTTGAGTTTTCTCAGGTCTCTACCATTTTCTCCAGCTTTTCTGGAGTTTCTACCCTACTGCATATTTTTGGTGTCATCTGCAAAGGGACATACCTTCCCTTCCGGTTCTTCTGCAATGTAACTTATAAAGACATTAAAGAGGACTGGACCCAGTACCAGGCCCTGAGGTGTCCCACTGGTCACTCTCCTCTCAATGGAGTGAATTCTGTTTACTATCACCATCTGTCACCTATCCCTCAGCCAATTTTGTACCCAATTTACCACCTTAGGACCCACCCCCAAACTGCCCAGTTTTCTAATGAGCCTTCTATGTGATGTGGTGTCAATGCTTTGCTAGACTAACGTGACCATGTCAACTGCCCCACTCTAATCTATTTCCCTGGTCACCCAGTCAAAAAAGTCTATCAGATTCATCGTATTTATTATTTTTTGACCAGGAAGGCACATTAAGCTGTGATATCTTGTTTCCTGATGTGTCTTGGGGGTGTGTTTCATGGACCTGTTTTATTGATGGGGGAATGTTTGCTATGACACCGGAGAAACAATGGATCCGATTTTGCTGTATAATGTTATGTCAACCAAATTGTTTTCACACCCACCACTTCCACTGGAAGGCTGTTGCATGGCTACACCACCCTTTCAGTGAAAAAGTAATTCCTAACACTACCCCTGAGCCTTCAAAAACATAGCTGTGTGTCTGCTTTTGTCACCCTAGCCGTCCTCTTTGCCTCCCTATTTTTCAGTATGTATTCTCCCCACTCTTTCTCTCCCTGCTTTTCTTTATAGTTGTAGAAGGCCTTTTCTTTTCCCTTACCACTTCCCTGACTCTTGTCAAGAACTGCAACGGCCTCTTGAACCTGTTCTTTTTGGTTACCATTCTCATGCATAATTTAGATGCCTTGAGAATGGCTCCCATAATTGCTCCCCTTCTCTCTTCTATACCACCATGTGTCCACCCTGATTAACTTTTTCCTGATCAGCTCCCTCAACCTGTTGAAGTCCACCCTTCTAAAATTAATGACTTTAGCTCTCGATTGTTTTATTTTTATCCATGGGCCAGTTCAACCCAAATGGAATTATGATTGCTGTTCCCCAGTGACTCTCCTATTCTCAAGGCTCTCACCATTTCTGAGTTGGTGCGCACCACATCAAAGACTGCAGACTGCCTGATGGGTTCTGTAACTAGCTGTACCAGTAGAGAGTCCTGAAAGGCATTCAGCAATGCCTAACTTCTGGCGCCCCTGGCCACTGGGACATCCTAATGGATGTCTGGAACTAGGTTCCAGTCACCCACCATCACTACTTCCCCCTTTGCCACCCCTCTTGAAGTTATCTGACCCTCTCTTTCCCTTCTCCTGGAGGTCTGTAGATCAAGACCAAGTGCAGTTTCTTGCCTGGGGCTGCCGTGAGTTGCTACACATTTGGTCTTCTCCTTTCTGTGCCCCTCAATGAAGTCTCTTATCCCAGCCTCTCGTAACATAGAAACATAGAATTTGATGGCAGATAAGGACCGCTTGGCCCACCCAGTCTGCACATTTCCCTACCTAATGGATAAGTTGCAGATCCTAGTTAACCAGCAGCCTACTTCTTTCTACCCCCACCCCCTAGAATTGCCTTATGGCTGTCCATGCATGCTTGAATTCAGTCACTGTTTTTGACTCCACAACCTCCTCCAGAAGGCCATTCCATGCATCCACAACCCTCTCTGTGAAAAAATACTTCCTTACATTACCTCTGAGCGACCCCCCCATCTTCAAATTGTGCCCCCTTGTTCTTACACACCTCTTTTTTTGAAAGAGGCCACCCTCTTGGACTTTGTTGATTCCCTTGAGGTACTTGAACATTTCCATCATGTCCCCCCTCTCCCTCCTTTCCTTGAGGCTATACATATTAAGCTCCTTTAATCTCTCTTCATATGTCTTCTGGTGCAGACCTTGCACCATTTTAGTTGTCCTCCTCTGGACAGCTTCCATCCTGTCTATGTCCTTGTGGAGATTGGGTCTCCAGAACTGCACACAGTACTCCAGATGGGATCTCACTAGCTGTCTTTACAGAGGGATAACAAGTTCCTGTTTTCTACTGGTGATGCCTCTCCCTATGCATCCCAGTATTCCCCCAGCCCTCCTTACTGCCCTCTCACATTGCTTGCCCACTTTTAAGTCATCTGATATGACTACCCCCAGGTCCCTTTCCATTTTTGTTGTTGTTAGTATCTCACCCCCCATTGTGTACTCTTCCCCTGGGTTTTTGTTTTCCAGGTGCATTACCTTGCACTTCTTAGCATTAAATCTAAACTGCCATACATTTGACCATTCCTCTAACCTTGCCAAGTCCCTTTTCATCCTTTCCACCCCACCTTGTGCATCAACTCTGTTGCAGATCTTTGTGTCATCTGCAAAGAGACATACTTTTCCTTCCAGTCCCTCTGCAATGTCGCTTACAAAGACATTGAAGAGGACTGGTCCCAATACTGAACCCTGTGGTACCCCACTAGTAACCCCCCTTTCTTCAGAGTGGATTCCATTTACTATTACTCTCTGTGTCCTATTCTCCAGCCAATTCTTTACCCAGGCTATCATCTTGGGACCCACTCCCAGGCTGGCTAACTTGTATATTAATAATAAAACCAAAACTAGCTGCTCAAACCTTTAAATTACTACACACTGGAATTCACATTTCTTATAAGGGGTGCTGCTAGATGGTGACAAATAACAAACAAAGCAAAAAGACTAGCGCACACCCCCCCCCCCACATAGCATAACATTTAAACTTTCAAATGCCAAAAATGGCTATATTTACTTTCAAACTCCATGTGAGGAGAGGGTCCTCTTAGTTTCAGACAGGAATTCCAATTTGAGTGAGCTAAATCACAAGCGTCAAGGTGGGACCCTTCATTTAGTCCTAACTTTCACAATGCCTCAATGGCTACTAGCTAACTGCTTTTATACTGTGCTCCCAACAGGGATTTTGCACAGGTGATTTAACTTCTCATTTTCAACTGTGCTCCCAGAAGGGATATAACACAGACATTTTAAAGGAGCATGCTATAGAGGAGCACCATAAACTCCCAAATTCAAGTAAAACAATAAAACCA
Organism: Neoceratodus forsteri; assembly: GCA_016271365.2. Lineage (NCBI taxonomy): Eukaryota > Metazoa > Chordata > Ceratodontiformes > Ceratodontidae > Neoceratodus > Neoceratodus forsteri. The sequence continues at coordinate 114,228,473 of JADMNL010000024.1, read as the reverse complement.
AAAATAGCTGCTCAAACCTTTAAATTACTACACTGGAATTCACATTTCTTATAAGGGTGCTGCTAGATGGTGACAAATAACAAACAAAGCAAAAGACTACGCACCCTCCCCATAGCATAACATTTAAACTTTCAAATGCCAAAAATGGCTATATTTACTTTCAAACTCCATGTGAGAGAGGGTCCTCTTAGTTTCAGACTGGAATTCCAATTTGAGTGAGCTAAATCACCAACGTCAAGGTGGGGCCTACAATTTAGTCCCTAACTTCCAATGCCTCAATGGCTACTAGCTAACTACTTTTATACTGTGCTCCCAACAGGGATTTTACACAGGTGATTTAACTTCTCATTTTCTACTGTGCTTCCAGAAGGGATACAACACAGACATTTTAAAGGGAGCATGCTATAGAGGAGCACCATAAACTCCCCAAATTCAAGTAAAACAATAAAACCAAAAATAGCTGCTTGACATTGGTGTCACCATCTAGCAGCACCCCTTATAAGAAATGTGAATTCCAGTGTGTAGTAATTTAAAGGTTTGAGCAGCTATTTTTGGTTTTATTGTTTTACTTGAATTTGGGGAGTTTATGGTGCTCCTCTATAGCATGCTCCCTTTAAAATGTCTGTGTTGTATCCCTTCTGGGAGCACAGTAGAAAACGAGAAGTTAAATCACCTGTGCAAAATCCCTGCTGGGAGCACAGTATAAAGCAGTTAGCTAGTAGCCATTGAGGCATGGAAGGTTAGGGACTAAATTGAAGGCCCCACCTTGATGTTGGTGATTTAGCTCACTCAAATTGGAATTCCAAGTCTGAAACTAAGAGGACCCTCTCTCACATGGAGTTTGAAAGTAAATATAGCCATTTTTGGCATTTGAAAGTTTAAATGTTATGCTATGGGGAGTGAGCTAGTCTTTGCTTTGTTTGTTATTTGTCACCATCTAGCAGCACCCTTATAAGAAATGTAATTCCAGTGTGTAGTAATTTAAAGGTTTGAGCAGCTATTTTTGGTTTTATTGTTTTACTTGAATTTGGGAGTTTATGGTGCTCCTCTATAGCATGCTCCCTTTAAAATGTCTGTGTTATATCCCTTTTGGGAGACACAGTAGCCATTTAGGCATTTGAAAGTTAAATCACCTGTGTAAAATCCTGTTGGGAGCACAGTATAAAAGCAGTTAGCTAGTAGCCATTGAGGCATTGTGAAGTTAGGGACTAAATTGAAGGGCCCCACCTTGACGTTGGTGATTTAGCTCACTCAAATTGGAATTCCAGTCTGAAACTAAGAGGACCCTCTCCTCACATGGAGTTTGAAAGTAAATATAGCCATTTTTGGCATTTGAAAGTTTAAATGTTATGCTATGTGGGGGGGAGGGTGTGCGCTAGTCTTTTTGCTTTGTTTGCTAACTTGTATATTAATCTTTTGTGTACCAGCCTGCATTAGGTTTTGGTCTCCCATTCCTGTCAGAATTTTACCATTCAAGTTCATCTTCAGTGGGAAACTGAGGAGGTATGGGGACACCCACATTATATAGGCACGTACATTGTAGTTGGTGGCCCAGCTAGGCAGAGGTTTCCTAGTGGTCCTGATGTCTTACAGTTCCAGAGGTGTGGCTCTGTGGAGGAAATTTACTGTTACTTGTAAGTAACTAAACTTTATTTCATGAGACCCAGGGCACAATATACATAGCGTTTATTTTTGTTATTCTTAATAGCATTAGCCATGGAACCTATAGGTGTAATATAAATTATGTTTATTGTTATTAATAGTATCATTAAACATGAAACCTATGGGTGCAATTTAAATCAAAGGTATTATTATTAATAACAATTATTATTATTGTAACTAAGAAACCCAGGGCACAGTGTGACTAGTACATTATTATTAACAAAGAAATCAAGGTACAATGTTCAAATAATTCATTACTATTATAATTAATCATTTAAATTATGGGACCCATGGCACAATATAAATAACTTATGATTATTGTTATTAATAATTATAACTATGAAACCCTGGGCACGGCATAATAGTTCCTTATTATTATGCTTATTTTTGTTGTTATTATTATTATTAACAATGAAATCCCTGAAACAATGTTGCTAAAGTGTACTATGCTTGTTATTATATGTTTAATTATTCCTATGAGACCCAGGGCACAGTATGCATATTTCATTATATTATTATTATTATTAACAATGAAACGACAGTAACAAAGGGGAGGCAATATATTTATTAGGTATGTTAGCGAAATAAGGAAAACAATGGGTGGGACTATGCGGTTAAAGAGGGAGGAGGGGGACTGTACTGAGATGGATCAAGAAAAGGCAGACACCCTAAACAAATACTTCTGCCCAGTGTCTACAGTAGAATGGGGAAGGGTGGGGCTATGAAAAGACACCAGGAGCTTTGAGGGGAAGGGACTTGGACATTAGAATTTTTTTCTGTGGAGAGAGAGAGAGTCAGGAAAGCACTCACTAACCTGAAGGTAGACAAGATTATGGGGCAAGACTGGGTACATCGAAGAGTGAGGTACTAGCTGAACCTCTGACAGCCCTGTTTAACAGATCACTGGAGACCAGAGTGGTCCCTGAGGACTGGAGAAGGGCATAAGTAGTCTCATCCCACAAAAGTGGTAGCAAGGAAGAAGTGGGCAATTATAGGCCTGTCAGCCTGACCTTGGTGGTGGGTAAGTTAATAGAAACACTACTGAAGGAAAGCGTTGTGGATATCTGTAATCCAGTAGGTTACAGAATCTGAGGCAGCAGTGATTCACAGGGGAAAGGTCACACCAAACAAATCTGACAGATTTCTTCGACTGGGTGATCAAGAAGCTAGATCAGGGAGAAGCGGTGGACAAAGGCTACCTAGATTTCAACAAGACTTTCCAACACCATTCCACATAAGAAACTGGTAAGCAACTTGGGTAGCTTGGGGGTGGGAAATAAGGTGGTAACCTGGGTAAGGCACTGGTTAGACGATAGGAGACAAAGGGTAGTGGTAAAGTGGTACTCTGTCTCTTCCCGAACTGCTGTAGTTTGCATTGTATATTGTTTTGTTGTTTTTCCCAGGTTGACCCTGAAAAAAGGACTGTAATTGTCTCAGTAGTCCTACCCGGTTACCAAAATTCAAATAAATAAATAGAGTTTGCTCTGAGGAAGGGAGAGCGACCAGTGAGGTACCTCAGGGGTCCGGGCTGGGACTGGTCCTTTTTAATGTCTTTATAAGTGGCATAGCAGAGGAGCTGGAAGGGAAGGTCTGCCTCTTTATGGAAGACCCAAGATCTGCAATGGAGTAGACACTCTTGGGGGATAGGCAGGGATCTGAAAAAAATGGAGGAGTGGTCAAGGGTATGGCAGCTGGGTTTTAATGGAAAAAAGTGCTAAATAATGCACATGGGCCATAGAAACTCAGGGGTGGGCAGAGTACAAAATGGGAGGAGTGCTACTGACAATGACCAAGCAGGAAAGAGACCAGGAGGTAATCATATCTGATGACCTACAGGTGGCCAGGCAGTCTGACAAGGCAGTCATCAGAAGGGCTAGTGGGATGCTAGTGTGCATAGGTAGGGGTGTAACCAGCAAGAAGAAGGAGGTGTTGTTACCCCTATATACATCACTGATAAGACCCCTCCTTGAGTTCTGTGTCCATTTCTGGAGACCACATCTCTGGAAAGACATAGACAGAGTGGAGGTGGTCCAGAAGAGGGCTACTAAAATGATGCAGGGTCTGCATTAAAAGGCCCATGAGAGGAGGCTAAAGGAGCTCAATATGTACATCCTAGGGGAGAAGGTGGATATGATAAAGACCTTTAACTAACTCATGGGGGTCACTAAGGTACATGTTGGGGGTATTTTTCAGAGAGAAAAAAGGTACTCTAGAACAAGGGGACATGCTATGAAACTGGAGGATGGCAGATTCAGGAGAGGTGTAAAGAAATACTTCTTCACAAAAAGGGTGGTGGACTCCTAGAACAGCCTTCCAGCAGAGGTTGTGGGGGTTAAAACAGTGGAGGGGTTAAAAAATGCCTGAGATAGGCATAAGGGAATAATTGGGGTAAGGACAAGTGGGAAGAGACAGTGACATAGATCAAGTAGCGTCTGAAGCAGAAATGTAGATAATAAAAATAGGTAGACTGGGTGGGCTCAGTGGCCCTTATCTAAGGTCAGTTTCTAAGTTTCTATATTTCTAAATCCAGGGAACAATGTTCATAAAGTGTATTTTTATTATTAATTGTAACTATGAAATCCAGGGCACAGTATAAATAGTTCATTATTATTATTATTATTATTAACAATAAAATCCAGGAAACAATGTTCATAAAGTATATAATGTTATTATTAATTATACCTATGAGACTCAGGGCACAGTATAAATAGCTCATTATTATTATTTACAATGAAATCAAGGGAACAATGTTCATAAAGTGTATTATTATTATTATTAAAGGTACCTACGAGACCCATGGCACAATATAAGTAGTTTATTATTACTACTATTAACAAGCATTTGTCAGTGCCGAATGTTTGCTTGCTGGTATTAGCATTGGACATGCAGGAGTTAGACAGATGCGAATAGGAATGGCAGTGAAGTATTGAAGTTCACGCCAACGCCACCTCCACCTCCATCCTGTAGAGATGGCTAGGCATTGGGGTAAGTGTTTGGGTCCTCAGTCATGATGGGCATGCCATGTGATGCCACCCTATTCTGCAGACACCGACACGTGTTGAGGTGTGCCTTAGGGTGTTTGGCTTTACAGTCACCGCATTCCATAAGGACAAATGCTGAAATGGGTGCAGCATAGGAGACTGGGGTGAAGTTGGGCCGAAGAGTGCAAGGTACACCCCGATGCCTGTCAGTGGCTGGAGGTGGGTGTGGGATGGCATGAGCAGTACAGTCGGCAATGCAAAGGCACACCCCGATGCCTGTCAGTCTGTACAGGGTAGGACATTATGGTTAGAAACCGTAACACCTCAGGCATTTGTTGGTATTTATACTACAAATTTTCAACATAGCCTTTTTGTGAGCACTGTGATTATGTCTATGTGTCCTGAACATTGATTTCCAACAGCAACAGTGCCATTCTGCGCCACATGAACCAAAACACAGATCGGGCAGGATGTGAAGAATGACAGCTGTACCATACACAGGGAGGTGTGAAGAGATGGCAATGTTGAACAGCTGTACTGGGAATATAAAAAGTGCTCACACGTCCAAGCATACAGTATGTGGAAATTGCGCAACGTATGCGCATTACACAGTCATTTAATGGACGTTCGTCACCAGAGTTTCAAAATAGGCATTGTAGGACCTCTGCTCATGAACAGTGTCACTGTGATTTTCTTGATATGTCCTGAACACTGATTTCCCACAGCAACCACGCTATGTCAGTGGCTCAGTTGGTAGCACACTCGCCTCTGAGGCCGGGAGATCAGAGGGCTGCGGGTTCAGTTCCCACATCTGGCACTTGGGTTAATATCCCAGTACTGACACTGTAGTGTAGCATGAGAGGGGTGCTGCACTTCTGAGGTGCCATCTTTTCAATGAGACGTTAAACCGTGGTCCCATCTGCTCGGATTGGTGGTAGTTCAGGTGGATGTTAATGATCCCATGGCACTTATCAAAAAAGAGTAGGGGAAATTTTTATTGGAGAACAAAAACAAATAGAGCAAGAATAAATAACAGACTGAACATAATACAGGAGGAAAAAACTAAAATAAATACAAACAATATACATAAAACAATAACTCAGGAAAAAAATTAATTCATCCTACCCAGTCAACATTATGCCAAAGAAAAGTACCTACTGCTTCCCCCAAGGTACAAAATTCATAGTCATAGAGAGCGTCCAATTCTTCCTGAATATGAAAAAAAAACTCCTGCAACTGTAAAATTTTATTTTGAAGCACTCTCAAACACCTAGCCTACCAAATATGCCATTTAAGACAGGCCAACAAAACAATTACTGTACTCTTGTGCCATTTGTGCCATTCTGCAGGAATCTGAACTAACACCAAAATATCATAGGTAATTAAACCAAAAAGTGGCTTTCCCCACCAGTGTGCCAGAGCACACCAGAAATTTTGAGTAAGAGAACATTCAAAAATAAATGCTGTATCATCTCAAACTGCCCCTGGCAAGAGTGTCCCTGGCAAACCCTATCACTTAGCTGCTTGTGCTTATGATTAGCCCTCACAGTAAGCTTTTGATGAGCACACAACCAAACTACATCCTACATTTTCTGTGGAATTCTAGGTTCTATCACACTCGCTAATAATGAAACCGTGTTTATACAAGTGGGAACAGAAAAAAGGGGATCCTCAAAATAACAAGAAGAAACAACATAAGTGTAAAAGGATTTCAGCTCATGAGAAACAAACCAGCTAAGCTCCACTTTCCACAATCTAATGTATTTCAAAGTTTGCTGAACATATAAGGGAAGCTGTTTGTCCGTAGGATGCCACTTTTCCTGTCCCCAGGCCATTCAAAAAGGGCGACCCCACAGGGACATACACATGCGACCCATTTCATCTTGCTCGAACAACATAGGCCTGATTGAACTATAAAAAAAAGTACCAAAAAGTTGAACGATGGGATGTATCATACCCAGTCCACCTTCATTCCAGGGTCTGTAGGTGTGTGTCCTCTTCACAGGGGTCAAATGACTGCCCCACAGCAGCTGAAAAAAAAGACTCAAAAGTTTGGAATGCATATTAAATGGTAAAGGAAAAATACGAGAAATAAACAGAAAAAGAGGAACAATATAGGACTTTAACAAAAACACATGTTTTTTCCGTGTCTTTTTCCAAGATTGCCATTTTTTAACCTTGTGAAATGCATTATCATAAACCATGTCCCAATTACCCTGTATTGACCCTGGAGAACCAAAATATATACCAAGAAGTTTCAGTTTAGTGTCAACAACCGGAATATCAAAAATACTGACACTAGGGGCCATACCCAAAGTTAGTAATGAACACTTAGAGGTATTCATTTTAATTCCAGTGCTAGTTTGTAGAGAGTTTAAAAAAAACAAGGACTCGCTTTCCAGAATCAATATCAGCAATAGAGCAAATAGTCATCCGCATAAGCCAAAATTTTAGAAAAACAATAACCATCTGAAGAAACAATAGCCAAAATATCATCATCCATTTCAGTGGAATGCAACAAAGGATCTAACCCAAAAACAAACAACAACGGGCTCAGAGGGCAGCCCTGGTGAACTCCGACCTGATAAGAAACAGGGGCACCCGAATGTCCATTAACCAAAGGCATTACCCTCGCTGAGCTATAGAGGGTTTGAATTAAATCTAAAAAATGACTAGGGATACCATAATATGCCAGAACAGCCCAAAGATAATCATGGCATATGGCATCAAAGGCTTTCTCCTGATCGAGGGCTAACAAATAGCCAGATAATCTATTTTGAAGGCCATGATCTATCAATTCCCTAACATAAACTAAATTCTGGGAGATGTTTCTGCCAGGAACAGCACAAGATTGTGTGGAGATTAACAGTTTGTTGGCAATCATAGAGAGACGGTGATTTAAAATATTAGCCAGAATTTTATAGTCTGAGGTTAACAAACTCAATGGTCTCCAGTTTTGTAAGAGAGCAGGATTTCCTTTTTTATATAAAAAAATCATTACACCATGTGTCGTACTAGAAGTTAGTCTTTTTTCTGCCCAAACAGCTTGAAAAACAACAAGCAACCATGGTGCTAAAATATCTATATATGTTTTATAGAATTCATTCGGCAGGCCATCTATTCCTGGTTTAGTATGTGTAGACAAACGGCCTATGGCTTGAGTAATTTCATCTAAAGAAATAGGGGACTCAAGTACTTCAATTTCAAGAGTTGAAAGTGAGAGAATTTCAAGATGGTGATAAAAAGGCTGAGAAAAATCAGAATTGGGCTTTGTAAAAGTCTGAGTAACATAGGACTGAACTATAGTTTGTAAACCTCTGGTATCGTGGACTAATGACCCATCTGGAGTCTGTAAAGCAGACATACACACAAGTGTGGCAATTCCTAGTCAGAAAGATCTAATGGGTTGACTTGTCCACGAGTACCAGTAACAACGTATTTTTGTTGATATCTATATCTTCGTTCTCGTGATTTAAGAAAGTCAAGCATTTTGTCTTTAATAGCTATAAACTGTTGGCGCTGAGTACCTGGTGAGGAGCATGCCTGCGACAACTTTAAATACTGTGCTCTTTAACCCAGATATGTAAGATAGGAATTCCAGGCTTTAGTCTGAGAGACCTGAAGAAAAAGTATCTTTAGATCATTTTTTGTGTCTTCCCACCACTCCAGTGGACTATCATACAAAAAAGTAATATCTGACCTGATCGAAATAAAAGAATGTATCTGCGAGGAAAGATCCTGGAATAAAGATGTATTCAATCTCCAATACGCACGTCCCATCAAAAGTTCTTAAAATAAGCCAATGGTCAATTTGAGAATTACATGATCAGAAGTCTCTAATGGTAATGTTGTAATGGTAAAACAAGTGAGTCTCCCGGACAAAACCCAAAAATCTATCCATGAAGAAAGAGCCCCTTTATAAAAGATATGCTCTGGCATCTGTTACAATAAATCATAAGCATCCATTAGAGTATTACGTTTTAAAACTTGCAATAAAGCATTAGTATCACAAAGCATCTTTTGAGTCTTACAGTCCCAATCTCAAGCAGCTAATGCACAATTAAAATCACCCCACCACAGGACCAACTTTGAAGTATTAAAATATGGAGAGATACGATGAAACAAAGCTGACCTGTCAGCCTTTGATTGAGGGGCATAGATATAAATAAGGCAGTATGCACAATGATAAACAATAATATCCATAAGCATAGCTCTACCAGGTAGAATGTCTAAGACTTGTAAGACTTGCATTGCAATATTAGAAAAAAATAATACACCCAAACCATCACACACATCTTCTCCCAGTGACCAAAAGGAGGCATCTCATCGCCAATCTTTTTCCGCTTCCTTTATGCCTTTCAGGGAGCTCAATCTGGTATCCTGTAAGTAAGAGGATGATAGAACCAGAATGTTCACTTAGACTGGCAAAAGTAAGACATTGTCTTGACTGGGATTTAATACTGTTTACATTAACAGTAAGAAAGGAAATAACCTTTGCCAGAGCAGAAAAAGGAGAAAATCAAAGACTAAAAATAAGTAATTTCCATTTTTTCCTCTTTTTCGGTTTGGGTTTTTCCTTAACCTTTGTATCAGGGTTAGGGTCCAGAAGTGAGGAGGCAACCGAGGAGAAATCAGAGTTCACCCCATCATCATCTCCTTCATGATCTAGTAAGGGGGCAAAAGGATTAGAAGCTATAACTAGGTCAGTCTCTGGACAAGAGGAAGGGACTGCAGGAGCAGTTTTGACAGACCTAGATTGAGTGACCCTTTGAAAGGGAATGTCACTCTGCACTCCCAGAGGGGCATACAAGGGGTCTCCTGCTCTCCCATAGGCACACTAGCCCGGAGAACATCAGATGGAGTCTGTCCTATCAACCAAAGGAAGAGCCCCTTGTGCGGTGTTCGCAGGAGAGGAAGAAGGAACAAAATCAGGGTCAGTACTCACATCAGTATTAGAAGGGGAAAGTGGGACCTGGGAAGCAGCATCCATGTGTTCTAAAACAGGGACCCGAATCATCTCATCTTCAGCAGGAACTGAAGAAGGGGTAGAGGACAGGTGGGAAACATAAGCAGGTAAATCGGGGTGCAGAAGTAAATCCTGCATCTTCGGATACTCCTTTTGAGCATTAGCAACATAGACATCCTGTTCAGCTGTAAGGGCTGGATTAGCCTAATTATGAGAAGCCCAAGAGCAAGAGCGGAAAGTGTGACCCTGCTCATCACAGAGGTTACACCTCACTGGACGCCTGCAGTGAGCCACTGTGTGACCTAAATCCCCACAAAGCCACACTTTTGTTGGTCACACACATTGCTTAAATGACCCAAAGCCCCACACTTATAATAGGCCCTTGGTTGTCCTGGATAAAAAAAGAACACCCCTGTCCCATCCTAAAAAAAACAGGTAGGTGTTTTGTTAACCCATTCTCCAAATGCAGATCAATTAAATAACACCAACCCCCTGTCCAAAGATGTTCATCATCAAGAAAGGGTTCGGGGGGCCTTTAACAGTACAGTGCTGCTGCAACCAGTAGGTTATATTGGCTACATTAACCCCTTCATTTCGAAACAGAATCGTAATTTTCTTAGTAACTGGTTTAGTCAATGGAATAGCTAAATAAGGTTTCCATAAAGGAGTGCTTTTTAAAGCCCGATATTGTTTCCAAAACCTGTCCAATCCTGCTGGATGCTTGAAACTGACATCAAAAATAGTGCCCCCAGGCATATGAATCAATGCATAAATTTCATATGCGTAAAACCTCATACTTGTTTTCAACAATTCCCCTCCAATGAACAGTCTATGAGGAATGTCTTCCATTGATCCCCGAAACTTCAAACGCACTGCATTACGTCTGGCAGCAGGCTCATTCAATTAACCAAAAGTAGCAGGAAAGAGTTTCTCATTTACCTTGTCATGCCACACAGATGAGGTGTTGTTCTTTTCAGGTACAGGCAACAAAGGGGCTTCAGGAGTAGATAGTTGGGATGCTAGGCCTTCAGGTAGGGCCTCAGAATGGGGGGGGGGTCAGGGGGAGGTTGCAGACCATCATCTTCCAACTGCCTAATAGTCTCCATTAGGTCTGGACTGGATACAAGGGAAACAGGATCAGATTTGCCACTTGGCAACTGACCAGGAGGTAGTCCTGAATCTGCAGCTGAGGATGAGAGAGCTATACCCCCTCCATTTGCCATATTGGCATCCCATGTCTTCCTATCAGGGGATTTTACCCACCCCACAGTTTCTAAGGCTGCAGCTACCCATGTAGCAGGGGCTTCCGAGTCCCTATTCAGTATCGACCTGGGGGCGTAAAAGCAGGCGCATTCGCTGATAAGGAAGGGGACACACCTCCAGTAGGAACAGCTTTGCTAACCCCCCCCCCCGGGAGCGGCTTGTCTTCAGGGAGAGGTCCATTGAAAAAATCCCCACATTGGAACCATCAGCAACAGTAGTTGAACTACTTGAATTAGCAATCCCCACAGAAAAAGGAGGCTGTGAAACAGCATAAGAAGGTACCGCAGACTCATCCTGGTCTGATCGTGGCATAACAGGAGTGCACAAAGGATTGTCAGGTAACCACCCTGTGGAGACTGTGGCTGGATTCTCTGAAGAAGATACTGGTGCAACAGGGTATGCAGCCCTTCCTGTCCTGGTACACTGGAGACATCCGTCCGAGTCTGTTTCAATCCCACAAGTAAGAAGTTCTGTTGTTGGTCTAGCTCCGCAAGCCTGAAACGAATACCTGCAACAGGGACAGCCGAGAAGGACTCTCCCGCTTCCAATGGAACCCCGCAGGAGCCATCCTCAACAGGTAACTGCACATCATCCATAGAGATGGCCTGATCCATAGCCACGGCCGAAACTGTCCTGATCACGTCGTCCATCGGGAGCTGAGGAGATGATTGGCTCTTTAGCCTCCCACACATCTGGCTCTTCCAAAATCTCCCACACACTGAGGAGAAAACGCAAAGACACAGCGCCCTCTGTCACACAGAGTAGGGGAATTTCCCCGGTTTCCTGGCCAAATTTCCCTCATTCACTAAAAATACCTCCAACAGCTTAATCTGGTTCAAGGTCAGTTGGCATTCATCTGTATCCCCCTCCCCCGGGTCATGCCTGAAAATAGGCAGGATTTGTCTAGTGTACTTACCCGGTCAACAAAAACGAAATAAATAAATAAATTCTGCGCCAGAAGTGCAAAAACATATTTTGGCCAGGATGTGAAAAATGACAGCTGTACTGTTCATAAGGAGGTGCAGAAAAATGGCAATGTTGAAAAGCTGGTGTGAACATATTACAAATGTGCGTAGTTATGAGCATGACTGGAAACTGTGCAACGCACGCTTGTAACACAGTCATTTTATGGAGTTTCATCACCAGATTTTCAACATAGGTATTTTACGGCCTCTGCTAATGAACAGTGTCACTGTGAGTTTCATAATGTGTCCAGAACACTAATTTTCCACAGCGACCATGCTGCTCTCTGCGCTGCAGGTGCAGAAATACATTTCGGCCAAGATGTCAAAAATGACAGCTGTACTGTTCATAAGGAGGGCCAGAAAAATGGCAATGTTGAAAATCTGGAGTGAACATATTACAAATGGGTGAAGTTATGAACATGCATGGAAACTGTGCAACGCAGGCTCGTAACACAGTCATTTTATGGACTTTCATCACCAAATTTTCAACATAGCCATTTTAGGGCCTCTGCTAATGAACAGTGTAACTGTGAGTTTCATAATGTGTCCCGAACACTGATTTCCCACAGTGACCGCGTTATTCTGCTCCGTAAGTGCAAACACACATTTTGGCCAGGATGTGAAAAAAGACAGCTGTACTATTCATAAGGAGGTGCGGAAAAATGGCAATGTTGAAAATCTGGGGTGAAAATATTGTAAATATGTGAAGTTACAAGCGTGCGTGTGCACTGCACAATGCACGCTCGTAACACAGTCATTTTATAGACTTTTGTCACCAAATTTTCAACATAGACATTTTAGGACCTCTGCTAATGAACATTGTCACTGTGATTTTCTTCATGCATCCCGAACATTGATTTCCCACAGCAACCGCGTTATTCTGCACCAGAAGTGTGAAAACACATTTTGGCCAGGATGTGAAAAATGACATCTATACTGTTCATAAGGAGGTGTGGAAAAATAGTGATGCTAAAAATCTGGAGTGAAAATATTGCAACTGTGCGAAGTTACGAGCATGCATGGGAACTGTGCAACACATGCTTGTAACACAGTCATTTTATAGACTTTTGTCACCAAATTTTCAACATAGGCATTTTAGGACCTCTGCTAATGAACAGTGTCACTGTCATTTTTGTAATGTGTCCCGAACATAGATTTCCAACAACAACCGCGCTATTCTGCGCTGCAAGTGCAAAACGCATTTCTCCCAGCATGTGAAAAATGACAGCTATACTATTCATAAGGAGGTGTGGAACAATGACAATATTGAAAATCTGGAGAGAAAATATTGCAAATTCGCGAACTTCTGACGTCGTAGCAACTACTGCTTGCAGCTCGTAAAACAATCATTTTTTATTTTCCACCAAATTTGCAACATTTACTTTTTGAGAGCCCACCTCATGAACACTGGCACTGTCGTTTTGTTAATCGGTCCTGAAAGGTGATTCCACGCAGTGACCACAAAATCACCTTTCGGGACCGATTAACGCCATGACAGTGACTGAATTCATGAGGAGGGGTCCCAAAAACCCCCTGTTGAAAATTTTGAGCCAAAATCCCCAAAAATGCCTGAGATATGTAACAAAGTTGAAAAAAAAAGCTATTTATCCCATTATACTGCTTACCGGCATTTCCT